>OY728155.1:1342511345-1343822848 GCA_963277665.1 Viscum album | reverse complement strand
AACATGGTTTCTTCCATTATAATCTGTTAGTATTACAATGGTCGATAAGGAGTCCCACTGTATCTGTCCTGAGTCCCACAGGAGGGTCTTTATACTGCGTCCCACAGTGTTACCAGAGTCCCACTGGCCTGCTCCAGAATCCCACTGAAGACTTCTTCCACCCTGAGTCTCACAGGGGGCTTCTCCTGGCTCCTCGAGTCACACGAGAAGCTCTGCTTCCCTTTAATCTTCTTCAAGTATCTTCAGCAGTCTGGGATAAAGACTGCTGGCCTTGCTCTTCACTTCTGATCACTTGATCAGGTCTTCTCGTCTTGCTCAGGATTTATCTCCTTCTTCTCAGGATGACCTGGCTTTTCTCTTCAAGAATCTTCAACAGCCTCTGATAAGGTCTGTTGGTCTTGCTCAAATCTTCTGATCACTTCAGTTGATCAGGGTCTTCTCAATTACTGAAAACTCAGACAACTGATGTCTTTAACTTTCGTCTGGCTCAGTCTCACTTCACATCAACTTCATGCACTGAGTGCATGGAAACTCTTCTTCCTCATGCACTGACTGCATGGCTTCTCAAAACTCTTCTTCAAGAACTTTCAGTCTTGGACAACTCAAAATTCACACAAGCATATTCAACTTGTTCACATGTGCATGTGCATGCATGCATGCATGCACTCCCCTTTTTCTCTATGGTGTGATAAACCCACAATGGGTGTAAATACTTTTAGCACACACACCTTCTTCCTTCTTCACACTTTGTTCTTTTTGTTTACACACTCAAAAATTTGTTGTTCTTTAGTGTGGGCCTTGTTCTTCTTCATAGTGTTAACATCACTTTGTACACACTAAGGTTCGGCCTCTACTCTTCGCACACACAACTTCTTCACTTTGGCACACACTTGAGCTTGGCCTCCTCTCTTGTGTTTAACACCCACAACCCATTTTGTTTTAGTTCATTTAGGTGTAAGCCTCGTCCTTCTTGTTTTGCACATACACCACTAGGGTGTGTTCTTTCACTTCAAACAAGGCACTAAGGCCTCGGGTCTTCTTCTCCACTTGGCACACACACACTGCCTTCTTCTGTTTTTGCACACACACCCCGAACTCCTTGGGTGCAAGGCAGCCGCGCAAGTGTCAGTGGTTGCAAGGCACCTTTCTCCTGTTCTTCTCCGCGCAAGGGTGCAAGTTCTACCACTGTGCAATTATTCAAAGAGAAACAAGCAACAGAATAGCCGTGCAAGGCCTAGGGTGCAAGAGCACTACGTCGCGGGTGTGTAGGGTGTCAAGGACACCTTGGCTGCGCAAGTGAAACCCGCGCAGGAGGCACGGTGCACAGATCGGGCGCGCAACTTTGTGTTTCCCAACCTACACTTCTTGTCGCGCAAAGGGGTTGTGCGCAAGGGACTCCAGCCGCGCAAGGTACTTGCGTGGTCCTTCTACTTCGCGAGGCCGAGGCACACGCGGGACTCCATGTTTTCAATAAAAACATCAGCACAAAAGCACAAACTCCTCGGGCTCTCCTTTTATAGGCAAGGAAATCTTCTGTCCATCCGCGTGGAGATAACTCGAATCCCCGAGATTTTTGGATCTTTAAAAATATTTCCAAATCTTGTTTTCCTTCACAATTTCACGCGGGCTTTATCTATTTTCTCCTCCTTCACGTTCATGCTCGGTCGAACGTGCGCATGGCCTTATTTTAAGCCAATCCATGAAAAACACGAACATCATGGCCTCGACACTTCGTTTGCCTTCTGCCTTCATCAAATTTTCTCAAACGTTGCATGCATGCCCATTTTTATGCATGGATATGTTCAGTAGGGCCAGACGAACCGAATGGAGCCTTCGGTTTGATCGGAGGTGGCCGGGAACTCAAAATCAGGTGGTCGGATGGCCTCTGGTTCAGGCGACGTTGCGGGTGGCCTTTGTGAGAGCTTGAGGTTGAAGATGGATGAGGAGCCGTTGGATCAGTCGATCAAATAATCTTCAACGGCCTGGATCTGAATGGGTTGTGGCGGATTAGATGTGCGGCCGAGATCTGGCGCGCGATCAATCGTGCGGCCAGGATCCGCTCCGCGGAAAAATCCCACGTCCCACATCGAATCGGAGGCCGGTTTTTCCGCGGTTTATCAAAGATGCGCTCTCCGCCTCTCCTAAATTGAACTTCTCCCTCCACGGTGCCGCCCTGCACTGTGTTCTCTCTGCGGGCGCACTCTGTGCCCACCCTTTCCACTCGGCGGGCGTGCTCTAGCGCCCACCATGCACTCCGGGCGCGCTCCATTCGCCCCTGCCGCGCGGGCGTGACACCCCTGTGTGGCCTTTCCACCCTGGGCTTGCCCCACGGGTTCCACCATGGGCGTGGTGCCTAGTGCCCACATGCCTTGGGGTTGAACCCTCAAGGTGCCCACGGCTGGCCTAATTTTTCGCTATGTGTAGAACAAGTCCTTTGTGTAAAAACAAAGTGACCAAGTTCAAATGCCAAATGCCACATCACCATCCTTTCTTCTCTTCTCCATCTTCTTCTACTTCAAAATAATTCTTCCATATTCTTCATTAGAATCCCTTCCATCCTCTTCAATCATTTATTCTTCACCAAGGAATGGAATTCCCAAAGGTTTCTTCCTTCAACCGAAGCTCCTGAATCAAATAATCTTCAATGTTCATCATTGATCCAATCAGAGATCAAGTTGGATCTTCTTCAAATTCACATGCACTAAGTGATAGTGCATGGACTTCATTAGCACCACTTCATCAACTTAGGAGTTGTGGATGGTTCTCCTCATCTCCTCATGCATTGTTAAGACAATGCATGGTCTTCTAATATTGTTGTGACATTGTATCCAGTTGATACAAGTTCTTAGAACTTAAAGACCAGTTCAAAAATCGTCAGATGTAACTAGAGAATGTTTCAACCATCATCTCCAGTGTCACTTAGTGAATCTTCTATGTGACATTCCTCTAAGTAAAATGGAAATTCTCCTTCATCACCATCACCATCACATCCTTTGTCATTCACATCTTGACATTCCTTGACATCCATTCATTCCATGACAACAGCATGCCTCATTGACAACAAATGCAACACAGTGCACTTCAATCTCCCCCTTTGTATTTGTTGTCAATACACTAGATCACATATGAATGGGTCAATATGTGTGCCAATATTTCTCCCCCTTATTGGAAATCAAATGAAAAGGTGTGGTGTGGTTCTCTTCAAAAATCACTTCCTCCCTTTGCAAAGTATTTTCTGGAAAATCACTGAGGGAGGGATGATGTCACATGTTCTCTTTAGCAAAGAACCTTTAGCAAATCAACTCTAAGTCTACTTGGGCTAACCCGGTGTAGAAAATAAGAGTGATGTAACCAAGGAACTCAATGCTGTCCAAAATTCACTGTACATGTGAGATCATGATTCAAGGGGTCTGAAATTTTCCAGATATATCAATGAATTGCTAAATCCTGCACATACTTCACAAAACTCATTAGAATGTTCAGGTGCAAAGATAAAGCTCCCCCTTTCAACCATTTGTCTTCAATCAATACTCCCCCTTAATTTTCATGATGAATAGAATTAAGAAACAAGGGATGGAAGTATGATTAGAATACCTTCACTTTTCTCAAGATGATATTAAATCCCGAAATATCATCTTCTCCAGATTGGCTCCCCCTCAAGGGGTGCACTCCATTCCTTCCAAACCATCCTCCAGATGAGAATGATCATCATCTTCAATTCCCTTTAGTGTTAGCACATGTAAATAAAAGTGATTAGGCAATAAGATGGAACCTCCTTGGTTCATCAATGTGAACAAAAAGGTTGAGAAGATTCTCTCAACCGAGATGTCCCATTTTCACCATTCTTCACACTTGCACATTTGATCTTCAATGATGTTTGTGCTGGTGTGGATCTCAATACATCTTCATGTGAAATCTTCTTCTTCCGTTTTGCCTTAGCAATTTCCAGAACTTCATCTTCAGCTCTTTGCAGATCTTTGGCAAGTTGCAACTAATTTGGCCATATGACTAGTAAGTCACTTGGAAGTGTGGCCTCAGTTCTAGAAATTCCACATGGTTCCTTCGATGCTTTCATGCTACCTTTCTTAGGCAACTTGTTTTCAATCAATCCCTTCTGCTTCTACTGGATTGATTGTCTATTTGATTTTAGTCTGCTTCTATTGATTTCCATGGCTTGTTTACAAAGATCCATGGTATGCCCTTTCTTTCCACAGTAGAAGCATTTCTTCTTGGTGGTCCTTTTGGATGCATCACCCTTCTTGGATTTAGACTCTAAGGTCTTCTCTTCCTTTTTCATAATCTTCTTGGGAGCATCTTCCACTTTCTTATGCTTGCTTCCCAGGGATTCCATTTTAGCCAGGTTCAGTGATCTTATCTTCTTTTTAGCTCTGGATACAGTTGTAGATTGACATATATCGTTTTGACCACTTTTGCAAGCATCCCAGATGTTGTCAAGAAATCCAAATATGTTAGCAGTAAACAGATGTCTCTGGACCTGGGGATGCTGCTTCTTTTCTTCTGGCTTGCTCCCCCTTGGCATGGGCTTCCTTTGTGCATTGACATTCATTGGATTGTACCAACAATCCTTTGCACAGTGCCCATACTTATTACAACACCAACACTGACCCACAAATCTTGACCTCTTCAGTCCTTCTGATTGTTGGGTACTTTTCTTGACTTGCTGTGTTGTTTCAGGAGAGCATTCTTTCTTCACTGTCTTCATCCATACTTGTTTGGATTCATTCTTCCATCCTACACTTTTAGTGGAAACACTTTTAGAATCATGAGTACAAGATGGTATGGATGGTACCTTATTTTTAGAATATGTTGCCCTTTCATTAGAGGATGTCTTTCTTTTAGAATCATCCTTCTCAAAGCATACTTGAGTAGCAACATTTCTCCTTTTAGCTGACTGGGAGGCTATGGATTTGGGTGATTTCTGATTTTTCAATATCACCTCCAGTTCTATGAATTTCATGTTAAGGGAGTTCTTCTTATCCTCAACATTTCTTAGCCTTCTTTCCCAATTTTCTTTCAGCTGTTCTGTAACGCCCCGACCCCAGCTACCCAGAGTCGGTGCATTACTTCGTAACATTGGCATGATCCCAAGAAAGATCAAATCCCGAAAGACCGATTGGTTTAGTAGCCTTGGAAACACTAGATATAATCATAAAGTTTTACATTACATTTCAAAGTGAAAAACTACTACAACAACAAAGTCTTCATATCCACACTATTAACCCCTCATAATATCCCTGCAAGTCATTCAAAATTTACTTCTTCACTACCTGGGAAAAATAAAACATAGAAAAGGGGTGAGCTCAAATGCCCAGTAAGGATAACAATATAGCAGAACATTCAAAATAATCATAAACATTTAAGGCAATGAATTACTAAAACAAAAGCCTTTTAAAATTGAACTTCAACATAGTATGGAAAAAGTAAAATGAAATAATGCCATTTAATTATTCACATGGATATTCTACTAATCTAATAATCACATTCAATATCAATAACCACTTTCATAATGTTGGAATGCATAATGCCAGACTATCATAACCACATAGCCAAGGCCTCGTGCCAAGACTAAAATTAAGATTTTGTCTAGGCCTTGTGCCAAGACACTAGTTTGTCTCATGAGACCTACCGATGCATCGAGGAGCTATAGCGGGCTCCACCCGTCACTTATTAAGTCCAATGCATTCCCATATGAAAAGGTTTAAACATAACATAAACATTCGTATTAAAACTAGCATAAGAAATGTCAATAATTTCACCATAAACTATGAATGGTATAAAATAGCACATCCACAGTCAAACATATCACAAAACCTTCAATACAATATATAAGTTTTGTATCATCAACTTCAAATAATCTTAAAATCCATCAAAGGATGTTGACATAGATGAAATCAAAATTCTTTTTAAAGAAGTATCTCCTTTTATTTTGAAATCATTTAAGGTCCATATAAAATAAAACATTTTCTTTGAAAATATTCTTATAAGCTTGTATGGAAAGCTTCGACGATTTTATAACGGCGGAAAATAACCGCACCCGCCGTATAAGTTAAAAAAACATTCTTACCTCAATTCTGTCGAAAAGGTTAAAAAGGACCTTGTTTTGAAAAAGACGGAAAGATTCCCTTATAAACCTCTTATAAAAAGTCAAACAAGGGTATAAATGACTTTAACCCATATTCTTGTAAATAGTAAAAATGTTTTGAAATACATTTCGAAGAAACATGGATGTGGATGATAAAGAGATCCCAGTAGATTATTACGTATAATACAACCTCGGATAATGAAGAGATTGTGAAATAACCCTTACCTTGTACTTTTCCTTGGTTGTGGTAGGTTAACCTCCTGTATAATGGTGAAATAATTGTTATTAAATTATACAAGAATCCTATACATTAATATGATATCATATATGATCTTTTAATATTTATTTGATAATAATATCTTAGTATTATCGTTGTTTCGGGTGTTAACTTACTCATTTTCTTTATATGTTTTGTTACATAAGTCATGTTTGTTGTATCTTATTCATATCCAGAATGATTTCAAGTCCTTAAACATAATTTTTAAATCATTAAATGATAATTATACTTGAATGGATACGATGTAGAATGAATCTCATCGCGTTCGTGGAGACGGTAGTCCGTACGTACGCACGAACGCTACTTCCATTTAATTTTTATTTTAAAAGAATTGAATCCAAATGATACATAGGTATATTACTATTCCAGTATAATATAATATTTTATATATGTTACTTAATTTCATTAACACCATCCTTTATACATTCCATGTGTGGTATGAACGAGTCATATCATTTTAAGGGGGCGGTAGTCCGCACTTCCTCAAATGAAATTATAGTATGTATATACAACATGAAACGAATAATGGTATGAAATAAAATGGAATTACAGAAGATTATATATAAAATATATATCATTAATATCATATTTAATTATAGTGCCATCATAATGGCCACCATGAGAGGCGGTAAGATGTATTTGAACAATCATCGTTTCGTGAGGCGTTAGTTTTCCATCCACAGAAACATTATGTTCATCATCCATTAGATGGAGTTGTGTGTATGTGTAGTTTGAATCCTTCTTATAACAACATCCTAGTATATTGAGGATACTGGTGTTGTTACAAAAGAAAGGAAATAAAAAGAGTTTGGGGGTTGGAGAAGCAAAATAAAGGAAAATAATTTAAGAGAAATCGTTACCTTTAATTTAGGTAACACACTTTGGTTGGAACCAAAGGACTTCTTGAAATGATTTCTTCCTAAGGGGAAGCTTCAAGGAGGAGGAGAGGGATTTGGGGAGCTTATTTGGGCAGAGTTTGGACGAGCCAAGTGGCTTGAGAGGTGTGAGGAAAAGAGAAGGAGGAGTGCCCTTTTATAAGAGGGGTGAGGGGCACTTTTGGAAAAGCTAGAAATATTAATTTATAATAAATTCATATTCGGTTTCCAAAGGCTCCAAAGTTGACTATTCAAAGTATGAGGTGGGGATAGGTCGAAAACAACTCATCCAATAGAATTTAGACAGGTTTGGGTACTTATATTAACCTTATCTTTATGTATTAACTCTAAGTTAATTAGTTTCACTTTTACAATGTCTCTTTGTATTTTTATATAATATGGTTAATAAACATACTATATACATCCAAGCGACCCCCAAGTAGTCCATTAATGATTAACCTATCATAATATAAGTCTCTTGGCCGAACCTTAGATTTTTAGGAATTTAATATCAATTAATAATATAATATTTGTTTTAAGAACTCTTTTATGTCAATTTTGACACTATTCAATAGTTGATTTTTGTGAAACTCATAACAGATTGATTACTTCAAAAAAAGTCCATTAAATCAATCCTAATATATCATATTATCCAAGAAAATTATTGTAATTCATTAAAAGTTTCATATTATATTTATTTGGGTATTTATAATATCAATTATGTTAATTTTTTACTATTTTAGTAATTACTGCATCATCATTGTGTCATAAATAAAATACATTATTTAATGTCTAAAAATTATAAATAAAAGATCATTATGTATGAAATCTTTTTAGATTTCTAAGGAATATTTATAATCGAAAATCAAACATGTATAACCCTATGTAAAAATTGTTCTTCTAAAAAATGTAAGCTTATGCCATTTTTATTTTTATTTTAACTTTATTAATATAATGTGTCCCTACCACATACAAGTGGCTCCAAGGGGTCCCCAAATTGACCCAAGGATGCCCATGGTCGGGTATGTGTCCACCAATAAGGTTAGAACACGTTTTAGGGTAATTTTGTATTATTATAATATTATTTTTTAACCCTTATTTACCGGATTTACCCTTTAACCATGGTAAATAAAATATTTATCGCAGTAATTATTCAAAATGTCTAAAAATAAAAGTTACCTATTTACACAATTTGAACATCCTGATTCAAAATATGGAATCCATTTTTCTAAATTCAAAACACAGAAGTGGCAGAAATTAATTTAAAATTAATTCCCGCTGTCAAAACAAAAAGCGTGTTTTTAAGAGATAATAACTATCAAAAGATTGACACTTGTTTATGTTTGGTTTAATTGTAAAATTATGTCCAATGACCAACATTATATTAAATGGTAAAAATATATTCTAAATATACTTTAAAACCACTCAAATTCATAATTTATCACTATTAATTATTTTGATTAAAAAAGTTGTTTTTAATTAAAATTTAGTAATTTTCACTATTCATCAAAATATGAAAGTTATCCGAAAAGTACCAAAATTTCACCCTAGACTAATTTCGATATTCCGAATCCAAAAATGAAGTCCATTTTGAAATATAAAATATATATGATTTCAAAAAGTAGGTATTACTATTTACAACGGCTAGTTTAATTAGTTGTGGTGTGTGTTAGAACTCGAGGTTGCGTACAACACACGCTATCGCATTATTCGAAGGGAAACGTACCGTAGAAGCTTGGGGTGTTACATTCTCCCCTCCTTCAAATAATTGCATCCTCGCAATTTCTAGGGTATTACTGCATAAAAAGACTCAGGTGGTTCTTCATCATAAGTTCCTCGGGTTCCCACGTTGCCTCTTCCATCTTATGATTTCTCCACAAAACTTTTACCAGACGCGTCGTCCGGTTTCTCAGTACTTGTTCTCTTGTATAAAGAATCCTGACGGGCTCTTCGCAATAAGACAGATCGGGTTCCAGTTCTAATTCCTCATAGGTGAGTACATGCGTCGGATCAGGCATGTATTTTCTCAACAGAGATACGTGGAACACATCGTGAACTTTGGAGAGACTTGGCGGCATTGCCAATCGGTAAGCTACAGCCCCAATTCGTTCTAGAATTTCGAAAGGTCCGATGTACCTGGGACTCAATTTACCTTTCTTTCCAAAACGTATGACTCCCTTCCATGGAGATACCTTTAGGAAAAACATGATCACCGACTTGAAATTCCAAATCCTTCCTTCGATTATCGGCATAGCTCTTCTGCCTACTTTGAGCTGCTTTGATGTGATTTTGGATTACTTTCACCTTTTCCACCGTTTCCTCCACCAGCTCTGGGCCTACAAGTTTTCTTTCACCAACGTCATCCCAACAGGTTGGTGTATGACATCTCTTTCCGTATAACGCTTCATATGGTGCCATCTGTATACTCGAATGGAAGCTATTGTTATAGGAAAATTCCACCAAAGGTAAATATTGATCCCACATACCCTGAAAGTCAAGTGAGAAAGATCTCAACATGTCTTCTAAGGTTTGAATAGTCCGTTCTGATTGTCCGTCTGTCTGAGGGTGGTAAGCAGTGCTCAAATGAAGTTCAGTATCCAGGGATTTCTGAAGACTTTTCCAAAATCTTGAAGTAAAACGGGGATCACGATCAGAAACAATCGATAGGGGTACTCCATGAAGTCTCACAACTTCATTAATGTATAGTCTTGCTAGACGTTCCAGGGGTAGATCTTCTCTTATAGCAAGAAAATGTGCTGACTTGGTAAGACGATCAACAATAACCCATATTGCATCATTCCTTCTAGGAGTCTTTGGTAGCCCCATGACAAAGTCCATCGTAATATTGTCCCATTTACACTCCGGTATGGGAAGAGGTTGCATGACTCCTCCAGGCTGTTGCCTTCCAGCTTTCACTTGTTGACAAACCATACATCTTGACACAAAATCAGCAATATCCCTCTTCATGTTGTCCCACCAAAAATGTTCCTTCAAATCTCTATACATTTTGGTGCTCCCAGGGTGTATAGAGAAATTGGAACTATGAGCATCATCAAGTAATTCCCTTTTTAGATCAGGTGAATCGGGAACACAAAGTCTCTTCCCGAATTTCAAAATTCCATCTTCATACACAAAGTCTCTCAATCTCCCATCATTCATAGCTTTAATCTTCTTTTGGAATTCTTCATCATCGGTCTGAGAACTCTTAATCCTTTCTAGTAAAGATGGTTTGGCCACCATTTGAAAAAGCATTGATGTTTCACCTTCCCTGGTTATTCCCATGTCCATCTTCACTAGATCCATGAAAATTGGATCCCTTTCAATTCTCATCATGTTCAAAACTCCATGGTCTTTTCTGCTCAAAGCATCTGCCACCTTGTTTGCTTTCCCCGGGTGGTAGTGTATCGTGCAATCATAATCCTTGAGTAATTCAAGCCATCTCCTTTGCCTCATGTTGAGTTCTTTTTGTGAGAAAATATACTTCAAACTCTTGTGATCAGTATAAATCTCACATTTTTCACCATAGAGGTAGTGTCTCCATATCTTCAAAGAAAAGATCACAGCTGCTAACTCAAGATCATGAGTAGGATAGTTTTGTTCATGAATTTTCAACTGTCGTGATGCATAGGCAATAACTCTATCATTCTGCATAAGGACACAGCCAAGTCCTTTATTCGATGCATCACTATAAATAACGAACCCATCATTCCCTGATGGTAGAGTCAATATAGGAGCATTGACTAATCTTCTCTTCAGTTCTTCAAAACATTATTCATACTCTTTTGTCCAAACAAATTTAACCCCTTTACGTGTGAGCTTCGTTAATGGGTTAGCCAATCGGGCAAAATTCTGGACGAAACGTCGATAATAACCTGCCAAACCAATAAAACTACGTACCTCAGTTATACTCGTAGGTGCTGGCCATTCTTGGATTGCCTTGGTCTTAGAAGGATCAACAGAGATTCCATCTTTAGAGACAATATGGCCAAGAAAAGAAATCTCCTGAAGCCAGAATTCACACTTGCTAAACTTCCCATATAATTCATGCCTCCTCAGAGTCTTCAAGATAATGCGCAAGTGATTTTCATGATCTTCGTAGGTTTTGGAGTATACCAAGATATCATCAATAAATACCACCACAAATTCATCGAGATACTCCTTGAAAACACTATTCATCAGATCCATGAATACAGAGGGTGCATTAGTCAATCCAAACGGCATTACAGTAAACTCGTAATGCCCGTACCTGGTTCGAAATGCTGTCTTCGGAATGTCTTCCTTCTTCACACACAACTGATGGTATCCAGATCGAAGGTCAATCTTTGAAAAGTATTGAGCTCCATGCAGTTGGTCAAATAAATCATCAATACGAGGTAGGGGATACTTGTTCTTTATCGTTATAGCATTGATCTCCCTGTAGTCGATACATAACCTCATAGATCCATCTTTCTTTTTAACAAAAAGAACAGGGGCTCCCCATGGAGAAACACTAGGGCGAATAAATCCCTTATTACTCAATTCCTCTAGTTTTTTCTTTAGTTCGACTAACTCTACAGTGGCCATTCTATAAGGGGTCTTCGATATAGGCCTTGATCCAGGAATCAAATCAATAGAAAACTCAACTTCTCATTCTGGAGGATGTCCAGGTAAATCTTCTGGAAATACATCTACAAATTCTTTCACAACAGGTACATCCTCTATTTGAACATTCCTTTCCTCACCCGCAGTTATTTCATTCTCTTCCTCCCCAATAATTGAATTTAGTTGAGCTATTGAGGGTGGATCTAAATAAGAATTAGGTGGTGACGATTCTCCTCTAAAAATAAGGTGTTCCTTATCATTATCATCAAGAATCGTAACCTCTTTCTTCTTACAATAAATCTTCGCATCATAGTCCGAAAGCCAATCCATACCGAGGATTATATCAAACTCAATCATAGGTATGACGATGAGATCAGCAGATAAAGAAAATTTATGTGCTCTAATGGGGACTGATTCACAAAACTTTGTTGCAATGATACTTCCCTTAGGAGTTTTAACTGACAACTCCCTTATTAAATCAAATTGGAAATATCTAATTTTCTTAGCAAACTGGGAAGATATGAAACAATGCGATGATCCAGAATCAAATAATGCATTTGCTAAACTTGAGGAATCCATTAAATTACCTGCCACCACGTCTTTTGGAGCTTCTACCTCTGCAGTAGTGATAGCATAAGCCTGGCCTTGATCCCTTGGCCTTTTCTGAGGTAAGTTCTCCAGACACTTAGGGCATGCATTTGCATAATGCCCCATCTCCCTGCAATTGTAGCACTGAACGTTGGTAGCTTCCTTCTTCCCCTTGCAATCATGAGCTTGGTGGCCTTTTTCACCACACTTGTAACAGACTCCCATTCCCTTCAAGCAAGTACCAGGATGTTTCTTCCCGCATTTACCACAAGATGGATATTCAACCTTTCCCTTCTTCCCCTTATTTCCATTCCCAGATTGATCAGCAGGTCTCTTCTTCTCTTGCTTTGCTTTAAAGTCATAAGACTTAGAGAATTCCTTTTCGGTCTTGATAGCACATGAGACAATGTCTTCGTACGATGAAAAGGATTGTGAGACTAATGCTCGACGGAGAAATGGTTTTAACCCATCAAAGAAACGATCAATCTTACTTCTTGGGTTACGAATATAATCACCAGCGTACCTCGCTAACCTTGTAAAGTTAGCCTCATACTTTGTGACATTCTCATCCTCCTTTTGTCTCAGACTCAGAAATTGCCTTTCCATATCTACTCGATGGTCGCGAGGGAAGTATTTTTCTAAAAACAGATCTTTGAACTCCCTCCATTCCATATTTGATACTTCATCATCTTCCTTCATGTTTTGAATCAATGACCACCATTGATCAGCATCTCCAGTGAGGCGGTAAACTGCCATGATAACTTTTTCCCTTTCACTGCTCCCCAAAGCCTGAAATATTTTCTCTAGGGAAAATATCCATTTCTCAGCTACTAAGGGATTTGTATTCCCATTGAACATTGGTGTTTGTTTCCTCATGAATCGACCTAACATTGATCCTCCATGCTGCGGATCAGGGTGCTCCATACGGGTAAGGTTATTATTCATAACCTGAGTAAGTTGTCCCAGTATGGTGATTAGCTGATCAGCACCAGTTGCATCACCAGCCCCACTATAATTATCTTGAGCAGGAGGGCAATCCCTACATGGAGTGCGTGCATTGATACGGTTTCCATTTCTTCCACTAGGCGCCATTTCTAAACAATGGAATAAACTAGATCAGTTTATGAATCAAAATACATAATCCCATACTTATAAAACACTTAACATAAATTGAACTATTTATGGATATAATCCATAATCATAAAAATGTTTTCTTTGAGGAAGTATATACTCATAAACCCTTCATAATGATTTGTAAAGATAGTGAGAGTTATCCTAAGCATATCCCCCGGGAATGTCGTAACCAAGAGTGCAGCAAGGCCCGTTGTCGTGCACCAGTTCCCGTTCGAGTCTAGCTCAAAGCGGTGTTTTCGGGTTTTACCCCTAGGTACATCTATGCCAGAGCCGCCTCTACCTGCTCGTATCCAGACAGGGATGTATTGCTCGGAAAACTCACAAAATCTCTACAATACCAAAATTCTAGGAAGTTCTTCTATACTAATCCTCAAAGTTCATCTTAGGTCTACGTGCTCTAATCAGAGTTTATCTATATCTAGTTTCCAAGGTTTGTACTAAACTTCCTCTGATACCAATTGTAACGCCCCGACCCCAGCTACCCAGAGTCGGTGCATTACTTCGTAACATTGGCATGATCACAAGAAAGATCAAATCCCGAAAGACCGATTGGTTTAGTAGCCTTGGAAACACTTGATATAATCATAAAGTTTTACATTACATTTCAAAGTGAAAAACTACTACAACAACAAAGTCTTCATATCCACACTATTAACCCCTCATAATATCCCTGCAAGTCATTCAAAATTTACTTCTTCACTACCTGGGAAAAACAAAACATAGAAAAGGGGTGAGCTCAAATGCCTAGTAAGGATAACAATATAGCGGAACATTCAAAATAATCATAAACATTTAACGCAATGAATTACTAAAACAAAAGCCTTTTAAAATTGAACTTCAAAATAGTATGGAAAAAGTAAAATGAAATAATGCCATTTACTTATTCACATGGATATTCTACTAATCGAATAATCACATGCAATATGAATAACCACTTTCATAATGTTGGAATGCATAATTCCAGACTATCATAACCACATAGCCAAGGCCTCGTGCCAAGACTACAAATAAGATTTTGTCAAGGCCTTGTGCCAAGACACTAGTTTGTCTCATGAGACCTACCGATGCATCGAGGAGCTATAGCGGGCTCCACCCGTCACTTATTAAGTCCAATGCATTCCCATATGAAAAGGTTTAAACATAACATAAACATTCGTATTAAAACTAGCATACGAAATGTCAATAATTTCACCATAAACTATGAATGGTATAAAATAGCACATCCACAGTCAAACATATCACAAAACCTTCAATACAATATAGAAGTTTTGTATCATCAACTTCAAATAATCTTAAAATCCATCAAAGGATGTTGACATAGATGAAATCAAAATTCTTTTTAAAGAAGTATCTCCTTTTATTTTGAAATCATTTAAGGTCCATATAAAATAAAACATTTTCTTTGAAAATATTCTTATAAGCTTGTATGTAAATCTTCGACGATTTTATAACGGCGGAAAATAACCGCACCCGCCGTATAAGTTAAAAAAAACATTCTTACCTCAATTCTGTCGAAAAGGTTAAAAAGGTCCTTGTTTTGAAAACGACGGAAAGATTCCCTTATAAACCTCTTATAAAAAGTCAAACAAGGGTATAAATGACTTTAACCCATATTCTTGTAAATAGTAAAAATGTTTTGAAATACATTTCGAAGAAACATGGATGTGGATGATAAAGAGATCTCAGTAGATTATTACGTATAATACAACCTCGGATAATGAAGAGATTGTGAAATAACCCTTACCTTGTACTTTTCCTTGGTTGTGGTAGGTTAACCTCCTGTATAATGGTGAAATAATTGTTATTAAATTATACAAGAATCATATATATTAATATGATATCATATATGATCTTTTAATATTGATTTGATAATAATATCTTAGTATTATCGCTGTTTCGGGTGTTAACTTACTCATTTTCTTTATATGTTTTGTTACATAAGTCATGTTTATTGTATCTTATTCATATACAAAATGATTTCAAGTCCTTAAACATAATTTTTAAATCATTAAATGATAATTATACTTGAATGGATACGATGTAGAATGAATCTCATCGCGTTCGTGGAGACGGTAGTCCGTACGTACGCACGAACGCTACTTCCATTTAATTTTTATTTTAAAAGAATTGAATCCAAATGATACATAGGTATATTACTATTCCAGTATAATATAATATTTTATATATGTTACTTAATTTCATTAACACCATCCTTTATACGTTCCATGTGTGGTATGAACGAGTCATATCATTTTAAGGGGGCGGTAGTCCGCACTTCCTCAAATGAAATTATCGTATGTATATACAACATGAAACGAATAATGGTATGAAATAAAATGGAATTACAGAAGCTTATATATAAAATATATATCATTAAAATCATATTTAATTATAGTTCCATCATAATGGCCACCATGAGAGGCGGTAAGATGTATTTGAACAATCATCGTTTCGTGAGGCGTTAGTTTGCCATCCACAGAAACATTATGTTCATCATCCATTAGATGGAGTTGTGTGTATGTGTAGTTTGAATCCTTCTTATAACAACATACTATTATATTGAGGATACTGGTGTTGTTACAAAAGAAAGGAAATAAAAAGAGTTTGGGGGTTGGAGAAGCAAAATAAAGGAAAATAATTTAAGAGAAATCGTTACCTTTAATTTAGGTAACTCACTTTGGTTGGAACCAAAGGACTTCTTGAAATGATTTCTGCCTAAGTGGAAGCTTCAAGGAGGAGGATAGGGATTTGGGGAGCTAAGTTGGGCAGAGTTTGGATGAGCCAAGTGGCTTGAGAGGTGTGAGGAAAAGAGAAGGAGGAGTGCCCTTTTATAAGAGGGGTGAGGGGGCACTTTTGGAAAAGCTAGAAATATTAATTTATAATAAATTCATATTCGGTTTCCAAAGGCTCCAAAGTTGACTATTCAAAGTATGAGGTGGGGATAGGTCGAAAACAACTCATACAATATAATTTATACAGGTTTGGGTACTTATATTAACCTTATCTTTAAGTATTAACTCTAAGTTAATTAGTTTCACTTTTACAATGTCTCTTTGTATTTTTATATAATATAGTTAATAAACTTACTATATACATCCAAGCGACCCCCAATTGGTCCATTAATGATTAAACTATAATAATATAAGTCTCTTGGCCGAACCTTAGATTTTTAGGAATTTAATATCAATTAATAATATAATATTTGTTTTAAGAACTCTTTTATGTCAATTTTGACACTATTCAATAGTTGATTTTTGTGAAACTCATAACAGATTGATTACTTCGAAGAAAGTCAATTAAATCAATCCTAATATATCATATTATCCTAGAAAATTAGTGTAATTCATTAAAAGTTTCATATTATATTTATTTGGGTATTTATAATATCAATTATGTTAATTGTTTACTATTTTAGTAATTACTGCATCATCATTGTGTCATAAATAAAATAAATTATTTAATGTCTAAAAATTATAAATAAAACATCATTATGTAGGAAATCGTTTTATCTTTCTAATGAATATTTATAATCGAAAATCCAACATGTATAACCCTATGTAAAAATTGTTCTTCTAAAAAATGTAAGCTTATGCCATTTTTATTTTTATTTTAACTTTATTAATATAATGTGTCCCTACCACATACAAGTGGCTCCAAGGGGTCCCCAAATTGACCCAAGGATGCCCATGGTCGGGTAGGTGTCCACCAATAAGGTTAGGACACGTTTTAGGGTAATTGTTATTATTATAATATTATTTTTTAACCCTTATTTACCGGATTTACCCTTTAACCATGGTAAATAAAATATTTACCGCAGTAATTATTCAAAATGTCTAAAAATAAAAGTTACCTATTTAAACAATTTGAACATCCTGATTCCAAATATGGAATCCATTTTTCTAAATTCAAAACATAGAAGTGGCAGAAATTAATTTAAAATTAATTCCCGCTGTCAAAACAAAAAGCGTGTTTTTAAGAGATAATAACTATCAAAAGATTGACACTTGTTTATGTTTGGTTTAATTGTAAAATTATGTCCAATGACCAACATTATATTAAATGGTAAAAATATATTCTAAATATACTTTAAAACCACTCAAATTCATAATTTATCACTATTAATTATTTTGATTAAAAAATTTGTTTTTAATTAAAATTTAGTAATTTTCACTATTCATCAAAATATGAAAGTTATCCGAAAAGTACCAAAATTTCACCCTAGACTAATTTCGATATTTCGAATCCAAAAATGAAGTCCATTTTGAAATATAAAATATATATGATTTCAAAAAGTAGGTATTACTATTTACAACGGCTAGTTTAATTAGTTGTGGTGTGTGTTAGAACTCGAGGTTGCGTACAACACACGCTATCGCATTATTCGAAGGGAAACGTACCGTAGAAGCTTGGTGTTTTACATGTTCTAACTGGTCATCATGCACCTTCTTCATTTCTAGCAATGAGTTTTCAAGCTCCTTCACCCTGTTTACTTTGTCTTCAAGTTGAGCATCTCTGACATTCATTGAAACTTTGTGCCTCTTTTCCAGTGCATGAAAAACTTCTTTAACCACTATCTTAAAGAATTATTTCTCAGAAAGGCTTCTTTGCAATTCTTCACAAGTATCTTCATATCTTTCATTGCAAAGAGAAACTGTTTCATCCTTAGCCTTCACCAGCTTTCTGAGAGTGTTGGTTATGCCAACCCTTTTTGCCAACTGATCTTCCATTGCATTGTCTTCTTCTTCTAGCTGTAATTTTTCATCTTGAAGATCAAGGATGCCAGTAGTAATACACATTTCCACTTCCTTGGGGACTATCTTCTGAAGATATTTGAGTGCATTTTGAAGATCATTCATTGTACCAACTTCATCACAGCTATGACAGGCTTTCTTCATCTTCTTTTCCTGTTTCTTCTTTCTATTTTTCTGAGTCTTGGCAGATATCTCCATTTGAGGCTGGTCGCTCATTTCCTCAAATTTTCACTTCATAAAGACTCCCTTGGATCTTTTAGAGGTAACCTTCCCTCTAATACCAATTGAAGTTCCTGGATCAGTGTGATCACTGAGAGGGGGAGGGGGTGAATCAGTGATCCTTTAAAACTTTTTACTAATTGATTCATTATCAATTAAACCTCTATGGCTTGTTAAGGCCTCGATCCACTCTTTTTGTATCTCTCAGCCTTTCCTCGAGTGATGCAGTAAATGTAAAGGCATAGGACACAAGGATTTACAAGGTTCGGCACCAAAGGCCTATGTCCTTGCCATGTTGGTTAAACACCCCAACATGGTTTCTTCCATTATAATCTGTTAGTATTACAATGGTCGATACAGAGTCCCACTGTATCTGTCCTGATTCTCACAGGAGGGTCTTTATACTGCGTCCCACAGTGTTACCAGAGTCCCACTGGCCTGCTCCAGAATCCCACTGAAGACTTCTTCCACCCTGAGTCTCACAGGGGGCTTCTCCTGGCTCCTCGAGTCACACGAGTAGCTCTTCTTCACTTTAAGCTTCTTCAAGTATCTTCAGTAGTATGGGATAAAGACTGCTGGCCTTGCTCTTCACTTCTGATCACTTGATCAGGTCTTCTCGTCTTGCTCATGATTTATCTCCTTCTTCTTAGGATGACCTGGCTTCTCTCTTCAAGAATCTTCAACAGCCTCTGATAAGGTCTGTTGGTCGTTCTCAAATCCTCTGATCACTTCAGTTGATCAGGGTCTTCTCAATTACTGAAAACTCAGACAACTGATGTCTTTAACTTTAGTCTGGATCAGTCTCACTTCACATCAACTTCATGCACTGAGTTCATGGAAACTCTTCTTCCTCATGCACTGACTGCATGGCTTCTCAAAACTCTTCTTCAAGAACTTTCAGTCTTGGAAGACTCAAAATGCACACAAGTAGATTCAACTTCTTCACGTGTGCACGTGCATGCATGCATGCATGCACTCCCCTTTTTCTCCTTGGTGTGATAAACCCACAATGGGTGTAAATACTTTTAGCACACACACCTTCTTCATTATTCACACTTTGTTCTTTTTTTTACACACTCACAAATGTGTTGTTCTTTAGTGTGGGTATTGTTCTTCTTCAAAGTGTGCACATCACTTTGTACACACTAAGGTTCGCCTCTACTCTTCGCACACACAACTTCTTCACTTTGGCACACACTTGAGCTTGGCCTCCTCTCTTGTGTTTAACACCCACAACCCATTTTGTTTTAGTTCATTTAGGTGTAAACCTCGGCATTCTTGTTTTGCACATACACCACTAGGGTGTGTTCTTTCACTTCAAACAAGGCACTAAGGCCTCGGGTCTTCTTCTCCACTTGGCACACACACACTGCCTTCTTCTGTTTTTCCACACACAGCCTGAACTCCTTGGGTGCAAGGCAGCCGCACAAGTGTCAGTGGGTGCAAGGAACCTTTCTCCGGTTCTTCTCCGCGCAAGGGTGCAAGTTCTACCACTGTGAAAGTCTTCAAATAGCAACAAGCAATAGAATAGCCGCTCAAGGCCTAGGGTTCAAGAGCACCACGACGCGGGTGCGCAGGGTGTCAAGGACACCTTAGCTGCGCAAGTGAAAACCGCGCAGGAGGCACGGTGCACAGAGTGGGCGCGCAACTTTGTGTTACCCAACCTCCACTTCTTTTCGCGCAAAGGGGTTGTGCGGAAGGGACTCGAGCCGCGCAAGGTACTTGCGTGGGGCTTCTACTTTGGGAGGTAGAGGCACACGCGGGACTCCAAGTTTTCAATAAAAACTTCAGCACAAAAGCACAAACTCCTCGGGCTCTCCTTTTATAGGCAAGGAAAGCTTCTGACCATCCGCGTGGAGATAACTTGAATCCCTGAGATTTTTGGATCTTTAAAAATCTTTCCAAATCTTGTTTTCCTTCACTGTTTCACGCGGGCTTTATCTCTTTTCTCCTCCTTCACGTTCATGCTCGGCCGAACATGTGCATGGCCTTATTTTAAGCCAATCCATGCAAAACACGAACATCATGGCCTCGGCACTTCATTTGCCTTCGGCCTTCATCAAATTTTCTCAAACATTGCATGCATGCCCATTTTTATGCATGGATATGTTCAGTAGGTCCAGACGAACCGAATGGAGCCTTCGGTTTGATCGGAGGTGGCCGGGAACTCAAAATTAGGTGGTCGGATGGCCTCTGGTTCAGGCAACGTCGCGGGTGGCCTTTGGGCGAGCTCGAGGTTGAAGACGAACGGGGAGTCGTTGGATCAGGCGATCAAAAAATCTTCAATGGCCTGGATCTGAACGGGCCGCGGCGGATTTGATGTGCGGTCGGGATCTGGCGCGCGATCAATCGTGCGGCCAGGATCCGCTCCACGGAAAAATCCCGCGTCCCACATCAAATCAGAGGCCGGTTTTTCCGCGGTTTATCAAAGATGCGCTCCCCTCCTCTCCTCAATTGAACTTATCCCACCACGGTGCCACCCCGCACCGTGTTCTCTATGCGGGTGCGCTCTGCGCCCACCCCTGCCACTCGGCGGGCGTGCTCTAGCGCCCACCATGCACTCCGGGTGCTCTCCATTCGCCCCTGCCGCGCGGGCATGACACCCCTGCATGGCCCTGCCACCCTGGGCTTGCCCCACAGGTTCCCCCATGGGCGTCGTGCCTAGTACCCACATGCCTTGGGGTTGAACCCTCATGGTGCCCACGGCTGGCCTAATTTTTTGCTAAGTGTAGAACAAGTCCTTTGTGTAAAAACAAAGTGACCAAGTTCAAATGCCAAATGCCACATCACCATCCTTTCTTCTCTTCTCCATCTTCTTCTACTTAAAAATAATTCTTCCATATTCTTCATTGGAATCCCTTCCATCCTCTTCAATCATGTATTCTTCACCAAGGAATGGAATTCCCAAAGGTTTCTTCCTTCAACCGAAGCTCTTGAATCACATAATCTTCAATTTTCTTCATTGATCCAATCAAAGAGAAAGTTTGATCTTCTTCCAATTCACATGCACTAAGTGACAGTGCATGGACTTCATTAGCACCACTTAATCCACTTAGGAGTTTTGGATGGTTCTCCTCGTCTCCTAATGCATTGTTAGGACAATGCATGGTCTTATAATATTGTTGTGACATTGTATCCTGTTGATACAAGTTCTTAGAACTTAAAGACCAGTTCAACAATCGTCAGATGTAACTAGAGAATGTTTCAACCATCATCTCCTATGTCACTTAGTGAATCTCCTAAGTGGCATTCCTCTAAGTACAATAGCCATTCTCCTTCATCACCATCACCATAACATCCTTTGTCATTCACATCTTGACATTCATTGAAATCCATTCATTCCATGACAACATCATGCCTCATTGACAACAAATGCAACACAGTGCACTTCAAATATGATCCCCATCTTCAGTAGTAATCATATTTTTATATTTCATAGAAATATCATAGCTATTAGTAGTTTTAGAAACACTTATAGAATTACTGATAAAAGTAGAAGAAAGATAACATGATCTTGTTGAAGCCATAGGTGGTGTATCTCCCATTTTTGTGTCTGAAGGTGAAACCACTATACTTTTTGTAGAATTTAGTGGTAACTCCTTCTATATAACCAGTTTGGTATTTAGAGAGGAAACTCTTGAAACTCTAGTCTGTTGTGTGTTCTTTGTGCCACCTATAACCTAGTTCTTTCCATTTTCATAGCTTGATTTTAAAATAATATGGTTACCTGATATATTAATCTCATTAGTATTACAATCTTGTTTAGACTGTTTTCTGCATATAGGTTTCTATACAACAAGGGTAATACTGGTGTTTTCAAAACCATGTTATGTCGGGGGACATATAGTGTAGGCAGTTCTGTCAATATATAATTTTTGTTCCTCACTAAGTGTGGGGACAAAATGATTTTGTTTTTCGTCAGACTGCCTACCACTAATAGATTCTTGCATGATCGTGGAAATATTGGCATTTTCATAACTAAATTTAGTAGGGGGAGGGATATTTCAAACTGGATGGATAGTATTGTCAATTGATGAATTTTGTACCTCACCCTGTGAGAATTTTAGGGAGTCAGAATTCAAGTCATTCATCACTATATTGTGTTACACTAAAGGATATGATGTACACTCAACAATTTTATGAGGAATCTAGGAGGTGTTAAATTTTGGAATATTAACTTCATGGTTCATCAAAAATTGATATATTAGTGCTTTCCACTTACATGATCATATCACATTTATGATTCTACTCCATCCTTAGTTTTTTATTTTTTTTGGGCTTAGTTAAGAGAGAACCTTAATGATTTCACCTATTACTAATACTCAAATGAATGAAAATTATAAGGGGTTTTCCTAGTATTGGAGTCCATGGTTCATCACTATTGTGAAAATTAACTCATTTTATTAGAAATAATATTAAAAAATCCAAAAAGTCACTCATTATTGGTATTTCTCAATTTTCATAATACTTAATATTTAAAATTTCTAAAAATCATGTTGTAAAGACCATATTTAATCTTATATATTATAAATTCATCTAATCTAATCCTTATATTCATACTTTTGAATAAAATTTTATTCAATACTATAATTTTTTGGCATGTATTATTTTTCATTATAATTGTTACTCCTATAATAACAATTTTCATTGGGGAATATAGGCCATGGGACATCTACATTTAAATTTTATTTTTTTTCTTCTATTTCTGATTGTGTGTTTTAGTGAGGATGATAAATTTTAATATCTGTATTTTTATGTTTTATATTATAATAAAATATAAATCTTCATTATTATAATTTTTTTAGGTATTATAGTGAAGATCGAAAACATAAAGAGGGAATATATTATTTTTTGGTATTATCTTTTCACTTGATATCATTTTGGCTTTAATTCTCATGTCAACAATATATCTTTCTATAAAAACATGCAATGAATTTACGTGAACATGGGAAGAGTTTTCAAACAATATATAAATTGTTATATTATCTTAATGGTTAAAATCCGAAACTATTGGAGTAGTGATTATAAATAATATCAATATATAATTTACATGTTCTATTTGGATATATCCTAATTTTCAAAAACCATGTAAAAATATCCATGCCCATTCATATTTATAAAACTTTATACTATTGTTCATGTTCATGAACATAATGATATATTCATTGCGTATTTGATTATATGGGTATAATATCTATCTAAAAATAACATTGAAGAAATTTTATATAACTTTAATTGACCCACTCCTCTTACCATTCATTATGATCCTATGTCTATAATAAGTGGTAACATATCCATGGTTTATTTATTAAATATAGAATAATAAAATAGTACATATAGAGATTTATAAAAATTAATAAGGAATACGCATGTTTGATTTCTGAATGTATCAAGAGTGGGTGGATATAGTGAGATCCCACTAATTTGATGTGATTGATTGAAAGAACAAAATTTTATGGAAATCATGGTAGTCATTATACTATAATGTAAATGATTGAAGTAGAAAATAATTTACTGAGTGAATGTGTAATGGAACAGAATGCATTTTATATGGAATACTCTATATAGATATACATAAATCTTATCGGTTTCAGAATAAAAAAATGAATTTTGATTAAAATTAGTAATATTTCATAAGGTGATGGAAAATTTAATTAGATGATATTATTTTTTAGAATTCTTTTTGATGATTTAAAGAATGAATCATGTAAAAAATTTAAATATTATGTTAAATTTCCTATATTTTTTGTTGGTGAAATTCATGTATGTGGTAATCAGATTAAATATATTGATAGAGTGAATAATATCATTTGATTTTTATAAAAAAAATTAATTAGAATGTTTCAAGACATGAAGAAATAAATCATAGGGAATTTTATCATAATGGTATACACAGATGATTGGCCATGTATGAAATTTCTAAATTGTTTAAATATGTTGACATTTTTTCCAGTTGGATGGTATTAAAATGTTTTCATAAGAATGATTGTAATGAGACTAAAATTGAATAATATGTATTTTATGATTTCAAATATATTATGGAAATGATTTTTATTAGTGGAAAAAATGAATGATAGATATGCTACGCATGGCCTATATTTTGTGAAAAGGTCAAAATAATGAATATTTGTGTCCAAAATGATTTTTTTGGATAGGATGGTGATTTTTCATTAATATAAATTTAATTAAGAATTTATTTCCTATAATGATTTTTAATATAGAATGTCATATTGGAATAATAATTTATAAAAAAGCACTACATAAAATAGAGGAGGTTGATATTAAGGAATATCATTAAATATTTATTTTACAATGTGTATGCTTGATAAAGAATCATGGTTTTAAAATAATTATAGATCGATAAATAAAGTCACAATTGTTTGAAATGATTTGGTTTAAGTAATAATAGAAACATATGAATTATATAATTCCCACATTTTATTAACCTAGATTCGATAGTTACATTATTATATTAATCTCAAAAAAATGATCACTTCATAATATATTGAGAATTTAAGTAGTGTTGGGAGAATGTATTGTTATATAATTTCCATATTACATTGTATTATGAATATATAGTATAAAAACCTCATAAAATATTCTTATTCTCTTTAGTTCATCAATAAATTTATTCATTGATCCCCTCAATGCAACCTGTGGAAATGGGAACATACGAATAGTGTTATCAAAGGGTTAGTAAGAGTACAAGTACAATAGATGAATTCATAATATAGAAAAAACATTTTGAAAGAGTAAGTAATAAATATTAATGTTATATAATCAATATGTTCATTATGATTAATATTAAAGGCTAACATAAAAATTAAAATAATCACATGTATATTAATAAATAGAATTATGGTAACGGAATAAATAATGAAGAGAATCACAATCATTAGTTCCATGGCCTCTAAAAAGACATCATTCATTCTATCAAGGTCAAAAAAAATTCTTAAATATTTCTTTCAATTCCAAATCTAAGACATCATACATGCATTGGTTAAGCATACACCAAATACCAAAACCATTTGTCTAATGGGACCATATGATGCATCTATGGGATATATAATCTCATCCCTTATTTGTTATTTTTCTCAAATCCATTCACTGTATGAAATTTATGAACAATCAACATTTATTCAGAGACTTCTATACTATAATAAAAACTAATGTAATGTTATTAAAATTCCTCATTCTAATAAAAGTGATAGAATTATCATTTCCAATTTAGGTAAGGAAGGTGGATGGATAATCCATATATATTTTACATGAAAGAGTTGTCAATAAACAACCATATATTAATAATATACATTTTATTTTTCAATATTTCCAAAATAAATAATTGGAATATATTTTCATGCTAGAATCCATCATTCTGACACTATATAAAGAGTGTTTTATATTACTAATTAAATAAATTTTCCAAAAAATTAATGTATGGGCTATAGGTTACCATACCCCAATAAATGAAATGTAAAACATTGTATTAAAAAAATAATTTGTGAAAAAATTATATGAATTTAATTTTGATTTTTAGGAAACACAACAACTGTGAATGGTCATATCATTGATAGTAAATAACGTTACAAAATAAGTCTTGAGAAATATGATGAATGGTTAAACAATAAATGACCATCATAGGATCTATGTAGTATTCTCAATGTAAATGGATATACAATTATAAATGAATAATGAAATGGTATTGTTGAAGGCTATATTTAATGTTATTGGCCATATATAGAAGAGATAAATTTATTTTAATAGTTTTCTTTGGTTATAGACCATAGTAGTTGTAGTAAAATACATCTCTATATCTCTCAATGATCATATAATTTATCCACATAATATACTCTAGGAGTATTTGTCTAGGTGTGCAGCCTTAGTCCCACCAATAATGAACTAGAGTGAATATTGATTTGAAACTAAGCCACGCATTTTTAGGATGATTACCACTACTTACATATTTTCCACATCCATAACCACATGCTAGTATCTAGAGAGATATTTAATAGCTAATAAAATTCACACACTTGAACAATACATAATTTAGGATTTTGGGGTGTTATGATGCCTTATGAAAATAATTAAATAAGATTAAATATCATTTACAATATATAATATGTGTGATAATTATATATAATTACAATAATTCTATAATTAGAATAAAGGATTTCATTTAAAATTAAATAGTTAGAAAGAGATCCCATATGTTAGAATAAAATTAACCTACGAAAAATGATATAATGAGAGTGGTTATATAGTCTTTTATTAGAAAAATTAAAAATGTGAGGTAATAAATGTACATAGAATAAATAATTTTTTGGAAATTCCAATATAACTAATTAATTGAATATATATATTAATTGAATGGATTAAAAACCCTTACATTCTATGTATATTCTTAAATAATGTGATGTATCCATATATTCTTTAGAATAAAATTGTATGGATTTAGATAGGGATATTGAAGGGAATGAAATGATTAATTCATTTGTGGATTTATGGATGAAGGAATGTGTCATGAAAAAGCCCTTATACCCCGGTACTCTGATACCCAATTTGATAATGGAATATCATAAAGGTAATTATTGATCCCCATGGGTTGGTTAATAGAACCCTACATTAGAAAAAGATAAAGAGGGAATAAATTTGACACAAACTCAACTGATGAAACACAAATACATATTAGTATTCCCAAAGAAAACTCCTAAATGATATAATACATGAATTAAAACTACTATATCAAGACCCAAATACTACATCATCAAAGTACCATAAAATAGGCCAAATAAACTCAAACATCTCAAAGGTATCAATGCTCAAGCCAAAGGGGTTAAGAACATCCACCCACACCAAGAGGTTCTTACACATTACTCTAAATAGAAATTAGAAAATATATAAATCCTTAAAGGACGAATTAGGGTATGTGATAAATCCTTATAGTTTATTACCATGATTAACATAATAATATTCCATAAAAATAAACACAATCATTATATAATATTTAAACAAAATAGAAATGGTAGTATAATTTAGTATTTAAAATAAGACATTAATTTCATTTTAAATGATGTAATTGTTTTAAAAAGGGTCTTATGTAAACCTTTTACATAACAATGATTGTATAAATCACTAGTAATGAGTAAACCAATTTACAATCAATTGCATATATAATAAAATTAATCACAATAAGAAGCAAGGTCATCCGCCCTGTGGTATGATATTTTCAAGTTAAATGATCCTCAAGAAATCATATAAGTGATCATGTCATATATATAAACATGCCCCTAAGGCTAAATTCAAATAGGACTCAATAACATTCCATTAAGAATATGACATGCCTAAACAGATTTTTGTTAATGTTTCCATCATAAATCTTTTTTTTTTTGAATTACCGACCAAGAGTTATTATCCAAAATTTCCCACTGACTACCTAAGATTGAATATTCTCAATCAATTAGTCAATAATGGGAAAATAATTTCAAAAAATTTGAAAATAACATTGTTCCATTTTCCAGTCACAATATTCCAATTTCAATTTAAAAACAATGATAGGGATTCATAGTTGATTAATTCCTTTTTCTGAGATAAAACCAATCATAGTTTATTATCAAATTAATTTAAGCTATTTTTTCATAGAACCCAATTTAAAAATCAATTTCACAAAATTTCCTACAATTTTGAATCACACCTGAATTACTAATTCCATTAGAAATGTAGGGTTTCCCCAAAAATTATATACAAAGTAAAATTAAATTAAAATTTTCAATAAATTGGGAATTAAAAATTTTATTTAATTTAAATTAAAAAATAAATAAATTCATGGTATTTACAATTTCCCACTCAAGGATGGAACCACCTACCTTTATCACTGAGTTCATGTAACTAAAAATCCTCAACTTGATTTTCCAATGATCAATGAAGGAAAATGATATCCAAAAACAAACAAAGAATCATGATTTAATTCAATTGATATTATATAAATAAAACACATGATGAAAAACACTCCCTAATGAGGAATGAATGAGTAATAAATGGGAATGTAATGATGGAATATCTATTACCATAGAAGAATCGAATGAGGTTTCCCATCATGTGATCCACCTTAATAGGTGGTTTCATGTGAAAAATGGTTATTGATAGCCTTTGAGAGATATTATTTCAATTAATACCAAGTTAGGGTAAAGAGGGTGAATAAATAAAGGTTTTGGAAATTATTAATTTATTTTCCCAAATAAAAAGTATTGTGCACACTATTAGTTGGCCATGGCTACATGGTTTGTCAAAATATTCTCCCTAATTGTGCACCCCTCTAATGGGGTGAAGTATTTGTACTTATTAGATGAATGGTTTGTAAACCCATGAACCAACTACAACAACTACCAGTGTTTGGGTTTTCATGATTTTTACTCGATGGGATCATGGTGTGGAAAAATAGAGAGCCCACTATGCACAACACATAAAATTCCAAAATTTTCAAATTTCTCGTGAAACCACACATGATAGACCCTAACAAAGCATTAAAAAAATATGTTTGATTTGTACCTGAAAAAATAATATGTTGCTAAATCCTCCCAAGTATAGAAAATTTATATCCGAACAAATAATGTTAATAAGTTTCCATATAAAAAATTTGAGGTTTCCAATCTCTTATCAGTGACTCTCTCTACCTTTCCTCAAAAGTATAATAATTGTGTAATAATATAACTCAAACCAAAGGTATAATTATCCCGTGATGTTCCATTGGTTATATAATATAAAATCCTCACTTGATTTTTTGTCATACATAAATCATCATCAACATCAAGATCACTCTAACTATAAACATGGGATTTATTAGAAATATATTTTCATAACTATGATACATGGAACATGTCGTGTATTGACATAAAATATGGAAGAAGGTGTAAACATTATGACACGTTTTCCACCTACTATACAATATAAAATGGACCCAAAAAACAATGATATATCATACCTTACATACCAAGACATCAATGACCTGAAGTAGGTAAAACATTCAAAAACATAGAGATACCCAATGAAAATTTAAATGGCATATTCCAACTATCAGTATAATATTTATACAATCATTGTGCCATAAAAAATCACTGATTAATCAATTAATTATTATTTTTCATTTCTTGATTCTAGATCAGTAGAGAAATTGAACTTTCACTGATATCTGAAAAATATAATGTTGATTTAGAAGGTCGACTATAGAATGCCTCAGAAGGGTCTATCCTTATTGCAGACTTGTAACTATTTTTATTTTAAAAATAATCATGTCCCAAATGATTATCACAAGATCCACTAAATATGAGGATGTAGAAAGGATGTATATCTTTTGGAATTTTTATATCCTTATTAGTCTAGACATATATATGTGGATGGTATTCCGTATACAAATGAACATGAGATCTCAATTCCTCATGAAGGCCTCTAAAAAAGAGATACATAAAAAGAGGATCCCTATCAGAGACAATATCTGATATAACTCTATAAAAAAAGAAAAATCTATTACACATATTGATTTAAAACTTACATATATTTTGTTTTATAATAAATGGGAAATAATTTATCAGATTTAAATATCGTATCGATCACAAACCATATCACATTTTTCTTCATCTGGGTATGTGCCAACCCCGCCATAAAGTCCTTAGATACCTCATCTCACTTCCACATTGGAAATTGAAGTGGATGAAGAAAACTTGAAGGTCTATGATGCTCATGATTGACCTCTTAAAATATATAATAATGAGCGTCAATGTTTAAAAAATCTCCATCTAACACATGGCCACCAGAATCATCATTGCATGTCACATAGCATCTTTATGGTTCCTGGGTGCACTACCCATTAGTAATTATGGTAATCCTCTATCATAGGTTTTATCATAAGTAATGGAACACCAAACCAATCCCCAAATAATATAATACCATATTTGGAGAAAAAACATTCAACAATGGTCTCCCTTCCATAAAGAGAGTCTCTAAGGCTGACGAATTCATCATCAAGATACTATTCTTAAATAATATTCTCAATAATTGAGAGGGAAAATTGAACACATTCCAAAGTATCCTCACCCCCGGTATCCAAAACTCCTATATGCAATGACATAAAAAAGATCCATGATAGTGATTATAGGTTCTCCTATTTCCTCAATGCAATAGAAATGATATTCCTTCCCAACATAATATTGGAAATTTTGAAAACAAAATATTCTAGGTACTCCACCTTGTTCCTTGGGTAAAGATTCAAATATTATAGAGAGAATATATGACTCATGATCATTTTTTCATAATAAATGGTAAACCTTTCTTCACAAAGGTAATTCTTCCAACTCTTATGTTCACATTTCATAGCTTCCAGTTAAAGGTCATTGGTCATATAATTCATCTTCTTTGGCATAAGAATCCCAGATCCATAAGAAAGGACGTGATCAATATTCAGAAAAACAAAATCCAAAATCAAACATGATGCATCACAGAAGACTGTGTAGCCCTCCATGGCCTCTGGAGGATTCAAAACAATAGTATTAGTCAATATACAATTCAACTCAATGAATGAACTTTTAATTTTTACATCCCATGTAAACATTAATACCTTTTAAGTCAGAGAACTCATTGGAGAAGAAAACATCAAGAAACTATTTATGAACATGTGATAATATGCCACTAGACCGAAGATTATATTAATATCAAAAAGATTTCATGGATTCTTTCATGTCATAACATATTTCACCTTTTCGTGATCAACTATGATTCCATGTTCAGACACCAAATGTACCAATAACATCAATTCCTAAATTTGGAAATACAATTTGACATATTCAGATAATTTTTTTATTTCTCATCAATTATAAATATTCTATCAAAATAAACATATGATCCTCCATAGAATTTGATTAATCTAGGATGTCATCCAAAAAATTTAACCCAATAATATCAAGATACTTATGGAAAATCTTTTTCATTAGATCAATAAAGACCTGAATAGAAATTTTTAGACCCAATTTAATTAAATGATACTAATAATGGCCATACCTTTACTAAAAGGTGGTTTATGAAATGTCATGTTAATTTATTTCAGCTAGTTATAACCAGATCGAAGATCAATCTTTGAGAACCCCTTATCCACTTTAAAATGATAAAAATCATAAATAATTTTGAATATGTACTTTTTCTTTACCATAACACAATTTATTTTCTATTAGTTAATAGAAACACATAATTATCCATAATATTTCCTTTTTAAGCGAATAAGCATTGTCTAAGGTGACATACTCAGGACTATAATGAATTTCCTTCAAAGATCATACAACTGAGTCTTCAACTCCTTCATTTCGTCTACCTCTATATCGTAATAAGGTATATACACTAGTTGGTTTACTTCCACCATGTTAATAAAAAACTCTCTTACTAGTGGAAAATATGTGAATTCAAAAGGAAAAAAAGGGTAACATGAAAAAAATTGGAGGAAGATCTTCACCGAAGGATTATTACTCCATGAAAAAATAAAACACTAATGTCACTTTCCCCAACATTGGATAATAATTTCTGTCTCTGATTGACCTCAGGACCCATTCTCCATTAATAATGTGATAGTCACCATTTGGTGAGGCAAATGAGACTTTCCAAAGATAGTACTAATTTTGGGATTTATTAAAAATGGTCTAATAAATCCAAAAAATTACCTCATGAGGTTCCATTTTATGAACCAAAAAATCCCATGTGTGTTCTATATATGATAGTAAGAATATATAATTAGAAAAAAGGATATCATTTCCTCTCTTCATTACTAGGGGTGTATTAAAATCTATCACATAAGATATTATTTATTTAATATGATTTAGAATATCTACAATAAGAGTCTAAATGAAAAAAATTAGATTAACCAAAATCAAATAAAGAATTCACTAAGGATGACGTTATAGTGATGGTACCTCTCATAGTTGTTGGAATCATATCTACATATATTGGAGACTCCTCTACTGCATAAAGAATATTTTTCCAAAATCCAGTGGATTGAACCAATCAAATCTAGAGGCATCTTATTTCACTATTGTAATTTTTGGGGTTGATGACCACATACCACTACATGGTGAAAATAAGATATATAAAAACATCTCGAAGAGTCCTAAGCGTCCAATAGAGCTATAAATCACTGGAAGATTAGTGAAAAACACTTTGAATGACTATTTTTCACACTAGAATAAATTCTATGGTCCCCCTATAGGAACAACAGAAAGTATACAAGAACTATTATTTCAAGAACCACTGTGAGACTCATCACGAATCCTATTTCATTTAAAGAAACTCACTAAACTAAAAATGGGGGGAAAGGAACTATTTTCAAAAAGGGCATACCATCTAGATCATGATGAACTACCAATGTCCAATCCAACACATCAGTATAAGAAGAGAGATTCAGTAAGAAAGACATAAAATGAATTTCAGACTGAGGTCTTATCTCGAACCATACACCATTATCTTCCCATTCGGTACAATAAATGTTCAATACTACACAATCTGAATAATGTGATTTACATACTCATTCATGTTCCTATCATCTTTCTCAAGTATGGATAACTACATAGCATCGGACAATACCCTAGAATCTAGATTAAATTAGTAAGTGAAAATAAAATAATTTCCTTACACTCAGAAACCTTATTATTATTTTTCATCACCATCATGTCCCAGCATATCAGGTTAATTCCTTATATCATGAAGGCGTCACATTTTCCATTGATCCATAAGTTGTATTGAAGAACTCAAAAAAAGATAAATACATCTCAACCAATCCTCATAATCGTTAGTAATATTAGATCCTAGAAATGATGGTGGATTCTAGATAATTCATTCCTATGAATGATTTGGAATGTTATCGACCTGAGGATCCATAACTGGAGCATAAATAGAAATGGGTGCAGGTGCCTGTCCCATAGTATGGATAGCACACACAAAAACCTCAAAAATATTATGGATCATTGAAGGATTTTTTTCACTATTATCCATCATCATATTCTTCATGGGTTATATTAACATGTATTCTCAGAAAAATGATGCTACACAACATCAACACACAACAAATAATTCATCACAATATTACTCAGATCAACACTCAAACAATAAAAATATGGAAATTAACCCCCTTAGATAATAAAACATGATTTTTATTTCAATCTATCCAAATATAAAGTAGGTAATGTATTGGAACTAATTTTTAAGATGCATATACCAAACTACAAATAGTGACTTAAGGCTCATTACATTGTGGGTTGGCTCGAAACTCACTCGTAACTACCTCCTATGTCGTAATAGGATCTCTAAAATCTATACAAACATCAAGAAATGATTCAAAACATTAAATTATAATAATTATTTGTCAAGAACCACCCTAGATACCCTAGTTATCTAATAGCCAATCCTACACTTAGATATCCCAATGGTCATTCCTTATCCCCTTGGGTTTGATTTTAGCACCCAGTATTATTCAAGATAAATACGGAATAAATTTTCCAAAAAAACAACATAAAAATTTTGATAAATATATTAATGATAAAATTAAACTCCAAAATGAGAAAATAGCATAAGTAAAACAGTAACATCAAAACCCAAATAGAAAATCATCAATGTATGATAAAACGGACACTATAAAACTCAAACACCCTTAAGTAATAAACAATACATGATTAAAGGGTTAATAACATACACCTCCTATAAGATATTATATCCCTTTACATAACCTTATACAATAAAATATAAAAAATTCATGAAGAAAAATGTAGGGTGTGATCTAAATCATAGTAATGTCTCACCAATTGATCCATATTAAGAGGCCATATAAGTAACACGAAGCGTGCTATCAATTTAAACAAAAAAATCATTGAAATACAATTACATAATAAAAAATTACTTAATTTTATTTCAAATGATGGAATATTTCAAAAATGGCAATAGAATACATTTTAATGAAAACTATTTATCAAAATAACTAGTCTTTAGTAAAATAGTTTCTTAATAAATGGAACATACAATCAAAGTAAAATTAAAAAACCACATGGTCATTTTCCATGTCTTATGATTGTAAGATCTGGACCTATTCTAGAGATTTATCAAGATCTATAAAAAATACAATTCTTCCTTGACTTAAGTACTTTTTTTGAATTTTATATTTGGTGTGATTGGGTGAAAATTGGACAATTTGGAAGAAATAGTGGTACTACACAGTTGGTGCATGTTTTTCCAAAACAGTGTGCACATGCTAGAGACCTATGAAAACATAGGAAAAGGAGATTCACAGGGCTGGTTCAAGCCTTTAACAACCTTGAACACTCTTAGTAGTGATAATATGAAACACCTAGGTGTGGGAAATAGTTAGGGTACATGGTTAGGGGAAATAGTGATCCTCGTACTACAATCAATGAAGGCAAGATTTTATACCCCATAAAATTGTATTAAAAAAACTGAACCCCTTTAATTGTCTAAAAATTGACCTTAACTCGAACCTAAATAATTTATGTCATTTTTTGAAGCTCTTGAACGGATTCATAGTCCTTATGACCTCTATTCTTGGTAATTGAAAGCCCAAATTGATGATGTTAACATCTATTTGTAAGAGAATCTCAAACAGATTGTTTTCTTTCTCTTCTCCTATCATTATCTGATCCATTAAAGAGACTTTTTACTCCATTATTTTATCTAGATCTTGGTTTTAGTAGATCTATTATATTTTATCTTTGGTCTATGTTTTTGATCATGATCATGTTCTTTATTGTGAAATTGAATGTTTCGTGTCAATTGGGTGTCTTAGTCGGTGGGCATTTATCATGAATCAAAATGTATGAGTTATATTATTCATATCCCAAATTCATGGTCTCAATTAATTTTATGTAATTATGGAATTTGCATTTGACATTTAAAATTTTATTTTTCTTAAATTGAAATAAATAATTTGGTTAATTATTTAATTAATTCATTATGTGATTGGTAAATTTTTGTGGATTAATTAATTGGTGAATTGTATAATTGGGTATTAAGATTATGGAATTGGATTAATTAATTGGATAATTAATTAATTGTAAATTGGAATTTTATTATTTTTTAATTATTTAGTGAATTAATTAAGTATATATTGGGATTATGGAATCAGATATGTTAATTCGTGAATTAATTAATGGGATATTGGGATTTTGTAATTGGAATAATTAATTAGGGAACTAATTGATGGGATATTGGGATTGTTTAATCAGATTAATTATTTTCTAAATTAACTAATGGGTTATATGGTTAATGTGGAAAAATGGATTAATGTTGTTTTTTATATTATTCTATATAAGTAAAGTTAGGAAATATTTTTGTTTTGATAATTGTAATGGTATGCCAAGATGTGAATTTTTCATAAATGTGGTTCATTTTTATTAACCATGAATGATGTGATGTTTGTGGTATATATGTTATATATATGATATTCATGGGTGGGACATTGAATGATTATTCAAAATCCAATAGTGATAAATAAGTGTGGTGCATGGACTAATGATCCAAATACCCATATGTGATAAACGAGGAGTGGGATAGGGTCTGTTAATCCAAAGACACATAGGAGATGAAAAGTATGGAATATTAACTAAGGTTACAAATATCATTCTGATAGTGAAGTGCGGGATAGGGATTGGGTCTCCCAAAACCCATAGGGTTTTATACATGACGTTATATGCCCATGAGATTGAACTGGTCTATGGTTCCAATTATCCATTATAGTTTTTGAAATGAAATGATAACTTTTTACCATTGTATTGTGATTTGGTTTGGACTCTAGCATGGGTCTAAGTTGGTATTTGGGGTTCATGTGTCCTCAGGATCCTGACAGTTAATGTGGGTAATTAAAGAATAATGACATGTCCTAACTGCTTAATTTATGAATTATAATTTATTATATATACAATTATATGCAGTGTTATTGAATATATATTATTTTATATTCCATTGGGGGTGGAATACTGAGTTGTACTCACACCCCCACTAGGAATTATTGATCAGTACCAAAATAGACTTTATGTTTGTAGAATAGTATAACAATATTTGTTATATGTTATATGCCTGATTCCGGATAGAGAATGAATGATGGAACTAGACCTAGCATTGGGAACCACAGGGGAGTAGTCAGTGCCTTTATTTATTTTGGGTTTTTCATATTTTCACAACACACATACATGGAATGACATCTCAATGGTTTTTTGTTTATTGTATTCTGGTTTTAGTCTTCTTGTGATATTGATCTTATTCTGGATATGCATATATTATTTGAATATTAATTATCTATTTACTTTGTTTTAATTCTTTCATAAAGATGGTATAGTATCCTTGTGAATGATATTAGACCCCCACTACTAGTTGGCATCCTTTCAAAATTAAGGAGGTTCACCTGAGGTCATTTGACCTAATATCTTGGGGCACCGATGTGTGACACCCCAGTCGGGATGTTACAAAGTGATGTTATATGAGGCTTTATTTAATTTTATTTTGTTTCATCATAATATTTGGGAAAGGTATAAAACAGAATATGATGATTTATTACTTGGTTTGATCTCATGAATGGGAGTAACTAACCCATGTATGATTGTAAAATCCATGTATTTGTAGTGTGATTTTTGTTATTGATATGTTTAGTTATAGTTGATTGTTATTTAACCTCAACTAATGAAATGTTCGTATAATGTGATTATTGTTTCAATGTTTTATATGATTTCATTGTGGGCTAGTATAGACAAAATGTTGAGTATTAATTCATCATTGTAGGTAATTTGGATAATTATGTAACATGCATAATGTTTTTTCACACAAAAGAAAATGGATTTTCGTTATTTTTTTGACATTGAAAATCTTTTTCTTACTTGTGAAAGTAAAATTAAAAGGTTCATAATAATAAATTTTAAATTTTAAATTATGTAAGATGTCAATAAATTGGTTTGTAATTAGAAAAATGAATAATGAGATTATCTTAAACCTTTTTAACCATTTCCTAGATTTATGGTGGTTATAGGTACTGTTTATCCCTCAGTTTTGATTGTGTGGATGTAAAAGGGGTGACTTATTATAGAATTGTGGGAATCCATATTTTTAATTGTGTTAAAGTAGTGAAATATTTCCTAATTCATGTTTTTGTAATTATAGACATATATTGCAAAATAAATGTTTGATGATAGGATGACAGGAGGATATTTCTAGAAATGACCCTCTAGTAGTGGAACCTGAGGAATCAATAGTACTAAGTGACAGATTTGGAGAGATGTTCTATAAGAACTTTTCATGCCTCATGTAGTTTATATGGAGATACCCAGAGAAGGTTTTGAAGAGTACGTCTAATATGAAATGGGTGTTTTAGTTATAGAAACCCCTAAATATCACCATAGAGGGTGGACCATAGGTAGTAGATTTTTTAATTGCATCCATCCAAACAATGCATGTCCATTTGGAGACTCTTATTGATAAATTAGTCAAGTTGGATGCTTATATGTCATGAGGATTAGTTAAGCATTGATGGGATGTTCATGATCAGACTGTGTTGGTAGAGGGTGTCGTATGGAAATAAATTTTGGAGATGTTTATTGAAAAAATATATCTAAATACACTAATAAATGAAATGGAAGTAGAGTTCATGTGATCGACTCATGGGAGCATATTCATGATAGACTATTCTAATCACTATACTGGTATGTAGCACATTCATCAAGCATGGGTAGGGTATGATAAAGATAAAGAAATAAATTTTTAGGATATGTATTAAGGTGAGATTATGTCCAAGGTTATTATCTTTCATTTAAATAGTTTTACAGACATGTTTTATTCGGTTTTCATATCTGAGGGGACCCTGAAGAAGTCTTACAATAGAGGATAGGTGGTCTCATTTGGGTGATCAGGAGATACAATTTATGAGGCTATGAAGAATGGTTATTATAAAATTGTTTAAATTAGTGGAATACTTAATGGCCAGAGGGGAGTATTAGTTATGCATGACCTTACAAATGTGATGTGTCACTAGTGAGGTAGTTTATGTCACGTTCATAGGGATTTTCAACAACCACTAGTAGTGTGTTGATCTTGTAGAAAAATGGGACATCTACAGAGGTTATGAAATATCCTAATATATATTGGTTGTGATGGAGTAGGTATAAAGGGACGTAGTGTGGGATGGGGATATTCAATACCATATCAGTCAGGAATTTGGAGTTCTACTATCCATGGTGGTAAAGGAAGTGGATGAGAAGATTCTAGGAAAGAGAACCCATATCATAGTGGTTCAAATTAGGGGAATCAGACTGAATCATATATAATAGGGATAAGATAGTTGGATATCATTCATCCAACATTGGTGGATAGATAGGTTGTAACATCATCATTTAGAGGTACTATTCTCATTGCTTTTACACTTGTGAGTACCTTATTTGATAATAGTGCTTATCATTAATTTATACTTGTGAAAATTGTGAATTTTATGAGTATGGTGGTGGACTTTTTTAGTGGGTGATGATGAGATATACACCTTTGAAACTATGATATAGATATAACAATTTGTGAAAGGTGTGGTTTCTCAAGGTTGGGGAATATCATTTTATATGTGAAATTTACATTCCTGATAAGTCATGCTTTGACCTAATTGTGGGTATAGACTTGTTAATATCATACAAAGAACACATATATTATTATCGAAATTGAATTTCCTTTAATTATCTTAAGGGTGAGAATTATTTTCAGTATGGAGATTGGTATATCAATGCAGGTCGTACAGGGCTAGTTCATCAAAAATTATGGGAGCACACTGCCATGATTCTATTCTACTATTGGATGAAAGTGGTGAAAAGAATTAATTATTTCCACCCATAGTGTAAAGGTTACATGATGATATTCTTGATGTTTCTTAATGAATTTACCCTAATCTAAATGTGGATTTTACGATTGAGATCATGTTTGGGTATAATCTAGTTGTTATTTTACCTTAAATAATTTCTCCAATGGAGCATGAGGAGCTAAAGACTCAAATAGATGTGTTGATTCATAAAGGATTTATCCATTCATGTACATCACCTTGGTTTTATCTAGTCTTGTTTGAAAAAGTGATAACTGGAATCTATTATTATTTATTTATTGTTGGATGTTGACTCATATGAAAAAAACAGTGCTATGTTCTTCATATTGATGATCTTTTTTATCATTCTTTAGAAATCTGTTTTTTTCAAAAATTGAATACAGATTAAGCTATCATAAGTTCAGAGTTCATCTTTATAATATAATGAGTATTGTTTTTTGATGAATGTATGGACAATATTAGTTCATTGTGATGTTTTTTGTGTTGAAAAACACACCAGTAGTGGATTTGGACTCAAGGTACTGAATCCTCCACTTGTACTAAGATAGGTTTTTGGTACTATTTTATGATGACATATTTTTGTAATCCAATACACATAAAAGTCATGCCCAACCTTCTGAATTATTCTTGAGTACATTGAATTAGAACCTTCGATACACCAATCTATCTTAGTTTCATTTTTTGATTTATCATGTATACTTATTAGGTCACATAATCTCAAACAAGGGTGTGTTAGTATACCCAGACGATGGTAATTAAGTTGTTTATTTGAAGTATCCAAAAAAATCATTATATTTACATTTCTCATGTTTGTAGGATACTATTAAAGGATCATATATGACTTTTTCTTCTTTTAACTGACACTTTCAAGAATAAAAAATAATGGATTAAATTTTAATGGTCTAAAAAATGTTATAAATACTTCTAGGATTTCAAAAGGAGTTGTAAAATGGAACCAATATTGATCATATCCAAGCCAGGTGTGGAGTACATAATGTTTTGTGCTTTTTTGGGATTGGCCATAGAGTAGTTTTTATGTAGGTAGATCGAGTTTTGGTGTGTCAGTAATGACATTTGGGGACACATCAATTGAACTGACCTACACATGACATTGAATTAGCTATATTGGTTTATTTTTTAAAGTATTTGTGGCAATATAGGTTGGGAGAGAAGTTTTATTTATATGAAGATCATAAGAGTTTAATATACATCAAATTTTTAGTATCTGTTAGCGGAGGTGGGTTGAGTATACTTAGTATTTATATTTTGAGGTAACATATACTCTTGGGAAGGGTAATAGTTTTATTGATCATTTAATCTTCAAATGATAGACTCAGATAGTTTAGGTGTCTTGTTTTGAGTGGAAAATGATGACTTTACTGACTGAGATAAATGTTTTATTTCATGAGAGACAAAAGTATTTTAATATTGTTTTATTTATAGTCGAATCTACACTTTAGATCCAAATTATGGATAAAATGTATGAGGATCTGGAATGTTTGGATTTGGTGGAAAAGAATTATGGTGGAGAGACACCTTATACTATATTTCATATGATTATGAGATTATCTACACCTAAAATTGGGTTTTTGTGCCTACGAGTATGCAGCAAGAGATGATGATTTAATTTGATGCCTTAATGTGGGTGGTACATTCAGGTGTGACCAAAATTTACTGTGACCTACTTCAAAAGTTCTATTTCTTTGGATTACAAAAAGATAAATCTGAGTTTAGGAAATGAAGATACACCTATCAATCGGTGAAAGTTGATTATCAATGACTTGGTGGTTTACTAAAATCATTTCCCATTCTATAATAAAAGTGAGATGATCATACCATGTATTGTTTTGTGGTTATTCATAGTATTCCTCGTATTAATGAATTTATTTGGGTAGTTATAGACTGACTAATAAAATTAGTGAATTTATTTCCAATACAGAATACATTCTTAGTGGTGTATTTTTTAGAATTTTATGTATGGTAGATTGTATGTAATCATGGGGATCCATGTAGTTTGTTATCATAAAGTGACTAACTCATTATATTTGGATTTTGGAATGGGTTTTAGAAGTAACTTGTTATATAGGTATTATTGAGTATGAAATTACACACTAAAAATTTATTGTTAGTTATAGTGGTCTAGAAAGTTCTTGAGGATATGATTTGGACTTTTGTACGAGAATTCTTTGGGTCTTAGAAGAAGAATATATATTTGGTGGTTTTCTCCTATAACAACAGTTATCATGAGACAATTATTATTGAATGATATGAGGCTCTTTATGTTAGGTTGTGTATATCACCTCTATACTAGATGGAGGCAGGTGAGTATAAACATTTGGGAATGAGTAACTTGCAAGAGATGTCATAGTAGGATTAGATGGTTCATAAGAATATGGATATATCTTATAGAGGGAATATTTCTTATGATGAAAAACAATGATAACCCCAAGATTTTATAGAGTGTGATAATTTATTCATCCAATTGTCTCCAATATTGGGTCAATGTAGTGTACAGAGATAAGAAATGTTGGGGCCCATATTTTTTGGACCATTTGGGGTTGTTGAGAGAATTGGATCCAAGGAATACCAATAGGAACATTCACAAAGGTACAATGCTAATAATGAAGTTCTCATGGGTCACATATTTGGTGGCATCACTCCAACCCTTCTCATGTGATCGATGTATGTGATGTTGAGTTGGACATTGATGTATCCTTTGACGATCATATTATTCATGTGTCAGCTCACAGTAAGAACATTTTGTGGGGAAAGGAAAATTCCATTTGTTTTTTTAGTGTGGAAAGATGACCGAGTTCAGAAGAAAACATGGGAGATATATGATTATATGTGAATATAATGGAACGATAATATGGCTAGGAGTCTTAGATATGTGTGGGAGTGCAGTAGGAGGATGAGCGGTTATAAGGTGGGGAGATTGTAAGATTACAATGTTTTCTAGATATTTCTCAAGCCTATTTACATGTACCCTTTTTCATTTATTTTATTAATTTATGTTTTTGTTTTATATTAGGTGAATTTGGGTGAAAATTGGAAAATTTTGGAAGAGGGGTACAAAACGTGTGTATTTGATTCCAAATCTTGCATCATATTAGGAGTAACTGTGAGACACCTCTATATGAGGTGCTTGATTAGTACTCACAATGAGAGGAAACTATATGTGAAGTATTACAAACCCAAAAAAAATTAAAATTACTTGAACCCCTATAATTAATCGAAAAATTACACCTATATCCTTCTCCAGTTCTATAAAATAGGAAATTAACTTTTCATTTGTGTCTATGACATATCATAATTGTGGAATTAATGATAATATATGAAATTCATGACATATTTTTCATTATAATTGAATAATATATCAATTACATTTTTACTTTTCATACACATAAAAATGATAGTGTCGTTCGTGCGTACATGTGAACCATCACCACCATGATGAGATGTGAATTGTTTCTATTCACAACATAACATTTGTGATAAATATAAGTATATTTAAATTATTATTATGATGTAAAAAATATTACTATCATTCTTGAAAGGTAAAATAATAATTACCTAATTTTCATGATGATAAATGAAAAATGGAAATTTTACTCATGCATGCGTACAACTTACCATCTCCATGATTGTAACATAGTTCATTTTTCATATCCAAATTTATTGAATGAATTGAATATTAAAATTTATATATAATAGTTATTATTATGTCATGAAAATTATTCTAGAGATTAGGACTTATGATCACATAGACTATTGACTTCATACAAAGTTCATTTTCAACTCAAGTAATGGTTATCGAAAAAATATCTCATATGAACTTAAATAATTATGTAATTTTTATAACATGATAATAAGTAATACAAAAGGAATAATACACATGAAAATGTTTTCATGCAAGTATAAATTAAATTAATTTTATTATTTATGAATATAAATATTGTAAAAGACAAGTCATATTAAAGGTAAGGTACTTCATCTCAATCTCCCTTAATTTAGTTATATTTTGATATTATCCAGAATATTCTTTTATATATTTGTGTAATAAACCCATTTGACTATTAATTTAATTCAATGGTTTTTAAAAGGAATATTTTTATACGAATCATTTTACATTATTTAAAAAATTAAAAAAGGAATGTTTTTTATTGTATAATGTGACGACGACTTCTCTAAAATTGTAACTATTACTTGATATTTAGATTCTTCTTCAAGTCTTAATAAATTTAAAAGACAAATAAATCCATTATTCCTTTTATGTTTATTTTTGTATTAAAAATGGTTTTGAAAATGTATTGTCTATTTTAATATCTTTAAAAGATTTCTTTTGATTTAAAATATGATTTTATGAGTGAAATGTTGATAATTGTAATCTTTTATTTGTTATTATGGTAGTTCGGAATTTGATAGGTGGTTACAAGATAAAAAAAAGATGGGTGATTCCATGATAAATTTACGGAAGGTAAGCTTGTGATATCTCTACAATGTATTGGGTTATGTGATGGGGTTTACTGGTTAGGATTCTCCTAAGATATTTTGGGAATATACTATGATATGTGTTCCAAATGTAACCATGAAGGTTACCCTATGTAGTTGTGAAAGATAAAATGTAAGTATTATATAGATGACACAAGATACCTTTATAATTTATAATTTTTATGATTTTTACATGAATCTTATGATTTCATTATGTATGTTAAAGAGTTTATGTTTTATGGGTAAAAATTATTATTTTCTGAAAATGCTTTGATGTGTTTGAAATATTCATGTACTAATGATTTCATCCCATATTTTATATTCCATGTTGAGATTTTTTTTCTCATCCTATGTTTTTAAATTTTTTCACATGTCTTAAATTTGGTAAGGATAAATAAGATGCAATGATTAAAGTATTGAAGATGTGTCTTGAAAAGAAGTCATGTTTTATTTTAATAGGGTTTCCTTTGGTGGAAAAAATGGATACTGAGTATAATTGTCCTCATATAATGTATGAGATTACAATGCAAGATTCTGTCCTAATTCATGAAAATTCTAGACCTAAAAGTTCTTTGGGAAAGATAGAGAATAAATTCTAGTCAAAAGTAACTAGAATATGTTATGTTTAAGGTTGGGTCCTTATACACAACCCAAATGTTCGAATATTTTACAAGATTACACCTGAATCATATCTAAACTAAACCAAACCAAATAGTTATCAAAATACAGGTTTATGAGTCACCTATAATAGTAATAGGATGTAAAAAATTTCCCACCATAGAAATTTTCTATCCCCAAAAAGCATGTTAAAGGTTTCAAAGTAATAAATATGATGTCACTACTCTTTCATGAGTTCCTCTCCATCTCCTAAGTCTCATGAGTATCATAACTGTGATACCATAATACTCAAACCCATGTTGTCATCCTGCTATGAAGTACATTAGTTTTAGAATAAACTATCCTGACTGAATGTCCAATTACAGGTAAATCATGTTAAACATCAAGATCAATCCAACATAGAAGATAAGGTGGATTATATATATAATTTCACACCTACGATACATGAAAAATGTTTTGCATCGATGTAAATTTTGGAAGAATTAATAAAGGGTAAGAAACCTTCCACCTCCTATCAGTATTCTCACAAGGTCGCACAAAACATGGAGCAATAGTCCCTTTCCTCAAAAGAAATCAATGACCTAACCGAGGTGAAACATACAAGAAAACTTGATCACAAATTGAAAATTTCCATGGTCTATGATGATGATCAACATCAGATTTATACCAGTTGTGTTTTATTAACATTCTCTGATGAATCAAATGAATATTTTCTATCATCTATTGAAAAATTCTCGGTTAACCTAAAAAACATGCACCGATCTTCAACAAACACAATTGAGATTTACAATTCTAACCATTAAAGGCCTGAGAAGGAACAATTATGATCATAGACTAGTAAATATAGTTATAATAAAACTCAAATAGCCCTAAATGGTCATCCCAAGCCACACCAATTTCAATAATTTTGGTGCAAAGCATATCCTTAATAGTCAACATAGCTCATTCAAACTGGCCATCTGACTGTAGATGGTATATCTTACTCAAGTGAACTTGAGATCCCATTGCCTTTTTAAGGCCACTCCAGAAGTAATAAGTAAACTAAGGATCCCCATTAAAGACTATGGAATATGGAACTCTATGAAAACAAACAATATCTTTCCTATAAAGATTTAACAAATCCTCAACCTTGGATTAATTGTTAATGGGTATAAAGTCATTTAATTTTTTCATCCTATTGATCACAACCCATATCGCATTCTAATTTTTATGGTTATGTGGAATCTGAAACAAGATTTCCATAGAGATCTCATCCTACATTCATGTCGGGACTGGAAGTGGCTAAATAAAACACGAAGGTTTTTTGTGATCATCATTGGAATGATGGATTGTATAACAAGAATTTATCATTTGAACAATTCCCTTTCTTTTACCTAGCAACAAAAATCTATGGCGCTTGTCATAGAATATATTTTTGGTTCCTAAGGATTCTAGGATCACTTGAATAACCTCCCTCTGATTCCACATTGTCATGAACCATCCAAAATTTCTTAATACACTGATAACCAGAAAAATCCTTACATATCCTGAAGCGTATTTCTGATCCCCATTGGTCGGTGATAAGAACTTTGAATCATACAATGTGAAAGTGGGAATTAATTATCCACAAACAAAATAAAATAATGAGATACGGGTCAATATTAACAAAGGAAAAATATATAAGGATAATTGTATAAGATTTAAAATATGTAAACAAACCCAAAGTACAACAACAATGTACTAGAAAATAGGATAACAACCCAATACCCAATGAAAACAAATCTCCAAGCCCAATGATCAAAAACCAGAACCACCTCTAAGTGGTGCTTTACACTTGCTCAGACGTAAAAAAAGATAATTTACAAACACTTGATGGAACGGGTAATGTTTAAGCTAAAATCCCATTATGGTTTCACCAAAAATTCAATAATAAGATACCAATAATGATTAAACAAATAAACCATTATATTTTAAATAAACAGGTGTGTCATTTTAAAATCATATCTCAAAAATAATCATGATTTACATTTCAAAGGATGGAAATATTTCTAAAAAATGGATTAATAAAAAAATTTATATACATTCATAAGGAATTTGTTAAATAGTTTAAAAACAATGGATATATATCAAAGTATTAAAAATGACAAAAAAATTTCATATTTAAAGAGGTATGACAGTTACAGATTATGGGATCCCCAAACACTCGAATATTTATCAAGGAAATATGTGTGAACACATTCCTCAAACACTCATCAATGGGGAACCCCCCACCATCTCATCAGGGGTGTGACCTATAACATATTTATTTCTAGGGTTGTAAAGCATCAATAGAGTGGTGTCCTGAATAACTCACTCACTACATATGATTTCATGTGCTCTAACAAAAAAAAGTAATTTCCATGAAAATTAAAAAGACGTTCAAAATATAATAGATCCCATTTTCCCATTTCAATATAACAATATTAATTTAATAAATGATATGTTTTTAATCAAATAATTGCTTTTTCACCTATAAAAGAACATGATTTCTTTAAAAAAAATTAATCCATTTATATCAAATACATATTGGAAATCATTTTCATAAATCAATTAGACAATTTAAATTATAAAATTTAAATTACATAATCCAATTTCACAATATTCCATTAAATTCCACAAATGCTCTCCAATTCAATAGAATTGGGGTTTTTTCCACAATATTATTCATAATAAAATTGAGATACCCAATTCAATAGGATTGGGTTTTTAATAAATCATTGGAAATAAATTAAATTAAATATATGAAATTAGGATTAAATCAATTGTTATTCATAAGCATAACCACCTAATAATATTCATAGGATCACGAATCACAAAACCCTAATCATGTAACCTTAATAAATAATTTCAGCAATGAATATATGATGATCAAACCTTGATTACTTATCTGAAACAATGAGTACTATATCCCTCAATGACATGAAGATATAACAAACCATAAGGATGATAGAGGAAGAAAGTGGGAGAGAGGTAATGAGGGATGAAATATTACTGAGGATGGACCAAGCAAAGGTCTCCTAGCTTCAATATACCTTATAAGGTTCATAGAAAAGCCAAAATGGTTTATTGAGATCCCCAATGATCTATTAAAACAATCTAGGTCATGTTAGGCCCTATAGGGGGATTAAAAGGGAGTTTATAAATTTTAAATTAATTTTTAGGAATAATAAAAAGTCATGTGTAAGGTTTTCTATATGGGTTTGCATTTTTTTTTTTCAAGAATTCTCCCCTACTGGTGGGGTGAACTACTTCTACTAGTTCAATGCATGGTTTTCCAAATCATGATCCCACTATGAAAATCCCCACTATTTTGGTTTTAATATTTTTAACTTGAAAGGAGAACGGATTGGAAAAAACATACGCCAACCTTGGACATCGCAAAATTTTGCAAAATTTTCTAAAAATTCACCCGAAGCAACACTAAAAAACCGATGAAAGCATGATCCAAATAGGGGTTTATGAGTACCATAAAATAGAAATATAATTTTATACCCTTAATATTGAAACATTATATATGTTTTGTTCCTAGTACAAACTCATGAGGAATGACCACTCGATAGGAAACAATCTAACATTCTGTATTATTTCATATTGTTCAAGGAACTGTGAACTTATATTCTGATTTTTACCTACACATACAACACATTTTCATTAAGATAATTTAATAAAGACCTAATAAAATACCACCATATAAATATATTTCCTCCAATTATATTTATATCTTTTTTAAATCTATAATTCATCCTTATATGTTTCTGAATCAACTACACATTCTAAGACATTTTTTATATTAACTATGGTCTCCTGAAATTCCTTTCACTATATTCATCCCAAAATTCAATAATCTGAAATTGATTTCCATATAATTCCTCAAAATGTGTCATATGTATACTTGAATGAAATATATTATTATATGAAAACTCAAAAAATGAAAGTAATTGATCCCAAAATCCAATGAAATTCATTGAACAAGAATGAATCGTATCTTTAAAGTTCTGAATTGTTCACTCTGACTATCCTACAGATTAAGGACGATTTTTTTTCAAATTAAATTCATTAAAAAATATTTTTGAATTCCTTTCAAAATATTATATTTGAACCTGGGATCACATTATCATACAATTGAGATAGGAACTCCATGTAACCAAACAATCACGGTTAGATACAGTCTAGAATTATTATCTAAATACGTTATATCTTGAACGGGAAGGAAATATGCAGATTTAGTTAATTAATCAATAGTAACTCAAATTTCACAGTTACCTCAAGTTGAATTTGGTAATCCCGCCATGAAATCCATGAATATATTTTACCATACCCACTCTGGAACGAGAAAAGGTTGAATTATTCCCTTTATTAATTTTTAATCTACATTAAACTATTTACAAGTCGAACACTTGATGGTAAATTCAGTAATATCTCTTCCCATTACATCTCACCAATAAAACTTTGGAAGGTCTGTGTAGATCTTAGTGTTATCCAGATGAATGGAAAATAGAGAACTATGATCTTTACTCAACAATAATTTATTCAACCGGGAATCACAGGGAACACATAATCTTTTCCAAAATATTATAACCCATTTTTCATTAATATTAAAATTAGGAATGTTACCTTTATATGTTAATTCCACCTTTACCTACAAATAATGATCCTATTTTTATGATTTATTAATTTTATCAGAAAAATTTAACTATAATGAAACATGAAAAAAAGAGGATTTACCTGCATCTAAAACTTCTCAACCAAGATTCATCAAATCAATAACCAAATCGTCATAATCAAAATATAACATGGTTAATATAGAATTATTTTTCATACTCAAATAATATTCCATGTTTTTTATTATATGACGGTAATGAATCATGTATTCATAATCCTTTATCAATTCCAGACATATTCTATGTCTGATGTTCAATTATTTATGTGTGAATATATACTCTAAACATTTACGATTAGTATATATTTCACAGTATACTCTATTCAAATGGTGCCTCAAAAATTTTGAAGAAGAAAAAACAATAGTTAATTCAAGATAATGTTTATGTAAATTTAATTTATAAGTTTTTAATTGATGTGAAGTATAAAAAATTACCTAATCATTCGGCATATGGACACAAACAAGTCCCTTCAAATAAACAACACTTTAGATGAAAAAGTAATGATAATTGGAGGGAAAGTAAAAAATAAATAATTGATAATAATTTTTTTAATTCTTAAAAAAATAATAACATTATTTAATTTAGTTTAATTTAACTTCTTTTATAAGTTAACTCAGTCATTTTTATAGATAAACAAGCAATGTTTTCAACGAACCATCAGCTTTAACCTACAAAACAAATAAGACAATGAATCTCACTAACATTTTTAGGTCTCAAAAAATATTCAAAAAAAAATTTAGGGTCAATATTTATGACATATTTTGAAATATGTTAACGGAATGAAACTATTCACAACCAAAATTTATTCTTAATAAATTTCTCAAAGATTTTATTTTCTGTTAGGGTTTTTAGAGAAATCTATAGGTGTCATTCATGTCCCTCTTTAAATTTATAATATACCATAATCTTATAAACAAACACAACCAAAAACGTATCCAAGATCACATGGGAAACTCTATTCATAAGGTCCACAAATATAAAATTTGAATCAAAAAACCCAAAGGACATCAATACAAATTCATAATGACCAAATATAGTCTGAAATGAATCCTTAAATATATTTTCTTCCTTTAATTTAAAAATATGGTACCCTAAACTAAGATAAACATTCAAAAATACCAATATCAATTTATTTAAGAAAATACTCATCAAAATGAGGAAAATGGTAATTATTCATAACAATTATCCAATTGAAGGCTTGATAATTAAAATAAAGACTCAATGTATCATTATTCTTGTAACAAACAAAATAGGTGAACCCCATGGTGATGTTCTAGGTTAAATGAAACCTTTTTCTATAAACTCATTCAATTAATTTTTAAAATATAAAATATTTACATTATCCATTAGATAAGGGGTTTTTTTAATAAGATTATAATTACGAACTAATTAAAGAGTAAAATAAACCCCCCAATCAAGAATAACACCTAACAACCCTTTATAAAATACATCAATAAATTCATTAACTAATATGAAATAACTAATTTGAAAATTTTCTTTCCTTTTATAAATATTTTTAAGTTTACATTAACATACATCTCTAATAAACCCCTCACCTTTAAGGTATGTTATCAAATTCATTAAATAATTGAACATAACTTAATTGTTGATGAAATTAATAAGATTCTGATAAACTAATTTCCAATCCATACCAAGAGTGATATCAACATCTAATATGACATGTTAAATAGTATTTATATCAAATACTATACCACTTGTAATAATAGGAATATTAATATAAATTATGGTCACTTTAATATTCCGGCCCATAATTTTCACCAAAAGGTTAACCTTCTTTTCTTGTGGTGATATTTTGATTTTATGTGAAAATCTCTTAGAAGTTAATGAATGTGAAGATCCTAATTCAAAAAAGGAATTGATATAATTTGAAAAAGAAAATAACATACCAATAAAAACTTAACATTATGGAGTAGCATCAACCATAGTGGTAATAGAATATTTTTACACAGCTTTCTTCTTCGGGTCTGGATAACTTACCCACTATGTGACTAACATTGGACACACATTATCATAATGTCCTGACTCATTATAGCTAAAACATCATGCCATTAGATTTTAAATAATAATATATTAATTTTACTTGTATTCATGAGAAAGATATCAAAACATAATATAACATAATCACTTCATAGACAAATTAATATATTATCCAACATTATTTTTACAATACATCACATAATACGGGGAATTTGTTATTCTTAACTCTATATTTCTCTAATAGATTATCCCTGATTTTATTCCATCAGAACATTTTATTACACTTTTAATCTCTAGGAGCATAAGTTTTAGGAAAATATTTCTCCACATTTTCATCATAATAAAAGAAACCCTAATATATTTTAATTTCATTTTCTAACAAAGATCTTTATAAACATGGTTTTAAATTAGATTAAAATATTTTAAACTAACTATCGATTTCTAGAAAAAAATGGTATGTACCTAGACATTATTATAAAATTTCCTTAATATATGGTCATATAATCTTTATATTTTTACCTCATTTCCATAAATTTATTTTCCATATAAATTTTAATAACCATAAAAAAGTATTTTTCTCAAAAAATATATTAAAATGTTACACATTCAATGGAATGAAGATCATATTTCATGTTGTTATTCTCAACCAAAGACCATAATCGATCAAATTAACATGAAAATTGATAAATGAAAAGAGATACATTTAGATGCTCCAAATTCCTGATGAAATCAATTATCTTCTCTAGGTCATTGATCTTTCCTTAGGATACCATGAGGATAAATAACACAGTAAATGATTTGGGATTTTTTCTCATAAAATATTATACTACTGGATTGATCCTCTATGGTAGATTTGGCCACCCCCTCTCACAAATACCACTACTATTTATAACTTCTGTCAACTAAGCCATCATAGTAAGAAATTATTCTATTCCAATGCCAACCATCACAATATATTGATTTGGAAGGGTATTCTTCTCTTTAGGCCTTTAAAATGTATCTTTTATATTACCTTTATGAAAAAACATTTTGAAAAAAAACTTTTCAATGAGGAAACATCATAATTTCCAAATCTATATCATTTCAACTTAACCATTGTGAAAAATATTTCACATTCGTGCAATTAAAATTATAGTAACCTATAAATTTATTTAAATTGACCATTGATAAAAAAATATAAGGGCCTATCATTAAATATAATATAACCCTGAGTTTTTTAAATAATTCACTTTCTTTTACTATGAGGATATTTTCAGGTTTAGAGTTTTAGAAAATTAGGTCACAAATCATTCATATAAAACCATATAATACAATCTGGAAGGTGTTGATCAGTATTAATTTTACAATAATAGAATTCATTTATAATAAAACATGGTTTATTTTAATGAAAAAAATTACTAACTTTCAACTTGGATTATTTTTTCCATTAAGAATCCTTAAACTCTATAAAACATTTTAAAACATAGGGTTATAATAACATTGACTATTATGGGGTTTTAATAATAAATAAAATCATTAGTGTAGTGAAAAAATGAGAACCTCTGAAATGTTTTACCATTGTCTCAATGTGTATTGAGAAAATGAAATAAATCGGTTTTATAAGAAAAAATAAACACATTTTCTTCATAGTGAAATCATTATTATACATATAAAAAACATATAAATTATTTACAAAACATGGGTAACCATCACTCATGTCACTCTTAAAAATTTAATAATAGATATGGTCAACTTCTATTTCTACAATTCCTAATGAATTATAGGGCTAGCACAAGCCCGCTCATCCCTGGTTTATCCTGGAACCACCTTCCCTTGCTTTATCATATAACCATCCATACATGGATAAGAATGTTACCATCTATTAATATTTTAAAATAGAACTACCCATCATAATAAAATTTCCCCAGAACTATAAAAAATCATAAATCTTGAAACGTCTTGTTCAACATAAATCCCTCTAAAACTCTTTTAATTTCATATGAAAAAATAGATAATATTTTAAAAACAAATTCTATTAATTACCCCATTTTCAATACCAAAATTCTCCGAAAACGGGAAATGTGTTCTTTCTCGGAAGAAAATATGTGATTTTATAAATGAATTTATAATTCAAAAAATGGTTATAGTGGTGGAAATCATTTTTATCATATACAATTAAATATTACATTCCTTTAGTTAATTTTAAAGAACATAAAAATTTCTATAAAAAATATTAATTTTTAAGAAAAAATAAAATTAAAGACAAATATGACTTTTATAAGACACTCATGTATATATAATTACATTTATAAAATAATTCTACAAACATGGACATGAAAGAGAAATAGAGTTTGAAGGAAAACATTAAAAGATTGTTTTTACGAAATGTACCTTAACACTTTGGAATCATTTGAATTGTAATCCCCCTAAAATAATAACATTAAATATCATGAGTATAGGTATATTCATGATATAAAATTCCAACATGGATATATATACAACTTATAAATTAAAATTCATTCATAATATCAAAATATGTCACAATAAAAGGAAATTGAGAAAAATTCCTTTACCTCGAGTTCAATATGTCACTATTGTTCTTTATCTTCCTAAAAGAAAAAATTATTTTGTTTAATATTTTTTATTAGAACATTTTTCATGGTTATTATTACTTTTAATATACTTTTTACCAGTACATATAAAATTATATCATCAATTATGTTTACATTGGATGATTTGATGGTACTCAGCATATATGTTAAAAATGATAGTGTTATGTTGAATTTGATCAAAGATGTCATTATTTAAATATATCCATAATAATAATAATAAAATAGTAATCATATTTATAAATAAATTATACTTTTAAGACATTTTAATAATGTATATTCTGAAAATTGAACTACATTGCGATCATGAAAACGGTAGGTCGTACATACGCATGAGTAACATTTCTATTTCTCAATGATCAATATATAAATTAGTTAAGTAATAATATGTCTTTAAATAATTTTATTTATATCACAAATACAATATTATTTCTATAAATATATTTATATATATAATCCTTATGATCGTGTAATAAAAAAAGAGTTACATTGCTTCATAGATAAGGTAGTCCACATGTTGCACAAATGGCGTTATCATTTTCTTTGTGTAAAACATTAAATTATATACAATAATTTCATAATGTGAAATATTCCCTTAATTTCCAACTTATATAATTTCTTTCACATATATTCTTTAAATTTCTCCTTATTACCATTCATTTATAGAGTTAGTGAAAAAAATCACATCGCTTCATGAGGCTGTTGTCCTTCGTACAAACGAGCAACATTATCTTATCCCCCATGAAAGAAAATTAAGAAGATATATGTAATATAATAACTATAGATGTATAAATATCATAAAAATACCATATATATGTATATATATGTGTAATATATCATTATATAAAGCCCTTATATGTGATTATGGAAAACAAATGATGATGGTTTGCGTGGTTGTAGTTCATTGTACACATGAATGGTGATTTTTATCCCATTTGATATAAGATGATATAGATTTAGGATTTTAAATGAAAATAATAAAATATATTTATATATTATATTCTTCATATAATTTTAATTTAAAAATATTTTCTGGATTTTCTAGAAGAAATAAAATAATGACACTTAGTTAAGAATAATAACACTTCTTCAGACTACATCTTTGGTAAGAACCAAAATTATTGTTAGAGTGGTTCTTGATCAAAAAAAGGGATAAAATTAAACAATACTGAATTAATTAAGGTATATATATAGTTATTTTATAATACAAATATCATTGATGGTGTGAATAGGTTAGGATATTGGGTGTCCTTTCATAAGTTAGGTGAGTGGCACACTTGTAATTTTTGAAAATAAAAAGGTGCACCGACATTTTTGAAATGAAAAAAGGTCCAAAGTAATTATTTATCAATTTTATTAAATTATAATTTCTAAATATGTATAAAAATTATAATTTAGACAATTTTTTTATAATTTTAACCATTATCGTTTTTACATTAACCCCTGATAAATCGTTTTTAACCTTAACCATAGTAATTAATTAGTACTCTTTATACTATGCATTATATTCAAAAATTATGAAGAAAATATTAGATAATATAAATTGTTATTATTTCACATATATAATCCATTTAACAAATTAAATTTCCATAAATAGAAAATTATAATTTAATATTAAACCCACTGACTAGGTGAAAAATATTGTTTTTAAGAAATGTATTCTTTAAAGGGAAATATGATTTTAGATTGAATCAAAGACTAATAAAAAGAATTGTATGAATATAAATTAGTATTAATTGATATATTGTATTTAAATTTCATTTAAAACCTTCCTAATTAGTGATTATTTTAATTAATTCAAATATCAAAACATTATGCAATTTAAATCAGTTTGAAGAAAAATCATGTTCTAAAACCCAGGAGAAACATATACAAAAATGAAATATAAAATTTATTGAAATAAATTTAGTAAAAAAAATATAAATAAATAATAATTATATTAATTAAAATAATAATCAAAACATAACAATTATTATAAAATAATTATTCTATTTATAATAAATTATATTTTACAAAAATTGGTATTTTTCACTATTAAAAAAATTAATATTTTCTTAAAAAACCAAAATTACACCCTATGTAAATTTTGATATGATGATTTTAAAAATGATATTAATGTTTATAAAATTAAAATTCTGTTGTTTAGAATTTAATATTTGGAATAAAAACATTGTAAGAGAATAGTTTGGTTTAACCTATTTACTTTTGATTGTGAAATTGAATAATATTTTTATAATGAATAAAGATATAATTTATCATAATAATCAAGAGAATAAATTATTATATAATTACCTAAATTGTTAAAACTAATACTTATAAACCTAAAATGATGGCATGAATTTGAAAACAAAGGATATTAAGACACATGTGATCCATTTTGGTTTTCACGAGGGTGACTACACATACTTGTGAAGATTGAATTTCATAGAATGAGTTACATAAGGGTGGTTTATTTTTTTCATATGCATATTTATACATTATCATGATGGTCATTACATATTAGAATGAGGTCATGAAACTAGATACCATCTAAAATATATTTAATTTTGTTGTATAGTAGTGTATTTTGAAGGATTTGGTGAATTGAGTGGTTTTGTCTGTAATGTATTTTTTATTTTATATGGTTAAGGACTATGGTGTTTAACTTTTTTCTATCTAGGATATTATGAATGTGATATATGTGGTAATTATTCCTTAAAACCTATGTATGTTTTATATTCCTAGGTGTGATATAAAAAGGTGGGGGTCAAATCAATTTTCAATTCATAGTGATGGTTTTTATAATATTCACATGGTTAAATAATGGGTAATGGGGGTATCATTAAATATATGATTCTAATGATGATAAAAAAAATAATGTGTCTAGTTTTATGGTGTCATTTTTTTATATATGGTTTTTGTTAGAAATATGTAATGTTGATTATGCAGAATGTGGTGGGCAGTGTCTTAGAGGGCGATTTTACAATGATAGTATGAATCCATATAGATGTAAATATTCCTGATATCATATAGTGACATCCTAGTAAGGGGACAAAAACTATGTTTATTAATGTGAATTACAAGTGAAATTACTCGGTAGACTATATAATAAAGTCCTTCATTTAGAAAATGTAATAGCTATGTTGAAATGGTTGGATAATTTTTTATAGGTAAACATGGAGCATTATTTATTAACTGTATTATTTTAACTTCATTCATGTATGCATTAAAAGGATTCAATACCCTATTCTCATGAGTTTTGGGAAGTATCCTATTAATTATGTTTATAAGATCACCCCTACTATATATATATATGTGTGTGTGTTTTTCATAAATTATTAATAGAGTTCATGGTGGTGTTAGGAGAAATTATCCATAGAAACAGTATTTGTTTTTTGTGGATATTGATTTCATTATTCCTTATAATAGGTATGGACGTTTTGATGGGTCTTAAAATTATTTTTACACTTTTTGTTGATTTTTATGACATGAAATAAATTTTGTTTTCATTATTTATATATTGTGTTTATAAAATTCATTGGTATTATTTATGATGTCAATAAGGATTATTATAAATTGGGTAGAATGTTTTATAAATTTTTTAGGATATATCCTTTGTGTTAGTGACCAACATGTGGCTCCTTAAAGGTAGGATTCACGGTTCTAATAAAATCACTTTTCCAACTCAGATAAAGTCTTATTAAGTATTTATCATATATAATGTTAAAAAACAAATTATTTTTTGGATAAAACATAGATTAGTTACTAGTAATAATTTCATTGGTGGTAAGATAGAATTATTACTTTAACGTAGTATGCAATATACATAATAGAAACATGTTAGACACAAGAATAAATAAATAACTTAATAACATATAGATAAATATAGTGGGAAAAGTTTTTTTATTGTATATTATCTTCATAGGTTTGGATTCATATATCATGTAGTATGAGATAATGATGATTGTGTGTATTGAGGATAATGTGATGACCTATATGGTGTTGAGTGACATGCTTTTATTATGTGACCGTCATCTTATATATATCCTCATGATGATGTTAGTTTATCTATTTTTATCTATACCAGCTCTATAATCCACTTTTTTGGTTCATCATGAGGAGGTATAGAAATAACCTAAGGTAGTACATCAAGGTATTTACCAAGAGGTTGGATATGATTGAAAAACATCACTAAGTGAGTTACAAATGTAGAAGTTTCTAAATTATGAAGGATTTATCAATAGTATTGAACAAAAATTTATTTTAGAATCGGTTGAGAGACACTTTTGATGATCTTTAATCTAGATAATAATTCCATTCCTTTTTCAGTGTCTCTATTAAAAGATTCAATAGGTTATTGGTGGATATTATGACTAAATGGTAATGATTTTTCTATAGTTTCTTATATTGGTTTCAGGAGTTATTTGGGAAATAATTATTTAACGAAACACAAATATCTGATCCATATCAAGAGTTTTCGGTAATTTTTTATGTAGTTTACATTGTTTGGGAGTTCTATGTTAGGTTTATAATTTTTTTCGTTATTCTTATTTTATAACAATGAGAAGTTCCGAAATCGTGATGACATAAAATTTTGTTAACTAGGATATGATATTTATTGAAGATTTTTTAACCAATAAATTAGTTGAGTGAATATATGGGTTAAAGAACCCAATCATCCAATAAATTGTAGTTTATAATAATCCAATAAAGTTAACTACTAGTTCATTCTAATTTTTTGGCACAGATAGTACACATCTATCTAGTAGAACAAAAAGGTTATTTAATATTTCACTTCTAGAATTGAGGAACACTATTAGTCTATATTCATTTCATTAAATATTGGGAAGAGGTAGACTATTTGTATTATGACTACAAATGGACCAACCCATTAAATTCTTCAAACACCTAAATAATAATTTACATTTAAGATAATGATAGTTGATCATTGCTATAAAAACATGGCCTTATTAAATTACATAATCTTGGATTTATTTGAGAATTTACTTCCTTTCACACTGAGGATCTCTTAATTTTTTTATCTTTAAGGAATTGGGACATAATACATACATAAAATTCCATATTTCTATATATTAGATACCACAAAAATAGTATCCATTTCTTTCAAAATATATGGTTGTTTAAATAAAACATGTTTTCTTTGAAAGATCTTCTTGGAATATAAATTGACTTCCTTATTGTCTTAAAAATCCTTATAACTTGTGAAAGTTATTTAAAAACATTGGATGATAAAAACAATCTCAGTAAGGTATATATGAATAAGGAAATAAAACATAAGTTCATGAATACATGTAATCTATGAAATCATTTTCAAAAAATACATAATTGTTACCCATATAAACATAATTTGTGAATAATTAGATTTCTATGAGATTTAAAAAAACATATAGAACATAAATATAACCATAAATTTTTTTTGGGTCATTACTTACATAATATTGTAACCCTCTCAACTACCTTATAATTTGTAACCCTCATAGATACCTTACAATTTGTGTAACCATTGTAGTTAAACATGGGTAAACATGCGATAGAACTCCAACTTACACATACCAAATGTATTGTAGGGAGATAAATGTCCCACCCTTCATCATAAAATATAACCAATAACCAAAACATTATCATGAAACATGAAAATTTTTATAAAATCATTTCTTTTTACTTTTTTTTATAACCAAATTCTAGAAGAGGTTTTTTTAGAAGCCCCTTAAAAATATCATATAATTAATCGATACATAATATAGTGGATAAAAAATTATATACACTATAAATATAAATAAATCAACAGAATATAAACAAAATTCATCACACAAATAATTTTAATACCCCAAAAATAATGAAGTATAATATTAACCCAATAAATGGTAATATAGATATGAATTCCCTTACCTCAGGTTTGTATTACTTAAAACATGTTTAAACCTCATGTATATTGGTCAAAATACTGTTATTAATATTTTAAAATAACATTTTAATTTTTCTAACATGTTATATGATAATTTTATAACATCATTTTATCCTTTAATAGTTAGTATTTTATTTCTTTCATTGTTTCGGGTGCGTTCTTTACATGGTTTCCATGGACAATTTGTATTTGATTTTACTGTTGAATGGAATTTAAGTGGTATTAAAATGTTTCCAAAATATGTAATGATAACATAAATCAGTTTGTATCATATATTATGATGGATCATTAGATAAAACCTTAATGATGTTTTTAGATCATTTTTCGTGGTTTCTTGGTAATCATGAGTTCCATTATATAATATAATTTCTCGCATTTATGTTCATTCTAGAACATAAAATAGGTTAAAAATAAAATTCACATTGTATTTCAACAATTAAAGGGTTTCATATTAATCATTGAATGAATTAATGGAAATTGGAAACTCATCATCCATGATTTTGGTAAATCAGCACATCGAGGACGATATTTTTATTTTTAGAATAAGTAGCAGAGTGGAAAAGAGAGATGATGATGAAATATTCCATTAACATAATAAAACTAAATTTCATGTAAGCTAATGTAATTATCATATAAATTGGATGAGTGGATATGAATAAAGCAAAATAAAAATAAAGGAACTTGAAATAAAATAAAAGTTGAGAAATCCCTCACTAAAATTCGGTAGCCTAAAGACGTCACTTAAAAATTCATAAATTATTTTGATGAGAGAAAAGTGAAATCTCATAATTCATAAATATTATTTAAAGTAAGAGGGATATGTAATGATATATCACAACATAATCTAATATAAATTAAAATATAATAACATAATAAGAGTGATTAAAAAGGAGATATATTTTAGGATGAAAATTATCTAGCATTACGGCTATGAAAAGTGGTTTTAGAAAACCTTAAAAAGAGAGGGGATAGGCATAACCCATTAATAAACGGATTATAAAACATTATAGGGATATAATAATATGTAAATAATAGAATGGTATGAAAACCTAAAATATTTACCATATAAAAGTGAACTTGAATGGAAAAGAGAAGTTGAGAATGCTCTTACCTTGTAGAGTAACTCCTAAGACTTGAAGAATGGGACCTTGGGGGATTGAAAACACCATGGGAGGACTACTAGGGAGGTAAAAATACTAGATATTAGTTTAGGAGGAATTTTGTATGAAATTAATGAAGTAATGGGCTGGTATTTATAGAAAAAGTGAGGGAATAGTTTATTAATTTCCAAGGGACACCTTCTTACTGGTATTTGCAAAACCATGGGCTTGACCATGGTATTTTCCCATGTAATTATCCACATGGGACCCCTAAAAACATAGTTTACTATAACAAAGTCTACTATAAGTTTATTTTAATTATTACATCATTATTATTTCATTAAACAAACTGAAAACACAAAACTGTATTTTTATTATTCATGAAAACTTCATGTAGTTTAGAAAAATATCAAATAACCACCCTAACAATTTTTAAACATGTAGAATTAAAAAATGAAATTCATTTTTTGAAAATAATTTTCTAAATGTTTTTAATTTAATTTGTAAATAAAATATTAATTTATTCAAAAATAACAATTTTAAGTCTATGATTCATTTTTAACACCTTGAAAAAATAAATCAAGTTGTAATTGTCATAAAGCCTTATAAAAATAAAATAATAATTAAATTTACTATTCATTATGGTCATATTACTATTCATGTATACTATTAATATGGGTATTTTACTATTCACCAAAAATGAATTTGGTTCTACCAGACCCTAAATAACATACTGATCACAATTTTAGATAACCATTATTTGAAATTCAAAACATAGAAGAAGAAAAATTATGATAAAGGCTAGTTATTACTATCTAATTAAAACAAAGTTTCATAAATTTCAATTATTTATTTAAATAATTGGGGTGTTACATTATCCCCACCTTTTTTTAATTTCATCTTCTCAATTTTATTTTCTTATTAAACATGTGAGTGTACATTTCCCTCATTGAATTTTCAGACTACCATGTTACTTCTTCAACCATGAGGTTTCTCCACCAAACCTTTACATGGTGGATTACCTTATTCTGCAATACTTGTTCCCTTTGATCAAAAATGTGAATTTTTTTCACTTCATAAGAAAGGTTATCTTGAAAATGAACTGCCTATGGGATTAAAACATGAGATAAATCTAGCACATACTTTCTTAACATCAAAACATGAAAAAATTAGGTACCTGAGATAAACTTGGACGCAAAGCTACTCAGTAGGTGACTTGTCCATCTTTTTCCAAAATTTTATAATTTCCAATAAATCATGGACTTATCCTTAATTTCTTATCAAAATGCATAACACTTTTCCATGGTTAGATTCTAAGAAAATCATGATCACCTACCACAAAAGAAAATTATTTCCTGATATTGTCTTCATAACTTTTTAGCCTTATCTGAGTTGTCCATATGTGTTGCTGGATCATATTCACTTTCTTATCAACTTCCTCTACTAATTCTGGCCTTATAAAATTCTTTTCCCTGACTTCATCCCAAAAAGATGGAGTTGGACACTACTTCCTAAACAATCCCTCAAAAGCAGCTATTTGTATACTAGAATGAAATTTGTTCTTATAAGAAAGATCAACTAAAGAAATATATTGATCCCAAAATCCCTAGTGGTCAATTGAACTAGCTCAAAGAATATCCCCAAAAGTATGAATCATTTTTTATAACTGCCTATATGATTGAGGATGAAAAACTATAATGAAATTTAATTTTGTACCCAATGACTTCTAAAGACCCTTCAAAAAGTTAGAAATGAACCTGGGATCCTGATAAAATAAAATGGAAAGAGGAAATCCATGTAACATGAAAATATCATTAAGGTATAGTTGAGAAAGATAATCCAAATACATTGTGTCACAAATAGAAATAAAATGTATATATTTTTTCAGTCGATCAAAAACAATCCAAATCGCATTTTTGCCTCAATATGTCTTAGATAGTCCTACAATTATGTCCATGGATATATTCTCCCATTTCAACTCTAGAACTATAAAAGTTTGAAGCATCCCCTTCGATAACTGCCACTCTACATTAACATATTGACATGACAAAATTCTCACATTAAATTATGAAATATCCCTTTTCATTCCATCCCAACAGTAATACTCCCGAGGGTCTCTATATATATTAATACTACTAAGATGAACTAAAAATATAGAACTATGAGCTTCACACACCAATTATTCTTCAATTTGAAATCACAAGGCACACACAACATTTTACCTAATATTAAAACATAGTCTTTATAAAGTTTAAATGATGTCAACTTTTCCATTTTAACCAATACTACATTTTTCTATAGCTCACGGTCTTCCTTCTGTGCTTGTTTAATTTTATCTGATAATGATGACTACACTAAAACATAAACAAAAAATAGGTATTTCCTACACCAATAACTTCTATTCCATAATTCATCAAATTAATAATCTGGGGATCATGTTTCAAACGTAACTTGGTTAATGATGCATGATGTTTTCAACTCAATGCATCTGACACTTTTTTTTTCATATGGTAATTAATAATGCAATCATAATCCTTTATCAGTTCAAGACATCTTATCTGCCTCATGTTTAATTCCTTCTTAGTGAAGATATACTTCATACATTTATTTTTAGTATATATTTAACATTTGTCTCTATATAAATAATGCCTCTAAATTTTCAATGAAAAACCCACAACTGCCAATTCCAAATCATATGTGGGATAATTGAGCTCATGAGGTTTTAGTTGTCTTGATGCATAAGAAATTACCTGATCATTCTGCATAATAACACAACCAAGTAACTTAAATAAATTATCATTTTAGGTGACAAACTCACCAATTCGGGATGGAAAGGAAAAAATTAGAGCATTCACCAATCTATTCTTCAGTTCCTAAAAACAAACCTCACATTTTTCAATCCAAAGAAAATTTAATCCCATTTCATTAACTTTGTTATCAAAATATATAACATTGAAATTATTGTAACAAAACATCATTAATAACTTACGAATCCAGTAAAACTATACATATTTATAACATTTTATGGTCTTGGAAATTCATATACTACTTTTGTTTTGGCAAGATCAACTATTATTCCATCCTTATTTATAATTTACCCAAAAAAGAAATATGTTGTAACCAAAAATCTCAATTTATGAACTTTACATATAGTTTCATTTCCTTTATGGTTTGAAAAATAACCCTTATATTTTTTTCATGATTCTATTTATTCAAAGAAAATATCAAAATGACATCAATAAACAGAACCATAAACATATCCAAGAACTCATGAAATATTCTATTCATAAGATCCATGAATACAACAGGGGAATTAGTTAACCCAAACAGAATAAAAAAATTCATAATGCCCATATCTAGTATGAAAATATGTTTTGGGATGTTAATCTCCATCACCATCAGCTGATAGTATCTGGATCTCATGCCAATGTTGGAAAAGTTCTGATCTCCCTAGAGTATATCAAACAAGTCATCAATATGAGGAAAGGGATACTTTTTTTAAATATTGATGTTATTCATGGCTCTATAATTAATGAAATGTCTCATTGAAACATCTTTATTTTTAATGAACAAAATAAGGGCATCCCATGGTGAAGTTATAGGATGAATGAAGACTTTATCAAGAAACTCCTACAACTAAATTTTCAATTAAATAAGTTGTATTTAATCCATTTGATATGGGGGTTTTGAAATTGTCTCATCAATATGAAATAAGTCAATTGTGAATTCAGCTTCTCGATCCATTATAAAATAGAGTAACATGTCTGTAAAAACTTCAAAGTATTCATTTACTACTCGCACATAATTAATATGAATAATTCACTTGTTTTCAACAATATATGTAAGAAAATGTTTATTTCCATCTTTCAACAGTTTATCGGCTTCCGGATATGTTATCAATTGTGTGGGTTCATTATTATATACAAACTAAAACTCATTCTAAAAAAAACTTCCTTAGCTTGACATTTAATCTTAGTATGATACACAGAAATCCAATCCATTCCCATAATGACATCAAACTATACTAAGGTAAAAACAACAAGTTTTGAAGTTAAAGTCTTTAAACATACCAAAATAGAAATATTCTTATAATTCCTCTTTTCTATAATATTTCCCCTATTGTTTTTACAAAATGTTCTGGTCTCATTTGTTGAGGTGATATTTTATATCTACTGGAAAATTCCTCATAACTAAGGGAATGTGTAGACCCCATGTCAAATATAATATTAACAAAATATGAGTAAACAAACAAGGTACCTCATACAAGATTATTGGATGGACCATTGTCTGTCGACATAGTCCCAAAGGATCTCACTACACATTTCTACTTATAGTCTGGATTCTTTGCATTATTTTGATCTCTCTTTGGACAGGAATTTTCATAATGACCCATCTCTACACATTTAAAAAACTTTTATTTTTTCTTATTAGGATTAGTCTCAGGATCATTTTAATTACAATATTGGTCCACATATCCAAACTTACCACATTTAAAACACTTTTATGTTTTGGTAAGGCATTCCCTAGGGTGAATTTTTCCACACTTTTCACAAACTGGAAACTATAATTCCATACCATCTTATTTCTTAGGTTGATTAAAACTCATTTATTTCCATCTAGACCTCTTCTTCTCCTCATTTTCAAAGTGTACATGATCATCAGAAAACCCAATCTCTACCCTCTCAACACATTATAAAATTTCCTCATAACTTTTGAAATCACGGGAGGCAAATTTTCTTGAATACCTTTTCCTTAATCATGATTAAAAGTGGTTTATTTTTATAACAAGATCTAGAATAAGATTTGGAGCATACCCCTCTAGTCGGGTGAAGTTTGTTTCATACATGACCACTGAATCTTCCTCATTTTCTTCAATTCAAGTAATTGGTTCTATATCCTAATTCAAAACCCCTAGGAAAAATATTTTTGAAGGAAAAGACTTTTAATTTCATCCCACTCTAAGGCATGAATCTCCTCTCTATCCCTAATATTATTCACCGTTGACCACAAATAATCAGCATCACCTTAAAATGATAAATATAAATAATTTCCTTTTTTTATCTAAACATCCCATAACATTGAATATCTTTTCAAGGGATTTAATACATCATCCATCCGCTACTGGGTCAGAATATCCACTAAATGAAGGTATGTGGGGCCTCATAAAATGTTCTAGTATTATATTGTTCCTTTTTGGTACCTCTGGTTGTTCACATGCACGGATTGCACCACCATTTATTGCATGCATCAGCTGATACATTACTATCAAATACATCTCCGTTCCAATCCCTACCATTCCGAGATGCAGATCTAGAAGGATATTGTTTTTTTGGTGCATCTCCTCTTCATATTCCCTGTTTCTTCTTCTGAAAACTATTATGAACAATGATATCTTAGTCAAAGAAACATGGTAATATTTAAATTCTATATCATTTAAAATTAACCATAGTAAAAAATCATTTATGTTATTCTATTAACATCATCCTTATCCTTAATGTTATCCAAACTATCCTCTGATACTAACTATAAGGACTCTACCTTATTACATTAAATAGTCTTGAATTTATTCAAGAACTCACTTCCATTTACATTGAGGATATTTTTGAGTTTATATCTCTAGATAATTGGGACATAATACATACATAGTATTCAATATTCATATAGAGGAGATACCATAAAACAGTATCCATTTCTTCTAAAATATAAGTCTTCTTAAGTTAAACATGTTTTCTTTGAGATATCATAGTGATATTTATCATAGATTACTTATTTGACTTAATCATCCTTATAACCCGTGAGAATAATTTAAAAACATGGGATTATCATAGAAACCTCATTAAGGGATATTTAAAAAAGGATATAAAACATAAGTCCATGAATAGTTGTAACATATGAAATCGTTTTCAAAAAAGACTTACTTGTTACCCAGATAAACATAGTTTTTGAAACTTGAGATTCCCATGAGATTCCCAAAAAAACATATAAAACCTAAATAAAATCAAAAAGGTATATTGGGGCATTATAAAAATAATCTTGTAACCCTCTCAGCTACCTTATAATTTGGAACCCACATGGCCACCTTACAATTTGTGTAACAATCGGAGTTACACTTAGAGTAACTATACGGACGACCTCCAACATACACATACCCAATTAATTAGAGGTAGATATAGGTCCCACCCTTCATCATAAAAAATACCCAATTACTATAACATAATCATGAAACATTAAAATATTGCATAAAAATATTTCTTTTGAATTTTCTAAAACCTAATTTTAAAAATTGATTTTTAAATAAAAGCCCATTAAAATTTCATATAAATGAACCGATACATAATAGAGTGGATGGAAAATGTATATTAACTATAAATATGCATAATTAAATATAATATCTACAAAATTCATTACACAAACAATTTTAATAGAATAGAAATAAAGAAGTATAATGTTAACCCAAAGAATGGAAATTGGGCTATGAATTTCCTTTCCTCAGGTTTGTCTTACTTCAAACATGTTTAAACATATTGTATAATGGTTAAAAGAATGTTATTAGTATTTTACAAAAATATTTTCTAGTTTATGACATCTTATATGATCATTTTATAACATCATTTCACCCTTTAATTGTTAGTATTTTCTTCTCTCATTATTTTGGGTGCATTCATTACATGATTTCCATGGCCGAATAGTATTTTATTTATTGTCAAATGGAAATGAAATGGTATTAATATTTCTTTAATAATATATAATGATAACATTAATCATTTTTTATCATATATGATGATGTATAATTATATTAAACATTAATAATTTTTGTGTAGATCAATTTTTGTTCTCCCTCAATAATCATGAACTTGTTTCATTATATAATTCAATGTCATGCATAGAATTTCATTCTAGAATGTAAAATTGGTTACAACATACACATTAAATTCTATTTCAACCATTAAAATTGTTTTATGATCAGTTTTTAATGAGTTAATTGAAATTGTAATCACATCATCCATGATTTTGGCCCATCAGCACAACAAGGATGATATTTTTATTTTTATAATAAGTTGGAGAGGGAAAAAGAGAAATGATGATGAAATATTCCATTAGAATAATAAAAATCCAGTTCATGTATTGTACTAGAATTATTATATAATTTTGATAAGTTGATATAAGGAAAGAAAAATAAAACAAATGAACTCAAAATAAAAGAATAATTGAGAAATTCCTCACGAAAATTCGGCTGCCTAAAGGCGTCACTTAAAAATTCATAAAATATTTTGATGAGATAAAAAGGGAATATCATCATTATTACATAATATGGACTCTAAGGGGAATAGGTAATGACATATTCCAATATAATATAATTTAAATTAAAATAAAATAACTTAGTAAATGTTATTTAAAAAGAGAGATATTTTGAGATGAAAATTCAACAGCATAACAACTTTGCTATGTGGTTTTATAAAACACTAAAAATAGAGGGGACAGAGGAAACCCATTCATAAAAGACACATAAAATATTAGAGGGATATAATAATATTGAAATAATAACATGGTATTAAAACATGAAATGCATACCACATAAAAGATTAATTAAATGGAAAATAGATGTTGAGAATTCTCTTACCTTGTAGAGTAACTAATAAGACTTGAAGGTTGGGACATTTGGGGCATTGAGGACACCTTGGGGGGACTAATTGGGAGGTAAAAAGACTATATATTAGTTTAGAATGAGTTTTTAATGATCAAATCAGCTCATATTTATAGAAAAAGTGAGGGAATATTTTATTAATTTCTAAGGGACGCCTCATTAGTTGTATTTGGAAAACCATGGTATTTACCATGGTATTTACCCATGGGATTAGCAACATGGGACACCTCATATCATATTTTACTATTCAAAAGTCTACCATAATTTCATTTTAATTATTACATCATTATGATTTAATTAAACATCCTGAATACTCCAAACTGTATTTTAACTATTCACAAAATATCAAGTATTTTGGAAAAATCCCAAAAAATCACCCTAACCATTTTTCGACTTTTGGAATTAAAAAATGAACTCCATTATTTTAAAATAATTTTATAAATTTAATTAATTTAATTTTTAAATAAAGTCATAACTTATTCAAAAATAAAAAATTTAAATCTATAACTCATTATTAACACCTTGAAAAATTAATCATATTGTCATTATCTTAAAACATTAAGAAAATTAAATAATAATACTATATAATATTAATTAGGGTCATGTTACTATTCATATTACTATTCATAAGGGTATGTTATTGTTCACTAAAAATCAAGTTGGTTCCATCAGACTCCAAATAACTTAATGATCACAATTATAGATGACTGTTATTTAAAATTCAAAACATAAAAGTAGAAAAATTATGTTAAAGTATAGTTATAACTATATAGTGAAATCCATGTTTAATGCATTTTAATTCATTTTCAAAACCATGTGGTGTTAAAATTACATCCATTACTATAGGGCTCTATTGGGAGATTATATCAGGTAACAACTCCATATCCTCATGGATAGAAAATGACTATAGAGGATAAAGAGGTATAAATAAAATATAAATTTGATAAATAGTTTACCAAGAGAAACTCTATTATATAGAATTTCAGGAAGCGTAGGGACTAGTTTTTGTTTATGGTTTTATTTAATATTACACCAATCATGATATTTTTTATATATAGTAATTCTTTCCATTTATTAATCAACCATTCCCTAGAATACATGTTAAAAATAATTGTATAAAATATTAAAAGGCTGATAGAGTAGACTACTTGAGTGGGTGTCTTGAAGAGATTATCTGAGATGTGTTGTTTTGAGCTGGTTATGGGATGAGGTAAACTATAAAGAAACCTAATATTGTTATAGATTCAACCATAAAATTTTATTATTTGTATGGATTGGATGTACTTTGTACATCATTAGGTTGAATATTATTGACAAATAGTGATTTTACTTTATATGGATGGAGATCATCTAGAGTTCATTGACAATTAAAATTTTTTATTTGGCATATCTATGTAAATCAATATATTATTACATCTATGATAATAATTTTTTTTACTAGTTTGTTTTATTTTGAGATGTTGTAGATTATAAGAGTTGTAAAGGATTATAGTGCTAATTTAAAAAATATATTATGAGGTTATATCCAAGGAAAGAAGTTATGTTTGTGATATATTTGAACTTGTTTTTTCCTCTATTGTATAATATCATATCATATAATAGATTTGAATGTTTATAAATTAAGGACTCAAATTGGATGAATTAATATAGAAAGGGTTTATTCAAAATTGTGTATCTCTATGAGTCACTCGAGTATTATTTTTTGAAGAATGGAAATAAAAATTTGAGGTTATGTATATATCACTGATAAATTAAATTGGTTAAAATAAAGAATCATTATCCAAATTATATGTTATATGAATTTTTTTATTTAGTTAAAATTACAATGTTAGTTTTTTTAAATTAATTTATAACATGACTACCACCAAATGAGGGCTAAATATGAATACATTTCTAATATTGATTATCATTTTAGTTGTGGGTATTTTAGGTTTTTAATAATTAATTATAAAGATATAATGTATTGTATGTGTATATAGTCTCATGGATATTGTGTTTACACATTATCTTAATGGTGACATTTTTTTCATTGTTGTAAATATAATTTATTAAAAAAATAGTGTAGTTTTATGATAATAATCACAGTATTGTGTAATAGGTTCCTAAAGAACATCGATTTTTTGGGAAGATGTCTATGTGTTGATTTTGGAAAAGTGAGTTGAATTTTATTATTCATTTCATGTTCAATCATGGTGCAATTTTGTAACCAATGAATATCAAAGTATTTATTACATGGGATCAAATGAAAAATTTATTAAGTTAAAAAGTTCATTAATCTAAGATATTTTTAAAGGATGTTCATATATGTACTTTCTTAATTTTAGATACCATTATCACCCTTATCTATGAAAATTTAATTATTATATATTGATAGAATAGTTTCAAACAATTTTTAGTATTTAAAATAGAAGTTAACAAGAGATACACATTATTTACTACCAATATATATTATTATTTATGGGTGTATTTTTATTCATCTCATAAAAGGATTGGGTGTTTCTTGATACAATATATGATGTTCATTACAAATGGGTTTAAATAGATACAACCTCAGGTATATAACTATGTTAATAATTATTTTTATTTTGTGTGGGTGGTGTTTTGAGTTAATGTTTGGAATAATTATTTTCTTATTTAATGTCTAATTTTTATAAAAAATAAAAGTGTTTGATATAGTATCATATTGACCTAGAATTCACTTAACCAATTCCTTGAGCTGATAGGTCACATGGCCACAAGAATGCCTCCCCATGTGCTAGAGGCAGCTGAGTTGTATTGAGTCTTCAATAGTGGTATGTTGGGGAGACTATACGCTCATGATTAGAGTATCATAGTGGTATAATAGATAATAAATAAATTCAAATAGAATTAATATTAATTAAAGGAATTAGAACATAATAGTAATAAATAGATAAATGAATAACACCTAATATACAATAATGCATGCATATCCATATGAAGCTATATAATATATGAAGAATCATACAGTTGGTAGTACAATATTGAAAAGTAAATTTATAAAATAACTGAAATTAATCAAAAGTGATAACTCTATGATAATACTAATCTATGAATCAGTATTATGATTCTAAAAACCCATGTAAAAGGGGAAATAGAAACATAATAGCAAGAAATCCCAATCTAGAACCCGATCTTACAATCATGAGGTCTGTTTGGGAACCCCGTTATAATGGAGGCTTGAACAAGGTGTAAGATATACACAGTAGGCCACCACCAATGGTGTATAAATATCTCTAGTATGTGAAAGTAAAAACATCATTTTATCGGTATGATGGGTAAAGGAGTAAATAAATAAAAGTAAAAAAATTGTCTCAAGTTCCTTAGGCACACCCAGCTGACTGTATCTGCTTTGAACTAAGAAGGAATATCTCAATTCACATTCAACTTGTACAGGTTTACTATACGTGAATATAAATATATATAGGTATATATATATATAATTTCTTTGGGGTATGCACTTTGGGACATAGATAGGCCATAATAAGGTCTGAATACAAAGATAGAACGAACTCAAGCATGGTATTTCTATTAGAAGGCACATCCTTAAATCGCATAAAATAGAATCCATCATTTCTTTAAATAAGAGGCATTAAGTTTCCTAATAAAAATTCATCCCCGTTCAATACAATTCAATTCGTAAACTATAATCCCAAGTATTACATTAGGATAACTATAATTACCAATCACTGTAGGAGTATGTTTAAGGTAATTCATAAAGAGGAATCCCATGTATCACTCTCAGTGTGGTATAAAGGCCTAACACACTAAGACTGTCCCTAGTACACCGTATAGGGAACAAATTATCTCTCATGCTATGGTAAATCATCATTTACCACTAATCCCATCAATGATAAACCACTAAGCAGTTAAATATGACTCATGGGTATAATAAGACATCCAAACCTTGAGCACATCCAAGGTATTCTATAAAAGTAACCATGAATCTATCTCGGTGTAATATAAATCAATTATATTATGAGTTATCCTCAGTGTTCCACAATTATTAAAACCATGTATCACCCATGGTATATTTAATTTTTAAGATCCAATGAGCTATCCCAAAAAATTCTGTAACAAGTAACTCGATTATCTATCAAGCAGTAATACAATTCAATTGATCATTTAAAATTAAAGAAATAAGTAAGTTCATAATTATAATCATGCCATGTCACAAGAAATTTATAAATAAACAGGGGTATATCCATTTACCATTCCAATTTTAGATTAAAATTACATGTACTTGGGCATGCCATTCACCCTTTCAAGCCTCACAATTTTATTTCCCTTTTATATTAAAGAAGAAAACACACCTCAAAATGTGGTTTTATTAAAAATTGGGAATCAATATTATGTATTGAAATTATCAATTTAGTTTATTTAAATTATTTATAGTGATATAATTATCAAACACACCTAAAAGGGGATTCATAGGCCTAATAAAGTTATTATAATTATAAGCATTAAAAAAACCTATGTTGGGTGTATCAATTAACTAGACTAAAAATTAGACATAAAACATAAGTGAGACATCCCAAAGGGATGTTTCTAATTTAGGTGATCAACCTCCAATGGTTATATTTTAACGACTAAGAATTAATCAATTTGTACGTTAAGTTCTACATACTTAAATTCATATTTAAGAGACACACATGGAAATATCAGCGTGTGACATAATAGAGTAATTTATAAAACAGAAAGACTTTATTTGAAATGAAATACCCCATATAACTTATCATGAGATATTTTCACTTGTTTATTATCATCACTTAACTCAATCCAAATAATGATAAATTAGAAGATCTGACAAACACATTAAAAATTGGGTGAATTAGATCACACCAAAATGACACCTAAGATGGAGAGACAAAAAATAAAAAGTAATTAAGAGGAGAAGAGTGGTTATCACTATAAAATCAACAAGACTGGAAAAAATAAAGATGATCACTAGATGGGGGGTTTATTAATAACCATATGAGTGGGAGAGGAATTTCTCCCGAACCTGGGAACCCTCCTATGTTAGGGGAAAATAAGGGGTCAAACCCCCCTTTTCCCATTTTTTTGAAAAGTATTCCCACATAATTTACATTTTGTATCTATTACATGACATGATAAAAATTTAGTATGTGTAACAAATACATATTGTGAATTCTTTGGTGTAATAACCTATTATTTTCATACCATTTAAATAATATCCACAAGATGTCAAACCCTTTCACATCATGTAAATATAACATTATGTGAAATCTTGGTTAGAGTTATTTTCAGTAGCTCTGGTCATTAGTCATTCCTATGGTGTTCATCCAAACCCCTAGGCTTCCACCAAAACATAAAACATGTCCAAAAACATCATTTTTGGGTTTTTAGACCCTTTGAAATTTACGTTGTTTATATATTTTCAAAATGACCCATCCACAAACATAAATGTTAAAATTCCATTGGAAATTTCACTCTGGTACAAATCACTAGACATTAAAACCTCCCTACATTAGATATTCTCTCCCCTAAGAATCCTTGGGCAGAAAACCAAAAAAACACTACAAAACCTACTTGATTCTTAATGTTTCAATCAAATTGGGATGTTTTATTCACAAATTCCCAACGCACCACCAATAATACTTTTTTAAAACATGCTATATATGAAGTTGACACTCAAACAAATTCTAGTATTCCAAAACTGAAACATTGAGATGGAGCATACCCAAGACCATCTAACCCAATACACGATAACCTCATCATCCGTTCCATTATTCAGCCTATGGTTCTCCCCAACATTGGTTCCATATTTTAAGAGTCAATATCTAGTTGTGGTACTCCCCAAAATCAAAATCCATTAACAAAAAATTCTCCTAGAGTTCCAGTGGTTCTCCTAGCATTATCATTAGCCTGATTGAATGATTAACTCTAAATAAACATCAAAGAGTCTGGTCAATCTGACTTTCCAACAAAATACTCAATTGAATTGTACTTCACTCACTACAATCAACTAAATTCTATAAACGGTTACTCACTAACCAAATTAAAAAAAACAATTGAAACCACTTCTAGCCGAATATTCTAAAAAATTCTTAGATTACACGGTTGTCTTATCAAAACACAAAATGTGATTCCTTCCCCTAAGGAATCCCAAATGCATCTAGATCACAACCACTGAATCCCATGCATAAATTATTTTGAGGAATCCTGGATGAACCATTTCAAACTTTCTTACATTTTCATTCCTCAACATGAACATGGATGTATACCAAATCATGAACACTTGGATTATAACCCTAAAATTATCTCATCTATTCCCATCTAGAAACTGGGGTAACCACAAAGTCATGAACTGAATTCTAAGGATATTATCCAGGGTAGTCCATATATCAATTTTCCAATTGATACAATGGTACATAGATGAAACTTCTAAAAATAATAATACTAAATAATCCCAATAAAAATCATGTTAAAAAAAGGCCAGTGTCTATGAGTTTTTTCCAATTAATTCCTATATGGAAACCCATGATTCAGTTAGTATTAACCATGCCTCTAACTAACCATGCTAAAAAATTTAAATTCCCATGGGGTTTATTTGTCAAGGAAAATAATATTTGAGTTCTTTCTATATATATGAATATAATCTATGATCTCTCAGTATACCAAAGTTGATGTCAAGAAAAGGGACACAATCATCACTAAAACAAGAGTACACTAATTTGATATCAATAATTTATATGAAGTCCTAAGAAACTTCTATCATATCCAAGAAAAAGTGATCAGTATGGTTTTCGAATAACCATAACCAGGTAGACAATGTAAAGGATAGTCAAACCACCCATGTTAGACTTCCTTCAAATTGATAACCTTCTCGTGCCAATGCATCGTCACTACCCGACCATTATTCCTTCACTACTGTGGAATCATATGATCATTCAAGTATAACCACTAGAGTCCAACCCTTAAAATAGAGTTTCTAAAAGGATTTTTACTCAACCAACCACCATCATCATGATTTTTTAAAATCACTAAAACATTACAAAACATAACATCTTGATGTAATTACAAAGAAAACCCTTCTAATTCCAAAGGGTTCTTTCACTGTTGTAATCCCTCTACCTGGAAGGACATTCTATAAATTCAATATGTGATTCTCCCCACCTTAGGAGTGACATAATAATTGGATTTAAAAATTAATGGGACATATCCCACGAAACATGCTCCATAGTCCAGTAACCATATTTAATGGAAGTGGCCAACATGCCGTTACAAGTTTCATATATTAAGAGAGTAAAAAAACCAGTTGAATGTGTTCTAGATTTGATTCACATTTGGACATACATGGGTCTCCGCACGAGTTTTTCCCACATGAACTATAGTATTAGGCATAGAATCTAAACCAAACCAAAAGATAGTGTCACAACACCCATTCCTTTTTAAAACATCATCCCTCATAACATAGAAAACTCAACATATCAAAATTATTTTCACTTCACCCAATGGTGACCTTTGAATTAGGAAAAAAAACTCAAGGCTTGAATGAGTGCCACCAAACTCGTACGGTTCATTGTACATTTTTAACTACTTAATTGGAACTAATGTATCAAAGAATACATCCCTAATATTTCACTGATAGAATGTAATATCCTGGATACTATCCAAAGTATTATCAACCCTGTGCATCACAATATCTGATTTAAAAAAAATAAAACTATACTAGAGTTGTACTATCCCATAAAATAATAAATAAGTTTGAAGGAATACCAAGTCTTCCACTATTGAAATAAAATAAGGATAGCATTAACTATTTAGTGGTCGACCATTCTAGAGGCATGACTAACCCACTGAAATTGAGCGATTATCGATGTTTTTAACGAAAAATTGTTTAAATTACAAAACAAAAATCCATCTAATCTATGTTTATTTTTAGAAACAAGGTTTCATAATCTAGAAAAATTACACCTGACTGAAAACTCACATAATAAACACATAAAACGATTTTACCAAGGTCTTAAATAGTTAAGGGAACTAACTTCTTCGGGCTATACCCCTTAGATAAACATAAATAATCATCCTCATAACTATGTCATTTAATGAAGATTCCCTAGGCCCTCCACCTATTCAGTAGGTTCAACGTAGCCTTGGAAATGTTACAGAATAATATATGAAATTCCCACATTCTCATTCTATATAATTCTCAAGGAGACATTTAAACAACCCTTCTACAAGGTTAAATGGTAAAAACACATCAACAAGTTTCTTTAATACATTACATTGAACTCAAATAAGGATTTTAAAATAGCTCAAGGGTTAGTTTTTAGACATCAACTACCTTTCATAAGGAGAAAGTGTTGGTACTTGGATAAAGACACAAGGCATAGAGTTGTGTTATATAAAACATCTTTCCATGTATTAATATTTATCTAACATCATATCATATTTAGGCAGTTCATCCTATAAACTCTATTTTAATCATCATTTAATTATTTATTACGAGTCCCAATTTTCTTAGTTAAAAAATTCAATTCCAGTCTATAGATTAATTCTCACTTTAGGTTGTAATTGTAATTATAATTATATAAATAATCATATAATTATATCTCTATATAAAACAATAGGTTTTTATTAATTTAAAAGAGGTCTAGTCAAGTATGACTCCACCATATATCAATATTTGAACCCATATAAGCAGTTCTAGTAAATTTAAATAACCATCCATAAATAACATAAAAAATACCCCCATGGGGTTAAGTACTAAGAAATATCAATGTAATGGAAACCTATAGGGGTCCCATCAATAAATAATAAAGGTATCTCAAAAGGGGTATCATCAATTTTATCAAAAAAAATTAATCACCCTCATGGGTTCATCTGATAATAATTTTTCACCATAAAAAACCTACTTGGGTTGATTCATGTCTATATCATAACTATAATTGTTCAATACTAACCTACTTGGGTTGATTCATAAAAAATTTCCCTAGGAAACTAATTCATTTAATGTCAACATTTAATATATTTTATGTTTTTATAATTTTTATAGTTCATATCAAGCTCCAATTTGATAATTCAATTATATGGTTCACCATTTTCCAATTTATAAAGTGCTAAAACACTTTATTAATTGAAAATTGTATCCCATTGAATCATGACCAATATGTTTCACCCCACACAACCATTTTTCCATGGCTCAAATATTTTATGATTAGTTAGTTAAGGTGTTACCTTAAAGATATGTAGGAAAACTCTACATAGGTTGATGTTAACACATTAATTACCAATTATATTTCAAAATTATAAGTAGACAAGATATCTAAAGTACTAATTATAGGTAAACATGATAAATAAGAATAAATTTATGAAACAATAAACATGAAAAACAACTATATAATAAGAAAAACACCCTAGCATAGTATAAAAATAAACATATTCATAATCTATGATTCATGTTATAAAAAAAATATGCATAATAAATTACAAAGGAAATATTTATCAATGAAACTATATATAATAGGATATGCATGAAATTTGAATCTATATGTTCCTATAATGATTCATGTAATTTTATTTCCTCGCCATATGAGGCCAAGGGTAAAATTATAAAATTCTCATAAATCAATAATAGTGGAATGTGTATCATTCACTCATGGTGAAATCATAATCATATTTAATAATGAACAACACAAACAACAATCCATTACCTGAAAAAAATGGTCTTTTCCCCTTGTGTGGATTGATCACCACCACACACTGCTAATAACCAAGTACTAACACATTCCTAGTCTATTTTCTACCAGACCAAAATAGTAAGTGAAAGGAAAATAAAACATCTGATACAACTTTGTAATGTCTTGACGTGGGATACACTCAAGAAGATCACCAAGATGATAGGCCACATGGCCTCAAACGTACCTTCTTGTATTCCAGAGGCTACCAAATAGTAGCAAGGATCCAATAGTGGTACTTTGAGGAACCTATATCCTCATAGTCATTGTAGCACAATGTTAGAAGAGATAATAATTAAATCGATAATGGATTTAGTGTGAATTAGAGGAGGTGTAATATTATAGTAATAAACTGATAAAGTGTCCAATAGAAAATATATAAATTCGTCATGCATGTCAAAATGAGGATACATATTCTTGGTAGTAATAATATAGAAGGTTGTTTAATAATGAACTATATATGTATAATGAAAATGAAAAAAAATCAAAGAGGGTTAACTCTCTGAGAATCTCAAGATTCAAATCAGTCATGAGATCCTGATCACCCATGTACAAGGGACATCATAAAAATAAAAACATGAAAGAAAAATCTAAAACCCAATTATGCTATCATAATGTATGTTTCGGTACCCTAGTTCAATGGAGGACCTAACAGTGTGTGAGATATAATTATTAGGCCACCAAAAATAATGTCTAAAGATATTCATTACATGAATATAATTACAAAAGTGTAAAGGTGTGATAGGTGAATGAATAATTAAATAAAAGTAAACAAGTAGGTGCATGTTCCTCAAGGACACCTGGATGACTATAAATGATTAGGCCTAAGTTATAATATCTTTAACCATGGTCATATAGTATAGGTATACTCTATGTGAATTAACATATAAATTTATGTGTGTGTGTATATATATATATATAATTTTCTATTTTTATGCACAAGGGGAGATTACTGATCCATCATAAGGGATGGATACAAACATGAACCAAACCCAATCATCTTCTTTAGCTTGGAGGATGTGTACCTAAATCTGATAAAAAACAATTCATAAGATATTAAAAGAAGAGGAATTAAGGTGCCTAATCAAAATTCATCCTTGACTCATCCAATAAAATCTGTAAAGATGAATTCAAAATATTGAATAAGGTGAACTATAATTATACATCCCTATAAGAGTCCATCTAAGTCGATCCATAATGTGGAATCCCAAGTATCACTCTTAGTATGGTATAAAGGTGTAACCCACTAATTTTATCCTTAGTACACCACATAGGAGATCATGTATCCCTTATGGTAGGGTATAACAAAATTTCCCACATATGTCATCCAAGGTAAACCACTAGGTGAGAAGTTATCACTCATTTGTATAATAATAAATCTACCTAGTGAACCCATACAACATATTTTATAAAAGAAACCTCGTATCTCTTAAGGAATAATATAAATCATGTAACCTATAAGACCATATTTTTAATTATGTAAAGATAAATCCCAAGTTTTTCCGAATAGAGATACAAGATTTAATATCCTATGAGACTATCCAAGTAATTACCTAAAAAGGAACCTGAGTATCATTCAGGGTGTAATAAAATTAAAGTGTTCATTTAAAGTTCAAACAATAAGGAAGGAATTGTTTATAATAATTAAACATCATGATTCGTGTATAAAAAAAGAGGTATATTTCCATATACCATTCCTATTATAAAATTAAAGGAAATATACTTAATCATTCAATTCATCATTTCAAACATAAAAATTTAATTAAACCTTTTTATTTGAGAAGCCATGGTACCTCAAAAATTTGGATTTATTAAAAATAAGGCATAGTTGTCATGACATGACAAGGTTAATTTGATTTATTTAAGACATCACTTCTACTAGAATTATAAAACACACCTCAATAGTGATTTAGAGGCCTAATCAAGGAATTATAATTATAATCACAATAATAACACCCAAAAAGGGTGATTTAATTACCAAAACCAAACTTAAGACACAACTCATAAGTGAGACACCCCAAGGGGATGGTTTGAGATAATCTAATAAACCTAAAATGGATCAATTTTAAAGGAAAATAGCTAATCAATTTTTTTATTAGGTTCAACATAAATAAATTTATATTTAAGAGTCGTCACATGGAAATTCCAGTGTGCAACCCAATGACATAATTTATAAAACACAAATACATTAAGAGAAAAATTGTAGGCCAAACACATTTTACTAATATAGTTTCATTGATCCATAATTTCCTTTTCACTTGATCTGAATCAAGGGAAATCAAATTATTTTATAAACGCATTGAAAACATGGTGTATTAGCATGCACCAATATAAAACCAAATATGGAGAGACTAGAATTAAATGTAATCAAGGGAATTAGATAGATTACCATAAAAAAACCAATGAGACTGAATGAAAGTAATAAGTACACCAAATTTGTGATACATTTAGAATCCTAAGGGGGGAGGAGCTACTACCTATCTTGGAAACCCTCCAGTTTGAGGGGAAAATGAGTGTTTGAGACCATGTTTCCCATTTTTAATAATATTCCCACATAATTCACTTTGTGGATCTATTACATGACATGAACCAAATTCATTAAGTGTAACATATATATGTTATAAATTAACATGGGTGTTCCCCCATCATTTTCAATTCTTGTAAACATTGGCCAAAAGTCATGAAACCCTTCCACATCAAGTGAATATTACACTATGTGAATTCCTAGATGGAGCAGTTTTTAGTATCCAGAGCCATCCATCCTTCATATAGTGTTCACACAAACCCATGGGTTTCCATAGAAATATAAACCATGTCCCAAAATAGTAGTTCATGATTTTCAAAACCTTGTAAAATCACTCTAATTCTTGAAATAAAAAATGAATCCTCCAACAATGATTGAATTTTATTATGATTTTTTTTATATAACATGAATGTATAGGATACTACAAAATTATTTTGGTATCATGGTGTATCTTAGTACTATATTTTATCTATATAGTAATGGTTAAATATAAACGGTGATAACAAAATTTGGTACTATGTTAAGGGTTCACATAGTGGGATTCTATAATATCTTTGGAAAATATTTTAATATTTGTATAATTTTTTTTAAAAAAAAAGTTTAGTTCTTTATTTTTAAAAAACATTATGAGGATTTAAATGATTATTCATGTAATTAATCACTATTCTGTGTTGGGGTTGGTGAGGTTACTATATTTGGGCCAATGATGGAGAAATATTAACAAAAACATATATAGGTTATTTGGAATCACATGAGGTCAACATAAAGTGTATAGAAATCCTATGTGGATCAGAGTAAAAGTCTATTTGAATTTTCAATTAGAGATCCCATATTATTATGAGTTTTCCACTGACATCGAAATTTATGGTTTTGAAAGGAAGGCTAGGTATCACCTTTATATATTAATCCATTCGAAGTGATGGAGTTTGTTATAGATGCGGACTATCATTTTGATCTTCCTACATGGTTTGAAATGGTTCATGAAATATTCTATATATCGTAGCTTAAAATTTATTATCATAATCCTCCATATGTGATTAGTTTTATTAATATTAAAATTTAAAATAATTTTTATTTTTCTTGAGTATCAAGTTGAAATTCAGGATCATTGGTAGAAAATGTTTCAGGTAAAATTTATTCCCTTAGTGAAAAATTTGTTAGGTTAGACCCAAAATGTCACATGAGATAACCCCTAAAAAGGAATAAACTATGTTCCTGATCTCCATAAGATACAGATAAGCACCGTGGTATGAAACTATAACCATTTGGGAATTATTTCACCCTAAAAATACTAATAACCACATTATAAATATTCCAATGAGAATACATCATGAGTCATTCATAATTTGGATGCCCACATCATCAAATATCCATTAAAAAATAATAGGAAATCAAAAATTTATATCATAGTGATAAAAATAATTTATAACTTATAATCAATATATGATAACTATAACCAAAAAAATAACAAATGTAACATTAAAAATAAGAAATAATATATAAAAATTTCCCATAATAAAATACTATCAAATATACATTCAAGGATAGTAAGACTGATACAAATAACTAAAATCTACACAGGATCCTATAATTCTCCACATGATCTAAACCTCCCCATGGAAAATATCCACCACCAAAAACATAATCAGTATGGAAGAAAAGCATCAATAAGTGTTACTGAACATATAACACCCATATTATTAATTGTATCCTGCCAAACAATTTTATATATGGATATAGGAATTTTCTAGGTGTTTGTAAATTCCCATTACGATACCACCAAGAATCTAGATAATGCTTTTTTACATATAAACCATTTTTTCATGTTTTAAATCAATAAATGAACACCATTCATAAATTAAAAAAATATTTTATTAAATCCACTGGTTTTCATTAAAAACATTTTTATAAATGACTCGTGCAGAGAATTCATAAGTAACATTGATTCATCATGGTGCAAACAATATCAATACCAATGAATAGGTAATAATCTATAACATATCTCAACCATGTACCACATATGAAAAATGGGGGAGAATCCAACCAATAGGTGCCCAATTCACCAAGGACACACTCATAAAATACTAGATGACAAATGTGATTCAAAAAAGGTATTGTAAATAAGGACCTCTCTAGGCCTCATAGAGAATAATACCTAGAATGTTTACAACTAAAGATATGATATTGCTTTTCTAGTCACTAACCAAACTAAGGTCTCCCATATTCTTCCAATATTCAATCCATCTTTCGTAACAATACAAACACATTCTAAATTATTCCCATATCAATAAAACTTTGTGGAAAGTTACCCCCTCAAAATGATTCTATAAAGCCACCTTGGTGTAAATAATTATTTTTGAGCCAACTTATAAATCATATTTTTGGAATAAATTTAAATTTAAAGGATAACCATTGGAAAAACCAATTTTTAAACCATTTATCAGACACTTTTCATGTAAATTTTTTTTCTTTGGTAAAAAACTTAAAATCACACTTTTCAACATAGTACATTCATTAATAATACAATATAGAAATGATATTCCTTTAAAAATATAATTAAACCATAATTCATCAATTTTAACAATGTAAACCCATGAACATAAGGTATTATATAGGAAATAACTATTATGTAGAGACACCTACATCAAAAATAGATTCAATATGGTCTCCATTATCAAAATCCATAGAAACAAAGTAAAATAGATCCCCATAAACCTAGTTGACTTTTATATTTAATTAAACATTTTTCCTAAATACTAAGTTCAATCCCCATGGACACTAAGGGATCCATGAAACAAATAAGAAATAATAAATATTATTCTGAGGATGAAGGGATGAAGAAACTAGGATAAATCAAGTCTTTCAAAAATGAAAACAACCATGAATTATGGGAAATCACCCAATGTTAATGGTGAAATAAGACACAAAGATGTAGGGGGATTGACACATGCTAATAGGAAGAAGAGGTATGAAATGAGGTTAAAATAAAATTTGGTTACATGGTAATTACACCAGGTAAAAAATGGGTATACTAACTAGGTTTCCAAACCATGTTCCAAACATACAGGTCACCCTTCCTTTAAATAATGTCCAACTCAATTACCCGGGAGGCCACACTTTGTTAGGAAAACCATGTGGAAATTATTTTAAATAGAACTACCCATATTCTCCTCATAAATGGTTGGGAAAACAGTCAATACTAACTATGTTTGAACCATGAACCTTGTAAGATTTTTTTAAAAATCCCCATTTCATCCCTAAACTCCTTGAAATGCAAAATTAAATGAACTAAAAAAGAAAAAATGTAAATAATTGCATACTTATGACTATGTAAGTCTCGTAATTATCCACACCATAAAGCATCCATCCACAAAAATTTCCATAATTCTCCTTATTTAAGAGGAGTAAAGAATACTATTTTTTCACCAAGGTTTCACATTTCACACAAGTTGAATGCATCCTAGTCCCACTGAATACAAATAGATTAATGAAATCATATACCATGAATCGGTGGTCGAAACAAAATAAAAACATGAACAAACCAGTAAATAATTTTTATTTGGTGTTGTGGTTCCAAATACGCTCCAATCAATAGGGGATTAAATCTAACATGACATTATTATTAATAAGTCACTCCCTTAATTTTAGGTTCTAAAAAACATTTCATTAACCAAACCTTATCATCCAATTGAAGGGGTCTCAGTTGATGTATCCCCATTAAATGATGTAAAAAACTATGATTATTCATTGGTATTATGCCATTTATAGTCCACATAAATAAACTGAAATCTAAAGATCATGTCCAGAATTACACATGGTCTTTACCAGAGGTGATTACCCTGAATCTAACTGGAACAAAGGGTAATTTACATGACCTGCTTAAATGTTCTCAAGGATGTTATTTTCATTGATATTTTAAAAGCCAAAACATATGAGGTCATACCCCATGATGAATTATTCTCCCATGAACCAAAAAATTATATCATATGTTCCTTAAAAATATATTCAAGTATTTTATTAACTTTTATTGAGAAACAAACAATCAAAGAGATAGGAAATGAGTAAAATTAGGAAGAGCATGGATCCTAAAAACTCACATCCATACGCATATGGAAGAACAATCATTTTTCTAAGAATAATGCATCAATGAGATGTTTAGGTTAACTAACAAATGTTTCAAAACCATTTAATTTTTACCTATAATGGTGTAATACAATCCAAACACCTCCAAATAAAGTATAAAATAAAAATACTATATTTCTACAACTGTTTGAAAATATACCATTGTAGTTATAACCAAATAGTATTCCTAAAATAATATATGTATTACCAAGGGGAATTGAATGAACTTATAGAAAACCCAATTCCACTGATTGGTGTTCAATCGTATCTTCAACCTAGGATAAAGGATAATTAAAACTTGATAACTTGGTTCAACAATATCTATCATCAGATTTAGCCTTGGTTCATAAGACTAGATCATATATCTAAATGTTTTCCCATAACAATTTCACAAAGACTCAGAATTCTCACTACTAACCCTATATATATAAACCACAAAGAACACACTCGATGTGTATGAGAAGAGTACAACTAGAAAATTTTCTTCTCATTAGGAACAAATAATTAAATTGGATCATTAATTTGATTCCCTACTTAGTTTGACTTACATATGACCCCAAACCATCACTACAGACTATCTAAAACATCCTTATGTATTATTTTTTGGGTCCAAATACTCAAACATGAGGTTTTTTGAAGACCCCCTCTAAATAATTGGTCCTTTATAACGTGAATAGTGGTCTGCTAAATAATATAGAATGCACGTTTTAATAACCACATGACACACTCCTCCACCACACACTTACCCTAATGAGGGCTTAAAATTTCAATGTTTTCTCCCTCCAACAAACTATCATAGAATAAACCCTATCTAAAAATATTCTCAAGACATTTTATCTTGTGGGTGAGTCTGGATTGTGGCCTTACACAATTCTCATCTCAACTCATCAATCATTTCCACAATTTTTTTAACCATAAATCTCTATATATTTTGATAAGATTTTAGGTCCACTGATCCTTTCTAACCATGTGATCACCTCAATAAAACTCTAACTATCACAAAACAGAATCTAATGATGATTCTTGAAAACTTATATGAGGTACAGGGGAATAATAACTATGATTATAACACTAAATTATATGTTTGGTTAGAGAAGTGTATAGAGGGACACTCCTATATAATGGGAGAAACTGAAAAAAAATGTCTTTCCTTAGAATAAAATATAAACCATTTATTAAGGACATTTGGGGAGCAGAACATTAAATATAATAAAACATTATTCCATATAATTTAGGTATCACATATCAAATTGAAAACTTCAATAATGACCCAAGGAATAACTCAAAACCATAACTAACCAAGTTAAACACATTTCTAAACTCATCTATCTAATGTATTTCATTCTGAAACCTGTCTATAATATAAATCATCACATTTATATTTTACACATGATTTTCACCAAGTAAATTTTAAATTTAAAATCCTTGTTGATATACTATTTTAATTAAAAATTCCCCCTGAATCTTAAAACATTGTTACATTTATAATATTAATATTCATTGTAAATAACAAAAATCTTAATTAAATTGTATTTTTCACCGAATAAACCATTTAAAACAATTTTTCATTTAAAACCTATTTAGATATTTTAAAAACATATAAGATTCAATTTATAACCATACCACAAGTTGAAAAAATTAAATCAATTTAAATATGTAAAATTTTCTCACACTTCATGACATCCTTCTTAGTTTTGAAATCACCTTCAACCTTTACATAAATGGTTAAACTCTTTTAAAAAAACATTTCCGGAATATCCTAATACTCTTAAAATAAAATTTAATAATATATTTAAAACAACTCATTAGTATTAAAATTATCTTTGAGCATCAAAATATATTTGAATATATTTTGTAATAACTCACTTAAAATTAAACCAACCAAAATATATTTATTCCCAAAACACTGTAGGAGTTCAATTATAGACATTTTTCATCTTTTAAAATTAAAACTCCAATTTAAACAATCATTTAATAAATAATTCAATACTTTAAAATGAAACTCATAGTCTATAAAAATTTCATTTTAATCTAAAAAATTAAAATTTTTAATGAATAACCATTTTATAAAATCCTTTTCAAAATCAAAACTTTCCATTAAATCCTTCTCGTAACATGAAGAAAATACCCACAACACAAACTCAAAAAAAATTCAGTTAAAATAATCCAATATAACCAACTCAAAACCAATGATACTATATGAAATTTTAATCAAAATAATCCCAATGTAATAAATTATATTACAGAAACTTCTTCACCTAACCTCACTTTAATTGTAAACACCCATTGAGTTTCACTTGGAATGAAAGGGAAGTTAATTAATAGGATGGGGGGTTATAGAGTTGTGAAAAATTATGATTTGTGATATTTTGAAAATTAAATAACCATTGAATAAAATCTTGAAGAGTTATAGATCTATATTCATGGGCTATACATGATTTTGTAGAGCATACACTATAATTGTGTATTTCAGGTTCCCTCCCCACTCTCACCGCCAAATCATTTAAATTCTCAAAACAACCCATTATACTCCAATGAGGATTAGAAAATTACTATCTTAGAAAAAATATATTAGAAACAAACTGAAAATAGAACTCAAAACCAATATTTTAGTCTCAAATTATCATAGGAACTTATGTTTCATCACAAGAGGTAGTGATCTAGAACCTACTTGCTATCTTCCTCATCATTTTTGATAATTATATTCACTTTTATACTATGATGAACCACAAATAAAAATATTAGGAACTGATACCATTTGGTAATGAAATAAACTTGGATAACCTAATAAGTCACCAGATGCATCCTGTCAATAACCAGGGTATCAAATTGTCAACATTTTATAATAGTTTCATCCCTAAAATCATATAACCACATCACACGAATTCTGATGAAAATCTACGATACCACGTATATAACTTGTGAATGAAGGCCATCAAATATGTTTTATCTATATACATAAGAAACCAAATATGATATATCAAAACCATAATAATGAACCATATACCATAATTAGCTTTGTAACGTCCTAGTTCTGGAAGTCGCCTAGAGGCACCCTGTACCCGGTTGGTCACATAGCCTCAAGTGCATTTCCCCTAATGCCATAAGCTTACAACTAGAAGCTAGGGTCTTAGGTGTAATAGTGGGGAAACTCTTCCATAATTTTCAGAGTAACACAGTGGAAGAGAAAACAAAGAGCAATAGCGGAATCAGTAATAATGGAATACAGTAGTGAACAATGAAAGACTGAAAGTAAAAAATTACTGGAGAACATATATGATGATACATGATACATATGTATAGTAAAGGATCCAAACACATCAAAATACTGAAATAAATTACTAAACCAAAGTATAAAAGAAAATAGTAAACAACTCCTTAGCATCGAAAGCCTCATCTTGGTCCCATTTTTTCCAGCTCCAAAGAAGTCATGTACCTGAAGTAGAATGGTGCTTTCCCTTATCTATACATGCAACAATATAATCTTCTTGGGACCAAAAGCATGACCAAAATAGGGAGTGCGACTAAATCCCAATAGGAAAACACTAAGAGATCTGTGCCTAATAGTCAGTGAATATATATGGCAGGAAATAAGCAAGTAAAAGCAGTAAATAAGTAAGTATTCAAAATTAAACATTCATATCGTTTCAAAGCATTCAAATACCTCATATCAAGTAAGCAGATAATCACAAACAGGTAACCCTCTAGGATGTGCTAACAACCTAATCCCCTCTAGTCCTACCTAGAAAACACAGAAAACCCTCGGGGAAGTACTCATTATCTAACCCTTCTGGTTCAGGTTTAGTATAGACTCTCTAGGGAAGAAATCATCATCAATTCCACCTATATTCTGGTATCGGTAACTAAAAGGCACTCTGGGGAAGAACTAACGTCTCATTCCCCCTGTGTCCCACATCATGGAACTACAGACACCCTGATGAATCCCTTACGTCCATTCTTTATATGGGCTACTATACCAGGTTCTCATGGCCTTGTGTAAGTCAATCGGGCATAGTAATACAAAGCGACCAATGTAAACCTCATGAACTACTTGGATAACCATTCTAAAACATAATAGCAAGACAAATAATAATCACTCCATCCTAACAATACTAGGCAGAGAAATTAAATAGCAACTTAATAGGAAAAGCTAGACCAAATGGTCAAAATAAGAAAACATGGGAAAACCCTCCATAACATGGCATAGTAAACCCTATTATCAACAAATAACCTCTATCCAATCAAACTAGGGCATAGAAGGAAAACAATAGGGAAAAAACCATAAACGTGTAATACCTCATTCATGGGTATTAAGATCTTTGGAACATAAAAATCAAATACTATCTACGAAAAGGCACAAACCACATACCTCAATGTTGTAGGATCTTTATACGTAAACCTCAAGCCTTGAATCTCCAAAGAACATCGTAAATCTTCAAAAACACTCAAAACTCTAAACTAAAGATAACTTGACAAAGAGGTGTAATCAGGAAAAGAATCTCTAGAAAAAATAAGAGCTTACAAAGTCGATCCCAACACAATTGATGACGGTCGATTTGGAGAACAGATGCTCGTTCTAGGGATCGGAGAAGTTATGTGGTCATACAGTCTCTGTCGGTCGAACAAGACCTAGAAGGATATGGTTCTATCCATCAGACGTGACCCCGGTACATTTAATGAAAAAACAAAATTTCATGGTGTGTACTTTCCATTACCATCCTTAATATTAGGCGATCTCTAGGTCACCATACACGGTTGTTTGTACATCCCTTACACGACTCGTACATGGCTACCCATGGTAACTGATTACACGGTGTGTACTCATAATGTAGACTGCTTGTAATTATGAAATTTCTAGAAACATCCTCTTTATGTTCAAAAAACACCATAAAAAGGGAAACATACCTGAACAGAAGATCTTGGTTCTTACAAACTTCCCCCCGTAAAAAAATTTGTCCCCAAATTTCCCTATCAAGGCAGCGTAGAAGAAGAATCCTCAAACAACTTTGGCCACAACGATCGTACATCAGTCTCCCTATCCTAAGTCTTGTCATGTACTCTCCCATGCTTCCATAGCACTCATACCAAAGGAACATACCCTCTGCAGAGAACCATTATACTGTGATCAACAATCCGAATAGGATGATCCTTAAACAAGGCGTACACTTCCAACTGAACCTCTTTGGGTTGAAGAACATGAGACGGGTTTGAGAAGTAACATCCAAGATGAGAAACATGATTGTTGTTATGCATATCTAGGTACCTATGAGGTAACTGCAGCCAATAGGCAACCAGCCTGACTCTCTCCAAAACCTCAAATGGACTGACATACCTCGGCGAAAGCTTACCCTGTCTCATAACCTTTTGTGCCCATCCTCTGTGTGACATTCAATAAAACCTAATCCCCAACCACAAACTGAAGAGGTCTTCTTTTCTGATCATCATAAGACTTTTTTCAAGACTTTGCAATAGCCATCCTCTTCTGAATCAACTCTATATGCTTTGTGGTCTCCTAGACAAGACAAGTTCCCAGCATAGCTACCTCTCTTGCCATCATCCAACATAAGGTTGATCGGCATGGCATATTGTAAAAAGCCTCATAAGGTTCCATCTGAATAGTGTCTTGAAAACTATTATTGTAGGAAAAATTCGCATAAGGTATGTGCTTCTCCAAAGAACCTGAAAAATCAATGATGCATGCACGAAGCATGTCCTCAATCACCTGAATCGTATGCTTGGACTGGTTATCTATCTGAGGGTGGTAAGATGTACTCAAAAGTACCTGTATACCCAAAGCCCTATGTCACACCTACCAGACCGGAGAAGTAAAATGGGTGTCCCTGTCTGAAATAATGTAGTGTGGAACTCTATGTAGACGTACTATCTCACTAGTGTATAACTGTCCTAGCTCATCAACACTAAATTTCTACTTGATCAGCATGAAGTGAGTAACCTTCGTGAGTCTATCAATGACAGACCATACAACATCATTCCCTTGAGGCGACCTCGGTAAACCTATCATGAAATCTATTACAACATGATTCCACTTCCACTTGGGAATGGATAACCTCTGCAAAAGCCTCGTTGGTCGTTGTTGCTTTGAATTTACCTGATGACAGGTAGAACACCTCATGATGAGCCTAAAACATATTTATTCATACCTATCCACCAATACTAACGGTGTAGATCATGATACATCTTGGTGACACCAGGATGAACTGCCCAAACTAGGGAATGAAGGTCCTACATCAACTCCTCGTGTATATCTGCTAGCAACCATATGCACCCCTGAAGGCACAATATCTCATCCTCGCCTAATATCCATCAAGGAATAAGGTCTTCTCCTAAAACACTCTCCAGTAGGACTAGGCCTTCAGAATCTGATAGCTACTTTATTCTTACTCGGTCAACAAAAGTAAAGGTAATAGCTACAAAAGAAAACAATGTATGCCCATGTCTTTCATGAACCTCCAAATGCATCTCAGATAGTAGAGCCATAAGCTTCCACTCACTGCTGGCCTCTTAAACTACATGTATCTGAGTCCTCTTGCTCAACGCATCATCCACAGTGTTGCATTTCCCCAGCGTATAGGCAAACTCAATTTCAAAGGATAGAAGGTACTCAACCCACCTTCGCTGTCTCAAATTCAGGTCACACTGTGTGAAGATATACTTGAGACTTTTGTGGTTAGTGAAAACCACAAAATTATCTCCTTGAATATAATTTCTACAACAACATAAGGAATAAACAACTGATGCCAACAGAAGATTGTGCATTGGGTAATTTATCTCATGTAACCTCAACTGCCGAGACCTATACGCAAAAAACTTATTCTCCCTGTATAAACACTACTCACATCCTGATACCTAAAGCATCACAACAAATAGTTTTGCTCTTTCTGAGCTCTAGCAATACTAGTATCGGGGCTGATTTCAACCTCCCTTTCTGCTTCTAAAAGTCTAACTCACAAGAATCTATCCACAAGTAATTTTCACCCTTCTTGTTCAGGATAGTTTGTGGAATTGCTACCTATGAAAAGTCTTGTATGAAATTTCTATAATATCTAGCCATCCCTAGAAAACTTTGTACCTCAAAGACGTTCTTCGGCTGCTCCCAGGAAACAACTGCTCTCAGTTTCTCTGAGTCTACTGTATAAGGAACTGACCTTATTACATATATAATCTTGAATTTAATCAATAAACAAATTCCTTTTACATTGAGGATCTTTTCAAGTTTAGAGCTTTAGAGAATTAGGATAGTACATTCATAACATTACACGTTATTACATAGTGGATACCATAAAAATAGTTTCCATTTTTTCCAAAATATAATACATTAGAACATAAACAAGACTCCTTGATAATTATTCAACATTTAACAGGGATTCCTTCCTTATCTTACATATCCATTAACCTGTGAAAATCATTTAAAAACATTGGATGAGCACAAAAGCTCAGTGAGGGATGTAAAATAAAGAAAGATCACATTAGTCCAGGAATACTCATAACGTATGAATGAATTTTCAAACGACATTCTTGTCACCCATATATACCTAATTTGTGTAACATGATATTTACACAATATCCACACAAAACATGAAAACATAAATATAATCATAATGGTATCTTAGGGAATTACTTACATAATCTTGTAACCATTATTGGATACCTTATAATTTGTAACCGTCACGGATACCTTACTTTGTGTAATCACCATAGTTACACTTGTAGTAACCATACAGTTGACCTCTAACTTACTCATATCCATGAACCAAAGCATAATCATACAACATGAATAATTCCATAAAAACATTACTCTGTAATTTCATAAAACATAATTTAAAAATAGGATTTTTAAAGAAAACCCCCTTATAAATATCATACAATTGAAGAAAGACTTAATATAGTGGATGGAGTGTGTATATATACTATAAATACATATAATGAAACATAATATAAATATAACCCATCACTCAAACAATTTAAATAGCACATAAATAATGAAGTAGAAGGTTAACCCAAAGAATGGAAATCGGGTTGAGAATTCCCTTACCACGGGTTTGTCTTACTTAAAACTTGTTTAAACCTCATGTATAATGGTTAAAAGTGTGTTATTAATATTTTACAGAAACATTTCCATGTTTATAGCATCTTATATGATCATTTAATAACATCATTTCACCCTTTAATTTTTAGTATTTTCCCCTTGCACTGTTTTTGGGTGAGTTCTTTATGTGATTTTTAAGATTGGATCGTGATGGATGTTTCTGTTGATTGCAAGTGAAACTCCAGAATTTGAATGGAATAGTATTTAATTATTTCCAATACCATAATTTATACCATTTATCATTTTTATGTTTAATATGATGATGATTCATAAGTTAAAACATTAATGATGTTCGTTTAGATCATTTTGGTGGTTCTTTGATAATAACAACCACATTTTGTCTTATAAATTATAACAATGTGTATAAAAAAATTAGAGAACCATGGGTGAGTCATAACACATATATTATAACATGTTTCAACCATATAAATGGTTTCATGACCATACTTGAAATAATTAATGGAAATTTAAATCATGTCGTCCACGATGTTCGTAATTCAACACATCATGGACAATGTTTTTATTCCTTAAATAAGTTGGAGAGGAGAAGAATAATGTTGAGGAATTTCCCATAAACATGATAAAATCCAGAATATACATGATTCTGGAGATTTCATGCCTCTTGGATAAGAGGGGTGAGTAAAGAAGAAAAAGGAATCATGAAATAAAAGAAAACTTGAGAAATTTCTCACGAAATTTCGACAGCCTAACGACGTCTCTTAAAATTTCATAAACAAATATTTTGATTAGAGAACGAGAATATATCATCACTCATACATAATATAGATAGTATGTTGGGATATAGAATGAAATATCCCAACATAATTAGAAAGGTAAAGGAAGAGAATAATATAAAATGAAAGAAAAGAAAGAAAATAAAGAGGACGTTTAGCTCTTGATCTCATCTCCTTGAGATACTTCTTAAGGGATTTGTTTTTCGTCTTTTGGTGTGACCGGTAGATATAAGACATGGTAAAGATCCTTGGGAGGATTATTTGTTAGAACTAAGGCATGGCTCAAGGCTTCAGAGGTATGGTAAGAAGAGGGGAGTGAGGGTGTTATTTATAGTGGATGAGAGGGGGTATTTTTCAATATTTTAATCATTATTATAATATTTTTTCCCAATATTAGGAATAGTCTTATTTAATGTGACCTAAAATAGTAATAATGGCATGTGAGTTTGAACCATGTGGCCTTGAATCACTTATGATGTTATAAATAGTGTATTTTTCTGATAATTTGATTATATGGTATTTTATCGTATTTCAATATTCACCGAAAAATCAAGAATTTCATAAAAAATACAAAAATTTACCCTGACCATTTTTTGATGTGTATAATTCAAAAATGAAGTACATTTTTTGAAAATAAATTTCTAAATATTATTAATTTATTTTTTATATAAAATCATTCTTAATTCAAAAATTAACAACTCTAATTCTAAAACAACTTCTATATCACGATGAAAAATTCACCCAGATGTTATTATCTTAAATCCTTAAGAAAATAAAATAATAATGAAATTTACTATTCATTAGGTTCATACTACTGTTCATATTACTATTCATAAGAGTATGTTATTATTCACCAAAAAACAAGTTGGTTCCAATAGACTCTAAATAATATACTGAACACAATTGTAGATGACAGTTTCATGAAATTCAAAACATAGAATTGGAAAAATTATGTTTTAAAGGCTAGTTTAAATTATCTACTTAAAACAAAGATCCATGAAATTCTATTTATTTTTAGAAACGTAATTTTATTTACTTATTAAACAAGTGAGGTTACTTTTCCCTCATATCATTTTCAGGCTCCCATGTTGCTTCTTCAACTATGTGGTTTCTCCACAAAACCTTTACCTAGTGGATTACCTTATTCCACAATACTTGTTCCCTTCGATCAAGAATCTGAACTGGTTTCTCTTCATAAGAAAGGTTCGCTGCCAGCTGAAATACTTCTGGGCTATTGACATGTGATGAATCTGGCACGTACATTCTCAACTTCGAAACATTAAAAACATTGTGTACCTGAAACAAACTCGGAGGCAAAGCTACGCAGTATGCCACTATTCCAACTTTCTCCAAGATTTTAAAAGGATCGATGAATCATGGACTTAGATTACCTTTCTTAACAAAACACATCACACTTTTCCAAGGAGAGAATTTGAGGAAAACATAGTCACCTACCTCGAAAGATAAGTCTTTCCTTATGTTATTTGCATAACTTTTCTGCCTGCTTTGAACTGTCCTCATGTGTTTCTGGATCATCCTCACTTTCTCAGACACTTCTTCTATAAATTTGGTCCCCATGAACTTTCTTTCACCGACTTCATCCCAAAATTCCGGATTCTGACACCACTTCCCAAAAAATGCCTCAAAAGGTTCCATCTGAATACTGGAATGAAAACTGTTATAATAAGAAAACTCAACTAAGGAAAGATGTTGATCCCAAATTCTTTGATAGTCCATTTAACAAGCTCGAAAAATATCCTCTAAAGATTGAATTTTTCATTCTGACTTCCCATCTGATTGAGGATGAAAAGCTGTACTAAAATTTAACTCTGTGCCAAAAAACTTCTGAAGTCCCCTCCAAAAGTTATAAGGGAACCTGGGATCTCAGTCAGATACAATGGAAAGAGGAACTCCATGTAACCTGACAATCTCATTGAGGAACAATCGAGAAAGCTGATCCAAATTCATTTTATCATTAATAGAAAGAAAATTTGCAGACTTTTTTAGCCGATCAACAATAACCCAAATCGCATTGTTACCTCAAGAATATTTGGTAGTCCCACCACAAAGTCCGTGGATACATTCTCTCATTTCCACTCTAGAACTGGAAAAGGCTGAAGCATCCCCTTCAGTAACTGCTACTCTACTTTAACATGTTGACACATTAAACATTTCATGGTAAAATCAGCAATATCTCTTTTCATTCCATCCCACCAATAATACTTCTGAAGGTCTCTGTACTTCTTAGTACTGCCAGGAAGAACAAAAAATGGAGAACTATGAGCTTCGCACAACAAATATTTCTTCAACTGATAATCACTAGGCACACACAACCTTTTTCCAAATCTTAAAACACAATCATTATTGAGTTTAAATTCTAGAAATGTTCCAATTTTAACCAATTCTACCTTTCTTTTCTAGCTCACAGTCTTCCTTCTACGCTTTCTTATTTCTGTCTGACAATGAAGACTGCACTGAAACCTGAAACAAAACTGAGGTATTCCCTACACCGACAACTTCTAATCCAAAATTCATCAAATCATTAATCAAGGGATCATGTTCCAAACACAACATGGTTAATTATGCATGATGTTTCTGAATCAAGGCATCCACTACTTTGTTTTCTTTTCTATGATTGTAATTGATTGTGCAGTCATAATCCTTTATTAGTCCAAGCCATCTTCTCTGCCTCATGATTAATTCCTTATGAGTGAATATATACTTTAAACTTTTATGGTCATTATATATTTGGAATTTGGTTCCATATAGATGATGCCTCCAAATTTTCAAAGAAAAAAACACAGCTGCCAATTCCAAATCATGTGTGGTATAATTTAGCTCATGAGGTTTAAGTTTCCTTAAAGCATTGGAAATTACCTGATCATTCTACATCAAAACACAGCCAAGTCCCTTCAAAGAAACATCACTATAGATGACAAACTCACCATTTTGGGAAGGTAAGAAAAAAAACTGAAGCATTCACTAATCCCTTCTTCAGTTCCGGAAAATAATCATCACATTCCTCTATCCAAAAAAATTTAACCCATTTCTCTATTAACTTAGTTATCTGGCTAGATAACCGTGCAAAGTTATTAGAAAATTTTCTGTAGTAACCTTCTAACCCAAGAAAACTATGAATCTCTATAACATTTGTGGTTCTTGGACATTCATCACCTAATTTTGTTTTGGCAGGATCAACTATTATTCCATCCTTATTTACAATGTTCCCAAGAAATGAAATATGTTACAACCAATAATCACACTTGATGAATTATCAATATAGTTTCTTTTCTTTTATGGTTTGTAAAACATCCGTTAGATGTTTTTCATGCTCCTTTTTATTTTTAGAAAATACCAGAATGTCATCAATAAAGACAACCACAAACTTATCCAAGAACTCATGAAATACTTTATTCGCAAGATTCATGAATATAGCAGGTACATTAGTTAATCCAATCGACATAACAAAAAATTCATAATTCCCATGTCTAGTAAGAAAGGCTGTTTTTGGGATGTCATCCTCCTTCACCTTCAGCTAATAATATATGTATCTCAATTCAATCTAAGAGAAGTACTAAGCTCCCTGGAGCTGATCAAACAAGTAATCAATTTGAGGAAAAGGATACTTATTTTTAACAGTGATGTTATTAAAAGCTATATAATCAATGAAAAGTCTCATGGAACGATATTTCTTTTTAACAAACAAAATAGGGGCTCCCCATGGTGAAGTTCTAGGAAGAATTAAATCTTCGTCAAGCAAATCCTGCAACTGATTTGTCAATTCATGATGTTCTATTGAATCCATATGATATGGGGGTTTTGAAATTGGATTAGAATCATTAATTTGAATAGTTCCCTTGTTTTCGACAATATTATCATGATAAATTTCATTTCCATATTTCAATAGTTTCTCAGTTTCTTGATATGTTATCAATTGTATGGGTTTATTCTTTTATACAAACTAAAAAAACAACTTCTTTAGCTCTATAGTCAATCTTAGAATGATAATCAGAAAGCCATTCCATCCCTTGAATAACATCAAACTAGACTAAGGGTAAAACAACAAGGTTTGTAGGTAAAGTCTTTCCACAGACCACAATAGAAAGATTCTTATAATTCCTCTTTTCTATAACATTTTCCCCTGGTGTTTTAACAACAAGTTCGGGTCTCGTTTGTTAAGGTGATATTTTCAATTTACCGGAAAATTTCTCAGAGATGAAGGAATGTGTAGACCCTGTATAAAAAAAATTAGAAAAAACTGAGTGAACAAACAAAATACATGATACAACTTTGTTGGATGGCCCGACATCTGCTGATGTAGTCGCAAAGTATCTCACTACACCTTTCTGCTTGTAGTTTGGCTTCTCTGCATCATTTGGATCTCTCTTTGGGCATGCATTTTCATAATGACCCATCTAACCACATTTAAAACACTTTAATGTCTGCTTTTTAGGATTAGTCTTAGGATAATTTTCATTACATTCTTAGGGCATATGTCCAAACTTACCACATTTAAAACACTTCTCAGGTTTACTAAGACATTCACCAGGGTGTTTCTAGCCACACTCTTCACAAACTGGAAATTGGATTTTCTTACCATCATATTTCTTTGGTTGATTCTTACCCATTCCTTGCCAACTGGACCTCTTCTTTTCTTTGTTTCCAAAATATATGTGATCATCTACAAACTCTGTCTATAACCTCTCAGCACATCGGACAAGTTTCTGATAACTTTTGAATTCACGGGAGGCCAACGCCCTTCAATACCTTGGCTTCAGTCCTAAGTAAAAGCTGTTTATTTTGCTATCAAGATCCAGAAAAATATTTGGAGCATACCTCGCCAGTCGGGTGAAGTTCGCTTCATACACAGCCACTAAATCTTCCTCCTTCTATTTCAATTCAATGAATTTATTCTATATTCTAATTCGCACCACATTGGGAAAATATTTTTCAAGGAAAAGACTTTTAAATTCATCCCACTCTAAGGCATAAAAATCCTCTCTACCCCTGATATTCCTTACCATAGACCACCGCGGATCAGATTTTCCTTCAAAATGATAAATGGAAAGACTTACCTTTTGATTTTCTGAACATCCCATAATATCGAATATCATTTCAAGGGATTTGATCCATCCTTCAGCTACTACTGGGTCAGAGGATCCATTGAATACAGGAGGATGTTGTCTCATAAAATGTTCCACTACTATCATGTTCTATTGTGGTACCTCTATTGGTTCTCTTTCATGGATTTCACCACCATTTATTTCCCATGTTAGCTGAGCCGTTACTGTCACAAACTGCTCAGTTCCAATCCCTACCATTCTGGGCTGTATTTCCGGAAGGATTTCATTCTGTCGGTGCCTCTCCTATTCAGCATCCATATTCCTTCTGCGTACAAACATTCTGAAAAAAATTATCTTAGATGAAGCAACTTGGTAATCTTTAAATGCTAAAACATTTCGAATTAAACATAGAGTGAAAATCATTTATGGTATTCTATTAACATCATCCTACCCCATATAGTTATCTAAACCATCCTTTGATACCAACTATAAGGACCCACCCTTATTACATACATAATATTGAATTTAGTCAAGAAAACAATTCCTTTTACATTGAGTATCTTTTCAAGTTTAGATCTTTATTGAATTAGGACAATACATTCCAAACATTACACATTATTACAGAGTGGATACCATAAAAAATGTTTCCATTTTTTTCAAAATATAAAACATTAAAACATAGACAAGACTCCTTGAAAATTCTCCAATATTTAGCATGGCTTCCTTCCTTTTCTTATACATCCCTTAACCTGTGAAAATCATTTAAAACAAGGGATGAGCACATAAGTTTAGTAAGGGGTGGAAAAGAAGGAACGATCACATTAGTCCATGAATACATGTAATGTATGAAAACATTTTCAAAATACATTCTTGTCACCCATATATACATAATTTTTATTACATGAGATTTACACAAGATCCACAAAAAATATGAGAACATAAATATAATCATAAAAGTATCTTGGGGAATTACTTACATAATCTTGTAACCATTCTTGGATACCGTATAATTTGTAACCCACATGGCCACCTTACTTTTTGTAACCATCGAAGTTACACTTGGAGTAACCATACGGACGACCTCTAACTTACTCATACCCAAAAGCCAAAACATAATCATACAACATGAATAATTCCATAAAAAACATTACTTTGTAATTTCGTAAAAATGAATTTAAAAAGAGGGTTTTTAAAGAAAATCCCCTTGTAAATATCATAAAATTGAAGAGATAGTTAATAGAGTAGATGGAGTATGTATATATATTGTAAATACACATAATTAAACATAATATAAACAGAACCCATCACAAAAACAATTTAAATAGCACATAAATAATGAAGTAGAAGGTTAACCCAGAGAATAGAAATCGGGTTAAGAATTCCCTTACCTCGAGTTTGTCTTACTTCCAACTTGTTTAAACCTCCTATATAATGGTTAAAATAGTGTTATTAATATTTTACAGAAAAATTTTCATGTTTATAACATCTTATATGATCATTTCATAACATCATTTCACCCTTTAATTGTAAGTATTTCCCCTAGCACTATTTTTGTGGGAGTTCTTTACATGATTTCCAAGATTGGTTCATGATGGACGTTTTTGTGGATTGCAATTGAAAATCCAAAATTGGAATGGAATGGTATTTAAATATTTCCAATAACATAATTTATACCATTTATCATTTTGATGTTTAATATGAGGATGATTCGTAAGATAAAACATTAATGATATTCGTTTAGATCATTTTAGTGGTTCTTTGATAATAACAACCTCATTTTGTATTATAAATTATAATTATGAGTAAAAAATAATTATAGAACCATGGGTGATTCATAAAACATATATTATAACTTGGTTCAACCATATAAATGGTTTCATTACTATACATGAAAGAATTAATGGAAATTGAAATCACATTGTCCACGATGTCGGTAATTCAACACATCATGGAAAGTGTTTTTATTCCTTAAATAAGTGGGAGAGGAGAAGAATAAGGATAAGTAATTTTCCATAAACATGATAACATCCAGAATAAACATTATTCTGGATATATCATTCCTCTTGGATAATAGGGGGTGAGGAAAGAAAAAAACAGAATCCTGAAATAAAAGATAACTTGATAAATTTCTCAAGAAAATTTGGCAGCATAACAACGTCTCTTAAAATTTCATAAAAAATAGTTTGATGAGAGAGAGGGAATATCTCATCACTCATACATAATATGGACAGGAAGGGGGGATATGGAATGAAATATACCAACATAATTCAAAAGGTAAAGGAAGATAATGATATAAAATGAAAGAAAAGAAAGAAAATAAAAGAGGATGTTTACCTCTTGATCTCCTCTCCTTGAGATCCTTCTTAAGGGCTTTGGTTTTGGACTTTTGGTGTGACCAGAAGCTCTAGGAAGTGGGTAAGAGACTTGGGAGGATTATTGGGAAGAACTTTGGCATGGATCAAGTCTTGAGAGGTGTGGTAAGAAGAGGGGAGTGAGGGTAGTATTTATAGTGGAGGAGAGGGGGTATTTTTGATTATTTTAATCATTATTATAATATTTTTTCCCAAGATTATGAATAGTCTTAGTTCATGTGACCTCAAATAGTAATAATGGCATGTGAGTTTGAAATCAGTTTCCTTGAATCACTTATGATGTCATAAATGTGGTATTTTACTGATAATTTGATTATACGGTATTTTATCGTATTTCACTATTCACAAAAAAAATCATCAATTTCATAAAAAACCCAAAAATTTACCCTAACCATTTTTTGACATGTAGAATGCAAAAATGAAGTCCATTTTTTGACAATAAATTTCTAAATATTATTAATTTAATTTTTAAAGAAAATCATTCTTAATTCAAAAATTAACAACTCTAATTCTAAAACAACTTCTATATCATGATGAAAACTTAACCGAGATATTATTATATTAAAAAATTAAGAAAATAAAATAATAATAAAAATTACTACTCATTAGGGTCATATTACTATTCATAAGGGTTGTTACTATTCACTAAAAAACAAGTTGGTTCCAATAGACTCCAAATAACATACTGAACACAATTTTATATGACAGTTTCTTGAAATTCAAAACATAGAAGTGGAAAAATTAAGTTTTAAATTCTAGTTAAAAATATGTACTTAAAATAAAGATTCTTTCATTTCTATTTATTTTTAGAAAAACTTGGGGGTGTTAAAAACTGATAATTCTGTCTCTGAGATAACAAGACCCAATATGTGAATCTGGTCCATCCAGAAGTGGCATTTTGAGAGATTATCATATAACTAATGCTCTCTCAGTTTACTCAAAATGATCCCAACATGGGTGGCATGGTCTTGTAGAGTTTGATAGTACACCAACATATCATCTAAGAATACCACCATGAAAGAATCCAAGTATGGAAGGAACACTAGATTCATTAGTTCCATGAAAACTGTAGGCACGTTCGTCAGACCAAACAGCATAACCATATACTTGTACAGACCATACCTACTCTAGAAGGATGTAAGAGTTATATCATATGATCTAACGTGCAACTGATGATAACCGGATATAAGTAAATATTCAAGAACACCTGAGATCCTTGAAACTGATCAAAGAGATCATTAATCCTCGGCAAAGGATATTGGTTCTTGACCATCAATTGGTTCAACTTCGGGTAATCCACACAAAGTTGAAGGGTACCATCCGCCTTCTTCGCAAAGATGGCAGGAGAACCCCAAGGAGAAGTATTGGGTTGGATGAAACCATTTTCATGCAACTCCTCCAACTGCTTCTTGAGCTCTTGTAACTCTGGTGGATCCATCCTATAAAGAGGAATGGGCACTGGTGCCGCTCCTGGCATGAGCTCAATAGAAAATTTTACCTCTCACTCTGGAGGTAATCTTAAAAAGTCCTCTAGAAATACATCCCTAAAACGATCCACCACTAGAGCAAAGTACAACTGTGAAGTCCCTTGGTAATCCAAATATAGACTATCAATCTGGGTTATTGCTCCTCCCAACCCATGATTCTCAGGTCTTAGTTTGCTCTCCTGGACATCCCATTCGCCCTTATGAAGTAATGATCTACCCTCTAGTGACGTGAAACTCACCCTATGACAATAATAGTCGACAAAAGCCTGAAATGGAACTAACCAATGCATTCTGAGAATGAATTCTAAGCCTGTCATCCCTAGTACATAAGGTTCCTAAAAGAAGTGACACCAAGAAACTGCAAGAAGTCACTTCTTACACTGACGTACACCAGCCATTCTAGCCCCCAATATACTGTCTAACGTCATGATATCAGTAAAAGAAAAGAAATAGAGCCCAAGTCTCTCCACAACAACAATAAATATAAATCTATGGGAAGACCATGTATTGAAAAGAGCATAAACTAAAATTAAGGCAACTAGGATCTAACCTTGAATTGTAGAGGGTACAGGATCGTGCTCCTACTGGGTCGGCTCCACTACAAAATTTTGGCCTACACCGTGGCCCTTTGACACTTCCTGAACACCCTGAGTTGATCCACCCGATTGTCATTGAAAGCCTGGTGACTGACTACCACGGCTGCGACCTCTACCTTGGCCTAAGCGGCTGTAAGAACTCCAGTTCCCGGACTGATGAAAAACTAGTGGTGCTACTCCTAAACAAGGAGTCATAAAAGAACCCATGTCACCAATTTCCGGTGAGAAAATCTGACCGAAGCACTGAATATGGCCCATATTGCCGCAAAATCATCACTCCAGTGTGTCTCTCAGGCAATGTGGCCTCATATTCCTGCTCTTCCCACGCTAGTAACACACCACCTGGATAACGGAGGAAGTGTCTTGCCTCCTTGGATCACTGTGTGAGGACCCCCTGTGGCACTTTCTACTATCTGTAAGAGGGATACTAACTCCAGATGTCGAACCTCCCTAGATCACAACTCCAGAATTACTCATATTACGCTCTGTGATCAGCTATTGGTTGACGATTGAAGTGATAGACATCAACCTGAAGAAATTCACCTAAGATCAGATGTTGTGCCTCAAACCATCATCAAAATTCCTTACCAGGAATGACTCATCACCTCTAGGGATGGGGGTATAGCACTGCATCTATGTGAAGCAAGAAGAATAATCCATAATAGAAATAGTACCCTCATCCATACTTTTGAACTATCAGGCTCGATCGGCCCTCAAAGTCTATAGGTAGAAGTAGTCATAAAAGGCACGCTGGAACTAATTCCATGACATAACCTACTGGTGTCCTGCCTATGAGATAACATCCCACCATCTCATGGAGGAGTCCCAAAGAATGTACATAGAGAGATTGACCCTCCTCTCTAGAGGCATCCCTAGATGATTGAATATTGAAATCATGGATTTTAACGATGAATCTGTAGCCTAAGCTCCTCTTTCCCCGGTGAAAGTGGGAGGATGATACTGTTAAAAGAACCACGTCAACTCTTCCACAGACAGGGTAGGATGTGTTACACCACGGAAGGATTTCATGAACCTCATAAAGCCATATTGGAACTGTGCATCAGTACCTGTGTCTGGAATGATGGCTGGTGCCAAGACTGGCACAACTGGAGGATCTACTAGAAGTCCTTAATCAGCCATGTATGATGTCTGATCACTTCCTTGAAACTAGCATACAACTAGAGGATGTCTTGATGGCATGACTCCCTAAGGTCAAATGAACAACTTAGATAATGATTATCAAGGACTAAATTCTTTAAGGGTAAAGAGGGAACAAGAATAAGAAAGCGTTCAAGTATTACAAAACATGGATACACGGTGTGTATACATAACTACACATCATGTTCCCTTAAGCCTTTTACATGGGCATGTACTTCTACCAATACTGGTCATGTAACACTCCAAACACATGGTGTGTTTTCTTAACACATAACGTGTACTTGAATCCTCTTACCCTACCTGAGTCCTTCTATATGACTAAGCAACAAGTTTCTCCCAGAACAAGACTACACAACGTGTTTTTACGATACACGACATGTACTAGATGAGCTTCACTGACTCGTGTTGTTAGTGACATGACCAGATACATGTATCACACTACATGTCATGTTCCAGACATATACAACATGTATTGCTTAAGTTTTTATCCAGCTGTGCCATTAGTCACATGGGCTGACACATGGTCTGAACAACTGGCGTGTAAGTCCAGTACATGGTGTGTCCCACACAAAAATCCCATAACCCAGTGTATATGACCACATGTCCAATGACATGGTTAAATACTACACGTCGTGATGATAGAGTACACAACGTAAGAAAAACTATTTCATCCCAAAGATAAGAACACATGGCGTGTATTCAAAACTACACGGCGTGTATTCTGGATTTTCCTGGATAGCAAGCCTCAGAAACTACTCTGGAAGCCCAAAAAACACTAAAACGAACATTAAAGTGCTAAATTCCAATCTGTGAGGGCCCATACAACCCACGAATCAAAGCTTGGCATCTTTGACATGTCATATAAAAGTAAAATAAGGCAATGATCCACCAAATTTTGATCCATGAGGGCTCATAACACCTCAAGAACCAAATTTTGTCATTCATTCAAACAAAACCTTACAAAAATCAATACCCTATCAAACAGAAGGTACTTTATCAAGGAATCTATCACTACATCATGCATATCTAGCACAATATCTATCACAACAACAGGCAATCGCTAATGCAACCTAAATTGCATGGCTAGAATGTATGAAATGTGATTTCTAGAAAGTGCATATATGATGCATGAGATGGAATACCCTCATATCATCAGGTTGAAACAGAAAAAGAACCTCAATAATATCTACAGTAACAGCACAAAGCATCTAAATCACCCAATGGTGAAACCAAATCAACTGTAAAACTGCAAAACTAGAAAAATGCAATAAATAAGGTAAATTGGTTTTTCCCTGTAAATGGGTTAGCTACTCCCAAGCACAGCTTATTACCAAGTACCTATTTACATCCTATCTCTGACTATTGGATCCAAACAGTATGTCAAGTTGAGAAGAATTCCTCTGATACCACTTTGTAATTTCCTGGTTCCGAAAGCTGCCCAGAGGTGCCCCGTACCTAGTTGGTCACATGGCCTCAAGCACATGTCCCCAAACACCAGAGGTTGTCGACTAGCAGTGAGGGCCTTGGGTGTGATAGTGGGGAAACTATGCCCTCATTGGAAGAGTAACATAGTGGAAGAGAAGACAAATATCAATAGCGAAAGCAGTAATAATAACATATAATATTAAAGAGCGAAAGACTGAAAGTAATAAGCAGTTGGAGCACATATATAATGATGCATGATACATATCTCTAAGAAAGAATCAAAAAACATCACATTACTAAAATACAGTACAAAACCAAAGTGCTAAAGAAAAAAATAAACAACTCCTCGTCATCGTAACTCTCAGCTTGATTCCACACTCTCCAGCTCTAAAGTAGTCAAGTACCTGAAGTAGAAGGGTGCTTCCCCTTATCTATAATTGCAACAATATAATTTGTTTTGGCCCAAAAGCATGACCCAAATAGGATGTGAGACTAAATCTCAGTAGGAAACCACCAATAGATATATTACTAACAGTCAGTAAATATATATGGCAGGCAATAATCAAGTAAAAGCAGTAAACAACAAAGTATTCAACAGTAAACATTACTATAGTTTCAAAGAATTCAAATACCACATATCAAGTAAGCAGATAATCACAAATAGGTAACCCTCTGGGATGCACTCATTGACTAATCCCCGCTTTTCCTACCTAGGAAACACAAGAAACCCTCTGGGAAGTACTCACCATCTAACCCCTCTAGTTTAGATTTAGTATAGACTCACTGGGGAAGAACTCACCATCAATTCCCCTTATAGTCTGGTATTGGTAACTAAAAGGCACTCTGGGGAAGCACTTACATCTCATTCCCCATGTGGCCCACACCGAGGAACTACAGACACTCTGAGGAAGCACTTATGTCAATTACCTATATGGTCTCTCATCGTAATAATTAATAGACACTCTAGAGAAGCCCATACGCCCATTCTCCCTATGGTCTACTACACCAGGTTCCCACGGCCCTGTGTAAGTCAAATGAGCATAGAAATGAAAAGAACCCAAAGTAAAACTCAATAACTACATGGTTATACATTCTACAACATAACAACAAGACAGATAATCATCACTCCATCCTAATAATACTAGGCAGGGAAAGTAAACAGCAACCTAAAAGGAAATCCCAGACCAAACAGTCAAAACAAGAAAACATGGGAAAAACCTTCATAGAATGGAACACTAAACCCTATTCTCAACAAATAACCTCTATACAATCAAACTTGGGAATATAAGGAAAAAAATGGGGCTAAAACCATAAACGTGCAATACCTAGTTCATGGGTATTTGGCACTTTTGCACATAGATATCAAAGAATATCTACAGAAAGGCATAAATCACCTACCTCGGTGTTGTAGGATCGTTATACATGAACCTCAAGCCTTGAATCTCCCAAGAACACTGCAAATCTACAAAAACACTCAAAATTATCAACTAAGGATAACTTTAGGAAGAGGAGGAATCAAGAAATGAGTCTCTATAAAATGGAAGAGCTTACTGAGGTGATCCCAATGCAATTGATGGTGGTCGATTCAGAGAACGGATGCTCAGTCAGGGGCTCGGAGAAGTTCCACAGTCATAAATCCTCTCTCAGTTAAACCACACCTAGAATAAGACGGTTTTATCCTTCAGATGTGGCCTTGGTACGTTTAATTAAAAAAAATTACACGGCATGCACTTTTGAAGTACACGACGTTTACTTTAGAAGTAAAAGATGTGTTCTTTCCCTTACCATCCCCTAAATTAGGTGGTCTCTAGTTCACCATACATGACTGTGTGTACGGCTACTACATGGCCATCGCATGGCTACCCACGGTAACTGAGTACACGGTGTTTACCCATAAAGTACCCGGCGTGTACTTCATAAATTTCCCGAAAACTCCTCTTTTTATTCAAGAACACTAGAATGAAAATGAAAACATACCTGAAAAGAAGATCTGGGGTCTTACAAGAATATCGTATATATAACCAAAACAATTACCAATTTTAATTTAAAACTAAGAAGAAATTAATAGTCAACACCTAAAAAGTATGAAAAACCAAAATAACATCATGCATAATAAGGCTAATACAATGAAACCAAATCCAATTATGATCCAAAAACACTCTCAATGATCCCAACCTCTATGTGATAATAAGTCACCACTAGAAACATTCTCAAGATTCATGAAAATTACTGAGATGAGTATCTGAATGTATGGAACTCATTTTCTTACATGTATCATATAGAAAAAACCTACATATTCTTAGAGGCATATGTAATGTGTAATGAAATTCCAGTTAAGACACCATAATAAATCTATATATTTCATATAAATATGGAAACCATTAGTCCAATTTTGAAATCAATTTTTGTAATCCATTTTCATTTAAAATAGTTTTATCAAATCAATTTTTTCTTTAAATTAAACCAATTTCCCATATATGAATCTTTTAAGGAAATAATAAGTGAAATTTATTGAATCACATAACAATCAAATCAATATTAATGAATATTAAATATTAAATAACAAATCTCAACAAAGAACTATATATACAGTAGGGGATGCTCTAACCTATATTTTAAAACGGTGATAACCACTCACCCATGTAATAATAGTCATATTATGTGATCCTAAACAAGTATTTTTATATATGGCCTCTAGAGGCCTCCTTTAAAATGACCCAATTTCAGTTTACACATAAATATAGGGAAACACCAATCAAGTTACCTACCCACCCAAGTTCAACTATGTGCATTGAATAATCAATTCATAACACATTATATTGTAATCATATTTCAAATCATTCCCATGAAAATAAATAATCATGTTAAGGACCCCCACCCCCACCCTCGAAAGGTTCATTTAAAATCACTTTGAGGTAAGATTTTCCTTAAAATTATTTATCAAAATATTTTTTGAATATTAAATATTTTCAAGGAAAAACATTGGAATCCTGACTTTGAAAACCATTTACCTAAAATGTTACAAGCAATCATATTTTCTCTTTGGAAAACAACATAAAATAAACCTTTTAAACACAACACATGATAGAAAAAATTAGAATCCATCAGCCTTAAAAATATTAATTAAACCATAATTAGTCAAATAAAATAAATGTACGACCACTAATATAAGATATTCTATGGTAATGTCCAATTATTGTTAGGACCAAGCTGAAGGAAGAGATGGTTTGCATGGATTGTATTTTGTTGATCTTGAGGAGGTTTTCATAAAAGAAAGAAACCTTGAATTTCTAAGAATTCGGAAGCTGGAAGTTTGAAGGTTCAGAACCAAGATTGTTGAACATTCGAAACCTTGTGTTCGAAGAATTCGGAGTCTGGAATTTGGAGTCTAGAAATTGAGAAGTTCTAAACCGGGAAATTGCACATTCTTGAAATCTGGCTAATATGAGATGTGATGGCACTGATTGTGGCGATGCTTTGCTGTTTTGTAACTCTAATTTGTGATTATATGAAAGTACTCATGATACAAGCAAAATTTGGGTGGTGAATTCATACTGAGATCTTGACGAGACATTCTGAGAATTCAAAATCTCCGGAATTTATGATTGAAGAAGTCGCACCGAGAACCTGAAATCGTATTGATAATCTAAGAAGTTGTATCGAGAACCAAAAGTTGTTTTGAGAATAAGGAAGAGCCATTCCGAGAATCAGGAAGATCCATTCCAAGAATCAGGAAGAGCCATTCTGAGAATCAGGAAGAGCCATTCCGGGAACCAAAAATCCATACCGATAATTGAAATAGAGTCATGTCGAAGATTCAATAAGGGTGAATCTGAGAAATTCATGCCAAGAAGGGTGGATCCAAGAATGTGGTACTGAGAAGCCAGAAGGGTGGATCTGAGAATGTGATACAGAGAAGGTAGAAGGATGGATTCGAGAATATGATGCCGAGAAGCTAGAAGGTCAGATCCGGAAAAGGCCAAAGTTCAAAATCAAGATATGTGGAGGAAGATTTGAGAAGATTCTACAAGTGTTGACAAAGTCTTAATTACATTGAGATTTCAGGAGAAATTAATATTTGGGTGAATTTAAGTGAGTGGGAAAATATTTTGGTTTCCTGCCTAAGAACACATTGGAGCACCTATAAAAGGAGATCACGATACAATGTGAAAGTGTGATGATTAAGTAGTGAGATAAGCTCTGATAATCTAGAGAGAGCAATAAGTGTGTGGAAGATTGCATTTTCATTGTAGTCTCAATTGAAATGAGAATTTGATATTGGTTGACACTGTATTGAGTTTCTCAGATTGAGAAAATTCGGAGTAAAGAATTCAGAGAGAAGAATTTGGAGTATAGATTCAGAATGGAGAATCAGTACTGGCTATCACCGTATTGAGTTTCTCAGACTGAGGAAGACTCGGATTGAAGAATCGGAGTGAAGAAAAAAATTCGGAGTGAAGAATTCAGAGTGTAGATTCGGAATGGGGAATCAGTACTGGTTGTCACCATATTGAGTTTCTCAGACTGAGGAAGACTCGAATTGAAGAATCGGAGTGATGAAGAAAATTCAGAGTGAAGAATTCAGAGTGTAGATTCGGAATGTGTATTCATTACAGGATATCACCATATTGAGTTTCTTAGATGGAGGGAGATTCAGATTGAAGAATCGAATTGGAAAAATTCAGAGTGGAGATTCGGAATGGTATGTTTGGACTGTAATTGATCTATCTCAAGTCCAAGGACTCCTTTCCATTATCCTAGGTAAGGAAGTGAATAATTGTGTTGAACTTTCTTACACTTGTGTATTTGAAACGAAGTGCAGGTAACAGAAGTTGTTACAAGAAATGAGACTTTTCCCTATTGTGCTAAGAGGGTGCACACGCACTGGAGTGATTGTTTTATAGTGCTTCATGAGTGTAAGAGTATATACTACTCTTTATAATCCAAGGATTATTTTCTTAGTGGATTGTATGGTGCTGGATTGTTTCCAACCATACCAAGGACATAACTATTCTTATTCAATAGTGAACCTTGTAAATTGTTGTGTCTCTTTGGATATGTTCTTGTTTTCTTCTCAGTAGGGAATTATATATTTAATAGGAGACAAAGGATATTCTCAACATTAAGGGAACTTAAAATAAGAAAAAGGGGTACCACTGATTCACCCCCCCCCCCCGCTCAGTGGTTCATTACACCAACTCGGTCCTTACAAGTGGTATTAGAGGGAGGTTCCCTTTGTTTTCCTTACTGATGGGGAATCTAAATTGTGTGAACAATAAAGGCATTTCGGTATTCTATGGGAAGAACTGTCACATATGGAAGGATATAATGCTACCATATCTAATGTCTATTATTTATAAAGTTCATGAAGCTACAATAGTTGGTTTTCCCCCCATTGAAGACAATTTTCCACTTACACCTATTGACAAGAAGTTTCCTGATAATGTTGGAAGATCCAAGAATGCTATATTGTCTTCACTTTCTGAAAGTTAATTCTTTAGAGTAAAAGGAGTGGCCACAGCCAAAGGTGTATGGAAAAAACTGAAAAATTTATATGAAGTAAATTCAAAAGTCAAGAAAGAAAAACTTGAAATCTGGAGATTGAAGTATTAAGACATGAAGATGGGAGAGCATGAATCTATTGGGGATTTCTTCACCAGGGTAGATGATATTGCTAGTACAATCAGATGTCTTGGTGAAGAGCTGAAAGAATCTACTATGGTGGAAAAGATCTTGAGGATTCTTCCTGATAAATTTGATGTGAAGGTATCTTCATTAGAAGACAGAGACTCAGAGACTCTATCTCTTGATGATTTGCATAGTACACTTATTACTTATGAAATGAGAAGGGAAAAAGATATAAAGATCAAGAAAAAGTTTGACAGAGAATTATATTTCAAATCCATGAAGGATGAGAGATCTAAAAAGATATTGATAGAAGAAGATGGTGGTGAATCTAACTCTGAAAGTGAGGTATGTAAAAATCTTAACGACATTTTATCCTTGTTTTCAAAAAAATGTTAAAAAGGCACAGGGAAATACAAGTGAAATCTTACCTTGAAGTGTTTTGAATGTGGAGGCATTGACCACTTTGCGGTTAACTTTCCTCGAAGGGAGAATGAAGAAGACAATGATGAAGAATAAATAAAGCCAAGAAAGTTATGGAAGAGGTAGGGTGGTAAAGTAAAGTCGGGGAAAGAAAATAAGTTCTTCAAATCCAAGAGAGAAAGCTTTCTATCCATAAATGAAGAAGATAAAGAAAGTGATGTTGAATCTGAAAAAACCGTTGAGCGTGGTATTGAGAATACTTTCATTGCAACATTGAATGATGAGGATTCGGGAAGCAGCAGCTCGGAAGAAGGAGAAACTCAGCTTGAGATGCATCTGAAAGAATAATTGAAGGAATGTTTAAGGAAGATCAGAAGGCTGGATAAGCTTAACAAAAAGTTGTAAGATGAATGTTTCTCAACATCCAATCAAGCCAATGATAAAGAAGAACTTGATAAATAGCTTGAAGACATGAAGAAGTCTCTTGAAGATGAGAAAAATCAAAATGAGCTCATGAGAGTTAAGCTGAAGGCAAAAGAGGAAGAATTAGAACTCGTTCAAAAGAATCTCTCATAAGTTGAATCAAAAAACATTTGTTTTAAAAACACAACTACTGATGTTGGTGAAGGATCTCAACAAGACCATTCTAATAAAATTCAACAGAATAATAAATTGGTTGTTGTGAAGAAAAAAGATGAGAAAGTTACTTATGTGGCCAAGACCAGCGTTACTGGGAACTCTGATGTTTCAAGGAAACATAAGTCTAACACTGGTGAAAAACAAGAAAAATCAGAGAATGTAGAATTCTAGTAGAGAAATCTTGCTAACAAAAGAATGGTTGGTGGGGCTGAAGAAAGAGTAACAAAGAAGTATCAGAACAAAAGCTTTATAGGAAGGTACTCTTTCTATGGGAACTATTGGTATTGTGATGGATTCGGGCATACAGCTAATATGTGTTGGTTCAATCAACATTATTACCATCACCCCACATGTTATGAAAGGCAGAGATTGAGGGGGAGTCAATCTCCTCAAAGGAAGAATAGTGAGAAGGTTTTATTTAAGAAAGTTGAGAAGAATGGAGTCATGACAGAAAATAGGTTTCAGCCTCTGCAGACCATCTATGAATGGTGTGAACAACCTGGACACCTTGCAAAAGGATGCCTTGTGATGTTACCATCTTAACAAAAAGTTCTTAATTTTCAAAAGTCTAAGGTGAAGAAAGAATTGAAAGAATAAAATGCTCTTGTTTTTGAAACTGCTCTAAAAGTTACAAAGGAAGAACGACCTTGGATACTTGATAGTGGGTGTTCATCACATATGATAGGAGACTTGAAGTTTCTAAAGAATATGAAGAATTTTAAATAAGGCATAGTGAAATTTGGCATTGGTGAATCTTTAAAAATAAAATGTGTTGGATCAGCCATCATTGGGAAGGAAAAATTGAAGTCCAAGAAAACTTTGTATGTTGATGGGATGAAGCACAACTTGCTGAGTATATCAAAATTGTGTGATGAGGGTAACAAAGTTAAGTTTATGAAATATGGTTTTATTGTGAAAAGTGAAGAAGATGGGAAGATTGTTACAAGAGGCCAATGAACCAAAGGGAATCTGTTTCAGGTTGGAAATTCACAAAAATCTTGTTACATGAGCTAAGTGGAAGGAAAATAGTTGTGGCACAGAAGACTTGGACACATGTGTCATAGAAATATGAGCAAGTTATCTAAAAGGGACATTGTTTGAGATATTTTAGATTTATCAAGAATAAGGGATTGGTGTTTCACTACCTATCATAAAGGAAAGATTACAAATGTTGTGCATAAGAAGGTTGACATTTTTTCTAAATATCCCCTTGAACTAATACATTATGATATATGTGGGATAATGAGAAAACAATCAACAAATAGAGAGAAGTACTTCATCACTTTCATAGATGATTTTACTCACATTACGTGTGTTATGTTTATGAAGCACAAGTCAGACGCCCTGAAAATGTTTAAAAGCTTCAGAAGGAAAGCGGAGAAAGAATGTGAGTACTCTGTGAAGAAGTTGAGAACAGATAATGGTAGTGAATATAGAAGTGAAGAATTTTAAGACTATCTTGTGAAGCATGCGATTCATCATGAATATAGTTCTCCATATACACTTCAACAAAATGGGGTTACTGAAAGGAAGAACAGAATCTTGCTGGAAATGGGAAGAACCATGTTGCTTGAACATGGCCTTACTCATTACATTTGGAGGCAAGCTACAAGTACATTTGTTTATATTCAAAATCGATGCTTCTACAGTCCTCAATCAAAAAAGACTCCATATGAACTTTTCTATGGAATTAATCCAAGTATGAAGCATGCTAACGTTTTTGGTATCCCATTCATTATAAAGAAGAAAGGTGGAAATAGTGGAAAATTTGAGCCGAAAGGAGAATATAGAAATTTTCTTGGTTATGCACTAGAAGGAAAAGGATATTGATGCTTTGAAGAAGAAATAGGAAGAATGGTGGATGTAGTTGATGTAAAATTCATTGAAACTCCAGGGAAAGATAAGAATGTCCAGACAGACAAGGAAGATGAGGAAGATGAAGTTAACGATTCTGATAAGGATGCAATGAATTGTAATCCTAATCAAGATGAAGAATCGGATTCAGCCATATCATGTGATGAGGAAGGCACACGAAAAACCTATCCAAGGATGATGAAACAAGTGCAAGCTCATAATATTATTAGTGATCAACGTCACAAGGTTCAAACAAGAAAAACAAGTAATTCTATATCACATACTTCCTTGTATTCTGAAGTGGAACCAAATGATGTTAAAGAAGCCTTTGAGCATCCAGAATGGGTTTAATCCATGAATGAAGAATCGGATCAGATTGAAAAGAATGAAACATGAGAACTCGTACCCCAGCCTGAAAATAAGAACATTATTGGAACCAAATGGGTCTTCCAGAACATGTTTAATGAAGAAGGTGAAGTTATTAGAAATAAAAAAAGATTGGTTTGCAAAGGCTACTCTCAGATTGAAGGAATTGAATTTGACGAAACTTTTTCTCCGGTAGCCAGATTAGAAACTATCTGATTCTTTCTTGTTATTCCTGCACAATGAGGCAAAAAAGTCTTTCAAATGGATGTTAAATCTGCATTTTTTAATGGTGATCTCAAAGAAGAAGTTTATATTGAGAAACCATGTGGCTTTGTTGTTCAGAAGAATGAATGTTTTGTGGGCAGGTTGAAGAAAGCCTTGTATGGGCTAAAGAAAGATCCAAGAGCATGGTATTCAAAAGTGGATACTTGATTAAAGGAGATGAACTTCAAGAAAGGGAGATTTGACATCAATCTTTACATCAAGGAAATACAAGATCTTTCTCTAATTGTGATTGTCTATGTTGACGACATTATTTTTGCAGGGAATGATGAAAGAAGCTGTGAAAGGTTTGCTGAAGAAATGAAGAATGTATTTGAGATGTCCATGTTGGGTGAAATGAGATACTTTCTTGGATTAAAAATTTTTCAACATAAAGAATTCAATTTTCTCTCCCAAGAAAATTATGCTAAGGAACTTCTTAAGAAGATTGGGATGGAAAACTCAAAACCTGTATCAACTCATATCTCAATGGGAATGAAGATAAGAAAAGATGATAAAGGAAAAGAATTTGATCAGAAAGAATATCGAAAGCTGATTGGAAGTTTGTTATACCTGACTACATCAAGACCAGATATTTTTCTTACTGTTACCTTATGTGCAAGATTCGAGATTGCTCCTAAGGAATCACATCTTGTTGCTGGAAAAGAATTCTCAGATACATAAAAGGCACACCAGAATTCGGAATCAAGTATAGTAGCTCAAATAACATTGATTTGTTTGGATATTCAGATGAAGATAGGGTAGGAAATGTTGATGATATAAGATCCACATCTAGTGGAGTGTTATTTATGGGAAAAATTTGTGTTGGTTGGCACTCAAAGAAGCAGAATTTTGTGCACTCAGAACAGCTAAAGCTGAATATCTTGTTTCCTCCATGGTCTCTACTCAACTTATCTAGATGATAACAAAGTTGGATGATTTGTTAGTTAAAGTGAATTTTCTCTTTCTCTTGGGCTGTGATAATCAAAGAACAATTAATCTTACCAAAAATCCAGTCCAAAATTCTTGATCGAAGCCTCTTGACATCAAATATCATTTCATCACAGAGCATGTGGAAAATAATGAACTGAAACTTGAATATGATTCATCTTCTGAACAAGTTGCTGATATTTTCATGAAACCCTTACCGAAGGAATCATTCTCAAGATTGAGGTTGAACATGGGTTCCCAACCTCTTTCTCTTCAAGGATAAGGTATGTTGTTCTGTACCCTCTCTCTTTTTACCTTTGGATTGTTTTCTCAAGGGGGAGAAGTTTTTTGTATCATAAATCTATTGTTTAAAGAGAGAGTTTTGGGTAAGCTGTGAACACATCACTTCTTGTGTTTGTGAACTATTCTAACTGTTTGTTGGAGTGGTTGTAGGAAATAACTTGATGTTGTTTACAGGATGTATGAAGCTGAAGATATATGAATTTGAAGATGTCTTTTTAACTACCTATGGACAGCATGGATTTTCTGTCAAAGATTCTTGTTTCCTACAATGATTTATCCCACGTATGCTTATAATTATTGATAAATAATCCATTTCATGAGGTTACAAAGTTTGGTGATTTATGAAAACTTTGTTGATAACAAAATCCAAAGGGGGAGACTGTTAGGACCAAGCTGAAGGAAGAGATGGTTTACATGGATTTTCATTTGTTGATCTTGAGGAAGCTTCCATAAAAGAAATACACCTTGAATTTCTAAGAATTCGGAAGCTGGAAGTTTGAAGGTTCAGAACCAATAATGATGAACATTCGGAACCTGGTGTTCGAAGAATTCGGAGTCTGGAATTCAGAGTCTGGAAATTGAGAAGTTCAGAAGCAAGAAATTGAACATTCCTGAAAGCTGTCTGATAGGATATGTGAAGGCACTGATTATGACGATGCATTGTTATTTTTTAATTCTAATGTGTGAGTATATGCAATTACTCATGATGCAAGAAAAAGTTGGGTGGTAAAGTCATACTGAGATCTGGAGGAGTCATTTCGAGAATACAAAATCTCCGGTATCGATGATTGAAGAAGCCGCAATGAGAACCTAAAATCGTACCGAGAATCGAAGAAGTCGTATCGAGAACCAAATGTTTCTCTGAAAATAAGGAAGAGCCATTCCGAGAATCATGAAGAGACATTCTGAGAATCCGGAAGAGCGATTCTGAGAATTAGGAAGAGCCATTCCAAGAACCAAAATCCATACTGAGAATTGAAATGGAGTCATTCTGATGATTCAAGAAGGGTGAATCTGAGAAAGTCATGCCAAGAAGGGTGGATCAAAGAATGTGGTGCCGGGAAGCCAGAAGAGTGGATCCAAGAATGTGATACAGAGAAGACAGGAGGATGGATCTGAGAATATGATGCCGAGAAGCCCGAAGGTCGGATACGGAAAAGGCCAAAGTTCTAAATCAAGAGAAGTGGAAGAAGATTAGAGAAGATTCTAAAAGAATTGAAAAAGTCTTAATTACTCCTAGATTTCAAGATAAATTACGATTTGGTTGAATTTAAGTGAGAGGGAAAATATTTTGGTATCCCTTCTAAGAACACTTTGGAGAACCTATAAAAAGAGATCAAGGTACAAAGTAAAAGTGTGATGATTATGTAGTGAGAGAAGCTCTGATAATATAGAGAGAGAAAGAAGTGTATGGCGGAATGATTTTTCATTGTTGTCTCCATTGAAACGAGAATTTGTTATTTGTTGAAACTGTATTGAGTTTATCAGATTGAGAAAATTTGGAGTGAAGAATTCGGAGGGTAGATTCGGAATGGGGAATCTGTACTGGCTGTCATTGTATTGAGTTTCTCAGACTGAGGAAGACTTGGATTGAAGAATCAGAGTGAACAAGAAAATTTAGAGTGAAAAATTCGGAGTGTAGATTCGAAATGGTGAATCAGTACTGGCTATCTCCGTTTTGAGTTTCTCAAACTGAGGAAGACTCGGATTGAAGAATCGGAGTGAAGAAGAAAATTTGGAGTGAAGAATTAAGAGTGTACATTAGGAATGGGGAATCAGTACAGGATGTCACTGTATTGAGTTTCTCATACTGAGGGAGATTCAGATTGAAGAATCGGATTGGGAAAATTCAGAGTGTAGATTCGGAATGGGAAGTTCAGATTGTAATTGATCTATCTCAAGTCCAAGGAGTCCTTTCCATTCTTCTGGGTATGGAAGTGAATAATTGTGCTGAAGTTTCTTACACTTGTGTATTTGAAAGGAAGTGCAAGTAACATAAGTTGTTACAAGAAATAAGACATTTCCCTATTGTGCTAAGAGGGTTCACACGCACTGGAGTGATTGTTTCACAGTGCTTCACGAGTGTAAGCGTATATCCTACTCATTATAATCCAAGGATTATTTTCTTAGTGGATTGTATGGTGCTGGATTGTTTCCAACCATACCAAGGACGTAACTATTCTTATTGAATAGTGAACCTTGTAAATTTTTGTGTCTCTTTGGATTTGTGCTAGTTTGTTTCTCAACAGGGAATTATATCTTTAACAGGATACAAAGGTTGTTCTCAATATAAAGGGAACTTAAAAGAATAAAAAGGGGTACCACTGATTCACCCCCCCCCCCCCTCTCAGTGGTTCATTACTCCAACTGGGTCCTTACAATTATGTATAGTCATGTTTCTCAAAATAGGAGTTACACTCATTTCCATTGTTGGAAACCATAAGAACTAAGAATAAGGAATCCCTATGAACCTGTATAAATAAAAAATTTCATAAAACATTCAATCTTAGAAATATTTTTATACCACATTGCCATCTAGGGTTCCATAAATTACAAAAAAAAAATTAAGGCAGAATATAGGGGTGAACTAAGATAAAGATTGTTTTACCATAAGAAAAATTACTAATAATTAAGTAAAATCACCCAAGGAGTGTGGGAGAAGAAGAACTATGGATATTGGGGGAACCTCTCACATGAATTAGAAGATCTGAGTTCAAAATGAGGTTAAAACTGAAGGGTGAAACAAGTAAATTTTACCATTTTATATAATATTTGAAGATTGCAAGGTCTTCTGCATGGTTTTCCAAAATAGGTGTTGACCACAAGAGTCACCCTACCTATAAAAAATGTAATGCACAAATTCATAGATAATACTATATGGTTGAAAAATTAATGTGAAAACTATGGAAATGGATAAATAATACCCAACTCCCTTCTCAGATGATTGGGAACATGGTTTGTAGTAAACATTCTTGAATTGTTCACCCCTTATGATGTTTTCAAATATCCCCATTTTTTATGCATGACTCCAAACAACTCTAAGTGAAATGTGAATAAAACTAATACTCAAAATAATTACATACTAGTGACCTAATGGGTTTCACGTCCATAGTGAATGTTCTTTAGAAATATGGTGTGGTGTATAAAATAACATGGAAATGGGAATCATGTATGTTAGTGTAAAATCATAAATTGATTTATGCCTTTACTATTTTATTTAATGAGAATTTTATTTATAATAATGAAATTTCGTGAAATTAAAATTCTAATAATTTATTTTTCCTTATTTATATTTTTGATTCTAGTCAAGGATATACTGTTATTTAATGGGTATGTAATATAGAGATCTAAAAATTTGATTTCTTCTGTTTGTCAAATTTTTATGTTATTTTATACTTTTTGATCATAAAGGGAAAATTTAATAATTTTTTTATCCTCAAAAAAAAAATTTGAGATTTTTGTTGGATTTAAGATATTATTTTTACCTTTTGAAAAATGCATCATAAACTTTCCTAATTTTTATAAATATTATTAAACATTAGGTGTTAGTAGATTTATTTATTTATTTAAATATTTAGTTATTTTTAAAATAATGTATTTTTTAAAAAAATACTAATATGATATATAGGATGGAATTAGAATAGAAATATTATAGTAATTATTCAATTTATATTATATTAAGTTATTAAAAAAAATTAATCCTATTAATAATTTTATGATGGTTTATTTTAATGGGATGGTCAATGGTGGTTATAGAAAGTTTTAATAGACCATTTTATGGGAAATGGATCATTTTCCCTCATTGAACTATCTTTTCACTATGAACATTTATCCCATTTGTGTGTTTATTCTCTTAAAAATGAATCACATTGAATCAGTGATTGATTCGGGTTCAAATTGAGATCAGCATGTAACATAGATATATAAAAGATAAATGGTAATTTAGGATCAATTATTTGTATAGAATTGTGGTATGTGACTTGATGTTTTCTTATTTTATTAATTTATTTTAATTTGACATTATTTTTTAAATTTCATGATAGGTAGATACGTCTTGATAATCTCTGATAAAAGTAATTTTTTAAAATAGATAATAATTTTTAATGAACAAAATATTGATAAAATATTTATTTAATATAAATGTTCGGAATGATTATTAATCATGAAATAGATGATTTTTTAGGTACTTTTTTAGTAATGGTAAAATTAATTATGATAACTGGTGAAAAATATTTCTATGATTAGAGAAATAATTTTTTATGAATTTTTTGTTTTAATAGTGCAGTTTTATTTTATGAGAAAATTATGAAATTATCAATAGAGGGTAATTATTATTATATTTTATTGTAAAATTTTGTGTTGATAAATTTTTTGGTTATTTTATGAATAATATGACAAAATATTTTGGAATATCTGGGCCTAAAAATAATAATAATCAAATAAAATATATTATAAGTCCAAATAATGTTTTTGTAGTATTTAGAATGGGTCATAAAAAATGGATATTAGGGAATTACACATTCTAAAAAAAATTCCGTAAGTAATGGTATAGTATTGGGAGAATGGGTATTGAAATACACTAGGTCTATATTTTGTTTCACAATATTTTTTCAAGACACAAGTAAAGATGTACATTTATATTTTGGGTTACACATGGTTGGTGTAGTTTTTCACATTGTCCATTTTATAATTACTTGTATTTCATACACATATTATTATAATATTTTCATCATAATAATCCAAAAATCAAAAAAATATTTAAAATTATAGTTTCTTAGGGAGATTATTTTCATAATAAAAGATAATAAAAATTAACAACATTACACTTGATTTTATTCCTTTATTTTACCCACTCAGATATTATCTTGCACATTTAAATTCATGATATATCCTAATGGAATTAATAAATGAATTATTGAGATAAAAAATATCGCTAAGGGAATAATATAAACAATAATGATGTTGAGATAATAAAAGGGTCAATAATCGCACCATAAAATAAAAAAATAATTAGATCATAAATCCTAATATAGAAACATTGAATAAGATAGATGATGTAATTAAAACGTAGTTGTCCAAAAAAATCATAGTAATTTTTAAAAAGTATAAATAATTTCATTATAAATATAAGTTAAGGCTCAGTACCAATATATCATAACATAATATTCTTGGTTAAATAACCACAAAATACACATAGTATTTCATATTGTGTCTTTTTGACTTTATTTTTTATATTGTGCTAGTTAATATTCCCACATATAATTTATTAATTTTTCATTATTTTTTATTACTATTTCTACATATTTTTTATTTTTTATTATTCTAAAATGTATTATTTTGTTTTACAATATTTTATATTAATTTAAATATTCATTTTTATAAAATATTATAGATCATCTAAAGAAAAAAATATCTTATATTCTATAATTTTCTTCGGGGAGAATATACTATGTTTGATGCAGTCCTTTTGTATTGGAAATTTAAAATTTTGACTAAGTATAAAATCTTACATATAAAATACAATATATTACACATGGATGATGTTTCTTACATATTAGAAATTTCATTATTAAAATAATATGATGTACAAATAATTATATTAAATATTTATATTATAGTTAAGGGAAATATATTACATATTAACAGAATCTTACATATGATGATAGATTTGATAATATTATATATTGATATATTCTTATGGATTATTAATTCCTTACATAAAGAATTATTTTTCACTTTCTATGATAGGATTATTTAAGAATATTTTTTTAGTATTGTTTATAAGAATTTTTTTAATCATTCAAATCTAATATTCATGAGTGATTTTGAGTTAGAATTAAAACTACTTAAAATTTATTCTTATAGTGTATATTAATGATGATTTGAATAATGAATTTTTATAGATAATAAATTATAGAATTATCAGAGTCCATGGCTAATAAAATTTTGTGATTATTAAGGGAATTATGGAAACTATATTTTTTTAGTATATCTAAATTATTCTAAAAGATAAAATTTATAATAATTTCCATTTCAACTCTAAATAGATTCTAACAATGGTTGTAGGAACACATATAATTCAAACATTACTACAGTATTTTACAAAAAAATGCTAAAACATTGAATATCAAAAAATTTCTACATAATAATTTAATAAAGATTTATATATTTTCAAAAGATACACCATTTTATATCTATGAAGTGTAGAAGATATTATTTCTATAAGAAGATTGCCATCATATTTCACTAATTTAAATTTATTATTTTTTATTCATCTTTACTATAAATATTTCATATTGTTGTCACACAACGCATGAAATATTTATACCACCATTAAAAGGTATGTGTCTTTGTTATGAATGTTTAATAAAATATAATGTTCACAAGTTATGACTTGGTTTGGTTAGAGGAAAGGTTTTAGTTTTTCCACTTCAAAAGGAAAGGTATTAGGTTAACACAATTTCTAGAAAGTCTAGATTGGTTATACTCCCAAAAATGGTTGGGTTATATCTATACTCATAAAATGATGTGTTGGGTATCCACATCCATGTGTGAAAAAATAATATTTGAAGAGATTTCAATATCCATCAAAATTTATATACATCATAGTTCAGGTCCATACTATTTTGTTAAGACTTTGAATAGTAGAAATATGACCGTTTTGATTTGAACTACTATAAAATCCTTATTATTTCTCAGGTATTTTATTATAATAAACACACATTGAATACTCACTACACCATTTATTTATGTGTTAATTGATTCGCCTCAATATCTACCAAATTATTCATTACTATTTTAATTACTATGATTTTATTAACATAAAAAACTCTCCCCAATGTTTTCTTTTTCCATCTCTAATGCCGGACTTAACACTTGGTATCAGTTCCTACCGTCTTAAGAGTAATTCTCTATTTTTTTACTCTAATACCTTAACACTTGGTATTATATCCAAGCCATATTTTTTTTTATTATAGTGGTTTTAATATAATACATTTACACATTTTATTAGAGCATTATATCATTTAGGTTTTTTTAGTTAACTTTATCTTAGGATTAACATTCTAAGGGATTTATATTTCTAACAAATGGTAAAGGATTTAATGATGATTGGATTATATAGAAGCCACACATATCTAGTAGAAATTACTATGATTATTATAAATCTAAGATGTAATCATACATAAAGAAATTAAACGTTGAATATTTTACATCAATGGAATAAGTTTATAAATTAATTAAGAGTGATCAAAATTCACTCATTAGTAAGGATATATCTATGTATATTCTTGATTATATTATTATAAATATTTTATGTTATTCTATTAGATAATTTTTTTTAAATCATGATATTCTATGTATATTATATGTATATTCTATGTATATTCTATGATATTCTATGTATATTCTATGTATATTCTATGTATATTCTATTTATATTCTATGTATCATCAATGGATAATTTTTTTTTAAATCATGATATTCTATGTATATTCTATGTATATTATTGATTATCATTATAATTTTTTTTATGTTATTTTATCTATGTATATTCTATGTATATTCTTGATTATATTATTATAAATATTTTATGTTATTCTATTAGACTATTCATGATATTTGTAGAATTTTTCATGTTATGAATTATGGTTTATATATTTTTTAAAAACTAATCATAATATCAATATTGGAAAACAAGGTTATACCAACTATTACAAACCTTAAATATCACCTATACCAACTGTTTGAGGGACCATTGGGTGATTTTACATTGGTATAGGTTACTGATACTAATGGGTCTCAAATTATTGGTATATTCAATTTCAATGGAAACATATAAACCAATGTTTTGGTTAAACCATTGGTATAGGTGCTCTGTTGAAAAAAAAATGATGGATGGAAATTGATCCCAGGACCTCCCACTTATATTCTAATGACTTTAACACTATTCTATAACAACATTTATGTACTTATATTCAAATAGTTTTATATTTCGGTTTTTAAAATTTATATATATTAAATTATTAATTATTATTGTCATTATTATGAATATATAATTCAACTGCATACACAAACGGTTTGACCATCCATTTGTAGAGGTTTCTAGAAACTTGTCATATTCCAACAGTTTTCTAAAATCATCGGTATATGTGTCCAATAGAAATACTTATACCAATTTTTTTGTCAAAACATTGTTATAGGTAACATAAACCACAACCTATACCAATGTATTTCCCAAACCATTTTGTCATGACCCGTCCTCGGGGCCCGTGTCGTGACTACACCAAACCCGCCTTCCATACGCCAGGGGCTGGCGACTAGCACCAAAGGCCTAAAACCCAAAATAAGGGAAGGTATTTCTTTTAAAGAGTAAAAAAACACCACATAGTACGCAAGTGAAGTAAACACTAAGTAAAACTGGGTACATGGTAAGTGCTGAAGGAAAAAAAGGGCCAGTATACAAAACCAGCTGAAAGTACAGTACAACTAAAAGGAAAGTACAGCAGCAGAAATTAAAATAGCAACACCGAGTCGTCCTCCGGGAATCCCACCTGGAGGGTGGATACAGATAGTCTCCTCAGCTCCTCGGTCCAACCGTCCCCTCATTGTACGTCCCTCCAAGTGGTCCACCTCCGGGTATCGTCCAGCTCCACTACCCTCCACCTCGATCAGTGTTGTCCATCATCTGCATCCAATAAAACGTAGTGCGGGCATAGCCCGTGTAGGGGTGAGTATACGATACCCAGTAGGGACCCTAAGACCCCCAAAGGTCTGCCAGAATCCATGAAGGATAAACCAAAAAGGAAAGATACAATCATGAAGTATCAACAACACTACTTAGGTATATTCTCATACATATACTTGAGTCATCAGTTACAGTTCATCTCCAACTTCCAAGCACCGCACAGTCCACAAAGGAAAGCACAACCCATTCCACCAAGGATAACACAACTCAGTCCACACAGGAAAAACACAACCCAGTTCACAAAGGATAGAACAACTCAGTCCACATAGGAGAAACACAACCCAGTCCACAAAGGATAGCACTTCAATCACATCGATGATAATATTGAGAATCAAGAATCATATCACATATGTATACGCTTTGTAAGACGATAGAGATGATTAGATGTAGACACTAATTCATCTAAGAGATCGCACCCACATAGGATACAAGACCAGCTAAGCTGTCAGACCCACACAGATACAAGACCAGGTACTCTGCTGGACCCACACAGGATACAAGTACAGAGGTCAATACTACCAGAACCACATAGGATACAAGAACAGTAGTCATTGTTGTCGAACCCAAGGAGGATTCCAGTACGTTCGTCTTCGCTGTCGAACCCACGGAGGATTCCAGTACAGAAGTCGATGCAGTCGTAGCCAGCTCTAGGGTTCCCGCACACAGCACGCTCGATTTCGGGAGGGTCTGCTCCACGAGCAAAGGGGGTCGATAAATCAACTGTAACGATGCTCATATTTGATGTATCACAAAGTTCTGTCTTGTCAATAGGAACTCAACGCAATAGACGGCGCGTCAATCGGACACCTGGTCTGAGAGTTATTGGCTTTTTCATCTGAGGGGTCCGGTTGATTTTTAAGCTAAAACCAAACCGACCATACTCCAGCTGCGTCCAAACCTCGAGTGAAGTAATCCAAAATAAACATCTCATTAAGATGAATTCAACAAAGTTGATGGCACGTCAATTGGATGTCCGGAGCTCAAGTTATAAGCATTTCTGCTCCAAGGGCCCGGTTGGTTTCGTGTTCGAACCAACCCGGCCATACCCAATGTTCTCCTAAACCTTGAGTGTAATATACCAAAACGGAATTCTTGATCCAAGGATCCGAATGCAACTTACGGTGCATCGATCGGAGGTCTGTAGCCCATGTTGTGGGCAAAAGGCCGAAAGCGGTCTTAAAGGGGGGGGTCTGGGCCCGACCGAACCCCCCCCCCCCCCCCCCAGGGTCGGGCAGAGAGGGCGCGACCCGACCCAGGAGGGCTCAGCCCGACCCGGCTGGGCGCGGCCCGACCCGGTCCATGCAATCCGCCCTGGCCCCGCAGGGTGGGGTGCACTGGCTCGGCCAGCGACCGAGTAGGGGGGACGCAGTCCCCCCTCCCTTTGCACTCTATGGACGCGGTGGGCATCGCGTCCTCCTCCACATCCCGTGCGGCCACGGGATCTGGTTGCCTGCTGCCACGGCTGAAGCCGCGGCGGTTCCTGTCGGCAGCGCGCCGGGGCGCTGCCGCCTCCGGTCGTCGGCGCTGCCAGAGATGTCCACGGGCCACCAGAGTCATTCTAGTTTTCCGTTCTTGCTCCTGTCTGCACCTGCGGTCATCTTGGGACCCAATCTTCATTGCGATGGCTTTCAAACTCTATTGAAGTCCCATTTCATCGTCTCCCAACGTTCCATGCATCAATAATAGAATAGTGGTGGGTTCGAACTTGTTCGTTGGTCCGCACCCACTGCGTTAGGGGTTCAAACAACTCCCAACAATTATACGTCATGTCGAGGATATAATTCACATAAAGAAATATAAACCAAAACCCCTACCTCAACCAGGAAGACGATCGTCGGCGTCGTAGTACAAGGCGTGGTGGAGAAGGGTGTCGTAGGCGTCGTCGGGGTGCGCCAAGGAGGAAGCGGTGTCTCCTCTTTAGCCACGGTGAAGAGGTTTGGTCGCGCATCGTCAATCTCTGAGGAACCGGAGTTCTTCGTTGTTCTTCATCGTCGGCCGGCGTCGTCGGAATTTCGTTAGAGCTTCCTCCCACGGGTTCCCAATTCCTTTTCCAATGGGTTGATTAATAAAATAATTAATCCTCACGTTGTGTTCATTATTATGGATCATTAATGAGCCTAAATTAATGAACCTATTAAAAACACAGGTGTTTCTGTTACACAACCAAAGGGATGAGTTATTAAATGGATCTCATTTAATGATTGTTGTTACACTGCGATTGCATCAACTGTCACTCAACGATGGAAGAATAGAATAAAATAACTTATAGTTATTTTATTATATAGAATTCTTTTTTTGAAAGTCTAAAAAATTATATTTTTCATCCGACCCTTGCCGGTTGAAGTTAAGATTTCACTAAGCGAATCCTGGCGCTAATAATTCATCGGTACCCTTGGATATTAATTCTGAGCACCGGTTCAATAGGTAGAAAAACATGATCGTTCATTCATTGAATGTACCCAAGCTAAACATCGAAAATTGATTCTGGGCACACCGACCATCAGAATCAAGTGCCGTCAGAAACTTTGTACTCTTAAAATCCCAAAGAATTTAAAAAAAAATTCCTTGAAATTTACGGGTCTTTACATTACTCTCACTTCAAAGCTTTACATCCCCGTAAAGCTACATCATAAACTAGGGAAACAAAAGAGGGTACCTAGCACGAATCTGAGCCTCCCGCTCCCATGTTCTCTCCTGGTAGTTCCCGTGTTTCCAACGTATGTGCACCAGAGGTATCGATCGTCCATGTATGACCCGCTCCTGTCGATCCTCGATCTCCACCGAGACCTCCACAAAATCCGCCCCGTCATCGATGTCCAGCTCCACATGATCGATGATATGTGTCGGGTCATGCACGTATCTCCTCAGCTGAGATACGTGGAAGATGTCGTGCACCCAGTGCAACTGAGGTGGAAGATCCAGGTGATAAGCCACCTTGCCTACCCTGCTGAGAACCTAGAATGGTCTAATGAAGCACAGAGATAACTTGTTGCCCCAGCTAAATCTCTGCAATCCACATCGAGGTGAGACCCGTAAGAAAACGTGGTCGCTATCCTCGAACTCTAGTGGTCTCCACCTCTTGTCAGAATAGGACTTCTGTGGGCTCTAGGCAGTCCTCATCTTCTCCTGGATGATCTGTACCTTCTCCATCGTGGCCTGGACCATCTCTGGTCCAACAAGTGCTAACTCCCCAGGGTCTATCCAGCCCAGAGGTGATCTGAAAGGTCGGTCGTACAAGGCCTCGTATGGTTCCATCCCGATGGTGTAGTAGTAGATGTTTTTGTACCCAAACTCCACCAAGGGTAGGTGATCCTCCCAGCTATAGCCAAAGTCAAGGAAAAATTGAACAGAGCATGTCCTCGAGTGTCTGAATGGTCCTCTCTGTCTGGCCATCTGTCTGCGGGTGAAAGTCAGTTCTCAAGTGTAGCTGCGTCCCAAACGCCTCCTACAACCCCTTCTAGAGCTAGGAAGTAAAGCGAGCATCTCGATCGGAGATGATAGTCGATGGTACACCATGAAGTCGTACAGTCTCCTAAACGTAGAGACATCCCATGTCCTCCACTGAGCCCTTCTCTCTGAAGGGTAAGAAGTGGGACGACATGGTGAGTCGGTCTACGATCACCCAGATGGAGTTGTGTCCTCTGAAATTATGTGGAAGTCCCGTCATTAAGTCCATGGATATTCAGTCCCACTTCCACTCCAGGACCTCTAAGGGTTGTACCAAGCCTATAGGTACCTGATGCCCTGCCTTCACTTGCTGACATGTTAGGAATCGAGAAACGAACTCTGCCACAACCCGCTTCATACCTGGCCACCAGTACTATCGTTTGAGGTCCTGGTACATCTTTTCTACCCCAGGATGTACCGATAGAGAGGAAGTGTAAAACTCCCTCATCACCTCCTCTTTTATTGCAACTGGTACCATGGTACGTCCCCTGAAATGGATGGCGTGCTCTCCTCCTTCATAAAACCCATCAGGTGCCTGTCCTGAGGATATCTATGCACGTCGCGTCTCACAGTCCACGTCCCCATGCTATTCCTCTTTGACCCGCTGAAGCAGTGGAGGAGTGACTGAAGAAAGGTTTCTCCATCTCTATCCATAAAGGATATATGCAACTCTTCTAGCTGCTTCGTCACCTCTCCAGGTAGCTGGATGCCCGACCTCCTACTGAGATCATCAGTTACTACATTCCCCTTACCAGGAGTATAGAATATCTCAAAGTCATAATCTTTGAGGAACTCGAGCCATCGCCACTGTCTCAGTTTCAGGTCCTTCTGTGAGAAGATGTACCTGAGACTCTGGTAGTCAAAATAGACTGTAAAGCGCTCTCACATCAGGTAGTGTCGCCACATCTTCAAACCAAAGACCACTGCTGCTAACTCTAGGTCATGGAGATCGTAGTTTTTCTCATGCTGCCTCAACTTCCGTGATCCGTAAGCGATCAATGCTCGCTCCTGCATCAGGACACACCCATGTTCGGTCCCTAATTCCTCGTAGTAAACTACATACCCTACGCCCTCCTCCGGTAGCCTCAAGATGGGTGCACTGGTCAATCTCTGTCTCAGCTTATGGAAGCTCTACTAACATCTATCTGACCACACAAAGGGTTTCCCCTTCTTTGTCAAAGATGAAAGTGGTGCCGAAACTCTGGGGAAGTCTGGCACAAATCTCTGATAGTACCCAGCCAGACCTAGGAAACTCTGAACCTCCGTCACGCTCTTGGGTGGCTCCCAAGAAAGTATTGCCTCTACATTCACGGGATCCACTGAAACTCCAGCCTCTAAGATTACGTGCCCCAAGAAGTGGACCTATTGAAGCTAGAACTAGAACTTTGAGATCTTACCATAATGCTGGTTCTCTTAGAGTGTATCCAGTACAACCTGTAAGTGGTAGGCGTCCTCCTCCTCAGTAGTCGAGTAAATCAGTATGTCGTCAATGAAGACTATGACAAACCGATCGAGGTAGGGCTGAAATATCCAATTCATGAGACTCATGAACACTGCTAGAGCATTGGTCACACTGAAGGGCATGAACAAGAACTCATAGTGGTCGTACCAACACCTGAAGGCCATCTTCTGTACATCCTCATCCCGAACTCGGAGCTGATGATAACATGACCTAAGTTCTATCTTCGAAAACCAACGTGCTCCCTTGAGCTGATCTAAGAGGTCGTCAATCATTGGATGCCGATACTTGTTCCTCACAGTCACCTGGTTCATGCGACGGTAATCGACACACAGTCGCAAGCTCCCATATGCCTTCTTGGCTAATAGAATCGGAGAAGTCCAGGGTGAAACACTGGGTCAGATGAAACGTTTCCCCTATAAGTCCTCCAGATGTACACGTAGCTCACGAAGCTCGGCGGGAGGCATCCGATATGCTGGAGTAGATATCTATGATGTCCCGGGGTACAGGTCTATATAGAAATATACCTCCCTGTGAAAAGGTAGTCCTGGAACATCGTCAGGAAAAACATCCACATACTGGTCCACAACTACAGGAAAACTCGGACTTTGCATGTCAAATGATCTTAGGATGAGACTAGCCAACTGATGAGTGATCGGTTGTCCTCTCCTCTGTGTGAGTCCATCATGTGCTGTAAAGGCTCCCTTCTCACTGGTGAAGGTGAACCTACTCCCATCGGTGCGGACACACCGCACCTTGCGCCTAATACAGTCAATCTGAGAATGGACTGTAGATAACCAGTCCATACCCAAGATAACATTATAAGGCCCCGACACCGCTACAAGAAGATCTCAGCCGAATCTCTTGCCTCCTAGAGTAAGCTCACACTGCCGGCACCAGTGCGTAATCATCGAGTCTGCTCCCGTAGGAGTCTATATCCACAAGGATGGAGCCAACGGATCCATCGGAATCTTTGAGATCTGAACAAAGGCAGTGACAATGAAAGAATGACTCGCACCTGTGTCTATAAGAACTACAGCAATGGTGGAGTAGACACAGATAGTACCTCGAATCATCTCGGGTGTTTCGTGGTTGTAAGCCTCTGCTTCTTGGAGCTGAGCCTTCCTCTGCCCGCCGGCTCCCTGTGGTCGGGGTGGACCTTCTGGGGTTGGTGGTGGTATAGCCTCAAAGCATCGCCCACCACCCACCGCTCGGCCTACTCCTCTTCCTCGTCCTCCTGCTCCCTGTGGACCACCACGGTCAAACCTCTACCTCTACCTCGGAGGTCCCTCCACTGTCGTTTTCTCATCTACATAGCGGGTCCTGCTGTCACGATCCATGTGGCCCTGCCCGCCGCAAGCATAACATTGCCTGCTCGTCGGAAGGTTGGCTCTGCGTCGTGTTCCCCACATAGCCGAACCCGTGTCTTGAGGTCGCCGACCTGATGGCCTGGTCCGCTTAGACCCCTACGTCGTCTATCGACTGCCTGCTGTAGAAGACTCCGCTCCGTGTCGTCCTGCAGTGGGTCTCGCTGGTGATGGTTGCTCGGCAAGAAAGATCTCCACTAGCAGGGATCGCTCCAGCACCCCCACCTGGGTCGGGATGCTGACTGGAATCGTTGAATCTCTAATCTCATGCCTCATCCCCTGCTCAAAGGTCCGGGCCCGGAAGAATGGGTCCCATACCATGTCCTTGGAGTAGCGCGAGAGGTCAGTAAATCTCACCGAGTACTGGGCTACTAACATGTTGCCCTGCCGCACCTGTAGTAACTCCTGGATGCGCACCGCACGAAGAGTGGATAGAATGAACTCCGAGCGGAAGAGGCTGTCGAAGTCTTTCCAAAGAAGAGATGCCTCATCATGCACCTTGAGCATCAGGGTCCACCATCTACCTGCTCCTGCGTGCAGGAGACTCGTGGCAAGGATCACTATGAGGTCTGCTGATGTACCTACCAATCTGAAGACTCGATCAACAGCCTCCAGCCAATCCTCGGCTGCCTGAGGATCCTTCTCTCCACGAAACCTGGGAGGCCTTTGCCTCTGAAACTCATGCAACTCGTTGAGGTGGTGTGCACTCTTCGCCACTAGGGCTGGTAGCATCGGTGGCTCAGTGGGTAGAGGTACCACTGGTGCCTCTGCCGTAATGGGGCCATGTACCAAGGCATCGTCGCTCGGGGGGGATTCCATATCGCACAAAGCTCGGAACCCTAGCTGGTTGTCATCGTGGGGCCATCTTAAAAAGAAATAGGTGTCACATGGTTAATACAGTATACCTGGTGAGCTGACACAATGTAATCACAAAGAAAACTTTTGAAACACACATGCAATCAATATTTTTGTGCACTAAGTCGGAAATCAGAAGTCAGGGTCCTGGTGTATGGATACGTTAGCCACTACACCAACACTGGACTCCCTGGACTGATAACCACACTCATTACTCTAAACATTATTGCTTCACAGAGAAGAAATTATTAGAGTCCTAAGTTTTGAGGTAGAATTGACTCCTCTAATACCAATTTGTCACGACCCATCCTCGGGGCCCATGTCGTGACTACCCCAAGCCCACCTTCCATAGGCCAGGGGATGGAAACTAGCACCAAAGGCATAAAACCCAAAATAAGGGAAGGTATTACCTTTAAAGAGTAAAAAAACACCACATAGTACACAAGTGAAGTAAACACTAAGTAAAACTAGGTAAAAGGTAAGTGCTAAAAGAAAAAAAAAGGTCTAGTATACAAACCCAACTGAAAGTACAGTACAACTAAAAGGAATGTACAGCAGAAGAAAGTAAAACATCAACACCAAGTTGTCCTCCAGAAATCTTACCAGATGGGTGGGTACATATAGTCTCCTCAACTCCTCGGTCTGACAGTCCGCTCCGTGTACATCCCGTCAAGTGGTCCACCTCCAGTTACCATCCAGCTCCACAAGCCTCCACCTCGATCAGTGTTGGTCTTCATCTGCATCCAACACAACGTATTGAGGGCATAGCCCATGCGGGGGTGAGTATAAAATACTTAGTAGGGACCCCGAGACCCCCGAAGGTCTCTCAGAATCCACAAAAGATAAACCACAAAGGAAAGATACAATCACAAAGTACCAACAACACTACTTAGGTATATGCCCATACATATACCTATGTCATCAGTTACAGTTCATATCCAACTCCCAAGCACCGCGCAGTCCACAAAGGAAAGCACAACCCAGTCCACCAAGGATAGCACAACTCGGTCCACACAGGAAAAACACAACCCAGTACACAAAGGTTAGCACAACTCAGTCCACACAGGAAAAACACAACCCAATCCACAAACGATAGCACGTCAATCAAATTGATGATAATATTGATAATCAAGACTCATCTCACATAGGTATACGCTTCGTAAGGTGATAGAGATGATCTGATGTAGCCACTGATTCATCTAAGCTTTCGGACCCACACAGGAGACAAGTACAGAGGTCAATACTACTGGACCCACATAGGATACAAGAACAGTAGTCATCGCTGTCGAACCCATGAAGGATTCCAGTACGGTCTTCGTCACTGTTGAACCCACGGAGGATTCCAGTACATAAGTCGATGCAGTCACAGCCAGCTCTAGGATTCCCGCACAGAGCATGCTCGATTCCGGGAGGGTCCGCTCCACGAGCCATGGGGTTCGATATATCAACGATCACGAATTACATAGTTGATGTATCACAAAGTTCCGTCTCTTAAATAGGAACTCAACGTAATAGACGGTGCGTCAATCGGACGTCCGGTCTGAGAGTTATTGGTTTTTTCGTCCCAAGGCCCCGGTTGGTTTTTAAGCTAAACCCAACCCGACCATACTCTAGCTGCGTCCAAACCTCGATCGGATTAAACCAAAAGAACTGTCTCACTAATATGATTTCAAAAAAGTCGACGGTACGTCAATCGGACGTCTGGAGCTCAAGTTATAAGCATTTCCACTCCAAAGGCCCGGTTGGCTTCGTGTTCGAATCAACCCGGCCATACCCAAAGTCCTCCAAATCCTTGAGTGTAATATACCGAAATGACCGTTTTTATCCAAGGATCCCAACGCAACTAATGGCGTGTCGATCAGAGGACTTTATTCCATGATGTGGGAGAATGACCGAAAGCGGTCCGAAATCGGGGGTCTGGGCCCAGCCCAACCCCCCCTGGGTCGGCCCCGAACCGGGTCGACCCGACCCTGTAGGGTGCGGCCCGACCCAGCTGGGCGCGGGCTGGCCCGGTCCGCGTGACCCGCCCCAGCCCGGTCGGGTTGGGTGCGCTAGCTTGGCCAGCGGCCAAGCAGGGGGGGCGCGGTCCCCCCTCCCCTTGCGCTCCGCGGACACGACGGGCGCCGCGTCCTCCTCCGGATCCCGCGCATCTACGGGATCCAGCTGCCCGCTGCGGCGGCTTCAGCCACAGCGGTTCCTGCCGGAGCACTCCGGGGTGCTTCCGCCTCCAGTCGCCGGAAACCCCCTCCCCCGGAGTCATTCCGGTGGTCCGTTATTGCTCATGTCTGTGCATGTGGTCATCTCGAGACCCTCTCTTCACTGCGACAGCTTTCAAACGTCGTTGTGATCCCGTTTCATCGTCGCCCAACGTTCCGTGCATCATGAACAGAATAACGGTGGGTTCGAACTTGTTCGTTGGTCCTCACCAACCGCGTTAGCAGTTCAAACAAATCCCAACAATTATATGTCATGTCGAGGATATAATTCACATAAATAAATATAAACCAAAACCCCTACCTCAACCAGGAAGATGATCGTCAGTGTCAAGGTACACGACGTCGCGGAGAAGGGGATCGTAGGCGTCGTCGGGGCGTGCCGTGGAGGAAGCGGCATCTCCTCTATAGCCGCGGGGAAGATGTTTGGTGGCGTGTCATCAATATCCAAGGAACCGGCATTCTTTGTCATTCTTCGTCGGAGGCCGGCATCGTCGGCGTTTCGTTAGAGCTTCCTCCTGTGGGTTCCCAATTCCTTTACCAACGGGTTGATTAGTAAAATAATTAATACTCACGTTGTCTTCATTATTATGGTTCATTAATGAGCCTAAATTAATGAACCTATTAAACAGACGGGCGTTGCTGTTACACAACCAAAGTGACGAGTCATTAAATTTACCTCATTTAATGATTGTCATTACACTAAGATTGCGCCAACTGTCACTCAATGGTGGAAGAAAAGAATTTATTATATAGAATTCTTTTTCTGAAATTCTAAAAACTTATCTTTTTTGTCTGACCCCTGCCGGTTGAAGTTAAGCTTCGCCTAAGAGAATCTCAGTGCTGCGAATTCATTGGTGACTTCATATTTTAATTCTGAGCACCGGTTCAAATGTTATAAAAACCCGGTCATTCTTTCATTGAATGTACCCAAGCTAAACTTTGAAAATTGATTCCTGGCACACCGGGCCTTGGAATCAAGCGCCGTCATGAAAACGCGTACTCGTAAAATCCCAAAGAATTTTAAAAAAATATTCCTTGATATTTATGGGTCATTACACATTTGTATAGGGTACCTATACCAATAGTTTCTCAAACTGTTGGAATAGAACCGTTGGTATTGCTCATATTTGTACTTGTGTATACTCCACAACAACTATCAATATTTTAATATTAGAGAAAATGAGACTATCTGTAAAATGATTTACATTTTCATAAGAATTCTGAATAGGATGAGTGATCTTAGATAATTTTTGGATAATAATACTATTGTTGAATGACATATCTAGTCACTACCCATGAAGTATCATTCTAGGAATAAAATAATTGATCATAGAAAGAACATAAATGAATAGACTATAGAAGTGATTAATTTTTTTCCTTTATTTAATATGATCTAAATGTAATGAAAATTAATCATGAAACTGATCATAAGATTAATGGAGATGATTTTTAAAAAAATCATTTATTATAGTGCTTTTTATGTTGATTCAGGTTGTTTTACTTTTGGAAAATAGAGGATAAATAAGTTTGTGTGAGTATTATAAAAAGGGATTAAGATGAAATATTTTATAATTGATGGAATTAAGTCCTAAGAAGATGATGAAATGGGTAATAGGAAAGTTAGTGTGAATATAAATTTAAATATTTCATATCTTACGAGATATGGTTATAGTAATAATAGAAACATCAAACTTGGTTGTAGGATGGTAAAAATCAATTAAAAGATTAGAAGTTTAAGTTGAAAGAAAAAAATATTTCAATGCATGGATTAGTTCTGAAAATTTGAATTCAAGAGTTAAATATAGATATGGAAAGGATACTGTTAGTATTTCTTTTAGGACTAAATATGGTGAAGTGTCATTTTCACCATCAATATTAATGTTTTAAGTGAAATATCTAAATTATCAAACATGGATTGAAATATATGTTTGATGATTATTATGGATGAGGTCATTAATTATAGTTATGATTCTTATTTTGAATCAAACCTTGATTCTAGATGTAATAATCCTAGTGTAAATGTGTTAAAAGGGTGTAATAATTTTTTGGGTCATGTAGTCACTATTGGAGATGATTTCATAAAATAGAAGAAAGATCAAAAAGTCTTGGATAAGTGTAAAATTAATATTTATTTTTACATTTTGAATATCATAGAGGAAAACAATAAACTTAAGTAAGATAATGGAGAGATAAATAACACTACATATAGAAAATAATAGAAAATTTATAATAACCTAGAAGAAATACGAATGAAAAATGGTAAGATGAAGGATAAAGTATAATTTTTAAAGGAATATTTTTATAAATGAAAAATTGTAATTGATGTTCCAGATGATATTTTGACAATGAAAAGGATTCCTATAAAAAAATATTCTTGGTTTTCCTGTCAAATTATCTACGATGTACAATAATTTCATTGTTAATGTTAAAAAAATCAAGGTATTTCCTTCGTTATGAATTTTATGTATAGTGATTCTGGTCATTTGGAATATTATTTTTATGTAATATTTTTTCAGTTTCATTGTTAGATGAATGTTTTTCTATCTAAATTACCTTAAAAATAAAACAGTATAACACTTATATAACATGAGATCTAAATCTTCTCATTCGAATATGATTGTACGTAATCTTATTTTAATTCATAGGTGATTCATTTTTTTGTAGATATTGTGACTACCCTTTAGAGTTTTATTCATTGGTTTAGTATCATGTACTTAAATATTAGTTTATTTTAAAATAATCACATATATTTATATATTTTATTTTATATTTTTAACTAGTTTCATAATTCTGTGTTGAATTTTTTTATGGGGAGAGTTTCATGATAAGCATTCATAATCTCATCATTTGATGAATTGGATATTTGAACTAAGGGGGAGATTTTACTATTTATAATATTGGTTAATTTCTTTAAATTTTTGGTACATAGTGTTATCGTTCATGAGTTTTGGATGATTTTTTCATTTAAACATTTAGTATTTGAGTATCATACACATTTTTGGATCGCTTCTTCTAGCTGAATTGGTATGGTTGTTTACTATATTAACTCTTATGGTTTACTATTTATTTTTTCATTTCATGAACTAATATTTTTTAAAAATACATTCGGATATTATAAAATTTTTTAGACATATTTAGGTTTTTTTAATATAAAATTGAAGAAATATTTCAATTGACTCCCTACCTTTGTTGTATATTGATAATTACAATTCCATCTCACTATTTGTTAATTTCTCATTATTCACTATTGTTTTTTATTTTATTTATTATTCTAGAATTTATTATTATGGTTTCTCATATTTTATGGTGAATAAAATATTATTAACTATTGAATATTATTTATCACATTGATATGAATAAATTTATTATGTACTGGAAAATTCATAGAGGAAAATATATTATGTATGATTAAATCCTTGTGTTTTGGGATTTTGATAATTATGTTAAGTATGAAAAAAATATTTATTGGTAGAAATAAATATATATGAAGTTAAATATATTAAACATGGAAAAATTTCATAGATTTTGAAAAAATATATAATGTACGATCGTATATACTAAAAATTAACTTATTTATTGATTATATTTTTAAGGGGTATCTACTATATATTAAAGGACTCTTATGTATGATGAAAGATATAAAAATATTATATTTGGAGATATTCATACATATTAGAAGTGAGTCACTGAGAGAATTATTTACCACTATCAATGATTGGATTAACAATAATAGGTTATAGCATATTATTTTTGTAAACATTATTATTCATGTGAATATTTTTTACAAGGATGATTGAAATCTTCAGGTTTAATTTTATTGAGAAATTTTTTAAGATATATTCAATGAATTTAATACTAATTATTTTGAATGATATTGATGATAAATTTGTTGATGATTTTTTATATTTATTAAAAATATATAATTATGGGATTTTATGACTGATAAAATTCTATGTTGATTGTGGGGATTTTATAGATATATAATTTATTTATAATTTAAATATTTAAATGATTAGTATTTATAGGTCATTGTTGTTTCATCTATAAATATAATTCATATGTCTAGTTAATGGGAATAAAAATTAATTTTATATAAATATAATATTTTATACTAAAATACTGAAAAATGTTAAATACGAATTGGTTTACACCCTGATTTTTAAATCCATATCATTATATGTACAAGAAGGTTCAAATATATTATTTCAACACCAATAACACCATTTTTGTTTTCATTAGTTTAACTATATTATATTCTATTTTTATAAAACATTATTATTGTAAAGTTAATATCAAGTAGAAATAAAAATCATACCTTGGTTATACAATAATTAAAATCTACTAGTCATGGTTATGCTAACTGTACAAAAATTATATTCACTAGTTGTACCTTTGTCTGGTAAAAAGAAATTTAGTTGTTCCTGCAATTCAAAATAAAATGTCTTATGTTAGGTTTATTCATGTAAATTATATATTGGGTCTTCTCTTATAAAATTATGGGTTCTATATGTACTTCCAAAATGTTGTGTTGGGTTTCTTCCTCCATGATTACAAAATGAATATTGTAATAATTATCACTGTCCATCAAAAGTGATATACATCATAGTGAATTTATATAATCATAGGTTATTAGTGGAAATAGTAGACATATTATCTTGGATACAAATTACTATAAATTTATTTTTCTCACCTTTATTTATTATTTTTTAAACAATATGAACACTCACTGCACATTTTTTATGATTAAATTTTAACTATTATTATCCACTGAATTTGGGACTATTTTTTTATTAATATGATTTTTATAAGATAGATAACCCCCCCCCCTTCTTGTATCATTTCAAATATATTATGAGAGATAATATCATAAAACACGTAGTTATTACCCAATTGATAAAGGTGAAATATAATTTTCATCCCATTAATAATATCATAATATGTAATGAGTTTGTGTGACATAAAGAAAATAAATCAAACATAAATAATAGCCATGTGAAACCCCCATGAAAATTCTATGGGATACATAATCATGTTACAAAACATACTCAATAATATATCATAATTAATCCACTGAAAATATTTACTTTTGAAAATTCATGACATTATAAATGAATTAATAAGAATGATTCATGAAGATAGATCCCAAAGCGGAAGAAAATCATAAAAAAGGGGTGGAGAAGTGGGTACAGACATGGACCTCTTAAAAATATTTTAGAAATGGGTAAAAAACATTTAATGGAGATAAAATCATAATGTATTCCTCAAAACTAGTAATGATAAAAAAATATTTTCATTAATAAAATAATGATTATTTTTGGAAATCAGATAAGATAATAGAAATCAAACATTTAATACATGAAAAGAAATTATTAATTAAAAAAACTCTTTTATTATGTTTTAATTAAATAATTTATTAGAATGAGAACATAAAAATAATTCATATGGAAAGACAAAAATATAAAAATAAAATTATATACATTACGTAAATATATATTAAAATAAAAAGAACGTAAATGGTCGTGTGAAAGAGAGGTAGGACATGAAATTAGTGAACAATGGAAACTCAGGGTGTTCCCTTACCTAGACTCTGGACTCATCTTAGTATACATGATTAACCCCTTTAATAATCAAAGAAAATTTATTAAATACTTTTTCTATAATATTTTCTATTTTTTCATTTAACAGAACTATTTTATTCCCATTATAATTATTTTTTAAAAATATTTTATCTATTTATATCATATTTGTGATGTTTTTATAGTTCCAAGATCATATTAGTTTAGTGGTAACAATCATGTTTTTTTAAATAATCCAATATTTTCACAAGTAAACTAATCTGAAGTCTAATTCTATTCATAAGATGAAAATTTTCAAAAATCAAAGGGGGTTCTAATATAAGTATAGTTCAATGGGTCTAATTATTATCGACTAATGTATTATTGAATTATGTGGTTTTATTTTCCCTAATGAACATAATTTTTTTTATTTAATTTTTTAACTATTTAGATATTTTTGAATATGAATCATAATAAAATATAATTATAATGTTCATATTTAACTGTAAAATTATTTATAATAAAAATTTATCCCAGCAGTAATATTTTCAAAATAACAATATCCATAGAGGTTATTATACATACCATGAATGAATGTGTGTTTTAAAAAGAAAAACATTATTTTCATTATAAGGTTTTACCATTCCTATAAAAAAAACCAAATATGATTTATTTTATGACATTGAACTTGGTTATTAGATTTATTATATGGAAAAAAAGAAAAAATAAATAAATAGAATGGAAATATCTTGTCTTTGTGTTATTACCTAACTATTTTGTATGAATACAATATTAATCAACTAAGTCGTTATATGGGCGGTTTTTTTTAATATACCAATACCTCATCAATATGGATAATAGTGTTCAATGGTATAATTTGGATGATATTGAGTAAGGAATGAATCTTAAGATGTGATGAGAAGTGTATTGGAGATAATTTGTATTTATAGTTGAAGAGAAGGTGGTTTTCAAAATAAATTATTTATTAAATTGATATTTTTTTCTCAAGGCTACCAATAGTATTGATTATTGGGGTTATTCGCATTAATTAACGCATGTGACATTAAATAAATGGCTTATTACATCATCAAGGATATAATTGGTCATGTATTCACCATATAATGAAAAATATTTAATCTCATCATATTTCATAATTCACAAATATATTTAAATATTTATATCCATTATAAAAACTTATCACCTCTAAAATTTTGACATGATGATTTTAAAATATGGTATTAATTTATCTAAAATAAAATTCTAAATTAGGTATTTTAAAAATTAATTATATTATAATGTACAACTTATTGTAATAAAAATGATTACTAATACATAAATTATCCTACATTGATTTTATTTTTTTAATACTTATTATAATTTTAAATATCCTTGGAACACATTACATATATGGTTGCTAAATTTGGTATTATAATGTTCATTTAACTATTACAATGGTAAGGTTACAATTTTGATCATCATGTTTCAATTCTAATGATTAGGTTACTATTTTTTGTATTGACATTTGTCATTATAGGTTGTCAAATTTAGAGAAAACATGATTTATTGGTCTAACAACAATGTTCATCTTGATAATTGGGAAAAGGGTCGAGAATATAAGGGTTATATATCTAAAGTAGATTTTTTAAAATTTCATTATAGCCTCGATAAGTGTTTTGAGTGATTGGACAAATTTCAGAGTGATTTCAGGAAGACATCCTTCACTAATTTTGGTTTCAGGTGGCCAATAACTCCATGATGAGTGAGGTTCCTGTCACAATGAGTGTTGAGTATGAAATTATCACAGTTTAGTTCATGAATCAATTAAATGGTAGAGTTATTTATGTTTGTATCAAAGGTCAAATCCATATATGTTACATTGTTATTGTCATGGAGGAAATACTAGTAGCATCATGATAATGTGGTTGTGCCACAACAACCTACCACATGGGATGTCATAAATTGGAGAGAAAAGATGTTACACTTTGATATTTGAGGATACTCTTTTTGGAAATGAGCATCTCCTAAAAAAACAAATCAAACTAAAATGTAGATGGGTTTATCAATATAAATTCTATGTCAGTATTCAACCACTCAACTTTGGGGAAGTCATATCGCAACCTATAGGGGTCGTACTACAACCACTCATATTTCATGTTTTTTATAGAGGTATACTAATTTATATAAATTTATTCACACTTTACATTTTAGGTTGTGTGGTTCATAGGATGATAGATTTTGGTAGGATCCTTTCTTATCCTTTCCCTAATTCAATTCCTCTTGATGATGTTTTGTTTTTTGGAATTTTGTGGCAGATTTGTTGTATGTTTTTCCTCTCCTCCCTTAATTATTTGTACCTTTAATAATTATAATTTTTAATGATCAGAGCTATGTTTTTCAAAATTATATCATTAGATACTAATGGAATCATTAATGGTTAATGGGTATTTTTTATTGACATGAATATTGGAAATTTGGGATGGATGAACGTGTGATGTTTCATACATTTTCAGTGATGTAATGATGATCAGAGATATTTTTGGACATTATTTATCCTTATTTTAAATTAGATAATTAATTAAAAACTATTTTAATTTATTATTTGGATTTTATGGATTGAAATTAGATCTCATGTGTTAATGGGAACTTATAAAAGGAAAGGATATGCATGGTCAATGTGGTGTGGTGAATCACGTGGATAGTAACTATCTAATTGATGTATGTGGTCCCTTAAATAAAAATCCATATGATTTTTTATTCATGACTATTCATGACTCCATATTTACTAGGAAAAGATAAAGGTAAATGGATATGTATTTCTCTAGAGAAATAAATCTACTGGAATTAAGCCTCTTAGAGATGAGTTACATTCTACTTATCACCCCGGGCATTTGGGGTAACCCTGAAACCATGTCAAAAATTGGTGATGGTGTCAGTTGTGTTGACAAGGGACATAAATTAGGTGTTGGTATTTATGATGTATTTAAAATAGACTAGGATAGTTTTCTAGGGACTGTTGATAATTAATAAGAGGCTAAATTCTATTGATGATGTGTGAGATGGATGGATGCCCCATGAGTGAGTAGTGACACCTTGTGAGGGTGAATTAGGGTTTTAGAGAGCTCCATGAGTGGGAAGAACCCTCTAGGACTAGATAGGGTGGGTTAGAGGGAGGATTCCTCTATGTGATGACTGATTTAACTCATAAGGGATATATGAGACAAGACCCATGTGGGGGACATGGGATCAATAGTGACTTAGCATTCGGTTTACTATGGGTTTAAAGTGTGTAATCTCAAAACATTCCATAGGTATATATAATTGGTTATGGTTTTCTAATATGAAGAGGATGTGACTTTTATTTTTTGGATAGGGTTAAAAAGTGAATAAAGGTTTTTAGAACACCAAGTGGTGTTGGATATGAGTTGGTTATGACGATAAAATATCAAGACATGTTTAAAGAACCCTAGTGGACACCCTGACAGGTGATATAGGAATTTTGTGAGTATATCCATGTTGTTATTATGATATTGATATGGTTATGAGGGGATTTTATTATGAGGATAGTTAAAATACAAGAGGTTCATCATGGGGTGCCTCTAGGCATCAAGTTTCTAACTCCATATGAGGAGATGTTGAGATTGTGGGATGAATTGTGTGAATTTATTCTATTTCATTTTTTTGATCATGTGAATGTGATTAGAGATTGATCTCAGTGTGTCTTTTGATGGACCTGGATAACTAAAATCTCAATGAATGATAAGGTATTAGAAGAAAATTACCTTTATTTTTAAGTAAGTGGTCTAAAGTTTTTGTCATATCATACTGTAACTTGAGTGATAAGGTAGTGGTGAGTATAATGGCCTCATCTTGGGTGAGGAGATATTGGAATGGACCTCCTTGAGTGAGAATGTTAGTTCAAGTTGTGTTGTGATATAAGATATAATATGAGACCCTACCATGAGTGGTAATGTAGTCTTGGGATGTCGGTGTTGGGACCAACCTAGGATTTGGATTTTGGCATCAAATTTAGTGATAAGGTGTTTGTAGGACGTTATTGATTGAGAAGATTGGTTTTGGACTTCTATGTAAGATCCTACCCTTTATCTCGGAGTACTAAACAATATATAGTGACACCATATCCTACCACTATGGTTATGGGTTTGGGTTATATGGATTAAGGGGGAAGGGTTCTAATAATTGACCAAGCAGTTATGGTTGTGAGTAATTGTGGCCTATTTAGAAAATGATGACCCAACATGTGTTTGAATGTATGTCTACATCGTGGAATAATGTGGATTTAGGGAAAGGAGAAACATGGTATGGTCAAATTTCATGGTGTCTTGGTTGTGACATGGATACCTATCATGCATGTATATTCATAGTTTTTTATTTTCCTAATGAATACACATATATGATGGAAAATATTAGGTGAAATATTTGATACACTGCTGATATATAGTTCTTGTACCATACATGGGAACTCTGTTGCATATTCAGACCTTATGTTTGTTTTATTTATCTAAACATAGGTTGTGAAATGGATCAGGTAAGGATAGTTCAATAGGGTATTAGTGTTGGGATAATGTGGTGGTAGAGGATGGCAGTGAAGCCTCTTATTTAGTTTATTCTCTTTTTTTACTAGGTGGGTGATCAGTTGATCTATGATTTTGTTCTTATTTATTGTATATTTATTATAGATTTTTTATTTTATTAACTATGTTTAATCTAATAAGTGTGTGAATTTTTTGATTGTTTTTAATCTAATCCAATGGAATAATCTCCCCTTTTGGTTTAGAATATAATATATTTTCGATAGACTCTATTATATGATGTTCTGTGGATGAGGCCATATAAAAGATTTGGTTAGGATACTAATGCTTGTTCTTAGGCTATATAATATCAAAATGGTATAAAATAGTTTTTTATTTTTTTATACTATCTTTTATATGATAGATAGTGAATAGTGAAATGTTATTGCTTGTGATAGACCTTGTATGGGTGCATCATGAACACTATTCTGGTGGGGATTCTATGTTACTAGGGATAAAATATTTATGTTTTTTCGATTATAGTTCAGTTTTATTTTTTCTAAAATCTTAGTTTTAGGGATTAATTGATTGATTATGTTGGCTCTTGGTTCTTATTATAAAAATCCTTCTTTACATGTATCATTTTCATCATGTATGATTCATATGAAATATATATTATTGTTTGTGATTGATTTAACTGAACACTAAGGGTTTTACTATTTTATGTGGAAATAATAACTTATATATGGTTTCCCTAGATAACATTTTAGTGGACTTATACTCATAGAAGATATAATAGTTTTGTTTTGATGACAGGTTATATTGTTCATATTGTAATATGATCTCTATAAATTTCTATATATTCTTTCTATGAAATAGATTTACAATGAAAAAATAGTGTATTATTACACAAATCTAATTCCATAGTGGTGGTTTAGTATAGGTGGTGTATATTTACAAAATAACCCAAGGATGGGGATGTTTTTCCTTATAGATGTGGATACCCCTATGATGGTTGAGGAAATGCATGTGGAAATGCCTTGATATCTAAATATTTTAAGCCCTTATAAATCTTTTGGCATTAATGTTTGGTGAGAGTAGTAGATGAGTTAGATTTGAAACTCTATTGGATTATGATCCAAATTTTTATCTTGGATGAATATGTTATTGGTATATAATTCTAGTTTCTGAATGATGCAAATGTAGCGGGTGATCATGTGGTATGTCTTGGTAGAAGATAAGTTCCTTAATCTTATTAGGAAGAAATAATCTAGGATTTTTTTAGTTAGATTTTATTGAAATGTGACTCAAATATTTTTAGTTGATAGTGATGTGATAATAGGTTTGATAGGAAATGAATCATATAAATGTGATTTGGGTTTTCTGATTAGGATTTATAGATGTGTACACTTGTTTAATTTAGACTATATTAGTTTGTATAATCTAAAAGAACCTGTAAGAGGGTTATTTAATGGTTTACACGTCCCTTATAGGAGGATATTGAGGGTTGGGAACAACCTTTCATGGAAAATTCTAGATGTTTGAGGGGATTCATGTGTTGGGTATATGCTTTGTATGTTGTTCTGAAGATCAATAATATGTATTCAGAATAGGAATTGATGTGATCTATGAATGGATTGTAAGAATAGAAGCTAATTCTTTCATTGAGAATGGGAGGTGTCACTTTTTTAATGGATGATGATATCATGGATGTATTGTTGTACCATGGTACAGTCAATCTGAACTTGTTACATGATAGGGGTTGTCAATATGGGTGAGTTTGGGTTATGATGAGTAACATGTGAGTGGTTTAGAGACCCATTTGGTTTATCTATCAATGAATGGTGCTTTTCAATCCATATAGTGGGGAGTTCACTATTAACTATTAGAGGGTGTGACCCTCATTGCGAGTGAGTTTTGATGAATTTAAAGGATGATATTCTTGGTTAGTCAGGAATGGGTTATGCTGAGTGGCTTAGGATAAATCTTAGGAATCAAAATTGTGGTAAAATTCTATCATTCTATTTAGAAAGATATGAGATGTATAGATCTTATTTTATTGGTTAATTAGAGAAAAAATAGGGATACTCCCTTGGTAGAGAGGATCATATTTTTTGAGGATGTTTGAACATCATATAGAAAGGGTTGAGGTTATGGTGAGAATGGTTGGTGGAAGTTCAAGATAACCATATGATACTAGTGTGTGGGTATATTTGAGTTTTCCTGATATCGTTATGAATACCATATTAAGGATCCATATGTGGTGTCAGATGGAGTTCTAGTGTTATCATTATTCTTGGGGTGTAATTGGATGGGATCTTAGAGTTAGTGGGATCAAAGGTGTGTCGACGCTCATATAGATAGTATGAAGGATGTTCTGGTGGGTTATGAATCTCAAAATAAAATTACACCAAGGGTTCGGATCAAATTTTGGTTTCATTGATAGATGATCTTATGATGCCTAGAGGGATTAAATTATTGTGATTAGGTTTTGTGATAACATGTTGGTGGATAAAATGTAAAACCCCATGTTTTTATGAATATTTTTTCCAACAAATTAAAATTTTAATTTATATCATGCAATGCACTAAGTTAAACATTACTTTCACACTAAACTGACTTGTTGTATGTTACACACAACACTGAGTTGGTCTATAATACACCCAAAAATGATTATACATTCTATTCAATGTATAAAAGAAATAATTTTAGATTATGTTATACTAAACACCAAAATAGGAATGAACTACATGCAACGCTGACTTGTCTTTCATTACATGCAAGAGAGACCTTCCTCAATAGCTTGTGTTGTATGCAATACTGAGTTTCACAAAAAAATATATATTATTAAAATTTTATTTTGGGATATAAACTAGCCATTTATGAAAAATTTTAACCAAATTTTGAATTTTATATAACATGAAAATTCATCTTATGTATTTTCTAGACATGATATGAGATAAAAATTTAATTTTTTGGATAAAAGATGTATTTTTCAAAAAAAATATTGTTTTGCCGTCTTTTGATGGTGCATGCCTTTTAAATATAATTTTTAACACTTTTATATAATATATTTGAAAAATAAACTTCTTATTTGGATATGGGATATCAAAATTTAATTTTTTTTAAATTTTTTGTACTTTTCTGATAAAATTAATATTTTAATGAATAGTGAAAAATATTGCATTTCAATTAACAACTGTCTTTTCATCTTATTTATTTATATAGGTATATAGTCTGTTAAATTAGTTATAAAGTGTAATTAGATTATCCTTTTATAATTTAATCAAATTTTTTTCATTGGAAGCAATTTCATATTTAAATTAGACATAAACACATGTCAACATTTTGATAGTATTTACTTCCTAAAAACAAGTTTTCTTATTTTAATAGTGAGAATTAATTTTAAATTAATTTATGCCATTTTGGTGTTTTTAATTTTCAAAATTTGATTCCAAATTTTTAATAATAGGGTAAAAATATATAAATAGTCCCCGTTTATTTTTGTACATTATTAATAGTAAATTTAGTAATTATTTTTACTTACCACGATTAGATGGTAAATTAGGTAAATAAGGGTAAATATAATTTTATGATAACACAAAACTACCATAAAACTTGTCCTAATCATATTTTATGAGTTATGGGTGACAAATAAAAAATTTTTGATTCACATTTGGCCTTTGGGATCCTGATTTGTGTGATAAAGACATGTTATGACAATTAATTTAAAGTAAAGAAAAATATAACATAAACATATATCATTTTACTAAATCAATTTTAATGTGGGGTTTTATAACTGATATATTTAAAATTAAATGGTAATTAAAAACCTAAAAATATTTCATAAATCATATTATTTTATATATCATTTTTTGAAATTAAATAAATAAATTTATTTATGACACAATGATGATGCAGGGATATCCTTATTAATGAAATATTGAAATAAATGGTATTTCAAGTATTAAAATAAATATAATATTATATTTGTGGTGTCATCCACAAATTTTTTTGACACCTTTAACATGTTAGGGATTATATAATTATTTTATAGAAGTAATAAAGTTCTTATTAGATTAAAAAATGAATTACTAAATAGTTTCAAAATAGACATAAATGGGTTTTAAAAAAATACAATTTTATTAAATGATATATTATTCATAAAAATCTAATATTCTTCCAACTAACTAATATAGTGTTAAAAATTTTATTAATGATCCTATTGAGGTTATCTTGTCATTTTATAGTAACTATATTAACCATATAGTACAAAAATACAAGAAGACATGGTAAGAGTTAATTTATTTAACTAAGGGTTAAAGATGAAGAATGAGGTTAAATTTCTTACCTAAACTAATATAAAACCAATTGGTTGAGAGGATTTCAAACTATATTCATCCTATCATATAAATATATCTCATTGGAGCTATTATAATTCTAAAATAAATTTATAATAAAATAATATTTGAAGACTTTCCCAAAGTGCCCTCGTCCCTCTAATAAAAGGCCACCACATGTACCTACATACTCACACCTCTCAATCCCCTTTTCTCATCCAAATTATACTCAAATAAGATCCCAGCATCCCTACCTTTATCCTAGAGACAAAAAATTGGGACAAAATCGATTCTAAATAAACCTTTTTTCAAATAAAAATGAGATACTCGAAAAAGAGGAGGTTTGGATACATACGAACGATATTGGACATAAGGTTAGGGATAATTTTGCAATCTCATTATTATATGATATTGTTTATATATATCATCCAAATACATTTTCCCTAAATATGAAATACTATTTCTATTTTTCTACAATTTTTTATGTAAATTTTACACATTGGTGAATTTTTACTAAATGGTATAAAAGGAATATTTTGTCGTTATTCGATACAAGTTATTTTTTTATGTTTTCTCAAAAAAGAATAAGGGTAATGTTCTTTAACTTATATGGAATTAAATGGATTTATACACTTTTATAACACCTTATTTACATGAATCTTATGTTATAATATTTCATGTTTATTTTTAATTAAATTTTTTTATTTCAAAATTAAATAGAATTTTTGTGAAAAGAAAAAAGAATTAAGAAGAAAGGATATTTTCCTGAAAAATAAATTTCAAGAATTTTTTCTGAATTATTTTCAATCTAGGATTACATGGTTTTATTCTTATATCCCTATTATTAAATTGATTTTATTGTGTTTATGATGGAATTATTTTTATGAAATCCATTTATTTTATATGGATTACGATGGAATGATGTTTAAGAAACCCATTTTCTTCTCCTTGAGTTATGGTATGATGAATGGTTTATGTTTTTGTTGAACATTTTAGAATGAATTAATTATGAGATGGGTGGGACCTATATCTCCCTCTAATTAATTAGGTAAATATATATATCTCATGATATAGACATGATTATAATTGATATTAAATTTGGTTCAGTAATTTAGGGCTAAAACAGAAAGTATATCTTGTTTAGTAATACAGGGCTAGAATGAGGAGTGAACTCAGTTCAGTAATGAACGTTGTCCACTATGAGGGTCTTGGCGATGATCCATGGATAATATTGAAATAATTTTCTATTATTATTAGTTTTCTGAAAGTTCATGATTATTATAATGTTATGTTATCATGGTTAATGTTCTTTTATGATTTATGTCTTACAAACTATTAGGATTTATTTCATGACTTATGATTCTGATTTTCAAAATTTACATTCATGTTTTTTTATATTCATATGTTCTTATATTGTTTTCATAGCCTTACTCAGCATATAGGATCATCCTTTCTTATGTTTACATTCCTAATGTTATAAATAAAGCATTTAAGTAGGAGTACTAAAGGGTAAGATATTTTTGGGAGATGTTGAAGATATTTCACAATTTAGAAGAATGTATTCCAAGATTCCAAAGGAAAAAATCTATTATGGTCCTCAAGAGTGAATTTGTAACATGTAATGAATATTTACGTAAAATGATATAATATTCATATAAGTCATGCTCCGGTCATTATAGTTGGTATCAGAGGAAAGGTTTTGTCAACCTTTGGAAACTATGATGAAAAAACATTACTGAGATCCCTTGAGATATTTATAAGGGATTTCTTATGGATATGTATAATTATAGGTTATAATCCAACAATTATAGTAATTATCATGAATATCCTACGATTTAACCTAAGATGTTAGAGATTGAAAATACACACCCATGATTATGTAGTTTTTGGAGTATGATTTTTACCTCTCACACTATCCTTTTTGGGTTTTAGAAAATGGTTGGAACCTAAAAGAACTGTGTTAATGATCAATGCGATGGGAAATGAAATGATTGTACTTAGGAACAAACAAATGTTATGGGAGATGGAAGGAAAAGGATTATTGATATACTTACATAATTTATGAATCACCCTGGACTTCCAAATGAGAAGATAAGGGAATAACATTATGTTGAGTCCTTCATGAGGAAATGTCCACCATCTTTCAGTGGGTCTTCTGATCCACTTTTTTCTTAATAACGGATCAGTACCATTGAAAAGATACTTTCTATCCTTCGCTGTTCGGATGATGAAAAATTCTCTCTGGTTTTTTATCCTTTAAAAGGAGATGCAGAATAGTGGTGGAATCTAATCAATAATACAAGGGAACAATATGAATTGGAATCCATGGAATGGGATGAGTTCAAGAACTTATTTTTCAATATATACTTTCCTCATACTCTTCAAAAAAATGGAAAAGTAGTTATTTGATCTTAAGAAAAAGGATTATGAATCTATTGGTATATACATGGAAATTTTTACAAAACTGGCATGGTATGTTTCTGGATTTATCATCCAACCTAAAAGTAAAGTTGATGGATTCTTCAGTGCCTTAAAAACAAGTCATCAAAGGGAGTTAACTATAATATAATTTAGTTTATATGAACATGTTTTGCATTGTTATACCTAGGTAGTAATGGAATTTGGTTTTACATATCAATCTCAGGGTTTCATAATGAAATGGATAACAAACTTCATAGGAAAATCTCAAAAGAATGGTGAAAAGAAGATGAGTGTTTCCTTATGCTCAATGTGTGGAAACAATCATGGAGAAGACTGACATTAAGGGACCATAAAATGTTTTAAGTGTGTAAAATAAGGTCAACGGGAGTTGAGTACTTAATTAATGAGAAAAATTTAGAGAATTATTTGAATAGATAAAAGGCTACATAGAATGCATCACCCGCACTTCAATGCTACAAGTGCAAGGAAATAGTGAATTTGGCTAACCAATTCCCTAATCCAAGGGTTATCAATGATTATTGATTTCAGAACCCTTTTAAGCCCAATGAAAAAGTAAAATCACATGGGAACACAATTGGTGATGTGGAGTAAGAAAATTTAGTTGTGGAACGATTGAGTGTTTATCTAATGGGATTCCAGGATAATGTTGTAGAATCAATTTTTTGGTATTATGGAATAATGAAATATCTATTTAGTGGTACACTATGGTTTTCCACAAGAATTTGAAAGTATATGTTGAGTGGTACTTGTAACCATGAATTGTTGTTGATGTAATAAGGTGTTGTTTTCAGAAAAAAAGTGATTTAGGGAAGGATGACCCTTAATTTGAACATGGTGTAGAGATAATAATATTTGAATAATTTTATGTTGAATGGTAATATGTATATTTGATGATATTAGAAACATTGGAACTAGTAAATGATTTATTTCCATATAGTTTATTCTATCATGGATGAATATTGTATCTTTTTGGACTTAAGAATATGAAAATGTGCATGTTTTCATTAAGGATATTTGATAGTTCAGGTTGTTACTATGACTCAAGAGAATACATGATTAAGGTATTTATGTGTTTGTAATGTGATAACCAAGAAATAAATTATGAGAGATAGGAGATAAAGGTTAAACCAATTTAGTTCACCTCTTACTAAATTTGTAGATTTTTAGTTTTTGGAAGGATTATAAGGTTACCCAATTATGGATAGTAAAAGTTATACTACGGTTGAAGTTTTTTAGATTAATGTATTATCTCAATATAGGTGTACTTATGCATAATTGATAATCTATGTTAATCTTTTTTTTCAGACATATGGGAGGACCTATTATTCTAATTATGAACTGCATGATCTATTAAAACTTCAGGAATTAAAAATTAAACTTTATTTCTTTGAATAAGAGTTGAAGTATAAACTGTTTAAGGTATAACCAATGGTGAGATTGTACTAAATTTGTAACACCCCAGGTAAATAAAGAATAGACATTTTAATATTTATCCATATTTGTGAATAAAATATTAATATGACTTTAAAGGGGACGCTATGCTCGATGGCGTACCCAACACGCAACAACGAGTTTCTTGGGAATCTTACGTTGCACTCTAATAATAAAATAATATTATTTTAAATGGTAGTTAACATGTAGCCGTTATAATGGCGGGAATGCATATAAATAACTAAAATATGATTATATATGTTTTTTAATGTTTTTACATTTATCCAATAAAAGCTAAAGGCTTAAAATACGGAAAGAATTAAATTTTAGGTGTATATGCCCTAGTTTTCACTAAAGGTTCACTTATCGCCTTTTAATGGAGAACTGTCATTAAATATAGTTTTGATCACTCTTATACATTCTTTTGGACCAAATAAAACTCTTATTAAGAATCCGGACATCAAATTTTACTTTGTGTAATTTTTGGTATTTTTCCGATAAAGTTCATTTTTTAATGAATAGTGTAGAATGTTGTGTTTTAATTCAAAACCTCTTTTTAATCTAATTTATTTATATGATTAGATAATATTTTGAATTGGTTTTAAAGTTAAATTAGAAAATATTTTTACCATTAAATCCAATAGTGGTCATTGAAATTAATTTCACTTTGAAATCAGACTTAAACTAGTGTCAATCTTTTGATACTTATTGTTTTATAAAAACACGCTATTTGCTCTGACAGCGGGAATTAATTATTAAATTAATTAATGTGACTAATATGTTTTGAATTTTGTAAAATAGACTTCATTTTTGAATTCGGAATATCAAATATAGCTTAGGGTGAATTTTTGGTAATTTTCTGAAAAACATCAATTTTTGATGAATAGTGAAACCACTAAGTGGTACTTATAAAAACTGATTTTTCATTTAAATGAAATTTTGCCATAATTGTGTTTTGATTTTCAAAAATCCGACATACATGGTTGTCATTAAGAAGTAAAATGTGGTTCAATGAGATTAAAATAATTTTTTGGTGAATAGTAACTTATTAAGTTTTTAATCGCGATTAGTGGTAATTAGTGTAGTTTAAGGTAAAAATGATATTATAAGAATGTGAAAACACCATGACACTTGTCCTACACCTATTGGGTGATTCATGTCCGACCAAGACAAGCCATGGGCCAACTTGGGGACCCCATGGAGCCACTTTAGTTGGAAAATGACATTAATATATTTTTATTTAATGTCAAAGTGAAAATGACACTAACATAAATTGTTTTACTAAAATAATTTTTAAGTGGGGTTATACAAGTCGAAATTTTGATTATAAATAGTAAGTGGAAAGCTAAAAAGATTTTATACATCATAGTAATTTTTGTATAATTTTTAGACATTAAATAAATTAAATTATTTATGACATCATAATGATGCAGTGATGACATCATTATTTAACGATTAAAATAAAATGGAAAGATAATGTAAACTCTATGAACTAAACATGTCCAAAACTTATTGGATTGGTGGAGTTCGAACCTTTATAACCTTATCCACGAATTATATCAATTTGGGACCCTTTAAAACCGAAACCCATTTTCAAATAAAGTAATATTTCTTTACTTTCCAAAAGTGTCCCTCCTCTCCTCTTATAAAAGGCCCCCACCTCTACCTCATTTCACACACTCCTCAAGCCTTTGGCTCGGCCAACCCCTGCCCATTTACTCTCTCCACACCCATCTCCTCATACTAGATTATTCCCTTTGGTCATAATCCTTTCAAAGGAAGCCTTTAGGCTCAAATAAAAAGGAGTTACACTTTTAAAGGTAATTCATTCTCTCATGTTCATTTGTTTTATTTTGCTTCTCCAACCCCCTAAACTCTTTTTATTTATTTATTTTGTAACAACACCAGTATCTTCAATATACTAGGATGTTGTTATAATATTTATTCTAGCTACACTCCCACACAACTACATCAAATGGTTAAAGAACATACGGTTTCTGTGGATGGAGAAATTATGCCTCCCGAAACGATGATTGTTCAATACTCATTTAACACCTTCAAAGGTGGCCATTATGATGTCACTATTTTTATATATGATATATAATATGTTTATTTTTTCCTTAAGCTTCGGTTTTTTTCATTTTGGTTATACCTTTATGGTTTCCATTATGGGTAAACGCGATATCTTCATTTAAGGAAGTGCGGACTACCGCCCCCTCAAAGTGATTTGATTCGTTAAATACCATATGTGGGATGTATAAAGGATGGAACTATGATATTATATATGATATTATACTGGAATTATAATATACCTTTATATCATTATTATTACATTCTATAAAATACGAAATAGAAATGAAAGTAGCATTCATGCGTACGTACGGCTTACCGTCTCCATGAACGGTGCATTTCATTTCTTATCCCCAAATGTAATGTACTATTATAAATACATGTATATGCTGGATATATATGACATATATGATATCTACATCATGAATACAATTCTGGATATAATAAACATTTGGCCACATGAACAACATGTAATTGTAAGAAGTCCACTTTCGACTTAAGAACCAAATCGGTAAAACAAATATTATTAACTTAAATGATGACATAATGTTTATGACTTGGTAATAAGTGATATAAAAAGGAATAATGAACTTGAAAAAGGTTCTTAATGATGTAGTAATTTACTCAAGTTTATTATTCAGGAGATTAAAGAACGATCGAGTCAAGTCGGACCCAAGGTAAGGGATCCTACACCTCTCTTTCTTTTTAAGTACACTCTTTTATGTCATTCCTTTTAAGCTCATATTTCATATTATTGGGATGTTCTTTTATATTAATCCTACTGTACTTATTATGTTCATATGATGAGAGACCCTATTTCCTCTCATCAATCCATTTTGGAAGTTTTGAGTGGCGTCGTTAGGCTGCCGAATTTTCGTAAGGGATTTTTCATCTCACTTTTATTCCCGTGAGATTTATGCTACATTTGCCACAAATTCCATTGAGTGGTGTATGTAATGCCCATTATTCTACTCTTTGTGTAATATAATTTCGTTTATGAGTATTTACATCAATGATCTATTGTCCTTCTTTCATGGGGTGTATGTTTTGAAAGATACCCAAGTCGGTAAGGGAACCTTTCACCCTCCTCTTTTATAAAAGAATTCTTTTGTTGGGTCTTTTAATTTACATATTGTTATGTTGGGATATGTTCTCATATATACTTATTTATGTAAATTTTATGTCCAATTGATGAGATACACTTTTTATCTCTCATCAACTCATTTTGATGTGATGCCGTTAGGCTGTCAAGGGAACTTTTTAACCCAATTTCAATTTCTTTGGGTTCAACATGTAGTCATTGAATATGTCATCTATTGAATATGTGTGAATGACATTTTATTGTTCTACACTTAATATCCACTTATATTGGGTGTATTTATATTTTTCACACATATTTTTGAGATTGATTTGTCCTTAATTTAAGGATACCTTCTTTATAAGGGATTTCATAACATTTGACATTTCTATTGAGGGTTCATTGTTGTTATGCACCAATTCACTCTTATATGGTGTATATAATATCCTTTGGAGTATTATATCATGAATCCATTTATTCTCATGATATTATAAAGTTCTTACTAAATGTTATTCCTCAATTATTGTATTCAAGTGTCTCTAATTTTGGTAAAACCCCTTTAACCAAAATATCGTTTTAAATATTTTAATTATTTGTTCTTGTTAATATCCATGTTTTTAAAATGGTTTTAAGGATTCATTTATATGGATATTAATGGTTTACAATTTTAAGCTTCAAGGTGGTATGGGACACTTTGATTCAAGAATCTCTTTATTAAATGTTTTAAATGGTTTTGGAAATGGTTTCCTTTTGAATGGATTCATTATTTCAATATACTAAAATGTTATATTGTGATTGAAATGTGGAAATGCTATGTTTCCTTTATGAATTTTTTATGTGATATGACTATGTTATGGTCCTTGGGCATTGTTATGAAGAATGGGTTGTTCCGTGATAAACTAAGGGCGGGTGAGCCCGTTATAGCTCTCCAATGCATTGGGTAACGCGAAGGAGTGAAACGTTAAGGTTTCTCCGAAGAGATTTTAGGGAATATACTGTGATGGGTATTCCAAACGTAACCAAGAGGGTTACTCCCTACGTAAGAATGTTATGAATGCCTCAAGTTACCTCTATGTCTTATGATTTCTAGGATTTATTCATGATTTGATGAGGTAGGTTAAAGTGCCTATGTTTTATGGGTAAATTATGATTTCATTCTTATGTATATATGAACTCATGTTTCCTTTCCATATTTTTATATCCCTTACTGAGCTTTTTATGCTCATCCCAAGTTTTTGAAATGTTTTTTCAGGTCAAGGGATAGGTACATGATAAGATGATAGAGTCAAGGATGTGTTAAGAAAGAATCCATGATTTATTTTCAATATGTTTCCGTTGATGGGAAGAATGGATACTATATTTTATGTAACCAATTTGTTTAAATGTGGAATGTAATGCAAGTTTCATGATCTAATTCTCTAAAACTCTAAACCTGAAAAGATCCTCAATGTGTAATCTTGTAATAACTCAAGATTAAGTAAGGTTTAAGGCTGGGGCCTTATAGTTGGTATCAAAGGTCGGTTTAGATAACTTTAGAGGTTAGGGTACTCTTTAAGCATAAGTGACATTACCATAATGGTTAGGATTTCAGAAAGAGTCCTAGTTTTAGATAAAGTGAATGAGTAAGTGTATCATAGTGTTTATCTTCCTCATTAGTACATGATGGTTTTGTTGATATACTTACACTGACCTTTTTGGTTTTAGTAAATGGTTGGATCTAGCAGGAACCAAAGTAACAGTGGATGTGAAGGAAACTGTGACAGTTTTTTGAGAAAGAAACTGAATGATATGGGAGCTGCAATGAGAACTCTTCTGATTATCCTCAACCAACTATCTGGAGTCATGATTGACCACCTAAACCTTGGAGTTTTCTCTAAGGCATCATATATGCAAGAAACAAATCCCTACGGAAGTACAGGTAATAATCATAAAGGTATGTGTGCTCAAAAACCTATGTGTCAAAGATGTGGAAAGAAACACCTAGGAAAATGTTTCAAAGGGACAGAAATATGCTATAGATGTGGAAATGAAGGTCATAAATCAAGAACCTTCCATGGAAAAAGGAAGCATCCAGTTGACTCGAGGAAAGGGAAAGAAGTTCTTTCTGAGGGATCAATTGAATGTTTTAAATGTGGTGTTCATGGTCATTATGAAAACACATGTTCTATGAAGAAGTTTCGTGAATGGGGTCACCAAGAGCATACAAATGTTCGTTTACCAATACCAAATGCCATTCTTATTGAGGATGAAGAAACTGACAATGACCAATCAAAGGTATGTACTATTTCATGACTATTGTTTTCCTATTTTGGAATCATAGGATATGATTCATGATTTTGTTTGTAGGAAAGAGGTATTTCGGAATAGGTTGGAAAGGAATGGATAATGGATCATGAAGAATGTTGAATGAGTAAGATGTCAACATATAAGGGCTTCAAGAGTTATGGTGAAATTATTAAGATTATCAAGTCTCTTTTGATGATGGGGTTACATTAGAAGACTTTTTATATTATGTGTAACCCTGATGTTTAATATAGGCAAATTTTATTCAAGGAATAGTTATCTTTTCTTTTGTGGACCTAGTTATAAAGAAACATTTGGGTTTATATGATCCTTACTTTTGAGGTAATTATGGGTTACTATAAGTTATGATGGAAAATGAAAGGCATGAGATAAAATTGAGGTTAAAATATGTTATGAATATTTTTGAATATTTTATCTCGTTTTGGGGAATGTTTTGAGAATTATATAGTTTTGAAAAAAGGACAACACGCAGACCGTGTGACAACCCATCGCGTCGGAAAAAGCTGCGGGAATCGAACCCACAACCAAAGTGCGACTGGTATTTATCGCCTACCACTGGACTACGTGAAGTCCCTGGTTAGTTTGACTGATTCATTCTAGTTATATGATTTTATGAATTAAGAGTAAGTTGATTTTGGGTTATTTATAAAAATGATTAACCTATCATGGAGGATATGTGATTAGGTTAATTACTTTTCAATACGATACTTTAGGAGCAACTAATGTTGTTTTGAGATAAATGATACGATTTAACTTGGAAGACTATGTGACTAAATCCTTCAAATATTTGGGTTTCAATATTATATTGGTTTAATTTGAAGAATTTTATGGACAAATTGTTTATCGGATGGTCCTCGTTGAACTTTGTGTTTTTTTGGACAAATTTTGAGATTAAGAATAGATTTTGTTTTTATAAAGGGTTATCCTTTTCTGGATTATCTGATCTTGTATTAACCTTTTTGGTTTTAGTTTTGGTTAAGGTTTGAAGACATGGGAAATGTATAGTTCTTTTTTTAGGTGCTCCTCTAGAAGATGTTTATAGTACTCTTAATGCGAACAAGTCTCCCTAAATACTCGTCTTTTGGAAAAAAATATGAGTTTGATTAAGGAATCTAGTAAATGTTGAGAGTCAACATGATAAGTGATTATGTTTCCTTATGAATAAATTCCTCAATAAAAAGTAACTTAAAATAAAAATTTTGTCTATTAACTTTTCCTACTGGGGAACCCAACACCGTTTAACCCATCACAAGTTTGTGATTTTCTCATTGTTAACTTTCTCCTAAACATGTTTTCTATCACTCTCCATCAGAACATGACCCTATTTTTTCTCCTCCATGTCCATGTTTTCCTACATGGATTCCTAGTATGGGTTAACTCGGGTGACCTCTGTGCTTATCATTCTTTATTTTAAAGTGATTGTTTTACCGACTCTTGTTCCGATGTGGGACTTTCAAGGATGTTTCCAAGCGCAATTTTAAAATTGCGAGGACGCAATTCCCAAAAGGGGGGAAGGATATAACACCCCAGGTAAATAAAGAATAGAAATTTTCATATTTATCCATATTTGTGAATAAAATATTAATATGACTTTAAAGGGGACGCTATGCTCGATGGCGTACCCAACACGCAACAACGAGTTTCTTGGGAATCTTACGTTGCACTCTAATAATAAAATAATATTATTTTAAATGGTAGTTAACATATAGCCGTTATAATGGCAGGAATGGATATAAATAACTAAAATATTATTATATATGTTTTTTAATGTTTTTAAATTTATCCAATAAAAGCTAAAGGCTTAAAATACGGAAAGAATTAAATTTTAGGTGTATATGCCCTAGTTTTCACTAAAGGTTCACTTACCGCCTTTTAATGGATAACTGTCATTAAATATAGTTTTGATCACTCTTATACATTCTTTTGGACCAAATAAAACTCTTATTAAGAATCGGGACATCAAATTTTACTTTGTGTAATTTTTTGGTATTTTTCCGATAAAGTTCATTTTTTAATGAATAGTGTAGAATGTTGTGTTTTAATTCAAAACCTCTTTTTAATCTAATATATTTAGATGATTAGATAATATTTTGAATTGGTTTTAAAGTTAAATTAGAAAATATTTTTACCATTAAATCCAATAGTGGTCATTGGAATTAATTTCACTTTGAAATCAGACTTAAACTAGTGTCAATCTTTTGATACTTATTGTTTTATAAAAACACGCTATTTGCTCTGACAGCGGGAATTAATTATTAAATTAATTAATGTGACTAATATGTTTTGAATTTTGTAAAATAGACTTCATTTTTGAATTCGGAATATCAAATATAGCTTAGGGTGAATTTTTGGTAATTTTCTGAAAAACTTTAATTTTTGATGAATAGTGAAACCACTAAGTGGTACTTATAAAAACTGATTTTTCATTTAAATGAAATTTTTCCATAATTGTGTTTTGATTTTCAAAAATCTGACATACATGGTTGTCATTAAGAAGTAAAATGTGGTTCAATGAGATTAAAATAATTTTTTTGGTGAATAGTAACTTATTAAGTTTTTAATCGCGATTAGTGGTAATTAGTGTAGTTTAAGGTAAAAATGATATTATAAGAATGTGAAAACACCATGACACTTGTCCTACACCTATTGGGTGAGTCATGGCCGACCAATACAAGCCATGGGCCAACTTGGGGACCCCATGGAGCCACTTTAGTTGGAAAATGACATTAATATATTTTTATTTAATGTTAAAGTGAAAATGACACTAACATAAATTGTTTTACTAAATTAATTTTTAAGTGGGGTTATACAAGTCCAAATTTTGATTATAAATATTAATTGGAAAGATAAAAATATTTCCTACATCATAGTAATTTGTTTATAATTTTTAGACATTAAATAAATTAGATTATTTATGACATCATAATGATGCAGTGATGACATCATTATTTAACGATTAAAATAAAATGGAAAGATAATGTAAAATCTATGAACTAAACATGTCCAAAACTTATTGGATGGGTGTATTTAGAACCTTTATAACCTTATCCACGAATTATATCAATGTGGGACCTTTTAAAACCGAAACACATTTTCAAATAAAGTAATATTTCTTTACTTTCTAAAAGTGCCCCTCCTCTCCTCTTATAAAAGGCCCCCACCTCTACCTCATTTCACACACTCCTCAAGCCTTTTTCTCGGCCAACCCCTGCCCATTTACTCTCTCCACACCCCTCTCCTCATCCTATAGTATTCCCTTTGGTCAGAATCCTTTCAAAGGAAGCCTTTAGGCTCAAATCAAAAGGAGTTACACTTTTAAATGTAATTCATTCTCTCATGTTCATTTGTTTTATTTTTCTTCTCCAACCCCCTAAACTCTTTTTATTTATTTCTTTTGTAACAACACCAGTATCTTCAATATACTAGGATGTTGTTATAATATTTATTCGAGCTACACTCCCACACAACTACATCAAATGGTTAAAGAACATACGGTTTCTGTGGATGGAGAAATTCTGCCTCCCGAAACGATGATTGTTCAATACTCATTTAACACCTTCAAAGGTGGCCATTATGATGTCACTATTTTTATATATAATATATAATATGTTTATGTTTTCCTCAATCTTCTGTTTTTTTCATTTTTGTCATACCTTTATGGTTTCCATTATGGGTAAACGTGATATCTTCATTTAAGGAAGTGCGGACTACCGCCCCCTCAAAGTGATTTGATTCGTTAAATACCATATGTGGGACGTATAAAGGATGGAACTATGATATTATACATGATATTGTACTGGAATTATAATATAATTTTATATCATTATTATTACATTCTATAAAATACGAAATAGAAATGAAAGTAGCGTTCATGCGTACGTACGGCTTACCGTCTCCATGAACGGTGCATTTCATTTCTTATCCCCAAATGTAATGTAATATTATAAATAGATGTATATTCTGGATATATATGACATATATGATATCTAAATCATGAATACAATTCTGGATATAATAAACATTTGGCCACACGAACAACATGTAATTGTAAGAAGTCCACTTTCGACTTAAGAACCAAATCGGTAAAACAAATATTATTAACTTAAATGATGACATAATGTTTATGACTTGGTAATAAGTGATATAAAAAGGAATAATGAACTTGAAAAAGGTTCTTAAGGAAGTAGTAATTAACTCAAGTTTATTATTCAGGAGATTAAAGAACGATCGAGTCAAGTCAGACCCGAGGTAAGGGATCCTACACCTCTCTTTCTTTTTAAGTACACTCTTTTATGTCATTCCTTTTAAGATCATATTTCTTATGATTGGGATGTTATTTTATATTAATCATACTGTACTTATTATGTTCATATGATGAGAGACCCTATTTCCTCTCATCAATCCATTTTGGATGTTTTGAGTGGCGCCGTTAGGCTGCCGAATTTTCGTAAGGGATTTTTCATCTCACTTTTATTCCCGTGAGATTTATGCTACATTTGCCACAAATTCCATTGAGTGGTGTATATACTGCCCATTGTTCTACTCTTTGTGTAATATACTTTCGTTTATGAGTATTTACATCAATGATCTATTGTCCTTCTTTCATGGGGTGTATGTTTTGAAAGATACCCAAGTCGGTAAGGGAACCCTTCACCCTCCTCTTTTTTAAAAGACTTCTTTTGTTGGGTCTTTTAATTTACATATTGTTATGTTGGGATATGTTCTCATATATCCTTTTTTATGTAAATTTTATTTCCAAGTGATGAGATACACTTTTTATCTCTCATCAACACATTTTGATGTGATGCCGTTAGGCTGTCAAGGGAACTTTTTAACCCAATTTCGATTTCTTTGGGTTCAACATGTAGTCATTGAATATGTCATCTATTGAATATATGTGAATGAAATTTTATTGTTATACACTTAATATCCACTTATATTGGGTGTATTTATATTTGTCACACATATTTTTGAGATTGATTTTTCCTTAATTTAAGGATACCTTCTTTATAAGGGATTTCATCACATTTGACATTTCTATTGAGGGTTCATTGTTGTTATGCACCAATTCACTCTTATATGGTGTATATACTGTCCTTTGGAGTATTATATCCTGAATCCATTTATTCTCACGATATTATAATGTTCTTACTAAATTTTATTCCTCAATTATTGTATTCAAGTGTCTCTAATTTTGGTAAAACCCCTTTAACCAAAATATCGTTTTAAATATTTTAATTATTTGTTATTGTTAATATCCATGTTTTCAAAATGGTTTTAAGGATTCATTTATATGGATATTAATGGTTTACAATTTTAAGCTTCATGGTGGTATGGGACACTTTGATTCAAAAATCTCTTTATTAAATGTTTTAAATGGTTTTGGAAATGGTTTCTTTTTGAATGGATTCATTATTTCAATATACTAAAATGTTATATTGTGATTGAAATATGGAAATGTTATGTTTCCTTTATGCATTTTTTATGTGATATGACTATGTTATGGTCCTTGGGCATTGTTATGAAGAACGGGTGTTTCCGTGATAAACTAAGGGAGGGTGAGCCCGTTATAGCTCTCCAATGCATTGGGTAACGCGAAGGAGTGAAATGTTAAGGTTTCTCCGAATAGATTTTAGGGAATATACTGTGATGGGTATTCCAAACGTAACCAAGAGGGTTACTCCCTACGTAAGAATGTTATGAATGCCTCAAGTTACCTTTATGTCTTATGATTTCTATGATTTATTCATGATTTGATAAGGTAGGTTAAAGTGCCTATGTTTTATGGGTAAATTATGATTTCATTCTTATGTATATATGAACTCATGTTTCCTTTCCATATTTTTATATCCCTTACTGAGCTTTTTATGCTCATCCCAAGTTTTTGAAATGTTTTTTCAGGTTAAGGGAAAGGTACATGATAAGATGATAGAGTCAAGGATGTGTTAAGAAAGAATCCATGTTTTATTTTCAATATGTTTCCGTTGATGGGAAGAATGGATATTATCTTTTATGTAACCTCTTTGTTTAAATGTGGAATGTAATGCAAGTTTCATGATCTAATTCTCTAAAACTCTAAACCTGAAAAGATCCTCAATGTGTAATCTTGTAATAACTCAAGATTAAGTTAGGTTTAAGGCTGGGGCCTTATAAAATTCTATTAATATTTTCTTACCATATTCATCAACTTTAGGTAAAGGATCTTTAAAATAAAAAATATTATCCTTTTACCTTCTTATCTAATGAATCATATGGTCCCTTAATTCATCAATGAATTATGAGTTTCTGGTTGTTAACTTTCCCCAAACCTTGTTCTATATAACTATCCATTAGAACATGATGGTTATATTTTTCTTCTATATCCATGTTTTCACTTCCCAAAAATTCTCTCCTAAGTGGAAATCCAGTGGTAAGTTACTTTGGGTAAACATTTTGTTTCTAAATTTAATTTTTAAAATGATGTTTATGTTTTCCTTTTTATGACATGGGTTTCTATAAAAGAAACGTCTATGTAGTAAACCTTTTATTACACCAAACAATTTTGGGGGACAATTCATTTTATAGGGGGAATAACGTAATGCCACAATTTTTTATAGACAAATTTTTTTAATAAAATAAATTTTTCATTTATATTGTGTAATGTACTGAGTTAAACATTCTTTTTACACTAAACTGACTTGTCGTTTGTTACATGTATAACCTAGTTGGCATAAAATACACCCATCAATGGGTATAGATTTTAATAAATGTACAAAATAACTATGTTTTGATTATTTTATATGAAATACCAATGTAATCATACACTAAACACAACACTGACTTGGCTTGTGTTACCCGTAAGAGCGACCTTCCTCTTTAGCATGTGTTGTACGCAATACCGAGTTTCACAAAACAGTGATGTATTATTAAAATATTGTCATGGGATATAAAATATCTATTATGAATAGTATGGAATAAATTTTTAATTATATATAACATTAAACTTCATCTTATTAATTTTCAAGACATGATACAAAAAAATTCAATTTATCGGATAAAAGAAGTATCTTACAAAAAATGTAGTTTTACGACCTTTTTATGAAGTACCCATTTTAAATATATTTTTTAACGCTTTTATATATTATATTTGACAAAATAAACTTATTATTTGGGAGTGGGGCATCAAAATTTAATTGGGTTTGAGTTTTTTTATTTTTGGATGAAATATTTATTTTAATGAATAGTGAAAAATGTTGCATTTTAATTCAAAACTGCCTCTTCAGCTAATTTATTTATGATTTCAGATTATATTATAATTGGTTTTAAAGTTTTATTGTATTTATTAAATCATTTAATTCAATTATGTTCATTTGAATTAATTTCACATTTAAATTGGACATAAACACATGTCATTCTTTTTATCGTTTTTACTTCTTAAAAACATATTTTCTTGTTTTGACAATGGGAATTAATTTTAAATAAATTTATGCCATTTATGTGTTTTTAATTTGAAAAAATGGATTCTATATTTTGAATCAAAATGTTCAAATTATATAAATAGTCCCCATTTATTTTTTTATATTTTGAATTGAAACATTAGTAATTATTTTTATTTACCGCAGTTAAAAGGTGAATGAGGAAAATAAGGGTAAAAATAATATTATAATAATATAAAACAACCCTAACACTTTTCCCAATACTATGAATTATTAAAAACTACTAAAACACTTGGGACACAAATTTTTCCTTTGGTAGCTACATGGGTGTGATAATGACATGTTATAATAATTAATTTAAAGTAAAGCGAAATATAACATAAACATATATATTTTTACTAAGACAACATTAATGTTGGATTATATAACCTAAATATTTGACTAATAATAGTCATTATAAATATAAAAACATTTCATATTAAATGGTGTTTTATTTCTAAATTTTATACATAAATAAATTTATTTATTTATGACACAATAATGATGCAGTAATTATCTTATTAAAGAATGATTGAAATATATGATATTATAAATATTAAAATAAATGCAATTTGAGATTTTTTATTCCATCCAATAAATTTTTGGATATTATTGAAATTTTAAAGATGAGATGATTATTTATTTTCGAAGTAATAAAGTTCAAATGACATTAAGAAAATTAATTACTTAATAGTGTCAAAATTTACATCAATGAGTTTTTAAAACAAATAAAATTTTATTAAATGATATAATAGTCATAAAACACTAATATTCCTCCAAATGACATACGGATTTACAAAAAATTCATTAATTATATATTTTAGGTTCTCTTGGTATTTATAGTAAGTATATTAACGATATAGTATAAAAATATAAGAAGACATAGTAAGAGTTAATTTATTTAACTAAGGGTTAAAGCTAAAAGATAACGATAAATTTTTGACATAAACTTATCTAAAACCTATTAGTTGAGAGTATTTATAAATATCCTCATATTATACACAAATTATATCACATTAAAGCTATTATAATTTGACAATCAATTTGTAATAAAATAATATTTCAAGACTTTTCTTAAGTGCCCCTCCTCCCTCTTATAAAAGGCCACCACATCTACCCTCTTACTCAAACCTCTCAAGCCCCTTGGATAACCCAAATTATACTCAAATAAGCTCTAAACATACTTCTATTCCTCCTAAAGACAATAATTTAGGGACAAATACATCCTTAGGAGACCTTTTGTGAAAATCAATAGGAGAAACTCGAAAAGAGGAGTTTTGGATACATAAAAGGATATTGAACCTATGGTAAGGGATAATTTTGCAGTCTCATTATTATGTAAGATTATTTATATTTATCATCCGCACCCATGTTCAAAAAAAATGTAATACAATTTATATTATTATATAATTTGTTTAAAGTAATTTTCACCCATTGGTGAGGTTTTATTAAAAACTATGAAAGGCATATTTGGTCGTTATTTGATACAATGTCCTTTTTTGACTTTTCCGGAAAAAGTTTGAGGAGAATGTTTTTTTTAACTTATATTGCGTGAATGGATTATTATTATATCATAAAACCTTATTTAAATTAATCTTAGATTATAATATTTCATGTATATTTTCAATTAAATTCTTTTCTTTTAAAATTTCATGAAATTTTGATAAAAGAAAATATTTTTAAAGAAGAAAGGATATTTTCCTCGTGAATAAATTTCAAGTATTTTATTAAAATTATTTTCCATCAAAGATGAAATAGGTTTTTTTCTATACATATTATTAATTTTATTTTATTTTGTTTATTACGGAATTATTTTTATAAAATCCATTTATTTTATATGGATTATGATGGAATGAAATTAAAGAAACCCACTTTTTTTCTTCTTTTGGTTATGCTATGATGAATGGTTTGTGTTTTTTGTGAAACATATAAGAATTATTTTAGTATGATATGGGTGGACCTATATCTCCTTCCAATTCGTTGGGTAAATATTTATATATCATGGGATATACATGACTAGAATGGAAAGTAAATTTGGTTCAGTAATAAAGGGATGAAACGGCAAGTATATCTGGTTTATTAATACAGGTCTTGGATGTGGAGTGAACTCGGTTCAGTAATGGACAATATACACTATGATAGTATTGGATTTGAGCCTTTGATTATATAGAAATTATTTTATTTTCCTATGTTTTTTCCATAAGTTCATATTTATGCCAATGCTATTTTAATAGGGTTAATATTTCTTTATGATTTATTCCTCGTGAACTATTACGATTTATTTCATGACTCTAGATTTTGATATTAAAAGGTCGCATTCATGTTTTTTTAAATTCATATGTTCATATATTGTCTGCATATACTTACTAAGCATCTAGTTTCACCCTTTCTTATGTTCCCATTCCTCATCTTATAAAAAAAATTATTTAAGTACAAGTACTAAAGGGGAATATCATTATGGGATATGTTGAAGATATTTAACAAGTTAGAATAATTTTTTCATGTTTCCAAAGGCACTATACTATTACATCCCTCAAGAAAGAATTTTTAAAATTTAATTAATGTCTATATAAAAAGAACTAATATTCATATACATCATCAATCAGTCATTTTATTTGGTATCAAAGGAAATATTTAGTCATCCATTGAAAATAGTGATGTATAAACATTAGTAGGATCCATAGAGAAATTTAAATCGGATTTCCTAAGGATATTTATAATTATATTTTACAGTCCTAGAATTTTAGTTATGATCATGAATTACCTATGATTAAACATGGGATGTTAGAGATTGAAATACACCCCCCATATTTTTTTTCTAGTATGCTTTTTTCCTCTCACACTATTATTTTTGGGTTTTAGATAATGGATGGAACGTGAAGGAACAATGATAGTGACCAATTCCAAGGTAAAAACAACAATTTTCATCATGAATAACGAAAATGCTATGGGAGATGGAATAAAAAAAATTTATCGCTATACTAACATAAGTTATGAATAACTTTGGACTTCAAAATGAGTTTAGGAAGGAACAACATTCTATTGAGTCCTTGAGGAAATTTCCACCTTTTTCAGTGGGTCTTCTGATCCCCTTGTTGATGAATAATGGATCTATACCATTAAAAAATATATTTTATATACTTACTTTTTCTAAACATGAAAAATTCAATTTCTTTTTTTATCAATTAGAAGGTGAAGCAAACCATTGGTGGACCTTAATAAAGAATATGATGAAAGAAGTTGAAATTTAATCCATAGAATGGGTTGAGTTCAAGAACTTATTTTTTCAATAAGTACATTCCTCTTATTCTTCAAATGAAAATGGAAAAGGAGTTCCTTGATCATAAGAAAAAGGTTTATGAATCCATTGATGTATAAGAGGAAAATTTTACATGACTTAGAATGTATGCTTCTGGATTTATCATCCAAGCTGAAAGTAATGTTGATCAATTCTTTAGTGTCTTAAACACAATTCTTCAAAGGGCATTATCTATAAGAGACATTATAATCAATGAATATATTGTTCATTGTGCAATCAAGGTAGTAATGGATGTTAGTGTTATATATCAGTCTCATGGTCTTGACAAGAAAAGAAAGATATAGTTCAAAGGATAATCCCCAAATGGTGGTGAAAAGAATATGAGGGTTTCTTTACACTCAAAGTGTGGAAAGAAGCATGGTAGAGACTATCTTAAAGGGACAAAAAATGTTTTCAGTGTGTAGAATAAGGTCATCGGGAATTTTAGTGATGAAGTAATGATAAAAATGGAGCTAATGGTGTGAATATAGAAAAGGATACAGAGAATAAACCACCCACACTTCAATGCTATAAGTGAAATAAAATGGGATGTTATGCAAAAAAATGTCATAATCCAGGGGTTATAAATGATTATCAAAATCAAAAAACTCTTACTTCCAAAGACAAATGCAAATAACATGAAATAACTATTAGTGATTTTGAGTATGAAAATTAAGTGGTGGAATGATTGGGTGTTTTTGTAATGTGATTCCAGTAAAATGTTGTAGAATCACTTTTTTAGTATTTTGGAAAAATGAAATATATATTCCGTGGTCTACAATGTTTTTACAAATGTATTTGAAATTAAATGATAATTGGTAATGGGAACCATGAAATGTTATTGAGGTAATAAGGTGGTTTTTTTTGGAAAACACCTTACTCAGGGAAATATGACACATAATATAAACATGATGTTGAGATAATAATATTTGGATAAAGTAATGTTTGATTGTAATAAGTAAACTGGATAATATTAGTTACCTGGGAACTAGTTATGAATTTATTGAAATATAGTTTATACTATCTTGGATGAATATGACAGCTTTTTAGGCTTAAGAATAAGAAAACATGCATGTTTTCAATATGGATATCTGATAGTTCAGGATGTTACCATGAATCAATAGAATACATGATTAAGGTGTTCATATGTTTGGAATGTGAAAACCAAGAACAAACTTATGTGGGAGATAGATGTTAATCTAATTTAGTTCACCTCTTTCTAAAGTTGTAGATTTTCAGTTTTTTTGATGGATTTTAAGGTTATCCAATTATGGATATTCTAAGTTATACTCTAGTTAAAGTTTTTTACATTAATGTATTTTCTCACTATAAGTGTACATATGCATATTTTATAATCTTTGACAACCATTTTTTTGAGACATATTAGATGAAATGTCATTCTATTTATATATTTCATGATCTACTAATACTTTAGGAATAACAAATTCATCTTTATTTCTTTGAATACGAGATGAAGTGGAAATTTTTCAAGGCATGACCAACGGTGATATTGTCCTGAAATAGAGTAATTATTTCTTCCAATGTTATTAAATGTTATGTAAAACATCCTGAAAATAAAAAATGTTATCTTAGTACCTTCTTATCTGATGAATTAGATGCTCCTTTAAATCATCGCAGATTTATGGGTTTATGGTTGTTAACTTTATCCAAACATTATTCTCTGTCACTATCCATTATAAGATGATGATTATATTTTTATTCCATATCCATATTTTCACTTACCACTTATGTTCTCTAATATGGAAACCTAGTTGATGATTAACTTTGGGTAAATGTTATGTTTCTGACTTTCCTTTTTAAAATGAATTTTTAGAGTTCATTTTTATGATGTGGGTTTCCATGAATGAAAATTTCAAGTATTAAACCTTTTATAACCTTCAAAAATTTCAAGAACCAAATTATTTTTAAGGTGGTAGAATGTAACACCCTGAGTTTTTATGGACCATTTTCTTAAATAAATTAAAATTTTCATTTATAGATTGCAACGCACTAAGTTAAACATTCTTTTCACACCAAACCAACTTGTTGTATGTTACACACAACACTAAGTTAACGTACGATAAATGAAACACTGGGTATATATTTTTTTAAATGTATTGAAGAAATAATTTTGGATTTTTTTTATATACAAGCCCAAAATAATATTTCAGTGTACGCAACAGTGACTTGGAATTCATTACACACAAGAGTGACCTTCCTCGATAGCTTGTGTTGTACGCAATACCGAGTTTCACTAATCAATGATATATTATTAAAATATTATTATGGGATATAAACTAGAAATTAGGAGTATTATTCCTCAGATTTTTAATTTTATATGAAATTAACATTCAACTTATATATTTTCTAGATATGATATAAGAACAAATTCAATTTTTTGGATAAAATAAGTATTTTCAAAAAATACAGTTTTACTGCATTTTGATGGCACACCCATTTTAAATATAGTTTTTAACAATTTTATATATTATATTTTAAAAAATAAACATCTCATTTGGAAGAAGGACTTCAAATTTTACTTTGGTTTGTTTTTTGGTATTTTTCTAATAGAATTCATATTCTAATGAATAATGAAAAATTCTGCATTTTAATTCAAATTGCCTTTTAATCTAATTTATTTATATAGTTAGAGTATCATTATAATTTATTTTAAAGTATAATTATATTATTGTTTTATAATTTATCAAATTTTATCCATTTTAAGTAATTTCACATCTAAGTTGTACATAAACACATGTCAATATTTTGGTAGTTTTTACTTCTTAAAAACATATTTTCTTGTTTTGACAATGATAATTAATTTTAAATTAATTTATTCCATTTCATTGTTTTGAATTTGGAAAAATGGATTCCATATTTTCAATCATAAGGTCTAAATTATGTAATATGTCCCTTTTATTTTTGGGCATTATTAATAGTAACTTTATTAATTATTTCAATTTACCACAATTAGAGAGTAAATCAGGTAAATAAGGGTAAAAATAATAATGTAATATTATAAAACTACCTTAACACTTGTTATAATACTATTTTATGAGTTATTATTGACCACAAAAACACTTGGTATCCACATTTCACCTTTGGGATCCACTTGGGTGTGATAATGACATGTTATAATAATTAATTTAAAGTAAAGAAAAATATAACATAAACATATATATTTTTACTAAAAAATATTAATGTGGGCTTATATAACTAATATCGTTGACTGTATATAGTGATTAGAAATATAGAAATATTTTATAAATCTTGGTATTTTATTTATAATTTTTTTACAATAAATTTATTTATTTATTTATGAAACAATGATGATGCAGTGATTACCTTATTTATAAAATATTAAAATAAATGATATTATAAATATTAAAATAATTTTAATTTGATATTTTTGATGTCATCCACAAATTTTTTGGATATAATTGACATGTTATGTATGAGATAATTATTTTTTAGAAGGAATCAAGTTTTTATGACTTTAACAAAAAACAATTACAAAATAGTGTCAATAATTGATGTCAAAGTGTTTATAAAACAAATACTATTTTATTAAATGATATAATAGTCATAAATATATAGGATTCATTAAAATTATTTATATAGTGTTAAAAATGAAATTAATTATCCACTTTAGGATTTCATGACATCTTATAGTAACTATATTAACCATGTAGTATAAAAATATAAGAAGACATTTTAAGAGTTAATTTATTTAAATAAGGGTTAAAGATAAAACATAATATTACATTTGTGACCTGAACTTGTCTAAAATAGATTTTTTTAGAGGATTTAAAACTATCCTGACCTAATACTCGAAATATATCAATTTAGAGCTATTAGAATTAGAAAATCAATTTATAATAAAATAATATTCGAAAACATTCCTAATGTGCCCCTATATCCTCTTATAAAAGGACACCACATCTACCCACATACTCACCCTCTCTCAAGCCCCTTGGATTGTCCAACTTATGCTCAAATAATATCCCAAAATCTCTCCATTCTTCTTAGAGACCACAATTTGGGCAGAAATCCATCCTAAAGATACCTTCTTTCAAATCAAAATGATATACATGAAATAGAGGAGGTTCAGATACATACGAAGGATATCAGACTTAAGGTGAGGGATAATTTTGCAATCACATTATTATCAAAGATGGTATATATTTGTCATCCACATCTATGTTCCCAAAATATTTAATAATATTTCTCTTCTTCTATAATTATTTAAATTATATTTTACCCATTAGTGAATTTTTACTAAATGGTATTAAAGGAATATTGTTTTGTTATTTGATACAAGGTACTTTTTTTACTTTTCTGGAAAAAGTAAGAGGAGAATTTTTTTAAAATTATATGGAATAACTGGATTCTTACACATTCTTAATAACTTACCTCCATGAAGATTCCTTTATAATATTTTAAGTTTATTTTAAATTAAATTATTTTCTTTTAAAATTTCATGGTGTAATGAGAAAAGAAAATTTTTTTGATGAAGAAAGGATATTTTCCTCAAGAATTAATTTCATATATTTTATAATAATTATCTTCTATCTAAGACTACATAGTGTTATGTTCCTATATTTTTTGTTAATTTTATTTTATTATGCTTATTATGTAATTTTTTATAAAATCCATTAATTTTTTATGGAATATTATGGAATGATGTTTAAGAAACCCATTTTTTAATCCTTGGGTTATGCTATAAATAATGGTTTATGTTTTTTTGGAACATATAAAAATGATTTAATTATGAGATGGGCGGGACCTATATTTACCTCCAATGGATTGGGTATAGATTTATATCTCATAAGATAGACATGACTAAAATGGAAATCAAATATGCTTCAATAATAAATTGTTGAAATGGAATATATATCTGGTTTTGTAATACGAGGCTAGAAAGAGGAGTGAACTCGGTTCAGTAGTTGACTTTTTCCAACATGATGGTATTTATATTATCCTTATCTAATAAGGGAATGATTATATATTTTTATTTGTTTTCTAAAATTTTATTTATATTCCAGTTCTATGTTGTCATTGTTAATACTTCTTTATTATTTCTGCCTCAGAAACTGTGAAGATTTATTTAATGACTCATGATTTTTATATTAAAAAGTTACATTCATGTTTTTTTATATTCATATGGTCATATATTTTTTTACCCTTATTGACCATCTAGTATCACTCTTTATTATCCTCCCATTCTTCAAGTTATAATTAAATCATTTAAGTAGTAGTACTAAAGTGGAATATCTTTATAGGAGATGTTGAAGATCTTCCTTAAGTTAGAAAAATGTATTCCAAGTTTCCAAAGGCACTAAACTATTAAATTCCTAAGGCATGAATTTGTAAAATGTAATTAATATTCATCTAAAAGATCTAATATTCATATACGTCATGCTTGGGTCATTATATACAATCAATAATTTTTTGAAAGAGTATTCTTGGTTATTCCTATAGTGCACAGAACTATGACATGAAATCATCCTTAAATGATAGAGGATTATAGTGGGGAAAACCATAAGTATAGGGGATAATTTTGAGATAAAATTTTGTTTCCAAGAAATAGGATGTTGTGTATTACAAGTATCTAGATATAAGAGATGATAGTGATTAGGTGTAATAAAAATTTTTGAACAATGTGTTGTGGTGATTAGAGTTGCGTAAGAAATGTTTTAGGTATTAAAGGATAGGATTGGGGGGTTGGTGGGGTATTGAAGAAAAAACTCGGTTGGTAATGATGCTGTAATGGAAATAATAACTACTCAAGGATGATAAGAGTTATGTTTGAGTTTTTATTATGACATTTGTAGTTACAGATTGAGAAGTTTGAAAGAAATTTTAATTTTTGGTCATAGATGAGGGGACATATTGAGAATTGATAATAAAAGTAGAATCCATGATAGTTTATATTTTTAAATTTATTTAAGGTCCTAATAATTTTTTTGGGTTCTGAGGTTAATGTATATGTTGGATTGATACACTTTTATGATTTTAGTTATAAGAGTCACATCACATCATTATGAATTTGGTCCATGTCATGATGAGAGTTGAGTGGGGAATGATCACGTCATGTTTAAGGGTTCTCGTAATAGTGGATTTGTTTTTGTATTCACTAATGAAAAAAATACTTCATATTAATTATGAATTTTATGGAGGGGAGACCAATCATGTAGTGACCCTTATATGACATCATGATTTCCAACTATGGGGGATGTCTTGACAATGAGTGTAGAGTCACTACATTATAAGAAGGGTGGTTGCACTTCAGGTGTTTGGGATACACCTAGAAAAAATAACACCAAACAACAACCAAAATAGATCAGTACATGATGATTATTGTTCAAGGTTCAAGACCACTTCATGGAGGTAGTCACACCATGACCCATAGGGGTCACACCATGACCACTCCCTTTCTTTTTTTTGATAGGGAAAGGCTTTTTTTATAGTCATACCCCTTTATATTTTATTTTGATATTTCAATAGGGATGGATATTTTAATCATACCACTCATATCCTTCCCATCACTAAATTCCACCTTTTTGATTGGTGATTTTTTGTAATTCCTTTTTTGATTCAATGTATGTTTTTCTACTCCCCCATTGCCTATTATTTCCCTTGAAGTCCTTTTATTTTTAATGATCGATGATATGGTACAAATAATTAATGCAATCAATCATGGTGTAATTGGGTGAGGTTTTTAATACCCTCATATTTTAATTTATATTTTTTTAAGAACACTATCTTTTGTAGTATACACTACACACAACTCTAATATTAAACGAACTGTGAAATAATATTATTTAAATATGACTATAATAACCATCCATTGGGTTGGAAGGTAATAACATCATTATGAAGTATTTATAAAATAATTTTTTGTTAATAAATTTAATTAATAAGGTTTATATTCATCTTCCAATTATTTTATAAAAATAACAATAATAAATTATTTTTACGATTTAAAATTACTTTTCTTCTAAAAATGGGTTTTTAGATATTTTATATAAGAGTGGCTAAAATTAATTCTTTTCTGAAATTTTATAATTTTAATTTGATAAAATGGGAAAAAATTAAATGATCACAAAAAAACAACTTATGGTAAATATTTTAAATTTTTCTAAAGAGATTAGTTTTTCAATGAATAGTGAAAATGATAATTTTTACAAAACAAGAATTTATTTTCATTAAATAAATTAATTTAAAAGTAATATATTGTTTTAGATTTTGTTTTAAATGTATATAATATCCCTTTTATTCAATATAATCTAATTAATTCTATAGGAATCAATATTTTATTTTATTTTTTTATAAGTTCATTTAAATGTTTAGAAATACATTTTTCTAGAAAATCTTTTTGACGTGTCTTGCGTAATTATGTTCAAATAAATTTCATAAAATTATTGTAATTTAATCTGTAAAAAAATGTAATTTATTTTTATAATAATGAGGTTCAAATTTGGTATATATTGTAATTTTATTTTTACTCATAATGAATAGTAACCATTGTAAAAATCCATCACTGTAATAATGGGTAAAAATGTTAATTAAGGTTAAAACTATGGGATAAGGTCTCAAAATCAACCCACCACCTGTATTTTTTAATTTAATAATATTTATTTCACCTTAACCATAGAATATTTGTTAATATGGAATTTTTTACTTTCCTTGGACTATGACCTTTGTATAATATTATGTTAAGAAAATTTACAAAATATTATAATATTTTTTATAAAAAAATATGTAATATGTTTTCATAGATATCAATAGAATATATTAATGGTTATAAATAGTTATTTTTTATATGAGTAAATTATTTTTTTTATTATAATTTCTTTTTTATTTCTATAGATATTATAATTTCATTGAATTCTTAAGTGATGTTGACACAATGTCTATACAGGCTATAGAAAAATAAAATAAATAATTTTAAATACATTAAAAGTAATATATTTTGGTTGAATTATGGTTATCCAAAAACATTTTGGATAATTACAATGTATAAGTGATTTTTACAGAGTTCATATTTGAATTACATTGCTATCATGATACCTTTGAAGTCATGATATATGAATATTCCAGAAAATGACCTTAAATGGTATTTAATATTTGAAAATTACTTTTTAAGTATTATAAAATAATAAATACTCTATATTCACTCAATTAAATAGTTAGTTTTCTAAATTTTAATTCATTATTAATGTATATTCAACTTATAATTTTATTAATTACATACAGAACTCTTAAAATGTACAAAATTTACAACATTTAAGGTCACACAGGGTTAAGGAGTTGGTTAAATTACAATATAAGAATTAAAATGGTACCTAAATTTTCTAAATTTTTTTTATTATAGTTTTAAATTAATCGCCTTATATTTTAAATTAATCTAGATTTGAGTAATTTTACATGTGGTAGAATTATATTATATATTAATATTTTAAGTATTTAGAGGTTTTCAACTGACCTCACTTATAAAAAGGAACCTCCTCTCCAATATTATTCACGAGCATAGATCCTAATATATCAAACATTCAATGAAAAAATAACTTCTTAGAATCATTCACCACATCATGGATATTATTTTAATTCTTTAATACCATATTATGAAATCTTCAGGTGTAATACAAAGGATGAATTTAAAGAATAAGTATAACTCTAAACTGAGTTCGTCCATTTTATTTATTATTATACATCCTTTAATTCTATCCTAAAAATTATTATATATATTTTAATAATTATATAAAATATAATAAAATGTATTTATGTTTATATTAAAACTATTATTAGTATACTTTTCTATCTTATGTTAAAGGAAAACACCGCTTATGTGTATATGCAACCTACAACAACTATAAAGCGATGTGTTTCATTTTTCATGACAACCTCACAATGATGTAAATTATAATGTATTAAATGAATATATATGATATACATAAAATTATTATTATTATTATTATTATAAGTTATTATATATATTACCCCCTTATCTTTATATCTGTTTGAAAATTATAACGTCATTTGTGAAAAAGTGTGGACTACCACCTCCAAAAAGTGAAGTGATTCATTTTTCATGTATGCCTTTCACGAATGATTCAAAATTTGAATTTAATGTTTAAAAATGAAATTTACTTCATTTTTAATATTCTAAAAATGATTAAACCATTATCAATATGAATGGATTATAACTATCAAACTTAAACTTTGAATGAAAAACAAATAGTTAACACTCTGGGTGATGATGTTAACAATGAATTTTTAATAAATTAGTGATACAATGTTTAATTAAATCATATATAGTATGAAAGCTATTAATTTAGTTATATTATTTATTTAAATTAAATATAAGTTTTATTTCTTTAGGGTTTATGAGTGTTATGAAGAATGTTTGAGTTGAGTTAAGGGTAATTTCATATCACTTCCACTTAAATGAGACATGTTTTACTTTTTGCATTGAATTTATTTTCCACATTGTATCTTATAAACTATTGAAAAATTATACAATGAATTAATATTTATTTATTTTATTAAAATTTTCATACTGAAGTGTTATACTTTAAGGTATTATGATTAAAAAGTTACCCAAGTAGTAAGGATTTATTTCACTGTGTAATCTTTTATCATGATTTTTTATTTTTAGATTTCCATTTAATAAATTTTATGATCAATTATCCTAAAACACCGTATATTTTTTACTTAATATTCTTATTTATTTTGTTTCATTTTTTAATCCAAATTTTATTTTCCTTGGTATATAAAATGATAAATTAAATGTTTCTATGAAAATTTAACCTCATTTTCTTTTATCAAATGATATTTTTCCTCTATATTAATTTTATGTAAAATGTTTAAAAGAATGATTCATTCTATAATGAAATTTTTATTTAATGTCGTTTTAAACCATATTTGATATTATTTTATAATATTTTAAATGAATATTCTATTCATTTTTAAATAGAATTAATTTTTTACACTACCAAATTTTTGAATGTAATATCACTTTTTAAGATTTACTAAATGAATGAATTTTCTTACCATCATGAATGTTCTTTTCATTAAATATCCCTTTACAATTTAATATGTATATTTTTTGAGAAATATTTTTTTTTCAATATTCTGGGTAAATATATACAATTTTTATAAAAATAAAAAGGTTTTAATTTCTCAAAATAAGGAAAAAAATTTATTCTTATTTATAACATACATTTTAGAAAAAGTATCGAGGAAGTTATTTTAAATGTTTTTTATTCTATTTTCATTAATATTTATAAAAAGCATGGTTTTAATATAAAACCTTTATATATGTTGAATTGATGTGATCATTTCTTCTATTATTGATTCATTGGATATTATTTTATAATAAAAGTCTATATTTTACGTATGATTGATTTATAGACTATAATTTATACTAATTTTATATTCTATTAACCATATTCCTTTACATTATTTTTTTTCTTAATAAATATTATTAATAAATTTATTTCATTGCACGGATAAGTATTCCACATTCATGATTCAATAGAGGTTATTTTTATTTGTAAGTAATTATAATAAAAAAATTGTATTGATAAATTAATATATGATGAATTAATTAAAAGTGTATGGGTTAGGTAGGGCCTAGTTATAGATAGCCTCTCGGTATATCAATTGGTCTCATGACATAAAATCAGTGGCTACTTTAGTTTTTAAATTTGTGCATACCAACATATTCAATGAATGTTTCATGGTTAAGGCCTTGATGGTATAATTCATAATATATTTGTTAATGACTTGTTTGTAAGATCATAAAGGTTCAGGTTAACATACTTTCTTTTTTAAGAATTAATTTTTAATTATTTAATTTATTGATATTTTTATATTATCCATGTATTTAATTTTAAATAATGTTATTAAATTAATGGAGTGTTTTTTGATTATTCACCATGCCATATTTATTAGGAATTATATAATCTAGATATCTTTTATTGCACATAATGCTTACTGAGCATCACAGATCACCATTTATTAATTTTCATTTCATCTTGATATTAAGAAGGAATATTTGAATTTTATACAAGTATGAAATAATGTTTCTCATGCTATATTTTCTGCTTCTAATATAATATTGAAGTAATTTATGTATCTAGTTTTCCAATACTGTTAAACTGATCGATCATTAATGGTATTATCTCTTGTATATTGTACCAATTTAATATATATAAACCATCTCTAGGTTACTGGAGTTGAGGATATTATAATTCTTATCAGAGGATTTTTAGTTGGACCCTTGGGAGAAATATTTTAGAATTACATAGCTAGCACAATTATTGTGATAATTACATATAGTATTTGAGAACTTTTTTATGAAATTGTATTCCACGTATAAATATTCATGATGAATTTTGGGATAACTAAGTGATAAACATTGATTAGTGATCGCTCCATGAGTATGTAACTGAATCAAAACCAGTGTTCAATGTATATATTACCACTTTGAGCATGCCAGTATATCATGTCATAACTACCACAAAACTGGGTTTCCACAGCAGCACCCTTTATCAGTGCTAAAACATCCCTGATAAAGGTCACTTTTAACAGCGCTAAAAAATAGCTGTTAAAAGTGACCCTTTATTTTATCTTTTTTAGTGATGTTAAAGGAGACCCATTTATCATCATTTTTTAGTAGTAATAATAAATGGGGGATTCATCAGTGATTTTTCCTAGTGTTTATAAAGTTTATATTTCAAAATAAATTATTAAAAATAATATATTATTATATACCTATATTTATATTGATATAAATATAATATATATTTTTTAAAATATATTTAGATAAGTATAAAGATATTATTACATTTAATATATAATAAATTTAGTGAAAATAGATTTAAAATATTTCAAAAAATATTACTAATTAATAATGTGCTAATTATAATCAACTAATAATCATTTATTAACAATTTGAAGACACAAAAAATCAAAAAATAAATAAAAGGTCTAAAATAAGTTGAAAATGTAACTCAAATATCAAACAGTCATAACATTTGATCTGGGTGTCATTTTGAGCTCTAAAGCATATCAAATCGATGCTTCTAATCAGATCTATGGTCTTGCGCCCCAAAGGAAACTTCTGTCACATTTTCCAAGGCCCAGAAGGCCTCCAAAACTGAGTTTTTAGTCAGGATACCCCAATTTTTTCCCATTCAAATAGGTATAACTTCTAATACACATTTTCCCTAGGCATGTACCACATATCATATTGAAGAATGTTTCATTATATTTGATTTTACTAGTTGTGGATTTGAAAAGGACTTCTGAATTAGATGTTATGGTCGTTTTAATATTTTATGTCATTTCAAATTCACATATATATGTCTTTATTTGTAAATATGTGTGTGTGTGTGTTTGTGTGTGTGTGTGTGTCTGTGTGTGTGTTTGTTGTATATATGTATGTATGTATTTATATATTTATTTATAAACACACATAAAAACATATTTTAGAAATGTATTTAAAACTAATCTTATAAATATATATTAATATACAAATAAATATACGGATAAAAAATAATAACTATATATATATATAAATTAATATAAGAATAAATATATATATACTAATATATGAATAAATATATATATATTTATATGTATTAATATAAATAAATATATTTACATTAATATGAATCTATATTAACATACGAATAAATATAACTATATATATATAATAAATATAATTTTGTATTAATATATGAATATATATATATATATTAATATATGAATAAAAATATATGTATTAATATAACTATATATATTTATATTATTATGAATCTATATTAATATATGAATAAATATTACTACATATATATAACAGATATATCCATAAAGAGATAAAAAACAAAATAGTTTATTGGTAAAGGTGTAGGCGCGCAAGGGGGAGGTCTTGGGTTCGAGTTCGGGTGGAAGCAGGGAGGGGCGTGTGGGCTTGTGGGGGATACATGGGCAACGACAGCATGTGGGAGAGTGGGAGGGGGTATTCCTAGCACTGATAAAGGGTGGTTCAAGTGCTGTAAAAATATCCCCCCTGCATTATATACTCTTTTTAAAATTTTTTTAAAAAAAATTGACTTTTATCAGTGCTTAGAAAAAGTGCTAATAAAATATGCCTTTATCAGCACTTTTCTAAGTGTCAATAAAAGGGAAACCCTATCTTCTCCTAGATTAATAGATCTTTTTTTATAATTTTTAATTCCATTTTCTAGCACTGATAAAGTCCATATTTGAAGTGGTGATAGCTCTGAGAAGATCGTGGACATATTAGTGCAACTAAATCAAGTTATTATTAATATGCTTACCCATATAAAGAAACCAAATAAGAGAAAATATAGGGTGAAGGAAATTATAATTATGCATTAAAATATATCTCTATTTTTGAAAAAAAAGTAACCGATATGAAATTCATAAAACATAAAATAATAGGAAAATTGAGTTTTATAGAAGTTCGGGTGATAATGACATCTGAAGGAAAAATGTTAAACATCCTATGTGCCTTGAATGTGGGAAGAATCATTTGGGTAAATTAATAACTACTATAATAGTTTATTATAAGTGTGTAAAAAGTCAATCATACTTAAAATTTGATAAGAAAGAAAGAATCAACTAATATCTGATGGTTAAACTCTAAGGAGATGTTTCATTATGCAATCCAATGCCCCAAACATCAAGGTTATCCCTAATAAATATGTTTTTTATTTATGAACATAATTTCAGTATTTGTATTAATATAAAATATATAAGTATTGTTCTAATAATATTCAATTATATGAAAAATTTATAAAATTAGAGTTTTGGAAACAAATGTTGAATAGTATCAATCACCAAGAAAAGTGATCTTTTAAAAAATGTAATGGTTTGGTTACATTTATTGAAAAATTTATAGATGACCATAAAGGTTATTATGTGATATGAAAATTCAATACATAGTAAATTTTACATTATTTTTTGTTTTTTTAGAAATACAAATTTTTTTGTATATATATATTTAATTTATATAGGTTATTTGTGATTAAAAAGAGTCACGTATGAATAAATGGTCAACATAACATTCTATTTTTGTGTTCAAATTTAATTAATAATATTTGAGTAATCTTATATTGATCATTAGGCACTATAAAGATTTTGGAGATTAATATTTATGAGATAATATTCATATTGGTTATTATTTCACCATGTTCTACCCATTTTAGTTTTAGATAGGCAAGTTATTGTTTCATCATATTATTTGTATTATAATCAATGAAAAGTGTATTTTAGTGATTATGACATGGAAAGATTATCATGATCATTATTACACAGATATAAGGATTAAATCATACTTATATAGTAGGAATATATTATATATTTAAATTTTATCACGTCTTATATCCCAATGTAAAATAATTTCTCGAACATAAGAAAATAGAAGATATATATATCAACTATTTTGTTGAATGTGACACTAAAATACCATGATACATTCTCATAAACTAATTTGAAATTATGATCATTATAGATTTATATGCAAAATAAGATTCCGATTTATAACCTATAAATTAATGTTCATGACAGTACCTATATCTAATTTTGTTAATATGCTATGATATATTCTGTTTAGAAAAAAGCAATTAAAATTGTGAGGATATAATTTTTGTAATAAGGGAATAATGTATTGGAATGGTATTTTATTTTATAATTTCTTTTTAAAGAACATTATTTTCGATAGTATACACCACATGTAGCACTGAGCTTAAACAAGCTATGAAATAAAATTATTTAAATATGACTACTATAAACTTGTCATTGGGTGAGAGGGTGTGAATATGAATTCATGAATTATGAATTTAATTTAAGAGAAGTATTAATTAACATAAGAAAATAGTTAAATCAGTAGTTGAAATTCATCTAATTGTTCTTATTAGAAAAAACCATTAGAATAAATTCATTTTATCATTTTAAATTTATTTCCTTCTAAAAATGAATTTTAATCATTTTAAACATATGTAAATAGATTAAATTTATGAAACTTTTTGAGATAATATTTTAAAAATATAACATAGTTCATGAAATTATAAGGTAAAAATTATCTTATAGTACTTTTTTGGAATTTTTCTAAAAGGATTCATTTTTTTTGAATTGATAATAATATAGATTTTTTCAAAACTATCATTTATTTTATTTAAATAAAGTAATTTAAAAGTCAGAAGTTTTATTGTATTTAGTATTAAAGTAAAAAAATTGTCTTATACAAAACATAATATATTTAATGACATATTAATCAGTATTATATTTAATTTTGGAGTAAGTACAAATTTATTCTTAAAACGCATTTTTCTAGAAGTTGGATTCTATATGTTTTTCATACTTATATTAAAATAAATTTATTCTAGTTATTGAAATTTGATTAGGAAATATGGATATAATATTTATAATTAGTATGTTCATAAATTTTAAATAGTTCAATTTCATTTTTATACATAATTAATAGTGACCATGGTAAAATTTAGTCATCGTAGTAATGGGTAAAACATGTTTATTGTGGCTAAAACTATGGAAACTGTTCTCAAAATAAACCCAACACATTCATTTATTTAATTATATGAGATTAATTTTGATACAATCATCATGATTTTGAAAATATGTATTTTTTGTACCACATACTTTTGATTATGACCATTATATTATTTTATGATAAGAAAAATTACAAAATGTTACTCTCATTGTTTTAATATCTCTTAAATGTTTTCATAGTGATAAAAGGAAGATATGAATGGTTATAAATGGTTATTTTTAATATAAATATTTTTTATGTCTTTAATTTAACTTTAATTTTTCGAGATAATATAATTTCTTTGAATGATTACACAATACGGACACAATGCTTTTGTAAGTTATGGAAACATAAAATTATTTTTTTTTTGAATTGAAGATATATGATTTGTACTAAAATGACCTTAAATGGTATTTAATGTCTCAAAATTATTTTTTAATCTTTATAAAATTAAATAAAAATTATCTTGACTCATTTGGATGAGATAATTTATATACTATGATGAACTGTTCCTGAATGTTTCACCTAAAATTTTTAAATTTTCTTTTATGAATATAAAAGAGTGAAACATTAGTAATAACTTTTAATGTTAAATAGGGTCAATGAAGGGGTTAAAACAAAATAAAAATTTTAAAATGACACAAAAACTTTTCCAAAATTTATTTTTATGTTATATTTCAAAATTATCTTCCTTATGTTATAATCTATGTAATTTTTTATACATTTTAGATGATTTATTTACATATTATATATTAATATAAAATTTTTACACCCTCCACACTTATAGAATGGTTAATAATCTCTATTATAATTGAGAAACTTAGTCTTGGCTTGGCCAATACCTAATAAAAAAATTCCTAGATTCGTTCATCATATCCAACAGTTTTTTTCCTTTCCCTAAGTCCATCTAAATAAGGCTTAAGGTTTAATCCAAAGAAGGATTAAAAAGAAAATGTATAACTCTTAACCAACATTATTTATTTTATTTATTCTTCTATATCAAATTATATCTTATCCATTATGATATAATAACCTCAATATCTTCCATATGATAAAATTTTATAATGTTTATTGAAGACCTATTATTCATCTACTTTTCTAACTTATAGTAAATGAAAACGTTTCTTATGCGTATGTGTAGACCACTACCACCACAAATCAATGTGTTTCTTCATCACTGACTCAAATGGATTATTATTATAATAGATTTAATTAATATTTATGATATTTAAAAAATAATTATTAATCTTAAAAGATATTATATTACTTCTTACTATTCCATCTATTGGAAAATGATATTGTTTTTTGTGTGTATATATGGATGACTACCTCAATGAAGCGATGTGATTCATTTTTCATTTCAAACATTCAAGAACTATTATAAATTGGTAATTAATTTAAAAACCTTATAATTTTTTAATTATTAATATTATAAAAATTAATAGACCTTGACCATGATGGAAGTAAGGAAACCACTGAATTGAAACTTGAAGGAAAAAAACAAAACAGTTAACACTCAAGATAATGGTGTTAATAAGAAATTATAAATAAACATGTGATACAATGTTACAAGTGAATCATATATGTTATTATAAATATTAATTTTTTCTATTATAGATTCATAATAAATATAAATTTATTATAAATTATTTTAAGAGTTCATACAAAGAAAGTTGGAATTGAGGCAAGGATGATTTTGTCTCATTTCAACTTCAATGAGGCATGTTATTCATTAATCACTTAATTACATTTTCATGGTTCATATAAAAACACTATGAAACATTATATCATGAATACCTCTATATTAAATGTATTAAAATAATTATCCATGTTCTCTCTTTTAAGTAATTTTGATTGAAAAGTTGTCAAACATATAAGAATTTATTTCACAATCTCATTTCTAATAGATATTAATTCTATTTAAATTTTTTTGGAAATATGTTTTTAATATATTATCTATAAACCCTTTCTAATATCATCTATTAATATTATTTATGTGTTTTCTATGTTTTAATCAAAAAAAATTCTTTCTTTGGTACTCAAATATCTTAATAAATTATTTTTAAGAAAATTCACCCTTATTTCCTCTTAGGTCGATAAATATTTTCTTCCATATTTTTGTTTTATAAAATGTTTAAAATAATTTTATTTTCTAAGATAAATTTTTTATTTAATTTAAATTTTAACCATGTTTAATATTTTTCAATGTTTAAAAATGAATCTAACTTTTCATTTTTGACATTAGTCGCATTTGTAATTTTTACCATAAGTGTGAAACAAACCATTATTTCTGAGAGTAAATGAACAAAAATATTTTCCCACTATCATGAAAATTATATTATTTTAGGATTCATTTATATGTTTCTGTGGTTATTTTAAAAAAATTCCCAATATTTTAGGAATTTTTATAAAAATTATAACAAAAGAAAATATTTTTATTTTCTTAAAGTGATTAGAATAATTTTTAAAGTTATTTATAACTTTATTTTTACATAATGTTATAAATTAAATATTTTTAATTATTTCTTCAATTTTATTTTGAATTTCAAAAAAAAAAATTTAATACAAAACATTTATTTCTGATGAATTGGTTTTCTTATTTCATCATTTCCATATTATTGGTTTTTTGGTTGTTAACAATCACATGATGGCAATCCCTATCACACTATATCATTTCACTTGACATTATTTGATTCTCCATGTCCATATATTATGTATCATAGATTAATAATGCATGATTTTGAAAAATTTTCTATTATTTTAATATTATACCAATACAATATATAGTTATAGTTGAATAAATTTTATTGATTAAGTTTTTTCATTTATTGGGTAAATATTCCATATTCTTGGTTCAATATAGATAAATGATGATATATAAGGAATTTTGAGAATAAAGTTTATTGAATAATAAATATATAAAAAATTATAGGACATATAAGGAAAGGGTGGGGCTCAATTATATATATCCCCTTGATACATCAACAATTTTTATTAGTCAAAATATGTGTCCACATTAGTTGGGTATTTAGTGTATCTCTACCCATTCAATAAAATCATCTTATCCATGGACATGATGGAAATATTCACAATATCTTAGACTAGGCCTTGATTATAAGATCATTAATGCTTGGATATATTTATTTCCTTTATTAAAAATTTAGTAATCATTAACCATATGATTTATATGTTAATATTATCCATGGATGTATATTGAACTCATTTTGTTCATTCAATGGAATTTGTTTTGATTGTTAACTATTTCATATTTATTATGCTTTATTTACTATAGTTTTCTTCTAATATACATAAAACATACTAAAAACCTAAGATCACCATTTATTTATTTTACTTTCCCTAGGATATGAAATGGTAATCTATGAATTATCTTTAAATATTCAAGAAAGTTTTTCATGATGTATTTTTAATTTCTGATGCAATATAGAAGCTATAAAAATATATACTTTTCCATGAATATTAAATCAATAAATCCTATGCAGTGTGATCCATTGAATAATAAACCATTTTAGTAATTAATCACTATATTTGGGTTATTAGACATATGGACGTTATAGTGTTGATAAAGATTTTTTTTGACATTAATATAGAGGATTCTGGAGATATGAACACGTGATTTTTCATGTTTTTTCATAAATGTGGAGATGTTAGATGATTTCTTGGTGATTATCCATCCTTTTTAAAAATATAATGGTTAAATAGAAATTTTTATAATTAATTATCTAGAAATTTTTTCCTGAGATATGTGATCAAGTGTTGATGTCATCTTGGATTAGGCATGTATGGTAATTACAGAGGAGTTGTAAAGCATCATCTAGATATTAACATTAGATTGAGCAATGTAGTCCCTTTTATAAAAAAGGTGGGTTCTTTTTCATGAAGGATTTCATATTCCAACATGTTACATGGTAACGTGTAATGGTATATGAATAATTAACACTAAAGGGAAAGTGATAGGACTGCATTGAGCCTATAATATATGAATAATGTTCTCTTTATAAACATTTGTATTTGGGATAATCTTATGACTATGCCACCAAGAGGTAATGATGCTAGTTAAATTAACAGAGACCTCAGGTAGGTCTTAAAACATGGGATGAGTCATGGATAGGATAGGTTAGTTTCCAAGGGCTTGTTGGGAATTAATTATAGACTTATACCTAGTGATTATTGGTGAGAAGGTTTTATGTCTCATGACTAAGGATTGAAACCACCTTGATGTGTTGATTAGGTGTATGGTGAGTTCTATGAGCTGGATGAGTTCTATAAGAATATAGATTGTATATCAGATAAGGGTTTATAATAGGTTATGTCTTAGAAATATATTAAGTTATATATGATATAGGACCTGGGTGTGGGTGATGGGAATTGTTGCTGACATGGAATTAGGTTTAAAAAGAGATTAGAGTGAGTTAGCTTGGAAAATTCCTTGGGTAGTAAGACTAGGTTTTGATGCATGAATTGGAAAAGGATAGTGTTGATCTTTTAGTATAGGGTCAGAAAAAAACCTAAAGGATATGCGTACATTTTGGGTTGTTAGATTTGAATATTTTTAATATTGATTTGATACTACAAATGGTTTGAAGGACTCCAATGTACACCCATATAGGATATATGATAATTCTTAGAAGGCTGGCATATTGTTTTTTTAACATGATGGTTTTAGGATGATTGGTATATGATGATGGATGGATTATGAAAGTTTAGTTACTATTTTGGAATATGTGTTTGGTTAATATGATTTTATGATGATCTGGTTATCTTATGGGATAGGATGTATGCCTTGATTTTTACTTCATTCATTTAATAATCTTGTACATGTGATAATAAATGAATCTTTGAGCAACCCATGAAAATTATAAGGTATGGTATGCCTTTGAGTGATAAGGTGGTAGAAATAACATAAATTTAGTAATAATTTAATGGTTATATTTTGAAGATATATTGGTACCTACCTTGAGTGATTATTTTTTAATCAGGTAATGACATCATATTGAGTGGGAAAACATTGGAATAGAACTCCTTGAGTGAAAATGTTTGTTCAAGTTTTGATGTGATGTGATAAATTGAATTATCATGAATAATATGGTGGTGGAAGGACCTAATAGAGTGGTAAGGTTGGTCTAATATATGGATACATGACCCTAACGTACATCTTCAGCTAGTGGTTAGGACATGGTGACACTATAACCGATGTCTTTTGGTATGGGTCTAGTCATATTGCATAAGGGGAATGGTTTATAGAAATTGTGGAAACAGTTATGCTGACATGTTGTGGTCAATTTTTTATCACATGATAGCCTAACATGTGTCTATGTGGTGGTGGTACAAAGTATATTTTGACATAGTTTTAAGCATGTATGGTCGAGTTTCATAGTGATCTTGTAACCACATGGAAACTGTTAAGAATAATTATTACGAGTATTTATTTTCTAAATTCATACAATTATATGATTTTTTATATTGGAGAAATTAGTGTGACCATATGTATTTTTATATTTTACACCATATTGATAATTATGGTGTGCATGTAGACCTTATGTCTATTTAACGTGTCTGGACATAGGTTTTATAGTGGATCGGGCTTGGTTAGCTTGACATTTTATTAAAGATAGGGTGAGGAGAGGATCGAGTATAGTACAAGAGATTACTGTGTATTTTATTCTTTATTATTATATTAATATGATCAACCTAGTGGATGATCATTTTTTGTATAATGGTATTCTTCCACATATTATATTTTTGTAGAATTTTGTATCGATTATGTGTACTACGATGATTATTTAGATGTTGTTTGTTTATTTATGTTGTTATCTTACTATAATTCTATTAAATAGTTTTATAAATGTATGATTTTATCCATGTAAATAGTTAAATAACTCTATAATATGGGGAGTCATGCTTGAGTCCATGTGGTGCATCCTACTAAGACGTCATTGAGTGTTCAAAAGTACTGGTGTAACAAATATAATTGCAGTTTTACTGTTATAATTGTCATAGAGACCTTTCAAATCTTTTAAATACCAATTATTTACATCATTATTTATTCACTAAATTTTCTATTAATATTCTATATTTTCCATTTATAGAATCTGAACCAAATTTTTAATGATTTGTGCTTTTCACAGTGTTTTCAAGTGATTTATATTTCTAGGATACCGAGAGCCTATTTATTTCTAAATTCTATTCATGTTTTTTAGTTTTTATTATCCCATTGATCTGTTATTAATTTTATAGAGTGTTTTTAACTTTCATATGTAAGGTTATATATTCATGAAATAAAAGTACAATAATTTTTTCTTTATGGTACATGTCATTCCGTTATATTATAAATTATATCTAAATATAAAACATAAATTTTTTTAAGAGAACATTTTTTTATAGAAACTTTTGGGCCATTATGTTATCCCACTTGATAAATTATGTCCTCCAATTTTAATTTCGTACTATATTATGCAAACATATGGGGGTAATTATAAATCATTACATCATTAGGCACCAATTTCTTCCATTTATAATTATGATTCCTATATAATACATTAAAAATGTTATTTTTCTTATTTCATATCACTTTATCCATACAATCTAATATCTTCACTAGTTGATCCTCATAAGGGATATCGTGTTGCAACTCCACTACCCCCAAATTTAATAAATGTGAGGGATTTGGAATGTAATTTCCTTAGAGGGACACATGGGATACATTTTTTACTAAAGATATTTTTCGTGGAAGTCCCAATCAATAAGCCACATATTTAATGTGATTAATAATCACAAAGGGGGAAAATATATATGATATTTCTCTCCCTTATTCTCAAATATCATCCCTCTATTCCATGTATATATTTTGAGGAATAATTTATATCTAACATATTACTTAATGATTCATTTAGGATTGTGAAATTATATCTTTTATTGATTTTTTTCTACTCTAATGTTTCTCTAAAACATGTTGACCTTCTTGGTCATCTCTTTTACTTTCTTCTAGTCCTAGTAGATAATTTACTTTAAGTTTATATCAATTTTTTAGATTTATACACTTATTCCCATATATAACTTCATAATTACCATCATATTTTTTACTACAAGCAATTATTATATACTATCATAACTATATGAATATATTGATCCCAACCTCCTTTTATTTCTAAAAAGTATGATCAAAGTATATCATGTATAGTTTGTATGGTTTTTCTATATTAACCATCTATAAAAGGGTTATATGTTATAATAGAGTTCTAGTATATCTTAAATGACTTTTTAGTACTCCTATAAATCATTTAAGTAAACCATATATATTTATCAGATATAATAAATAATGGGGTTCCATAAAACCGCACCACTTCTCTGTTGTATATCACTAGACATTGATCAATTGATAAGTATTAAAAAATGGATTTGAAGTAATTATACTTTAAGAGATTATCCACCAAACCCTATCTGACATTATTTTTTTCAATTTGTTTATATTACTTTTGATAAATCACATATTTATGTTGTATTTTTTCTATGTTGGTATAGGTAATGGTTTCCTTATGCCATTGGACTTTTTTTATTCTTCCTAAAGTTTATGGAATAAAAATCATTGAGATATAGATATATACAGAAATATCCTTCTTTATATTGTCTTAATAATATTTCTATTATATATCTCTGAACATATTTTTGATTCTTTGGTGGATAGATATTAATGAGATATGAACATCAATTAATAGGTCATTATTTATATTAGGATCTCATTATATAAATGATATTTTCCTAAATATTATAAATCCATATCACTCAATTTTTAACTTTAATATTGTTTTCTACTTTATTTCTCCTCCCACTTCCATATCTCTTCGCCATTATTCTGATCATTATTACTATTCTTTAAGATATATAATAGACTAATAATTTTAGTAAGATAAGATTTCATTTCTTATTTTTATGATTCAAATTTCTTTATTATACATTTATAAAAATATTATATCCCTTTCAATACTCATCATATAAATGGTTATAAGATCAGAATTACTCAATGAATCTACCACTATGTTATATTTACAATGATATTAATGGATTGATAAGTCATATCCTTTAATCATCTCTAACCTTCTTTATTGTTCCATGTTAATCTATTTCAATGTGAATATATATTTCAAAATTTCACAATTAGTATATTTCTCATTGTTTTTCTATAGATATGATTCCTATAAAAATTAAATTCTATGATCAGGTAAAAATTATAGATCATGAACCCAATAATTTTTTTGTGTACCTTCCACAATCTTCAGAAATAAGATATCAATTTATCATTTTTTTTAGTAAACTACCTAAAAAATTATTTAAATTATCACACATTAACACAAAATCATCCCCACCTAATGGTAGAATCAGTATAGGTGTTGTAACTATAATTTTATAATACTTTAAATAGCAATTTATATTTTCCATAAAAAAATATAAACCTTTCTAAGTTGGTTGGATAACAGGTTTTAAAATAATGATAATTTTTTCGAAAACCACTAATAATTATCAAGTTATCTGAGGAATTTGTGGATCTCTATCATAGATGTTGGACCACGAAATTCATGGATCTCTATTATCATTGAATGGTAAATTGATATCAAATATTTTAGATTACATTCCCCAAGATTGTAAATTCCACCATTAAAAAGTAAAATTTACTATAGTTTTCATAAAAAATCTCCGTTTATAGGGTATTTAGAATAGTATTCAAATTATCCATATAATCACCCATTATTTTTGAGTATATTTTAATTTCATCAATAAATATCACTACAATTTTTTTGATGTAATCTATAAAGAATCTTTACCAAGTGTGTGAATATTTTTGGAGCATTAGTGAGTTTGAATGGCATCACTAAGAACTCATAGTTTCCACATATAATAAAAACATTATTCTTTAATATATTTGATATTTCACATTCACTTGGAGATATCATAATCAATGATCCACCATTGATAAGTATTGATCCCCATATAATCGATCAAACATTTCATCAATACAAGGTAGTGGATACTTGTTCATTATCTTGATTATGTTGATATCATGATAATAAATAAATAGATTCAATTATCTGCACTTATTTCGAATTAAAAGGATGTGGGATCCCAATGGTGAACCATTGTAGTACATAAAACCCTAGTCCAAGAAATCTTACAGTTTCTTATTTAACTCTCATAGTTAAATGAGAGTAATTCTTTAGATCCTTTGGTATATAATAAGAACTTTGTTTACAAGTTCTATAAATAATTAAATATATCATTAAATAGGGAGAATAAGAAACCCTTTGATGAATACATCGATATATTCCCTCATAATGGGAATGTTCTCAAGGATGGTACTGTACTCTATCATTATTGTTTATATAAGTTATTCTTCCTCAAAATGAAATAATATCCATACATGGGAAGAATTTTCTAATGTATATTAACAATATTCATTTCCCATGAATATAATCAAATTATATTGAAGTAGATCTAAGAAAAAATCCACAAATATTTATTATAAAAAAACAAATTTTGGAAGAGTTGTATACATGGGATGAAATTATTTCAAAACATAGTATCTTCCCCAATAACTAAACATATATTTCTTTAGTTGTTGTTTTAATATCTCTATGAAACACGAATTATATGAATTTTTATATAATTAGTATCAGATCAAATATTTCTTATTCATGAATGAATAACAAGTGTACATATCCCCTATACATTTTCACAATCTATAATACATTACTAATATGATAAGAACATTTTTCCCCTATAGCTTTAGAGGATGTTTTCATTGGTTATCCGCAATGATCCTTTTATTAGTTCATTGACATGCATAATATATATATTACATAAAATTGAAGCATTTCACTATTATTTAATGATTCAGTTTGGGATTCCATTCATCTATCATATTGATTTTATTATTCTTTAAATTCTGATAATATTTATATTTTTTCCATTTTATTACTCAATTGATATATTTCCACATTCATATGAGGAAGTTCCCAAGGATCTTCTTCCCATACATTTAGAATTTTGGTATTTGAATCTTCTTCCCCATTTTATATTTATCAATTTATCCTCTAGTTTTGAAAACCATTATTCTATTACTATCTCTTACGACAAAATACAAATGATATTCAATTGTCTCTTTTTATATATTCATATATCATTGAATTATATCTTTATATATCAAATTATAAAGTTGATAAAGATTTTGAATAGTAATATTTAATCTAAAAAATAAATGTTCAACCATACCGTTATGGACAATGAAAAATCTCAAGGCATACGATGGATTTCTTTTAATTTTTGACACGTAATACCCAATTTATTTATTCTCCTTTTTCATGATTCCATGTAACTCCCTCTATATATTAACATATAGGGTGATATGAATATATTATTTAAAAAAAATTATTGGAATCCTAAAATTTAATTGAGTTAGATTATTCCTTAGTCTTATTATTATCTATTACTAACCACCAATGATTAGGTTCACCCTCTAGATGATACACATCAAATATAACATTCTTTTCCTTGAATCACTAAATGATGAAGAATTTTTTATCAAATGAATTAATCCATTGATTTATTACTAGTGGACCATAAGATAAACCAAAAAGGGAGGTTTTTTTCCAATAAGTGACTTTACCGCACATTATTCTATCTTTGGTGATGTAGGTTGATCCACATGTTTCAATTTATTATTTATAATGTGATTTAATTGAGCATTTACCACTTTGAGGTTCCTATTAACACATCAATCATATGGGGAATCTCATTTGAGATATAATTACAACACTCATATCACTAGTTATTGAAATAATTATTTATATTTCAATAAATTTACTAAAATAAAGGAATGTTAGGGATAATAATTCTATAACAATTACCCATATGAAAGGAAAATTATGAACATAAAATGAATAATCACAAATCAATATAATATCTTAAGTTAGGTTTTTTAATGTTTAATTCAAGGTCATTTATTAAGTATTTCCTAATTCGTTTTAAACATAATCCAAAAAAGAGTACAACTTGATCTGATACCAAATATGATTACCTAATTTTATAAAAATATTTTTATAGTGTATTTGTCATAAATATGAATAAAAACATCAATAAATATAGAGGTATAGTGTATTACATTAATTAACTACATAACAAACATCTTAAAACTAAATAATAACTTCCCTAATTTAGATATTAATTTTATCCTCAATGATATCATTATTCCCCTACCACTATATGTGATATCCGGGAGATATACATAAATGAATCAGTGAGCTTGAAATCTCTGTAATGGAGTAATCAAGTAAAATATGATTATGAGATAACATGAGGGTGGATGACCATATTTTAGTATCATAAAATATGAAGATTATAAATCATAATGTAACACCCTTATATTTTGTGAAATATTTATTTTATTTTTCAAAATAATTTAATCATTCTGATATTTTTCATTTTACACAATACCAGATATTGATTGTGTTATATAAAACAACTAAGTTATTATTTCTTTTTAAGAAACACCATGTTTAGTTTTCCATAGACAAAAAACATAGATTATCTTGTGGTACACACCAAAAAAGTTTTTCTTGTGTTATACAGAATTATGATTTCTTTCGATATCATGAGTTACACACACAACTTATTTTTAACAAACTACATTATACTAATAATATTACTATTAAAATTTTATATAAAATACCACCTATGAGATGGAATGGAAATTAAAAACTAGATTAGCTAAATGATATACGTTAATTTTAAACATATTTATAAAATTAATCTTATTTTATCAATTAGCTATAAATGAAACAACTATTTAAAAATAAAGATAATCCTTTTTTAAGAAAACAAATTTTCAATATAAAAAGTATATTTTATCTCAATATATTAAACAAGCTAATATAGATGAATTTTTATAATAAAAATTATATACTAAAAATTCAATAAATAAATTTAATTCTCAACCAATATATTTGATATGAATAAGATTAGAATAAATCCTATTTTATGAATAAAATGATGTATTTTTCAAAAGGATAATTTTCTACCTTTTAATGAAGAATAAATTTTAAATATAATTTATGCAACTTTGATAATATTTATATGAAAAAAAATAAACTTTTTCTTTGATAGAGGGATATAAAAAATTTACTTTGGATGATTTTTTTGTATTTTTATAATATGTTTCATGTTTTTTTAATAATGAAAAATACATATTTGTAATTGAAAAAAGATTTTCCATAAACAAAAACTATGGTGATTAATTATATATTTTATTTTATTTAAAGTAAAATAGATTATTTTTTATAAATTAATCCAATATAGGTCATTAGAATCAATTTCACATTGAATTTGGATATAAACACATGTCAATTTTTTGGACATTTTCACTTTAAAAACTAATTTTCTAATTCCTTCAAATATAATAATTTTAAATTAATTTTAGAAAATTATGTGTTTTGAATTATGAAAAATGGATTTATTATTTTAAATCATAATTTCCAAATTTATTAAATAGGCCCCATTAAGTTTTTGGAAAATATGAATAATAACATTAGTAATTTTTATTACCACTGTTATGGGTAAATAGGGTAATTAAGGATGTAAATAATATTATAAAAATTATAAAACTACCATAACACTTTCCAAAATTTCATTGGGTAAATTTAATTCAACCCTTAACCCATAAGGATCAAAATTTAATAATTTAGTAGACGCTTTTCAAGAAAAAATAATTTAAATATTATTAAACTCAATGATAGTGAAAAAATGTCACACGCTTACTTTTAATAAGTATATTATTTTTAATATGGGGATAAATAGAAAATATTATCGTCTATATATATTATTATAAAATATAAAATTTTTATCTACAACATAGAAATTTAGTTTTAATTTTTTTAGTAAGGAAATAATTACAAAATGGTGAGGCATTAATTATTCCTTTATCGGAACAATCAATTAAAATTTATTTGAAATATTAAAATGGATATAATTTGACTTAATTGAGGTTATGATGAATTTTAAATGTAAATATGACATGATATGGTTGTATTAAATTATTTTTTTCAATGCAATATAGTTCTATTGATTTTCTTAAATCCAATGTTATTAATAGTGTAAAAATTGAAACATATGATATTTTATGAAATTAATATTTATTAAAATTATTTAAAAATCATAAAATATTAAGTAAAGAAAATGGATTGATATATGTTTTAAATATCTTAAATTTTTCATATATGGTCTGATTTACACTTAAAATATAAATATTGCATCCTCTTAATATTAAACACTTGGTTACCATAGTTAAAATTAAAATGGATTAACTAAGGGTTAATCAGTATCATAATATTTAAAATAACATAAAATATGTATAAAAGATATTGTATGATGATATTAAAACATTATAATATCTTTTATTTGAAAAAATTAACTTTTGGAGTTATTTGTATTGATATTGGTTTTATTATAAATTGATGATTTATTAAATTCCAAAACATCCCCTCCCCTCTATTATAAAAGGAAACAACCTCCCTCATCTTATTTACCTCATTGAATATTATATCTCAAAAAATATAAAAAAAATAACTTCTCCAATTCGAAATCCATATTATATAGGTTATTTCTTTCCAAAAGTACTAACTCTAGAGTCTTTTAGGGGAGATCTAAAGGATTCGTTCTGAAGTATAGATAATCTCTCTAGCTGATCACTAATTTTTTATACTCTTTTATAACTCATCTAAATATATGATATATATATATCATAAAACAATAAATTTAAAATATTCAAGATTTTAATTATTATTTTTATTATTAACACACTATTATAATTCCCTTTTTCCATCTAATAATAAGTGAATGTATCACTCATCTGTACATATGACTTCCAGTCTCCATGTAGTTATATAATTCATTTTCCATCACCAAATTTTTAGAGTGCGAACTATGATGGGTTTAATATTTATATAAGAAATTTATGATATAATTACCCTTAAAAAATTATAATCTCAAATATACCTTCTCACAATCTAATATTCAAGAAATTATAATGTTTCTTATGTGGGTCTGTGACTTACCATCTTTAGGATGCGATGTGATACGTTTTTCATCTATATTTCACATGGATTGTAATAAATATCAATGTTATGAATATATATGATATATAAAACAAAATTATGATTCATTAATGATAATATATCATATAATATGATTTATTTTAATATGAAAATAAAATGAAAACAACGTTAATGCCTTCATATGGCATACTGTCTCGATGAATAGTTTATTTTGTTTTATACATTTAAATTTTATGAATCACTATAAATATATATATCATTAAAATATGTGATATTTATATAATTATTCTAATTATATAAATTATTAATTCAAGATCTAAGTAATATGACTAAGGAAAACAAGTCAAAACACATATGAAAAACAAAGTAGATATTACCTGAATTTTAACATTAACAGCGAATTATTAACAAACAAGTAATATATATTCATAATCATAAAATTTATGGTATTAGATATAATAATTTGGTAATATAACATATTTTTAATAAACATATATTTATTATATAGTTGTTTTGAATGAGTACGAAGAGAGCCAAGATATAAGGTAGGATAATTTCATCACGCTTTCTATTTCTATAAGATACATGTCATAGTCACCGCTCGCTTGTTTTATGTGGTGTATATACTAACATTTAACATGTTATATAATTAATTTTATTTATTTAATTATATTAAAATATTGAATTTATGATGTTATTTTATAGTGTTTATGATTTTAACGATACTCAAGTAGTAAGGGATTGTTGTCTCGCTTTTATTTCTGTGGGACACATGTCGTATACATTAATTATTTCTTTTATGTGTCATATATATTACCCATGAATGTATTTTATGAGTATTATTATGAATATTATAGTATTTTTATATCCATATATTTTTCATTATTTCTGGGGGAATATGATTTTTCTTGATTTTAATGTGACAAATGATTATTTCACAATCTAATCAATTATCAAGATTATTTCATTTTAAATCACTATTGTGAAATATTTACCTTTCACATCCATATTTTCTAAAAATGTTATTCAAAATGATTTTACTATAACATTACGCATATTTGAATTTATTTTTACCCATGTTTTACTTTTTATGAAATTTTTCTCAAGGAATCTTTTTTGTTGTTTCCCAAACAAGGTAATTTATGAATTTTCTTGAAAAAGTGTGAAAGGATTGTTTTTTTAACCTATAAAACAAGAAAATAATTTTACTTTATCATGAATCCTTACTATTTTTAAGCCTACCTTACCATTTTAAAAATCAATTTTCAAGTAAAATGGTTTCTTTTAATATTTTGAATCATTTCAAGAAAATAAAACACTTTCAAATGAAAATGATATTTTTCACGAGAATTGTTTTCAAGTGATCTCTCAATATTAATTTCCATCCGGGATAAAAAAAATTAATGCCGCTTATGTTTTTCTGGGCATATGATTCAATGTTACCATTATTATTATTATTTATAATGGTTCAATATTATGATGTAATTAAATTTATAAAACCCATTTATTTTTTACGGATTATGTTAGGACTAAATGATGTTAATGAAACCCATTTCATTCCATGGGTTCTGATATGATGAATGATTTATGTTCATATGGAATTAATAAGTATGGTTTTAATTATCTGATAGGTGAGTCATATATCTCCCTCCAATTCATTGGTCAATGATTTATATCTCATGAGATAATTATGGGGTTCAAGTCGATGGGATTGATCTCTGATGGATGATGGGAAACCCTATTTAACGATGGGAAGATGGGGAAACTCGGTCCCATAGAAGGAAAGTATTAAAAATGGGGATGATAGAGTTTCCAACATAGTAGGTGTACTCCCCATTAAGTTCCCTATTTTGTTTTTTCAATGGGACTTGACTTATTGTAAATGATCTTACATGTTTTTCTATCATCCACAAATCCCACAACTTATTATTACATTATAATTTTAAGTCTTACGATCTTGGTTCTCTTTTAATTCATGTACTATAAACTATGAATATTTATTACATGATTATTATTATTTTACATGAAATTTATTATCGTCTAATGTTATAATCACATTCTCATACCCTTATGCTCGTGTTTATTCTTAAGCACCTCCCTTGTTTACCTTACTGGGCATCTAATCTCTCACTTTATTAAGTTTTATTTTTCCTAGGTTATAAATAAAGGTTTTAGGTAGGGTAATAAAGGGGAAGTTCTTTGTATGAAACATTGAATATATTTCAAAAGACTATAGATGTTTATTCAGTGTTTCCAAAGGTAGTAAATTATTGCAATCCTCGGGAATCTGTTTTTGTAATGAAATGAATATTCATCTAAAAATATTTAGTATCCATGTATAAAAATCTTTGGTTGTTACAGTTTGTATTTAAGAAAAGTTTAGTCAACCTTTAGAATATTGTATAAGAAAATTTTAGTGAGACCCCTACAGATATTTCTAAGGATTTTTTCTAATAATTTATCTAAGGATAATCTTAATGTATCATATATTTAAATATTGGTTTCATTATTCATGTATCATATATTAAATTTTTCATGATTATGTGTTTTTATACTATGATATGTGTTTCTCGCACTATGATAGGTAATTGGTTTAACATTTAATGTTTTATATGTGGAATGTATGAGAGTTATTTTAATTTATGTCCTAAGTGGAGATCTCATGAAGATAATTAGGAAGGTTATACGATTATTGATTATACTACTAAGGATAAATAGACTGAAAATGAAATATGAAAGTTATGGGATGTTATAACAGTATTGTTTACATTTAATATTAGGAGAATGATTAAATTGAGGTTGAGGAACCTTAAGACATGATTCATATTACATATTCTTGGAAACAATAACATAATAAATCTTGAGTAGTGGTTTAATAATAAATATTTATGAAAAAAGTGTCTACATTTTGGAATTAAAAGATTATGTTACACGAATCATGAAATATATATGTATTTTCAGTATGATTTTTTTAATAAGGATTGAGAATGAAATGTTGAATGGTACTGAAGACATAGAAAATTGATTTATTGGAAGGGTGATATTCATGGGAAACAAAAGATTAAGTAAAATATTACCATTAATAAATATTTCTAATATTGAGATAATGATGTTTGGGTAAAGATGTGTAGGATATGAATAAGTAAATTGGATGATACAAATTACCTTAGAACAGATAAATGATTAGTTTAAAAAATGGGTTATGTTTTCATAGATGGAGATTACGAAATTTTTAGAATTGAAGATTATATATAATTCTCTTTGGAATAAGAAGGAAGGCTTGTTTTCGATAAGGATTTATGTTAATTATAATGTTTCATGCGAACACAAGATGAAGGTATGCACATGTTTGGTGTGTGAAAAACAAGATATACTTTTTGATATATGTGGGATCAATGATTATTGGTTTTTGGGAAATTTAGTGACCTTATTTATAAATTCAAGTACATTCATATTTTGGATGGGTTACAAGCCTAACAATTTATGAAATAGTTTATATGAAACTTTGGATATGGTTTTAGAGATTAAAGTATTATCTTTCCATATAAGTATTTATGTATATTGGATAACTTGTTCTGAAGTTTTTGTTGTGATAAATATAGATGGAATGACCTATCATTGTATTTAGGGAAATAATTATCTTCTAACACTTCAGGAATGAAAAAATTCACATTCATTTCATGGAATAAAAGATGAAGTGGAAATAGATCATGGAACAAAAAAGGGTGATATTGTGCTACATTAAAGTAAGAATATATTCTCATGAAAATTCTTAAACGTTAGGAAAAAAGGCCTTCAAATAATTTTTTTTCCTTTTTTATCATTATTTATGATATCAATGATATTTTTCAATCTTCAAGTTATGGATTTATGATTATTTGATTTCTCATAACCATGTTCTATATCACACTCTGTTAGAAAATTCATGGTTAAATTTCTCTTCAATGTCTATGTTTTCACTTTCCACCTATGTTATCCTATGTGGAAACCAAGTGATTAGTTATTTTGGTTAAATTTTATCTTTCCAACTTTTACTTTTTAAAGGGAGATTTAATATTATTTTTAATAATGTGGGTTTTTATGAAAGTAACATTTAAGTATTAAAATTTTGATTACCCAACTGAATTGCAAAGATAAAATTAATTTTAGTGTGGGTAGAAAGTAAAAAACCCAAAATTTTGTGAAATATTTTTTCCTTTTTCAAATTAATTTTATATTTTATTTATTTTTCATTTCACACAACCCTGAATACAGCTTTTATAATATGAAAAAATGATGTTATTCTTTCCGTGTACAATACACCAAGTCGGTGTTGGCCTACAAGAAACACATATATTATATTCAGGGTACAAAACACGATGTTTGGATTGTTTTACACACAATGTAATGTAATTTTGATAACTTATGTTACATACAGGACCGGGTTTTACCGAACTACATTGTATTATTAATATTGTTATTAAAATATTATTTGAGTTACCACCTAACAGTTGGAAAGGAAATCATAAACATTATTAATTAAATTATAAAAATATTTTTTAAACATGTATATAAAATGAATTTTTTTTACTAATTATATAGAAAGGTAACTAAGAAATATTTAAAAGTAAAGTAATTACTTTTCTATGAAAACTATTTTTCTATCTACAAACAGCATTTTTTATCAATAAATTAAAAAACTATTGATGAATATTTTTAATAAAATTTATATATTAAATATTCAATCACATTTTTTCCCTAATCCAATATATTTTATATACCTAAGATGAGAATAAATATTATTTTATGAATAAAATGATGGATTCTTCAAAAGGGTAATTTTTCTGCATTTTAATGGTCAACCCATTTTAAATATAATTTTTAACAATCTTATAATTATTATATGACAAAATAAACATATTATTTGAAATTGGGATATAAAAATTTACTTTGGTTGAATATTTTTAATATTTATGATAAGTTCTATGCTTTGATGAAGAGTGAGAAATACTAAATTTTAATAGAAAAAATGTTTTTCATCGAAATAATTTATAGTGATTAATTATATATTCGATTAATTTTAAAGTATAATTATATAAAAATTTTATAATTTAATCAAATTTACATCATTGGAATCAATGTCACATTGAATTTGGATATATAAACATGTTTGTATTTTCGATGTTTTCACTTTAAAAACTTTTTTACTCATTCCGTCAACGATATTAATTTTAAATTAATTTTTGAAATTTATGTGTTATGAATTTTGAAAAAATTATTTAATATTTTTATTAATATGGATTAAATTTATTTAATAGGTCCCTTATATTTTTGGAAAAAATTAATAGTAACTTTAGTAATTTTTATTACCATAATTAAGGGTAAATCGGGTAATTAAGAGGGGAAATGATATTGTAAATACTATAAAACAACCCTAAAAAATTCAAAAATGTTATCAGATGAATTTAATTCAACCCTTAACACATGAGGATTGATATTAAATAATTTAATAGACATTTTTTCATATAAATGAGATAACTATTATTAAACTCAAAGAGAGTGGAAAAATGGAACACACTTACTTTTACTATGTATATGATTATTAATATGGGTATAAATACAATATATACTCAAATATATATATTACTATCAAATATAAAATAGTTATAAAAATTATATAAACTTATTTTAAATTTTTATTAAAGAAATAATTATCATAAATAATTTCAAAATGATGATGAATTAATTATTAAATTAATGAAACAATAAATTAAATGATATTATAAATATTAAAATAAATATAATTTCACTTAATTACAGTGATAAAAATATTAAAAGTGAATATAAAATTTTATGGGTGAATTAAATGAATTTTTTAAGTAATCTTGATGGATTGATATTCTTAAAGTCAACATTATTAATAGAATCAAAATTTAAACTTAGGATATTTTATGAAAATAATATTTTATCAAATTATTTAAAAAAAATAAATAAGAACAAGGGGAAAATATTTGGTATAAAACATCTTAAATTGGAAATTTACTTTCCATTTTAAACTTTATATGGAAAAATTACAAACTTTTAATATTACAAATCGTGTAACCATGGTTAAAATTAAAATGGATTAATTAAGTGTTAATAAAAATTATAAGTTTTAAAATAACATTAAAACATGTAGAAAATCTATTATTTTATGATTTTAAAACATTATAATTTCTTTTATTCAAATAAATGTAATTTTGGACGTATTTGGATTAATATTGATTTTATTATATAAATTGTTTTTTGAAATTATGAAAGTGACCCTCCCCTCTCTTATAAAAGGACACGTCCTCCCCTATAACATTTCACCACATTAAGTATTATATATCAAATAAAATATTCCAAATTATATTATAAAATTCCTTATCCATATTATAGTGGTGATGACCTTCTCAATTTACATACTCTACAGTCCTTGAGAGGATATCTAAATGAGTCATTCTGAAGAAGGGGTAATCACTCTAATCGATCACTCTCCTTTTATACTCTTCTATACCAAGTATAAATCAATGAAATATATAGTAAAATTATAAATTAATTATCCTAAATATGATAACATTTTATTAATATTATTAACACACCCTTATACAACCCTTTCTCTTCAAATAAGAAGTTAATTTATTTCTCGTGCTTATGTTCTACTTACCGTCTCCACATAGTGATACAATTCATTTTCCATAACCGTATTTTATGAGTTGGACTTATTATGGGTTTAATTTTTATATATTATATTTATGACATAATTACATTTATTTAATGAAAACATCATATCTAAATTTTTACCATCTAATATTTTGGGAAATAATAAGGTCACTTGTGCGTACGTATGGCTTACCATCTCCAATATACAATGTGATTCATTTTTCTTATATATTTCACATGTATGGTAATAAAGATAAATTTTATGAATATATATGATATATATAACAAAATAAGTATTCTATAATTATAATATATCATATATGTTTCTTTATTTTAACCTGATAAGAAATTGAAAACAACGTTCATGTGTAAGTACAACCGACCATCATCATGAACACTGTATTTTATTTTATAACTTTAAATTTTATGAATCACCATAAATACTTAAATTTTAAATAAATATTATATTTATTTCATGTTTATAATTCTCTAGATTATTAAATCATGATCTATATAATGGGACAATGTATAAAAATTCAAAATACATGTGAAAAACAAAGAAAATATTACCCAAACTATAACATTAACATAGAATTATTAATAAACATGCAATATATATTCATAATAAAATCATATATGGTATCATATATAATAATATAGATCATTAATATATTAAAAATAAACTTATAATTAATATATTTAATGTTCTAATGAGTATTAATAGATTCAAGATATAAGGTAAGGGGTTTTTGTATCACTATTTATTTCTTTGAGATATGTGCCAAATTCACAACTCACTTATTCTATGTGGTGTATATATTGGTCTAAGAAATATTATATAATTAATTTAATTTATTTAATTATATAAAATTATTTAATTGATTTTATTCTTTTATAAGGTTTCTAATGTTACTCAATTAGTAAGGTATTTTTATCTCACTTTTATTTCAACGGGACATATGTGTTGTACACTACTTGTTTCATTTTTGTGGTGTCTATACTAACGATGAATGTATTTTATGAGTATTATTAAGAATATTATGGTATTTTAATATCTATATAATTTTAATTATTTCATGGGTAATCTTATTTTTCTAATTTTAAATAGAAAAATGATAATTTCACAATCTCAATAATAATCGGGATTATTTCATTTTAAATCACTGTTGTGGAATTTTTATCTTCCATGTCCACGCTTCCTAAAAAAATTAAAAATATTTTTACTATTAAATTATGAATATTAAATTTTATTTTTACCCCTATTATACATTTTATGAATTTTTTTGAAAGAGATATGTTTTCCAAATAGGGTACTTTTTGACATTTCTAGTAAAAGAATGAATGGAATGTTTTTTAAACTTATACGGTATGAAAAAAAATTTCTATCGTGAATCCATTATTACTTGAAGATTTCCTTACTATATTACAAGGTAATTTTTAAATAAAAATTTTTCAATTAAAATTTAAATTCATTTTAAGAACTGAAAAAAAAATTAATGAAAAATTTTATTTTCCTTAAAAATAGTTTTTATGTTATCTCTCATAATTATATTCCCTTTAAGATAACATTATTTAATGTAACATATTTTTTACTAGGTATATGGATCAATGTTACCATTATTATTTTTTGTAATAATGATGTATTCTTATTATGGAATGGTAATTGTGAAACCAATTTCATTTTGATGGGTTATGTTTTGATTGAATGATGTTTATGAAACCCATTTCAATCAATGGGTTCTGATATGATGAATGATTTATATTCTTGTTGAACACATATGTATGGTTTTAATTATTTGATGGTCGGTATATTTATCTTCATATAATAGATTAGGTAAATATTTATATCTCATTAAATAATGATAGGAATAAAGTCGATGGGTTTGATCTATAATGGAAGATGGGGAAACCTGATCCACATTGGGAAGATGTAGAAAAGTGATCCCTTATAAGGAATAGACTTTGACTGGGGATCGTGGTTTTCCTCACCTAGTAGGTTTAGTCCCAATGAAGTTTTATATTCATTTTTGGAAATACTTATTGATTTATAGGGAATTATATTACATATTTAGGTGTATTCCACAAATTCCATGTCTTATTCTTATGTTTTGATTTCATGGATCATTATATTGGTTCCCTCATGATTCATGTCTTTTTAACTATAAATATTTATTCCCCTTATTCATGCTTAGGATATTTTATATGAATGGTATCATATTATAATTTTAATATAACTTTCTCATACCATTATGCTCATGTTTATGATAATATACATCCCTTGTTTACCTTTACTAAGTATCTGAGCTCACCATTTTTCATATGATTTCCTTTCCCAGGGTTATAAATATTGTCTTTAGGTAAGTGTAATAAATGGGAATCTATTTATGGGAAACATTGAATATATTTTTCCAAAATTAAATTTTGTGTTCTCATTTTCCAAAGGCACTAAACTATTATCGTCTTTAGGCATGTTTTGTGTAATAAAATAAATATTCATCTCAAAAGATGTAATATCCATGTATGAAAAGCATGGTTTGTTATAAATAACATGGAAACAAAGAATAAGAGAGATTATAGTATAGAAACACGTTGATTAAGAAAATAATAGGAATGTTGTACATGTATAAAACATATGATTATTAACATATGGAAAGGCTTTCTACTAAAAAATCATAACATAATTTGGTAGTCTCACTTCATGTGAATCATTCATATTACCTCAATATATATTAAAATTTCAAATTTTATTAGGGAGATGCATATTTTTTGGGTTGTATTATCACATCGTAATATATCATTCTTATGTGTCCCATATAGAAAATAAATCATATATAAAACATAGCTATGTGAAAAAACCATGAGACTAAAATGGGTTATAGAATCATTTTAAAAAAAACTATCTATGATATATCTTAATATTTCAAATTAAAATATGGAATTAATGAGTTTTGAACATTCATAAATGATTAAAAATTAATAAATCAATAATATATTACACATATTTCTAGTAAAATCAACATAAAGGGGTGAAGAAGTATGTATAGAAATGAGCCTTTAAATAATGTTTTACAAAATGGGTAAAGTAAATTTAATAAAGATAAGTGAATAGGTTTTCCTTTAAAAAATTTATAAACTGTAATATTCATCCTAAAATTATTGAGTATTTTTAAAAATCATAGTGGACAATAACCTCTCAAAACTAGCATTGGTTTGTTTTCACTACGATAATTCTAGGCTCATTTACTATAGTGGAATTTCGTTACTCTCTCTATGCCTCACATCATCAATATGAGTGGGATAGAACTATTCAGTGTAATGATGTTCCTTAAAATTATTTCTACCTACTCTAGTAAATTTATAATCACACCATTCCCCTATTGATAATGTGGTGTTTTAGAAAGGATTCTCTCTTGGTTCAAAATGCTAGTGTTGCCAGCTCTCAAACATTGAAATGAACTCAAATTTATTATTTAAAGGATAGTGGTTGAGGATTATTTAGATACTACTTGGAAGATTCATGGTAATTTAGGTGTGGAGGTTGTTCCACATATATTTTCATTGATAATTGGTTCCATTAGAATGAATATTTATTTATGGAAAGAAAAAATACATAGTACAATTATGGATGCTTGATGTCGGGTATTCTAGAAATCTCAGAATTAGTTGAGGTGCGATGTTAGAAAATTTTCTAACCTTTTTCTTAAGGTTAAATATATATTTCACATATCTTTAATACCCAATATTCTACCATAGTAAATAAACATTAATAAAAAACATATAATGTAAAATATTTAATTATTTCATCAGAATGGTAATAAAATTATAATAAACTAAAAAACAAAGTTATTAAAAAATGTTGGTCGGAGTGGATACTCAAGATGGGGGTGAATTGAGTTCCAATTAAAATTTTCTATTATAATATTGCATATTTAAAATCCCCCAATTTATAAAATAAGTTAAACTGTGGTGAATTTATACAGATTGTAAATGTTCACTTAGCTTCTCAAAAATTGATTAGGTCTCAATTAATTTAACCACAAGATCAAACTAACTTTTTAAACTAACCTACTGATTTACAATAAGTGTAAACACTTTCTAATTTAACTATCAAAGTAGATTTAAAATAGTTTTGTATCTAAAAGTAATAGCAGTAGAATAAATAAGATATATGTAGTATACTTAGAATCTTAAACTAATAATGCACAGCAGATATAACAAGAGGTTCAATCTCAAGTCGTGACTTAGTCCTCTCAAATTTATATCAATTTGATCCACACCCTAGATCGAGGTTAACAATAGTTTACAAAACAGTCCAGGCCACACAAGGACCTCTACCACAGTTCAATGTGGGAAAAAAACAAAGACCAGGTCACACAAGGAGCTCATCCACAGTTGACATGGGTAAACAAGAGTTAAGAGTTTTGGAGTGAGGATTTAATATCCTCCATTTCAGTGCAGGAGACAATGTGTGTATAAGATATACAGAGTGCACCACACTGCTCAAAGGTTAATAAATAAATCACTTAGAGAGAATATATAAGATATTAAGAATCTCTAGTGATTATCAATGCAGCTATAGACTCGTTGGATTCAGTAGGAATGCTTCTGAGTCCTTCTATGGTTTTTCTGTTGAAAAACAGAGTGTCGTAGTTCATCTTGTATTCTACATGAATGAAAATGATCTCTTGATTTGTCATGTATGTTCTTCAGTGGTGTTTGATTGAATTCACAAGAGTTATTTTACAGACTTGCAGTCTCTTTCTTTCTCAAAATTGTTCTTCTTATTCAGCACAGTTCTCTCTGGTGTATGTAAGTTATTATCATTGTATACTGACACTTGAACACCACGCGTGTACTGCATCTCAAACTTCCTTATATTCCACAAGTTCTAGAAGTAGGAATGATTCCCTTTTTGTAGGTATGATATACGGTTTCCTGACATGCCAACAATTATTATTAAATAACATTAATTGCATTAAAACATCAAATATGACCGTTAGCATTATTTAAATAATATTGACAAAAAGTTAAGAAACGGTGTCACATTGATTATGTAAATGGTGTATTCTTCACGGTATGTTCTTCACGGTATGAGATTCACGGTATGAGCTTCACGGTAGGAGCTTCACAGTATGACTATGTCATGATGTCTAGCTCATTGTGTCTAGCTCATGGTTTCGAGGTCACGGTTTGTCCTTCACGGTGTCTGGGTCACAGTGAGTCCTTCACAGTGTCTGGGTCACGGTGAGTCCTTCACAGTGTGTCCATACTAAGACAAATATTTGTATTTGGACTTAGATTGTAATATACATAATATGGATTATGTTTAATCATTATAGAGTAAAAGAGATTGAATTATAAATATAAAGGTGTGATAATATATGTGAGATTTGTGATCATTCTTAAGACTTGTAAATAATAAAGAGAGTAATTAACATCCATAAGACTTGTTATCATTGAAACATGATATGTAGTTATTATTGAGATTGAAGAGAATTATCAAGATGTGCAATGAATATTGAGATTAATTAACAGTAATAGGATTTGTGATCATTAAAACATGTTTAACACATAAGGAGTACAACAATCTCCACCTTTTTTATGATCACAAATCAGATATAGTCATAATATAAATAAAATGTAGCAGTAAAGAAACTAACATATTAGAATAGAAAAAATCATTATAGTACAGACACATGCAGTTTTTATCCCCCATTTATACTTTTAGTTTTCTCCCCATTTTTGGATTATCAATAAGTAGAGAAAATGAAATGAAACAAAGCAGTATTCTTTAAAAAAAAGGTTCAGAATAGATCATACAAGTGAAATACAAAAAAGAAACAAGAAATGACATCCCATCAAAAAGAAAATAGTTCATTAACTCTTCAGGGATACATCTTTTCCTTGCCTTTATCAGCAGTAGGAGAAGGTTCTGAAGTAGAAAAAGGCATATATGCGGTAGACAAAGAGGTTAAGGGTAGACCTTCCAAAACAGATGGAGCCAAAGTGGGAGCAGTAGAAGATCTAGGCTGTGGTTGGTTAAGAATGACTGGCCGGATCTGAGAAAGAGCTTGGCTAACTGTCATGGAAGTTGAGGCTAAGGTAGGTGGACCAGGTCTATGGGGTGCAGCAGCTAAAGAAACTATAGAAGTACTCTGTACATGAAGATACAGCTTCAAAATATTGATGAAATCATTAATGATTTCACAACCATATTTCATAGCCTTTTCAAAATCATCCTTATTCTCCTGAAATTTTTCCAACAATCTGATGAACTCTGTAATCTTCAAAACCTGAGCTTTAAAAGCTTGAGTCACTGGAGGGATTCTAAAATTTTCCACAAGATATCTAAAGTGATCTGTCATATCGCTTTTAGAGAAAATCCGGGAGAGATAAAAATCTATTTTCTTGGTGATCTCTTGTTGAGCATCATTGGCTATCTTAGAATGAATCCTAACCAATTCCAATGCTCTATCACTATTCCTAACCACTTCTGACAAAGAATATAGATCCAAGCCACTGAAGGCACTCTGAATTTCTTCCTTGATTATGGATCTCACCATTGAATCATCCAAAGAAGGTGTGGATGTTTGACCAGAAGCAGGAGAAGCCTTGACAGCTTCGGTTAGAATTTTGAGCTATTTCAAAACTTTTTGCAAGCATCCAGTGTATTCATCTGTAATCTTATTTATATTTTCTACAAGATCCCTCATGCGTTTTCGCATTTTTGGTGTGTCTTTTTCCAATCTTTTTATCAAAACAAATTAGGTAAGGATGAACTTGAGACACAATTTCCCTAGAAAGGGAGGAATAAGATGGCTCAGGAGCAGCAGCAACTGGTGCCCGGGTAGAAAAAAGAGCAGGCACTTATCTCAAAGACAACTCATTATGAAAATTTGCTACCATATTTTTCAGATTTTCAACATCAGCACTCAGCAGCTTATTCTCAACTCTGACTTCGTGAATTTCTCGGATAATCCTTGGTTGAATATGAAAGATAATATTTTCCAGGATAATTGAAGCATCTTCTTGACTTAACGGAGTCACTGGACGAGGTTGAGTGGAGAAAAGTTTCTCAACTGCAGCTAACAAAGTCTCTCCAAAAAATTTCACATCATCTTTGGTGACAAAAGAGTGATGCTCTGGTAAGGGTGCAGTTAAAGGTAGAGGTTCAGATTCTAGTTGAGGTTCAGAGTCATCTTTAGACTCAGATTCTGATTTAGATTGAGTTTGGGGCTCTGATTTTGGTACTGATGAGCTGTAGACTTCAGTTGAAACAGAGAAGAGAGATCCATTCCAGTTTTAGTCACTTTTCGTGACTCATTTACATCATAAAATCTTGGGAATTCATATATAGTGTGCACAGAATATGAGACAAAAGGATGGGGAAGCTTCAGCAGATCCATCTTCTATAATCTCAAGGTTTTGAGGTTCCTCCCCCTCAAATTTTGATTCCCTTTCAGATTCTTGAGGCTTAGGAACATGGTCAAGATCCACAGGATCATCTCTGATCTCTTCAGCAAACTCTTGCCTTACCATCTTAAAGGCAATTTCCATCCTATCTTCAGCAGAGTAAATAATCTCAAGAACCTATTTTTCCACTGGTTGAGCTTCCAGACTTTCTTCTTTCTCAACAGAATGATCCTCTTCAACGGTATCTTCCTCTAAGGTTCCTTATTATTCTGAATCAGGAAAAACCAATTTCCCTGTAGCATTAGGATGTGCTTCTGGATTTACATCCACACTAGAAGTAGGAGCTTCCTTTTCTCTCAAACTAACAACAACTTCCTCTCCTTGAAGTATTTTAGTAGGGAAAACAGCAGGGACAACAGTCTTTTCTTTTTCAATAGGATATGTTTCCATTGGAGGTCTTCCAACTTCTTCTCTAGGAGATACTTCAGTTGTTACTTCCTCCTCTTCTTCTTCTTCTGAATACTCCACCACTTCACCTGGTTCCAAACCGGGATCAGATAGATTTTTAGTCCTTCTTGGATAGTCAACAAGATTAAACTTTTTATACACCTGATCATTATCCTCAACCCACTGCTTCTTCCAGGGGTTCCAGCTAATCTTCATCCTTATATTGATAAGCATGGATATGCAGTAATCAAAGTCCTCTAACTTTTCATAATTTGGTCCAACCATCCCTTTTTCAACAAACATAGCTGAGATCATCCTTGAGTAAAACAAGGAGGTGGATTTTGAAGTGACTTTGATTAGATCATAGATATGGGTAATAACATACTTTCATATGTTGATCTTATGGACATTCTTCAACAGGTGAATATGGAACACATCCGGATACTTCATCACAGCAAAATCTCCTTTTCTTAGACTAATAAAATTTTGAACAAACTTGAACAGTAGTCTTGTCTCCCCATCTAATTCAGCAGATATGGCCTTTCTCTTGGTGCCATTTCCAGTCAGGATCTCTAAATCATTCTCCAGGTCAAAGATATCAGTTGTTGGAGGAGGGTCTCTATGGTAATCCTCACAAACTCCTTCATATAGAATCCTTAGGCATGCAGCCCATAGCCTCGAAGAGAAAGAGCACTTCTGACCATTTATCCAGCTTTTAACCATAAATATTTCTCCAAACTCAAAAGAAAACTAAACATAATGATAGAATTGAGATACCAGCCTCGGGTAAATCGGTCTATTCTGTCTAGTGAATCATTCAACCCATCCTTTTTCTCTTAAAACTTTCGAAACTAATGATCTGTTAGACATCAACCACTCTGGGAAAACTTCTTTTTCAGGTACAACAGTACAGCTTACTAGGTTTGGGTTTAGAGGTCCTTCGGGAGCTATCCTCGGTATCCTCTTCTGTTTCTTAGAGCGGTGCTTCTCAGACGAAGGTGAGGAGGGACGCTTCATCCTTGACATTCACTGAATGTTCGGGAGAGAGGGAAGAGAAGGTTCAAGAGAGATTTTAGGTAATGAATCGAATGAAACCCTTAATTTTTATCATTTGGGAATGTCAAACGTCATAAAAACCAAAACGCGGTAAAACAAATAGCAGTGAAAATCAAAATAAAAATTACCGCGATACGGGATTAAAAAAAAATAAAAAGAATAATATTCACAGTGAGACAGTGAGTAGGCATTACGGTGTGATGAAAACTAGTCATCACGGTGAGACAATTGATAGTCGTCATGGTGAGACAGTGAGCATTCTGTATAGTCACGGTGAGACAGTGAGTTGGCAGAACGGTGTGATGAAAAATAGTCATCACGGTGAGACAGTTGATAGTCGTCACGGTGAGACAGTGAGTTGACAGAACATGAGCATAAAATAGTAACTTAAAAACAATGACCATGAAACCATAAAGTAAAATACAGTAAAGTATTAAACATTAAGATCAGTAAGATATTTACTTATGATTAATCAGACGAAGATCGTGTATGATGTAGTCTAATATTTCAAAATTTAATGGTTTAGTGAATATATCAGCAAGTTGATATTCAGTACTAATGAATTCCAAAGTGATATCACCTTTTTTTATAATGACCCCTCAAAAAGTGATGTCTTACATCAATATGTTTTGTCCTAGAATGAGAAACAGGATTCTTAGAAATATTAATAGAACTTATGTTGTCACAATTTATTGGGACTTGTCTGAATTGATATCCATAGTCTAGTAATGTGTGTTTCATCCATAAAATTTTTTCACAACAACTGCCAGTAGCAATGTATTCAAATTCTGTAGTGGATAATGAAACCGAATTTTGTTTCTTACTACACCATGATACTAGTGACTTGCCTAAAAGGTGACATGTTCCAGAGGTTCTTTTTCTATCTAACTTACATCCAGCAAAATCAGCATTAGAATAACTAACTATTTCAAATGATTGTCCTTTGGGATAGAACAGTCCTAAATTGGGAGTATGCTTGAGGTATTTGAAAATTCTCTTTACAGCATTTAAATGTGACTCTTTAGTGTTTGCTTGAAAACGAGCACACATACACACGCTAAACATAATATCAGGATGACTAATAGTCAGGTAGAGTAGACTTCCAATCATTCTTTTATAAGTGGTTTGATCAACAGATTTACCATCTTCATCAAGATCCATCTTACAGGTGGTACTCATGGGAGTATCACTACTTTTTGTGCTATCCAATACAAAACGTTTTAAAAGATCTTTAGTATATTTACTTTGAGTTAAAATAATTCCATTATCATTTTGAAAGATTTGAAATCCAAGAAAGAATTTAAGTTCACCAATTAAACTCATTTCAAATTCATTTCTCATCATTTTAGAAAAACTAGTACATAGGGAATTTCTTGAAGATCCAAAAATAATATCATCTACATAAATTTGTACAACTAAAACATCTTTAGAAATTCGTTTTATAAATAGAGTAGGATCAGATATTCTTTTTGTAAAACTTTTAGAAATTAGAAAAGTACTTAATCTATCATACCAAGATCTTGGAGCTTGATTTAAACCATATAAAGATTTTGATAATTTGAAAATGTGATTTGAAAAATGAGGGTTTGAAAATACAGGTGGTTGTTCAACAAAAATATCCTCAGCAATATATCCATTCAAGAATGCACTCTTGACATCCCTTTGATATAGTTTGAAAATTAGATGAGCATCATAAGGAACTAAAATCCTAATAGCTTCTAATCTGGCTAATGGAGAAAAGGTCTCCTCATAGTCAGTACCTTCTTCTTGACTATAGCCTTGTGCAAATAGCCTAGCTTTATTTCTAACTCTGTTTCTAGATTAATCTACTTTATTTCTAAACACCCATTTAGTGCCTATGGTGAAAGTGTCCTTAGGCCATTCAACAAGATTCCAAACTTTATTCCTTTCAAATCGATTGAGTTCTTCTTGCGTAGAAATTTCCCAAAATTCATCATTTATAGCATCAGTAATGTTTTTAGGTTCAAGCTGTGACAAGAAGGCTCGATGTTCAACCTAATTTCTAAGATAAGCTCTAGTCTGTGTTCATCTATCAAGATTTCCAACAACAGCATCTAAAGGATGATTCTTTAGAATTCCAGTTGATCTAGTAAAGGTAGGACTAGAAACATCAGGTTCTCCTTTAGGTTCGGGTTCACTTGGGGAAGATTCTAGAATAAGTCTAGAACAGGTTGTCTTTATAGCAGGTTCATTATATTTGTCATTAAGGTTCAGAACAGATAAATCTTCTTCAATATTTTCAAGAGAGGTTTTAGGATCGTGTGGATCAGTTTCATCAAATTTGATGTGAACAGATTCTTCCACACACATGGTTTTTTTATTGAAAACTCTATAAGCCTTGCTTGTTAAAGAATATCCTAAAAAGATTCCTTCATTACTCTTAGAAGCAAACTTATCAAGATTATCTTTTGTATTGAGAATAAATACTTTGCACCCAAAGACTCTAAAGTAACTAACTTTAGGTTTTCTATTGTTCCACAACTCATATGGGGTCTTCTTAAGAATAGCTCTAATTAAGACTCTATTAATAATATAACAAGCTTTATTCACAGCTTCATCCCAAAAGTAAATAGGCAGGTCATATTCATTTACCATAGTTCTAGCAATTTCTTGCAGGGTTCTATTTCTTCTTTCTACTACACCATTTTGCTGAGGTGTCCTAGGAGCAGAAAAGTTATGAATATAGCCATTTTTTGAGAAGTAGGATTCAAACTTAGGATTCTCAAACTCAAGACCATGATCACTTCTTAGGGTTTTAATCTTAAGTCCACTCAGATTTTCTACCGACTTGGAGTATTTAATAAAGTAAGAACAACCTTCACTTTTGTGAGCTAAGAAGTATAACCAAGTATATCTAGAAAATCCATTTACTATGACATAGACATAGTACTTCCCATTTAAGATAGAAACTCTAGATGGTCCAAACAAATCCATGTGAACCAACTCGAGAGGTTGAGAAGTTGAAAATTCTTTCTTTGATTTAAAAGAAACTTTATGTTGCTTTCCCTTTTGACAGGGATTGAAAACTTTGTCATTTGGAAACTCAAGTCTAGGTAGGTCTCTAACTAAGTTATTCCAAGTTAGTTTTCTAAGTGAGTGTATATTTCAGTGTCCTAATCTTCTATTCCATAACTAGGAATCTTTATGAAAAGCATTTAAACAGGTAACATTTTTCTTGACTAAGCAATTTAAATCAACAGCATAAAAATTTTCATTTCTTAAAGGAGAAAAGACTAAAACATTTTTATAATTAAAAACATTACAAGAATCATTTTCAAATTTGACATTAAAACCATCATCACATAATTGAGAAATACTTAACAGATTATATTTATGTCCATCAACAAATAAAACATTGGAAATTAAAACTGAATCAGTGTTACCAATTTGGCCTAGGCCGATGATCATTCCTTTATAATTATCACCAAAGGTGACATGACCTCCATCAACCTTTATTAAATTTTTGAAACATGAGTAATCCCCAGACATATTTATTGAACATCCACTGTCCAAATACCATGTCTTCTTGTGGGAACTCTTCAAGCAAGTTTCCTCAGATGTGTTTGTCATGAAACACATGTTGGCATGATTCTTTTCAGAATCAGACATTTCAGATTCACTTGTGCTATATTTAGAAGCCCTCCAGGTAGACTTCATAGCTTTTTTGTACTTTTTGTCCTTGTAATCATATTTCTTATTGAATTTTAGCTTTGGGCAGTCTGCTTTAATGTGTCCTTTACTTTTTCACTCATAGCAAACAACTTCATCACTTTTATCTAGCTTTTTCCAATCCTTCTTCCAATGTACCTTATTGTCATACTCCCCTTTGTAATTTGATTTTCTGAAAAATTTCTTCTTCCTATAAAATTTCGTAAACCTTCTGGCTATCTGAGCCATTTCAGCATCACTGTCAGAGTCTGAATTTTCACTGGTTGAACTGTCAGTTTGTATTTAAGCTTTTTCTTTGTCCTTACTCTTTGAAGCAGTCATCCTGAAAGCCACATATTGTCTCTTAGGTTCATCATCTTCCTCTTTATTCACCTTGAGTTCTTCCTCATACATCATAATATTATCAATGAGTTCTTTGACAGGTAGAGAAGAAATGTCACATGACTCTCTGATTGAAACAGATGTGCCTCTCCAACGGTCTGGTAAACATCTCAAGATTCTCATAATTTGTTCCTTTACTGGAATAGCCTTTCCATGTGAATTAATTGTATTGACTATCTCATTAAACCTGAAATACATATCAGAAATAGGTTCATCAGTCTTCATTTTAAAATTATCATATTTAATAGTATAAGTATTTAATCTCATTTATTTAACATTGGTTGTTCCTTCATGAGAAACACCCAAAGTATCCCAAATTTAAAAAGTAGTTTTACAAGAAGAAATTCTATTAAACTCTTCATCTCCTAAAGCACAGTATAGGGCACTCATGGATTTACAATTATTATTGTAGGCAGTATTTGTAGGTTCATCCCAAGTTACTCTTTCAATTTCTAGAATTTTATATAGTGACTCTATAGCAGTCCATATATCAAAACCCGTGCTTTCTAAATGAATTTTCATTTTATGTTTCCGCTGATAATAGTTTATACCATTAAATAAAGGTGGCCTATTAGTAGCAGCACCCTCTAGTATATTATCCATAACTAGATTTAAGAAAGATAATTTATAGAGATAAAATTTCGAACTAACAGAAATTTAATGTCTTTAAAGATGAAACTAAAATAACAGTTGAAAAACAGAGTATTTAAAAAGTCTTTAAACAAAAACAAAACCTCTGATACCAAATGTTGGTCAAAGTGGATACTCAAGAGGGGGGTGAATTGAGTTCAAATTAAAAATTTCTGTTAAAATATTGTCTATTCAAAACCCCCCGATTTATAAAATAAGTTAAACTGTAGTGAATTTATACAGATTGTAAATGTTCACTTATCTTCACAAATATTTATTAGGTCTCACTTAATTTAACCACAAGATCAAACTAACTTTTTAAACTAACCTGCTGATTTACAATAAGTGTAAACACTTGCTAATTTAACTATCAAATTATCATTAAAATAGTTTTGTATTTCAAAGTAATAGCAGCAGAATAAATAAGATATATGTATTATACTTAGAATATTAAACTAAAGATTCGCAATAGATATAACAAGAGGATCAGTCTCAAGCCGAGACTTAGTCCTCTCAAATTTATATCAATTTGATCCACACCCTGGATCGGGGTTAACAATAGTTTACAAAACTATCCAATCCACACAAGGACCTCTACCACTATTCTACATGGGAAACAAAACAAAGACCAGGTCACACAAGGACCTCTTCCATAGTTGACGTGGGTAAACAAGAGTTAAGAGTTTTGGAGTGAGGATTTAATATCCTTCAGTTCAGTGCAGGAGACAGTGTGTGTATAAGATATACAGAGTGCACCACACTGCTCAAAGGTTAATAAATAAATCACTTAGAGAGAATAGATAATATATTAAGAAGCTATAGTGATTATCAATGCAGCTCTGGACTCGTTGGATTCAGCAGGAATGCTTCTGAGTCCTTCTCTGGTTTTTTTGTTGAAAAACAGAGTGTCGTAGTTCAGCTTGTATTCTACAGGAATGAAAATTACCTCTTGATTCGTCGTGTATGTTCTTCAGTGGTGTTTGATTGCATTCACAAGAGTTTTTTGAAAGTCTTTCTATCTCTTTCTTGCTCAGTATTGTTCTTCTCATTCAGAACAGTTCTCTCTGGTGTATGTAAGTTCTTCTCGTTGTATATTCACACTTGCACACCAAGCGTGTACTACATCTCAAACTTCCTTATATTCCACAATTTTTGGTAGTAGGAATGATTCCCTTTTCATAGGTACGAGATACGTTTTCCTGACATACCAACAACTATCATTAAATAACATTAATTGCATTAAAAACATCAAATATGACCGTTAGAATTATTTAAATAATATTGACAAAAAGTTAAGAAACGGTGTCATAGTGATTATGTAAACGGTGTCTTCTTTACGGTATGTGCTTCACGTCATGAGCTTCATAGTATGAGCTTCACTGTATGAGCTTCACGGTATGACTATGTCGTGGTGTCTAGCTCACGGAGTCTAGCTCACGGTGTCGAGGTCACGGTTTGTCCTTCACGATGTCTGGGTCACAGTGAGTCCTTCACGGTGTTTAGGTCACGGTGAGTCCTTCACAGTGTGTCCATACATAGATAAATATCTGTATTTGGACTTAGATAGTAATATGGAGAATATGGATTAAGTTTAATCATTTGAGAGTAAAAGAGCTTGAATCATAAATATAAAGGTGTGATAATATATGTGAGATTTTTTATCATGTATAAGACTTGGAAATAATAAAGAGAGTAATTAACATCCATAAGATTTGTTATCATTGAAACATGATGTGTAGTTATTATTGATATTGAAGAGCATTATCAAGATGTGAAATGAAGATTGAGATTAATTAACAGTAATTGGATTTGTGATCATTAAAACATGATTAACACATGAGTAGTCCAACAAAAAATAATAAAAGCTAAAACTTGTACCATAAAACAAGTAACAATATAGGGAAAACAGTATCCTTTCACTCCAAATTATCATACTCTAAAAATAATTAAAAGTATATAATATAGATTATTAATATGAAAAAAAAACAATAAGAAGTATAATTGAAATTGTATAAAAACTAAGAGATTGATATAAATAATCTTAGGATGTTGGAATGAGGTGTATATATAAGGGTAAACATAAAAATTGGAATGAAACAATTGTGAGTCTATCCATTTTAATAGTAATGTAATATTTATTCATAAATGTTTCTAAAAAAACTAATAAATTCAATTAATAATAATATATTTAATAATTATTGAAATTTCATAATAATCAATGATTAGTAATATAATTACATAACATTGAATTTTAATAAAAAATTATTTACTAGATAGAATTGATTTTAAAATTTTGGTGTCAAACCCTTGATTTTCAAATAAAATAATATTTTTATTTAAAAATAAAAATATTTATATAATAAAAAATATTTTCGTGAAAAAGAATTTAAATTTGTAATCCGTACATAAAATTATCCAAGGTTAATTTTGCATAATTTTCTAAGACTGATGATATTTTGGATAAAAAGTAAAATATGGTATTGGTATTGATTATGTATTGTGAAACTAAAATGCCTTAATATCATGTAATAAATATTTTAAAGGAATACTCAACCAAAAATGGGTTTCTTATTAAAATAATTTTTTTTAATTTAATAAAATTAATATTTTATATTTATAAAGAATCTCCCAAAATAAAAAGTATATTTTAAAATTTTAAAATAAATTCATTATGAAGATGAATCTTTTCACCATCCAATTGAATATATTTTCATCAGCGTTCGGTTCATAAATAGTTAAAATCCTCAAAACCATGACATTAATGTAAAAAACCATTGGAGGACATATTATTTTATATTTTTTATAATCTAAAATATAAATCCTATATTTGGAAATTAATAAACAAATCAACCTCATTTTCTATAAATATCCACTTTTCATTCCATTCCTCTTTACTCTAAATCCATTGAACACTAATTCTGTCTCATTCCCTTAATGATAATTTTATCTAAGAATGGTAGAAGGTTATAATATAGAAACACCCCTTTTTTACATGACTATTTCATTATTTTTGAGATTAATAACATAATAGTTATATGTTACAAAATCAAAAGGTTTAGCATCTTGGGAAAAATAATTTCATCTATCAAGAGTACATAATAAAACATAAAGAATATTTAAATCTCTTTTTATATTCCTCCTAAAATATCTTGTTTTATTTTAGTATATTTCATCACTAAAGGATATACATTAAAGATATGTGTGAGATGAAAAACCAATAAGAGGATAAATAACATGGAAAGTATAAGTGGCATGAATCAATTGTACATGGGTGAGAATAATCATTATCATCATATCAAGAATAGTATCATCATTATAAATGTGAGTAAATCATCATGAAAATGGATAGAATATGTAATATTCATAATAATGAATCTTCATAACATATTTATCAAATACTACACATAAGTAGTAAATAATTAAAATATATAGTTAACACATAATATATATGTGCATATAATAACAAAATAATTGTGAACAAATCTACCATCATGTACATGTATAATATGAATAATATAATAAGATATATCTCATTAGTACAAATATTTTTTTAATGTAATCCATCAAAATTCTAATATAATAACATTTTATTTGATAGCATGTATGAAACGAAATACCAAGCACATAAGAGAATATAATATCCTGAGAATTTATATTGGGTTTAATATTTTAAATAAATTAAATGTAACTAATAGTTTTCAATTCACAAGAAATTGAGTTAGAATATGTCTCACATAATAATGATTTTCTTTAATTTCTTACGTTGCACGCAAGACCGAGTTTTACGAACAATAATATATTGTTGGAATATTATAATTGTTCAATATAATAAGATATAACCTAGATTTTTAATTATCAGTTATGAATAATATTATCTAACTTATGAAAAAATATATTTTACAAAAAATATAATATTATTTCATTGGTTTCAAATTAATTAGAAATGAATATAAGAACCAATTGAATATAAACAGATTATTTTTATAGTCAAAATGTTATTTATTGTAATAAATTAAATTAATTACAATTATTATGTTATATTACTATAATATATATAAAATATTAAATAAAATATTTTTTATACTTATCAAATAAATTGTATTGACATGAGATAATAAAAAACCCAATATTGCACATAAAAACCAATATTTTTATAAAGGCACTTTTACCGTCATATAATAGTGAACCTATTTTAAATCCAATTTTTGTAACTTTTAATAATAATTTATGTCAAAATAATCTAAATCATTTAAATATAAACATAAAAATTTGTTTAGGTTTAATTTTTGGTATTTTTCTCTGATTTTTATTTTTTTAATGAATAGTGAAAATACAAACTTTTAATTCATAACAGCTTTTTTATATAATTCATTTTTAAGTTTAAATAATATTTTTATCTGGTTTTAAAGTTTAATTAGATAAATTTTTATTAATTAATCCATTTTGATTCATTGGAGTCAATTTTACATTAAAATAGAGTATAAAAACAAAACAATCTTGTGAACATTTTTACTTTAAAAATTTACTTTATCATCCCATCTACGAGATTAAATTTAAATTAATTACTACCATATATATGGTTGAAATTTAGAAAAATGGATTACATATTAGGGATTAGAATATTTTATAATTTTTAACAAGGTATACTTAGTTTTTATAAAAAATATCAGTGAATGTGATTAAAATTAATTGCAATGATTAAAGTAAAATTAAGCTTAACAATGGACTAAACAATAAACATAAGGGCCCTAATGACGTAGAAACTCTTCCAAAAATAATCAAATGTACATATTTCAACTATATCTTCAATTGGATAGATTGTTTTCCATTATTTGATCCACATGTCATGGGAAAACGTGGGTGGAATTCATTTTCCAGAAAATTACAAGAGTGCCACTCCTCTACCACTATATAAAGGCCTTATCTATTCCCACATACATAGACATATCAAGACACATTAAACTAAACAATATCTTCTAAAATATATCCTCAACATACCTACCCAAATCCTATAAGCCTCCCTTTGGGCATAAATCCATCCAAGTAATCCCTTTGCTGAAAAAAAAAGAGCTACCCAAAGAAGAGGCAACATCTTTTCTCAAGAACATCAGTTTATCCCCCCCCCCACCCCCATAACTCTCATTATGATAATATTATATAAAAAATATAATCAACAAAATAATTATTTTATGTTCACATTTCTACCTAAAATTTCGCACACATCCATATAATGGGTAACGAACATATTGTTTATGTGTACGAGGAACTATCACCTCATAAAATGACGATCATTCTATTTTCCTTTACCACTTTTCATTGTAAGTAATTATGTTATAAAATCTATTTATATATTTTATATATTATATTTATTATGTCTTTATTATTCTTTAATTTTTTTATAACACATACCCTTATGCTTTCCAATTTGTGTAAATATGATAACATCGTTTGTAGAAGTGTGGACTACCGCCTCCTCAAAGCGATATGATCTGTTCATGCTATAATGGAATGTATAATGGAAGGTTTTAATTAAATATGTGTTACATAAAAACTATCTATATGATATTCATGAAATAATTACCGCTCTAAAAATATAATGTATCATTTTCTTAATTACCCTTTCACACACTTAAAAAGTGGTAATGTTATTCGTCGACATGTGGACTAATGCCTTCTAAACATGATTTGATTCCTTTAACATCAAATAAATTATATATATAAGTATATATAATTAAATAATATGTTATTTATTATATATTTATAATTTTATGATGATTAAAGTTATTTTTCTTCTTTTCATAATAATAATTGAAAAATGGGAACGTTACTCTTGTGTGTGTACGGCCTATCATCTTCATGATTGTATCATTGGTTCATTTTTTAATAATAATATTTAATTATTGTTTTTAGAAAGTATAATTGAATTATAAATTTGATAATTATTTCATGATTATTATTCTAGAGATGTTATTTAATGACCCCTTTGACCATAATTGACCAACAAAATTTTTTTTTGACACATAACCCGAATTTGGTCAAAACACCCAAAGTAAACCTAATTTTTTAAGAAGATATATAAAACATGTTAATAACTGAAATAAAATTAATTAAAATCATTAATAAGGTTATTATTAAAGTAAATAATTTACATAATTTCATTATTAAAGAATATAATGACATGCGAGACTAGTCAAACTCAAGGTAAAGGATTTTCATCTCATTTTTGACATTTGTGAGATAAATTTCATATTCATCTCTTAATAATTTTGTGTGGTGTATCTAATTACACTTTCAAATATTATATCATTAATAATTTTAACTTAATTGTGTTTAAAATGTTTATTTAATTTTTTTTCTTTCTTGAGGACTATCATTTTAAATGTTTTATTTCGGTATTGGACACTTTGGAATGTTTAACGATTATTTTCTTAAAGAATAATTTTAATTATATTTAAATGGTATTTACATTTGAGGAAATTAAATCAAAATTATTCAATAAAACCATTCATTTTAATTTCCTATTGTTATTCATGGAATTTTTCTTATATTAGTACTATTTTTTCACTCTTTGGTACTCAAACTGTTGTGGAAAATATTTTTTAAGAAAACTCGTCTTCATTTCTCTCTATAGTCAAAGAACATGTCTCTTATAAAAACTATGTGTTATTAAAATGTTTCTTACCATTCCAAAATGATTTAATAAATAAATATTTAAACATTTTTACTCTTACCAATGTTTTCAATGGAATCTTTTTATCGCTTTCCTGACCAAGAAATTTTCTAACCTTTTTGTCATGCAAAGGATTGTTCTTTATACCTCTACAACATGTACAGATTTACCCATCATCAGTTATTTGAATTTTCATTTGTATGTTTGAATTGTTAATCTTAAAACAAAATTTTTTAAAACAAAATGGAGCAAATATTTTTCAAAAAAAATAGAGTTTTCCTCAAAAATGTTCTTAAAAGATTTTTTTCTATTATTTATAATCATCGACGACAATAACCCTCTATTTTTAATCAAATTAGGAAATATTGTATTGGTACCATCATCATTATTCCTTAGGATAGTTTATGATTTATTTGTACATGGAAATTATTGACAATAGCTTCATTTATTCTTTTTATACATTTTGAAATATTCAATTTCCTATGATCATTAGACATTGAAATTACTCTATATATCCAAGTTATTTTTCATAGATATGATTATAGCATGAACTATATAACATTTTTCATACAGTATTTACTTTTAATGTTTTTTATTATTTGGGGAAGTATTAATAATTCATTATCCTTTACTAAATATGGATTATGGATAAAGAATATTGTTTATTTGATATGAGGAATTATTGGGACATGAAATGTACGGATTGGGGACCATTTAAGTAAATCCCTATAGGTTGAGGAGCATTTAATGAAATCCCATTAATGCATCGGTACTATCATGATATGGAATTAATGTGTGAAAAACTCTTTGAGTTTGTTTACAAGTAAAATAGATGGATTTTTACCCATAGACATAAACCATCTAGTGAATTGTCTTGATGGTAGTGGTTCATTTTCCAAATACCTGATGTTTAATAATTAATCACTCCCATCATTTTGATTCATTATTTTTTATCCATGAGATTTTGTGTTTACATGTCTATGGATGAATTTCATTTTTATTTCATTGATTAAATGGAATGTGTTTATTTTTATTACCTTTATATCTTGAATTTTCCATATATAGTTATTTGGGCGTCTTATGTTTCTAATTATTCCCTTTATATATTGTATTGAAACTTTTTTTTCAGTTTTTTGATTACATGGTATATGTGTTCAGTTATTTACCATGCCTTAATTATTATTCTCATTGATTCGTTATTGATTCATATATTTTTTACACTTACTGATCATTTGATTTCAACCTTATTAGGTATCCTTTCCCCAAGATTCCAAAAAGTGTACTTAAAAATATATGCAATGATGTCCTATATGGAATAAGGTTATTATCCCTAAAAGAAAAAAATAGAGTTGTAATTGGTGTATTAATTTTTAATACAAGACTCATGTAATGACACGCCAATTATCATTGTCTTGAGAGTGTAACGAGTCATTACATGGCCTTAAGCGACATCTTCAAGGAGCCAAAGGATGGCAATAAATGCCGAAGGGTTTAAAACAAGTGGGGGACAATTTACCCTTTTTGAACATTCTACAAAACCAACAACCATAACCAGAATAAACAACTAAATGATGCATGATAAGAACTCAGAAAACACATCCATTTATTTATCAAAAACCAACCAAGAGTACCAAAGTGGAAACCAACACAAAAACATCAGAGTAAATAGCTGAAAGACAAACTCGAAGATTACAAGACAACAACCCAACTCCATGCTCCACAAGCTCCAAGATCCAACATCATGAACCAACCCAAGTGTCACGAAGCAGTTCTCTAAACATGTGACACATTACCTTTTCCAATGTCTCGGTAAATGAAATCTGCAAAACCACCAACATCCCAAAGTAGGGTGTGATTAATGAAACTTAGTAGGTTTTCCCCAATGACTTCCCAACCCAAGCCTCTTTGATAAAACATGTTAGCACATTTATATTAAAAACTTTATATAAACCAATTCGAAAAAACAGTTCAAAATATAACATGTTCCATTTCAAACCATTTTCCAACGAAACCTATCTTCCTTAGGAAAAGAAAACAAGTAAAGTTCCCAATTTCATTCACATTTCCATCTGGCACATTCGTTCCATTTCACCAATCCACACAACCATCCTTGCATGCAACATGGACCCTTATATACTCGTGAGTGGTGAGTTTTCCTTCCTCTAAGCCATCACTTAGTGGACTACCTTAACGTGGGTACTTCATGACCTTATCTGTCCCAACCTATTGATGGGGGGACTTCTCACCCTTAACCATCCCAATGCATATGAACACACACCACAACCCATGCAATCCATGCCCAGAACGAAGTGTGTTAAAATCCATTCAATAAAGCATCACCCTTTTATTGAAAACCTCTTTTTCCCCAAATTATTTTCCAAATCCAGAAAAACCATATTTTAAAATAAATATTTTAAAATCCAGAAACCAAAACACTTTTCACAACTATTCTTTCAATTTCCACAATTTCATTAAAAACCATAAATCATCACTAAAAAGGATTTATAACATGGTTTTCACCACAATTTCACAATCAAAACCAATAAAATAAATCAATTTGAACTAAGCCTTCAAGTTCTAAGAATGAGGAATCGAGAGTGAAGCCACCTACCTCAACAAATTGGGTGAAACCAATCCACGGACGAATAACGCTCAAGAACACTGGGTCAAAACTCCAAAAACCCTCCTTAGATATCTTCTCCTAACACAACCACGACCAAATCTTGTCATATTTGGAATCTAAACCCTTATATCTACCCATAACGAGCGTAGATCTAAGAAAAGGAGAAAAAAGGAGAAGTATATCTAAGTAGATCTATGAAACTGATAAAGAACGGTCACATACCTTAAGAATCCGACTTCGATTCACCAAGGGAAGCCTTCAGATCGTCTCCGGAACGCATGGGAGAAGTCTTCCAACCTTCAAGTGAGAATAACCTTGAGTTAGGGCCGCTTAAGAGGTTTAAACAAGGCAATTAGAAGAAAAACTAATTTGATCCACAATTTTAGGATCTAACTTTAAGTGATCGCATGGTTAGTCCACACGGTCTGAAAAACCGTGTGCTAACCATGCATTGGCTACTGCCTTGGCCACCCTTCTTGCATGTTTTGGCCGCACGGTTAGACAAACCATGCGCTGACCGTGTGGAAACCACTGCCTTCAAGACCCACTGCACACGGTTTGGCTGCACGGTTAGACAAACCAAGCATCGACCGTACGACTTCCCCTTTTCCTCAAAACATCATTCCAAGTTCTCCCGACTCTCCCATTCAACACCCTTAACTTTGAAACCCTAAAAAGCATCAATAAATTGTTACATACAAGAAATCGGGGGTACTACAACTCATGTATGTATCCGGTTTACCAAGACTACTAATGTGTGTAGTCCTTTGGGAAAAAATTTACTTATATCTAATGCCAATGTAATGGTATCACAGTACTGGATCCTATATTTCTAGGGTCAGGTTGCTATAGTTGGTATTAGAGCAATTTTATTAGCAAACATGGGATCTATATTTATTAAAACATAGATTAGAGAACATATCCCTAAGGTTGAATATGAGGATAAGTATAAAATAGCATCCAAAATTTTCAGTTAGAGAGATATTATGTTTTTTTCTTATCAATACATCTATATATAGATACTATAAGTGGATGTGGTTCTAACATAGATGTAACTAGGGGTAACAGCTCTGACAAGGTGTGTTGGGGATGACTCAATGTAACCTTATACACAACTATGGGCCATACTGCACACCTGGATTGACACTCATAGTGGATATGATTATAATAAATCAAATTTTATTTACAAACCATTTCAAAATATTTTAATATATGATGAAAATAAGTTACCTAGTTTAAAACATAGACCAAATAAGAACCTATTTTAAAATAAGTGGATGATGTATTTATGCATTGGGGTTATATTGAAAACCATAGTTAAAAGGATATTTAGTGATTAAACTTATTTTATGGACGTCCATAATATTTATTTTAGAAATTATATTAATATGTTTTTAAAAATGAAAACCTATGTGTTGAGTAACAACCAGTCAAATCTGGCAAGTCTGTGGGTCTTGAACCCATAACTGAAAGACGATAAGGGTTTCACACCAACCAATAGTTTATGCAATGTCCTGGTTAATATTACATTGTTTTTAGTTAAACAATTTTATTAATAAATATTAATGATGAAATAATAGGGTATCTTATAGGTTTATAGATTAATTTTGAAACCATATTGGCTTTAGAGAATAGTTAGAGACAAATGTAATGACATTTCACTCATTTATGGGCCTTATTATCCATTAAATGTTTATTTTATTGCTTCATGAATTAAAATTTATTATTAGATGAATTGGAAAACTACAGAAATAATATAAAAAGGAAAAAATTGTGTTTATATAAATATATTAGGTAATTATATTTCCCAATATTCCTAGGAAGTAAAACAAGTACCCAATATTATGAAAAAGACTTATAAACAAAATATTTTCATAATAACTTAATTTTTGTTTAACAAATGCTATTTTAAATCATCACATATTTTTAGATTTGAGGCCCTCAACATTACACTAATAATTCACTTGTTTTTAATTGATGACCCCAGCCAATCCCAACAAATATTTATTCTTTTCCTCTAAGTATGTATCTCTAATTCCCTCTAATGTTCTCCTACATAGAGACCTAGATATATATTAGTCCATGTGACCTTTTCACTTCCAATTATCTCATTACGCTTTTTCACAACCAATATAAGAAAAAATAGATCATAAACATACCTAACCTCATAATAAAAGCTTCCCTTTTTGAAGAAACCCATCCAAGGATGTACATTGGAGGAAACTGAAATGAGTTACCCAAAGAAGAGTCAACATCATTCTTCAAGAGATTTAGTTTTATTTACTTTATCCACCCCCATAAAATATAATTATTCCATGATTTTATAATAGAACTAGTATCCTAAATATAAATATATATATATTATGCCAAAGGTTTGACCTACACATACACACACTTTCATCTAATGGGTAATGAACATATATTTTTTGTGTACGATGAACCACCGCCTCATGAAATTATAATTGATCGTTTTTCATTTACCACATTTCATGGTTGGGAATTATGAAGTAAAATATTTTTATATAGGTTATATATGATATTTATTATTTCCTAATTCTTATTTAATTATTTTATAATAATTACACTTATACTTTCCATTCTGTGTAAATATGATAACATCATTTTTGGAAGTCTTAACTACCATCTCCTCAAAGCGATGTGATCTGTCCACGCTATACATAGAATGAATAAAGAAAGGTTATAATTAAAAAATATATGAAATAAAAACATATATGTGATATTAATTAAATTATTACCTTTCTATATATATAATATTTCATCTTTTTTATTACCCTTCCACGCATTTAAAAAGTGATGAGGTTGTTCATAGAGATGTGGACTAATGTATCCTCGACATGATGTGATTTATTTTACATAAAAATAATTACATATATAAGTATATATGACTAAATAATATGGTATTTATGATATAATTATCAATTATATAAATATTAATTTTTCTTTTCTTCTTTCTATAATGATCATTGAAAATGTGAGCGTTACTTACGCATGTGTACAACCAATTGTCTCCATGATTGTAATGTTGGTTCCTTTTTCATTGCCATATTTAATGAATGGTTTTAAAAGTATAATTGATGTATAAATATGATAATTTAATAATTATAATTATTATGTATATTTTATTTAATGACCCATTTTGTCCAAATTTAACCTATAAAAGTTGTTTTTGACATATAAACCAATTTTTTTTCAAAACACCCAATATAAACACAGTTGTAAAAGTTGTTGTATAAAACATGGTAATAAATGAAATAAAAGTAGTTATAAACATGAAAATAGATCTGAATAAATTAAATAATTAACATTATTTTTTTATTCTGTAATATAAAGAGACACGATACAAGTGAGACTCAAGGTGTGGTATTTTCGTCTAAATCTTTTTATATCTATAAGATATATGTCACATTCATCACTTAATTATTTTGTATGGTGCTTTTCTACCAATTTTGATATATTAGTTCATTAATCCTTTTATATTTATGGAATTTAAGATATTAATTTAATGTTATTACTTAAAAAGGATTATGATTTTAAATGTTTCAATATGGTAAGGGACACTTTGGAATGTTTAAATATTATTTTACTAAATAATAATTTTAATGACCTTTTAATGGTACTTCCATTCAAGGAAATTATATTACCATTATTTTTTAAAATCCTTAATTTTCCTTTCTTCTTTTTATTCATGAAATTTTTTTAGTATTAGTACCATTTTTTTACTCATTGGTATTTAAAGTGTTTTAGAAAATGTTTTCTTATGAAAACTTGACTTCATTTCTCTCTTTAGTCATAAAAAAAATTCTTAAAAAGGACATGTTTTGTCAAATTGATTTCAATGATTATTTTATACTTCTCAAAATGATTTCTTAAATATATTTTTTCAATTTTTTCTTTTATAAATATTTTTATATGAATCTTTTTGTCGCTTTCTGAATAATGAATTTTTTTAAGCCTTTTTACCATACATAAGGAATGTTCTTTTTTACCTCGTATGACATGGATGAATTTACCTACCTTATTTTTTTGAATATTTATTTCTTTTATAAAAGGTTAAATTATAAATATTTTTTTTCAAAATTCATCTTCAATGAAAAGGTTTTTTCAAAACAAAATGATATTTTCAGCTAGATTTTTTTTAAAAGATCTTTTTATAATATTTCTATTTATCAACAAAACAACCCTTTGTTTTTTTCACATGGGATATGTTGTATGGATGAAATATTCATTATTCATATGGATGGTTTGTAATTTATTTGTCTAAGGAAATTATTGACATTCACTTACTTTATTCCTTTCAATCCACTTGAAATAATCATTTTCCTATTATTAGTAGTCATTGAATTTCACATATATATCAATATCATTTTTCATGGATATGATTATTTCCTGAACCATATACCATATTTAATATAGTGTTTAATTTGATTTTTATTTTATTATTTAGGGAAAAATTGATAAATTTGTATCCTCTATTCAATGTGGACATTTGATAATCTATATTGTTTAATCGATATGTGGAATTCTTGGGACATGAAAGACATGGGTTAGGGACCATTGAAGGTAATCCATACAGTTTGGGGACTAGTTAATGAAATCCCATTAATGCATCGGTAATCTTATGAGATGAAATTATTTGGAAGGAAACCCTTTTAGTTTTTTCCATGTAGAATATATGGGTTTCAACCCATAGACTTAAACTATCTTGTGGAAGGTCTTGGTGGTAGTGGTTCATGTGCTAGATACATCATGTCCAATAATTAAGTATTTCCTTATTTTTTATTCATTATTTAATGTTACATGGTATTTTTCATCAACATGACTATGGATACATTTCATTTTTAGTTCATTGATTAAATGGAATCTATTTCTATTCCATGCCTTTCCATATTGATTTTTCATTATCTAGTTATTTCAATGGAATGTGTTTCCAATTATTACCTTTCCATATTATTTATGCACTTAATTATTATTTTATTTATTACATTGTGTGTGTGTTCATTTATTTACCATGATATAATTATTATTCCCATTGATTCATTATTTCTTACTCTATACTTTACCTTTACTAATCATTTGAGCTCGCCCTTATTCTGTTTTATGTCCCTGAGATTACATGAATTGTACTGAGAAAGATATATAATGATAAAATTGATGGAATAAACTTATTGTCCTTTAATGAAAAAAAATATGTTGTAATTAGTGAATTAATCTGTAATACAAGTATCATGTATGTATCAGGTTTACCATGACTACTAAATTGTTCAGTTGTTTGGGACTTGATTTACTTATATCTTATGATTATGTAATGTTATCATTACACTAACTACTGGCATTCTCTGTTCGGGTCGCTATATTTAATATATTAAATCACGTTATGGTTTAGGGAGAACCTTAAAATTTCCTAATACCAAATTAAAAACACAAAAAACTAAGGGAAAAACTTCAAAATTTCAAAAAAAACTATACAATAACTCTCTATGTCATGGTAAACTCTACAAAATTAAAATTTCAAAAAAAATCTTCCACAAATCCACTACCTCAATCCAAAAATTGTGAGATGATACCCTCCTCAAGCGGTAAACCCTAACACACCCAATAAAACCATATCCATCCACAACACTAGTGATAACCCTTCAATGGATCACTGACACTAATTAATAAATGACCACCAAAAGATCACCTAATAACCAGAAATATTTCAAAACCGGTCAAAAAAATTGAAGGGAACATATAGAGGTCATAGAACCTAAAAATCCTTAATTGGATTTACACACATTAGAAAATAGAAAAAAAAACATTGACATTTCCACCATATTTACAGTCACTGAAAAAATGAAACCATCACAAAAAAAATGAAAAAAAACCAAAACATCATTGACATCCATCTAAAACTCCATCATCAAACACTAATCTTGTCAATAAAGATAAAAGAAGAACCAAAAAACCAAAACATCCTAAAAAACAGGTGACCAGAACAAGATACTAGAATCTCTACCATAAATATGTCTAAAACATCAAGATTCCAATCATCATTTGAGACCAAACCACACCACCATGATATAAATACCACCATTAAATATAAAAGGCCCAAATTAGAACTATTGAAGAAACTAAAACCCTAAGTTATAATAGAACCAACACGGGTCAAGACTCCCTGTATGCCAATGAACTCTTCAAATCACATCCCAAACTCCCTAGCCCCCCCCCCTGCCACCCCCAGACGAGATCCATTTAATCATAAAAAAATGGATCCTACGAAACATGTTTGGAAAAATAATTATGGTTGTGAAGAACAAGGGCCTCGCTAGTGATCCATATTCATAGAGAGAAAGGAATCACACGACCATGAACCACCACCAAAAACAAGAAAAATGAAACCATTTATGGCCATCAACACATCCTAACCCACCATAAATAAGGGATAATATAATTTGAGTGGGGTATAAAATAGAAAATCTAGTAGGAATGGTAGTTGAAGTTTGTTCTTGATTTCATAGAAGTAAAAGGTAAAAATCCAAAGGAAAAAAGGTGAAGAAAAGGGTAAAACCCAAGAAGACTGTCGAGGAATAATGAAAACCAATGAAAGTAGGAGTGGGAGGCATAGAGAAGAACTGTCTGTCTATCAATGAAATGAAATGGACCCACCCAACACATCATAAGGTTATCATAATAATTCATGACACGTAATAAATAATTATATAATAATCATAATCAAGAAATTGAACCATAAAAAAATGGGTTTTCTATGTATGTCATAAAGAATAGTTAAATGAATATAATTTATTATTTCCCAAATAAATAATTAATGTTACATTTTTTTTAAAATTCAATAACCCTTATGTGAAGAAGAATAAATTCAATAGGATTCAAAGATATATTATTGGGAAATAATGTATCTTTCAAAAATATATATAGTTTTCTTAGAAAAAAATTTGGTGAGGTAGAAAAATTTATATCCCAAAAAAAATAGTATGGAATTCATAGTTAAAGGATGTTTTTGGAACATTAGATAAGTATCCATATATAAAATATATAGAAAGTGGAGATAGCCCAAAATGAAAGAGTTAGGCCTGAGAATTGCCCATACCATATATCTAGATATCTTTTCGTCATATTTCCCCCACATACCAAAATTATGTTTATTAACAAATGATACCATCAGTAAATTATATTCATTTATTTACTATTTATCAATTGAAATCAATATTTTTCACTTATGAATTTTATTTTTTAAAGGTGGAACGTTTTGGGGATATGTTTAATTTAAAATATATTATTTTATATTAATATCATAATTTTTTTTTGTTTATTTTAAATTGTAAAATTAACCATAGATTCTTATAAAACAATTATTTATACATTTATATATATTAAATAAATTAATATAACTAGAAATAAAGTCCATGACAAGTGGATAGTTAGAAACCTCCTCATAGGCAGATAATTGATCATTAATAAGTCATTTCCAAAAGAGGAGGAAACATATGTATAAAATATAAATATATTTCAAATATAATCATTATAGTAGTTAAATAAAATTATAATTTTAATAAAATTATACTTAATTAATTTTTATGTTTTTTTGGGTTAGAAGTTGATAGAGTGGTTGAGTAATAGATGTTGAAAATAAAATGTAATGATGAAAGAATCCAACCTCATTTTTATTGTAGTTCATTTTTAATAGTCCTTAAATATTTGAAATCATGGATTTTTATGAGTGAAGATTTTCTCTTAGTACACTATATATATTAATATAGGTAATTTAATTATTTTTTGTAATTGAGAATTATAAGGGAAAAAAATTTCAAGGGACGTGAGAGGGTGTATTTATACTTCAGGAGAGGGGTATTTTATAGATAAAATATTGAATAAAATATAACATCCAACATAAACTGTATAATAGTAATATTATTGGAATTATAGATTATATTTGATTAAAATATGTGTTTTTAAGAATTTATACCCATATATATTCTAATTAATTTTTTTGTTAAAAAGGAAAGTGAAAAAAGGTAAAATAATTTTTGAAATGTAATACATTATAAATTATACTTTGGTGAAAAATTGAAGCATGAAAATTTATTTTTATTAATTATTTAACAAAGGTTAAAAGTTTTTTTTCAATATTAAATTTTTATAATTTAATATAGAATTATTAAATATTCAATGATGTAATTAAAACAGATGAGTTACCTAAAAACTAGATTTTTATTATTCACCAAAAATTGATTTTTATCTAAAAATTACAAAAAATAACCCTTATATTTTTTCAACATTTTAAATAATGAAAAAAAATATTTTCATCAAAATTATTTTTTAAAGTAAGTAATTTTAATTATTTAATTAAAAATAATTAGTTTTATGAAATACATTAAAATATAGTTTATTAAAAATTTACTTATAATGTATTTAGTTTTTAATTGTGATATTTATTTTATGTAATTAAAATGTTTACATTTTATAATATTATTGATGCTAAAAAATATTATGGTTTATTTTACTATTTTGAGTTTAATTTTTTATTTTAGAAGTCAATTTACTATTCTAAATGGCCATATTATATTATTTTATTTTATTTTATAAAAATGATAAAATTTCTAAATCACATGTCTCCTGCATAAAAAATAATTAAATCAATCGAAATGAGAGTGTTTTACATTTATCTCAAAGAAGAAGAGGCATCATCTCATCATGGAGTGTGTTGGAGTGGATAAAATAACCAAAAGAAAAAACCTTTGTTTGAAAGTCCATCAGTAAAAGAATTAGCTTCTCAAAAAACATGTGTAATGATGTAATTTTTTAAGTACTGTGTGTCAAGACATTTGATCCTTAGAGCAGTCATCTTCTAGTAAAGGTGAGTGTTTCCATTTTGAATCGCATGCAAAACTACGGTGATGTCACACTCAATCCATAAATCATTCCAAAATCATTTAATATATATATATATATATATCCATATCATAGATAAAGTTGAGCATTTCAGCATCCATAGAAGTGTAAATGTCACAGTGGCCCTAAAGGTAACACACGATATTTCCAAAATGATTTCTATAGATATATACATAACCCGTAGGTAAAGAATTACCTCTCAAGGATCTATCGTAATTTTATTTAAGCCATACAGGAAATAGTGAGATCCAAAACCCTTCCAAGGTACCCAATTGAGGGGGGAAGTTACCATCAACCTTCAAGAGTCTCATCACTGATAAATCATGTACTGTGATATTACAGTATCCTCGGTGAAGGGAGTTGGCATTATAAAAAACCTCTAATGTTGAAGTGATGGTTGGGGATGAGATAATGGAGGATTTTTAGTGAATCAACTTATTCATGACTCACTATATGGCATGGACAATATCTGAATAGGATACCTTGAGGAGATTTATAAGATGATGATACATCAAAAGGTTGAATCATTCCATTAGATAATTAATAATAAATCCTAAATGTAGAGGGAAAATATTAAAAAATAAAATATTAAAATCCTAATCACCAAGGATGTAGGACAGCTTAAAAAAATATGATCTACGTATTCCCTATGTTGACGATAAAAAATGCATCTAGAACAAAGTTAAATACCCCTTTTTTTAAGGCTGGAGTCTATAGGGATCATATAAAAAGTTAATCTCCATAACAGTGTAAATCGTGATGAAGAAATCTATTTAATATTTAAAGAAAAAATCTACCTAGGCTAGACATGTGTTTAATTTCTATAATAAATTTTAGAGTTAATCATGCCATCCACAACCAGTTCCCATATCATAAAATACTCCATGAATAGAAAAATGTAATTACATATTGTTTTCCGAATTCCATCAATGATAGAGTGAATACATTTCATTTAACCATTAATGGTAATATTAGAATACCTCACTAGGGTGGATTGTTTGATCATGTTAACCAGATGTATCCCTTTCTAGTTATCAAACTAGAATCTAATACAGGAATTTATATGTGTTGAATTTTCTCATACTATCATATATACCTAATTATGAAACATGTTATTTTATTTAAAAGTAAAATTCAATATATATAAATGTTTGGTATGTAAAACTCATCCAATATTTAAAAATTTCATTCTAAAATTTTTGACTCAAATATTCTTTTGAGAATAGATAAGCGAACTTTAATTTTATTTTCTCCTTAGGTTCCCTTGATTCCCTTTCATACATGATATTTTTTTTCAATGAACATTAACAAGGTGGGTCATCATGTTGAGTAGAAATTTATCTCTACAATTTATGATATTTACTAACTGCTCCTAATGGGATAAGACATGTTCTGGTTATACCATCTCTGAATTCATGTGAGTGATCCGAAATGTAATTTATTAGAAGTGATATGTGGAAAACATAAAGAAATTGAACCACGATTGGTGTAAGTTCTAGTTGATAGGACAAAAATCATTTATGATCCAGAATCACAAAAATACCAATATACCAAGGTTGACCTTTCCTTTCATTCCAAACTGTATCAATTTCTTCCAAGTTAATATATGATGGAATAATATTTCTTTAACAACAAACTCCAAGTCCCTTAAATTATTACCATCCTATCACTTTTGTCAAATTTGAGTAATTTATTGTTCCTAATATACTATTTCATTTATTTTCAATGGTTTAATATGTTTTTAGTGTGGTGATGATGATTCCTGGTGCATTTTTGTGGATTTATGATTTGTAATTGGATGTCATGATTGATATCAAATCCATGTATGTCCATTAGATGATTGAGGTATTATCTTGATTTATGGATATAAAATTATAAGGCTATATCATGAATAAATTGAGTTCACCAGTTAAATAAAATGGTGAAAATTTATTACAATTATTTTATTCTTGATCTACAAAAGAATCAATGTAATGTGTGGATAGATGAAATAGAATTATCTAAAACATATTTGAGAAACGTTAAATTGATTGAGAAATCCTGTAATTCAACCGAAGTGTAACTATGTTTTTTTGAGTGAATTGAAGAATTATATATATTCATATAAGGTATATAAAATATATATATAGATCCACATAGCGGATTATAAAATGTATAAGAATTTATTCTATAGATGATTCGGAAATGTATCTGAATTTATAGCGTATGAGATCCAATAATGTTGGAAAATCTAGCTACGTTGGAAAATTCAATGACATAGGAGAATTTTAATGTTGTCACATATGAGAATTAAGAAATCATGTACGTGTTTAGGCCAATGTAAGTGAATTCTACAGTGTGGCTAAATGCTTCTGGATGACTGAAGTGAACTATGTATGTTAATGTTTTTTCATATCTTAGAAGACCCTCATATATAAATTTTAGTCCATGTATGGAATTCACTTAGGTGTTTGAGAATGATTTAAGGGATGATATCCTTACATAAAAGGATATATTTTTAAAATATAAAATTTAGGAAAATCAATGGTCCACATGAAATAGATGAATGGGTATGTGTAAGTAGAGATCTCATATGTTTTTTATAAGAGATATTTGAGGAGGATAATCCATGGTAAATCAAATATAGTGTAAATGAAAATGTATAAGATACTGAGTCGTTCAAAAATCTAAAAGTTGTAATATTTGATAAAATTTTTAGGATGGGGATTGTTCAAAAATACTTCATGAGAATAAAGGTTTATTCTCTTGGGTAATTAATTATAGATAATGAATCAAATTTTAAATGATATTTTAATGATAAGTAAAAATGAAAAAACTTCCTCTAGTTTTAAATATGAATATTTCCTTCCACCAATGATCATGGAGATTACCAAATTAAAATATTGGAATAATATTTGTAATTATTAATGAAAATTAATATTTATTATGCTATGAGTATAAATATGCATGTAGGTGTTTAAGATAGTATGTATGAGTCAGAATATTATTCTTAATAACTATTCAGAGAATTTGATACACCTAGTATTGTGGTGAGAAGAAGAAGATCCAAATTCAGGAATCCACAAACCCAAGTATTCAATATGTAGTTAATGATCCAATTATCTAGAGATCTAGAATTAGTATCAAGGCCTATAGTGTTTTTGAATCACATTGTAGGTACATATGAAGACCTAATGATTTACCATCTCATAGGAGAATATCATATATCAAAGTGGTAAAAAATCAAACAATGGGTGTAAGAATATATTTATTTATTGGATCATCATTGAATAAGTGAATTATCTCCACTGAATTATATAATAATTAAGAACACAATGGATTCTATATAGGATGGAAATTTTTGAAGGGAGCATAGTTGACTCCGTATTGATAAGAATGGATGGTAATTTTTTGTAAACAATTGTTAATGATAGTGGATAATCTATGTTGGGGGTATAAAAAACAAGGAAAGGGGTAGGATTTCATATGAAACCTTTTACATATCATGTGTTGATATTTTTCATTTATCTAGTATACCTAATTTGAGGCTCTAAAAATTCATTGAGTGGATAGAGAACTATAACATTATCAACATACTAAATTTAAAAAGGATAAGGATTCATAAAAATAAAAAAAATTGATAACTCCCTAGTGGAACATCTATCTAGGGGAATTAAAAATGGAATCAAAGTGAGTTACTTATAAATATCTAGGAATATTTCTTCTTTAGAAATATGGAATAAAAAAATTTCGAATAGATGAGGAGTAAAAACTATTTATGGTTACAACTAAAACAGTTAAAGGAATAGTATATTGAAATATCTCTATTCACTTGTCCTAGAATATAGGGATGTTGTTACTATAATTTTCCCCATATTTTTAATGATACTCCCATGAGTCATACTAACAAGATTTATTTTTATATTTATTGAAAATAAAAATAAAAATAAATCCTACTGTCAATAACAGAGAATGTCTAAACCATCACCATGGGTCTCCAAACTACCAAATTAATTTTTTTAATAATTGATAAGATTATATTAGGGTATTATCAAAGTCAACGAACTGAAATTAATAGTTTATATGAGTAGTTTCGAGGACTAATAAATGGATGATGATGATGAGAATATAGATGATTATTTAAAAAGTGCAAATGAAATAGTCAGAAACATTTGAGGATTTTTTGGGATGATAACGGATTTAATCATTATAAAAAACTCTTATGGGAATTTTCACATACATTTTTTATCCTAAGGATTAAGATTTGGAGGATAAGGAAGATTTGAACTTAGATTAAATTTAATACATCCTCATTGTGAAAGAAATTACTAATGATGCAGAATTCAAAAATAAATCGATGGATGAAATTTCCTATGTTGTCATATGAAAACCCAATGTCAAATAAAAATCAGATATTTAAAAATTTAATTTAGATAATACATTTTCTAGTGAAGATATATAAAAAATTATTTATATTTTCTCATAGATACTAAAGAATGTAATATAGAAATAAAAAAGTTATGAAATACATGAGATATTATAATTGTGATTGTATAGATTAAATTACAAAAGAAACAATGAAAATAATCTGGTTGAGAATATTAATTATAATAGAAGATGAGAAAGAACAAAATTAAAAGAAGAATAAAAATAACAAAGAGCAGTTCATTATAAAATGAATAAATTTAATGATAATATAACACTACAACAAAAGTCGGTCCTAGCGGCGTTTTTTTCCTGTTTAGCGGCGGTTTAAACCGCCGCTATATTGTGTTGCGGCGGTTTACAAAAACTGCCGCTAAGTTTGGCGTCGGCAATCTATTAGCGACGGTTTTTTCGATTCCGTGGCGGTTTTAGAAATGTGTCGTAGATCCGTCATTTAGCGGCGGTTTCTCTTCATTTAGCGGCGGTTATATTGGTATCTGACATTTTTTATTCACGGCGGTTTTAACCGCCGCTAAATTCAGGCGTTTGATGCACCTATTCTGCGGCGGTGAAAACCGCCGCTAAATATCAAAATAATATATTTAGCGGCGGTTAAAACCACCGCTAAATGCTCACAGGTATAGAATTAGCGGCGGTTAAAACCGCCGCTAAATGTTGAACTGGAAAAAAAATATGTTGGATCTGCTCCACCACTGCCCTAAATTTTCCAAAACCACAGCCACATCTCACCCATCAGCCCCACATAATATCACATCCACACATCATCATCCCATAATCATGTACATGCATCACAACACATAAAGGATCATTTTATAGATTTATCAACGGGTATTTTATCACATGATACTTTATTTTAGGAATGTTGTAACACAATCCATAATCCTAGAGTATCCATTTCATTAGAAAAATATAAGTGGTTGGTTAATTTCCCTTTTAGGGTGATATCACAACAATAACAATAGACACAACAGTCACAACACATATCATCCAGTGAAAGAAAATCCCCCAATGACCATAATTTTAACCAAGGTATCAATACTATACAATCCATCATATCATAATAATATCAAAGCTGTAAAAACATGTGAATCATTCCTATTTTCCCCCTTCAGTTTCAATTAGCCAATTATTTATCTTTGATTAAGCCAGCACAACAAGAACCCATAGATGAACAAGAGTAACCCCCCATGCATGATACACAATAAAGAGAAATAATTGATTCCCTACCTTAATGAATATTTTTTCGACTCGCAGCACACCATAGGGTGAAGAAGAAATGACCATAAACCAAAAATGCATGAAAAACCCACAAATAAACCTACACTGTGCCAAAAGATCATCAAAATGTAAACCAACTCAAACCCTAGACCAAAAAGGAATCATTGTATTGAATCCCAAGAGAATAATAAGAGGAAACTAACCAAGAGGAAGGAAGGTATTACCACCAATTTCCAACCAACATCCACCGAATCCAATGACATCCACCATGCCTAACTAAAAACAAATTGGTATTCCTGGACCCATTAGAGTGGTGTAAAACTTTTAAGTCCATGACAGAGCCTTTTATCATTAACCTTTCATGCCTTAGCCATTTATGGTCATGGGATTGGTCTTTTAGTGTGATACATATTGGATATGGATCCAATAGGGGTATGAATATGGGTTACATATATGGTATTCTCATTGGATGTGGTATCATCACATGCATATTGCATTAATAATCTTTTTGTCAACACATGAGGAATCTAGAACACAATAAAAAAAATGCATAGAAGGAAACAGGAGAAATCAAGAAAATTTTAGGAGATGGAAATGTTTGGTGGCAACTATGTGCCATAAATGTTACATATACAAACCAACTGTTATCATACTTGTTCAACACATCAACAATACTACTACTCATCATCTGATGCTGCATCATCACCCTCTCCACCTTCATCTCCACCACCTGCTGCCACCTGTAAGAACATTATATTGAAAATTAAATATTGTTGCATATTTATAATAAAAATTAAAACCAATAAAAGTTTTCAAACTAAATGATTTTGATTTTTTTGTGATTTACCTTCTCACCACTACCCGATGCACTACCATCGGGGGCATATCTGCTCATATGCTGACGTATTTCAAGCAACTCTTTCTGCAAAGCAGATATCTGATCCCCCTGCTGGTGAACTGTGTTTTGTAGAGAAGACATCTCTCTCTGAGCATCTTCAGGTATGAAATGACTATAACCAGGAGTAGATGAGGCCGAAATCATTGGGACGCACATGTATTTTTGTATAATTCAGACCAATCTTGTTAACAAATTTTTTCATATCATAAAACGATTCTGGGATTTTTTTCTTCAGGAAATGAATCACGAATCAATTCCAATATCATGGACATTTCTTTATTTGTAATTCCACATAGACATTTGATATGGTACAACTTCAGTATAAATGAAATCTTTGAATATTTCAAACACCCACTATACAACTCTTGATTTCCATCGTCAACTAAATCATGAAATGCATTTTCCTCACTGAAGTTTTCCCTTACATTTGGCTCCACAGAATCAAGAGGATCCAATGATATGTTACAATCTTGATCTGCTTGTGTTACAGTCTCAGAAACATCACTTGTCACGTTGCAATTTGTAGCACCCTCTTCTGGTTGTTCTGATATGTTTTGATGCTCATAGTGGTGTCTTGCAGTGCCGAATGCATCATTTATGAGGTTTTGCATTTCATTTTCCATTTTCGAAGAACTTGGGACCTCATTCTATAGATTAACATCAGTCCTCAATATTTCTGTATTTTTTGATTCTCCATGCCAAATCCAACACAAATATTGCTCAGGGAATTGCTGCAGTATTAAATGTTCATAAACTCCATCTCTCTTCAACCATGTTCTAAATTTACATTTAGTACATGGACATCTTATTCTCCCTTCAACGGATCGATTAGAAATTGCAAAATCTAAAAACCCATTCAAACCCTTAACATATTGAGGTGTGTTCCTCGGTAATGTGATCCAGCTTTTATCCATGTATATCACAATGTTCCTACACAAAATATACGATAGTGTAAGATTACAGAAACATAATATAATAAAGATGAACCATTGACCATAAAGTATGCATAATATAATAAAGATGATTCATTGACCACATTTACCATTTCAGACCAACTAAACAAGTCTGGTCCATAGGAGACAGCATCAACACCTCATTGAGGAGCAATAAGAATATCGGGATACACACTTATCATAACACCATCGATCACAAATTTATGTTTCCTCAAACAACACCCCATTGATGTGTGATCTAAACTGATCATAATGCATTTTAAATCAAGTTAACTACATTCACTGAAACCATTTTCACAATGGGTAATGTTTGTTTTATTGTTCAGGGGAAATCTAAATGGCCACATTTAAGTTTTGGGGTTCATCTTGTGATGGAATCATGATACATGGTGTTTTAATTTCTTGAATAAATTAGTGATAATGACCCTCCTAAGCTGGAGAGAATTATGTTAGTCATGGAAATGTGGATAAAACTGTAGAGTGGATGTGGAGGAATCAAGGTTCCAAATAGAAACCTATAAGGGACATGTTTGGGGGTTCTTAGGGAAGGCCAGGTGGAACTTGGATATGGTGTGTGTAGGTGATGGAGGTATACCTTAAGTGAGAAGGCTTCGTGTTTGGGTAGAGGGGCGACATGCCAATAGGGGAAGTTGGGAACCAACGGAGTGAGTTAGCAGGAATGGAAAGACATAGTTGGATAGAAAGGGAATGGATGTGGTGGGCTGCGAGGCACCTCAAGTTAATGTTGAAATGATAAGTTTATCCTAGTAATGTGAATGAGTTTTGAAGAAGAACCAAGTAGTCCTTGGTTGAGATATGGATGGTGAAAGTGTGACAAATCTAGGTAGTTTTGGCAGAAATAATGAATGCTAGAATTGGGTGGAGTTTTCATGGATGTTGTGAGTTGGAAAACATGTTAGGGAAGTTTTGAAGGTTGAGTTGAGGTTCTGTTGACCTCTTTTATGATGAGTGAAGTTCTCAAAACTAGAAAATTGTGGTGACTAAGTAAGTAATATGGTGTTGAGAACCATGGAAGGAAAGTAATCGATTAATGGTGTGGCTAGAGTTTCAAGTTGGATGGTCTCAGGTAGGAACCATATTAGTGTATTAGTTTTGGTGATGGGTGTTGGATCAGGTTTTGGATGGTTGAATACCTTGAGATGAAGGTTATTCTTGGGTTGTGCTTTGGATGTTTGAAATGGAGTGAGGCTGTTGGGCCTTGAGTTCTGGATTGATGTAGGTCAGAGAATGTGGTTGGAATCTATGTATCCCTTCAGCGACAATGAGTTTGTGTCACCATTATAATTTTGGTAACTAGGTGAGGTGGTGCTAAGAATTTTGGGCCATGAGTTGTGGAGAGGATTGGAACAAAGGTGTTCTGATTGGCTCTCCACAGGGTAGTGTAGTGCCTTATCGATATCCTCTTGTGCGGTGGTATAGTAACATTACCTAAACCTTTAATTTTCATTTGATGTTGATAATAAATAGTTGAGGTGGATGCGTCCTCAAAGATAATTGGGTTTTAATTGTGGTTCATGGTTGGGGAAAATGTTTTCAGGTAGGACCTTTTCCTTAGTCCGAGTGTTGTTATAACATGGTTGAGTTCAAGGAGTATATTAGAAGATGGAAGTTTATAGGTGGGTCCGTGGAACTAAAATTGTCCTTAGGGGTGCTGTGATGCTTGGGAAGTTTGGATATGTGATGATATGTTATAAGGTGGGGAGGTTTTAAGATCCCAACCCTTATCCATGTGATATGATGAAAAAAATTACACCATATAACCATAAATATCACACACCCTACTAATATGGATACCCATGACTTCTATGAGGAACCTTTTCGTTACATACATTATATAAAAAAGGACCTGAAAACACCCAATGGTCAGTGTATGGTGTGAGAAAATGAATATTAGAAATATTACACCATGTTTTTCATAAGAAGACATTAGAAAAATAAAAGAATTATTCTTATTAAGGGAAAATAAAATAATAAAATATATATATATATATTAAAAAAATGGTAATTCACCCTTTTAGAATATATTAAAAAGAATAATCAAATTGATACATCATATTCCATTTAAAATAAATGTGATTAAACCATTTCATAATGTATTTATAAATAACCTCTTTGAAAAGGAAAACAATAGAAAATACTCCTATGGTATATTAGGTATAAGTTATCTAAGATCCTTTTAAATCTATGGTCAAATGACTATTTACATACATATCCCTAATATATGTTCCCTTAAATGAGGTAATCACCCTGATAAGTGAATCCACTATGGAAACAATATTTAGTTATATTTTTAGTGTAAATCATTGATAGGTAGCCACAATTCATCCTAGAATTATTTTCTTATCATATCCCTTACTAAGTACCACATGATCCCATCTATCATAACCCATATTGGAAGGATTTAATTTATTAATTTTCCCACACATAAAGGATTTCAATTTCACAAATGACCCATACATGTAGGATTTAAATTAAAAATTCAAACTATTGGAGGGAATGTCACACATCAATAATCAAACTACTTAATTTCAAATAAAACATGATTCAAAATCCATTTTCAAAATCAATTCCAAATTAATAAATCATTAAATCAAATAATTCAAAAAACAAACCATTATAAGAATCATAAATCAATCTATTAATCAACTTATATAATCCAAAAAAATGATATAGCAAGTATGGATTATAAAATAAAAGATATCTTTAAAGCCTACTACCTAAAACACATAATTTTTTTTAAAAATGAATGAAATAAATACCAATAGGATCAAAAACTAAAATAAATCCATTAACCAAGAGACCCATATAATGAATCTCAGATTCAATTAGAAACAAATCATCAAGATGGATGTGATAATAGAGAAAACTCACTTTGGGGCCGAGGTCGAAGTGAGAAAGGTCGTCGGGAGAAGGGGGTCACGGGTTCCCGGTCGCAGGCACCGCCGGAGGAGGTCGCGGGGTCGCCGGAGGAGGTCGCGGGGTCGCCGGAGGAGGTCACGGGATCGCCGGGGGGTCGCGGGGGGCTGTGGGCGAGGGTTACAGCATGCGGGGTCGGGGGAAACGGGGGTTAGGGTAGAGAAGGGTCGGGGTTTTTTAAAAAAAACAAAGGTTTAGCGGCGGTTTATTAAAAACCGCCGCGAAACGTGTTTCGGAAAACGTTTAGTGGCGGTTTTTTGAACCGCCACCACAAAACCACCGCTAAACACTGTTTATTTTGTAGTGTAAGATCAACACAGCTCAAGTTTTTCATCATATGATGAGGTATACATGATTACTCATGTTGTAATATTATTTGATCAATTAAGCAGTGATGATTATGGAGTGTGTAAGGAATTAGAATGAGTGGGAACTAAAAGAGTAGATAGAATCTTTTCATGAATATCTTACACTAATGAAAAAAAATTAAAATTATAGAGAAATATAATAAAAAATATGCCACTATAAAGTATGAGTTTAAGAAAAAAAATGTTTCTAAATATAAAATGGACTTGTGAAAACAAATTGGCAGGCAATTTAGATTATACCAAGATGCATAAATTAAAGATATTGGAAATGGAAATTGGTATGTAATATGAATGGAAACATAGATTAAAAGAAAAAAAGAAATATTTTGGAAATAAGAAATATGCCTCACATTTCATCATGATATTAACATGGGATGATACGGATTTAACAAATCTGTTTGGACCAAAGGATGATCATTTAGAAATTATGGGAAGACGGTTTAAAAAATAACAAGGATGGTATGAAAATAATAAGATCAAAAATATATCTTTTTTCTCAAACTATATATGTTAAATAGTATAATTTAGTAGTATTTGACCATGAATAATAAAAGTAAATATTCCACAAAACGTAAAAAATATATGAGCTAATATAACAACTATATATGATCCTTTTGTTTAATGAGGTATATTTTTTTCTATTTTTTGGTTTAGTACCTTTTAATATGGTTAATAGAATGCTTCCTGAGAGTATAATAGTTCTCAATGGTGTTTTGGATTTTTTGGGAACATAAAATGGGGAAAATACCATTATGTTCTAGGAGAAAATTCGGTGTGTGGTTAGTAATAAAGTATTCCATGGCCCATGAGACCATGATGTTGGGACCGCTTGGATAGAGGCAGACCCATAGCCAAAGTTCAGTTATTCAAATCATATTGGTTTCCTAGAAAACTAATTCATGTTGGACCCCTCTTACAAATATGGTGTCCCACATTTGTCACATAGTTTTTCCAACCATGCAGCTAAACTATGTGCCTCATTGAAAGAGGGGAAATTTCCCCTTTTCCCCTTGGGATTTAAGATTTCTTTCCTAATTTATTGTCAATTTTCACCTTCAACAACCTACTTCATAAAACCTCCACTCTTAATCTTACCATATGCGATTCTTTGTTAATCATTGTTCATTTGATTCCCCATTGGTTGGTAATAAAATATTGGAGTGAGTATATAACTCCCCTTTCTTGTATTTTCCTGGAGAATCATGATGGAAAGTTTTCACTCCATATAAATCCCTAAACCTTTTTTTCAGGAATAGTATTAGACAAGGAATTGAATATTTTTTTGGATTAAATCATGAGTTATGTTTAAGTAAACAATTCATTAAGAGACTGCTTTATGTGGTCTATATGTTATATCCCATAGTCTTGTTGTTTTTTCATGTGTATGTGATTGTTCTTTCATGACGTTGTGTTGTATACTTGATTACATCGTAGGAAATGATAAATTGTGTGTGTAAATGATGTGTTAGACCTACCAGGATTCATATTGGATCTTTTAAGATTGATTATGATAAGCATGTGGTCAAATATGGGGTGTGACACTCTTTAATATGAGAATTATGTTGTTAAATGATCATTTGAAGGGTTTATGAGATTAAACCAATTAGAAATATTTTAGAAAGTTAATGTGGGATAAGGGGTGTTTTGGATTAACATGAATATGTTAAATGAGTTATGTCTTATAGATGGATAAATTTGATAAATTTTTTAAGTTGAATTTCCATGGGGTTAAATTTAAAGAAAGCAGTAAAAAATGGTTGTAATGGTGCTTAAATGGGGAAATGATTGAGCTATGAAAATTCAAAACCTCTTGATTGTCATAAACCATGGTAATGTTATAAGTGAAAAGGTTTTTACTATGTTTGATAAAAAATTCAATGATTATTACCTTTAAAAATCTGAAAAATGTTTTGTTGAAATGTTTTACCGATGACCCTCTCCCTTGGGCAGGCCATACTGAAGCTCTAGAAACCCTGATGCCCCTTAGTTTTAGATGATTGACTAGTTCTCTTAACTCCAAGGGTATTGACATGGTATTCCTTATCATGTTTAGGGATATTCATACATGTTGTTCCAAATCCTCATTTGAATAATTGAAATAATGCTCTTTTTATATTCGCATGATACCCTATGAAATATTTTTCAGATGACTAGAATGGACCGAATAAGGCTTGATGGGTATGAGTGTCAATTAGAATTGAGAAAAACTATGGTTAAATTATATATTTTTATATAATTGAACCTTATTTATCTAAGGATTATCTATTGTTTATTTTACATCTGTATACACATTTATTACACCGGATATAAAATTATACATCATTGATAGTGGCCTATAGAGTTCTATTCCCACCCTTCTCGAGGGGTCATTCGTTACCCAAAAAAACTTCATGGATGTAGGTTAGGATAAGGGGAAAGGCCCTATAGTAGATAGATAATATGGGGTTCAAGAAAGAACATGGATAAGTGAACCATATGAGAAACCCAAACCCGTTTTGGGGATTGTTTTTAGTGTATTATTTTTTTCTATTGGAACTTGACACCACTATAATAGTGCATGTTTATTTGAATGGTTTTTGAAATTTACCTTTTTTGGGGAATATATTTAATGATGATAGTTTTTTATAATTATTAATTGGTTATTATTTATTTTGTTTAATGTATTTTTCTTACTCATATATAGATGGTATAGTCTCCCCAAGTACCTTATTAGAACCTCGCTTCTTATTGGTAGCCTGTAAAATATGGGGATGCATGCTTAAGGTTATGTGGTGAACTGGATCAGGGAATTTTTTTAGTGGAAACTGTTCTAGGACATTACAGACCTCATTAATAAAAAGATAAGGCTAACATTTTGAAATGATACTAGAAAAAAGTCTTGAAAAACCTAGAGACAATCTGTAAGAACCAAGTCTCAAGATGTTTTCTATTATTGTTGTATATGTGGACACACAAACTATTCTTTTTTTTTAATATGTATTTTTTTTGAAAGATACAATAACTAAGGGGTATTTTTAGTTATAAAATGGATAATATCATATAGTTAACCACTATTAACCATATATTCACCAAATCCATCTACACATACTAGATTACATATTCTATAAGAAGTATGTGACTAGTGCAGTTTGAAAGGTCATAAGGTTAAGTTATTCATGGAAATAGTTTAATGAGAAATTCATAATTCTATGAAAGGGATAATAATTCCATATAAAAACAATTTTATGAAAAGGGTAAATTCTATTTAGGTTTGGAATATCAGAACAGAGTTCCTAGTTTTTTGTCCAAATAAATTGAACCTCGATAAATAATTGGAAGATACTGAAAGATGATGTGGAAAATGGGAAATAAAAAATCCCAAAAAGTTGAATCCAAGGGACATGGGTAGAATCCATGAGTGGTGACATGAAAATTCAAATTCAATTTTAGAAATTTGAGAAAAAATATGTAGGCTCAAATAATTACATTGTTATATTGTCTTCCCAAGAAGAGACAATATTGAAGTCACTTTCAGCACAAGGAAATGAAGTTTTCTTGAAAAAAAAGCTGGAAAGATCTATTCCACACAAATAATAAGATCAAGGAAAGAAATAAGATATTCAAATTTATGATACACAAAACAAAAATAAGAGACTATGAAAATATTATCATACTAAATATTGTTTCAAATTCATAAAGAGGTCCCTACATATACCTCATTATTTTATATGTTCAAAACTATATTATAGAGAATTGAAGGGGAATAATGAGGCTATATATGATATAACAACAGAAAATATGATTCCTAATGGATTTTATCAACTACCATGATAATAAATGATTGAATCCCTTTATTGGGATGAAAATTATGGGAGACAACTATCAAGATCAATTATTCCATGTAATATGGAATTTCTAGATATTGCCATGAAATATTTGGAATAAGGTTTTTAATCACACATTTAACCCTTAATTTTGATAATTTCAAATATTTTGGGAAGGGTTAGTGTGAATATATGAAAAGTTGAGTCAAATGTGGTGCTTTTTGATTTTTAGTTTAACTTTTTAATGCGTTTTTTGAGGTTTTTTTGGATTATAAATCCCTTATATGAGAAATATGAAATTTATAAGTATAGTATCACATTAGTTGGATTTTATGGAAAATAATACACTGAATATTTATCTCTATTATTTTAAATACTATTTTAGAACATGTAGACTTTAAAAAAACCAACTAATGGTTCTTTTCTAAGAGAATAATGTGGTGTCATCGTTCTCTTCAAAAAATATGAAAGATATTCTATGTGCCTTTTTATGTAAATAAACAGATGATAAAACCCTCACACTAACTGTAGAATTTAATTTTCAATAACGGAATAATAAAGAATCTATTTAAGAAATAAATTTTCCAATGATGAATTATTGTATCAGAAAAAAAACACATGGTGCATATTGTTGTTCCAAAGTGAGAATTTCATTTGATGTAAATGGATAAACATGTGTTTATTATTGTGGGGATTATTATTAGAGGATTATTATATATTCATTATAAGGTATTTTATTTCATGCATGATATAACCTATATTTTATTCCATATAATGATTTAGGTTATACCATGATTTTCAGAAAGGAAATTATAAGTCTATAACTTAAAGAAGTCAAGTGGAGAAGTACAAGACAATGAGGAAAAGTAAATATCAGCTTACGAGGAGCTGAGTCTGGTAGATTGATGATTGTAATTATACATATTACTTTAAAATGATTATAGAATATATGTAGATCCACTTATACAGTCCCATAACATATCTGAATTTATAACATAACTAATTTTACAATGCTTCCAAATTTTTAATATATCTAATCCAATTGTGTAGGAAAAATCCAATTATATTGGAAAATCCATCGATGTATGTGAATCTATGAATCAAAATTTTATTGTGTATGTGAATTCATAATTCAAATTTAATTTTGGTCTAATTTAAGATAATGGTACAACATATAAAAATGATTTTCCATTACTGAATTAAACAATGTAAGCAAATAATCTCAATTATCCAAACTCAAAAACATAGGTAAAACTACCCCATTTAGGTAATTCACATTTAAATTTGTGAATGATCTAGGAGATTATATACTTATGTAATAGGATATATTTTTATAATATAAAATTCATAAAAATTGAAGGTTCACGTGATAGAGATTCACAAGTCTATATATGTGTAGATCTCAGATGATTTAGTAGAAGAGAGATTTAAAGAGAAAATATTTTGGTATATTTAATATTTTATAGATAATTATTTATGAGATAAAATTTCATTTTGTTATTTTAAAGAATAAATATTTGATTAATTTTTTAGGATGTGTAGTATTAAAAAATACCATATGAGAATAAAGACAGAGTCTTCATGGGATTTGATTACTGATAATGACTTCGAGTTTGAATACTATTTTAATGAGAATTCAAAATAGGGAAATATAATATAGTTGTTAATGTGAATATTACTTTATAATGGGCAAGATAGAGATTCCATATTTCAAATATGTGAACAATATATATGATAATTAATGGGAACTAATATTCACTACTATATGAATGTAAATGTAGCATCCTAGGTTTATAATTTACTTTTTTTATAAAATTTATTTTTGAAATATACATATGTGAATGAAAAATAAATTTATATATTTTGATAAACAAAATATTTATCACCTAATTTATTAATTTATATATTTTTCATGGAAAATTGAAATTAATTTTATATAATGGATTTAGAAAAACATGAGGCTCGCAAGCTAAGGGAAAGTCTATCACATCTGGTATGGCCATGGAGCTCGAACCCACGACCGAAGGGGGAAAAGGGAACAACACCAAATTCCAGCCTACATAATATCATACTTTATTCATATATCATTTTTATAAGTGTAAATATTTTTTATTATATACATTATTCTTTTCAAATATATAGTTTTATTTAACAACTATATTCCTTTTACTAATAAATTTATTTTCATGTTAAAAAAGTATGATGCATGTTTTAATTTTCATAAAATTAATATACATAACCATTAGAGGTACTGTAATATGAAATTTTATGTAAAATTTGATAAAATAAATGGTTATATATAAATAATATGTTATAATGAATTCTTAATTTACAATTTAATTCATCACATTTCTTAATGTTTTTATTTTGTCATCTTCTTTGAATTTGTTTGATAACTATAAAATATTATTTTTAAAAGGATAAGAAACGTGATTCATAATAAAAATTCTATATTTATTTATTTAATTATTGGGGAAAATAAATTTACTAAACAATCTTAGCCAAAAAACCCACCATTAAAACAGGTTGACAAACAAAAATATTATTACATTTTATAAGAATATTTCACATCATGTGTTGATATGTACTATTTTAAATATGAATAATAAAGATTTATGAACATATAAGAACAATACATTCAAAAAACAGAACTCTATATAATTTAGTTCATCCCATAAAGATCACTTCTTCTATTACAACTATAAAAATTGTACAGAATCATTATGAAAATGACTTACATTATCAAAAGATGTGTAAGAACATTTATATGTGGAGTAGTGAGTGATGAAGTGAAAATTATGGTGTATTTATAGGGAAATATGTTCATTTTCAATTATAACTATTATCTAATATGTATTATGCGAATTATGAACATTATTCAATATGATATGTGGTTATTATTATTTTTGGTTATGTAAAAGCAATTAAATAACTATCAAGATTATTTTATTATATCACCAAATTGTATTATTTTTTGAGACAGTAAATATATTAGATTAGAAATATAATTTAAAATAACTGTAAAGGTTCTTAAAAAAATTACATTTATGAAATAATCATAAAAAATATCTTTAATTGATAATATATTTAAATGAATCCTTCAGAAATTTTTTTAATGTTTATAATGTTTATTATACTATAAAAATTGTAAATTTTCAATAAATATATATTTTATTTTAAAATTCAAATCATTATATATATTTTTATAATTAAATAAAATAAATACCATTTTTGTACTTGTCACATTAAAATTAATTTAGGATGTTCGTCATAGAAGTTTTTGGAAATGTTGATTTTAGTGGTAAAAAGTGAAAATAATATTTTTATAATAATGTAATTTTTACAATGTAATAATGATATGATCATAAAATAAATTTTATTAATACTTATTCATGGTAAAAAAAATTATTTATGTAATAAAATAATTCACAATAAATTACTTTTAGAAACACTTTCTTTACATTTTAGAAAAAACAATGTTATCCATTCTAGAAAAACTACTTTTATGTGTTATACATTTATCATACTAGAATTAATTTTTATCTAATTTATAAATTGAATCAAGTAAAAGAGATTGAATATTTGTAATTCTATTCTTAAATTATATATTAATTTTATCTTTATTTTTATACACCAAAACATTATCATGGTAAAAAAAGTTACTAAAGTATAAGTAAAATATTGTAAAATGTTAAAATTAAAAGGTAAAGACATAGGAAAACTAAAAATTAACACCTTAAATGGGTTATTGAGGTGTTTAAAATCCATAAAAAAATTAAAAAATTAATTACAAACCATATTCATTTAAATTAATTCCACCCAAATGTGGTTATATTTAATAAAAAATAACCATTATTTAATCCCTTAAAACCTCCCCTACTCAAGTATAACTACCCACACATTCCCTCATCACTCTCCATGCTAAATAAAATTATCATGAATAATATACTAATATACCTATTGAGAATATATCAAAGGAGGTTTTATGCTACTAAGTAGTCTCTCTCTAGATTTAAGAATCATATTCCCAAGATAAGGGTTTCCTAAATCCTTCTCTTTCCATTTTCAACAACATCACTTTTGTTATATTTTCTATTGAATTTTTTCTTATATTTCCATGATTTTTATTACATGGTAATATATTATATTTTATATGTTACAAAGGGTATTTTATTTATTCTCTCTTATTATAGCCTTTTCCTAAGATTTGTTATGTCAATGTAAGGGTCTTTCATCCTTCTCATTCCTTTTCAAGTATAGTTATTTTGTTATAATGACCTTACAAATTGTTTTTAAATTACTAACTCACATATTTTACATGTTATTATCATAAAATAGGTATATTGATAGTGATAAATTATTTAATCCCTCCCATTATATCTGTTTCCCAAGCATTTATAATTCTAAAATGTCTTTATAGCTATAAAACCATAATAAATTTTGGCATATAAAATGTGTTTGGTTTTCCTATGAAAAAAATCCATATATGAACACTAAATATGGAAATGGATTTGTATTATTTCATATTGGTATTATAATCCCAAAAATAGTTGATCAGGTATATCTCAATCATCATTCTAGTGCACAATTTATGGGCCCCTAAAACTCACTTAGTTTAACACTCATCATGGGTAATATTTGATTATCTATATGTTATATAAAGCCATTGGGAAGGATTTATCTATTATTTTATCGGTCCCAAAACTTTTAAAATTAATGTATATGGATCCCTAGACACCATTAAACCTTAGTACTTGTGAACACCCAATGAGTATAATCTTATATCCTTCACTTATTATGGGAGTTTATTTGTACATTATTAAATCCTTTGTTATTATTTAAGTAATTTAAATTAAATAACTTTATTTATTCATTTTTTGGAAAACTATTTTTTAATAATATAATTATTTATTTTATATGGTAAAATCTTGTAAATTATGCCTCATTGAGAAATGTTTATAATTATTTATGTTGTTCATTATACTATGTAATCTTTTATTATGTGATGGAATGAATTGGACTATTATGTGATGGGAAGGGCCAAAAATTATATAGTCTTTTATTACACCAATAGGTATCATGTGAAAACTAAGGTATTTTAATGGGAGTGTCCTTAAATTTTATGTAATTTGTCTTAACACAAGGCCTTGATGGTATATTTATGAGGTACATAATTATAAATTCCCATAACTTTGTGATCAATTAATATTATGTAGGAATTTATTCATTGTTAAATTGTACATGGATCTATTTATTCTATTAGTTTCATTTTTTATGGAATAACTCATTTTATTTATTCATTCCGTAATGTATGTCTTTCAATATATCTTGTGGAATTACACCCCATAACTCAGTGTCTGAGCTCACCCCTTTATATTTTTTTCCTTTTCCACTAGAAACCAGGAGGAGTACTACATATGAAAAATAGATTTTAATGATGAATTATTGTTTTTAAATGATTTATTTTTTTTGTTTTTAGTGTAATTAAAACATTATTTATTTATCTAGATTCCTAAGACTACTAAACTATTGGTTCCTCTATATTGCGATTTATGTAAAATTATAATAAAACAACATCTATCTCCATGGTAATGAAGTTAAGGGTATTAAAATAAATATGCATGTAGGTGATAAAGAATTTATGCTTGATTCTTGAGAAGTTTCTTGGGAAATTCTGATTAAATTTGATACACCCAATATCATGTTGATAAGAAGAAGAGTTGAATCCAAATATTCATGAAAATTTGAATTTTAGATGCCGAAAAATATCTAAATATCTTAATATTTGGAGTAAGTCTCAATACTTGTAATTCCACTTAAGTTCATGGGAGTTTTATGTAAAAACCTACTGATATATCTTCTCTTGGATTAAAATAATATTATCAAGTGGTGTAGATGAAATAAAGTAGAGAAAGTGGATATTTCTATTATGGATCATAATTGAATATGTGAAGTCTCTTCCAATGGATTTTGGAAGTTGTAAAAATTTTGTATATTCTATGTTTAAATGAAATTTCTAAAGGTAACGCATTGGAAAATGTGTTGATATAATTAGATTTTCCTTGTCTATATAATTTTTTTAAGAGAGTAAATATTTCATTTTTTAGGTATAACCAATATGAAAAATAGTAGACCTTTAAAATTATCCTAGAAAATATGTTTTTATTTTATCTTCAATTTATCTAATACACAAGAGGTGGGGATATGGTACTTCCTTGAGTAGATTGAGAAATCTAATGGTTTCAAGATGTTGAATATAAAAGTTGAATATTTATTAAAAAACCAATGATTCACCCCCCCCCCCAATAGTCAATCTAGACTGTGGGACTATTAATGTTATCAGAGTGTGTTACCTCCAATGATTTAGGAAGATAACATCTTCTAAAATAGTGAATCAAAATTCTATGAAGAGTAAAGGAGTTTCAATATTTTATGGTAAAAACCACCACAAATAGAGGAATCGGATGTTGTCATATCACCTTTCACACATCCTAAAAGTCATTGATTCTATTACTATAGGATTTCCATATATTATTAAATATAATCCTATGATTAATGCTGACATGAGTAATTTGGGGATATAATGAAAATATAATAATTCAATCTTAGAGTATCTATTAGAGAAAGCCTATAATAATGTCATAGATATATAAAATTTCAAATAAATTTAGAAAAAAAATGGATAATTTATACAGTTAATATCAAAGTCTATGAAGAAAAATTAAAAAATTGGATGAGTAGGTTTGAAGACCTAAAAATGGATGATGATAAAAATATAGATGATAATTTCACGATGGTAAATGAAGTAGTCATCAATATTCAAGTATTTTAAGAGAAACAGAAGGTTTTAGTAACTATGAAGAATCTTATGAATGATTTACAAGATAGATTTGATCTAAAGGATTCTAATTTGGATGATCAGAAAGATTTCAACTCCATTGAACCTCACAATATCCTCAAAGAATATAAAATGAGGAAGGTATTCTTGTTCAAAAAAATCCAAATATAAAATTTCAATTGATGATATTATAAAAGGAATTTCAAACAAAAACAATATTATAAACCAAATAATTTATATAGTAAATAAGGTAATGAAGATATTTATTTTAAAAAAATAGATTCATGATGGAAAAAATAGAATGTGAAATGTAATAAATTTATGAGATTTAATAATTCTTATGGTATTGATCATATTGGAAAAAAAATTAAAAAGTACAAGGTTTATTAATATGAATCAGTTGAGGAGTATGAAAATTAAAAAATATAGTAGAATAATAAAAATGATAAAGACTAGGTTGCACAAGAGCTTCAGCACGGTTGTTGAGGACTCAGTAAGTGCATCCAAGAGACCCAAGTTCAAATCTGGAAGGAAACATAATTTTTGGGTGCATTAGAATTACTGTAGTAGGAACAGTAGCATTTATAGTTGTAGGTATTTTTCAGTACTATAGTAGCCAGAACCATTCATCTGTTTTGGCTTAAAATCCCTCGATTTGGTCCTTAGGTCCTTCAATTCCTTTGATCCACGCAATGCCTTCAGTTCAGTATAGCTTTCATGCCACCTCAAGGCATTCGATCCACCTCAACAATTATGGTCCACAAAATGGACTAGGAAGAATCTATAATTAGAAGACACCAGATGAGGATTCAGAGCAGGCGCATTCACCAAAGCAGAAGCTAATGGATTTGGAAGAAAGAGAGGGTATGACATTGACATCAAGACTAGACTGTGCATGCATGGTAATCCTAATGAATATCCATGAAAAGGTAGAGAATTTACATCAAAATGTAGAAGCTGGGGCATAGAAGTTCCAATTAGTTTTTGAAAAAACTAAGTATAGAGGCCCATATATTAAAGAAGTTCCAAGTAGTTATAGTATATATTAATTCTTCTAAGACCTATGGGTTATTTAATGTCCAAGACCTTCATGTTATGTAATACGTAAGCCTACAGGACTTGTAAGGGTTCCCCCACATCCCTTGAAAGGGAAATTATCAAAAATAAATAAAAAATAAGGTCTTTGAAACATTCAGGCCATAAAGAATGGGTCATTTGAAAAAGAAGAAATTTAGTGAGAAATAAGATTCATAAAAACTCATGTTGTTAATTAGATGATGTGGATAACTTATTATGTATAATTGAAAAGGTATTGATTCATTAAGTATTGTTAATGATGTAGAAGGAGTTATAAGAATGATTGACAACTAAAAGAGAAGTAAGAAACTTATATTGAGAAAATTACACAACTCAATAAATAAAATAAATGGATTAAAAAATATAATAATAATTTATCAAAAAAATGATAGGTTTCACTAATGTGAAAAATGATTTTGAAAAAAATTAGGTACCCTATCATGATGATATAAAGATGAAAAAACAAAAGATGTATTAATAAAAAAATGGTTTTTGTCTTGAAGAAAAACTAGCTGAAAAGGAAAAAACCTATTTCATACACATTCCATGTATCTCGCCATTCATAATGAGTTGAACAAGATGAGAGAAGGCTTCAACATGTCCATTTAAAAGAATGTATAATCTTATAAAAATTGTGAGAATAAAAATTTAAATGAAGAAGGTAAATCTGAAACAACCCAAATTAATTATATATTTATTCTATCTAAAATTATAGGTTAAAAAATTATAACTATAGAGTTTCAAACCTAGAAAAATGGAATGGAATATTATACACAAAATAAAGGATGAGATTAGAAAATGTAACCATAACCCTTAAGGTTAAAGAGTTCTTATATGACAACATGACTGTAGCAACACAAATATATTCTGACCCATAGCTATTTTGGAAGATCAAGCATTCTATTGTTTTCCTAGTTTTCTCATAAGCATGGTAACAAAGATGATTCTTACTAGATTAATATGAACTTACTATGAAAGAGGAAAGAACCAAGTGGGGGTTTGGTTACAATAAAAGGATAAAAGATTAGAGGAGACAAACTATGAAAAAATATACACCATCATTGTCTATGAAAAATAGATTTCAGATTATGGATGAAGTATGAGGTTGCTGTTATTTTCATGTTTCCAAGGATGCGGTATAGATGACATGGACACAAGTATAAGTTCCCTATGTTGTGAAAAGGAAGATATTTCAAAATAAAAATTGTGGTAACTAATCTGGAAATTATAAGAAGGCTGAGAATTCCAAAATGTAGTGCCTACTTATTTGGAATATCAATTGGAATGGGCTAATAATTTTAGAAATTTAAAAAAACATACTAAAGAAAAAGGGATGTAAAAAAATTTCAAAAAGTTTTGGCCTAGGGGCATTATGAGGCATCCAATATATATGATCTAAAAATTAGAAATAAATTTAGGAAATGTGAGAAATTTTTGAATGACCCAAATAATATCATGTATATATTGTCTTCCAAATATGATACAATAAAGAAGTCACTTTAAGAATAAGGAAATTGAGGTTCACTAAAAGCTAAGGTGGAAAAATCAATTACACACAAAGAATAATTTCAAGGGAATAAATAATATGATCAAATAGATTAGATTCAAAAATGAATGAAGAGTCCAAATAAATCTTCCCATACTAAAATTGGAAGGAATGAATAGCCCAATTTGAGAGGAACACATCTTCCTAAATATTGTTTCTCAAAATAAAATAGGTCACTCATTATTACCTAGAAATTTATATGTTTGTAACTAAAATAGTCGCAATTGAAGTAGAATTTAAAAAATGATTTATCACACATATTCTCAACTAAAATCAATAGAATTTGAGTTCATCCCTTGATGGGGGATATTATAAAAGAATCATTTCAAACTCAAGTATTTAATGAAATGTATAATTTTTTTATATCTTCATGAAATAAGAGGTATAAGGTTTTCTAATCACACAATTAACATTTACATTTGAATGTTTCAAATATAGCATTATGCAAGAGTGTGATTTGATGAAATTATTATAGAAAGTTTTATTGTTATACATAGAACTTGAAATTATTATGTGTTTATTGAAATGTGTATAGGCATATATAACCCCTACTATAGAAATAAAAAAAATCTATAGATCATTTCACATGAATGGTAGTTTATAGACATAATAGAAAACCTTTCTAGTATCCCTTTTGTTTTATACATCAGGTTAGAAAAAAACACTTATATAATACTAACTATAATATCTTTTCTAATAAATCCATCTTGTATCACCCTTTTCTCAGAAAAATGGGAAAGGGACATGATGTTCCTTCAAATAAAAATAATAGATGAAAAGGGGATCACATAAACTAGTTCATTTTATTTTTAATAATAATTCCATGGACACATAATGACATTGAGGAATTATGATTTTTACAAAAAAAATGATGGGTTTGGTTGTTATTCCCATGTGAGTTTTTGATTCAAACTAAAATTTACCTAAGAGATAATGGTAGAACAATCCTTGTAGTCAAGCTTGGGTTGTCACGTCTACTGAGACGTAATAAGATACCTAAGATACACAACCTATGCGATGGATTTTTGGCTAAGCAGTTACCAACATGGTATTGATTTTAGAGGTTTTAAAATAACACTAAAAACCCTTAGTGAATTATATTCAATGAAAATGGGTTGATCATAGGATTATGCTCGGGGAGTATTGAATGAATTTTACTTTTTTAAACAATTTTGGTTTTATTAATTATTGGTGAATCCATTCTTAAAAATAACAGTACCTTCATCATTTTATGGTTTGATGCTAAATAAACTCAATTAAAAAACTCCTAAACACATAGATAACCAAATTCATGATCTTCTTAAGGAATATGGTCATTTTAGTACTTGGATTTAGCTTACTCAAACACAATGAATATGAAGAGTGGAGATAACTGAAGAATGGAAGTCTAAAATTAGTTAACAAATTAAAAACAATTCGTTCATAAAATAACATTAAATCTAGACTTTGAATCTTCTTATGATCAAACCATTAAATGGTTATCCCTCCATTGATGGTATACTCTCAATGGTGGTCCGAATATGGCTTACAAGAATTGGATTGAAGAAATAAAAACCATGAAAATAACGATCATTCCTCCATGTGTGAATGAAATTCACACCTATGTGTGAACTAATTCACCAAAACACTGATATATCATTTTTATTTGTGATTATATATTTTTAATAAATAAATGGGAAGAATTTAAGAGAAATATGTTGATCAAGAACATATAAATAAAAAAAGAAACTTACATGGAAATTGAAAACATTACAAAGGAACTTTGGCATAATAACATTACATCAAAAACAAGAGATATCATTCACCTAACCCCCAATACCTTAAATAGGCATTTGGGAAGCCTTAGTCCAAGCCTGAATCAATTTATTCCCAATTATTAAATTAATTTAGACCTTAGTGTGGTGGAAAGTAGTTGATAAATTGATTCCCTCCTTGAATTTGTATCATTTTTGTCTCCCCTGAAAGGATCATCTTGTATGGGAAATCCTATTGTATAATATCGATGTCCATGGAAGGGTATTTTGTGTCCACAGATTTCTTCTATACTTCGGTAAAATTTGGGCCGATTTCGAGTTTTGTATCAGGATTTATGGCCGATTTAGTGTGATAACATTATGGACGGTAGATTACAGATTAGATTTTGATATTATATTTGGGTCACCTTAATATCCACCATAGAGGCTGAATTATCACTGGATATTCAAGAATTATTTCTTTATATACATGTATTCTAGCATCCCATGAATGTTGGGCTTCAGTGGGGCAGTATTGTGGGCCCCACATTTTCAACAGTGGGATGGTGTCCAATCTTCCTTCTACTGAATTGTTTCATTTCATCACCAAATATCTCCATCGTCCTTTATGAATCATCCATTGATTCCTGAATCAAAAATTGTCATATTTAATTGTAGATAAATTTCCCGAAATAACAAATTAAAATATGGATAATTACATTTCTAAAAATAAGATGAATCATTGGGAGTAAATTGGGGTACATTAGGCATGAAGTGCACAAATGATGAGAATGGATGTTCAAAATTAAAATCCACTAACTCAGGCCCATAAGATCAAAAATGAACATTTAATACCATTAAAATGTAATTAACATATGTGTTTTTATTTTCTAATCACACTCCCTAACTTGAGATTTTCTAGTCTCGAGAAAATATTTCAAATATTATATTTGAATTATTTTTTCAAACATATTATAACAAACAGTGCTCACAATGTAAAATACACACAAATATATCTTTATAACCTATCAAAATAATTTAACACGAGATAAATTTAAAATGACATCTCAATCCCAATCCCATCCTTTAATCAAATCCATCATCATACTTCATCCAACTCAATTAGGTGAAATAATGTCTTGTAAATCACAATAGATATCGGGGTTTATTTTCATTCAAGGGGGAAATCATTGAAGAGATAGGTGGAATACATTTAATCATAATATGATTATTCATTTTTTTGTTTTGGATTTTTGGATTTATGGATTTTTTTCGATTTGTTTTTGCAATGTTTCCATAGTAATTGAGATTGCAGTTAATCAAATTAACCCATGTAGCAAGACTTTTCCAATAACTCCCATGCTCAAAGGCCTTAGAGAACCAAGTGAAGCCCACATACTCAGGAATCATCTCAAGTTATCTTGACCAAAAACAAAGTCATACTACCATAAATAGAGATAGAGTGAAAAACTCAGGGCTAGAAAACTCTAGAGTCATGATCCCCAAGTGTCAAAAGCCTCACATTTTATCAATCCATTTCTCTATATGAAATTTATTTTTAATATATTTTTTGAACACTCATATTATTTTTAAAAATAAACGAGCCTATTCTATTTATTGTGGGACCCTAAGACTTCCAATTAGTACCCCATAATCTAGATAATGTGCATTGTGGAAATTTGATTTAATACATGAAAATAAAAATGTTGAAAATTCTTATTGGACAACCAAACTTCCAAAATCAATGCTTCAAAAATTAATCATGATTTAAATTAAGATTCAGGGAAATAAAAAATATTTTCTTTGTAGTTTTAATGTGAGAAAAGATGTTATTATATTAATAAAAAATGAATTTTACTTCTTCTTTTTCTCATTGGTTTTTTAACAACATTTTTGTTTCCACACCCCCCAACATAGAATGAAAATATCCCTAGTTTCTTAAAATAATGAGAAGAGAAATCAGGTTGGGGGAAAGAGTTGTAAATTGAATGGAAAAAATTTCACTTTGTGGGTTCATAATGATGATTGTGGTGCTCCTAAATCACTCTTTGTTCTCATGGGAGATATAGGCACCTCTTTGAAAGAATATATATCACCAAAAAAAGTCCATAAACCATACAAAAAAGAAAAAATCAGACAAAAAAACAACACAACAATTTATTTAATACCAAGTCTCGTCATTTTTATAGGTGTCCTTTTTCTTTATTTGATTCTTTAATCAAACTGATGATACATTGTCTTCTCTTTAATTTTTTGTAAGGTAATACTTAAGGATCAAACTGTGTGACACGAATGAATATGGTGCTCCCCTTTCATACCAATCCATACTCATAAGAGAATAATAGGTCAATAGTCTGAGGTAGAATAAAATTATATCAAAATGAACCACTAATCCTATTTGAAATATAAAGTTTATTAAAACAACAAAAGGATTGGAAACATAAAAAACATGGGTTTCATCCCATGAAACGCTTTGTTTAACATTGTTATCTTGACTTAGACCCATAAATTGAATAATTATTTTCATTATCTAAGGTAGGTTCAAATAATTTTTCATCAAATTCATGTTTTAGGAATAGTTCTATGAATTGTTTCACTATCTGACCATTAACTTTAAATTTTTGACCATTGGTGGGATATTTAATTTCAATAGCCCCATGGGGGTACACCTTATGCACTATGTATGGACCTGACCATCGAGACCTCAATTTTCCTAGGTGTAAGTGAAGTTTATAATTATACAAAAGAATAGGTTTTTCTAGTTCAATGTGTTTGGTTTTAAGGTTTCGAGACTTGTAGGCTTGTACTTTTTCTTTATTGATCCTTGAATTTGTATAATCCTCCACCCTAAGTACCTCAAGTTCATTATGATCTAATTTCCTTTTTGTTCTGGCCAATGAGAGGTCATAATTCATTGTCTTAATTTCCCAAAAATCATTATGTTCAATTTACACTAGAAAATGGCATGATTTTATATAAACTAACCTATATTGGGACATTCCTAAAATGGTTTTAATTGCAGTTCGATAGGCCCAAAGAGAATATAAGAGTTTGCTTGACGAAACTTTCCTAGATGGACAAACATTTTTCTCAAGAATTTGTTTGATTCCCCAATTGGCTAACTTAGCTTGACTATTGTTCTATGGGTGGTAAATAGTGGATAATTTGTGATAAATTCCATAATTTTCCATAAGTGGTGAGGAAGGACGATTTTAGAAATGAGTTCCATGATAACTAATGATTTCCCTGGGAATTCCAAATCTAGAGAGAATGTTTTCCTTGAGAAATATAATCACAGTTTGATGATCATTGTATTTTTTAGGAATGGCCTCAACCCATTTGGATACATAATATACATCTAAAAGGATGTACAAATATCCCCTAGAGTTTGGGAAGGGACCCATGAAATTAATCCCCCAGACGTCAAATATTTCAATCACTAAGATGAGAGTGAGTGGAATTTGATTCCTTTTTGTGATGGACCCTGCTTTTTGACACTTAGGACAGCTATGACAAAATGTGTAAGAGTCCCTTTATAGGTTAGGCTATAAGAGACCACACTGAAGAACCTTAGCAGAAGTTTTCTTAGAGGAAAGGTGACCTCCATATGCCTCACTATGATAGAATTTAAGGATTGAATCTTATTCAAATTCTGGGACACACCTCCTAATGACTTGGTCAAGGTAGAACTTATAGAGGTATGGATCATCAAACACATAGTTTTTAACATCATAAAGGAATTTACTTCAAGTTTGAGTCCCTAAGAATTTTTGAATGACTCCAGCAACTAAGAAGTTGTCTTTGTCTGCATACCAAGGGTAGTCACTCATAGAGCATAGGTGTTCGTCGGGGAATAAATCAGACCCAGAAAAATGATTTGATCTATCTTTGAATTCCATCCTAGAGAGGTGATAAGATAAAACATTTTAAACACCCTTTTTTTACTTGATTGCGAGGTCAAATTCATGAAATAAAAGTACACATCTAATCAGTCTAGCCTTGGAATCTTGTTTATAGGAAAAGTATTTCAGGGCAGAATAGTCAGTGAAGACAATAATGGGTGATCCTAAGAGATAGGACCTAAATTTCTCTATGGAAAATACAAAAGCATGAAAATCTTTCTCAGTGGTGGTGTAGTTTATTTTCGAATCATTTATTGATATCCTTTCATAAGAAAGGACACATGGATTTTTCTCACATTGTTATCCTAAGACTTCTCATACTGCAAAGTCACTCACATCACATATGAGCTCAAAAGGAATTATCAAATATGGATATTGCATGATAGGAGGAGATATAATAGATGACTTGAGTGTAGATAATGATTCCTCATAGCTTTCTATCCATAAAAATGGGGTATCTTTCACTAATAGAGCACAAAGTGGTTGAGAAATAGAGCTGAAATTCATAATGAACCTTCTATTTAAACCAGCATGTCCTAATAAATACCTCACTTCCTTAACATTTTTGGTTTATGTAAGGTGACGAATGATTTCATCCTTCGCTTTATCAACTTCAATCTCCCTACCTGAGACTAGATGGCCTAGAACTAGTCCCTCTTTAACTATGAAATGTAATTTTTCCCAATTTAGGATAAGATTATTTTCCTTACATCTTGACAAGACTCTCTTCACTTTCCTCAGACATGCCTCAAATGTATCCCGAAACACAAATAATTCATTCATGAAGACCTCTAGAAAATCCCCTACCATGTCTAAGAAGATTCCCATCATGCACCGCTAAAAGGTTCCAGGAGCATTGCATAACCCAAAGGGCATGCATTTGAATGAAAAGGTACTGAATGGATAGGAAAATGTTGTCTTACCTTGATCCTCTAAGGATACCTCAATAAAATTATACCTAGAGTACACATCTAAAAAATTGTATAAGGCATGACCTGTCACTCTCTCGAGGAATTGGTCAATGTACGGTAAGGGTAAATGGTTCTTCTTGGTAAATAATTTTAGATTCCTATAGTCAATGCAGACTCTCCTGGAACTACTCACCCTAGTTTAAAGAATCTATCCATCCTTATTGGTTATCACTGTGACTTTTCCCTTCTTGGGAACCACTTGTATTAGACCCACCCACTCACTTTCAATTATTGGATAGAAGATACCAGCTTTTAACAATTTTAGAAGTTCCTTCCTTACTACCTCCAAGAGATTAGGATTGAGTCTCTGTTGAGGTTGACGGCATGGCTTTGAATTATATTCTAGAATAATCCTATGAGTTTTGATTAATGGTCTAATCTCAGGAATATCAAATGATGTCCAACCAATGGCTTTATTATGTTTCCTAATGACATCTAGAATAATCCTCTCATTATTGGCTTTAAGAGAATAATATATGACAATAGGATGAGTTTGATTGTCCCCTAAGAAGGCATACTTGAGTGCAGTGGGAAGTTACTTCAATTCAAGTTTAGGTTGGTTCAAAATTTCAGCATAATATTGGTACATTGGATAAGATCGATTTTTTTTTCAAGAGTTTTAGATAGAATCTAATCCCCATGTGTAGTAGTTTTAGTTACAAGATTGTTTTGATCATATTTAGGGAATAAAGTTTGATTGGTCTCCATGAAAGTGGTTTCCTGAATTGTTTCACTAATTGTTAGACCTAATACTTCATCATAAGATCAATTTGAAAATGATTCAATCCAAGGAGATAAACTTCCTTCATGTGAATAAATGAAATCAATCTCATCTTGATTTAAACATCCATAAAATATTCCTTGATGTTCTATGGATTAATTATCAATGTTTCCTATCATGTTTACTTCATGAATTTATTATCCATCCCCTATTTGTGAGCTTTCATTATAGATGCTCGAGTCTAGACTCAGGTTTCAAAAGTTGATGGTCATTTTCTTGTTTCAAACTCGGATAATATAGTTTATTGTTGTAAGGAAAGGAATACCAAGGATGATTGGGGTTTCTTCCTTATTTCCTAAGGTTGGGTGGTTTTCAAGGACAATGAAGTTAGCTGGGTATATGATGTTTTCAACCTTTACCTGAACGTCCATTAAAAATCCCTTTGGAACCCTAATGATATGATCAGAAAGTTAAAGTGTGACAGATGTGGGTTGAAATTCATCTAGGCCTAACTGGCAGTACATAGCATAGAGGATGAGATTGACACTATAACCTAGGTCACAAAAGGCCTTTACAACTTTTCTCTCTTCTAGTTCAACATTGATGTAATGGAAACCTGGGTGTTTCAACTTAGTAGGAATGGTCCCTTGAATGGTTGTACTCACATTATCACCAAAAGGACTTAGTTTTTATGTGAAAATTTTCTTTTAAAAGTGCACAAGTACTAAAGTTACTTTTAGTAGGCAGGTATGGTTTTAATTGCATCGAGTAGGGGAATGTTCAACTTGACTTGTGATAAGATTTCCCTCAATGTTTTACTCAATTAAAGATTTGTTTTCCCACTCATACATTGAGGAAATGGTGTAGTTTGTGGGTTTTTTTTTTTGAAGTGTTGTTCAGTTGACAATGTTATCATTTTTTTTAGCTTTATCATTTCGTTCATTTGAATTTTTATTCGAGTTTGAATATTCTTATGTGTTCTAAATTAGTTTTTTAGGTTTCTCAATTGATTTCCCACTTCTTAAAATAGTTGCAGCCTTTATTTTTTCATGAGTTTTTTATTTCAACTTTACTATCCCCTTACTATTTGTTGTGGAATAGATTTTTTAGGCTTGGTTTCCTTTACAGTTTTGATGGTTTTAAGTTCTTGTTTTAGGGAAGATACATCCAAGTTCATCCATTCCATTTGTTTTCACAATTGTTCTTGTAGGCTTTGTGGAATAGTTTGGATTGGTGCTTGAAAAGATTGTTTTATCCCAGGGGGATATTTTAGGGGTTGGATGGTTTGTTGAAAATGGATTGGTGGCTGTTGGTTTTGGATAGGTTGGGTTTGGAACCGGTTATGGGTTTGGGTGTTCTGATGGGGGTATGGCTTTTGTCCTTGTGGTTATCTAGGTTTTTGGTTATCTTTTCAGCGGAATCCAGGGTGGTCAATATACCTTGGGTTGAAGGTGATTTAGTATTAAGGATTTTGAAAGTTCAAGGAATTTACTTCCATTGGGGGTCCTCCTAAAATAAAATCCTTGAGGAATATAATGGTTGGGCATTTGTTTATCTTATAGTCATGTTTGTCAGAAATTGTGCAGACAAGGTCTACAGTTTGGATTTCATGGAATTTTTTAAGGTCTATCTCTTCAAAATTCTTAGAGAGTGTCGTAAGTTTTTCCATAAGGATTTCCTCGTCTCTAAGTGCATGAATTACAATAGTTCTTTGTGGATTTTTAGAATAAGGTGAATTTCCCCATGTTTGGTTTTGTTCAGCAAGGCTTTCCAGATACTCTTAAGCATCATTTGGGGCTTTGTTTTTAAATTTTCCATTACACATCATGTCAATGCATTGATTATTCCCTAGTCCAAACCCTTCATAAAAATTCTCACTTGTTTAGGTATAGAAAAACCATGGTGTGAAACCATATTTAGGGTGTCTTTGAACCTCTCCCATGTTTCATAGAATGACTCTCCCCCTCTTTCAAAAACTTTTTGCATTCTCTTCTTAAGTGGAAATTTTTTGTGGTGAGGGAAGTATTTGTTTTATATAATTATATTTGTAATTGGTCCCTAGAGTTGATGGATGATGGTCTAAATTTTTTAGCCAATTTATAGCTTGATCCTTTAAAGAAAATGGAAATAGAATCCTCTTAGATGATTCTAGTTGATGTGGGGACACATGTTTTCTACAATGTCATTGAACTCCTTAACGTGAAGGTAGGGAAACTCAAACTCCATTCCATGGAATGTGGGAAGGTGATTTAGAACATGGGGTTTAAATATGCAGTTGCTATCTCTTAGGGAATTTTGTCTAATTTATGAGGGAGTATTGGTCCAAGCCGGAGTGAGTTATTCATTCATTATTTAATCGACTACATTCCCTAGGTTTGGAGCGTCTTGATTTTGGTTTCCCATTTGATTTCCCCCATGATTTACAATTTGATTTATTGGAATACCCTCCATTAGAATTGATTTAATTTTTGATTCTGGAGTATCAAAAAGATTAGGATCTAATGGAAAAAATCCCCTAGGTTCACTTTACTCCCCTATCCTAGGACTTTCCACCCTAACTAGTCTATTTGAGTTATCGCGAGTGTAGGTAGACATGCGCCAAAAGGAAAAAAGTGAGAAAGGGACAAAATAATAGATATTGGGTGAGAATAGGAGAATTGGGGTATGGAAAGACAGTTTTGGTCTAAGGTACTTACTTATCCCCCGACAACGACGCCAAAATTTGATTCATGTTCAAAAATACCCAAGAGATGAATGTAGAATCATCCTTATAGTCTAGCTTGGGTTGTCGAATCCAGTGAGACCAAAGAAGATACCTAAGATACACAACCTATGAGATGTTTTTTTGCTATTAAGGTGCCAACATGGTTTTGTTTTTGGATTCTTTAAAAGAAAACTAAGAAACTTAAGTGAATTCAATTCAATGAAAATGGGTTGATCTTAGGATTATGCTCGGGGTGGATTGAAAGAATTTTACTTCTTTAGAAAATTTTGGTTTTATTAATTTTGGATGAATCCATTCTTCAAAATAAAACTATCGTCATCATTTTCTGGTTTGATTCTAAATAAACTCAATCACTAAACCCCTACAAACTTAGAGAACCAAAATCATGATCTCTCCAAGCTATATGGTCATTTTAGTACATAGATTTATCTTTCTCAAACATAGTGAAGATGAAGTGTGGAAATAACGGATAAATGGAAGTCTTAAATTAGTTAACCAATTAAAAAAATTAATTCATAAAATAAAATTCAATCCAAACATTTCATCTTCCTATGATCAACCCATTAAATTTATAGCCCTCCATTGACGGTATACTCTCAATGTTGGGCGGAAGATGTCTTATAATAATTGGATTGAAGAAATAAAACCCACGAAAATAATGATCACTCCTATGTGTGTGTGAACGTAATTCACACCTATGTTTGAAATAATTTACCACAACACTAAGATATCTCTGTGATTTGTGATTATAGAGTTTTAATGAATAAATTTTACTAATAGAAGAGAAAGTTTTTGATTAAGAACATAGAAATACAAAAAGAAACTTACATGGCAGTTGAAAACATTACAAAGGAACATTGGCACAATAACATTACATAAAAAATGAGAGATATCTTCCCCCTCACCACCATGACCTTAAATAATAAATTGGGAAGCCTTATTCCAAGCCTCAATCAATTTATTCCCAATTATTAAATTAATTTAGGCCTTAGGGTGGTGGAAATAGTGGATAAAATGATTTCATCCTTGACTTTTTATCCTCCTTGTCTCCCCTTAAAATATCTTCCATTATGGGAAATCATATCAAAGAATCACGTTAGGATATAGAATTGTATTTTGTTTCCTTGGATGTCTTCTAGACTTCTGTAACATTTAGACCTTTTTGGAGTTTTTTATCCGGGTTTATGGCCAATTTAGTGGGATAACATTCTGGGCCACAGATTCTGGCTCCGATTTTGATTTGCTATTTCGGCCACCTTAAAAACAACCATGGATTTTGAATTAGCACTAGCTTTTGAGGAATTATTAGTTACTATACGTGTCTTCTAGAATACCACTAAATTTGGGTTTCAATGGGAATGTATTTTGGGCCCCACATTCTCAACAGTGGGATGGTGTCCAATCTTCCTTATCTAGAATAGTTTCCTTTCATCACCAAATATCTCCATCATCCTTTATGAATCATTCATTAATCCCTAAATGAAAAATGTTTTATTGAAGTTTAGATCCATTTCCCAAAATATAAAATTAAAATATGGATAATTACATTCTTTAAAATCATATGAATCATTTTTCCTAAATTGGTGTACATTAGTCATGAAGTGCACAAATGATGAGAATGGATGTTCAAAATTAAAATCCGCTAACTCAGGCACATAAGATCAAAAATGAAAATTTAATACCATTAAAATGTAATTAAAATATGTGTTTTTATTGTCTAATCAGTGTTTCAATTATTTTTAATGGTTCGATATGTTTTTAGTGTGGTGATGTTGACTCACGGAGGATTAATATGGATTAATGGTAAGTAATGTGACTCCATACATTATTTTAACATCCATGTAATTAGATAAGATGGTGGTTCTCTTCCATAATAAATGGAAAATGAATCATATGGATATAACTTATAGAAATCAAGTAGAGTAGTACAAGAAACTATAGAAAACTAATTATTGACATTTTTTTGATAATCTTTAAAACAATTTAATAAAAAAATTATAGATGTAAGATAAATGAAAAAAAAATTATAAGTGTTTTAGTGATTGAGAAGGAATAAAAGTTGGTTTATGATATTCTATGTCTTTCTTAGTGTAGTTTAGAAAACTATAGATTCTTGTAAGGGACTTATAACACATAAGAAAGTTTATATGGATAGTTCTAATATATTACCAAATTTCTAGTGTTTATGATTATTCAATGTAACTGAATTTACATTATAGTTTATCTAGTGATATAGGTGAATAAAAATAAAAATGTAGATGGATTTTCACATAATAATTCCAATACATGTCTGAATTGAAAACTCACATAGGAATTTTAAAAAACATAAGATAATGTATTAGTATAGTAAAATGTTGTTGTGTAACAAAAGTGAACCACATAAGTAAATATTACTATGTAGCTCAAGAGAACCACATTAGTTTATTTAGTCCCTATATAAAATTTTTACATGTGTTTGAGGAAAGAATAATGGATTGTATTCTTACTTCCTAGGTAAAATTTTCAGAATAATAAATTTAGGAAAATATAATGTCTACATGGCCAAGATACATGGTTGCTGGAAGTCTTAATATGGGGCCTTATAAAATGGAATTTATCTTTCTCTTAATCAGACCTAGTGGGTGGATAGATTAATCTATAAATTATTTGGTCATTGCAATCTCCACTAATTTAAAAATTATGTATTCTTTTGTTTTTTTCTTTGTTTTTAATGCATCATAGAGATGGATTTTTGGAAATTTGATTTTTGGAATTTTAAATAGAATACAGATAAGAAAGAATAAAATTAGATTGATACTTGTTTGATAAGAGCTTAATGCACAGGTTCTTCATCAATATTCATTATCACCCAAAAATAATTTCAGTATTATTCTTTAATTACCCTTATCTATATTAATTTTTGAATTGAAAATATACAGGAAAAACTCCATGTGAAAATCTAACCCAACACTTTTATAGTGAATATGCAATGAATTTAATTAGCATAGGAACTCATTGTCCCTTCAGTCGGCTCCATTTTGTTTCATTAATATGTTAATCAACACAAATTTGTTAGTATGAAGTTTCTATTGATATAAGGTTTGGAGAATAATTTTCAAATATTGGACAATGTGGCAATTCATTAGAAAGATCGTACGAGTAGCATTAATATTCTCTCTCCATTTCACTCCAACATCAATGTAATGAATTAGATATTATAAATTAAAAATAGATATTTAGAATACCCAATATAGTCTCATGTGGAGAATATACCTCAATTTAATACTCTATGATTATGGAGAAAAAGAAACCACAATAATGAAAAAGAGATCAAAAACACTCAAAGAAATTGGTAGTGAAAATAAAAAAATTGTATGAATGAAGAACTAAGAAAATTGAGTAAAAATAAATAATGTATATAATTTATTATCTATAATCTATAAATACTAAATATCCTAAAAATGGTATGAGGATAATATTTATAAGAATCATTGATTCTTTATATTCTAAAAATTAGTGAATTGGGAACCAATATACTCATATTTTCTCATATTGCCTCAACATGTCACAAATAATAGTGGTGATAAATTTAATTGGAATCATCTTTTTTTAATTTTACCATATCATAAAATATTCCCATGATATTTCTTTGTATGAATTAGGGAATAATACCCATTGTGTTTTACCTTCTATGTTATAGGACATTGAATTTGAGTGTTTCTTAGTGTTATATGAGGTGGTTTGAGAGTCTATGTGATGAAGTTATATTAGATTAAATTTAGCATGCCTAGGTTGGGTAATTGGGCCAGATTTTAACTATATTCTGATGGGTATTTAATGAATAGGGCCTATAAATCGAGAATACAAGGGATAGATAGTTGGAATTTGAACTAGGCTTGTTGATCTTGATCTTGACATGTATATTTAGTTAATAGATAATGGTCCATAGAAGATGTGTTGATGACCTAGCTTCATTTTTTATCATAGAATTTTATCAATGGAATTCAAACAGCCTTGGGATTCACTGATATCATAGTCCCATATTCAATATTTGTATCACAACAATATTATTATTGTCAACCAATCAACATATGGTATATTGGGCTCCAAATATTTGTGGTCATCATGTTGGGAAATATTTAGGAATGATATTTTTTTTATAAACACATATATAATAATGAACGATACCAATAAAAAAATGCATAGAAATAATCCTATGTAGTTGGAATAATCTAAGTATATTTTTATTACAACAAAAAAATATTTTCTTTTCCAAAATCACAGATCATGAAATCATGTTCCTTGAAGAATCCAAGAGTTTTATCAAGTACAATCATCTATAGATCTAATTCCAGTGTCAGTGGTCTTCACCATGGATTTGACACCACTCAAAAAATTATTATTGAGCTTATATACTACTAAATGTATCATTTATATCTTTATAATATTCTAGTTGATGAAGTTCAACATCAATCATATTCTTCATAACAAGATTTCCAGTTTAGAAGCTTCAAATGAGCTCAATAGTTCTTCATAGTTCTTCTCAACTTCAAACTCAGCTCGAATTGTCTTCCTAAATGTATTTCTATGATGTCTCTCCCAAACCACATAATCCTAGAGCTAGTGCATTAAATTATTACATTGGAATGGTTAAAAGGAACCAGATTGTAAACTAATAAATACTTTATTAGTCTTGGTAAAATATATACAAATCTTAGTCTTACATTATAACTGGATACAGTAATTACACAATAATTTTTTCAAGAATAACTTTATTCCCACTTGGAAGATCAATGCATATATTTCTTAGTACACATCTTAGAATATTGGAGAGGGAAAAAAATAAGGGTCAGATAAAATGCTCAGTAACTGTTAAAAATAGTAGATAAACTAATGAATCAACGAACATAGTCAATATGGAGAGTTATATAACTTAACACACATTCCATGTGATCAATAAACTGAGATGGAGTGAGTAAATATTATGGAAAGGTAAATAACTAGGAACACATTCCATTTAAAATAATTTGATAAGGAATAATAAATATTGGAAGGTAAAAAACTAAAACACATTCCATTTAATCAGTAATATGATAATGAAATTAAACCATAGATTATGTCAAAGAGAAAGTCTCATTGATAAATAATTATAATAATAAATGAATTTTGATTGAAGCAAATGATTAATTATTAGAAGTCATTTCGGAGGCACATTAAAACTGATGCCATCAATACCTTTCATAATATGGTTTAAAACTATAGGTAGGAACTAATTTAATTTTTACAACACATTTTTCTCCAGAGAACATGTCAATGCATCTAGGGGCTATATAAAGTTTGGGCCCCACCATTCACTTCCATTCCAATCATTTATCTTATATCGAGTAATCTATTTAATTAATAAAAAATATTCCTTATTGAATATCTACCAAGAAGGCTCGATCATGGGCATAAGACCCATGACCCCAAAATTTATTCAAAGAAAAATAAAAGTTGCGACAAACAAACAGGGGGAAAAGCTACAGTCCAACAGACCACGCCAACAAGAACAAACAGATCAAACAGAAGATCACCTTTTTCGAGGACAACCTCGACCCCTAGATCCCCCCGACTGGCCGGGAGGCGACCACGCCCACTCTGCTGTCCAGATTCCATTTCCATAGTCAGTTCCTCAGTATTTTCCATAGGAGAAGCTTCCCCATGCAATCCAACATCAGTGCAAGTGTCTTCCCTGTGATCCGCAGCAGCATGATACTCTTCATGCACCGGCCGAACCTCCTGTGTATCCTGGACCACCTGTATCTCAGAAGAAGAGCAAGCAGTATTATAAGCAGTGGATTCCACTACCACTAGGATCTCCATCCCCTTATCAGCAGTAGGTATCAAAGTGCTATCTCGATTATTGCTACATCCTGCCTTCTTAAGCCCTTCCAGATTAATCATATCAAACTCCGGAGTATTAATAGACTCCAATATAGAAAAGAAATTAAGTACTGGCTTTGGAGATTTCGGATCAGCACTCAAAGTATCCTTTGGAGCAGCCTCCATATTAGCAACATGCAGAGTTGAACTCTCCAGAATATCCTCTGTCCCAATATCAGCATCACCCTTCAATAATAAATCATAATGGTTAACCTGCTGGACCAAATCCTCTCCTACAGTACCACTATCCACCATCACAGCACCATCTAGCCGCGCTCCCACAGTAGTTACCTGGGCTAGATCAGCCCTCAACTTCTTCGACGTCACCAATTGAAACCCATCTTCATCAAAGATCTTCATCTTACCCTTCATACAAGCCGAAGCCACTGCAGCACGATCAAACTCAGCATTGACATCATCCTGAACAACAACCTCATGCTCCGATTGGACCCCGTCCTCTTCCTCAACAAGCATATGTTCACCCCGCTGGGCATCAACCGCAGCCTCCTGCTGAGCTTCAGTAACCATTGTAGCAGCATCCGTATTCACTAGATGACACCCTTCCTCCTCTTCAGCAATATCAGCCCATGACCTGCAAGCATCACCCCTGGTAATTCCAACAACATATGGTTCCAATGACTTATCCACTGATCGGTCATTAGCAGCAGCCGGTTGGCCAACAGACTGCTTACCCAAACCAAACTGGACAGCCTCAGCAAATGAGGCAGGGCCTACCTTTGGAGGCTCCTTTACTCTAGAAACCAACTTAGAACTATCATGCACCGCCGAAATCGTTTTTCACTGCTCAGAGGTATGACCCACCGACTTACAAAGTGTACACATTAAATTCCTACGACATTGCATAGAAGTATGACCAATACAAAGACACAATTTACAGAAAATAGGCAACCACTCATATTGAACAGCAAGTTCCAGCTTAAACTCCCCAGCAACAAGGAAAACATTGTCAATCAGGACCTGTGCTAGATCAATTTCTACCAAGACCCTAGCAAAATGGACAAATCTAGGGTGTTCAGTCTCCTTATCCACCTTAATTGGACTCCCAATGGCTGAGGCAACTTCCCATAAGACTAAAGGATGCCAAAAAACCAGTTTGAACCCCTAATACGGACCCATGTTTGAGTGGAAGAGTTCTTAGTGGCAAGGGGATGCGATAAAGGATCCCACTGCTGTACCATTATATACCCAGGCTTCAAAGAAACAGTTCCAAAGCTCCAGGCTATATTCAGAAATTCCTTCGAAGTAAAAACGACATGAAACATACCTCTTCCGATGGAAATCAGACGCCAATCCGAGAACCCCCAGCTTCTGGACAATTAATTGCGCACTTCATCAACCCTCACAGGAGCTTCGCTATGAGTTCTTGACAATCTAGCATGCAGTGAGAACCTACATTCCTCAAGGAGATCCTCTAGAACATTAGGATTAGCTTCAACAAAACCAATCGAACCATTCTTGGGGATCCTCTTATTTAGAGAGGCTGAATCAGATAGGGATTCAGAGAAAAACCTGTTTCGGGAAGCCAATCCATCATTCTTCCACCTAGGGTTTAGCAGAAAATCCTTCGCTGCCAAATCAATAGCATCACCCGGAGCGACCACCTTCGAGGGAGGAACGAAGACATCCTTAGGATCAAAATAGCAATCCAACAACGCCGCCATCAATCACCGAGTAGAAATCGCCGAGGAATCACCTCTCGAGAGCTCTCCCGTATTTCCCCCCCACAAGTGTCTTATTGAATATCTATATTGAGTAAAGAATACATATTTATCAATATTTCACCAGATAATAAAATAACTATCAATGTAAAAACATTATGCAGAAATGATATACATTTTATGAAATAAACTTATCCATGATAAATAATCTGGATATTTAGGGTAAATTTAAGGTCTAATGATCATAGGAATTTGAATATTTAAAGGGGAATAAAAGGAATCAAGTTAGTGAATATAAATACTATCATTAGTCAAATAAATCATAAACCATTCAGATGAAGAATAAGGATGTTATTAATACAATATATCTTTAATGGTGTAAGGATAATGGGTTGATGTCGTTTATGGATAGAAATACCATTAAAAGAAATAAAAATATCATATTCATCTTGAAAATAATTCTTAGTACCAAAGAGTTTAAAATTGGTACTATTTAATTAAAAAGGACATGAGTAAAAAGAGGAGAAGAAAATTTGTGGTTTTATTGAAAATTTATCTTAAAAATTCTATGAACATAATTTCAAGATTATGAAATCACACTTATATTGAGATTGTAAAATAAACCATTAAAATTATAATAACGTTGAAGTGATAATTAATAAAAGAATATATTATGTGTAAAAAATGTAAATCCACATAAAATAAGTGTAAATTCATCAATAGGTATTCAAATTTATTATACATAAAATTATATAATATTAATGATTATGAGAATGTAATATAACCCAATGAAATAGAATTGAGTTATGAAATTTCTCTACCACATGATAACTTTAAGTTCAAATCCCCTTAGATGAAATATTTAAAATTGAAACCAAAATTACCATTAACAACAAAGTATTAATTATAAAAAATTTCTAGGGTAGTATATACACCATAAAAATAAATTAGGTTCATAATTATACAATATTCTTTAATTAAATGAAATTAATACAAAATTATGTACCACTTGGTAAATTTGAATTAAAATACCCATAAAATAAATAATTTATAATTAAACACTTAATACCATGAATATAAATTTATTCATTATATAAATTAAAATAAGGGTATTATATACTCCACACAAAATAAATAAATTCTGAAAATGTTATATGTCACACAGAAAGAAAAGTGAGAAAAGAATCCCTTACCTTATGATTCCTTTTAGTTTTATGGTATTTAACCTCATGTATATTGGTTTAAAACATATTATTAAATTATATCAAAATAATAATAATATTTATAATGTCATATATTAACTTATTATAATATCTAATTACTATTTTTTAACAATCTTTCATTATTTTCACAATTTTAGGTGTTAATTGTCTATTTTTTTGAGTATGTTTTGACTTGTTACTTGATGTTACTATTAATTAGATCATGATTTCATAAAATATATAATATAAAACATGATTTAAATATAATATATGTTTATTATATTTTTCTTTAGAATAATCCATAATGTTTTGAGATTGTAAATGGAATTCACTATTCATGGAGATGGTAGGTCGTACGTACGCAAGAACACTATGTCCATTTCCTTATCATATTTAAAATAATGAAAAGTAACTTATATTTATATTTATATTATAATTAAGTTATAATATTTATTTCATATACTTCACATATTTTTATTAATATTGTCCTTAATATATTCTATTTATAGCATGAATTAATCACATCACTTTGAGGAGGTAGTACTCTACACATCCACAAATGATGTTATCATATTCTCACAAAATGGAAATTATAAAGTTATGTGTAATATAAAAATTAAATAAGTATAAATATATTATAATTATATAATATATAATATATAAACTATAAATCCATAATTATTCTATCCTTTAATGGTAGTACTATAAGAATGAATGACATCAGTTCGTGAGGCGGTAGTTCGTCGTACACACGAATGATGATTATGTATTACTTATAATGGATGTATGTTAAATTCTAGGTATAAATATTATCATAAAAACATATAATTATATTTAATATAATGATTTTATTATATAATCATCATATATTAATAATTTAATGGGGGAAGTAATTGAAACAAAAGTGATCATTGAAGAACATTACCTCTTATTCGGGTAACTCCTTTAGGTTTCTACCAAAAGACATCATTTTTTTTTATTTAATCCCAAAGTGAGGAGTCTAGGATTAAGGGAGATATTTAGGTAGTTTATTTGGTCAGGTTTTTAACTATAAATATGTCTTTATAGGTGTGAATAATTGGGAGGGGTGAGTGCCTTTTTATTGTGGAGGAGTATAATTATCATAGATATGAAAATTTAAACAATATTGAGAGGTATAACTTACATAAATATTCTCAAATAATAAAAAATATATATAAAAGGTAGTATAAGGTCTATATATGTCTATAAAATAAGGTTTTAACATGTTTCTAGTTCATTTTGGCCCTTAAATTTAAGTTTTAGTCCCTTGTTAAAATTAATTTTACCTTAATAGTTGTAATTAATTTTAATTTCATTCAGTAATATTTTTAGTTAAAAACTAATTTGAAATTAATATGAATTATAAAATATTATCATTTCAAATATTTATTCTATTTTCCCAAATTAAAATCATATAATTTTTAAAAATTAATTTAAATTTAATCCCGTAAACAGGATGAAAAAGTGGGTTTTTAATGTAAAAAATGTTCAAAATTTGAAATGATTCTATATTAAATTTCAATGAGAAATTTATTCCAATTACATAAATTGTATTTTCTTATTTATATTAAAATAATTTTATTTTAAAAATAATTAAAATATAATTTATCACTTTAAGTTATTTATATGAAAAGGTAGTTTTCAATTAAAATTCAATATTTATCATTGTTCATTAAAAAATGAAACTTCTCAAAAAATACCAAAAATCACCCTCATCAAGATACTGTGTTAATATTTCCAAATGGAATTTTCTTTTCACATATAAAATTTATACATGTTCAAAAAAATAGATTTAAAATTTGTTCTTTGCTAAAAATTGGTAAATTTGACATCAGAAACATAAAATTTTTAAGTATAAAATTGGATTTATTCATATCTTATGCTTATTGAATAACATGGATAAATATAAAAAACATTGATTAAATATATGATATATATTTAATTAATATCATTCACTAATAGTAGTTAATATAATTTATTAAGATAAAACACATTCTCTAGCATAAAAACCTTTTCATTATATTCAATTAGTTTTTACCTTTATTTATAATTAATTGGAATCCTAGGAATTCATCTTGTATTTGGGTAAATCATGGATTTTTATAATTAAATTATTACTATTCATAAAAACTAATTTAATGTTTAGGTTATATATTATTATATTAAATAATAATATTTTTAATAATACATTATTGTTTGGTTAAAATCGGCCTTGTATGCGACACAAGCTATAAAAGAAACTCATTATTCCATTCAGTGGAAGATAACTCATTATTGCTTGTATTAAAAGAAAAATAATATATTAAATTAACATAAAATATTAAATATAAAATAATGTATCTAGAGGTTATATTCATTTCTATGTTTGGGGTTGCATGTTATACATGCTATCAAATATAATGTCCTTACATTATAATTTTGGGGAATTACATTCTCACCCACCTTAATTAAATTATTTCATCGCAATTTAATCTTGATCACAGTAGTATAGGGTTTGATATTTGAAAATTATATTTTTGAAAAAACAATATCTGAAAAAAAAATTATAAAATGTCTTATTAATAAGAGAGTATGATAAGTGCAATGGTCACATAGAATAACTTATAACTAGGTTTCTACATAGGAGAAAAATTTTGTAAAGTTAAAATATGGACTTGGAGGAAAAGTGAAAATAATTATAGGTAATTATTGAGGTCATATATCACAAACAATTTAATGATAAATAGAATGTTAAGGGAAACCAATCCATAAATATTTAATGACTTAAAATACCATTGGTTCAAAAAAAGTTATTTGGATGAAATTTTATTTAGGGATCATTTTTTCTAATGTTAGGTAAAAATTTTAAAGAATAACAAATTAATAAAATATAATAACATGATATGTTTCTTTAAACACAATTTTACCCTTTGGTTGTGCTTTTATCAATTTCCAATTTTATTTATTTACACTAGGAAATTAATACCCAAAAAATAGTTTTTTGTATGCATAAAGAACTAAAATTAACTTTTAATAGATCATAAGATATAGGAAATTATGAAAAGTATTTATCTATGTATCAAAATTGATTACTAAACCAATATATTCAATACAATATTCTCTGAACCTAAAAATATATACTAATGGTTCATCGTTAATATTTATTTTCAAAAAAAATTAGCTAAAAGTAATAAAACATTACCTAGGAAATAACGTAGGCTAGTGGTAGGCATGAAACCATTATCATCCATTAGTCATGGGATCATTCCCCCCCCCTCTCTATATTTTATGGTTTGTCACCTAGAATATAGTTTTTCCTTTTTCTAAAACCATATTTATATAATTTCCACAATAAATATGATTAAAATCCTTGAGATAAGGTAAATCACTAAATAGCCTTTTAACAAAGGTTTTAAATACAACCCCAATACATTAATACATTATAAATTTATTTCAAAATATGTCCTTTAATTTTCTAGAGTTTATCCTATAAAATGTTTCATTGACTTGGGTAATTCCTTGGTTCACCATATTTAAGCCAAAAAACTAAAAATGGATCCTTATGATGTGTCTTATTTCCTTCTACCATAATATTCTTTTTTCCTTGAAAATTATTTGATTTATGTCCATATTTACCACGCATAAATCAATTCCCCTTTAATTTTTGACACTTTACTGGTCGTCACCTTCACATTTCTTATCTGATGGAAATAAAGCATTCTTTTCACCATGGTCTCTACCACTCAAGCACTTAGTAAACTTTATCCTTATCTTATTTGGTGAGTCTAGTACTTGGTTAAAGTGTATGTTATTAATTATATATTGAGAAACCTTATTATTCATAAACATGATATCTTTAACTCCTATAAAAATCTTATTTGGTTTCTCATTTACACCACCTTTCCCTTCATGTTAAATGTTTACATGACTCCTTTGGGTTTCATCTATTAACAAAAACCAAAAATAATAGTGTGTGAAACAATTATCTTAGTGGAAAAACATATAATCATTTTTAGGGTGTCTAAATCTTGTCACATTATTTTTAATCCAATACATCTCAAGTTTAACCAAGGTCATTCATTTTCATTATCTATTCAAATCCTTTATAATGGTTTGTAAATAAATTTTGAATTATTATACAAATATCCCCTGAGAGTGTAAAAAGATGTGTGTTGTAAGGCCTGTTTTCATGTGTCGTGTAACAATCGAGTCAGGCCTAACGCGCATTTTTAGAGTTGTTATCCCAAGGAACATCTATTTTAGAACAACAACAACTTGTAGTATCCAGATAGGGATGAATTTCTATTAAAACCACATAATATCTATCTAACTGAAACTTTAGGATGTTCTACTATACTTAACCTCAAATTATACCATAGTTTTATGTTATCTAATATATGTTTTCTTAAATATAGTTCCAAAGGCTTCTACTAAACTTAAATTAAAACCAAATGTAGTATCATTTCCCTAAAAACCCCATAGATGGTTCCTTACTTTATTACATTGGCATGGATACAATGAATCATAACCCAAAAGACAAAAGAGTTTAGTAGTCTTGGTAAATAAGATACATACATTAGTCTCAAATTTAAACTGGATACACAAATAACAACATAATTTTTTGAGGATAACTTTATTCCCACTTAGAATATCCATGCATATCCTTCTTAGTACACGTCTTCGATTCCAAGGGAAGGAAAAAAATAAGGGTGAGCTCAAATTGTTAGAAATATTTAATTACAGTAGAAAAAATAATGAATAAATTAACATAATTAGTATATAAAGGTAAATAATTGAACATAGATTCCATGTAATCAATAAACTGATTGGGAGTGAGTAAACAATATAGCTATGTAAATAACTGAGAACACATGTCATTTAAAATAACTAGATATGGAATAATAAATATCTAAAATTAAATAATTGAAACACGTTCCATTTAATAAATAATCTAAGAATATAATGCATTCATAGATAAAGTTAATTTAAAAATCTCATGGATAAATAATTCTAATAAGAACTTAATTCGAAATGAAGGAAGTGATTAATTGTTGGATTTCATTTCTGAGGGACATGAAAACCTATACCATCAAGATGTTTCACAATAAAGTTTCAAACTACATTTAGAAACCTATTTAATTTTCACAATTGATTTTTCGCTTGAGATCCTATCAGTGCATCAAGGTTCTATATAAAATTCTAGCCCCACCCATCACTGTATATCCAATCATTTCTTATTTATTGAGTAATATAATTAATTAATTAATAAAATTCCTTATCAAATATTGTTATTTATTAAATAATAAAAAATTTAATAATATTTTCCCAGACAATCCGATAACAGTCAATATAAATAAAATATTTAAAAATGGTATATGATTTAGGTAATAAATGTATCGATGATAAATAATATTGATGCATATGATAATTTTAATGTCTAATGATCACATCAAATTGAATATTTCAAGAGGACTAAAATGAATCAAGGTAGTGACTATTAATACAATCCCTGGTCAAAGAAATCATAATCCATCTAGAATAATAATAAGTATGGCATCAATATAACATATCCCATCTTCTGTGAGGATAAAGGGTTCTTGTTGTTGATGAATAGAAATACTATAAAAAGAAGATAAAATGTCATTTTTCATTTTGATAACATTTTGATTACCAAAAAGTGTTAAATGGAACTATTTCCTGAAAAAGTACATGAATTTCTATAGAATAATAAAATTAAATTTTTTATTTAATAGTTATAATATAAATTCCTTTAATAGAATTTCAAGAATAGGTAATCTCAATTTGAATGAGATTGTGTTATAAACCCTTAAATGATCATAACATTGATGTGAGAATTAATCAAAGAATTGATCATGTGTATCAATTGTAAATACACATAAAAAACTATAAATACATCAATAGATATTCAAATTCATTGTAAAAATAATCATATAATATTAATGACAAAGATGAAGTAATATAACCCAGTTAAAAGGAATTGAGTTACCAAATTTCTCTATAACTTGGTAAATTTATGTTCAAATCAGGTTAGATGAAATAATTTAAATTGAAACTCAAAATACCATAAATAATTGATTATTTATGATATTACATTTCAAGTGGATTTATACACCATACAAAAGAAATTTTTCTAATAATTATACAATATGACTCAATAAAATGAAATTGAGACGAAATCACTTACCACTTGGTAATTTTTGAATTATAATCCACATTAATGAAATAATTTCAAATCAAACTCTACTCAACATGAAGATAAATTTATTAATGATATAAAATAGTTTGAGTATATACATAACAAAAAAATAAGTGGTAAAAATTGTGTATTCCTGACGGAAAGATATGTGAGGCAAGAATACCTTACCTTATGCTTCTTTTTAGATTCATGGTATTTAGCTACTGTATAGTGGTTTAAAAAATATAATAGATTATACCAGAACCATACTCATATTTATAATATTTTATTACCTATTTTTTAATAATATTTTATTATTTTCACTATTTTTTGTGTTAATTTCTTAGTTTTTCGTGTATTTTTTGATTTGTTACTTGTTGTTCCTATAAATTATATTTTATCATATATTGAATTTAAAACATGATTTAAGTTCCATATATATTCATTAAAATTTTATTTATAATAATCTATAACATATAGATATAGGAAATTAAATTCATCATTCATGGTGATGGTAAGTCGTACGTATGCAAGAATGTCACTTCCATTTCGTTGTCATATTTAAAAGAATGAAAAGTAAATGATATATATATATATATATATAAAATTAAAGAATCATGGTTATTTCATATATTACACATATTTTTATTAATACTGTCATTAATAAATTTCATGTATAGCATGAACGAATCACGATGCTTTGAGGAGGCGGTAGTCCACATGTCCATAAAAGATGTTATCGTATTCCCACAAAATGGAAAGAATAAGGGTATGTTTCATATAAAAAATATATAATCATAAAGACATAAAAAAATATAATATATATAATATATTAACTATAAATACATAATTATTCAAAAAATTAAACGTGGTAATGGAATAATGAACAACATCAGTTTGTGAGGCGGTAGTCATCTATACACACAAATGATGATTGTGTATCCTATTAGATTGATGTCAGTGAATGTGTAAATATAAATTTTAGCGTAAAAAATATGATTATACTTTATATAATTATAATTTTACAAAATCATGATACAAAAAAATTGAACGGGTGGATAATTAATTGAAACAAAATGGATCGTTGAATAACATTACCACTTATTCGGGAAACACCTTTTTGTTTATACCAAAAGACATCCTTGGATTGATTTCTGTCCAATTTTATGATTAAAGAATGAGTTTAGGAAATTTTTTTATCTTATTTGGGTATGTTTTTTATGAGACAAAGGGATCGATAGGTGTGAATAAGTGGGAGGGTGAGTTCCTTTTTAGTGTAGAGGATGAGTGGCATTCTTTTAAATATAAAAAGGTAAACACTATGTAGAGTTCTCAAATACATCATGGGAATAAACTAATGAACAAAATTATTTAAATTGATTATTTGGTATAAATATTTTCATCCAATAGGTTTTTGACTAGTTTCTCAGACATTTTGGCCCTTAAGATTAAGTTTTAGTCTCTTTTGAGCTTAATTTCACTTTAATCATTAAAATTAATTTTATTTATGTTCACTAATATTTTTGGTCAAAAACTATGTTGATCTAAATATAAATAATAAATTATTATGATTCCAAATATAGAATTAATTTTTCCAAATTCCAACCATACAAGTGGTAGAAATTAATTTAAATTTAATCTCACAAAAGGGACAACAAAACTAGTTTTTAAGGTAAAAATGTTCAAAATATTAAAATGTTTTTATATACAATTTTAATTTTAAATTGATTAAAATGATGTAAATTAAAATAATTGATTTATAATTGATATAATTTTACTATAAAACCAATTTAAAATATAATTAACACTATAAATTATTCACACTAAAAAGAAGATTTCAATTAAAATTCTATATTTTTTATTATTCGTCAACTAACGAAACATCTCATAAAAAGTCACACTAAGATAATTTTTCTATTATAATTTTAAAAATTAAGTTTATTTTGAATTATTAAATTTATAAAAGTTCCAATATTTTATTTTAAAATAGATCCTTCATTAAAAGATAGTAAATCTGTCGTTAGCAAAATACAATGTTTAAGTATAAAAATAGATGTATTCTTATCTTAGGCTTATAAAATCATCTAAATTAATATAAAAAATATTTGATTGAGTATATTTTAACACCCCAAAATGATAAAGGGTTATATTATTAAATTATATGACTCATTTCAACAAAGTGCACCTTCTTTTCTGGGAGCCTACCTGATTAGAACTCCATAGTTAAGCGTGTTTGGCCTGAAGTAGTGATCAAGAAGTGTGACCTTCTAGAAAGTTTCTCATGGTGTGTGTGATTGAGGGAAAAAACATTGTAAATGACCTGTATTGGCCTGTGGGGACTGTCATTTTTCAGATGACCCATTAGGGCACATGGGTGGGCCCCAGGGTGGGGACCACGTGTCTGTAGGGAAACTGGTGGTACCTGGAAGACCAGGACCTGACAACCATGTTAAAGGTGGGGTGTTTGTGCTATCACTAGGTTCCGATTTTCATATTTGGTATCAAAGGAAGAACCCAGCCTTAAGTGTGGTTCACTAACTGGGTTGAGATGTAGGTCCCACAACGAGGACGTTGTGCTCTAAAGGGGGGATGATTGTAACACCCCAAAATGATAAAGGGTTAAATGACCAAATGAGATGACTCATGTCTACAAGGTGCACATTCCTTTTCGAGAGCCCACCTGATTAGAACTTCATAGTTTAGTGTGTTTTTCCTAGAGTAGTGATTATGATGAGTGACCTTATGAGAATTTTCTCAGGGTGTGTGTGGGTGAGGACAAAGCACACTATAAAAGACTTGTGTTGGCCTGTAGGGACTGTCATTTTTTAGATGACCCATTCAGGCACGTGGGTGGGCCCCAGGGTGGGGACCACGGGTCTGGAAAGTTTCATAGGGTGTGTGTGAGTAAAGAAAAAGCACAATGGAAAGGACATGTGTTTGCTTGTCGGGACCATCATTTGTCATTTGACCCATTCAGGCACGTGGGTGGGCGCCAAGGTGGGGACCACATGTCTGCGGGGAAACTGGTGGTATCTGGCAGGCCAGGACCCGACAGACATGTTAAAGGTGGCGTGTTTGTACTGTCACTGGGGGTCGTTGTCATATTTGGTATCAGAGGAGTAACCCAACCATAAGTGTGGTGCACTGCTTGGGTTGATATGTGGGGCCCACAATGAGGACGTTGTGCACTAAAGGGGTGATTATAACACCCCCGAATGATAAAGGCTTAAATTACTAAATGATATGAATCATGTAAACATGGTTGAAGTTCCTTTTCAGAAGCCTACCTGATTACAACTTCATAGTTTAGTGTGCTTGGCCTGGAGTAGTGACCAAGATTGGTGACCTTCTGGGATGTTTCTCATGGTGTGTGTGAGTGAGGACAAAGCACACTAAAAAGGACATGTGTTGGCCTATAGGGACTGTCATCTTTCAGATGTCCCGTTTGGGAATATGGGTGGGCCCCAGGGTGGGTACTACGTGTCTATGGGCAACTGGTGGTACCTGGCGGGCCAAGACCCGACGTCCATGTTAAAGGTAGTTTGTATGAGCTATTACTAGGGCCTGGTTGTCACATATATAATATACATATTTTTTTAATATAATTCACTAATAGTAATTAATTTAATTTATTATGATAAAAAACATTTGTGAGCATAATAAAATTTCCTTTATATTAAATTTGTTTTTATATTCATTTAAAATTATTTGGTAACCTATGTATTCATCTTATATTTTTTTAAGTCATATATTTTAATATTTTAAATAATTATGTGTATAACTTCTTATTTAATAGATAGGTTATATCTTATTATATAATATAAAAAACTATAACAATATATATTATTTTTTGGTAAACTAAATATTTCATATGACATAAGTTATCAATGAAACTCAGTGTTCCCCATAATGCATAATAAATAAGTATTATGTGCATTTTAAGATAAAGAATATATTAAATTTATATTAAATATTAAATATATCATAAAGTTTTCAGTGGTTATATTCCTTTATAAGTTTGGTGTTGTGTGTCATACACACTATTGAATAAAATGTTCTTACATTAGAATTTTGGAGTATTACATATGACCCAAAAAATAAAACATATGTTTTGTGGCCATTTATCCATTATCTACCTAAACATGGGATAACCCAGCTAATAAAAAATAATTATTATTTGGAAAATGATCTTCCAAATACTGGTTTCTTCATCCATCAATAATGAATATCTGGTTTTATTCTTCATTATGTCAAACTCGGATTCTCTTCATGATTGTGAGTGTTTAGTTGAGGGTGGTTTAATATTTTGTGGAAATTTCAAGTGTCTCGCATTAAATTGTTATGTGAACCAAGATGGTTAGGGTTTTGTTGTTTGAGGATGAAGTATATAGTCAGTTAAAAGTTGGTTCATGTTCAACCATACAGTGGAGGGTTTACAGTTCATTGGTTCGTGTACTGACCATGGAGTTGTAGTGTGGCTGGGAAATGTTGGAGGGTCACAAAATCATTAGATTTTATTTTTGGTAGCTTGTGCAAACCTAAATAGAATTCATAATAGGTTAATGTCTTTCCATGTGATAAATCAATATACTTTTATGTCACAGTCAGTTGAGTGGTCATGATTCCTTTATATGGTCATTACACTGACCAAGAGAGTCTTCTTATGGTTTTTATTAACCTTTTCCAGATTTTGAGTTTGGTAACTTCATTAGATTGAACATATGGTCAGCTGAATAAACATTATAGTATGATGAAGCATAATACATTATATTTACATGGTGTGGTCATTTCCTGAATTTAAACATGTGTTCAGTTTTATTTTCATGGAGTGATCACTTGATGACTTCCAAATTTTCTTCCAAAGTCAGTACACTGACCTTGAGGAGGTAGTGTGGTAGGTTTCCTTTTCACGCTTTCAACCTCATCCTACATATCACATAGATATTTTTTAGTATGGTATTTTTTCTAATTAATAACATAAATAATAAAAAAATCACAAAGAATAAAAAATATATCATTAAAATATTATTCTCAAAATTCATATCGATGTATAGATTTCATTTAATTAAAAAATGAAAAAAATAACTAAATTATTTATTAAAAATTACTATAAAATTGATTCCATATTCTCCAAAGGTATAGTAATCACTTAATTACATGGGTTTAGATTAATTATGGGGTTAATTATTAGTGAAAATCAATTATACTTTTTGAAATTTTTTTCATCATCACTCTTCCACAATTGAACTATTCAACTCCTAGAAAATTCTTAAAAATGAATTCATTTAATTTAAAATATTAAAAATCACTAATCCTTAATAATTTCAAATAGACATTCTAGAATTGATAAAAATATATATATTACCCGATATCTTTAATTATCATTCATTCTCCATGATTTCAATTCACTTCCTCACTTCGATTCAGGAAAATTTCCAAGTCTAGAGATGAATCAATATATATTTAAGTGGAATAAAAAATTTAATAATATGAACTTCCATTTGTCCCTCACTCTTATGTTTTATAAAAAAAGTTACAATTTCTACTCCCTTGATATAACTCAAATAAAATTTCTATAATTAAATTCAACCCTTTAAAATATGGGTTCAATATTTGGCTCGCCTAAATGAATTATTTTTTGACTATTTGTTACTTTATTAATTTTTTTAACAGTGTTTTCCCAGTAATGTTTTATCAATGCACAATGAAAAGTCACTTATTATTTATATATATATATATATATACCTGTGTGTGTTTGTGTGTGTGTGTGTGTAATTTACTCATACATTAAGTGTCTAATGTCTCAGATATTCGTTTTGGGATCCTAATAACCAATTTTACTCTAGCTTTAAAGGACTTATATCAATTTATTTCGACTTTTCTTCCTAAGTTGTTTTTTATAGAGGTTTTATCACCTCAAATTATATTTAAAAATATAGTTACTTCATGTCATCCTTCTGATTTTATAAATATATTTTCACTGAAACTCCCTTTTCATGTTCTAAGACCAAATTTCCATGGAAACATAGGTGAAATTCATTCAGAAATAATATATTTCTCATTATTTTAGAACCATTTAAATCCTCATATACTAAAATTATATTTTCCACAAGGTGAGAAAACATTGAAAATAAATTAATTGTCAAAAAAACATAATGAAAACTATAAAAAATTGTACATTATTTAAAGATAAACCAATTTATTTATTTATTTATTTATAAAATACAAAAAAATCTAAAGAGTCTTAAATTGGTTGAATCCATTCCCCTTAACATAATCATCACATCCTATTTATGTTTTGGAAAAAAATCATAAAAATTACATTGAATAAACATTTTTAGAAGACAAGTACAACATGTTTTTTATGATTGAATGTTCAAGGTGATCTATTTATTTGATTTATTTATAAAAAACATAATCTAAGATTAAATTTTACTATACATTTTTTCAATGACCTATAAAAAAATTCATAACAAATTTAATCATAAATTTAAAAATGAATAAATAAAAATAAGGGAAGGTAGTCTTTTGGTTTTCTCTCCCATGAGGGCATCTATTTAGACTATCCATAGCTAAATTTCCCCATAAATTATCCTAAATCCCCCTAAGATTGGGTTTGGGTGATAATATAACACCAATACATTTTTTTAATATATATATTTCTTATATAATTTTAATCTGATTGATATTTTTCATTACACGCAACACTGAGTTTAGCTTCTGTTACGCACAACACAGAGTTCTAACAAAACATGACATAGTAATAAAATATTATTATTTATTATGATAGTAATCTCTCATTCAATGGAATGACTGGTATGGATATTATTAACTGTTTTATGAAAATATATGTCTTGCACATGTATATGAAATGAATTATTTTATAACCAATTAATTATAAATGAAAAAATAAACAATTTGAAAATAAAGGAAATATTTTTCTAGAAAATATTTCTATAAATACAAATACATTTTACACCATGAAATTTTAAAATTTTATTTTGTTCAATACTTTTTTAAAATTTATTTTCAATATATTCAAAAAATAATTAACATTCATATTATGTATTTTTTATATAACAGATAAAAAAAATTCCATTTTATGCTTAAAACTATATTTTTAGAAAATTTAGTCTTTCCACCCTTTATGAACTTATATTAAAATTAATTTCTATCACTTTTATAAATTTTATTTTACAAAATGAAATTAATTTTTGAAATAATCATTTCAATATTATCTTATGTTTTTTTATTTAGAATTTTATGAGATGGTAAATTTTGTGATGAATAATGAAAAATACTGGTCTTTATAAAGAATTGTCATTTCTGTTAAATAATTTAAAAATACTAAAAATGTTTTCATATAATTTTCAATGTAAAATTAATCCAATTATATATCTAATAATAAAATATATATCCATGTAATAAATGTTATATTAAATGTTTATATAAATTTTTTTAAACATTTGATCATTTTCTCTTTAGAAAACCGCTTTTATATTGTGTCTGCATAATTAATTTTAAATTAAAAATTTCCCTTTCTATAATGGAATTTTGAAAAATGGATTAAAAATTGGTAATAGTAATAATTTTTATTATATAATAATGTAAACATATTTTTTTACCATAATGAATAGTAAAAAAATTTAATTAGTGTTGTTAAGGTGAAAATGGGTTTGTTGGGGGTTAAACCAAAATAACATGATGTAAAATGACCTCGGAACTTACCCAAATAAAATTAATGAACATATTTAAACCTTGTGAAATATAAGGTTTTATAATGGTTCATTTTGGATCCTTTTTTCATCTAAAAAACGTGTTTATACTTGTTTTCAAAAATTACAAGTGTGCCACTCACCTCACATATAAAATCCCACCCCTACCCTATTTTCTGTAAAAATCAAAAAACTATTAGTTTAGAAAATACCGGCCAAAATAACTCCCTTAATTACCTCATATAATAATATAATCCTATTTTTTTTATAAATACAACCTAAGAACCCTTTTGTGGAAAAGTAAATTTTTTTGGAGAAGATGTAACATCCCGAACTGAGGGTTTTATTTTCTTTCCTCCTACACCTCCTTAAATTATAATTAAACCCTAATTATATAATTAAATAATTATCTCTCATATATCTATATTTAATTATGTTAATTTAATAAACTAAATTCTTCAAATATTTTATCAAATGGGTTATAAAATTTTTATTCGTTTATACGGTGGATTACCGCCTCGCGAACCAAGGTTATTAATTTTCAATCAGCACATCCTGTGGATTGATATAATAATGTATTTATTTATTATATATTATATTTATGATATTATTATTCATATGTAATCAATATATCATGTGGTATTTCTTACCTTACATTTGGTGGAAATAAGAAAACGCCATTCGCTTGTTCCGCGGACTATCACCTCACGAAGCGATGTGATTTATTCACGCTTTATATATCAGGTAATAAGGACGGTTTTTATAAAACTATTTCAGATTTATGAAATAAAAACTATTTTGGAATTGAAATATATTATATACATGTATTTATTTCTTTCCATCGGAAAATTGAAAACAACGTTTATGTGTACGTACAACCTTCTATCTCCAACAACGGTGTATTTCATTTTCTATCTATAACTTTTATAAACCACTATAAAGACATATATAATTGATATATATGATATTTATATCTGGTATAATTTTATTGGGATTATGGAACCACTATAAAAGTAATATGACAAAAAATATCAAATCAAAATAGACCTAAAAAAAAAGAAGTTATTTCCCAAAACATGACTCTAATATAGAATTGTTAATAAACATTCAATAATATGACATAAGTAAAACATATGTGCTATGATATAAATAATTATGGTTTTTATTAAATTAATAACAAAATTATACTTTCTAAACATGATTTTTAGACATATGTTAATGAATTTGAGACTTATTGAAAGGGATTTCAATCTCACTTTTTACTTATATGAGTCACATTCCATATTCACAGCCTATTTATTTTATGTGGTGTATATATTTCCCATTAATTTATTTAATGATTATTATCCTGAAAATTAATGGTATTTATATATCTATTTTAGTATCTCTATTCTAGTGGTTTTATATTATAAAATTTACCAAATTGGTAAGGGCTTATTGTTACTATCTCATCATTTGTTGGGATTGTTTATGTCCATGCTTCAGATGTTGAAATAGTATGGTCCATCTCTCAGGAAACTCATAAAATTTATTCTCCTTTGTTCATTTAAATAGAATAAATATTTTACCTTTATTTTTCTCTTTTGATGTATTCAAGAGTTTAAAATATTTTTTAAAAATAAAAACAACATTATTTCACCCTTTGACTGAAAATACTTTTTCCACCATAAAAATGATTTCAAAAAAAATAAATAAAAAATTTAAATTCATCAAAATATTTACTAAATATATTTTTACACATGTTTGATCCTATTACATAATTTTTGGAAAGAAATATTCAATTCATTTAAAAATAGTTTTAATGTTTCCTCAATAAGATTCAAAGCAGATTTTCAATGAAAAGGATTTCAAAAATGTGTTATGAATTTTTAGTTTTATAAAGTGATTTTCCAAATAGAAATTATATTTTTATCAGGAAATAATTAAAATGATTTATAATTATTTTTTTATAAGATTCCAAGGTTATTTTTAAATAAAATAAATTTGAAAAATTTTTATATTTCAAAAAGTATTTTTTCAATGTTGATAGTATATATTCATCATGAAATTTTCCAAGTGATATTTCAAAATAATTTTCTTTATAAGATAAAATAATTATAAGTCATGTATTATTTATTGTGGATAATATTGAATTATATAATTCTTTCTCTTTATCAGTATGGTTAATGTTTATGTTCATAAAATATTTATGAAAACTATTTATTATTCATGGGTTATACTATGGTGAGTTGAAAAAATATTTATGAATCCCAGTTTTCGTACATGGGTAATTATGTGATGGTATGATGAATGTTTTATGATATTATAGAACATGTAAGTATGGTTTTCATTTTGATATGGGTGGGACCTGTATCTTCATATAATGAATTTGGTAAAGCATTATATCCCATGATATTATAATGGGAAACAAGTCGATGGGCTTGATCCACTATGGAAAAAAAGTGTGTCTTAATCCACTATGGGAAATATGTTCACCGTAATCCAAAATAAGATATAGTTGATAATTTCTAATATAATATTTTGATAGTATTATTATTTATAATTGACATATGAAATGGGTTTTCACTATTTATGATGGTTCCACACATTTATGACATGAGATTATAATTCATGATTGATTTATGATTATTTCTCACTCTATGGTACTTATTTTCAAAAATGTCAAAGTTTTATTCTATGACACATGATTATGATCTATTATAGGTTAGTTTTAAATATCATAAATTATTTTCATGATCACATACCCTTTTGTTATCATATACTTACATTTCATCATAGATTAATATCTATTATGTTTACCCTTAATGAGCATCTGCGCTCACTGCTTCTTATGTTTCCTTCCCTAGGTAATTAATAAAGTTTGAGGAAGGGTATTCCTAAGAGTAGTACTATTTTAGAATATCCTTTTGAAATAAATTGATGGTATTTAATTATATAATAATATTGTATATCTAGTATTCAATGATACTAAACTATAGTCCTTGGAAATTTATTTATGAAATGTATTGAGTATTCATCTAAAATGTTGTGATATTTATTTAAGAAAATTCTAGGTCATTATTGTTTGCATCACAGAAAAAAAATATTCAATAGATCATGACGTGTATTATAAAAACATTAGTGAAAACCTTGGGGTTAAGTCCACATATAGGATAACATCCTAATGTTTTCGTAAGAAAGAGATTTTTGGTTTTACTAGAAACACATCATTGTTTGGATACTATATGTGGATGTAGCTCTGGAATTAAGGTATCAAGGGATAATAACTTAGAAAATTGGAACATTGATCTGGACTCAATCATTAAATATTTCATGAAAATTGTCCTTGATTCACACCTACATAGACACTCCTGGGGGATATTATTTGGTTAATACACACTTTTATTATGAACCATACTGATGGATTCGAATAAAAGGTTATCATGTATGGCCAAGGTTAGACATATGGTGTCATAGATTAAAGAGAAATTTTCCTTGTTTATAAATCCTATAAATTATGTTTCATGATAATTTGGTTTTCTCTTTAATTATTGTTTCTCATGGTATTCATTCTAATTTCGATCAATGGCTGGAACTTGAAATAACTATGTTAAGAATGACTATGGCTCAAAATGAAATGATTACTGTCATGATGGACCAAACATTATGGGACATATAATTAATAATAATGTTTCTATGATCACAAAATAGTCTCAATGTATGATTCATGTTGAACATCCAAATGACCAAAGTAGGAAACAACATTCTGTTGAGTCCAACATGAGGCAACACCTATCTTCTTATAGTGTTTCCCATTATCCACTAGTTTTTGATCGATGGATTAATGCCAATGGAAATATATTTTTTATTTTTTAATGCATGGATTATGAAAAATTCATTTTGGATGTTTTTAATTTATAAGGCTAAGCAGACCAATGGTGGACTCATATTAAGAACATGAGGTAACAAGAAGGAATTGATTATAAATAATGGAATAGTTCTAGGGGTTATTTTTTAGAAATTAGTTTACTTGTATCCTATAAACAAAAATAGAGAATGAATTCATTGATCTAAAACAAAATTGTGATGAATATGTTGGTAACTATGATTCTAATTTTACAAGACTTTCAAGGTATTATTCTATTCATCATCCATAAAAGTGAAATTGATCATTTCATTAGTGGAATAAAACCATGTCTTTGAAAGTCCTTGGATATAATAGAACATAGTATATATTAATAATTAATTCTATGTAAAATTAAATAAGAAATGTAAATTAAATATTACACTATTCTTAAGGTTTTAATAAAAAAGATAAACTATGTATCATGAAAAATAAAATGGTGGAAATAAATTCCATCTAACAAAAATTTATAAATCAGGGAAGATGTGTCAAAAGAATTTCATAAATGCAACTAGGAGGTGCTATAAATCTGTAAATGTTGGTCATAAATCTCATGACTATAAAAATATAATGAATGGGTTAGTTAATGCAATGTAAGGTAATAGGACTCCAACTAATGCACCACCCATGCTCTAGTTTTTAAGGTTTAGGGATTTTGGGAATTATACTAATCATTGCCCCAATATAAGGGATAATGTGGATAATAAGCCACAACAACATTTGAAGACAAATGAAAAAGGGAAATATTATGAAATAATAGTGGATTAATTAATAATTATAATTAATGAAATCTTATCCTCCCCTCCTTAGTTAAAAATTTCATGTTTAATTTTATATGAATTTTCCGAATGAAAATTTTATGGTTCATTCTATAGTGAAATTTAATTTTATTATCTTCATATACATGGATTTCATAATAATGAAATCATGTTTTATATTATATCGGTATAAGGATGAATCCAAGATTCCAATGAAAATGTTTTTGTATAAGATAAGAGATTATATAAGGAATAAATTTTGAATTATCATTTTGAATTGTATATTTATCTATGTAATACTCACATAATAGTTGTAGATACCATCATGTGTTTATGAGTTTAAGTTCGATCATAAGTTCAAATTCATTGACACCACTGTTTAGGTTTTATGTCATAGGATTTTATAAAGATTAAGTATATTTTAAGTGATAGTTATGGAAATAAAACCCATTTGTTTTGTATATATATTTTTGGAGATAGTTATTTAAGGTCTAATTACTATAAACTTTTTAGAAATATAGTTAAATTTTCTATTAACCTTTAGGGTTTAACTTATATTTGATTTTGAGGTAATTATGGGTTGTAGACTGTCACCTTAAAAAGTTTTCACACTTCATTACTATTAGAGAATACTTACCTTTAGATACACTAATTATAATATATAGTAAGGAAATGGTAATGTTGTTTGGATTACCACATTAAATTTTATCTAATTTGGACATGATATTTTCCATGATGTTTTGGTGAAATCGTCATCATGTTCCTGATACCGATTTGAGTTTTAGAAATATATATCATTCTTGTACATATGGTCAGTCTGAGTGAATAATTAAAACCCTAGATGATATTCTTATATCATGTTATATGGGTTTGAAAGGTAGTTGGGATCGACAACTTTTTCTAGTTGAGTTTTATTTCAACAATATCTTTCAATCAGGCATTTAGATGGACCATTATGAAGCTTATTAGGGAAATAAGTTTAGAAATATAAATTATTGGAATCAAGTTTTAGCTAGAATTTTATTTGGACCTAAGAAAGATAATTATATGTTATAAAAGGTTATAGACATTAAGAAACACATAATGGTATCAAAAAGTTTAAAGAAATGTAGTACTCATAATCATTGATGTAATCTAGAATTTTCTACTTGTGAGAATTTTTTTCTTGGAATTTCTCCATGGATGAAATAAATTAAAACTAATCCCTAGGAATATTGTTCCCTCTTATATTCATGATCATATAGAGACCATAACTTATTTCCTGTCATTTCCACCGAACCTCTCTCACGGACATGATTTATTCCATGTATACCTTTTTAGTAATTGCATAAATAATTCATCACATGTAATAAACTTAATGGTTTTACTATTGGAGAATGATATTTCTTATGAAGAAAAATTGGTGGAGACTCTAGATCATATAGGTAGTGTTCTAAAAAACAAGGCAACTTCCCATGTTAATTTTTTTGTGGTGAAACCACCAACTTGAGGAAGTTATGTGGGAAGCTAAAGATGTAATGAGGAAGAGGTATTCTTAGTTTTTGATATTAAAAGTGATATATTTTGAAGTTGGAATTTATTTTAAGTGAGATAAAAATTTACACCCTGAGATTATGTAATTTGTTTTCAAATTTATTTAATCTTTTCTATACTTTAATTACACAGAACACTATGTTTATCTTACACTACACTCAACACTAAGTTTTAACAAAACATGACATACTATTAAAATTTTATTATTTAATATGATAGTAATATCACAAAGGTTCGAATGAATGGTATGAATTGGATTAAACAAATTGGGAAAACAGAAGGTTTACATATTAATATAAAATAAATTTTTTGGTGACTAATTAATTAGAAATGAAAAGAAAGACTATTTGAAATTAAAGTAAATATTTTTCTAAAGAACAATTTTTATGAACACCATAGTGTTTTACAAAGATAAATTAAAAAATAAATATTGTTGAATTATTTTAATGAGATTTATATATTAAATTTTCAATAAAATTTTTAGCAGTCAAATTATGTTTTTTTCAATACAAAAGATAATAATAAATCCAATTTTACACTTACAAATTTTATTCTTCTAAAAAGTATTTTTACACCCTTTTCAAATTTGTTTTAAAATAATATTTATCACTTTTAAAAAAATTATTTGAAAAATTAAATTATTTTTTGAAGTTTTTATATGAGAATTATCTTATTGTGTATTTTTAATAATTTTTTTGAAGATAAATTTTTCGATGAATGGTGAAAATATTTGTTTTTATTAATAACTTTTATTTCTTTAAATAATTTAAAAAAAATAATATTTTTTGAAATTTAAAATGTGTTAAAATTTATATCTATGAATACAATTTAGTTCATTGGAATCAATTTGATATTGACTTTTTATATAAAAACTTTAAAAATCTAAGAACATTTTATCTTTGGAAAACTGATTTTTCGTTATGCCTGTAGGATAAATTTTAAATTGAAATTTTCCACATATCTGAATGTAATTTGGAAAAAAATAAATTCTATATTTTTTCTCAGAAAAATTTTCATTATATAATATATTAAATCAAATTTATGACTATAATTAATAGTAAAAATTGTAAAGAGTGGCCTCATTGGTTAAGGTTAAAATGGGTTTACATAGGGGTTAGACTAAAATTATAAGAGGTAAAATGACCAAAAACTTTTTCAAAACCTATTTTATAAAAATATTTCTACCTTATATCATATAAGGTTCTATAAGGGATAATTTTGGATCCTTTTCAAATGTGAAAAACATGTGTACACCTTTTCTTTTCAGAAATTACAAGTGTGCCACTCACCTCACTTATAAATGGAGACCCCCTCTCAACTTCTCTACACATATCCAAAACCCATTAAATAGGCCAAGACCAACCCAAATAACTTTTTTACTTCCCATATAACATACTTTAATTATAAATTTGGTCATAAATCTATCATAAGAATCCAATTTATGTAATCTAAAAAAAGTTTTCTGAAGAAGAGGTAACATCGCTAATAGAGAATTTTATTTAATTTCATCATACAACTCTTTAAATTATTACTAAATCAATATTATATAATAAAAATATTATATTAATAATATTTATATTTTATTATGTTAATTTAATAACCTAAATCACTCTCCTCTTCCATCAAATGTGTTACAAAATCATCATTTGTGTGTACGATGGACTACTGCCTCATAACCGATGTTATTACTTTTTCATCACCTCCTATTAAAAATGGATATAATTTAGGATTTATTATTTATATATTACATTTAGGATATTATTATTCTTCTGTAATGATGATATAACATGTTATTTCTTACATTACATTTCATGGGAATATGATTACAGTGTTCGTGTGTACAATAGACTACATGCTTGCAAAGTGATGCGATTTGTTCACTCTTTAAATGGAAGGTAATAATGATATGTTTAATAGAAATATGTGATATATATGAAATAAAAATGATTCTATAATGGTATTTTATTATTTAAATTTCTTTATTATTTTCTTTCGGGATAATGGAAACAACATTCATGCATACATATGACCTAGCATCTCCATGATCAGTTTATTTCATTTTCTATGTATAACTAATATGGATCACTTTAAATACATATATAATGAGTATTTATTACATTTATATAATAATTATATATTATTTAACTATATTAAAAGTAAGAGGATAAAAAATAAAAAAAATATATACATGAAAAACAAAGCAGTTATTGCATGAAATGTGACTTTAACTTGGAAATATTAATAAAAGGGTAATGAAATATCATAAGTAAATAATATATGATATTTTATATATAATAATGGTTATGTAATATATTAATTATAAAATTATATTTATTATATAGGATATTCTAATGTTTATGAAGGAAGTCGAGACTTGTGGTAAGGGATTTTCATCTAAAGTTTTACTTCTATGAGACATATGCAATATTCACCACCTATTTCATTATTGTGGTGTATATACAACCCATGAATTTATTTTATTCTTATTCACCCAGAAAATTATGTAATTTACATATCCATTTTGAATTTATTTCTCTCATTTTTTTATGGTATAATAGTTACCAAAGTGGTAAGGGTTTTATGATGCAGTCTCATCATTTATCATAATTATTTATGTTTATTCTTCCAATGATAAAATATTATGAACCATATCTCTAGAAACAAATGAAATTGTTTGTTTTATATTTATATTAAGAGAATAAATGGTTTCCATTAATTGTTCTCTATTTATGTACTCATGAGTTCAATAGAATATTTATTAATGAAAACTGACTTTATTTCTCAATTCGGTCAAATATCCCTTTTATAGTAAAATCATGTTGTTTAAAAAAATTGAAAATTTTTTTAAACCCTAAAAATTATTTATTAAATAAATTATTACACATGATTAACCATTTTAAAATATTTTTTGAAAGGAATATTCGTGTTTATTTAAAAACAATTTTTTTTAATTTTACCAAAAATGTGAACAAAATATTTACTTTAATGTGTACGACAAGAAAGTTATTTTCTTCCATCATGATAAAATAATTATTTTGAAGCTTCATTTATAATTTTAAAATTTTATTTTAATAAAAAAAGGAATTATATTTTTTATTAATTTTTAATTTTTAAAAATGGTTTCAAAATTGAATGGATATTTTCCTCATCAAATATTTTAAATGATTTTTAAAGATTCCATTATAACATTAAAAGATTATTTTAAAAATAATTCCAAAATATTTTATGAATTTTTAGATTTAAAAACATATTTTCAAAATGGAATGGGTATTTTCATCAATAAATTTTTTAAAATATTTTTAATGCTTCCTGTATAATTTTCTGATATTATTTTTATAGATAATTATTTTTAAAGAGTTTCAGGTTTTAAAAAAATCAATTGGTAAAGGCTTTATTCATCAAGGAATCTTCCAAGTGATATTTAAAAATAATTTTCCATATAAGATGACATCCTTAAATTTTAATTATTCTTTATTGGGGATAATATTGAATAATACCATCCTTAATCATTCCCTAGATATTTAATTTTTATTTTGATGAATTATTTATGAAACCCAACTATTTTTCATTTATTTTGCTATGTGAATTGATGAAATTTTTATGAAACTCCTTTTCTTCACATGTGTGATTATTTTATGATATAAGGAATGTTTTAAGATATTCTGGAAAAAAAATAAATATAGTTTTCTTTATGAGATGGGTGGAACTTATATCACCCTCTAATGAATTGGTTAAATCATTATATCTCATGAGATAATAATAGAAAATAAGTAGATGGGATTTATCCACTATGGAAAAAAGGTACATCATTTTCACTATGGGAAAAGAGGTGCATCCAAATCCATAATAAGAAATAGGTGATATGTCCTAATCCCCAATTTTTATGATCTTGGTAGTTTAACATGACATAAGAAATTGTTTTTCTATATTTATGATTTTGTTACACTTTTATGACCTTAACTTATGGTTTATGATTGATTTATGATGACTTATCACTCTTGTGGGACATGTTTTTATAAATGATAATGTTTAATGAAATTACTCATGTTTCTGATATATGATATTTTTAGTATGAACATTATAATTTAGGTTCATTATAACATACCATTATTCTTATCTTACGATTTCATATGATCATATATTGATATATCTTATGTTTACCCTTTCCGAACATCTAAGCTCACCATTTCTTATGTTTCCTATCCCATTTCATAAATAAATGTATAGGAAGTGTATGAATAAGATTAGTACTACATGAGAAGATATTTTTGGGCGATGATGAATATCATTCAAGAGACAATAATTTTATGTTTATAGATTCCAATGACACTAAACTATTATGATCCTTAGGCATGTATTTTTGTATTTCATTGTATATTCATCTAAAAATATAAGAGATTTATGTTTGAAAAACTTGGGTCATTACAGATAAAAACCACCACATCATCTTTACTTCACAATTATACATCTTCACTTCTATTAGATATCCCATTTAGTAAATTTCTTAATGTATACCCCATCATCATTATGGTGTGTTTTGTTAATTCAAAGTGGAGGGATGACGTATGGGGTCTCCTCAGACTCAGTGACAACTATTTTTTCTTGCTATTAATACATTGGATGCTCCATTTTATTTCTTAGAGAAGTTTAAACAAGGTACAATCAATAAAAAATTCCAAATTGAGTAAAATTTAATCTTGTTGATCTTATGTAAAAGTCACCCCCTTATCTATAAGAATATTTTCTTTTATTTCTTCATGAGATTCCACTGGGAATTATTCCTCTATTATGCATCCCTACAATTGATATTCAAGTGACGATGAGGGAGAAACTAATTCACCACAGTTCTAGGGAGTCTTTCACTTTATTAGCTACATCTTTGATGGACTTCCGTTTATTTTAGGATATTGATTTTATGAATTAATCTTATATATAATCAAGATTAATGTATGTTTCATCATTTCTAGTCACTATTGTAGCTTCTTCTATAAAATATTAGAGTAGTTTATCAAATAATTCTTTATCTATCTATGATAATTCTTCCTAGGTAACTATTTATTTTATTTATATCACTATTCAGTCTTAAAAGGTGGTTTCCTCATGTTCTTATTCATCATTTTTTAATATTTTAATCAATTTAAATGAATTTATAATATTAAAACTACAGATATTAGTGGATAAATAAATTTTCAAAATATTTGAAATGAAATGAGTCTACTTATCAGTCATCTCATTCTTTTATGTCTTATTTTAAATAAATTTCTCTAAGTGTAATACTTCTTTGATGTTTTCATTTATGGTTGGGTGTATTAGTGGGTATTCCAGTTTCTCTTAAAATTTGTGCACATCTATTTTTTCATCTCATTTTTTAATTTCTTGTAATATTGGTGTTGATTTTGAATTAATAGTATAATTAAAATAATTATTTAAATGATATGTAAGAAAATAAAAAGGGAACAAGTAAATAGAGAGAATACCTCCCCAATTTATTTCAATATTCAATTCTTCCACAAAATGCATGGCCTATGGGAAAATGATTCCATTGGTAAGCTATAGAAGGATGTACTCTTCTAAAAATTCACCCCCCCATCTATATCCCCTTAAGAAGAAAACATTGGTAGTAATTACTCAACTTGTTATTTTAAAATTTGAAATATTGGTTCTTATAGATTGGTGGTTATTTATGTCTTTGTTTCCCTATTCTATATTAGTACCTCTCCATGTTGTTTCTCCTTAAATTATATTTCCATTAGCAAAAAAATATATCTTCTAATATCCTAAAATGTATTATCATATTTATTTTGATGTTTTTAGGAATGTATCATTGATAGTAGATTGGTTCATTAATTTAGTAGTGATGCACGCCTGTCGTAGGGTATGGGAAAAGCAATTTAATTTACCTAGTGCAGCATAGTGGCTGACCAGGGTCGTCTCACTTGAGGAGCTTTCTCAGTTATTCACTCACTTAATATAATTCACCTAAATTACTTATTTTTTTGTTTTATATTTTATTAAATAAATGTAATTTATTAAAATATATGAAATTCAAAAATTCAATTCAAATGAATATTAAATGCTAAACAGAATGGAATTATGGAAGAAAGGAAGTTCTCTCGAGAGAACTTTCAGGGAGAACCTTCATTGGCCAGCTTCAAATATTCTTAGTTAACGCACTCCATCATATGTGTGAACACCTTATTCTACTCCGGTTATTAATGAAAAATATACATAGTGATATCCAAGCACACCCTCCATCCACCTCCTCAATCGATGGAAAATGGTTGTAGATTAAGAAGTTAATCTTTAGACAACCACAGTGAGGATTATACCCACTATAAATTATCCTTAGAATTAACTCAAAGAATATTAAAAACATGGTCTTAGGTTCAAGTACCTAATTACTCCCTAAAAATATTTCACAGATTAGTTACTCATGATCATGAGTATTGTAGTTCACGATGGTAAGAAGAGAGGAATAAATGAGGGTGGATGGGTGGACACAATAATAAAAACAATGAATGAATTTATTTGAAATATAAATTACAATTGAAAACTAAAACAAAAATAAAAAAATGAATAAATAAAACTGAAATGGGGAAGATTTGTGTCTGGCCTCCCTCGGTGGAGATCTCCTCCTTGGTGCCTTGAAGAAATGGATAGATAATGAGATACTTTGTGAAGGAGGTGAGGGCCTCCTTTTATAGGTAGAATTCGACCCCTAGAAGTTTGTGAATTTTAGACCCCATAAATGAACTCTTCACGCTTTCCAAACTTACTTAATTTTGTTCATAAATATATTGGCCGTATCCCCTCAAAATTTCAGCTAATTTGAAAACCGTATGAAGGAGTTATGAATTTTTAATCCTCGGTTTCTGTTTCTGGATGAAGTTCTAGGATGGTTCCTCCAAAAGTTTGTCGTTTAATTTCCGCCTTAATGACTTCAAAACTTCCCCAAATTTCTTTTATAGTCATCGCTAGATTTCTTCGTGCCATCCCAGGTGGAAACAACTAATTTGGATGTGTTTTTTGGCCGCGTTTGATTTTCGTTACATTGGTGGTGTCCACGCTATATGCCCGAAAAAATGTTCAGTTTAAATGAATTTTCAAACCCTCTAGATGGCCGAATCAGCTCCTAGTCCAGAAGACAAAAATGAAGTAAATAAAATATGGATTCTAAAAAAAATTAATCAGAAAATTTGGAATTATATTTTTCAGTAAATGACGAAAATACCCTTGATGTAAAAATCTGTCAAAATCAAGAATTAGTCATTTTTCACATTTATGCTCAAAATAACACTAAAACCTAAAAACGTGAAAATTACCCATTTAATAACACTATGGTGATATTATAAACAATTATTTACAGTATGAAATATAGGAAAATTTAATCTTCATCACTCCCCCACACTTAAACAATGCACTCCTGGGCAATCATCATACATCCAAATCAATTTCCACGAAACAATCAAAAATGAGAAAATATCAATGATCTTATCCAAAATAGAATTCTATAATTTCTCATATATGAATAATAATTCTATATTATTTTCATTTAAATCATTAAAAAATTTTCAAACTCATAAATCAATCCATGTCCCAATCACAAGCTACCTCGCATTAAATTTTATGTCACTCTTCACTCAAGAGAAATTGATTCTAGTGTTATGCTCATACTTGAAAATCGCATGTATCACCATAGGTTTGTGAAAATTCTCATTTCTCCATAGTGTGAAACATGAAATTGAATTAAATCATGAGGACTTTAATTAAGGGTTCAAATGATTCTGTGGCTTAGGGTTGGTGGGTAAATTATGGAAAAAAGAGTTCCAGGCTAGAAAGAGGAGGTTGGACTTTTAAGTACAATGCATGATTAAATCAAGTGAAAACACATGAAATCCCTCACTCTATCCCACTTGAAAATGTGAAACACAACAGAAACCCCCTTTTAATGATATGGGACATGAGCCAAGAAGATATTATAATGAATTATATTATCTATGTTCTCTTTTTTTCAAATCTCCAGAAAGGCATAGCTTTATTTTCTTTTTAGTTTTTCATGGAGGATGAGCTGAAAATTGAATATAATGAATGAATGAAAATTCATGCCCTTTATTTTTGGGAGGGAGATGAGTCATAAAAGAATGTACAATGAGGAATTAAAGGTCATCACCATTTTTTTGAAGGAGAATGGATGAATCAAATAAAGCACAATGAAATGACGACACATGCCCAATTCTCTTATTGTCCACTGCCCAAAGTATTGAAACACACCTCGAATCACCAATAAATGATACACATCCCAATGAATGCACACGAAAGCCCCTTCACCCACACTCAAACTTGAAATATGCATGCAAAAATAATAAAAGTGCGGGTAGGTAAGGAACAATTGGCTTGTAATGTGGCTTAAACCTATAAGGAAATTCATGGAATCTAAGGGATTACAAATGATAAATGTAAAGGTGGGCCTCAAGATAAAATTCCGCTATCCAAAGAGATTCCACAATCATTTCAAATACATTACATGAAATCCAAAGCTTCGAAAAATAAAATTCACCAATTATGGTTCTCACACAAACTTCAAGTTTCCCTCAAGAAAGTGTGGGTAATAGGAAGAATATGTAAAAGTGGTTTAGAATACCTCACAAGATTTGGAAAATATTTTGAGTTAGTGTTTCATGGGCATACACTTCAAAAATTAGTCAAACTCATTAAAATTCTTGAAAACCCATTTCAAGGGAAAATAATTCATATCAACAATCATTTAAAATCCATTATTTCAAAAACCATTTAAACTCTTTCAAAATCAATTGATGAGTGAAAAGTGATAAGAATATTCATTAAAGCTCAAAATATGTTTTGGACCAAAAAAAATGAAGGAGTTTAAATGATAATAATAAAAAGGGATCTCCCTTTTGAAATAAATATTTGGTCCTCCTCCTCTAATTGTCGGGGCTTCCTTCTTCCTCCATGATCCTACAAAAGAAAAATTACTCAATTAATCACAAGGATCATTTCATTTAAGCTCAAAATTAAATGAGGTAGGGGACCACATGCTAGACTATTTCTTAAAACTGAATTTGAAATTTAAAATACTAGAAAGCATGTAATGATAAATCTTGGTATGATCCCCCAAGTCGGACCTATAATCTTTTACTACCTCTAGAGGGCAGTACCAGCTTTTATCCATAATCTTTCGGTGGATGAAGCTTCTTTGATTTGAACCACCACATGTGGCTCTTCCTAGCTTGTGCTTAATCGTTGTTCTTGAGGGATGATCCATGGATAGAGTACAACACATCCTCCCCCTTCACAAGGAGGTATAGATTTTATGGTGGGGGTAGAACGAATTATGGACCATCCTCTTCCTTGGTTTCTACTTGTGCAACCTTCTTATCTTCCAGTGCTGGCTTCATGGGGGATGCATGAAGAGAAGCCCCTTGACTAATTTTCTTAGGCTCAGCTACCTGGATCTCTTTATGGGGCTCCTCTAGTAGATATTGCATGACTTCTGGGAGCTCCAGTTGTTCCTCAACAGGTGGATATTATTTTGTCTCTTCATTCTCCAGGGCATAATAGGAGTCGTCTGATTCTGAAAATTCAAAACAATTGGGAGTTATACTCATATTCATTTCAGAAAACTTAATAGAATTTGTGTTCAAGAATGTATCATCTCCCTGAGTTGGTTCAGCTAGAATCTCTTCTTGATTTGAAAGCGCCTCTTGGAGTTGATTATCTCTTGATAGAGGTAGGTAGTCATGATCCTCCACCTCGATTTTGGATTCAACTTCATTTATTTATTTAGTTAAATTAGGAAATACTTGTGGAAATTTCTTATTAGCATTGAATATTTCAACATCAGTTTTGAGTTCATTAGCCATGGATACCAAATCTTCAATTCAGATCCATGTTGCAAGTCCTATTTCCTTCTGTTTGAACCTTATCATTAGAGCATTAGCCCTTCGTTGGAGGGCCTCCTCAGTGTAGTTGGTTTCTTCTTCCTGCACGAGTGAGTAATTATTCCATGCATAATAATTCTAATTTGAATGCATTATGGAAACAGTTTTTTTTTTGCATATTTTTTTTAATAATGAAATCTATATAAAATTTTGAAAAAGAAAAATTAAAGTAAACAACCGATTAGATCCCAAGAAATGGTGCCAGTTTTGACGCACGCCTGTCATAGGGCGTGGCAAAAGAAATTTAATTTTCCTAGTGCAGCATAGTGGCTGACCATGGTCATCTCACTTGAGGAAATTTCTCAGTTATTCACTCACATAATCTAATTCACCTAAATGATTTATTTTTGTTGTTTTATATTTTATTAAATAAATTTAATTTATGAAAATAAAATAAATTCAAAAATTCAATTCAAATGAATATTAAATGCTAAACAGAATGGAATTATGGAAGAATGGAAGTTCTCCCAAGAAAACTTTCATGGAGAACCTTCATTGGCCAGCTTCAAATATTCTTATTGAACGCACTCCATCGTATGTGTGAACACTTTAGTCTACCCCATTTATGAATTAAAAATCTACTTAGCGATCGCCAAGCACACCCTCCATCAACCTCCTCAATCGAGAGAAAATGGTTGTAGATTAAGAAGTTAATCTTTAGACAACCACAGTGAGGATTACACCCACAATAAATTATCCATAGAATTAACTCAAAGAATATTAAAAACATGGTCTTAGGTTCAAGAACCTGATTAATACCTTGGGATATTCCTCATATTAGTTACTCATGATCATGAGTATTATAGTTCACGATGGTAAGAAGAGAGGAATAAAAGAGGGTGGATGGGTGGACATAATAATAAAAACAATGCATGAATTTATTTGAAATTTAATTACAATTGAAAACTAAAACAAAAATAAATAAATAAATAAATAAAAATGAAATGGGGAATATTTGTGTCTGTCTTCCCTCTTTGGAGATCTACTCCTTGGTTCCTTGAAGGAATGTATGGATAATGGCATGCTTTGGGAAGGAGGAGAGTGCCTCCTTTTATAGGAAGAATTCGAAACCCGGAAGTTTGCGCATTGTAGACCCCATAAATTACCTTTTCGTGTGTTCCATCCTTAATGAATGTTGTTCCTAAATATCTTCGTCGTCTCTCCTCAAAATATCAGCTAATTTGAAAACCTAATGAAGGAGTTCTGAGTTTTTAATTCTCGGTTTTTGTTTCTGGATGAAGATTCTAGGACGGTTCCTCCAAAATAATTTCATTTAATTTACACCTTAATGACTTCCAAACTTCCCCAAATTTTGTTTATGGTTGGTCCTAGATGTCATCGTCCCATCCCCGGTAGAAACAACTAATTTGGATGTGAGTAGGCCATGTTTGAGTTCTGTTACATTGGTGGTGTCCACGCTGTCGGCCTCAAAAAATGTTCAGCTTCAATGAATTTTCAAATCCTCTAAATGGCCGAATCAGCTCTTGGTCCAGAAGAAAAAAATTAAGGAAATAGAATAAGGATTCTAAAAAAAAATTAGTCAGAAAATTTGGAATTATATGTTTCAGTAAATGACAAAAATACCGTTGACGTAAAAATCTATCAAAAATCTAGAATTAGTCATTTTTCACATTTATGCTGAAAATAAGACTAAAACCTAAAAATGTGAAAATTACCCATTCAATAACACTATGGTGGGATTATAAAAAATGATTTATAGTATAAAATATAGGAAAATTTAAGCTTCATCACTCCCCCACGCTTAAACATTTCAGTCTTGGGTAATCATCAAACATCCAAATCAATTTCCACACAACAATCAAAAATGAGAAAATATCAATGATCTTATCCAAAATAGAATTCTATCAATTCTCATATATGAATAATAATTCTATCTTATTATCATTTAAATAATTAAAATTTTTTCAACCTCATAAATCAATCCATGTCCAAATCACAACCTACTTCACATTGAATTTTATGTCACTCTTCACTCAAGAGAAATTAATTCCAGTGTTATGCTCATACTTGGAAATCGCTTGTATCAAAATAGGTTTGTGAAAATTCTCATTTCTCCACAGCATGAAACATGAAATTGAATTCAATCATGAGGACTTTAATTAAAGGTTCAAATGACTCTGTTGCTTACGGTTGGTGGGAAATTTATTGGAAAAAAAGTTCCAGGCTAGGAAGAGGAGGTTGGACTTTTAAGTACAATGCAAGATTAAATCAAGTGAAAACACATGAAATTCCTCACTCAATCCCACTTGAAAATTTTAAACACAATAGAACCCCCTTTTAATGACATGGGACATGAGCCAAGAAGTTATTATAATGAATTATATCATCTAAGTTATCCTTTTTTTTCAAAGCTCCAGAATGGCACAACTTTATTTTCTTTTACTTTTTTCATCGAGGATGAGCTGAAAATTGAATACAATGAATGAATTAAAATTCATGCCCTTGATTTTTGGGAGGGACATGAGTCATAAAAGAATTTAAAATGAGGAATTCAAGCTCATCTCCATTTTTTTTAAGGAGAAATGGATGAAATAAATAAATCACAATGAAATGACGACACATGCGCAATTCTCTTATTTTCCACTACCCAAAGTATTGACACACACCTCGCATCACCAATAAATGATACAAATCCCAATGAACGCCCACAAAAGGCCCTTCCCCCACACTCAAACTTGAAATATCCATGCAAAAATACTAAAAGTGTGGGTAGGTAAGGAAAAATTGGCTTGTAATATGGCTTAAACCTATAAGGTAATTCATGGCATCTAAGGGCTTACAAATGATTAATATAAAGGTGGGTCTCAAGATAAAATGTGGCTAGCCAAAGAGATGCCTCAATCAATTCAAATACATTCCATGAAATCCAAAGCTTCAAAAGAGAAAATTCACAAATTCTGGTTCTCACACAAAATTCAAAATTCCTTTAAGAAAGTGTGGGTAATAGGAAGAATATGTAAAAGTGGTTTAGAATACCTCACAGGATTGGAAAAATATTTTGAGTTATTGTTTCATGGGAATGGATTTCAAAAATTAGTCAAACTCATTAAAATGCTTGAAAATCCATTTCAAGGGAAAATAATTCATATCAACAATCCTTTAAAATCCATTATTTCAAAAACCATTTCAACTCTTTCAAAATCAATTAATGTGTGAAAAGTGATAAGAATATTAATTAAATCTCAAATATGTTTTGGACCCAAAAAATGAAAGTTGTTTAAATGATAATCATAAAAAGCGATATCCCTTTTGAAATAAAGATTTGTTCCTCTTCCTCTAATTGTCGGGGATTCCTTATTCCTTTATGATCATACAAAAGAAAAATTACTCAATTAATCACAAGGATCATTTCATTTAAGCTCAAAATTAAAAGAGGGAGGGGGCCACATGCTAGACTATTTACTAATACTGAATTTGAAATTTAAATTACTAGAAAGCATGTACAGATAAATCTTGGTATGATCCCCCAAGTGGGACCTGGAATCTTTAACTACCTTCAAAGGGCAGTACCAGCTTTTATCCATAATCTGTCGGTGGATGAAGATTCTTTGATTTGAACCACCATATGTGGATCTTCCTAGCTTGTGATTTACCGTTGTTATTGAGGGATGATCCATGGATAGAGTACACCATATCCTCCCCCTTCACAATGAGGTATAGCTTGCATGATGGGGGTAGGAAAATGTATGGACCATCCTCTTCCTTGGTTGATACTTGTGCAACCTTCTTATCTTCCAGTGCTGGCTTCATGGGGGATGCATGAAGAGAAGCCTCTTGACTGATTTTCTTAGGCTCAGCTACCTGGATCTCTTGATGGGGCTCCTCCAGTAGATATTCCATGACATCCAGGAGCTACATTTGTTCCCCAACAGGTGCATACTCTTTTATATCTTCATTCTCCAAGGCATAATAGGAGTCATCTGATTCTAAAAATTCAAAACAATTGTGAGTTATACTCATATTCGTTTCAACAAAATTAAAAGAATTTGAGTTCAAGAATGTATCATCTCCCTGAGTTGGTTCATCTTGAATCACTTCTTGATTTGAAAGTGCCTCTTGGAGTTGATTATCTCTTGATGGATATAGGTAGTCATGATCATCCACCTCGAGTTTGGATTCAACTTCATGGATTTATTTAGTGAAATTAGTGAAGACATGTGCAATTTCTTCTTAGCATTGAATCTTTCAATGTCAGTTTTGAGTTCATTATCCATGGATATCAAGTCATAAATTGAGATCCATGTTTCAAGTCCTCTTTCCTTCTGTTTGAACTTTATCATTAGAGCATCAGCCCTTCGTTGGAGGGCCTCCTCAGTGTAGTCGGTTTCTACTTCCTGCACCTAGGAGTAATTAATCCGTGCATAATAATTAAAATTTGAATGCATCATGGAAAAAGTTTTTCTTTGCAGATTTTTTTTTTTTAATAATGAAAAATATCTAAAATTTTGAAATATAAAAAGTAAATTAAACAACCGATTAGCTCCCCAGAAACAGCTCCAGTTATGACACACTCCTGTCTTAGGGCATGGAAAAAGGAATTTAATTTTCCTTGTGCAGCATAGTGGCTGACCAGGATCGTCTCACTTGAGGAGCTTTCTCAGTTATTCACTCACTTAATCTAATTCACCTAAATTACTTATTTTTGTGGTTTTATATTTTATTAAATAAATGTAATTTATGAAAATAAATTAAATGTAAAAAAATCAATTCAAATGAATATTAAATGCTAAACAGAATGGAATTATGGAATAAAGGAAGTTCTCTTGAGAGAACTTCTAGGGAGCACCTTCATTGGCCAGCTTTAAATATTCTCTGTGAATGAACTCCATCGTATGTGTGAACAGCTTAGTCTACCCCGGTTATGAATGAAAAATCTACTTAGAAATCTCCAATCACACCCTCCATCCACCTCCTCAATCGAGGGAAAATGGTTTTTGATTAAGAAGTTAATCTTTAGACAACCCCAGTTAGGATTACACCTACTACAAATAATCCTTAGAATTAACTCAAAGAATATTAAAAACATGGTCTTAGGTTCAAGAACCTGATTAATACCTTGGGATATTCCTCATATTAGTTACTCATGATCATGAATATTATAGTTCACGATGGTATTAAGAGAGGAATAAAAGAGGGTGGATGGGTGGACATAATAATAAAAACAATGCATGAATTTATTTGAAATTTAATTACAATTGAAAACTAAAACAAAAATAAAAAAATAAAAAAATAAAAATGAAATGGGGAATATTTGTGTCCGGCTTCCCTCTTTGGAGATCTACTCCTTGGTTCCTTGAAGGAATGGATGGATAATGACATGCTTTGGGAAGGAGGTGAGTGCCTCCTTTTATAGGAAGAATTCGACACCTCGAAGTTTGTGCATTGTAGACCCCATAAATTACCTTTTCGCGTGTTCCAACCTTAATGAATGTTGTTCCTAAATATATTTTCGTCTCTCCTCAAAATATCAGCTAATTTGAAAACCTAATGAAGGATTTAAGAGTTTTTAATTCTCGGTTTTTGTTTCTGGATGAAGCTTCTAGGACGGTTCCTCCAAAAGAATTTCATTTAATTTCCACCTTAATGACTTCCAAACTTCCCCAAATTTTGTTTATGGTCGGTCCTAGATGTCATCGTCCCATCCCCGGTAGAAACAACTAATTTGGATGTGTGTAGGCCGTGTTTGAGTTCTGTTACATTGGTGGTGTCCACGCTGTCAGCCTCAAAAAATGTTCAGCTTCAATGAATTTTCAAATCCTCTAAATGGCCGAATCAGCTCTTGGTCCATAAGAAAAAAATTAAGGAAATAGAATAAGGATTCTAAAAAAAATTTAGTCAGAAAATTTGGAATTATATGTTTCAGTAAATGAAAAAAATACCATTGACGTAAAAATCTGTCAAAAATCTAGAATTAGTCATTTTTCACATTTATGCTGAAAATAAGACTAAAACCTAAAAATGTGAAAATTACCCATTCAATAACACTATGGTGGGATTATAAACAATGATTTACAGTATAAAATATAGGAAAATTTAAGCTTCATCACTCCCCCACGCTTAAACATTTCACTCTTGGGTAATCATCAAACATCCAAATCAATTTCCACACAACAATCAAAAATGAGAAAATATCAATGATCTTATCCAAAATAGAATTCTATCATGTCTCATATATGAATAATAATTCTATCTTATTATCATTTCAATAATTAAAATTTTTTCAACCTCATAAATCAATCCATGTCCCAATCACAACCTACTTCACATTGAATTTTATGTCACTCTTCACTCAAGAGAAATTGATTCTAGTGTTATGCTCATACTTGGAAATCGCTTGTATCAAAATAGGTTTGTGAAAATTCTCATTTATCCACAGCATGAAACATGAAATTGAATTCAATCATGAGGAATTTAATTAAAGGTTCAAATGATTCTGTTGCTTATGGTTGGTGGGAAAATTATTGGAAAAAAAGTTCCAGGCTAGGAAGAGGAGGTTGGACTTTTAAGTACAATGCAAGATTAAATCAAGTGAAAACACATGAAATTCCTCACTCAATCCCACTTGAAAATTTGAAACACAATAGAACCCCCTTTTAATGATATGGGACATGATCCAAGAAGTTATTATAATGAATTATATCATCTAAGTTCTCCTTTTTTTTCAAACCTCCAGAATGGCACAGCTTTATTTTCTTTTTCTTTCTCTTTTTTCATGGAGGATGAGATGAAAATTGAATACAATGAATGAATTAAAATTCATGCCCTTGATTTTTGGGAGGGACATGAGTCATAAAAGAATTTAAAATGAGGAATTCAAGCTCATCTCCATTTTTGTTTTAAGGAGAAATGGATGAAACAAATAAATCACAATGAAATGACGACACATGCACAATTCTCTTATTTCCACTACCCAAAGTATTGACACACACCTCGCATCACCAATAAATGATACAAATACAAATGAACGCACACAAAAGTCCCTTCCCCCACACTCAAACTTGAAATATCCATGCAAAAATACTAAAATTGTGGGTAGGTAAGGAGAAATTGGCTTGTAATATGGCTTAAACCTATAAGGTAATTCATGGCATCTAAGGGCTTAAAAAGGATTAATGTAAAGGTGGGTCTCAAGATAAAATGTAGCTAGCCAAAGAGATGCCTTAATCAATTCAAATACATTCCATGAAATCCAAAGCTTCGAAAGAGAAAATTCACAAATTATGGTTCTCACACAAAATTCAAAATTCCCTCAAGAAATTGTGCGTAATAGGAAGAAAATATAAAAGTGGTTTAGAATACCTCACAGGATTGGAAAAATATTTTGAGTTATTGTTTCATGGGCATGGATTTCAAAAATTAGTCAAACTCATTAAAATTCTTGAAAATCCATTTCAAGGGAAAATAATTCATATCAACAATCCTTTAAAATCCCTTATTTCAAAAACCATTTCAACTCTTTCAAAATCAATTAATGTGTGAAAAGTGATAAGAATATTAATTAAATCTCAAATATGTTTTGGACCCAAAAAAATGAAAGTTGTTTAAATGATAATCATAAAAAGTGATCTCCCTTTTGAAATAAAGATTTTTTCCTCTTCCTCTAATTGTCGGGGCTTCCTTCTTCCTTTATGATCATACAAAAGAAAAATTACTCAATTAATCACAAGGATCATTTCATTTAAGCTCAAAATTAAAAGAGGGAGGGGGCCACATGCTAGACTATTTACTAATACTGAATTTGAAATTTAAAGTACTACAAATCATGTAAAGATAAATCTTGGTATGATCCCCCAAGTGGGCCCTGGAATCTTTTACTGCCTTCAGAGGGTAGTACCAGCTTTTATCCATAATCTGTTGGTGGATGAAGATTCTTTGATTTGAACCACCATATGTGGATCTTCCTAGCTTTTGATTTACCGTTGTTATTGACGGATGATCCATGGATAGAGTACACCATATCCTCCCCCTTCACAATGAGGTATAGCTTGCATGATGGGGGTAGGAAAATGTATGGACCATCCTCTTCCTTGGTTGATACTTGTGCAACCTTCTTATCTTCCAGTGCTGGCTTCATGGGGGATGCATGAAGAGAAGCCTCTTGACTGATTTTCTTAGGCTCAGCTACCTGGATCTCTTGATGGGGCTCCTCCAGTAGATATTCCATGACTTCCAGGAGCTACATTTGTTCCTCAACAGGTGCATACTCTTTTATCTCTTCATTCTCCAAGGCATAATAGGAGTCATCTGATTCTAAAAATTCAAAACAATTGTGAGTTATACTCATATTCGTTTCAACAAAATTAAAATAATTTGAGTTCAAGAATGTATCATCTCCCTGAGTTGGTTCATCTTGAATCACTTCTTGATTTGAAAGTGCCTCTTGGAGTTGATTATCTCTTGATGGATGTAGGTAGTCATGATCATCCACCTAGAGTTTGGATTCAACTTCATGGATTTCTTTAGTGAAATTAGTGAAGACATGTCGCAATTTCTTCTTAGAATTGAATCTTTCAATGTCAGTTTTGAGTTCATTAGCCATGGATATCAAGTCATAAATTGACATACATGTTTCAAGTCCTCTTTCCTTCTGTTTGAACTTTATCCTTAGAGCATCAGCCCTTCGTTGGAGGGCCTCCTCAGTGTAGTCGTTTTCTTCTTCCTGCACCTGGGAGTAATTAATCCGTGCATAATAATTACAATTTGAATGCATCATGGAAAAAGTTTTTTTCTTTGCAGAGTTTTTTTTAATAATGAAAAATATCTAAAATTTTGAAATAGAAAAAGTAAAGTAAACAACCGATTAGCTCCCCAGAAACAGCTCCAGTTTTGACACATGCCTATCGTAGGGCATGGAAAAAGGAATTTAATTTTCCTTGTGCAGCATAGTGGCTGACCAGGGTCGTCTCACTTGAGGAGCTTTCTCAGTTATTCACTCACTTAATCTAATTCACCTAAATTACTTATTTTTTTGGTTTTATATTTTATTAAATAAATGTAATTTATGATAATAAATTAAATGCAAAAAATTCAATTCAAATGAATATTAAATGCTAAACAGAATGGAATTATGGATGAAAGGAAGTTCTCCTGAGAGAACTTCCAGGGAGCACCTTCATTGACCAGCTTTAAATATTCTCAGTGGATGAACTCCATATTATGTGTGAACACCTTAGTCTACCCCGGTTATGAATGAAAAATCTACTTAGCAATTCCCAATCACACCCTCCATCCACCTCCTCAATCGAGGGAAAATGGTTTTTGATTAAGAAGTTAATCTTTAGACAACCACAGTTAGGATTACACCTACTACAAATAATCCTTAGAATTAACTCAAAGAATATTAAAAACATTGTACTAGGTTAAAGAACCTGATTACTCCCTCGGGATATTTCTCGGATTAGTTACTCATGATCATTAGTATTATAGTTCATGATGGTAAGAAGAGATGAATAAAAGAGGGTGGATGGGTGGACATAATAATAAAAAAAATGCATGCATTTATTTTAAATCTAAATTACAATTGAAAACTAAAACAAAAATAAATAAATAAAAATGAAATGGGTAAGATTTGTGTCCGGCCTCCCTCGGGGGAGATCTCCTCCATGGTGCCTTGAAGGAATGGATGGATAATGGGATGCTTTGGGAAGGTGGTGAGGGCCTCCTTTTATATGCAGAATTCCACCCCCGGAAGTTTGTGCGTTGTAGACCCCATAAATAACCTTTTCACGCATTCCAACCTTAATTAATGTTGTTCATAAATATATTTTCCATCTCTCCTCCAAATTTCAGATAATTTTAAAATCTGATAGAGTAGTTATGAAGTTTTAATTCTTGGTTTCTGTTTCTGGACGAAGCTTCCAGGATGGTTCCTCCAAAAGTATGTCATTTTATTGCCACCTTAATGACTTCTAGACTTCCCCAAATTTCTTTTACGGTCGGTCCTTGATGTCATAATCCCATCCCAGGTGGAAACAACTAATTTGGATTTGTGTAGGCTGCGTTTGGGTTCTATTAAATTGGTGGTGCCCACGTTGTCTGCCCGAAAAAATGCTCAGCTTCAATGAATTTTCAAACCCTCTAGATGGTCTAATTAGCTCCTGGCCCAGAAGACAAAAATGAAGGAAATAAAATATATATTCTAAAAAAAATTAATCATAAAATTTGGAATTATATTTTTCAGTAAATGACCAAAATACCCTTGACGTAAAAATCTATCAAAAATCCAGAATTAGTCATTTTTCACATTTATACTCAAAATAACACTAAAACCTAAAAATGTGACAATTACCCATTCAATAACACTATGGTGTTATTATAAACAATGATTTATAGTATAAAATATATGAAAATGTAGGCATCATCAAGTAAATTTTATCCTCCCACCCATTAATGTATGCCAATGGTTTCTACAGTGTTTCCATTAAAAACACGTCTTCTTAGGGTTCTATGGGACTTTGAAATATGAATAAAATTAGTGATACATCAAATAATTTTAAAAATTTATGATTATTTGAGTTAGAAAAAAATTGAATTTGGAAAGAAAAGAGAAAAAGAAATACCTAATTATATATGTCTTTGTAAAGTGAAAATTCAACCCTATTCCCCAAAAATGGAACCAAGTTGATGGAACTATTATTTTAGGACCTCATAAAATATAATTTATATTACACCTAATACATACTATTGGATGACTAGGGTTGTCTATAAAATAATTGGGTGTGGTAGTATCCACTATTTTAATAGTTATCTATTTTTTGTTTTGTTTTCTTCTTTTTGAATGCAGTATCAAGATAGAATTTTAAATTTTGATTTTATGAATTGAGAATATAATACATAATAAAAACATCAAAATTATAGTGATATTGGTTGGATATATGCTAATTTACACTGATTTATCATTATCCATATTGGTTATCACCAAATAATTTAGTCAATATCACTCCTTGATTACCCATATCTCTCTAAATTATGGAACTATATATATATATATATATATAAAGAATTCATATTAAAAAATCTATTCCACATCCACCGTAGTGGATATGATGTAATTTTAGTTAACTGGGGAACTCACTATCCCTTTACCAAGATCTATTGTATTTCATTCATCCCCTTTCCCATAAAGTTCAATTGCTCTACTATGTAGACCATGAGAAGGTTGGTAGAAAAAGATTAATTGATTTTACTAGGTGATAGTTCAATGTAAAATAAAGATGCATGATATTTATCTTCTCTCTCCATTTAACTATGAAATTAGAGGTTAGAAATTAAGAAAAGTGATTCAGAATAACCAATGAAATGTCTTTTTAGGACCTATTACTTTATTTAGTATTCCCTGAGAAAATATGTAAACATATGAAAATCATAATACTGTTATTAAGAAACACATGAATAGATTAGGGGGGAATGGAACAACACATATTAATGAAGAATAGTAAAAAATTGAAATAAAATGTAGAAAATAATGATGTTTTTATCTATAATATTATGATTATGTATAAACTATAAAAATGGTTATAGGAAAATATTTATAATCATCAGTAATTATTTATCACTTGAAAATCAGTACAATTAGATATGGTGCAATCCACTTCACTCATATTTCCTCCGTGTTTCATGAATCATGATCAATATGCTTTCAATTTGAAGTATCTTTATTTCATTTCCTATATCATTAATTATTACCATGATCAATATTAATATTCCTTCCAAAATAATCCCCGATGGATTTTATTTTCTACATTGTGGAGAATTCAAGGATGATTGTTAACCAATTTAATAAGAACAATATTGAGATTTCAGGATCTAACGTTTTATTGGATTAAATTCAAAGAACCTATGATGGTTAATTTTGATTGGTTATAACAATATTTGGAATATTATTTAATAGGGTGTGATCATAATTCATTCATACTAGAGATAAATAGTGAGAATTAAAACTAGGCATACTGATATGCATCTAGGATTGGATCTTTAGTGGATATTCAATGGGTCTGGGAAGATGTGTTGATACTCGAGCTTCACTTTTAGTCATATAGTTTAGTTAATGGAATTAATCCTTACATATATTTCAGTAATCTCAAAAATCCATTTTCTATAGTAGTCTTGCATACATCTTCTCGAAAATAAACCAATGAATATCCTTTTTGCGTGGATCCAAAAATTTCAGACCAATGTGTTGGGGAAGATCGATTCCTATACTCATTATTCATCAATGAACCTATAAATAGGGATGACTATTAAAAATAATTATATGTAGTAAGGAATATATTTAGTTATAAAAGTGTAAATATCTATTTTGTTCCTCCAAATAATATCATATTTTCCAAATTCACATATTATAAAATTGTTTTCCTTTTGGAATCCTAGTGGTCCATTGGGTTTAGTCATTTATAGATCTAATTCCAATGTCAGTGGTATTTATCCATTCTTTGACACTACATAGACATTCCTCAAGGATATTGGATACCACACAATTCATCATCTCAATAATCAATCTATACTAGTTGTAGTAAATGTGACCAATTCAGATTCATCAAAATAAGATCTTTTTTCAAAAAAGATTCACCCGAGCTCAGCAGTTCCACACATAGTAATAGAACATTAGTCTCAAATCACATTATTTTCCTTAATGGTTTTTGATGGCTTAAAAAATTATCCATGGGTTTAGTTTCCTTTTCTCTATTTTCAACTGAATCATGGGATAACCCAGTCACTAAAAAACCATAATTCCATGAAAATAAAATTACCCAATGATTTTTATTTATCCATTTTGAATAAATTATTGGTATTATTCATTATTGTGTCAAAAAAATCATCATTATGGTGAAGTCTATTTTGAGTGTAGTTGAATTAATTATGGAAGTTTCAAGTGTCACATGGTTAACAGGGAAGTTAGGTAACATGTTTGATGGGTGTAGCAGGTTGAGGATAAAGAACATGTTCGTTTGATAGATGGTGTAAAATGGACCATTCAATGGAGAGGTTATTATCAGTTTAATATGGATATATTCATGTAGAGTCTTCATATTTGAATTTTTTAAGGTTTAGTGTTTCATTACTTGGTCAGTGTACTATCCATGGAGATATGGTGTGACTTGTAAATATGGGAGAGGCGTAATAGCTTGAGTTTTCATTTGTAGTAACTTGAGATACCATGAAAAGAGTGAATGGATGGATGATGGGTTTCCATCTAGAAGCCTTCCATATTTTCAAGAAATATTCAGTTGTGTGACTATTCTTCCTATATACAGTTTGTAAAAGAACTGTGAAAGTCTTATTATATTATTACAAACCTTTTCATGATTTTTTATTGGGGTAAATTCATCTAATTTAACATACAATTAGCTGAGTAACAATGGTAGGATGATATATCTTGGTCGGTTTTATTTCCAAGGTTACATCACATCATGACTTTAAAGAAGTATATAGTTCTATTTTCAAGGTTCAGTCACTTAATGGCAACCAAATTTTCATGCATGGTTAGTACACTAAAATTGTGGAGGTAGTGCAGTAAGTTTCCTTTTCTATTTTTTATTTATATCCTACATGTCACTTGATTTTATTTAGGGTTGTTTTTCATATTAATAATAAAAATTAAAAAAGTATTATGTATGAAAATTTTCTTATAAACATTTTATGCTCATAATTCAAATAAATCTATGGATTTAAATTAATTCAAAAGAAGAAAAAATAATTTAAAATAATAACATGTCACATTTAACAAATTAATTCAAGATTTTCCAAATTTTTCAAAAAACACATAATTACCAAGGTTTAGATTAATTATGGGGTTAGTTATCAATGAAAATAAATTAATTTTTTTGAATGAATTTCCCCCCAACAATGAGAAAATTGGCATATATATCATTAATGATATTGAAAAATAGATATTTAAGTATAATAAGAATAAGTAAATAAAATTCTATAGGAATAACAATGTATGTTAGGATGAGCCATTCAGGTATTTCAAAACTATAAGATTTGATTAATTATCAAGGATATTGATTATTCAAAAATACCACATGATAATAAGTATTGTGTCTATTGAGGGTATAAATGGGGATAATTACTCTATGTTTGAATGATGTTCTAATTATAATTAAAAATGAATAAATATCCTCCATTTTTTAATGTGAATATTTCCTACCACTAAGGATTTTAGAGATTCCATTTTACAAATACAGGAAATGTATATAATATTATTAATGATAATTAATATTCATAATTAATTGAATATAAATATGAATCCATATGATAAAGAATTTTTGTTTGATTCATGATAATATTATTGATATCTATTAAGAGATTTTGATATGCCCAATATCATGGTGAGAGTAAGAAGTGCTAAAGTTGAGTGTCCAAGAACCAATGTATTTGAGAAGCTATAAAAAATACATATCTTACAATATATTTATGAAGTCTCAAGACCACAAGTGATACTAAAGTTATTGGTATGAAAATGTCTAGACCTTCTGATCCATCTTCTCATGGAGGATGACTACATTTTCAAGTGGTATAGAAGCAACCAAGGGGAGGATAATGAAATTTCATTGTTGCATCATTATTGATGATGTTAAATATATTATCATGGATTTTATAATCCATAATAGTATAGAGTAATCTATGTTAAATGGAGAATATTTTTGGATATATAGTATATTATATGTTTAATAGACTGTATTTCCCTTGGTTTTAAACAATTGTTGAAGATAGTAGAGAATCAATGTTGGATGATAGATATAACCAACATAAAAAAGATTAGGATTTTAGGTCAAAAAAATATAAATATTTTGTTATTATATCTTTCATTTATATACTAAATATTTGGTGGGTTTATTGGAATTTATTTAGTGGATCAATATACTAACTTTTTCAAGTGTAAATTTTAAAAGGAGAATAATTCATAAAAAGAAAACAACTGATTCACCACCTCCCCTCTAAGGGGTCTATCTAGACCCGGGAACTACAAAATTTAAATATTTTTATGAATTTATTGAACCTCTTCTATAATTTATTATGAAATATTCTATCCTTGAATCTTTTTTTCACCAAATTCTTCAAAACAGATATGATTTCTTTATCGATTCTCATATTGAGATTCATATATAGTCATTTGAATGCTATATTAGAATCTATTATTGTATGATAATTAAACCAAAGAATTATTTTGATCCCATCCTCTTATAAATTACATTTAAGAATCATTCATCATGTATTCAAGTGTATGAATAGTCCACTCATATTTGCCATCATTTTAGGGGTGATATATCGAACTAAATTTCAATTATAAATTCAGATCATGTTGAAGACTTTTCTAGAATTTATTAAAAAAAATGGATCACAATCAAATATGATTGATAGTGTTTATCCTTATAGGATCATTAATTCCTTTATATATATTTTATAATTTTTTTAAATTGATAAATATTCCCAAATAGAGATGATGGTGGAAGTCTTGGTGAGTCATTCAACAAAACATATATCACATCGATTCCTTTGGATATATTCATGATAATATTAGAAAATTCCATTGTGATGTTCTCAAATTTTCATGTGGGTATAGGTAATGGTTTCATCTACCATAGGAATTATATCTCTCTACTTTCAATTACTTGTATACCAAGTATGTTGAGGTTTACTTATAAAACTCCCTCTTCATGTTTTCCCATAAGATGTTATCTCAATAATCATAGTACATCTTGGTACTTACAATATATATAGAGAATGAAGATAAATGTGAATTATCCAATAGCTACTTCTATATCTGTAGTGATCAAGACATTAAATTTATTATTAAAAACTGAATAAAATTGTATTTATTTAGGTTTAATTAGTGAAACATTAAATATTTTATTAATTTAAATTAATTTTGAACCTCAAAATCATCCCTTGTGAATCCTTGGTTTTCTCTTTGATAGTTAGTTGGGTAATTATTTGAGAAATGTAGGATTTAATCAACGATGTTATGATTTATAGATCCATCATTTGTATATCCTTTAATATATGGTCTTTCCAAATCTACATTATTGATAGGTTTCTTGGTTATTTAAAGTTAAATGTATCAGCTACATTATTTTCCATTCTAGGATGGTAGTGAATTGATCATTTATAGTCCTTGATTAAATCTCACTATCTTTTTTATGCATGTTTAGATATTACTATTTGAATATATAATCTATAATATTTTTTTCATTATATATTTCACACTTCTCACCATATATTTAGTGTCTCGAAATAATTAATACAAATATTACTATAGCCAACTCCAAATCATGCATTGTGTTGTTATAATCATGGATGTTCAACTATCATGATGTGTATATTATCAAGTTTTCATTATTCATGAGTACACAACCTAATACTTTCTTTTAAGCATTATTATATATATAAAATACTTCTATACTTAATGTTATAGTGATTACAAGTGTAGTTATTACCCATATGTTGAGTTTCTTAAGTATTTCATCCCAATCATTTATCTAGACATAGTTTTCCCCTATCTATGTTAATGTTGTTAGTGGGATATAAAATTGTGAGAATTTTATCATAAAAATAATATAGTAACTTTATAATCCAATAAAACTATTGATCTCTATTATTCTTAAAGACCAATCACATTCCTCAATTATCTTTTCTTTTCATGGGTCCATATAAATTCCCCCACTAATGTTAAAATGACCTAATAAGGTGACATGATTCATCAAAAAGTCCCACTTATTGAAATTTTTGTATGTCTTCTCCATTATTAATGTCATCATCACAAACCATAGATGCTCTTTCTGTTCCTCATTGATCTTGGAGTAAATTATATTTCATTAATAAATACTTTCAAAAAATAGAAGTTTGTCCCTGAAGAATCTATTAAAAAAGTCTGTGAATATTATAGGGGAATTAGTATGTTCTAATAAAATCACTGTGAAATTTTAGTGTCCATACCTTTTTTGGGACGTTATACTATAAATGCATTCCCTCTTAACCTTTATATAAAAATATCTTAAATGAATATCCAACTCTTTTAAGTCTTAAGATAATAAAATTTGAACAAAAAAGTCATTAATAATTATCTAGGGATACTTTTTATTCATTGTGACATTTTTTATCTATTAATAATTGATGCATGAATCCATTGATCCATCCTTATTCTTGAAAAATTGAACTGGTTCACCACAAGGTGATGCACCTGAGAATATGAACCCTTTGTTCAAATTCTATTTTATATACTTCTTTAACTCCTGTAGTTATATAGGGGGACATTGTTTAAGGTCATATATAGATAGGTATAGATATGGGTATAATTTATATTAAGATAAGTACCTCATTGTCTAGAATAATTATGGGAAAAATCCTCTAGAAATATATAAGTATATTCCCTCACCATATGAATTTCTCCATGGTTGATTCATTCCTTTAACAAAACATTTATTAACTATATTATTCTTCACTAGGTATCAGCACTAACACCAGTTAGGGATTTTCTATAATAGATTCATGACCATACATTCATTTATATAAGAAAATTGTACAGTTTAGAATGTAGATATATATTTCCCTTTATGGAAAGTTTATGTATGCTCTAAATAATTAATTCTAATCTATTACAAGATTAACATAAAATTCTACCAAAGGAAGGATTACAATAATTGATGGAAGAATCTCGCCACACACGGAAACTATATAAGAGTCCATTACTTGGGTTGAAATGATTTCACTCGTAGGTTTTTTCATGGAAATCACTATGTAAATGTGTCTGAGATATGATTTAAAAGGTATAGAAAATTTCTAGGATATAAATGACTTTATAGAAAATAAATATAATAATAATTTTTCCATTCTTGATTGAATATAAATTTCACCATGTATAGATTCATTTTTATTCTACAAATTAGTAGTAGTGATAGAATAATCATTCATATGATCCCTAAAGGATAGTTCTTGCTAATTCTAGTTATCATTTAAATCCCTTGGTCTATTGAAATGGATTGAATAGTTCCCTTTATTCTTACAGTTGGTTGATTGAACCATGGGTGGTGCAATGGGAATTTCCTTCCTTTCCTCCATCATGTTGTCCAACATCTTTATTTCACTTTGAAATTCATAATATTGATGTCCTTATATCCCATTAATAAATTATTTCCTCATTCCTTTGATCCAATTTCAATGATGATACTTTTCACATATTCAACAAGTGGGTGGTTGGATCAACTTTACTCTTTTTCATTCAATCACCCACCTTTAAACATCATCCAGGGTTCCTTATATCTATGCCCATGGAAAAATTCTATAAAATACTTCCCTACATTGATAGAACATTTAACTAGTTCTTCGTAACTCCCAGTGACTATATATCGATATCCTTTCAAAGATTTAGTTTTTAACCACATAAGAAACAATCTAATTTTCGGTCATTGTTGATAACAAAACTTTAGGTATACCATGAAAGCCTTGTAAAATTTTCCCTATAATCCACAATAGATTCCCTCTCCATTTTTATTCTCTAGAAATTATATCTGCATATTTATTTAAATGTTTTAGGGAAATACTTATTATGAAATATATTTTAAAATTATTCCAATAACATTTCTTCTATATAATCTTATATATTTAAGTTATTTATCATTTTACACTAATTTAAAGCTTCTCCATCTTAATGATATATGACTATAAGAAATTTAACCCTCTCAGAAAAATGAATAATAAAAATGATCTTTTTCATTTAGTTAACCCACTTTATAGTGACATGTGGATTGAAAGATCCTCTAAATTTTGGTTATGATGGATTCATGATATACTCTATGGATAGTTTCTCCTTATGAGGTGATAGGAAACATTACACATGGTTTATGTAGTTGTTTATATCCTGAGAAAAATAGTAAGTACCCCTATGATGTTTTTAACTCTACCACCCATTGAATTTTTAATTTATTTTTCTTAATAGTTCCATTATACCTCGAATGGTTTATTTTCCATGTTTCTCTTAGTTCCCACATTTTTCTAAAATAGATAAATTTATACAAAAAGATAATTCAACAGAGTATAAATAATCAATTTATTATTAGTGATAAATCAATTATAAATTCAACTCTTATGGAATCCATAAATTTAATACATGTTATATTTTGCTGGCCAAATTCCCAAATGATACTTCTAGGATTATATACTTCAATTTTATCTATATTTAAAGGAAATAATTACATTAGTTATATATATCCCTCATAATGGTTTATCAAAAGAATGATATCAACCACAACATATCCCACTAGATTTTATTTTTGGGTTTTCAATCTTAGATCCACACTATTAGATTTTGTGGAAAATATTTAGTTTCATCTAACAGTGTTCTCTAGAAATAGTTCATCGGTGAGTGATCACTAGTAAATGTTTTTCCTACTATATAGTTTCAGAGTTTCCATGGTGTAAAGGATTCCCTAGAAAAATTTCCATTAGAAAGAATTCGTCAAACATAGATAATAAAACATAGGAATCATGTAGTAATTTTTTAATGACATCATATAGAGTTCATCAGATATAGATGATTGGATAGAAGAAACCTAAAATGAGGTTTAAATGATTAGATATGGACATTATATTATTTTTTTCATTGATTATTCTCACCCGTTTTGGTGAATCATTCCATGGGTTGTGTTCTTAGTGAGTGTTTTTTAGTAGTTTCATCAGATTCTTCGATAGTATATCATAGGCTACGCAGCTCAACAAGACATAGACCATGTATCTCAGATGTTGACACAACAAATTAACTAGATTAATACCTATATAAAGAGATATGGTGGCCTAGTTTTTGTGCATGTTCTATATATACTGAAGAGTAAGAGTTTTTGACTTTAATAAATGAGACTTTGTAAAAGGGTATATGTGAGAGATTAGTTTTTGGTTCTCTTTCATTTTCTATAATCAAAATGTTTTCAATGTTTTTATGTATATATAGGATGTTTTTCTGAACCATGTAAATATTGTTTGTCTATTTTATTTTTTATTTTTATCTAAATATTTTTGTCATGATGTTTTTTGTGCTAATTAGTTTTCTCTAAACCATGTTCTAGAGTACAAACATGAAGGATTTAGTTATAATAAATACATTAGTATAGTGATATTATGGTGATTTCCATTGTTTAGTATGAGGTGATTAGATGAACATATATCTTGTGTATGTTGCTCCTTCTAGGTCTATCTTATGGAATGGAATGTCTTCCTTTTTATCCAAATAAATGGTATCAAAGGGTCATTTCTTATTCACACATAATATTTAGGTTTCTCTTATCCTTGGAATGTAAGTTGTTTGATTTCAGTTTTTTTAATCTTATTGATAATAATGACTTCAGATAAAGGTAAGTTTCATAACAAAAAGTCTGATGGAATGAAATTTTTCTTTTTAGATAATTACACTAGAGGATATTTTGATTTGAAAAGATATAGATAATTCTTTTTCCAGTAAAATTCTTGAATCAAATGATAAAATTGAATATGAGTGGTTGGTTAGGAATTCATTATGTTTTATTAAGATGTCTCTTTTTAGGGAATGTTTTATATATTAGAGGGTAGAAAATAATTTAGAGTCAATGAACCCATTGGAAGAAATATATGAGAATAAAATGGATCCTAAAAAAATTAATTTGTGATGATTGTTCAGCTTAAGGTTATCGAACAGAAGTCTTGTAGAAGATCACATGAATGAATTCAATATTATATAAGTGAAACTCAAATTACTGAAGGTAACATTAACATGTGATCTTTGGTATTTACCTATTATTTCTACACCAACAAAAATATCAGATTCCATAGTGATAGTACAAAACAAATCTATTGGGAAAAAATATATTCTATTTGATGATATTTGAAACCTAGTATTGAATTAATATTTATAATAAAAAGATGCACAATATCTGTCTGAAAGTTCTCTTGAAGCTACTATATGAGGGTAGTAACCTTATTCGATGGATTAACATAAGAATAAATATTCATATCATATGATTCATAGAAGAAGTTAAGAAAAATAAACTGTTATGGGTCCTACATGTTGGATTCTTGGGATGAAGGTAAAAAATCAAAAATGTTGTTGGAATCAAATGGAGGCTTCAAAATTTAGAAATAGGAACTTAGTATATAAATTGAAAGAAGGATACAGTTTGATAATGAGTATGATTACTTCATAAGTTCCACAGGTCATTAACTCTGGTTTATTTTTTCATTCAATTGGTGATAGTGAAAGCTTAGTTGATTAAGTACTAGGAGGATTGGGTAGAGTACATCTTTAATATGATGAAGCTCTGGATATAGTTTAGAAAGGTGATGAAAATATTTTAATGAAAAATAGAAGTGTATTGATTCTAAAATATATCAAATATATTCTAGGTCTGTAAAAGAACCAAATATCACTAGGAAATCATTATAATATAGGTTTTAGATTGAATTTTTTGAATGGAGACTATAATTTTAATAAAGGGTCTATCATGATATCTTAAAAAGTGATAAATGGAAACTTGTACTTGATTAGGTGGAAAAATGAAGTTACAGTGATCAGAATCACTTCATCAGATGATTTATAAATGGGGAACTATAGTTTTGTTCACCGAAATGAAAATAATCTGGACTTTCTAGATAGAAATTTCATACATAATGTTGATCATGTGGAACATAGATGGTGTGATAGTTATATTTTTGGAAAATAAAAAATAATTTCCTTCAACTTGGATGGAAGAAACCCATGGAATCAAAAACTAAAACATGTTCATTTCGATGTTTAGATACCAACCATTGTTCACTCGAATACAGGATCAATTTACTCTTTTTCCATAATTGATGATGCAACATGTATGATATGTGTTTTATTTTTAAATAATAAATATGACCCGGGCCTCTTTGGCAGTGGAGCAGTGGTGAAGGAGGGTTGTACAAAACATGACGTTCTTTTTGAGGTGTAGGTTTAGATTCATGAGAGCCCACTCTTGGGATAATTTCTCTTTCCCCTAGATACACTCGTCTTTACAGGCTACCTAGTTCCATACTGGGTGGGAAGAAGGGTGCAGCCCACCTATGCTAATGGATTACTGTGACGAAACATTTCCACTCATTTGTTACCCCACATGATGTTGTGCAATGTCAGATTGAAATGGAACCTTCCCATTTGGGTCTCTCTAGAGTGACCTCTTCTTTGGAGGGGGGTTTGCTGGTGTGGAGGGTTTGCGAAGGACACTCTAGGGGATTCTTTTTACTATAAAATAAATAAATAAATATTTTGTGTTTCAAGTGTTTAATCAGTTTAATGTCTTGAAAAAAAAATTAATTAAAGTTAAAATAACTTGTACACACAAATTTCGGGAATACATTGGGAACAACATTATTAACTTTTTTTGAAGGATGGGAATCAGACATGAGAACACTATTCAACAAATTCCACAAAAAATGGAGAATCTAAAATGATGAATTGGAATATGAGAGGGAAATATCAGAGTCTTAGGACTTACCATAAAATTCCTAATTTTATTTGTTAAAAGGATATAAATATATAAGCATATTGGGTTAATATAAGTTCAATGTCAAAAGTGGAACAGGACCTACTAAAAAAAATTTGGCCTGGTAAGAAATGGGTGGTGAACTTTCTCAATGTCATTGTAAGTATCATGTATGTTCATATCGATTCTAAAGAAAAAGATAAAATAGAGGCTAAATCCAAAGATTTTTTTTCTTATAGGATACAGTGATGATAACATTGGATATCACCTATGGTATGATGAAATGAAACAAATAATTTGTATTAAAGAATTTTTTTCCAATGAAGATCTTATTTGAAATGATCAGAACATGGCTGAGTAGGATATTGATGTTAAAACAATAATTTATTTTCAATTTTATCATACAATGGTTATGTAATGACTCTAATTTTTTCATGTATAAAATTATAACATTATATAGATTATTTTTGGATCTTGGCTCTGAGATGGTGTGAGATTTTGAGGCCCAGTGAGCCCAAAATTATTATTTATAATTTATTAAATATAATAGATATCATTCCTGTGAACTTTTATTGAAAAATATGAATAAATAATAAATGGAAGATCATATTATAAATATCAGGACTCTATTGAATTTATAACATTGGTTTTTCCCTAGGATAGACTTAACCATGTAGTGTGTCGGACGTTCGAGTTGAGTGCAGTTGTGACTGGTGTATTAAATAAAAATAATAAATTATTTAAATTATTTCACTTATTATACAGATTATAGAATGGTCTAAAAATATCATATTATGACCAATTCATAGGGTTATCTTCATAACCCAGCTAATTGAAATATAGTGCTAGGAGAGATCATTCTTGGAAGATGATGTTGGATCAGATCTGGATTAAGGATCATTACGCCATCATAATTAAAGGATCTCCCCAATGAAAATGACTCATTTGCGTTCTTCATTAGTGATCAGTCCATATCAATGGTAGGATGTTTTTTTATTTATAATTATTACCCTTAGTTTATTCCTATAAAAAACACAAATTAATTATCTTACAAATTGATTTATGAATTGTGAGTATTTCAAGTATGGGAGAGATATTATCTGGGGTTGGATATTTAATTTTGGATTTTATTACATCTCTTAATTTTTTTAATGGAAGATAATTGAGTCCAACACAAATATAGGCCAATATTTTTTACTCATATTTTTATTTTTTTCATTCGTTCCCTCATTCTTTTTTCATTATGGAAAATTCCTTTGTCCCATAGTTCAATTAATACATAGTAATCAATCATTAAACACCCATTTATTGGGGAAATAGATTGATACCATAGATATGGATTAGATTGATGATGGGATCGACCAATGAAGATAGATTTGGACCATCTATGAGTAATTTGTGTAGGTTTTGGCATGCAGATACTAGGATGAGTGAAAGAAGGGTTTTTATTGTGAGAATCGATGTTCAAAATCTAATGAGTGGTGATTGAAAGAATCAATAGGAATCAGATCCTTTCTTTCTAGAGATATGGATAGTGTAATAGGAGGTTATAGAGGTGAATGTGAACATAGAATAATATCCCTTAGGTTCTATGAAATATTGGGTTACATAATGTTTTTTTTTGGAGTTACACGCTACGTGGGACCCCCTGTGTGGTGCTAGGGGTTTTTTGTAAATATAAAAATATCACATGACATGTGATAGCTATCACACACCATGTGATAGCTATCACGTGGCATGAGACCCATACTTGGAAGCCTGGTGTATACTATAGAGGTACACAGACACTGCCAGTAGTACATGGTATCAGACACACCATGTCCTTGTACATAGACATGACCAACCATGCACAAATATGGCCAAGGGTACATGATCATGGAAATTCCATGTAGTCAGAAATAGAAATACTCACGGGACATGATACATGGGTAAAGTCAATGCCAAAGGAACACATTGTGTACTTCCAATACAACCTATTTACTTACTCGAGGATAACGTGGATCCACTTTCCTCTCCATCGTGGAAAAATTTTATTAGGATATGTTCCCTTGATCATTTCCCCGATGGTTTAGTATATAGTCACATATTAAGTAATAGGATTGTGATCCCCTCTAACGAACATTAGTATTAGTAAGGGTTGTGGTAATCTCTTTATGAGGCTCGAGCTTGATCCCTATCTATGTATTAATCTATTAAAACTTTAAACATTTACTACTTATGGTGATATCTGAAAATAAGGACATATCTGATGGATTCCATAAGTGTTATCATACTTATGGATTGTGTTCTCTTAGATGAGTGCTATGTAGAAACATAGAGATGGAATCCTAGGCTAGAAATACATGTGTAACCATAATTGATATTTTGTTTCTAATAATAGTATATCTAGATGTCATTTATATATCATTGACATAAATGTAATGAGATTATAATTATTTTTGATGTTATTTTCTTAGTGATTCTGGGGTGTCATACTATGGATTTTTGTACTCACCCCTACATGAGGTTTTCCCACACATATCATTTCTTATGTAGACGACTGGCCTTTTGATGGAGTCCTAGAGGGATTAGGACAAGGCATAGAATAGTGAGCCATTCAAGTTGATATGTGTTTTTATGGTTACCTTGATAGCAATCTTATTCTATTGTTTTGGGTCTGAATTATTTTTGGTTGCTTTTGGGTGGGATTGTATTTGTCTATTTCTCTTTTCGGTGATTTTTTTTCACACTCTCATGGTGAATTTTTGATGTATGCGTGAATAAATATTATAACAACCGTGCTCTTTATTTCACGTTAATATATGATTTATTACATTAAATTACACTTAATAAAAAAAATTATCAATAAGTATAATGTATTTTGGAACTAGGTACCTAGAATAAAAACTTGAACATGGGATTCAAAAACATTATTGAAAATTTCCTTAACATGCTTCTAAAATTCCAAATATTTTTAGAACTTCATGGGATTACCTGGGGACAAGCATAAGAAAGGTGTGATCTATAAATCCTAGTAAGGGAATAAACAAGGCATAAAATGAAGAATATAATAAATGTTACACAATAGGAATATCAATGGACATAGAAAGAGAAGGAATCTTAAACATGAATGATGATAAAGGATATAGCATGGTAATCATAACATGAGAAATGTGGAAAAACTTAAAATAGTGTATCATAAACATAGGTCAAGGATAAATTCACTAATAATTCATGGTGGAAAAGTACCATAATGTAATTAGGTTCACTCTTTTTCCAAAAATGGTGTATGATGATACTAAATATTACCCAATTCATTAGAGCACTATATAATTCTGGGTGAACTCATCACATTCATTTCATTCTCGTGCTTAAGTGTGACACATAGATCATACAACATGGATTCATTCAACATAATATTTTATTCCACGATAAAAGAATAAGGAATAGATACATTTAAGTCCCCAATATATATTTATATGTTCATAAAGGTGAATTTAATTGATAGAAAAATGGTTATTATATTCACTACACAACTGTTTTGGCATGGAAAATTGTGATGAAATTTCGGCAGCAAAATGACATTACATAAAAATTCATAAAAATGGTTGATGAAGATAAAAAGGGGTATCTAATAATTTAAAAATAAAATTGGAAGTAATATGGACGTGTAAATACATGTCCCAAAAATAGTAAATGGAAATATAATTCATAAGTTTATAAAGAAACATGAATAAAGAAGAGAATGTGAGGATCCCTTATGAAATTTCATTACTGTGATAGCTTTGGTAAGGGTCCAAATGAGGGAGGATAAATGATCCCTCATTAAAAAAACATTAATTGGATATTAAGGGAATAAATATAAATTAATTACAAAATAATCAATTGAAATAAAAAACTAATTTCAATGAAGTTCCTTGAATTTGAAATAATAGGAGAAAGGTCCCTTACTTGAGTGTATGACTCCAAAATCTTGGTAAGAGGTTATAGAGAGCTTGGGGCACCTTGGGAGGACTCTAGAGAATTGAGGGAAGAGTATGGATGTGTTACAAGGAGTTTTAGTGAAGATAAATGGGATCTTGGGATGGTTTATATAGGAAAAGAGGGGGATTTATTTATTATTTTGGTTTTGGACTCTAAATAATAGAATAACCAAAACCACAAACCATCCCATGGATTTTCCCATGGTTTCTACCAAATTTGATTATTTTATATTATTTTATAAAATAAAGGTCTGAACATAATAAAATAAAAACATTTCTTGTATGTAGGTGAGTTATACTCCTAAAAATATTTTTAAATCATTAAAATATATTACATGTTCTAGAGGATTCATAATGGATTTATAAAATAAACATAATATCACATTATTTTAAAGGTAAAACATATATTTGGTCGTGGATAAACTTTATAGTATTTATTACATCACTTTTTTGTCATTATAATGTCATAATACACAAATTATATTTATATGGTATTTAATTTTTACCAAAAAATTCGACTATCTTTGAGAATAATGAAAAATTCACCATTGGATAATTTAGACATTCTGATTCCAAATATAATATTCATTTAATCTAAATATTTCCTAAAATATGTGAATGTTCAATTTTAAAAAAATATCTTTCATTTATTGAAAATGATGAGTTTTTTAAAATAATAGTTTTCAAACACTTATAAAATTACATTTACCTTTATAAAAATGATATAATCATTAATATTTGATTAGAAAAATTAATAATAATATCAAAAAATTATTTATTTCAAAAAATTATTAATTGATAAATTTGTTAATTGAATTTGAATATTAACCCAAAATATGATTTGTGCTTTATTTTATCAAAATAAAAATCATTTACAAAGTAAAAATAATATGATGAAAATGTATTAATTATTATATAAAAAAATATACATATTCATATTTCTTGGTTCTTGATACATATCCCTTTAAAACACCATAAAAACCATAAGAGTAAGGTGTGTGCTTTTCGGACTTTCATGGGGTGGTTCAGTGAACATGATTTGGGTTATAATCTAGATGTTCTTGAACTTCTCTCATAAATGGGTTTTCTCATGCATAAGTTATTGGATATAAGCATGGTTGTGGTCACACTAAAATACTATAAATTCTATCTCCCTAATAATCTTTAATAAATTATCCTTATAGGGTACGATCCTATTGGTTGAGTCCATCACTTCCTTTGGCAGTGAGAATTGGATTTGTTAAAACCCTATATTTATACTAATCATGTGATCACTATTCAATGACTATATTATTAATGGAAATGATTCTTAATTTTAAATTAAATCTGATATGATATAATAAAACCATATAATTTCATTTTTTTTGGTAACCAAATTATATCATAAGACATTTAAAAAAGGGAATTTTATTTATAATAGTTTGAGTTTTTACAATCTCCCCTCCCCCTAAGAAATTCCTCCCCCAAAATTGTCATTTCCCATTCTAGAATAGATGAGGGTAAATCTTCTTCATCACCTCCTCCAGTTCCCATATTTCTTGTTCAAACATGTGGTTTCTCCACAACATGTTGAAAATGTGTATTTTCTTATTTCGTAGTACTTTTTCTGTATAATCTTATATCTCCATTGGCTGATACTCATAGGAAAGATCATTATCCAATGGTAATACATATGGATTTAGTACATGTGGGGGGTCTGGTATGTACTTTCTCAAGATAGATACATGGAATACATCATGTACTTTAGATAGGTTTGGTGGGAGTGCTAGTCCATAGGCCACCACTCTGATGTGATCAAGGATCTGAAAGGGGTCGATGTATCTTGGACTATGCTTTCCCTTCTTCCAATATCTCTTCACTTTCCTCCATGGATATATGCATTGGAATACCATGTTTCCAACATCAAACTCTATGTCCCATCAATGATATTAAACATAGTTCTTCTATCGACTCTGAGAAACTTTGATGTGTTGCTAAATGGTCTTAACCTTTTCTACTATTTTATCTACCATTTCCATAACTGGAATATTTCGTTACCCAAATTCATCCCAATATGCAAGTGTTTTATACCTCTTCACATAAAGGGATTCATAAAGAGAAATTTGGATGCTCAGGTGGAAAATTTTGTTGTATGAAAACTCGAAAATGTAATATGTTGGTAAAATCCCCCTTTAAAGTTCATAGAATAAGCTTGTAACATGTCTTACAGTTTATGAATAGTCCACTCAAATTGGACATTAGTTTTAGGATGATAGGTCCTAATAAAGTTCAGATTAGTGTTTAGATAATGTTAGAGACTTTTTTAGAACATGGAAGTGAATATCAGATCTCATTCGGATACAATTGATAGTGGTACTCCATGTAGCCTTACCACTTCTCTAATGCATAACTGTGTAAGTTGATCTAGTGATAAGTCCTCTTGAATTTTGATAAAATGATCTATCTCTATAAGATGATCCACAATAACCCATATAGCATTATTTCACCTAGATAACTTCAAAAGTCCAGTGAAAAATTCTATGCTGATTTTTTCCCATTTAGATGTTTCTATGATTAATGGTTCTACCATACCATTGGAATTTTTCCATTTAGATTTCACTTGTTTCCATACTAGGAACTTTTATGTATATTCATCGATATCCTTCTATATATTGTCCCACCAAAAGTGCTAAAAATGATCTTGATACATCTTTTTGCTTCCTATGTGAATGGAGAAATTCAAATTATGTGCATCATCCAACAGTTACTTCTTTAACTTAGGATTTCAAGGATCATATATTTTTACCTAAATCTCACAATTCCTTCTTCATTAACATTATACTCTGAATATTTTCCATTTTTTATAGTTTCCACTTTCTTTTAAATTTACACATCATATTTTTTAGCATACTTTAACCTCTCTAGAGGAGACGGTTGATAAATAATTTGTAAAAGGATTGATGATGTTCCTTCTTTCCTGATTCTCATGTCCATCATTTCCAAATATAAGTTGTTTAGGCCCCTCTCAACTCATTGATGATAAAATTTCTAGATCCTTTCCACTTACAGAATCTACCACTTTATTTGCTTTATAATGATGGTAGTGTATTGAGAAATCACAATCCTTGATGAGTTCTTACCATATTTTATGGAACATATTAAGATCTTTATGTGTGAATATATATTTTAGGCTCTTATAATCAGTATATATCTCACACTTCTCTCCATATAGATAATACTACTAGATTTTCAATGAAAATATCATAGATACCAACACCAGATCATATGTTGGATACTTTTTTCCTTGAATTTTTAACTACCTTGAAGAATATTATATCATTTTAACATTTTGAATTAGTACACATCCTAATCCATTATTTGAAGCCTTACTATATACCAAAAAGTGTTCCCCACTTATAGGTAGTGTGAGAAATGGTGCAGTGATAAGCCTATTTTTGATATCCTTAAATCCTTCCTCACACTCTTGCATCCATAAAAACTTCAATCCCTTCTGAGTTATCTTGGTAAGAGGGTTTTATAATCGTGATAAATTACTCAAAAATTGACAATAATACCCAGGTATCCCAATGAAATTATGAATATCTATCATAGATGATGTCCTTGATCATCATTCAATTTTATCCATATTTTAAGGGTCTATAGATACTCCATTGCTTGTGATGATATTCCAAAAGAATGGGACTTCCTTTAATAGGAGCTCACATTTTTTATACTTTGCATAAAGCATCACCTTTCATAGTGTCATTATCAAAGTGCTCATATTCTCATCATGCACCTCCTTTATTTTGGAGTATATTAAAATATATTCTATAAATAATATCAAAAAAAATCAAGGTAATCTCTAAAGTCTATATTCATCAAGTCCATGAATATTTTCAGGCCATTAGTGATCCTTAAAAGCATCTCTATGAACGCATAGTGCTCATACCTTGTATGAAAAGTGCTCTTGAAGATATCTTTTTTTTTCACTCATTATCTTTTAGTTATTTTTTTATCACTTCAAGTTCCATAACATCCATTCTATACAGATTCTTGGATAATGGTAATTCCCTAGGTATAAGAATGATTTAAAAATCAACCTCTTAGCTAGGACGAAGACCAGGAAATTCCTTATAAAACACATTAACATATTCCCTCAAAATGGGATTATATTCAATGATGATTCCTTCCATATACTGAATAATTTTATATAGATAAGATTTCTCATAGGGAAATAATATACATGCTTGATAATTTAGTGTTAAATAATATTCCTCCTCCTACTTTCACTTGTACAGAATCAAGGATTGATTCAAAATATAGGGAGTGATTTCCTTCTCACAGCATTCTATGTTGACTCTATATAAGGAAAACCAATCCATTCCCAAAATAACATCAAATCCCACCAAATAGAGTATGACAAGGTTCTCTAGGAAGTTCATCCCATAAACTTTGATAGGGGAGGAGTAATATAATTAGGATGAAATAATTTCCCCATTTTCCAATTTCACGGACATCTTTATTTTGATTCTTTATGGTGGTGTTTAGATAGTTCTACTATACATTTGTGATATGAAGGATGCATAGAACCATAATAAAAAATTATGTTCACTATTATTGAACTAATAACTAGAGTATATATTACCACTTTTCTTTGCGATCTACATTCGTAGTTGTGATGGAGAAAATATCACCCTTTATTCCATGGAGGTTGTTGGTTGTCTATGAAAACCCTTGTATTAGGGAATTTGTTTGCAAAGTCCTATAATTCCTTACAGTTAAATAAATTGACAATTCGTTGAGTGTTTACTATATCATTCATTTCCTATATCACATTATTGGGTTTCTCCTATCGGTATTTGTGAGTTAGGTTCCCTTTTATCCCACGCCTAAAGGATTTATTCATTACCATTAAGAAAATTTCAGGGTTCTTCTTTCCACACATTTGACAAGTCGGATATTTAAATTTCTTGGAACTATTATATTCATCCATAATACCACCAGAATTAAACTCCTCATTCCATATCATACCCTCATGATACCCTTGAAATTATCTAATCTCCATTTTGACTTTGATTGCACATCATAAAATTTATCCATAGCTATCAAATTCATGGAACCTCAAGGCCTTTCGTAGACTAGGTTTTATCCCACTAGAGAAGTGGTCAACCTTGTATTTGGGGGTAATGAAAAATATAGATTTGTATCATGAAATTCTTGAGAAATTTTCTTATTACTCCCCTGATAGGTTCATAATATGTTTGGTTTATGGAACAGAAGTCCCTCTTATTTTATGTTAGAGAGTGTGAGGAAAATATTTATTGAAAAAAAATCCAAATTTCTTTCCACTCCATCACTTCAATATCTTCCAAAGTCTTCATATTCTTGATCAATTACCACCACTAATCTGGTTATCCCTCCATATGATAGACACCCAGTAGAACCCTCTCTTACTCATATCATTGAAGGATGGAGAAGTTCTTCTAAATGGAGATCATCTATTGTTCTATTATTAAGGGATCAGATGATCCCTTGAAAGTTGGAGTCCTTTGTCACAAAAAGCTATCAATCACAGCTTGTTCCATGTTAGGGGGATTTAGATACCCCTCCTAGTCTAGGATTCTATTCAAAACCTCATTAAACAAAGAGAGTATCGTGAAAAATATTTTGATACCATCTCCCATTGGGTCAGGCATCTAATTTTGGAAGTCATCATCATTCCCATCACATTGATTGTTTACCCGAGTCCTCATATTTCTATCCATTAGCTAGAATAAAAGGAAAATTATGGATGATTATTTTAAACTATCAAACACATGAAGGTGAATCCAAGTAAATTAAAAATATAAATTATAAATTACATTTATTTCATAAATTATAAATTTATAGGATTCAATCTATGTTATCCATGATTTATTTCCAAGTATGATTTCTAATAGGAATTTTTTGTTCCCTTAATAATGGTTAATAATGAACTTATGAATTTACCAAATAATATACCCTGGTATTGTTAAAGTTGATGTGCATTAAGGCTTGTTTTTATGTACCATGTTACCCTATGTTAGCCCTGGTACACCTTGTTAGATTTTTTACGCATTGGTACATCAATATCAGAACCACTCCCACTTAGAGTATCCAGATAGAGATGCATTTTCTTGATAAACCAATTATTATATACTTACCAAAATTTACATATTTTTTCTTAGAGATAGTCTTATCCCTAAGGATTTCACTATTGTTTTTTAATCCTGGTCCAAAAAAATTACTAAACTTTTTCTCTAATACCAACTATAATAACCCTTCCCTTTATTTCACATTAATACATGATTTATTAAAAAGAATTACATTTAATACAACCAAAAAGATCAATAAGTCTAGTTTATTTTTGAATTAGGTACATAGAACAATAGATTGAACATGGTATAAAACAATATTATTTAAAACATCCTTAAAATGCTTCTAACATTACATGGATTTTTAAAACATGACAGGATAAATTGGGGAAAAACATACAAAAGTGGTGAGATATAAAGCCCAGAAAAGTAATAAACTAAAAATAACATGAAGAAGATAATAAATGTTAGAAAATAAATATATTAATGGTCATAAAATGAGTATTAATAATAAACATAAACAATGATACATGATATATAATTATAATCATAACATGGTAAATTTGGAAATAACTTAAAACATTACATCATAAACATAGGTTAAGGATAAATTCACCAAGACATGATGGTGGAAAAGCCCCATAAAGGAATCTGGCTCACTCCCCAGCACAACATGTCATATCATGATACTAAACATTACCCAATTTACTAGAGTTCTATATAATTCTATGTGCACACATCACATTCATTTCATTCTCATTCTTAAGTGTTCCACAGAGATCATGCAACATGGATTCATTAAAAATCATATTTTATTCATTGATAAATGAATGTGGAATATATATATTTAAGTCCCCAATTAATAATTATTTTTTTATAAAGGTGAATAACCTTGATAGAAAAATTGGTATGGTATTCAATACACAATTGTTTTTTCATGGAAAATCGTAGAGAAATTTCGACAGCATAACGATGTTGCATAAAAATTAATAAAAATGGTTCATTAGAGAGAAAGGGGGATATAATAATTTTAAAATAAATTAGGAAGTAATAGGGACATTTAAATAAATTTCCCAACATTAGGAAATGTAAATATAATGCATAATTTCATAAATAAACTTTAACAAAGAAGAGAAGGTGAGGATCCATTATGGAATTTCAGCATATTAACGACTTAGGTAAGTGTAAAAATGAGGGAGTATAAAAGATAAATAATTCAAATAATATCCATTTTATAGTAATGGTATAATTATAAATTAATGATAATATAAAAAATTTAAATTAAGAGATCTAATTACAAAGAACTTTCTTGAATTTGAATGAAGAGAAAGGTCCCTTACTTGAGCATGTGACTCCAAAAGCTTGGTAGGAGATTCTTGAGAGCATGGGGGCTCTTTTAGAGGAATCTAGAAATTTTATGGAGGAGTATGGACGTTCTAAAAGTAGTTTTAGTGAAGATAAATTACAAATTGTGTTGGTTTAAATATGAATAGGGGGATTTCATTATTATTATTGTTTTGACTCTACATAATAAAATGACCAAAACCACAAACCATCCCATGGTTTTTATCCCTAATTTCATCTAAATGAGAGTGGATTATATTATTTTATAATTACAAGGGAGGAACTTAATAAAATAATTCACTTGATTATGTGGTTGTGAGCCATACTCATAAATAAATGATTTTAAAACCATAAAATATATTCACATATTTTGGAGGATTCATAATGGCTTTGTAATATAAATAAAATAAACATAAAATCAATTCATCTTAAAGGGAAAATATATATATGGTCTTGGATACAATTGACAGTATTTACCACATCACTTTTTTTGTCATTATGATGTCATAATATACAGATTATATTTATATGGTATTTAATTTTTACCCTAAAATTTGACTATCTTAGAAAATTATGAAAAATTCACCATTGGATAATTTTGACGCTCTAAATCCCAAAAAATATAGATTTTTTATAAATAATTTTCTAAATATGAGAATATTAACTTTTAAAATAATAACCAACATTTATTGAAAAAGATAGATTTTTGACAATAATAGTTTTTGAACACTTAAAAAATTACATTTAACTTCTTAAAAATTTTATTTTCTTTTATATTTGATAAAAATTATTTAATAATAATATTAAAATAATATTTTTTTAAAAAATAAAATAATTAATAAATTTATTAATTGAATTTGAATGTTAACCAAAAATACAATTTGTGGTTTATTGTATCAAAATAAAAATCATTGAAAAATTAACAATAATAGGATGAAAATATATTCATTGTTATATAAAAAATAATATACACATTCATATTTATAGTGTATTGATACATATCCATTTAATACACTAGATAACTCCTTAAGTATAAGTTGTGTGATGGTAAAACTTTCATGGGGGAGGTTCTACAAACATGGTTTGGGTTGTGATCTCGATGAGATTGAAATTTTCCTATAAAAAGTTTCACTCATTATTAGGTTGTTGGATCTCAACTTAGACTTAGTCAAGGGTAAATCCCCAAAATTATATCTCCCTTAAAATATTTAGTAAATGTGATTCATTGGGTATGATCCTACTCATTAAGGTAATTACTTCCTTTTTCTATAAAAATTGGATTTCTTAAAACCATATATTTATACTAATTATGTTATCACTGTTCAAAAGCTATATTATCAATGGAAATTATTCATAATGGTTAATTAAATCTGATATAATATAAAAATCTAAATACGTGCATGTGTTTTCTATAACCATATTATATCACAAGACATTTAAAAAATGGAATTTTACTTATAACAATTCAGGTCGTTACAGTTATCATTTGATTGAATTTTAACATTGTATGGTCTTGGAGATGTGTGTGTGTGTGTAGGTAAATCAGGATAATGCCTCCCATGGAATGATATTCCTATGTAGCCCTTATCACCATCCCCTGGACTATTGGAGGTGGACTTGGTGTAGTCACGGTTCGGGCCCCATTGGGTTGGACAGCGTGGCGTCAAAGGATTCAGTTCTACCTTAGGACTAAAGTTTATAAGATTGGTTTAGGAAAATAGTGTTAAGGGTTTTAAGTAAAACTATTATACTAGGTACATCAGTGTCGGTGTTCCAACCAATGTATCTATACACCATACTCTGATAACCTTCTCAGTACTGGTAGAAATTAGTTGTAGGAAGACATTGGTACATCCATCATATAGGAATGAGTTGTGGTTTACATGTCCTTGAGTAATCACTCCATGTATACTCATTGACCATGGTACATCATGTCTACTTCATAGGATATCTCCATGAAATTTTCTAGCTAGTATTCAGTTGTCGAATCACAAGGATAACCCCCTTAGTGAAAATGATTTGAAACATTGATATGTTTAATAGGTTTTACCTCCATATGGTAAAACATTCCTACCACCACCTTTCTAGTAGTATATGGTTCTAGAAGTACTATCAGATTGAGTGTGCATCATGAGTTTCAATAAAAGATTCCCCTCGGGATCTGAGGTGAGCTCAACCCCCAGGATGCTAAGGACTATCTTGAGTTTATGATGAGAGACTTCCATGTTGTTAGGACACCTGCAGACTAGATGGTGGTCCTGGATGTGATCCATCTACATTGATCTATATAAAGATGGTGAGGATTAGTGACTCATTCAAATGCTGAGGAGACTCTAGAATGTTCAGAGCTTTAGAATATTTATAGAGAGAATTTTTATCTACCTTCATTGAGGGATGTGTGCATTCGGGTTTTTCTACAACTTCATCAGGGCAATACGAATATGGCTTAATATTCCTTGAGGTTCAACAACCCATCTGAGTACTCGATGGATATGGTGTGTGTTACATTATTTCAATCTCAAAAACATAAAGAAGGTTATAAATGGAGACAGATGAGATATCATGAAACCTCTATGCATTTCTACCTATGTTTGGGTGCTAGATCCTGATTTTGTGGTCAAGAGTTTTCTGGTTGAGAAGATGCAAAAATATTGTGCCCTCAGTGGGATCATAGAAGCTTAAACATCAGCGATAGGGAGTTGATGATATAAAAATTAACATCAAAATGTGAGATATTTTAGGATTTGGTCCCAGAATATAACATGTATGGTTTCGGGATCACGGGATGAATCTAGTAATCCATTGGAGAGGTGGTGCTACTCTTATGATGGAAGGGGACATCTCATATGGGATTTTATGTTCCTCCATACAATAGATAGTGAAATAGTGTATGGTCCACCTATGTATAGGAAGAGTAAATAATAGGTAGGTATACATGGTAGTGGACATGTTATAGGAGTTGGTAGAGTAGCTAGGGTGGTATATTATTCAATTTGTTACCACTACCACCCCCATATGGTTCCTTCTATGCTCAGGAATCTTGGGGATAGGGGAGAGGGAAGTTGTAGGAAGTTGAGGTTTATGATCCAGAGGCTATAGAGATGATAAGTGGTACAATATATGCCTTTTCTACCTTAGCTATTGTGCTGATAGTCATAGGTGTGATTCATTCCTTTATTTCCACTTTTTTGGTTTGAGACATAGATATTCTGGTTGAACCCTTGGCTCAACCCTTCCATTTGGAGACTCCTAATTGTGTAGAATCATCATTCTCACATCTGTACTAATGGTGTGACCTAAATCTTGGAGGTTAGAGTTTCTTTTGGGATCTATTTTTATCATTGATAAGGCCTTACGATTCCATCTTAGGTATGGACTGGTTATCAATAGTTTATTCCCAAATAGTAATTTTCAGGTGGAAGATGCGGTGTTTCCATATTGAGGGGACAAAGTAATACATTGTGGATGAAAAGGAAACCTGGGGAGAGTAGGATGGGTTCATTCATAGAAGATTTCATCCTATTACACACCATTAGGATAGCATGACCATTGGTGTAACGGATCCTTTGAGATTTTGGTTTCTTGCAGTAGTGGGGGAGTACATGAATATATTTGATGAGGATGTTCCAGGACTACCTCCCCACCAAGATACATAATATTTAATTGATATACACCCTAGGATAATCCAATATTTAAACCATAATATCAGATTCCTCCCATAGATCTTTGACAGTTGATGATGTAGTTAGAGGACTTGCGAAGGAAGGTCTTTGTTAGACCTAGTGTTTCACCCTAGGAAGCCTCAGTATTGTTTTCCAAAAAGGGTGATGGGAACTTGAGGTTCTATGTAGATTACTATCACCAAAATTATGTGAATGTAAATAATAGGTACTAACTACTGAGGATCAATGACCATTTTGATCATTTGATAGGGACAATATGGTTCTATAATATTGCCTCAGATTAGGCTATCACTAGTTGTGAGTACGAGATAAGGACATACCAAATAAGACATTCAGATGTGTCTATGGTCACTATGAGTACAGGATGTCGAAATTCATCATCACTAATTCCCCAATATTTTTCATGGGAATCATGAACCAGATCATTCAACCCTTATTGGACCAGTTTGTGGTAGTATTAATCGATGATATCCTAGTGTACTCAGTGTCTGAGGAGGAGACCGTGGGACACTTGATGATGGTTCTACACTTAATTTGTGAGAAACATATTTATAGGAAACTATAGAAGTTATTGTTATGGATTTAGGAGGTCCATTTTTAGGACATGTCATGTCAGTTATCTATATAGCAATGGACTCAATCATGTTCGATATAGTTTTTTCTTGGGAGCCACCCATGAGCATGAAAAAGGTGTAGATATTCCTTGGGTTGGAAGGATACTATCATAGGTTCATACCTAATTTCTCTATCATATTATATCCCTTAAAAACATTTACCCAAAAGTGTATTCCTTTTGTATGGACATAAATGTGCCAATGGGTTTTCAGGAGTTGAAGAAGAATTTGACGAGTGCGCCCATGTTGAGATTCTTAGGGGAGGTTGTCGAGTATGTTGTATTTAGTGATGCATCTAGTATTGGGATTAGTTGTGTTCTAATGTAGAGTAAGGATGTTATTTCCTATGGTTCACATCAGTGGATATCATATGAGGAGAACCATGTCACCCATGATTTTGAACTAGTATCGGAAGTCTTTGCATTGAAGATGTGATGAGACTACCTTATGGGTGAGCTATTTAGCATATATTCTGACCACAAGATTCTCAAATATATATTCTCTCATAAGGACATTATCCTGAGATTGATTCTATGGCTAGATATTTTCCATGATTAGGACTTTGAGATTGTTTATACATTTGGGAAGGGGGGTGTGGTAGTATATTCCCTTAGTAGGAGATCTTGTTCGATATTACTGAGCGAGGCATCAGAGAATTTAGACTCTTTATAGTTATCCTTTATAGATGGGGATGGTTAATCTTACCTCCAATTGATGGTTGTTATCATTCCTCTTTTATAGATATTTAGGGAGGCCCAACGTGGAGATACCATCTATAAGACCCAATGTGCTAATATATCCACTGAACATGGTCCTGATGGATTTCATGAAGGTAGGGAACATGTTATTATTTTTAAATGATTCACAAAGGTACTATTTTCACTAAAAGAGGAGGTACTGAAGAAGTTTCATATATAAAACTTTTTAGTACATCGAGGTTTAAAAAATATGATATAGGACCTCCAGTGGTAGTTTTAGTGTCTAGGGATAAAGAAGAAAGTTGAAAATTTTTTCTCTCGATGCATAACTTTTCCGAAAGTGAAGCCTATCCACTAAGTTCCAGGGGGTATAGATCAAACCCTTAAGGTCGAAGATAGGTAGTTGTATAAGACATCTATGGACTTCATGATAGGTTTAACACAAACATCAATAGAACATGATTCCATCTATTTTATCATAGATAAACTCAGCAATTCGACCTGATTCCTAGATATTTGAGAGAAGAGTTAAATAGAGAGCATGGGTTGACAATATGTGTCAGAGATAGTCAAAATCCATGAAGTTACCTTGATGATCATTTATTGTAAAATCCTGGATAAATGAAGAATATGAAATTTTCATATTTATTAATATTTTGAATTAAATATTGATTTTACTTTAAAGGGGTTTCTATGTTCGATAGTGTACCCGCTACGCAACAACAGGTTTCTTTGAAATCTTACGTTGCACACTAATAATATAATATTATTATTTTAAATGTTAGTTAACTCATAGCCATTGTATTATCAGGAATGAACAAAACTAACTACAATATGATTATACATGTTTGTTAAATGTATTTACATTTATCCAACAAAAGTTATAGGCATAAAATGTGAATGAATATAATTTTAAGCATAATTTACATTAAAAGGTCGAGTTACCGCCTTTTAATGGAGAACCCTCTTTAAATATAGTTTTAGTCACTTTAATAAATTATAAATTGACCAAATAAAATCCTTCTTTATAATTGGGACATCAAATTTTACTTTGGGTAATTTTTTGGTATTTTTATGATAAAGTTCATTTTTTTAATGAATAGTGAAAAATATTGTATTTTAATTCAAAAGTCCCTTTTAATATAATTTATTTATATGGTTATATTATCTTTTTAATTGGTTTTAAAGTTTAATTAGAATATATTTTTACCATTTAATCTAATTTTGGAAATTGGAATTAATTTCACTTTGAAATTGGACATAAAAAACTGTCAATCTTTTGATAGTTATTATTTCTTAAAAACACACTATTTGTTTTAACAACGGGAATTAGTTTTAAATTAATTAACGAAAATTCTATTTTTATAATTTGGTAAAATAGACATAATTTTTTAATTTTTAATATCAAATATATCATACGCTTAATTTTTGGTATTTTTCTGAAAAACTTCAATTTTTCGATGAATAGTGAAACCACTTAGTAGTAGTTAAAAACTGAATTTTTCATTAAAATTAATTTTACCACTTCTGTGACTTAAATTTTGAATATCCAACATACATGGTTGTTTTTAGTAAGTAAAATTTGGTTCAATAAGATTAAAATAATTTTTGGTGAATAGTAACTTTTGACTTTTATTTACCGCGGTTAAAGGTAAATAAGGTAATTCAAGGTAAAAAGAATATTATAATAATTCAAAATTACCTTAAAACTTCTCCAAACCTTATTGGTTGAGTAATTTACGATCATGGGCATCTTTGGGTCGATTTTGGGACCCAATTGAGCCACCTGGCAGTGATAATGACAATTTATATTAATTAACTTAAAGTAAAGGAAAAAATGACAAAAACAAATATCTTTTAGTAAATTAATTTTTACAGAGGGTTATATAAATTATATTTTAGACTATAAATATTAATTAGAAATATAAAAATATTTTCCTACATCATGGTATTTGTTTTATAATATTTAGAAAACATATAAATTAAATTATTTATGACATAATAACGATGCAGTGTTTACCTCATTAATAAATCATTTAAATAAATAAGATTATAACGATTAAAATATTATCTAAAACCTATCAAATTCTTATTGGATGATTTTATTTCGACCATGAGTCACCTTATCTTTGACTTTAATGATTTTTGGACCTTAATAAACAGAATATCATTATATAATAAAATAATATTTTCACACTTTCTTAAAGAGCCCATCCTCCCCATTATAAAAGGAGACCACTTCTAACCAATTCCTCACACCTCTAAATCCTTTTGGCTCATCCAACGTCTGACCAATTAAGCTCCCTAGATCTTTCTCCTCCTCTTAGAAGCCTTACCTTAGGCAGAAGGAACATCAAGAAGTCCTTTGGTTTAAACCAGAGGGAGTTACCCAAATTAAACGTAATAGTTTCTCTTAACTTATTTTCTTTTATTTTACTTCTCCAACCCCCTAAACTATTTTTATTACATTATTTTTTAACAACAATAGTATCCTAAATATACTAGTATGTTGTTATGATAAGTATTTGAACTAAACTTACACACACCTCCATCTAATGGGTGAAGAACATAATGTTTCGGTGGATGGAAAACTAACGCCTCACAAAACGATGATTGTTCAAATATCTCCAACCACCATTCATGGTGGCCATTATGATGGAACTGTATTTATATATGATATATATTATGTTTATTTTTTCTTTATGCTTCGGTATTTTTCCTTTTATAAAAATTCTTTATGGTTTCCATAGTGGGTAAATACGATAATCTCATTAGAGGAAGTGCGGACTACAGCCCCTTCAAAGTGATATGACTCGTTAATGCCTTATGTCAGATATATAAAGGATGGAGTTAATAATATTGTATATGATATTATACTGGAATTATAATATAACTATGTATCATTATAATTTTAGTTCCATTAAAATAAGAAATAGAAATGGAAGTTGTGTTAATGTGTATGTACGGCATACCGTCTCCATGAACGGTGCATTTCATTTCTTACCTTTAAATGTTATGTTATATTATAAATACATGTATATACTATATATATATGATATATATCATATCTAAATCATTAATATCATTTTGAAGATAATTTATATCTAACCACATGAAAAACATGTAATTATAATGTGTTCATTTTTTTTACTCAAGTACCAAATATCAACAAAACGACCGTTATTAACTTAAATGATTACATAATGTTTATAACATGATAATAAGTAATACAAAAGAAATAATAAACATTAAAAAGGTTCTTAAACAAGTATTAATTAACATTAGTTTATTTTTCAGGATATTAAAGAACGAACGGGTCAAGTCAGACAATGAGGTAAGGGATTTTTTTATCTCACTTTTAATTCTGTGAGAATTCCATTGTTCTCCACATATTCATTTCATGTGGTGTATTGTGTACTTCCATTTGATATATATTTTCATGATTATAATTATATTCATGGTATTCTGTGATTAATTTGGTGGTTATTAACTTTTGGTCAAAATACTCAGTTGATTACAACGTGGTAAAGGGTTTCATCTCACTTTTTATTCTCGTGAGATTCATGCTATATTTGCCACTATTTCCTTTTATGTGGTGTATGTACTGTCCATGATTTTACTCTTTGTGTAATATAATTTCATTTATTATTTTTTAAATAATCATTTTATGATCCTTATTTCATGTGGCGTATGTTTTGTAAGTTACCAAATCGGTAAGGGAACCTTTCACCCTCCTCTTTTTAAAAGACTTATTTTTGTTGTGTCTTTTAATTTACATATTATTATGTTGGGATATGTTATTTTATATACTTATTGATGTAAACTTTATTTACAAGTGATGAGATACCCTTTTTTTATCATTAACTCATTTTCTAAATTTTAAAGTGATGTCGTTAGGCTGTCAAATTTTTACAAGGGAACTTCTTAACCCAATTTCGATTCTTTGGGTTCAACTTTTACTTATTAAATATGTCTTCCTATGAATATTTTTGAATGGAATTTTATTGTTTTAAACTTAATATCTAATTATATTGGGTGTATTTATATTTGTCACACATAATTATGAGATTTTTTTATCCTTAATTTAAGGATACCATCTTTATAAGGGATTTCATCTAAATTTACATTTCCATTGAGACTTCATTGTTGTTATGCACCAATTCACTCTTATATGGTGTATATAATGTCCTTTTACATATTATATCATGAATCCCTTTATTCTCATGATATTATAAAGTTCTTATTAAATTTTATTCCTCATTTATTTTTATTCAAGAGTCTCTCATTTTGTTAAAAACACTTTAACTAAAATATAATTTTTAAATGTTTTAAATATTTATTATTATAAATCTTTATCTTTAATGTCCATGTTTTAAAAATGGTTTTCAGTATTTATTTATATGGACATTAATTTTTTTGAAATTATAATTCCATTAAAAGCTTCAAAGTGGTATGGGACACTTTGATTCAGAAATATCTTCTTAAATGGTTTATGAAAATGGATTTATTATTTCATTATCTTGAAATTACTTCTTGTGACTTCAAATGAAATTTTATTAGTGAAATGTTTATATTTGAAATATTTTGTCATGGTATATAGACTTTTGACAGGTGGTTACGTGATAAACCATATGATGGGTGGTTCCATAAAATCCAGGATGGGTGGTTACGTTATAACCTCCAATGCATTGGGTATGGAAGTCAGTTGTATGGATATTCCATTTAGTGATATGTGTGGAAGTCGACCGTATGGTTATTCCATTTAAGTATGTTTATGTCCGAAGTTACCTTTATATGTTATGTGTTCTTTATATTAGTTTTATAGTAATATTTTGGTTTCAAAATGGTAAGTAGTGATATTTTATTTAGTGAAGAGTATTTACTACTTCATAAAGGTGAAAAGTATTACTTATGTTAAAGTATTCATGGTTTAATTGTTGTTTTGAAAAACTAACAGTTTTCTTTCTTTGTGTATCCCTTACTGATCTTTTTTATGCTCATCCCAAGTTTTTGAAATATTTTTCATAGGATATAGTTTGTAATAAGGTCAAGGATGGGATCAAGGAAAAGTTATGTTGCCTTAAATATTGAACTAGACATGACTTTTTTTAAAAGAGTTTTTATTTTATGAAAAAAATGGATACTGGGTAGAAGTGTCTACTTTGTAATCTTTTGAGATGTAACAGTTATGTCCTAATTCTATGACGTTCTAAACCTGAAAGGATCCTAAATTTTAATTATTCATTTAATTCAATATTATGTAAGGTTTAAGGTCGGGTCCTTATATTTATGGCCATGATTCTCACCTCACATATTTTATATGGATGGGATTATAGGAGGCCTTTGGAATTATGTTTCATTTGAGCATGCCATTTCACCCCCAGATTGAAGGCTAGACTGAGCATACCATATAGGTATTGGAGGAAATGTATTAGGCTTTCATTTTATATTTTTGTTGTATATGGGAGGATCACCTACCACTAGTGGATTTTGGATACAAAAATTTCCTACCATTCCACCATTATTATGGATCCATTTGAGTCCTTTTACAGGAGACCCTGTAGGTCACCACTATAATGGACCAACCCAGGAGATTATTCCCCCATGGGACCGAAGTTGGTGAGATCCTTGATAAAGAAGGTATATATGATATAGGAGTGGATAAGGACTGAACAGAGACATCGAAATTATTATACAGACAGGTGATGGAGGCCTTTGGAGCTCATGGAGGGAGACCATGCTTTCATGAGGGTCTCGCCTTGTCATGGGTTGAGTAGATTTGGCCAGGTCGACAAGATATCATTAAGACTCATTGGCCCTTTGTAGATTGTTCATAGAGGTTGCAAGGTGGTTTAATGCATAGCTCTACCACTATTTTTTGACTATCATGTGTCATAGCTGAGGAGGTATGTGTATTATTTGTCACATGTTATTGACTGGAATGAGTTGGAAATCGATGATGGTGATACTTTTGAAAACTACCTAAGAGGGATTGAGGATAAATATGAGTGGATCATATTTGGGTGATTGGTTCCTTTAGTGCATGTCTGGTGGTAGAACGAGATTCTTCTTAAGAGTACTAGGGAGCAGGAGAACCGTATGTGTGCTCAGTACCCACATCATTTTGTGTATCCTTTGAATTTTCTTTTAAGAATATAAATAACCAAGTTGGGGAGAATATAATGACTTTTATTTTTTCATGAATTACTTTATAATATTATATAGATTATTTTCAAAGCTAGGAATTGAGATAGCATGATATTGTGAGTCTTGTTGATCCTATAATTAATTTTTGATATATATTAAATATCACACACAAATATTTTTCTTGAAAAATTTTAATAACTCTTAAATAGAGGCTTAGATTAGAAATATATGGTCATTGTTGAATTCAGAATATAGGTTTTACCCTAGGGACGACTTAACCTTTGAGCATGTTTAACATTCGGGTTGAGCACAGTTGTGGGAGAATTATTAAATGAATAAAATAAATTTTATATTTTATTTAATTTATTATTCATAACCTGTAATGGTATATAAATATAATGTTATGACCAATTTTCCTGGTTAGCCATATAACCATACAAATTGAGAGATAGAGTTTTAGGAGAGAAATATTGGTAGACAACATCATGTCAAGTTGCGATTGAGGATCGTTGTGCTATTGAAATTAATGGATCTTTCCAATGAAAACAAAACTGATTTTTTCTTTATCATTGATTGATATATGTCAAGGTAAGATGTTTTTTTATTTGGATTTATCCCTATTCTTTTATTCCTACAGTGAACATTAATTTATTAACTAACAAATTGATTCGTGAATCATGTGTATAGTGGGTAAGGGATTAATAAAATCTTTTATTGGGGATTTCTTTATTTTATTTTATTATATATCAGCATTCATCATTATAAATCCATATTATTGAGTCTAACATGAACATTTTTTGAGATATTTTACTCAAAAAAAAATTCATCATTACCCCATTATTTGTTTGTCACGGAGAATTAAATTGGCCCGCAGTTTGAAAAATACCCAATAATCAATCGGTTAACACCCATTTCATGGAATAATGGATTGATACCAAAGATACAGGTTCATATTGATAATGGGATCGAACTAAAATGATGAAGTGGGACCAGATTTTTGTTATTCATTATGTTTTTTTTTTTGATGAAGCTAATGGGAGGACCGATGAAAGTGTTTTTCAAATGAGAATCAATAGTTGTATTATAGAGAGCGGTCATGACAAGGCTTGGTTGGGACCAGATCTTTGATTACCAGTGATATTGATGGAGGAATTAGTGGAAAATATATCAAGGAATAATGTGGATGTAGATCCCATGGATTCATAGAAATTTTTGGTTATGCATCATGTATTTTAGAGTTATACACTGTGTGGTACCCCTGTGCATCACTGGGTTTTAGATGATAATAAATATATCACACAGTCTGTGATAGTTTTCACGCAGTGTGTGTCCCTTACCTGTGGGCTCAACCTATTGCAATGGAGGTACACAAACACATCCAAGAGTATATGATCTTGGACATGTTGTGTAGTCATACATAGACATGACCAACTGAGCATGGACCCAACCAAGATCAAATGGCCATGGACACACTATGTACTCAGATACATACATGGGAATGGGTCGTAATACATTGGTAGAAACTAATTCTCAAGGGAAAGGTCGTGTAATTCCATTACACACCATGTACTTCTACAAAGATGGATTGTAACCCTTATCATTATTATCTGGGACCTATTTCTTTAGGGTATATTCCCTTGATCCTTTCCGTGAGGGTTTAGTAAGAAGTTTCATCCTACATAATAGGGTAGTGATCCCCTCTGGGGAACATCAGTATTACATATAGTTGTGGGAATCCATCCATGAGGCCTGAAGTGAGATCTTTTATTATCATCGTCATTCCCTGATTTAGGGTTCTCAGTATCATTGTGTCCAAGACTGTGCGGGCATCGATCTAATACTTCAAAGGTTAGTACAGATTGAATTTTGGGTTTACCCATAGTCTTGGGTGTGATTATTATCTGTGTATCAATCTATTCAGACATATAGTATGTACTTATTATGCAGATACCTAATGAAAAATACATCTCATAAGTACACCGTTTGTACTATTTGACTTGTGGTGTGTGTTCTCCTTGACAATTTCTATGTGGAACCTTCGATCATGAATCTTGGGCTGGAAATACGGGTGTGATCTTACTTGAGACCATATTTCTACTATATGTGTACCAAGATGTTCTTGTTATATATCATTTAAACATATCTATGATGACCTAACTATTATTTATGATTCTATATTCTTAATTATTTTGTATTTTCCTACTAGGTATTTTTATAATGACCCCTAAATGGGATTTTCTTATATATTTCATGTCTTATATAGATGATTGGCCTTTTGATGGAGTCTAGAGGGACCAGGACTAGGGGAAGCATAGTGATACTTACAAACCGATGTGTGTACATATGGTTACCTTTATAAAGATCATATTATATTGTTTAATTTTGGACTTGTTTTCAGTTTCTTTTGGGTGGGTTTGTATTTTCCCCTTTTTCATTCTAGTACTTCTTATCATACTCTGATGATGGGATTTTAGATGTATGCATGCATGTTTATCATTTTTTCACATTTCAACATTATATGGGATTGGATATGTGTGTGTGTACAAGTAAATTCATCTATGAACTTCCATGTGTGTGAAATGCCTACTCAGCACTGATAGCTAACCCCTGGACTATTGGAGATGGGCTTGGGGTAGTCATGGTTTAGGCCCCATTGGGCCAGGTCATGACAGGTTATAAGATTAAGTGTTTATGTAAAAACAATTGTGGAAACATAATTGGTAGGCATTTGGATATTTAGACTACCAAATAAAGGTTTATCAGACATACCATTATTGAATAAAGAATGATCAGATAGAATTCCACCTGATAGAGGTAGTTTGGATGTAAAACTATCTAAGAGAGAGATTCCAATAAAAAAATATAAGGTTAAAATAAAGATAGCCACTCATATCATAAAACCAGTTCCATGGTTTAGAGATGATATAAATTTCATACATTTATTGAATATAGGGGAGCTGAAATGTTTAATAGAGGTAGATACTCTCAAAGAACCAAAATGGTGGGATTCATCCATGCAAGAGGAAATGAATTTCCTAAATCTGAAAAATAATTTGGGTTTCCGTTAACTATCATAAGAGAAATGTTCTCTAGAAAAGAAATGGATTTTAAATTAAAAGTGGAAGATAATACAAGTAAACGGTAAAAACACTATAAGATAAATATCTAATAATAGTAGTTTTTTTGAAATATTTTTTTAAAACAACCTATCTTTAATAGGTGGAATTTTTTAAAACCATCATATTTTTTTAATTCACTAATTAAATTTTGGTGGGTTTTTGGATGTGTGATGGTTCTATAGTACTAATGAACAACTATATTTGGAAATTATTTTGAAATAATAGTAAAAACTTAAGTTTTTGTTATGTTTTGTGTAGTTTATTATGATTTTGATTGTAGTTCAAACTAATAATAATAATATTAGTGTTGTATTTAAAAAATTACCATAAGTGGTGACGGTTATAACCACAAAAACTATTTAGAAGTTGGATAGTATAATGTAGTGATGGAATTATAGTGCTTAATAGTGTTTTAAGCTTCCACTATATAATTACATATGGTTTTATAATTTCACAATAGTTAAAACTGCCTCTAGATATAAAAATTAGATTAGTTATCAATTCCTAAAAATACCACCTCCTTTATAAAAATACACATATATCTATAACATTAAGAATTCATAATTATTAATAGTCAAACCAAACATACCAAATACACCATCTACATATATACACATTTTATATTAATATAAAACAAGTTAGTTATATTTTAGATAAGCAATATATATGTTTTAGATACAAATACAACCCATATAACCATGAATCCAATATCAAAACTGCTCTCCCTTATCATATTGAGTGCCTCCAGATGATATATTCTCCTTATGTTCACATTGTATTGATGTTTTTACTACATTTGGTTCTTACTTTATGTATAATTTTGAGTATAAATTAGTTTTATTTATATTGTACATAAAAATTTACAATTATTTTTATAATAATATAAACATATGAAAATACTTGTAATTGAATTAGTACCACATTAGTTTTTCGTATCAGGGTGGAAATGTCTGCTGAAATGCCACCATCTAAGGTGGTGTTATTGAACTCAAAACACAACCTGCACTTAAATTCTTTCAACTTTTCTCCATACATTTCAATTTCCATTGATTCACAATCGCATCATGCACATAAAAATGGAAAACATTTAACATATTATATATAATAAAATAATTAAATTGACATTGTATAATAATATTATATAAAAGAATATAAATATAAATTTTTACTTACATTAAATTATTTTTCAAAAATACCATTCTTCTAACTAGTGATAATATTTCTCTAGTCATGATAAGTGATGGGATGAGACATCATCTCACGTGATAATAGACCCATGATCATCCCTTATAATCCTCCATAATTATCTATAGGCACTCCAAACTCGTCAAATAGTACAACTACGTTATAATTTTCAAACAACAAAACATTCTATCTATTCATGTTTGTTTATTTCTTATTCTCATATAAATTTGTTCAATAAATATATTCAAAAATTATTATACAGATGTAAAAATATATATCTTCACATTAACAATTACTTACCAATAATGGTGTCCCTCCAACACCCCCATGATGGATATAAGAGAAAATTGATAATAGGGAACATAACTGATGTAGGAAAGAGTGTATTAGAAGGGTCATTTGACACCGTAAGAAATGTGGATGATTGAAATGTATATTTAAATAAATTTTTTATTAGTATTATTGTATCAAAAATGAATATAAAAATGTTATAAAATGATATACAATAAAAAAAGAAATTTATTTGAAAATTTTGTCTATGTATTAATTAAATTCATGTATTATATATAAAAAAGTTAAAGATAAATTAATGTACTGGACATACAATCAATTAATTCAACATTATCCATATTATATTCATCATCTATACCTAACATGATTTCAACATCTTCAGCCTAACTAGAAATATAAACTATTTCAATATCATCATGGAATAATAGATCAATATATTATTGTTGATGAGGTTTGATATCACAAAACAAGTCTTCAACTTCATCACCCATATCATAAAATAGTCTTGGTTTGACATGGAATATAACACTTTTCCTTCATCAACTCTATAATTAACATAATATACAATTTTATATTGTGAACAAATATTATATAGAACATGTTCTTTATGTTAAATAGTATCAATTAACTTAGATAATTTAACATAAGTAAAATGTGACAAATATTTCTTTACTCCCATTTAAATATCGATGAATTTTCCTTGGAAAAACAAAATTGAAAATTCTACATGGTAATTTAATTTTATAATGTAAATTAATAACCCATAGTATCCAAAGTCTATTAATTTTGTAAATATGACCATATTTTTGTTTTTTCAGATCTTTTTTACACAAAAGTGAATAAAACATAAATCGAATAAAAGTATAAACATTAATTCTCCTACAATTCTTCAAATTTTCTCAACAAAAATATTTCAAAAAATATATCACTCTAGATTTATTATCTCTATACATGATCCAAATGTATAAATATAAAATATTATTAGTTAAAGAAAATAATTATGTTAATATTTTATAAATTTTAAATTGATTATGATCTTACATGATATAAATACCAATCAGTAATATCTTTGTTAGTGGATTTTTTTATCTCTTTCTCATCTCATGCTCGATTATAAAGTCATCTATTTGATTACACATGAAATTATTAAATAAAAGGATCTGTAAATTAACTATTGAGTGACACATATATATGTTCTTATATGAACTCTATATGTTTTAGTAAAACTAATGATATTTTATGAACATGATGAAACAACACTGGTATGTTTTATAATTTAATATAGGTTTTCAATTGATTTTTGTTATCATCAAAACATCCAACTTGATTAAATCACATTTGAATTTTATCTAAATAACTCAGTCAAAAGTTGAGATATTCTTCTATTATATAACCTTTTTCAATAGATCCATATATTTCATTTTTTATCAGAAAAGACATCAAAAGACATATAAACCTAATGAGATAAAATAACATATATGAATTAACCACATATGTAAGGATTTTGAAAACTTTAATGTAGTTTTCATAAAAAAGTAAGACAAAAATACCCATTTGTGGGTTACAACCATCGATAATGTAAAGGTCCTACTATATTTACTTCATGAATACAATGAATAGTTTGATGAACAATCATTCTGAAAAAAATATTGGGTAAATACCCCCACTAAATGAAAAAGTTTCAATAAAATTCATTTCTAAAGTTTTTCAAGATCAATGTAGTTTAATGTTATCCCATAGATCTCTTTGAATAATGTGAAAAACTCAATTATGAGTTCTATTATTTTATCAAATAATAGTATATACAATTCCGAAGGTGGAAATATCTATCAAAATATTTGAGTTTTTACTTTTAATTCCATGTAATATATGATGTTTCCATTCAAAAATTCATGAAATATTATATTTATATCCAATAGGTACTTTCACATTTTTTAGTTCTCAAGGGAAAATATATTTTTATTATTCTATCTATATAGAAACTATCATAGGATAATTTCCATTAACTATTTCCCACATATCAGGATTTAGATTCATTTCTAACAAGTCACTGTCATCATTAATATGATCTTTTGATTTTCCCTGCTTGTTCACTATTGTAAAAACAAAATTATCAAATAAATTGTTTCCAATGTTTAGAAGGTTAGGATCGTGATATAACGATTGAAATTCTTAATAAAGTAGTTTGAAAAAAATACATTGCTTCTTATGCTATTGGGTACTAATTGTATCTGATTATTTGTGAACTCTATTCCTAGAAACCTTGAACATATACTCATTTATAAATTTTTCATCTATAATAATTAATTTTGACATAATTTATAAACCTAATAACATATTTTATGTGAACTAAACTCACTTTTTTCATTAAATCTTGACTTATTAAACTGATATCTAAGCTAAATATATAAATAAATATTGGATATATTTAATTAATGATTATTCATGTTTTATTCGATAACTAAATGGTTTTTAGTTTGTTTTCAATGAAATTAGTAGATCATTGCTTAAAGGAATAAATTTTTAAATGCTCCAAAATGGGTCTTACACATCATTCACAATATACACGGCATGTTGTCCTCATTCTCAGCATGCCTGTAGAAGCCACAGACTAAACCGTTAAGACTTTACATGACATGAGAATCAAACCTGATGTGTACATACATTACATGTTATAAATATTTCAAAATCACAATCTCACTAAACGGGAATAAAATACATGATGTGTAGACTTTACAAGATTTTAAAAGTTTGAGAGGCAAATCAGACAAAGATATGGACCAATTTTTAGGAAGAAAATTTGGATCTTAAATAAACGACATGAAATATAATTACATGATGTGAAGATGTTTGGATGGTATCCACTTAATCCATTACATGATGTGAATTCTTAACACATCATGAAATTTTTGACCTATTGATATTTTTTTATTGCAGTAGTGACCAAAGTCATTAGACCAATGAGTATTCCATCATTTTCTTCTCTTATTTTCTTCTTTTTTTTCTTCCAATTGAGTTTTAATTCATTCCATTCATTTTTTTCAAATAATTTTGAGTTTTTAGTAATTATTCATATAGTATACATCTATTGTGATTCTTCTTTCATTTCAATGCCCACGTTCAACACTAATCATCATTCTTCATCAGAACATGATGTTACTTAAATATTTCTTCATTCTGAGTAAGTTTTTTATTGGATTTACATTGATTTTGATTGTTTAAACTTGGTTCATACATATTCTAAATTGTGGACTTAATTTTTATAAATAGTTTCTTGAATATTTTTAGAATGAATTAAATGCTTTTGTTTTTTATCATTGCAATCATGCACGGATAATATACATAGGGTTAAGGATTAAGAGTATGGGTGATATAAGACTAAGGAATCTATGATTTAATCCCTAATAACTCTATAATTGTTAATTATGTTAAAAATAATTTGTCATCGCATTTTCTTCCACATCCTTGACCATGGGATGTGAAATTGAATGAACCTGACCAATTTGGAGTTGAGCAGGCTATAACCATTATCTTGTGAGGCTTTTTTCATAGAAGATAAGTGTAATTAACCTAGGATTTTAAATATACCTAGACCAATAGATAATTAAAGCATAAGTAGATCTAACTAGTTTGACCAAAACCAACCAGATACCCTTTAATGACCTCATATCCTAAGTATTAAAACTCTTCCAAGCTATATTTAGGATATTCTTTTTTAGAGATCCATGAAATTGACCCTGATCCCTTATTAGTTATTTGAATTAAATGCAGAATAATATGATTTATAAAAAAATTCTTGAGAATTGAATGTGAGTAATCCTCTAAAAGTATTTTTTTTTCAAATGGTTTATTTCATATCAGTGATACCTATGGATTCAACCATGCACTTCTTCTTTACTATTCCATAATAGTAAGTGTAGTTTGAGTCTATAAATTTATAATCTGATCAACACTCTTTTCAATTCAATGATTCATTTAGGAGCATAAAATTTTTCTGTTGTTTCTAGGGATTACTATTTCCAAGGCATAGTAGCCTTCAGATCGAACATAAGAATACCATAACCCTCCCCTTTTAATTTTTCCTCTCCTTTTCATTTTTAAAATTTTCTCCTTCATGTGAACCTATGTTACCTCTATATATCTCTCTCTTTCTCTTGACTAGTGAATTCTCTAGGGACCATTAATTTTCACAAAGATTATGTTCTTAAAAGAACTGATTCTTTTCAATACCGAGATAGATATAATAATTTCTATATGCCACCGATTCACAATGGATGAGTCTATCAATCTTACACCCTGACACTTTCATGAACCCTAATATGTGCCACTAGATAATCAAGGTGAGAGACTAGTGTTTTAGAAGTAAACCATAATGGAATATGTTTTTACTTCCATTACTAGTGCTACATCCATCATTATGCATCCTCCTATCTAAGAACACACTTTAGAAATAAAACATACAATCATTTATATGATTCAAAACATGGGGAAATTCAATGGGCTTAGAAGTGAAGACTCCCATGATAATATTTAAAATTTCATAGAGGTTTTCAATTCCTTATTCAACTAGAAAGTTTCTTTAGATGAAATTATACTTCCTATATTCCCATTATCCATGCACAATTGATCTAGGGATTAGATAAAAATTAAATCTATCGAGTCAAACATGACTTGGGATGATCTTTCCTAGAAGTTCTTAGAGAAATATTTTTCACCCTTCCGAACATGGAAATTGAGAATATATATTCAAAAATTCTTCCAAATGGTTGGAGAATCATCATGGAAGGCATGGGACATATTTAATAAGAAAAATATAAAATTCCCACAATGCGGATTAGATGTAAGTTTATAATTGTAAAAATTATATCATGGACACCAAACTATTGTAAGAATTGTTTAATATTCCACTACAGATTGAAGAGTGAAGCTTAATAAACCAGAAGCTTTCCAAAAATTTCATGAAAATTTTTCCTAAAATTATATTCTATGTAAAAGTAATAGAGGACCAACTCGAAGTGGAATCTATAAAGTACATAAAAGTAACCATCTTACAGCACAAGTAGAATCCCTAACAAAGAATCTTTAGTATTTCCAATTACCTGTATTAGAACCACCCCTCTTTATTCAATAATAAAGATTCAATATTTTAAAATGTGTAGAGGCCCATAATATTACCCATATTATAGGGTAGACATAGAAGAACCCCAATTCCAATATTTTAACTACATAAATTACAATCAATAAAACCAGTTTCCCAACAATATCAATTGAAAAACTATCAGGAAAGACCATCTCAATAGAAGCCACAAAAACAAAACCATGGTTATTATAAATAAAGGAGAAGACATGTTCCACCAAGAAATCAGGGACTGCATTTGTATCCACCACAAGGTATAGATCCTCAACCAATATAATAGTTTCAATAACCATTTTTAGAGCTTAGCAGTTTCCACCAGCTCTGTAGCTGTAATATCAACTAGCTCCGCTAATACCACCACAAAAAGCCTAACCTCTCCAATACAATATTGAAATCATGATCACTAATTTTGTATAGAAAAAATACTAAAGTATGACAACCCAAGAAACTAAAATAAAAAAACAAAAGGTTTCACTACACAACTAGGATCATCAAATGGGGAAGATCTCTAAGATTTTATCTAATCGACTACTAGGTACTTCTCCCAGTAATACAAAATATCATCTAAGGGATGATTTTATATCTATAGTTATTATAATTAGAAATATTTTCGACTTTCAGAATCCATGAATAGATAAGAAAAGGTGGTTATAGTAATTTGATACTGATGGTCAAAAGAAATTATTAGAAGTAGAACCAACTGAGAAAACTCTAATTAAAGAGCATCCGGAAAAGGAAAATTTATATTTTTCACCTCCACCATACATTCCACCTCTCCCTTTCCCAAAAGAGGGTGATACAAGCCAAAAAGGAGGGGAATATATAAAAAAATTTAAGATAATTTTAATCAATTTCACATCTATAGTCGATTTTCTGAAGAAATTACTTAAGTGATCACCAATGAAATATTCATTAAATACATGTCTTCCTATAAAAAGAAAATGGAAGACTTGGGAGTTTTATCCCAAAATGAATAGTTCCTCACAATTTTCTTGCAGAATATGCCTCTAAAAATGAAATACACCAGAGGTTTCTCAATTTCTTATGTTATTAGGACAACTGATTTTGAAAGAGCCTTGTATGATATTGGTGTCAGTATGAATCTCATTCCCATGAGTGTTTAAAAAGATGTGGGGATCGAATAACTAAAACTAATGAAGGTGGAAATCTAACTTTTTGACTTCTCAGTCCAGTATAAATAAGGATTAATTGACCTAGTAAAAGTATGAAAATTCATTTTCCCTAATGATTTCCCCATCCTAAACATTGAATAAAATAAATATTATCTTTATTTTTGGAATACCATTTCTCACCATGGGGAAGGTCCTGATTGATGTTAACCAAGAGAGATTTATATTCATATTTTTTAATTAACAAGTTGTGTTTTATTTAGTTAAGGCCTTTAATAAAAAAGGCGAGTTGTTCAATTTTCAATCCATCTATATTACTGATAAGAAATATGGTCTCATGGCCAGTAAGGATATAAATATAAAACTAACTCCTATTGATAAGGGATCTAGTTCTCACATGAACACAAATTATATTTCACCTCATATGAGGAAGGTCATCACACTGTTCATACCCTTGGTTTCCAAGAATCATTCGACAAGGGGTATCTCCTAAAATTTGAAATATTATTCATCAAAACATGTCTTGATCTATAAAATAAATAAATTGATTATTGGGAGGAAACCTAGGGTAGGTTTAATAGTTCATAATAGGTTAGATTATCCTTTAGGATAGTTTGATGCTGCTGGTATCTTATTAATAGGTCCTAGCTCAAAAATTCTCAAAAAGGGGAAAAATATATGATTTGTGACCCTTACCTAACATGTAAATATCAAAGGTCATAAAAAATTAAAATTCAATCATTACATTACACATATAAAATACACTAAGTGTATGTTTTGATACCTTTTAAATCCTGTGAACCCTAAGTTCACAACTCATACCCTGCCCCACCTACCATTCTTCTCCTCTAGTGCATGAGTCCTCCCTACTGGTATGCCTCTCCTCATCCCATATGCCAACCCTCATCCTTCTTCCTTACATTAAATGACTTGTATCCCCTCTACTATCTTTAAATCATCACCTAAACCTCCATACCCACCTTCCATAATATAATGAACCAAAATGGTCCACACCTCACCTACTAAATGTGTGCCCGTGTTTGATGATATGTCTATACCTCCCATGTGGCATAAGGATAGACCTTATCCATAACTCAAAGATTATCCCTATTTGACCTCTGCTTCCACCTCTACCTTGGATTCAGATCCTGAGGGGTTAAAATCTTATTCCATATGATCATAGTGAATTTTCCACCAGAACCTCCACTATTTCATCAAATTATCTTCACAAAAGCACCAATTTAGGTTTTTACACCTTCAGGAAAATCCTATGAGGACCAATAAGACAATATACCTCATTGTTCATGAGTGGATCTGGATCCACCAGGAAGTCATTGATGTCATAGATTACTACACTTCTCATTGATTAACAAAGATGTATAATAGAATTTTAGAGAGCACTTCCTTGATTTCCTGACCACCTTTGAGTTGGACATAAACTCTATTAAGTTTTGACTCGGTGGTATTCCTTAGGAGATCACCCTTGGTATTTTTTCTATCATACTTAAAATATACTCCACCAACTTCATCATCTCCCTGATCTTAATGAAATTTTAGCTAAATACTATCATGGTTGATGTTCCATGACTTTGGGTAAATATTTCTATTGATCCATGAAGCACCTATTATAAATTCATGATGAAGATTTCCAACTCCTCGGTGCCACATTGAGGATTTTACACGGGGATTTAACTCATGCTTGGATGGATTACAGTGATTCTCACAAGAGTGTGAGTGAGTTTGAGGTCATCATTCATGCTTCATCCATGGGTGTCCTAGTCATCAACATGGACAAGATGTTTTGAGAGTTATATTACACCAAGGAGAACAAGAATTGAGGTACATTGATTAGATGCTCTTTTATTACTCATCTACTTAGGAATCACATGTATTTAAAATCTCCCAGACTCTCACCTCACTCAAACAGATGGAGAGTATCGTCCTTCTTCTTCTCTAGAGTATTGGGCTTCTAATGAAGAGTGGGAGTATTGATCGGTTCGCACAGTGATATCTTGAGCATGATAATAAGGTTCTTACCAAGAATATAGCTAAACCTGCATCACATACCCATGACCCATCCTCCACTAATGTTTTCACCTCCATTTACCGCATCATCCCATGTTACCACCATATCCACCATTTACCTACCCCTATTTTTACCACTGACACTATTGGCCCTACCATATCTACTCTTACCCCTCCTCCTCCATCTGACCCTTGTCCTGCTATCTAGTTTTATCTAGAGAACCAGTGCCAAATCTTCCTTCAAATAGTCATTCTCTTTGGTTCACCATCCTATTTCACCACCCCTTATCCACCATTAGCCTCATCATCCACCCAACCACCTACCTATACAGGCCCCACTCCATCATCCATCAACACCCAATGTCTTTCCTTGGCTGACCTTCCCCCTAAGTTGAAAGATCATGTTGCCCAGTAAGAATATTTTGAATATTATACCCATCATGGAAAGGGAACTTCCATTAAAACTTCCAATTAGGTTCCACTAATAAATCCAACTGCCAAACATGCCACCTATATATGGATCAACACATCACCACCTCCATCCTTGATCGAGCCCTCTTCCAACACCATGAAACCTAATATAGTAGTAATCCCCCAACACCTTCCACCATCAATGACATCCATAGGCCATTCCAACTATAGGTACCCACTACCCAAGAGGGGATTTCTGATACATATCATGATGGAATTGATTTTACTATTTATTTTTTTATGTATCCCCTTCTATTTTTTAATCTGTTTGGGTGACATTTTTGTACTACAAATATTACTTTTCATATATTGTATCATTACCTATATATATGGATTATATATAGTTTTTTGGATTCCCTACTTACTGAATTATTTTCATTTCATTTATGAATTAGTTTTTCAATGTCTACCTCTTCTTCATACTATATGGTGACGGATTCCCTATCCCACCGCCATATTCCCTCCTACATTGGATGTATCAATATCTAGATGATGTCACGTGCCAACTTGATGAGCTATCACTTGAGATCCATGAATAACATGGGTCCCCACCACGAAAATCATCAATTCTATTATTTCCCCATGAGATTCATGCTCGTTACACTCTTGAGGTAGTTAATCCTTCCAAGAATCCCCACGAGCTCGATGACATAGCCACCCATTCCTGTATGAGGTAGCAGAATTATAAGAAGATGGATGAAATTGACTAATTACTTTTTCCATCAGTTTTGCCGACAACATTATTACTAGTGCTTAATGGGAGGCAATATATATTTTTGTTTCTTTTATTACTATTGTGTGATATGGATTGTTGGTTTTCCTTTAACTATAATATGTGTTCATATGGAATCTAAAACCTCACTGTACTCCCTCACTACATCAAGATAAAAATATTTTTTTTATGTAAATTATGTTCACCTACTCATATTTTATCTTCGAAATTGATTTACCCTATGACTACTGTTTTATATAGTGTAATAATGTTGTGATAATAATTTATACAGGTATCCCTATTTTAAATCCTCATCCACCAGGTTTCCCCAAGGAATAAAATTCATTATTGGGAGCTCTTGATTCTCTAATTTCAATCTCAATTACCATTTCATATTTTCTGTGCTTTAATTGTTTTATCTCCTAAAATACATTCCAGAACAGTGTAGACACAGTATCATTTTAAGTGAAGGGGTGTCCTTCTTGAGATTTATTGTCGATACACTTGGATTATTACATTTTTTAACTTATTTAGGAGACATTTTTCATTTAAATAGTGTTTTAAACTTGAAATATAATTACACCTATTTATATAAAATAATATGTTAGTTTAGATATTTTTAAAATCCATATTTAGTCCTATTTTTAATTTTTAACATGATTTCTAAGTATAGTACTTTAATTAAAATTCAACATTATTTCTATTGATTTTTATTTAGTTAAATAGGATTTTATACCCTGAGTGAATTCTAGTTATTTTTGTATACTCCTATTTCTGAGAGGATTATAGACATACACTTCCATATTATTTTCTAAACATATTTATTTAGAGATACCTAGGACATGTAAACTTATCAAAACTTTCATTGAGATCTTATCGAGTCTGTGATTGAAAAAATAAAATTTAAAAATTATTGAGGTAATCTTTGTGAGTCATTTTTTCCTGAGACCCACATGAATAACATTCCTTCTTTATCTACTAGTATCGAGGAATAAAATTGTAAGGGTTGACTTGTTGAAAGTTGTTTATCCCTTCTTACTCTTCTCTTGGTATGATTCATGATTATATATTGAAAAAGTGTGGGGGAATTTTCACTTTTCATTGACATGAGATGTTACCATTGATGAGATGTATGGTGGCTCTTTCATGAGACTGATATAATTTGGTCCCTAATTTATTTCTATATTTATTTATCTTTACCTGTAACTTGGAAAATTTAAATATAGAATAAAAAATAAAAATATATTGAGTTTTGTATTAGGAATGTGAAAAATAACCATTAGAATACTGATTAATCTTTCAATTGATTGTATGTGTTTAGGGGAGGGATATGAGGTCTGTGAGGAACATGTCTTTCAAAAAGTAAATACAAATAAGAATAAAAGAACAAGGGCACATTATTTCTACCTACATTATGTAATCATGGACCCACATTATGTTACAGAGCAAAGCAACATTTTTTCTAGGGGAGTTACTTTATTTTTATATTCATGACATTCATGAATTTTAATTTAGAGTTTACCCTCCTTTTGAGATTGATTTTTTATTTTATTCCAACCTTCCCTCATCCTCAGAGACATTTGAACCATATTGTTGAATCTCTCATGAATGATTTTTTATTTACCTTTATAAAGTGGAGATGTTAGAACCAATTCATGATTATGGTTAGGAATGTGTATTCAAGGTATGAGCATAACTCAAGTTACATTTTACCATGAGTGATGATAGAAAATTTATTATGAAGTAAATTGAAAATGGGTATATAATTTAAAGAACAGTTATGAAATTGTAATTAAAGGAAGAAAGAATATGATTGGAGAATTGAACCATGATGCATGAATGATTTTATATGTATTAGTGATTCTAGAGGATTGATTTTTTATACTTTCACTTAGTTTCATTTTCCTATTTGTAATGAATGATTCCTTTTTTAAAAATTATTTCATTTAAAATCCCTATTCACGTGAATTTTTATTAAGGATAAGAAATTTTTCATGTGTGGGAGAATTTCATATGAAAAATTTATATATAAATTTTGGATACATTTAATTAAGAATTATTCAGTTTTATTCAATAATTCAATGGGTTTGGGTTTGTTTCTATAGTAATTTGTAATTCAGTACTTAAAGGAAGAAATGATGAAGAGATACAAAAATAAGCTTTACACGTCATGAAAAACATACACAATGTGTATTCTTCATTCACATTATGCCTAAAACCCCATTGAACAACTTGTGAAGACATTTCATAATGTTGATCGCATACATTATGTGTACATACAAGATGGTTACATACATTACACATCATGAATATTTCAAAATCAAAATATTGCTGAAATGACTCAAATACATGATGTGTAAAGTTTATATAAGTTGCAATATTCCGGAGCCAGCTCAATTAAATATATAGACCAATTTTCAAGAGGAAATATGGATATCAAATACACGAGATCAAAAATGATTACGCGATATGAATATGTTAGGACATTATCCTCTTAAACCAGCATCATACATGAATTCATTACACATCGTGTACTTTTTGGATGATTTATATTCTTGTAATGCCGCATTGCATAGAGTCGTCGGACCTATGAGTCTTATCTTGTTTTCTACACTAATTTTCTTGTATGTTTCATTCCTACTCAATTTTAATTATTTTTATTCATATATTTGTAAAATCATTTTGAGTTTTTAATAATTCATTATCGTTTATACATCCATTACAATTTAGATTTTTTTTTGATACTCACTTTCAATACCAATCATCATTATTCATCAAAACGTTTTGTTCCATCTCTATTAATTCATTGTGAGTTAGTATTTTATTATATTTAAATTTATTATTATTATTTCAACTTGATTCTTTATTCTTATAAATTTTGGATTTCCAATTTTCAAATATTTTTATGATTATTTTTATCAGGTATTATATTCATTTTTTATCATTAATGTCATGTGAAACCAATCCTCTTAGTGTTAGGGGTTGAGAGTAGGGGTGTTTCTGAGTCTGATAAATCCATCAGTTAAACCTTAGTAACCCTTAATCTAGTTATTTGGTTTAAAATAAATATTCATATCATTATATTGTATATCCTTGACCATAGGATGTGAAATTGAACAAACCAAACATGGTTGGAGTTGAGTAGGAAATGACCATTAGCCCACGAAACATTCTATGAAAAAGAAAAGTAAAATTCATTGAGGGTGTTATCTATACATAGGCCAAGGTATAGTTTTAGAATAGGTAAGTCCAATTGGTTTTTCCAAAACCAACTGGTGAACCTTGCACTAATTCATATCCTAAACCTTAGGACTATTCAAAGCTATATTAGGGATTATCTTCTACCAAGAGCCCTAAAATTGTCTATGACCCGTTCTTAGTTATCTAAATTAAATCTAAACTATAAAGATTTAGAAAAACCCAATCATGAATAATGAACATCATGAATATTGTGAAAGGTTTTTGTTCGAATGGTTTCTTGCTTAATAGTAATCCTTATGGGTTCAACCACAAAATGGCACATTAATTTACACTAATATTAATTATAGTTTGGGAATATAAATTTCTAATCTAATCAATTTCCCCTTGTATTAAATGACATATCCAGGTGCATAAAATTATGGAACCATTACCAGGGATTACTGTTTCTAAGCCATAGTTTCATTCAGATCGAATCGTATATTACTTCTCCCCTCCCCCTTTACTTATTTTTTCCTTCCCCTTTTCCATTAACATGTTTCTCATTCAAGAACACCTATTTTCTCTCTCTCTCTCTCTCTTGGATAGTGCATGATCCAGGGACCCCTAAATCACTCAAAGAAATTCGACACACAAGACCTACTTCTTTTTATCCCAATATCCATATAAAAATTACTACACATCACCACATCACAATGGTCGAACTCAAAAATCTTGTGCCCCCATACCTTCAAGAACCCCAATATGTTCCACCTGACGATCATGGGGAGTGACCTGTACTATATAATCACACCATAATAGACTACAATTTTCCTTCCATTACAAGTGGTGTGTCCAGTATTGTTCTCCCTCCTATTCAGGTGCACACTTTTGAAAAAAAAACCTAGAACCATCAATATAATCTATAACATGGGGAAATTATATTTTCTATAATGAAAAGAACCCCATGAGAATATTTCATATTTCCTATAGTTTTTTGATACCTTTCATAACCAGGTAGTTTCTTTAGTTTCAATTAGATTCCATGTCTTCCCATTATCCTTGTGTGACCAAGACAATGATTAGATAAAAGGTTATGATTTTGAGTCGATCATGGCATAGGATGATCTATCCAAGAAGTTCTTTGAAAATTATTTTCCACCCATCTAAACATGGTAATTAAGAAATCAAATTAAAAACAATACTCAGGTGGATGGTGAATCAGCATGGGAGGAATGGGAAGGATTTAAGGGGATTGGTATAAAATTACCTCATCATAGAGTATATGTGTGGTTAAAAGTGAAAAAAAAAATATTAAGTACTCTAGCTTGATTCAATAATAGTAGTTCACCCCCCATCAATGTGAGACTAATTCTTAAGACACAAAAAGTTAGTCGAGCCATTCTTGATGAGATTTCCCACAATTATAATTTGTGTAAAAGTGATGGAGGAATTCCTCTATCTGTAATACATCAAGTGGAGAAAATTATCCACCTCACAACACATGTAGTATTCCTAAAAAAGAAGCTTTTTTATTTTTATTTACCTTCAACACCCCCACCCTCTCCAACTTATGTAATGAAGATTCAATCCAATGGAATGTGTGGAGGTATTCACTCTTACCAAGATTATAGGGAAGGCATAAAAGAACCCCAATTATAGTATTTTTGTTACTTTAATTATAATCAACACAACCATAAATTCCAATAATTTCAACAACAAAAATATTATCAAAGAATAGCTCATCAAAAGCCACAGTAACAAAACTAATGTTATTACTAGAATTGGAAGGGAGAGGTTCCACTAAGAAATTAGAGGCCACATGGGTATCTTCCATAAGGTCTATCTCCTTGAACACAATAAAAATTTCTAAAACCTTTTCCTAGAGCTTAACAGTTTCACCAGATCAGTTGTAGAAATTTCAATTACCTCAACTAAGACCACCAAAACAATCCCAAAATCTCTAATCAAATCTTGAAAAACTGCTCACTATTTTTTTCATAGAAAGTAGACCGAAATATGATAACTTAATAAATTGAAATGAAAACCCACAAATTTGCACTATGCAACCAGAATCATTAAATGGGGTAGTTCTCTAAGATTTTATCTTCTCAATTAATGAGTAATTTTCCCAGTAATAACAGATCTCATCTGAGAGAGGAGGCTAAATATATTTTTGTTAGATGTATAAAGATTCTAGAATTTTAGTATCCATATAGATGTGATAATAATAAATTAAAAGAATGTGATAAAGTAGTCCAAGAGAAATCATTATGAGTAGAACCAACTTGGAAAGATCTAGTTAAGGAACATCCTAAAACGGAAAATTTATTTTTAACAATGCCACTATACATTCCACAAATCCCCTTTATAGATGGAATGAGATAAGACAAAAAAAATAGGGGAAATATAAAAAATTCTAGAGATTTTTAAACAATTTCACATCAATAATCTATTTTTTGAAGCAATAGGGAAAGTTCCCACCCATGAAAGATTCTTTAAATAATTTCTACCTTAAAAAAGAAAATTTAATACATAGGAATTGTCTCAACAAATGAATCTTTCTCCACAATTTTCTAGTGGAAGTTTCCTCCAAAAATGTAAAACCCCAAAAATTTCATAATGCCTTAAAATACTAAAACATGTAATTTTTATAGATCCATATTCGATCTTGTAACAAGTATCTGTATGATGACCATGGGTGTTTAAAAAAGACAAGTCCTTGAAGAACTAAAACCAAAAATGGTGGAACTCCAACATGTTGACCACTCGGTTCGACATCCTCACAGATTACTCAAGGAAGTTGTAGTAAAATTCCTAAAATTAAATTTACATGCTAATTTCCTCACCCTATGAATGGAAGAAGAAGGAGATATTACCCTTAATTTAGGAACTCCATTTCTCACCACTGGGAAGGTATTTATTAATGTTACCTAAAGGATATATATATATATTTAGAGTTAGTTACAAACAAGTTGTGTTTGATTTTCTAAAGGATGCTAATAAAAGAAAAAAGTCATTGAATTGTCATTACATCTCTATTACTATTAATACAGATGGTCTTGTGTCCAATAAGGATGTAAATAAGAAACTAACACCTATTTAAGATAGATCCAGTGGTCAAAATAACATAAATTACATTTCACCTCTTGTGAGGAAGGTCGTACCACTATTCATCCCCTCTATTTCCAAGAAGAAGTATTATGGATAAAAATATGTTTATAACTATAGGATAGATAAATCACTAACTAAGAGGGAACTCGGGTTATGTTTAAAAGGTTAGAATAGGTTAGTTTTTCATTTAGGGGAGTTTAATTCATCATGTATCTTGTTAAGAGGACATAGCTAAAAAATTCCCATAGAAGAAAAAAATACAAGACATGTAACCCTTAAATGACATTTAAATATTTATTTTATTAAAAAACAATCATTACACACCATGTATCAAATACATGACATGAGTTTTTTGAGAACATTTAAGTCTAATGATCCTAAGTTCACAGCTCGCACCCCCGTTCTTATACTCCACCATGTGAGACCTCCTTATGGGTTCATCTCCTCTCTTCATACCATCCTATGTCCCTCATTCTCCCTATACTTAGGTCACATTCCACCCCACACCTCTCATTCCATCATCACTTGCACATCTATCTTTATCATTCAGCTTGGTCAGAACAAAAATGATATGCACATAGCTTTCTAAACATATGACTAAGTGTGATAAGATGCCTCTACCGTGCATGAAGATTAATTATTCACCTTCTCTACCCCTCGAAAAGCCATAATATTCAACCTCAACTTATGCCTTTGACTCTACTTCAGCTTCCAAGGGTTCGTAGTCATCTTTTGATGGGTCGCATGGCATTTCCTACACACACCTCCACACATTCCTTCACTTATCTTCACTAGAGAACTATGTCAGGTTGTTCCACCTATAGTAGAATCTTGTGATCATGAACAAGATACTAAACCTTAGTGTTCTTGAGTGGATCTAGATCCACCATGAGGTCCTTGACCTCATCGGCCTACTACACCTCTCCTCGATTACCCAGGTGGAAGAGGATACATTCAGGGAGATCTTCCTTTGGTCTCTAGACACCTTTGAGATGGTGATTTACTTATTTAGTTTCTGAATCACTAGTAGTCCCTGGGATCTCACTCATGGTAATTTTACGATCATCCTCAACATCTACTCCACTAACTTCATCACCTCCCCGGTATTCCTGACATTATATCTCAAACCAAACAAGGTTTGATGCTACACAGCTTCGGGCGAGGACCGCTAGAGATCTGTGGAGCCACTATAGTCTTCATACAACAAGGAGAACCAAACATTATGGTGTATCCTTGAGACTTCTATACTAATATTTGGTTCATGTTTGGATGGCTCATGGTGATGCTCATGGAAGTGTTATCCAGATCGAGTTCATCTTTATGGCTCTATCCATTGGTGGCTCAACCGTCAACATGGATAGGTAGTTTAGTGAGTTCTACAATACCCAAGAAAGGAGCAATTGAGATATGTTTATGGGAGGCTCTTTTATTCTCCATATGGCTATTTATCTTTTTTCCTTAAAGGAATTATAGCCTCTCACCACACACAGACCAATAGAGAGTATCAGCCTACTTTTGCTTCACAAGATGGGGCTTCTGATGAAGAGATTGAATATTTACTAGTGGGAATTGGGATATCCTGAGTATTCTAATGAGGCGCCTGTCCAAAATATAGTTTACCCCACCTTACCTACCCATAACCAATCCCCAACACTTATTTAAACTCCTTTACCACCTCTACCAATGAAACCCCCACCACCACCTCTACCACTTTCCCTACCCTATTTTTTCCACCGCCACCACTGGCCCTGCCACATCTACTTATACAACTCCTACTACATCGAACATATAGCCTAATATCTGGTTTATTTTGAATAAATAAAGAAAGATCTACCTTCATATAGGCATTCCCTTTGATGAACCATCCCATTTCACCGTCCCTACTCCACCATCATCCTCTTCATCCACCCACTGACTTACCTCTCCAAGCCCCAATCCATCATCAATCTGCACCCCACCTCCTTCCCTAGATGACCTGACCCCTAAGTTTATAGATCCCACTACACATAATGTGTATTTTGTGGAGAAATTATTCTAGGTAAAGGGACATAGAATTCAACCTTCCACTGAGTTGGCACTGATAGATCCAGCTTCTAGACACACAACCTCCATACTGATCAGCACCTCGCCTCCTCCATCCTCGATCGAACCTGCTTCCAACACTAGAACAACTAATATAGTGGTTGATCCCCCAAACCCTTCCACCATCGATGAAATCAATAGAGAGGTCCATATGAAGGTTCTCACTATTTAGTTAGGTACATCATATGCGTATCTCAATAAAAATGATTTTATTGTTTAGTTTTGTCATAGTTCCCTCCCCTTTTGTATTCTGTTTGGGTGACATTTTTGTACTACTTGTATTCCATTTTCCATATTGTATCATTTTTTATATATATAGATGGGATAATTTTTTTGAATCCCTGTTTCTGGTTTATTTTTGTTTCACTATTAAATTTCTTTTTCCATGTTTAGCTCTTTTTCCTTCTTTATGGTTATTGAAGCACTTATACCTAAACTATCTGCCCTCCTATAAAAGATGTCTCAGTATTTGGATGATATAGAGTACCAGCTTGAAGATATCTCACTAGATATCCATGATCAGATGGGGTCCCCAACATGATTATCATGTAATCCATTATTTCCTCTTTAGATTCATGCTCGGTATGCTCTTGAGGTGGTTAATACCACCAAGCATCCCTGCAAGCTTGATGACCAGGACACCGGTTTCTATAGAAAGTAGTGGACTTCTGAGAAGATGGATGATACTGAGTAATTAGTTTGTCTATTAGTCTAGTCATAAATGAAATTATTATCACTTTATGGGATGAAACCCATGTTTTTATTTCTTTTATTTATATCATGTTCTTAGAAACATTGTATTTCCATTTTCTATAATTTGTGTTTATAGGGCGTCTCAAACCTCACTATAATACCACACTATGTGTATCTAATATGTGTTTTATTAATTTACTCTATATTCACCTTCTCCTTTTTTTTAAAAAATTTATTAACCATGTCAAATAATGTTTTATGTAATGACCCAAACTGTTATATATAAAATTCCTCTTGTTTTTTAGTCAAATGTTTTATTATATAATATAGTTATCGAAAACACATAAAAATATTTGGTTTTATTATATTATTTCATATTTAAATTACTACTACAAATATTTATCACTGATAATAGGGTCGTTGAACAATGATAACATGATTATTATAAATATAGGTATCTACCAAATCCAATTGACGCAAACAAAGGAAGTGATGGCCTCAACCAATAGAAGCATACCCTATGAATCCCATTTATCAGTGTTTCTGAGGGAGATAGAATCTACAGGATTTAACCTTGACCAATTCAAATCTGATATCCAATAACTTAATCAAGATATAAGTTGTTTATAGTATAATATCTTTCTCATCAAGATCACGACATGAACCATGTACGTCAAACCACCCCATGAAAATCTCATTACCAAACACAATATTCTTAGGGTGTTTGTGGGTGTATTAAGGGGATGTGTATCAATACCCTAGTTGTATTACTATGTACATTATTTTTTATAGATTATTGGATATATTTTCATCCAATTATAATTACTTTTTAAATGTTTTTTATTTTAATACAATAAAATCTAAATTTTATTTTTAGGTAATATTAAAATTGAATTAAGGAATTTATTTTGATGAATTAATAGAGTTTTCAAAAAAATAATATTTTAATAAAATAATTTTTTTAAATAATTTTTTTTTAATATAAGTGATCATATATTTTTTACGAAGTTAAATGTAATTTTTATAAGGGATTGAAAATTGTTATTATCAAAAAACACATCATTTATCAATAAATGTCGGTTATTATTTTAAAAGTTAAAATACACATTTTTATAAAATTATTTAGATAAAATGAATATTATTTTTTGAATTATAATGTTGAAATTATAAAATGGTTAATTTTTCATAATTTTCTAAGACAATCGAATTATTAAGTAAAAATTAAATATCATATAAATATAATTTGTGTATTGTGACATCATAATGACCCAAAAGTGATGTAATAAATACTATAAAGAGAATACATGAAAAAATATATGTTTTCCATTTAAAATAATGTGATTTTATGTTTATTTCATTAATTTTGTAAATCCATTATAAACCCTCCAAAAGAATTAATATATTTTAAGGTTTTGAAATCATTTATTTAAGAGTATGACTTGCCTCCATATAAGAAAGAGAATTATTTTGTTAATTTATCCCTTTGGTATTATAAAATAATTTAATCCTCTCCCATTTGGTAGACACTATCTACAAAAACCATGGGAAGGTTGGTGGTTTTTGTTATTTTATTATGTAGAGTCCAAGATAAAATTAATAACAAAATATCACCCATTTCCTATATAAACCCACCTAAACACCCATTTATCATCACTCAAACTCCTTTTAACACATAACAAATATTCTCTACACACTCTAGAGTCCTCAAGAGATTCCCCCAGTCTCTCAATAAGCATCTACTAAGCATTAGGTATCACACACTCAAGTAAGGGATTTCACTCTTCTGATTTCCATTCAGACACTTATTTTGTATTATGTCACTTAAATTCCATTTTATTTTATGGGAATATGTTCTTATACATTATCCATAAATTTAATCTAACTTATAAATGATTAAATCCCCCTTTTCACTCTCATTTTTCCTCCCATGATCTTTTCTATACACCTGTTACCATCCTTAAGTATAGTTAGGATTCATTTCCTTATTCAGGATTCTTCATTAACTTTTTCCTTCTATTTCCAATTTCTAAAGTTGGGATATGTTTTATTCATGTACATGTTAAATTCCATTTTATTTCTATGTGATTAGATACCCCCTCCTATCTCATCAAAAAAATCATAAATCTTTAATTGATGTCATTATGCTGCCAAAATTTCACCGCGATTATCCATTCCAAGACAATTGTGTAGTGAATACCATACCCATTTTCTATCAAGGGTGTTCACATATATTCACATAAAATTTTTATTGGGGACTTACATATATAAATTCCACAATATTTTATCTTGTAATTAATTAATATGAGAATGAATCCATGTTGTATGATCTATGTGGCACACTATAGCATGAGAATAAAATAAATGTGATGGGTGAACCAATAATTATATAGTGCTCCAATTAATTGGTTAATGTTCAGTATCATGATATGTCATGTTGGGATAGGGATTGAAACTGATTACTTTATAGGGATTTATCCAGGATGATTTATTTTCAGTTATCCTTGACCTATGTTTATGATGTTGTGTTTTAAGTTGTTACCACATTTCCCATATTTCTAATATAATTATCATGTTATATCATGTCTCATTATTCATGTTTATGATTCCTACTCTTTTTATTCCCCATTAATATGACTTTTGTTACATATATTAATCTCTTTATGTTATTCAATATTTATTCCTTTACTATTATTTATATATCACCCCTATCATATGTATGTCCATAAGTTATCCCGTGCAGTTTTAAAATCAAGGAGTATTATGATCATGTTAAAGAATTTTTCAATAAATCTTATGTATTTTATAATCTTAAGTTATTATATAATGTACCTAATTCCAAAATACACTATACTTATCAATATTTCGATTTTTATTAAGTGTTATTTTATATAATATATCATGAATTAATGTGTAATAAAGAGAGGGGTTATTATAGTTGGTATTAAAGGGAATGTTTAGTTAATTTTTGGATTAGGATTAGAAAACTCCAGTGAAAGATTTATGGATAAGACTAAGTTTAAGAAAAAATAACTAAATTTCTTAAAGTGTATATTAATTGGTTTATCAATCAAATAAGTCCATTTATTGATACTATAAGTTGAAGCGGTTCTAGAATAGATATGCCTAGTGGTAACAACCCCGACCATGTGTGTCAGACCTAACTTGGTGTAACCTGGGACACAAAAATGGGCCTTACTGCACACCTGGTTTGATACTCTTGGGTAATCTGCTTTGTTAAAATCACAAGATCATTATGAACCATTATTAAGGGAACAAAAACATTCCCATAAGATTATATGGTATGAAATAGATTGTGGATAACATATATTGAATTTTATAAATTCATAAGTTAATAAATAAAATTTATTTATAAATTATCCCTTTAATATCATTGGATTATCCTTTATATGATTAATAGTTTAAAAATACTAATCCTTAAATTGAATTTTATTTTGTATAATAGCTAGAATTATGAGGAATCACATAAAAAATCAATGTGATGGGAAATGTGATTCTTTCCCAAATGAGATTCTCAACCTTATAGGAGTAGGAATTGTGAACTTTGTTATGATCCTCTCTCAACTGACTCAGTTTCTAAATAGAAATATAGATGTGGAGGAGAATCCAAATCCCCCTAAGATAGAACAAGTTAAAATAAATACCTTTATGCAAAAAAGTCCCCCAAATTTCAATGGATCATATAATCCATTAATCATGTAATAATGGATGAACTCTATTGAGAAGATATTCTTCATCCCTAAATATTCCTAACTAGAGAGGGTATTACTAGTTTTTTTTCATATGAAGGGAGAATATTATTTTTTATGGTCATTGATCAAGAATAAATAGCCTAAAGAAGAGATCAGATTGATGGAGTTGAAGGATTTACAGAAAAAAAATCAATAAATATTTTCCTCACACACTCCAACTTAATATTGATAAAGATTTTCTAGCTCTTAATAAAAAATGATGATGAATCTATCAGGGAATATAATTCTAAAATCACAAGAATTTCATGATAATCCTTTATTTTTATTTTTATCCCCCATATTCATGGTTTTCGACTTCTTTGGTGAGCTAAAACCAAGTCTAAAGAAATCCATGGTGATTCATGACTTTGATAGTTATGAGGAAATTTTCTGATGTTCCCTTAAAGTTGAGCTAGTGATTGTAGAATATCAAGGGTATCATGGGGATAATAAGTATAAAGTAGTGTTTAATTCTGTAGGTCTAATGGATAAATATAATGGAGAAAAGAAATATCAACATCCCCTTATCAAATGTGTGGAAAGAATCACCCCATAAATTTCCTAAGGGGGAGAATAAATGCTTTAGGTTCTTGAAGGATGGGAATATAGCTAACGATTATCATCAAGAGAAACTCACAATTGTGACAGAGGAAAGGAATGATCTAGCCCTCCCTCAGTGCTTTGTTCATTTCTTCAACTACAAGGAACTAGGGAAATTTTCAAATCAATTCCCTAATCCAAGGTTTTTCAGAGAAAATCAACAACCTCAAAGTCATCAAGGGTGAGATTTTTATATCCTGACTAATGAGGTGGATCCTGAAAATGAAGTGGTGAAAGGTACTCTAGTTATTCATTAAAGAATATAGAACATAATTTTTTATTTTTTTTCTCATAATAATTCTTTCATATAATGAATTTTTATTATACCTATTCAAAAACCATTACAAAGAATGGAAGTACATTAGTTGATGAAAACATAAAATGAAGAAATTATTACATCCCAAGTATATAACTCCTCCACTGCCCTAATTTGTGGGTTTAAATTACCATAAAACCTTTTCATACTCCCTTTTATGGAATTTTATGCACTTTTTGGAATGTATTGGATTTCCCTATATAGAGCCAATATAAATTTCCATGAGAAGGATATCACTCTCCCTATTGTAAATCAACCCCTAATTCTATATAGGTGTAAGAATGAGGGTAAATATTCTTTATCCCCAACATATAAAGCATGGGTGGTATTTCCCTACAAGAAGTAATATCTTGCTAAAATTATTGATTCTAAGTAAACAACCTTCCTAAAAGACATGCCTATTGTGAGGGAATATGTTGATGTGTTTCTCGAGGAATTTTCTATTCTTCCTCCTAGATGAGAGGTTAAATTTTCAATGAATCTTACACATGGGGAATTTCTATTCTCCAAGACTCCATATAGAATGGATTTTGTGGAACATGAGGAGATAAATAAACAACTACAAGAGAATTTGGATAATGGATTCATAGGCCTAAGTTCTTCACTATGGGGTGTAGCAGTCCTCTCTATCAAGAAGAAGGATGAGTCAATATGCCTTTGCATTGATTATCATGAGCTCAACAAGATAAAAATAAAGAACAAGTATCTTATTCCACTAATTGATGTCTTGTTATATTATATTTTTAGAGAAAAAAACTTCAACAAGTTGGATCTACAATAGGTATATTAGCAAGTTAGGGTGAAGAAGGAGGATATCCCTAAGACAAGTTTTTGTACAGGGTACATGTACAATGTGTTCATGTTAATTCCATTCAGACTCACTAATTCTCCAGAAATCATTATGGACTTGATTAATATAGAATTTAGATATTCCCTTGATAAATTATTTGTGGTATTTATAGATGATATTCTAATATAATCTAAAATAAATGAGGAGCATGAAGAGAATCTGAGTACTATGATAAACACCCTACGAAAGGATAAGATCTATTAAAATTATAAAAAAATGTGAGTTCTAGTTGAAAGAGATATCTTTATTGGGGAATATCTTCATAAGAAATGGTATATCTATGGACCCATAAAATATAGAAGCAATTGAAGTATGGGTGATGCCAACATCTATGACTGATATTTGTGGTTTCCATGGATTAGTTGGGTACTATCATCTATTTGTGATAAATTTCTCAAATATTTCAAACCATCTTACCAAGATAACTCAAAAGGGACTCAAGTTTTCTTGGAATGATGAATTTGAAGAGACCTTAAAGGATTTGAAAAGGAGGCTTATCACTACCCATAATTGGAAAACTTTTTGTAGTATTCAAAGATGATTCTAAGAAGGGATTGGGTTATGTGTTGATGTGGAATGAAAAATTCATAGCCTGTGATTCAAGGAAATTAATATTTCATAAATAAAACTACCCAACACATGATCTATATTTGGATTTACTGATCTTATATTTAAGACTATGGTAGAATTTTCTTTTTTGGAAGAAGTGTGAAATATATACATATCAAAAAATTCTCAAGTATATATTCACAATGAAAGTGGTGAATATGCACCAATGAAAATTGTTACAGATGATAAAATACTATGACTACTCAATACACTACCATCATAGTAAGAAAAATAATATTATAGATTCTCTAAGTAGAAAGGATCCAGTAATTCTATAATTGAAGAGAATTGAGAAGGATCCAATCTTTATGGATTTGAAAAAGATGGACATGGGAATAATAAAAAAAGTAACATCATAAATCCTTTCACAAATTATTTCTTAACCATCTCTTATGGAGAAGATAAATTATTCTCAAATAATTGATGTGGGAATTCAGAAGAAATTTGAAACATTAAAAAAAGGTAAATCCTCATAGGTCATTGTTACTAAAGGAGAAATGTGAGATTTTGTTAAAGAATATGTGTTCTATTAAATCCTAAGTTAAAGAAGGAAATGTTTGATGATTCACATAGTTCGACTTTCCCCATTAACCCAGGAATCACAATGATGTATCGAGATCTATGTGAGAATTATTGGTGGTATAATATGAAGAATGATATCACTGAATATACATCAAAGTGTGTTATGTTAGAAAGTTAAGGCTAAAAGTCATAAGTATAAGGGAATCATGAAACTATTACCTATACCAAAATGGAAAGGGGATAACATCACCATGGAATTTTTCACTAGAAATATGAATAAATCTAAGGGAAACAATGATATATGGGTTTTTTTGGATCATATTGCAAAGAAAACTCACTTTATAGCAATTTGATATGACTTCACACTGGATCAAATTGCTTGGATACACATCAGAGAATTGGTAGGAATCCATAGAGTACCACAATCAATTGTATCTGATAAAGATCTAAGATTCACCTCTATTTCTATAATAGTATACAATATTCCCAAAACACTAATCTGAAATTTATTATGTCATATCATCCTCAAATAGATGGCCAATCTGAGCAAATAATTCATACACTATAAGGCATGTTGAGATAAATTTATATGGACTTCAAGGTAGGATGGGAAAAACATCTTCCTCTAGTATAATTCTCTTATAAAAATAGTTTCCACTTGATTATCCAAATGGATCCCTATAAAACAATATATGGGAAGAGGTGCATAACACCTACATGTTGGGATGAAGTTGGGGGAAACTTCTAGGCCCTAAAATGGTCGAGGAAATGGTGCAAAACTTTAAGATCATTCAACAATACATCAAGGATGTTCAGATTTAATAGAAGACTTATGCTGAAAATCATTGATGAGACAAATATTTTGACATTGGATATACGGTATTCCTATATATATCTATATGGAAGAAATTGATGAGATTTTTAAATAAGGGAAAGCTTATTCCAGGTTAAATTATTCCCTTTGAGATCCTTGATTTCATTGGAGGGGTGGCTTACCAACTAGCACTTCTACTAAACATATCTCAAGTGCATGATGTATTCCATGTATCCCTCTTGATAAAGTACATACTTGAAACCTCACATGTACTAAATACATAGGTGGTACCATTCTATAATGACATTTCCTATGATGAGAATCTGATGATGTTCTTATATCTTAGAGACAATATTCTATAGAATAAGACAATGCACCTGGTCAAAGTGTTGTAGAGAAACAAAAAATTTGAAGAAGTGATGTGGGAATTGGAGGAGGTAATGAAACATAGTTACCCTCATTTATTTTAGTGTGGGAAATGAAAATTTTGAGGGAGAAATTTCTAAAGGATGAAGAATGTAACGACATGAATTGTTATAAATAAAATTCATCTTTTGTTTTAATCAAATGAATTATTAAGTATTATAGTTATAGAAAACACATGAACTTATTTTGTTTTATTATATCCTATAATATTTAAATTAATATTAATCATCTTTATCATTGATAACATATCCATTGAAAAATTATCACATGATTAGTATAAATATAGGGTTTTAACAAATTCAATTGATATGGACAAAGGAAGTGATGTCCTCAACCAGTACGATCATACCCTATGAAGCCCATTTATCAGAGATTCTGAGGGAGATATAATCTCTATTATTTTCCCTTAACCATTACTAATATGATATTCAACAACTTATGCAAGACTAAAACCACTTACAGGAGAAGTTCAATTTCATCGAGATCACAGCCCAAACCATGTATGTCAAACCACACCATGAAACACTCCCCATCGTGCACCTTAATCTTAGGGAATGTTCGGGTGTATTAAAGGGATAGGTATCAATACCCTAGTTATATGATTATGTACATTATTTTTTATAGAAAAATTAATATATTTTCATCATCTTATTATTACTTTATAAATTATTTTAGTTTTAATACAATAAAAACATAAATTTTATTTTTTGGGTAACATTCAAACTCAATTAAAGAATTTATGTTAATTAATTAATGGATTTTTTAAATGAAAAAAATTATTAAATATTATTATTAAATAGTTTTTATTAAATATTAATGATTTTATAATTTTTATGAATTAAAATATAATTTTTATGAATTAAAATGTTCAAAACTGTTATCATAAAAAATCATAGTATTTCTCAATAAATGTTGATTATTATTTTAAAAGATAAAACAAAAATATTTCAAAAATTATTTATATAAAATTAATATTATATTTGCAATCAAATTTTAAAAGTTATCCAATAGTGAATTTTTTATAATTTTATGAGACAGTCGAATTATCGAGTAAAAATTAAATACCATATAAATAAATATTGTGTACTATGAAATCATAATGACCCACAAGTTATTTAATAAATACCAAGGCACTCCCATTTTTTAGAAAGAATTGGAAAAACATGGGAAGGTTTGTGGTTTTGGTTATTTTATTATGTAGAGTCCAAAACCAAAATAATAAATAAATCCCCTTCATTTACAATATAAACCCACCCAAGATCCCATTTAACTTCACTAAAATTTCTTATAATATTTCCATAATCTTCCCTCTACTATATATATTACCCCTAATGTGAAACCATGATCTCAAGAATCCCTAACCAAGTGTTTGGAATCCCACACTCATGTAAGGGATTTCTCTCTTCTCATTTCCATTCAAGCACTTATTTTATGTTATGTCTCTTAAGTTCCATTTTCTGGTGTTGGGATAAGTTATTACATATTCTCGTTAATTTAAATTTAATGTATAAATTTTTATATCCCCCTTTCACTTTCATTAAGCCTCCCTTGATCATTTATGTACACATATTACCATGTTGAAATATATTTCGGATTCTTTTCTTTATTCAAGATTATTCATTAACTTATACCTTATATTTAAAATCTATAATGATGGGATATATTTTTCCATGTCCATATTACTTATCATTTTATTTACATTTGATGAGATTCCCCCTATCATATTATCAAACCATTTTTATTAATATTTAAGTGATGTCATTATGCTTCTAAAATTTAACCGTGATTTTCCCTACCAAAAACATTATTTAGTGAATACAATTCCCCTTTCATATTAATGGTGTACAAATTTATACACATATAATTTTGATTGGGTGATTACATATATGTTTTCTACACTCCTTTATCATGTAATTAATTATGATGATTAATGAATCCATGTTGTATGATCTTCATGGCACACCTAAGCATGATAATGAAATGAATGTAATGGGTGCGCTTGAAATTATATAGCACTAAATGAATTAGGTAATGTTTAGTATTATGATATGTCATGTTGGGAAAGGGATTGAACCTGACTCCTTTATTTTAATTTTTTTCATGATTTATTGGTAGTTATCCTTAACATGTGTTTATGATGCAATGTTTTAAGTTGATTTCATGTTTACCATGTTTCATTTATGATTATGATGTGATATCATGTGTCATTGTTCATGTTCATGATTCCTACTCTTTTTATTCCCCATTAATATACCTTGTATAACGATTATTACTCTATTCATGTTGTTCTATGTTTTTCCCATACTGATATTTATAGCTCACCCCTTTCTTATGTATGTCCCCAGGTTATCCCGTGCAGTTTTAAAATTCATGGAATATTATGATCATGTTAAAGAAGTTTTCAATAAAGATAATGTATTTCCTTATCTTATGTTCTTATCTAATGTACCCAATTCCCAAATACACTATACTTCTCGATCATACAGGTTTTATTATGTTTAATATTATATAATAAATCATAAATTAATGTGTAATAAAGATCTGTGTTGTTATATTTTAGCTAGTGTGGGTATTTTGGTCTAATAATTGATGTAGGTGGCTCAATTTCAAATCATCATCCACCTAGAATCCCCATGGAATGAAATTCATTACAGGTATCTCTTAATTTCATAATTGTAATCTCAATTTTAATTTACTTTATTTCTATGATTCTATTGATATCTTCCCCATAGTGTTTCTAGAATAGTTTGGAAACTATATAATTTTAAATATAGGGGAGTTTTTATTGAGGTTTATTGTCAACACACATGAATTATTTCCTTTTTTCATTTATTTAGGAGGTGTTCTTATTTGAAATAATTATTTAAAATTGAAATATCATTACACACATTTAAATAAAAATAAAATTTTTGTTGCGGATTGCGAATATTCATTTTTAGTAATGTTTATAATTTTTAGCATGATTTATGAGTTTATAACTTTAAATCAAATTTATGATTCTAAAATTTTATTTTTTTATTAAATTATTACCGAATTTTATACACTGATTGATTGAAATTTATTTTTATATACTCCCGTTTTTTGTAGGATTATTTACCTACACAATCATCATATTTTTTTATCATATTTATTGTGATATAAATAGTAACTTTAAAACTATCAAAACGTACATTGAGATCTTATTTCACATATGATTGAAAATTTAAATTTTTAAAATAATTGAGGAAATCAGTATGAGACACTTTTTTCTGTGACCCACCTATACATATTTTCTTATATAGCTCATAGAATCCATGAATAACCTTGTTGGGATGGATCCGTTTCAAGAATATTATCCCTTCCTACAATGGTCTTGGTAAGATGCATGATTATCCTTTGAAAAATTGTGGGAAAATTTTCAATTTTTATTGACATGGGATGTTAGCATTGTGGAGAAATACAACAACTCATTCACTATACTGATATGATGTGTTCCATGATTAATTTTTTAGTTTTCTTTACTTACATGTTCCTTTGAAAAAGGAAAAATGAAAAGAAAAATAAAATGGTATAGGGTTGTGTATTAGGAGGTTAAAAATCCCTATTACTATAAAGATGAATCGTATCATGGATCTTATGTGGTCAGGGGATGGATATGCGATCTGACCTGAACATGAATTTCAAAAATTAAATAAAAATAAATTACTAAACACGGGAACATTTTTTATACCTACTTGATGTCCTAATGGACTCAATTTTAGCTGTAGAGCATGGACAATTTTTTTCCATGAAAAGTGACTTTACTGCATTATTCATGAATTTCATGCATTATATTTTAGAGTTTACCCTCATTTTAAGCTAGATATTTTATTTTCTACCCACCTTCCCTCATCCTCGGAGGCAATTAAACCCTATTGCTGAATTCGTCCTGATTTATTTTGTATTTTTATTTATTAAGTAGAGATGATAGAACCAGTGAAAGATTATGGTTATTAAAGTGTATTAAAGCTATGATAATAACTCTAGTTACATTTTAACATGAGTGATGGGAAAACATTTATTGTGAGGAAAATGGAAAAATGGGTATAATAATTAAAGTAATGTTATGAAATTATAGTTAAAGGAGGATATAATATAAAAATATAATTGAACCATGATGAATGATTTATGTTCTATGAAAAAGTTATTCTAATGGACGGTCTTTTTTGTGTTACACTTAGTTAAATTTTTTTGGTTTTAATGAAATTTTCATGTTTTGAAAATTGTTTCTTTTAGAATACCTATTGAGATTATTTTTTCTTGTGGAGAAGAAATTATTCAAGTGTTGGGGAATTTGATAAGATAAATTTAAATACACATATTTGATACATTTAATTGAGTATTGTTCATTTTATATTTGATAATATATTGGGTTTGGGTTTTTTCATAGGAATTATGAATTTAGGATTCAAAGGATGAAAAGATAAAAAGTTACAAAAATAGGATTTACATGTCATGTAAAACATAAATGAAATGTAATACTTATTCATAGAATGCCATCAGAATCCATTGACCAATTCATGAATAATTTACCTGATTTGAATCTCATAAACATTTTGTACATACATTATATGTCGTACAGATTTCAAATTCAGAATCCCACTAAAAGGGAGTCAAATACATGGTGTGAAGAGATTACAAGATGTGAAATGTTAGAGATCCAACTCAATAAAATATACAGACCAGTTTTAAGGAGAAAACATGGATCTTAAATACACACTATGTATCATGATAACATTACCTGCATATGTCGAGATAGTGGCCAATTAAAATAGTACACCACTTGAATGCTTTACATTTCATGAACTTTTTGACCTTTTAATATTTTTTTGTGATAAAGATCATAGAGTCTCCAAACCTATGAGTATTATCTCATTTATTCTATCAATTTCTACAATTTTCCCTTCCAACCTAGTTTTAATTCATTCCTTCATTTATTTTTTGAAATCCTTTTTATTGTTTAATCATTCTACGTTCATTCAACATCTATTGCAATTAAGATTTCATTCAGATCCTGTCATTCAATAATAATTATTGTTCATCATAAATTATTATTATTATCTCTCTATTTCTTTATTCCAAGTATGTTTTTTATTAGATTTTTATTTCTTTTGGTTGTTTAAAATTGATTCTTCCTTGCTCTAAATTTTTAGTTTCTTATTTTTGAATCATTTTATGATTATGTTTAGAATGCTCTATATTCCATTTCCTTTGATCATTACTGTCAGGAATGAATAATACAATTAGGGTTAGGGGTCAAGAGTAGGGGTGTTTTTCTGCCTAATGAATCCATGAGTTAAACATTGGTAACCCTACATCTAGTAATTAGGTTAAAAATTACTATTCATCACATTTTGTTATACAACCTTTGTCATGGGAGGTATAATTGGATGAACCTGACCTATATGGAGTTAATAAGGTTATGAATATTAGGCTGTGATAATTTCTGTGTATAATTTAAGATTCATTCACCTAGGATATTAGATATACTTTGACCAAGGTATAGTTTCAGCATGGGTAAATCTAGTTTGTCTGACCAAAACAGGATGATGATCCTTGAACTGCATTGCAGCCTAAGTCATAGGCTTATTCTATTCTAAATTTAGGATTATCTTATTCCAAGAGCCCTGAAATTGACCATGATTCCTTCTTAGGTGTCTAAATTAAAACCAAATTACCTAGTTTTATAAAAACCTGATATTGAAATGTGAACTTAAGGAATTATTTCAAAGTATTTTGTTTGAATGTTTTCTTTATTTCTAGTAATCTCTATAGGTTTGACCCTACACTAATGCTTTACTACACCCTAGTTTTAAGTGTATTTTGGGATTATAAATTTATAATTTGATCAATTTACATGTCAATTAAATTATACCTATAGGTACATCAAATGTTTTTCCATTTTTGAGGATTACTTTTTCCTAGGCCTAATAGCCTTCAGATCAAACCTGAGATTACCTCACCCCCTCCCCTTTTATTCTTTTTCCTTCCCCTTTTCCTTTTATATTTTTCACCTATTGGCACACCTACATTCTCCCTATCTCTATCTATATGTCTCTCTCCAAGTTGTTACATTCACTAAGGACCCTAGACTCATTCAAAGAGTGTGGGTTCATAAGGAACAAGTCTCTTTTATACTAAGATTGATAGAATAATTACTACACATAGTCGCTTCACAATTCCTGAGTGAAAACCCCTTACGCGGCCACACCTTCAATAACCCCAATGTGTGTCACCTAATTATTAGAGTGAGCATCTAGCACCAGAGGATCATACCGTAATGTAATATAGCTTTCCATCCATTAATGTTGATATGACCAGCATTTTGTAACCAAAAAATTAGGCACACAATTTTGAAATAAAAATTGGAATCATCCATATAATCCAGAACAAGAGGAAAATTAGGGGGCTTCAAATATAATACCCCAATGATCATATTTCAAATATCTTAGAGCTTTGTGATACCTTTAACAAACAAGTCATTGTTTCAGGCATAATTAGGCTTCGTGTCTTCCCAATCTCCTTGCATCGTCAAGTTAATAATTAGCTAAAAAATCAATCTTTGGAGTCAATGAAGACTTAGGATGATCTAGAAAATAAGTTCCTTGAAAAATATTTTTCACTCATCTGAATATTAAAATTAGGAAATGACATTCAAAACTTCACCTATATGGGTAGGGAATAATCTTAGGTGGCATGGGAAATATTTATGGTGCTCACTAGAAAATGCACACATCATGGATTAGATGTGTTGTTACAATTGAAAACAATCTATTAGGGACTCCATATTCCTACAAGAACCTCACTAAATGCCACCAATGATGGCAGATTAATATTTAAGAGGCCAATATTCAGCCAAAAAAATTTAAAGAAGTTTCCCACAATTCTAATCTATGGAAAACTAATATAGGACTTCCTTGGTGAGGAACCCATATAGTGGAGGAATTTACCCACCTCATAGCACAAGTGGAAGCCCTTAAAAAGAAGCTTAAGTATTTATAATTACCTACTACACCACCACCTCCTCCAGGTTTGATCAAAATAAATGTGGATGGTGCTTCTAAAGGAAACCCAAGACCAGCAGGTTATGGAGATATTTTCAGAAATCACCTGGACCAGGTTCTTGGATTTTTCTATAGATCATGCGGCCTCTCTACTTCTATTGAAGCTGATATGATGAAAATTATACATGCCATATCTTTTTTATAGAATGCACAATTGGAATAATATATGGATTGAGAGTGATTCTACGACAATCATCCAAGCAATCTGGAACAGCACCACTCAGCTTGCTTGGCCTCTCACTTCTCGATGGACAGATTGCTTGAACTCTATGGTTGGCCTCAACTTCATCGCCACACATATATATCGGGAAGCCAACTGTATTATTGATGCACTTTCCAATATTGGTGTTATTCATGAGCTTCTTTGGATGGATGACCTCCCCTCTGATCTCATCCCCATCTATGTTAGAGATGTCTGTAAAAACCCCAACTTTAGACTCGTGTAATCCTCTCTTTCTCTCCCCTCCTTCTTCTTTTTATTAATAAAAGTTCCTTTTACCTATAAAAAAACCTACTACACCACCACCCCTAATGCTCCTATAATAGAGATTCAATCCTATAAAATGTGTGGAGGCCCAATCTCAACCAAGATAGAAGGGCAGGCATAGAAGATTTCCAATTCCATGATTTTAAAAATGTCAAATAAAATAAATAAAAGCAGTATCCCCAAAAATATAAATAATAAAAATGTTATAAAATACAAGATCAATAGTATCCATAATAATAAAACCAAGGTTTTTATCAATAGCAGAGTTTACATGCACCACCAAGAAATCACAGACAACCTGGGTATCCACCACACGATCCATCTCCTCAACCAAAACAACATTTTCACCAACATTTTCCTTGATCTCAATAATTTCAACCAAATTAGAAATAATTATATAAACGTCCCCTGCTATGAAAATTGATACAAGCACAACCTATTTAATCCAATCATGAAAACCTTCTCACTACCTTCATTCAAAAATTATACCAAAGGAAAAAACCTAATAAACTGAAATGTAAAATCACGAGGTTGCACTACGCAACCCAGAACATCAAATAGGGAAAATCACTAAGACTTTATCTGATCAACAATTGGGTACTTTTCCTAGTAATAATGATTCTCATCTAAGGAATGATGTAAAATTTATAGTTTTTATAAGAGGAAAGATGATGGAATTTCAGAATCCATGTGGAGATAGGAGGGAGTATTTTGAATAATATGATAAAGCTATTCAATGGAAAACATTATAAGTAGAACCAATTGAGAAATATTTTATTAAGGAGAATCCTGAAAAGGGAAATTTATATTTGGGACTTCCACCATACATTCCACCTCTCTACTTCCCCAAGAGGGTGAGATGATCCAAAAAGGAATGGAAATATAACAAATTTCTTGAGAAGCTAAAATAATTTCACATCATAATTACATTTTATAAAGAAATTTCTAATTTTTCTACCTATGAAATATTATTTTAAGACTTTATATCTAGATAAAAATAGATGAAATACTTAGGATGCAACTCTTTATATGTCGAGTTCTCCATAGTTTTCTATCATAAGCTTCCTAAAAAATGAGATACCCTAAATGTTTCTCAATTCCTTGCACTATCGGGACATGTAATTTTGAAGGATCCTTGCGAGATATTGGATCAAGTGTAAATATAATGTCCATAAGTGTTTAAGAAAAAGTTGGGGCTTCAAGAAATAAAACCATCAAGGGTGGAACTCTAACTTTCTGACCGCTCATTCAAGCAGCCTCAAGGATTACTCAAGGACATCCTAGAAAAATATGGATAATTAGTTTTTCCTACAGATTTCCTCATCATGAACATGGAAGAAGAAGGAAATCTTCATTTTATTTTAGTAAAACTGTTTCTCACCACTGGGAATGCAATAATTGATGTTAACCAAGGGAGATTGATATTCAGAGTTGGTGATGATAAGGTTGTGTTCGATTTAGTTAAGTCCACAGATAAAAGTGATGATTTTTTGAATTGTAAATCCATCTCTATTACTAATAATAAATATGTTTATGTGATTAGTAAGTATAGAAATAAAAAAAACCTCCTATTTAAAAGGTATGAAATTTTCACAAGAACATGAATTACACTATACCTCTTATAAGGAAGGTCATCCCACCATTCATCCACTATGTTTCCAAGAATCTCTCTATAAGGAGTATCTATTCAAAATTAAAGTCTTTTTCATCAAAACATGTATAGAACTAGAAAATAAATAAATCACTAAATGATATTCTACCCAAGGTAGGCTTAATATGTTAGAAAAGTTCAATTTAGCCTTTAAGAAACTGTGATATTGCTAGTATCTTATTAAGAGGACCTAAGTCAAAATGGGCACAAAATGAAAAAAAATCACATCTTGTAAACATAAAATGACATGTAAATATCAATTTTCATAAAAAATAAGAATCATATCATTACACATAGTTTATCGAATAAAATATGTGTAAGTTTTGAGACAACATAAATATTGTAAACCCTAAGTTCATGGATCTCACCCCCCCATTGTTATTCTCCTCCCATGCATGAGACCTCCCCATTGTTCTACCTCGTCTCCTTATCCCATATACTAACCCTCATCCTTATTCCTTTCCTTCTGTCACTTTCCACCCCTCTCTACTCACTCCATCCTCACCTTCTCCTCTATACCAACTTTTTGGTATGGACCGAATGAAAATGATTTGCACCTTGTCTACTAAACATGCACCTAAGTGTGATCAGGTGCCTCTTACACCCATACGATGGAAGGATGCACAATCCCCACCACCCATAGATCCATCCTCTTCAACCTGTAATTCCTAATCCACCATCGCTTCAACTTATGAGGGGTCATAGGCATCTCAATAGGGTTGTAGGAAGTTTCCCACCCCCACATTCACCCTTTCCTCCTCTTATCTTTACTAGAGAACCAGATCTAGTTGGCCTACATCCATGTGCAGCTTGTGAGGACCGACATGACACTAGACCTCACTATGCTAAAGTGTATCCAGATCCACCATGAGGTCCTTGAGCTTATTGGGTAGATTCGCCTCTCTTAGACTACATAGTTGCAAGAGGAAACATCTAGAGAAATCTTCATTTAGGTACTAGACACCTTTGATCTATCCACTGATTTCATTAAGATTCAACTTGCCATTAGTCCATGAGAGCTCACCCTTTGATATTTTTTTGTTTTCCTCGGCATCTACTCTACTAACATCACTACCCCCTGGCCATCCCAACATTACATATCTTTAATAACAGTGACTATGAGTCATGTTTTTGGGAGAGTATATCTGGTGATCTAAAGAGAAACTATAACCCTTGAATGATGAATATCACCCAGCTCTACAATGCCACCTTGAAGATTCACCACCAGGATTTAGCTCATGCTTATCTAGATTTTGGTGATGCTCATGAAAGTGTGATCTAGATCGAGGTCATCATTCATGATTCATCCATGGGAGTCTCAATAATCAACATGGACAAGTTTTTCATCAATTTATATTTCACCCTAGTGAGGAAGAATCTATTTACACCAATGTGAGGATCTTTTATTACCCATATGGATAGAAATATTATCTTCTTTAAGGCAGCACAGCCTCTCACCTCACATGGATTGATGGATAATATATTCTTACTCTTGATCCATGTGATTAGGATTTTTATGAAGAGTATGAGTATATACTAGTGGGTGTTAGGATATTTTGGGGATGCAGATGAGGAACCTTCCCACCATGCAGCTAACCCTAATTCAGCTACCCATGACCTAGTATCTGCCACTTTTTCCACCTCTATTTCCACCTTTACCCGTATTAGCACCACCACCTCCTCCATAAATTTCCATGCCCCTATTTTTACCCCCACCACCACTGACCTTTCCACATATGATCCGGACCCTCATCCTCAATCTGACCTATAGCACGCTATCCAGTTTCTTTTAGAGAACCTATGAAATATCTTCTTTCATTTTGTCATTCCCTTTGGTGAACCATTTTATTTAACCATCCCTCATCCATAATAAACCTTAGAATCCACCCAACCACATACCTTTGAAGGTGGAATGTATGGATTTATAATGGATTGGGGGCTGCAGGTGTAGGTCGGTGGGTGGATTATGAGGCCAATGGTTGAGTATGAATGGAGAAATTAGATGTTTCACTGAATATAATTCAAATATGAAGGAATATCTGGTGATGGTTCTCTAGAAGAAATTAGATACGAGACCGTAGGTGAGATAGAGAGGAAGGGGAATGAGAATATGTGACATAGCCAGTGGTGGTAGTGATAAAAGTAGTGTTAGGGAATGTTTTTGAGGTCATAACATGGTAAGAGGCAGTAATGGGGGTGGAAATAGTGGTGGATGCTATGTCATGGGATGGTGAGGAGGGGTAAGCTACATGTTGGGAATTCTCTTTATCAACATCCTCATGATATCTTGGTGCCCCTGGTAAAAACGCCCACTCTTAATTAGAATCCCCATATTCTAGTGTAGAATCAGGTTGAAACTCTCGATCATTCTGACTGAGGTAAGTACTTGTGCTTCCTCGAAGGCACTGAAATTCCTGGATAGTTGGTAATAAAATATCCTCCCAAAAATTTCCCTTGAGTCCTCCTTGACTTGATATAGTAGAACTCACCTAACTACCCATCCATGTTTATGGTTGGTATTCCCATGGTTGATGTTATAATGATGACCTTGATTTGGCTCAATCAATTGTTATTATCACCATGAGCTAGCAAAGTATGAACCAAATCCTAGTGGATATTCCTCAAGGAAAAACCATGGAGATGGATTCTGTTCATCGTACAAGGAACATAGGGGATCTAAAAATATCTATAGATATTTTCCCAATTCCATGAAACATAGGCCTTATTAATAATGAGTTGCAATGTTGGGAAGACCGGGGAGGTGATTAATTTAGTGGATTAGATAACAATATGGACAAAAAAAATTACAAGGGTGAGCTTCTAAGGAATATCACTCATTTATAACATGATACATTCCAAGCGAGGCTCAAAGGTGGAAAGGAATTAGAGTAATGCCTCCCTAAAAGTCTTATCTCACACCTAGGTAATCTAGGAGAGGTGTATGTGTCTAATGAGGTCAACAACCTCCTGGTGGATCTGTACCCACTCAATAAAAGTGAGTTCTATTGTTGTATTTGTCCTTATAGGATAATCTTGGAGATTGAATGATACAACCTGGTGATCTGATGAAGAGAAGATGATGCAAGGGTGGAGGTGTGGGATGGTAACACCTTGTGACCCTCCATAATATTACCATGAACCCTTGAGATCTAAAGATGATGTAGAGGCATAATTGAAGGTTAAAGAGGGTGGATATTCAGGCTTTGTAGAAGGTGTATTATTCCACTACTTGGGTAGTGGATTCATCTCATCACACTCTAGAGTGTGTTTAGTAGGTGAGGTGTTAACCATTGTGCTTCGGGCCATGTCAGAATGTGACGATGGAGTTTCAGGTGGTGATAGAATGATAGGAGAGGGGTTGAAAGATTTCATATGGGATAAAGGATGAGGAGGTTTGGTATTTTGGTGTAGGGGAGGAGGAGGACTAGTGGGGAGGTCTCTCACATCGGAGGAGAAGAACATGTGGGTGGTGCGAGCCCTAAAATTTGGGTTCATGGGATTTAAATGGTCTCAAATCTAACTCATCGTGTATTTAATATATGGCGTGTAATGCTAAAAAAAAATTTGCAACCTTCTATATTTACATGTCATGTAAGGGTTGTGTGGCATGTATTTGGCCTTTTTTAACATTTTTTGTTGTATCCTATTAACAATATAAAAACTAATATAAACTATCCTAATTTCTAAACTAAACTATTCTAACATATTAAACCTACCATGAGTTTTCTACTATTCATTTCATTATTTATATTCAAGAGATAGAAATGTTTTGATGCAGAATAATTCTACTGTGAGGAGATACCCCTTATAGAACAATTCTTCAAAATATAGGGGGGAGATGGTGGGACAACCCTCCTTGTAATAGTTACATAATAATTCATGTTCTTCTAAAAATTGGGTCCCCTTTAAATATAATTTAGTTTTTTATTTAAATACTTACTGGTCACTTGGCCATCTTTCTTATCAGCAAGAGATATTGCTTGAAAATTCCATGACTTGTCGATTTTATTAACGACATTTACTAAATCGAACAGAACTAATTCATCACCAACTCTAAATATCAATCTCCCTTTTTTAACATCAACCAGATCCTACCAAATGGTGATAAATGGTCTTCCTAAACTAAGGTAAATATCTATTTATTCTTCCATGTTCAGGAGTAAAAATAAATTGGGAAAATGAATTTCCCAACATTTACTAGGATGTCCTTGAGTAATCCTTGATGATTCTTGACTGAGTAGTCAATAAGTAAGATTTTCACCCTTTTTGGTTTTAGTTCTCAAAGCCCCATATTTTTTTAAACACTCATGAGAATGAAATTGATATTTTTTCCAAGATCACACAAGGCTCTTTCAAAAGTAAATTTCCCAAAAGTGAAAGGAATTGAGAAACTTCATCGGACTCAAATTTTTGTAGAAAGCATCCATTGTGAAACTGTGGAGAACTCTTCATTTAGGTAGATGACTCCTAAGTCTTCTATTTTCTGTTTTAGATAGAAATTATTTATAGTATCTTTCATCGATGATCACCTGAGAAATTTTTTAGCAAATTGAATGTTTATGTGAAATTATTTAAATATATCTATAAATTTTTTATATTTCCCCTTTATTGAGTTGTATTTTACTCTCTATAAATGGGATTGGTGTCATGTATGGTGGAAGTGACACATATAAATTATCCTTCTAAGTATTCTCTTTAATTCAGGATTTCTTAGTTGGTTCTACTTTTAATGTTTTCCCATGACTAGCTTTATCAGATTCTTCTGAAAAATCTCATCTCTTCATGGCATCTGGGAGTCCATCGTCTTTATAATTTGAACAACTATATATTTAGCCTCCTCTCTTGGATGAGATTCGGTATTACTGAGAAAAATACCCAATATTATATTAGATAATGTATTAATGATCATCCCAATATGACAGTCCAGGTTGAATAGTATATCCATTTGGTTTTGGATTTCAGTTTCTTGGGATTTCATCCTTTGGTTTTCTTTCTACACAAAATAAGTGAGCATGTTTTGAAGATTGTATTAGAGAGGTTGGTATTTTTGTGGTGGTCTTATCAGAGGTTCTTGATATTACTACTACTAAGCTAGTAGAAACTATTGAGGTTTAGGAAAATGTTAATGAAATTGTTTATGTGGTCTAGAAGTTGGACCTCACGGGGGTTACTCGGGTGGTCCCTGATTTATTGGTGGCTCATATACACTACTCATTTGATAATAACCTTGGTCTTGGTGTTTAGGATACTATTAAGATGGACTTTTATGAATGTTTTTCTATTGATATTATTAGAGATTATTATTTTGTTTATTTTAATTAATGTAATTAAATCATGGAATTGGGGTTATTTTATGAATTTGTTATAGTATTGGTAAGATTTAGGACCACCACACATTTTATAGGATTGAATATCTATTATAGGATCTGGAGGAGGTGGCGGTGTTACATGTAATTGGAATGAATTGAGCTTCTTTTTTAGGGGTTCTAATTTTGTTTTGAGGAGGTTACTATCCTTCAATTGATGGATTCTGTGATTCAGTGGCCCTCTATAACTTTTCTATTGACTGGAATTGTGGTAAACTTCATTAATAATGGTTTGGATGACTTTTGGCATCATAATCATTAGTCAACCAATCTTTTAGGTGTATACTATATTTCTTATAGTTTGTTATAGTCCCTATTAGAACGTTTTCAATTATAACCACACCTCAAGTATATGATGTGGGAATTTTCTAGTGAGATCCTTAATTCTATCCCATGAATCCCAGGCTAATTCTCAATCCATATGGGTGATTTTTTTAATGAAATTTATTACTTTCCACATTCAGATGGTTGGAAAACATTTGTGGTGAAACTTATTGGCTCTATCATCCCATGTGGTGGTCAACTCATGAGCCTGAATTTTTAGTCAATCCTTGGCTCAGTAATAGGAAGTCATGAATTCTAATTTCCTCTAAAAAATACCCAAGTTTAAAAGGGTATTATAAACTTATAATAAATTTTAAATATGCTCATATGGGTCTTTAGTTTGAATCCCACTGGATTTCCCAATGTTCTAGATCATATGGGTGAGTCCAGGTTTTATTTATAACGTATGTCCCTAAATAAAAGGGGGTACAATTATGGGTGAAACACAAGTAATGGAAGTCAAGTCATAGTACATTTTGGTGCATTTATTTAGTGCTAGTCACTCACCCTAATCGTTAGGTGGAACATATTGGAGTTCTTGATGGTGTGTTGGCACAATATTTTTGTGCTCAACCACTGTGAATCAGTGGTGTTCGGAAATTCTTCTAGACTCAGGATAAAAAAATAAGTACTTATTATGTTTCCAAGATCCTCGAGTTATTAAAGGATCCCTAGAACATGCAATAGATGAGAGAAAGATATAGGAATATAGAGATCTCATGTGATTTTGAAGAAGAAAAATATAAAAGTAAAATGGGAAGGAAAAAAGAAGAAAACATTGAGGGTGAGGTAATATCATGTATGATCTAAAGGATAATATACCTAGGAAGAATTAATCCCTATAAATGGTGCCAAAATTTGATACAGACACACGTGTCGTTAATTTCACATAGACATTGATCTGATTGGAAATTTATAGTCTGAAACTAGACACACTACTAAGGTGTAGTAAAGAAAAAATATTAGGAAGAGGCCAAAGGGATCACTGGTAAAAAACTATTTGAACAAAAAAAATTGAAAGGATTAGTCACATTCACTCTTCATGATATTGTTTTTCTAAAACTAGGTAGTTTGAATTTAATTTAGATAACTAATAAGCAATCATAGTCAATTTTAGGACTCTTGGAAGAAGATAATATTAAACCTAACATGGGATTGTCCTACGACTTAGGCTGTGAAGCTATGAAAGGGCCACCGGTTGGTTTTTTCTAAACAAATTAAATTAATTATGTTGTAACTATCCCTTTATTTGAGTATATATAATAGATTTGGTTTATAATTATTATCTATAACGTAGAAAGTGTCATAGTATAATGGTTATAGAATGATCAACTCTAACAAGGTCAGGTTTGTTCAATTTCACCACACATAGTAAAGGTAATTCAAGAGAATGTGATAAACATTTATTTATAACCTAATTACAAGTCGTAGGGTTACCAGAGATTAACTCATGGATTCATTAGGCTCAGAAACACCTCTACACTCAACCCCTAATGCTAAGAAGATTGGTTGCACAAGCCGATAATGATCAAAAGAAAAGTAATATAATACAAGATAAATATAATCATGAAGAAATTCAGAAATAAGAAATAAAAATTTTAGAATAACCATAAATTATGTTTAAACAATCAAAAAAAATGTGAATCCAATGAAACGCTTACCCAGGATGAATAAATAATGAAGGAACAACATGTGTTGATGAAGATTGGTGATTGATATTATAAGAGAGATTCAAATAAAATGTAGAACTACAATGGATATAGAGAATATGTAGAATGATTAAAAACATGATAGGATTTGCCAAAAAAATGAATGGAATGAATTAAAACTAAGTTGTAAGGAAAAAATCAGAAAATGAGAGATGAAAATTAGATAATCCTTGAAGTTATAGTGACTCTATGAAATTTGGTGTTGTAAAAATACAAATAAGATAAAAATTACATGACATGTAAATAATTCACATCATGTAAACTCTTCATATAATATATTTGATTCACCCTCAGTGGGATTATGATTTTGAAATATACACAACGTTTAATGTATATACATGTTGTGTATATGATGTAAATCATGTAAATACTTCAATAGTTGGTTTGTGGATTCCATAGGCATGATGTAAATACGAACTATAGGTTTTGTATGTTGTACATGATGTGTAAAGCCTGTTTTGGAACATTTCACAATTTCTTCATTTTAGTAATGAATTCTTAATTCCAACAAAAAATAATTCAAAATCAAGTGCATTATCAAATAAAACATGAATAATACTTAAGTAAATGTATCAAATATGTACATATAGATTTATATTATCAGATTCATCAAGGAATCTATGATGAAATGTGAAAACAAACATTATAATATGTGGTAATATTCTTAGAATGAAGATAAATTTGCATATAGGACATGCATGACTAGTGTTATCATTCCAACCAGACAAGTTTTCTAATCCCAAAAAATTAGTTTTCATCCTCATTAGAGGAATACTCATTTTTAGAATTTTATTTATCAATGAATCATATGTATCTACACAATTTTCCCATACCTCTTATAATTATTTTTTAAGAGGTTTAAGATATAAATCAATTTCATTACCATGAATTTACTTTCTAATAATGACCATCAAAATATTGAAAGAAGTTGGTTGTATACACATCTAGAAAGGTATATTGTGAGGGACCAATATAACTGGTCATATGATAATAATTGTACATAGAGTCCTAAATGGATTAAATCCATTAGTAGATAATCCCAAATTAAAATTTCTCAGATCTGATGAGAAATTTAAATATAAAAAATAAAAGTATTTCCCATATTTGTAATCTATAAGGTGACGTATAAACTCATCAGTGTTTTTTCCATATCATTCCACTTCATTTTTTATGTCATTTTAGAATACGTGAACAATTTTTGAAATCTTGTTTTTAATTGAAAGTAATGTAAAAATATTATAGATGTTTTGTTTTTATTATTAATCATTATTCCCTAATTCATACAGTCACCAGGATTAACCAATTTTCATCTAGTAGTATAAAATCTTTTGATCTATTGTCTATATGAATCTTCTTGCTAATGAAACATGCATTCAATGGGACATGTTGTATCTTTTTATAGTTGAGTCCAATTTTCTTCACAAATTTCATTATCTCATAATATGATTGAATGATCCTATCTTGAAATAATTTATCATGTAGAGAATTTAAAATCATCGAAATTTCTTTTTTGGTAAATCCACATAAGAACTTGATATGGTACAACATCAATAAAAAGGAAAAAAATATATTTGAAAAATATTTCATACAAATATTTATTTCTATATTTGAGTAATTCAAAAACCTCATTTGATTTCTTAGTTACCTTGTGTATTTTATTAATCTTAGGAAAATAATAATGTTCCTCTACTATTTTATTGCAATATTTATCATTTTATATAATGTGTAAAAAATCACTAATCAATTTCTAAATCTCATTCTCTACTGTCAGGTGGTGGTTTGTTCATATTAATTATGATTAGATGGTGAACATTTAGTATATCCCAATTCCCTATTACAAATCCATCTCATATATCCAATAGGAAATTATGTCAATATAAATTTATCATAAAAATTATCTCTATTTAACCACCATATGAAATTATAATATGGATATGAATATTTTTTCCTCTCTCTACAGAATGATTTTCAATTAGAAAATCTAAAAAACATTAAATCGATTAATATATTTAGTTATATTTCAGGTAAAATTAATCTAAATATTATATATTTTCATGATATTGATAAATATTTTTATAAAAAATGTAGTTCTAGTTAGTTTATTAGTATCATGTTAAGAATAATCAAAAGGTTTTATGGAATAATAAAACATTAATATAAAAACAATATTTTTAAACATTGATTGACCATACATCCTCAAATACAATTAGGATATAAAATATGGTTTATTAATTTGATAAACATGAGTCATTTATATTATTTCATATATATATACTAAATAATCCAATTATTTTTTAATGATAGTAACTTTAACATTAAATATAATTTGAGATTTGTAAGATCCCTTGATCTAGATTATATCATTAGTGAACCTAAAACTATGATTTATACATGTCAATAGATATTTTTGTATTTTTATTTATATAGACACCAATTTATGACATAGGATAACTAAAACATGTCCATTCACATGCCGATATAAAAATAGTAGGTTCTGGCATGGAATGAGATAGAGAATAAATTAAAATATAATTTTCCACATAGAAGGATACATGCTAAAATAGCATTGATCAATTTTAATAACCATTTTATATTTCATAATTCTATGATTTATAACCTATGTATGGTAGTGTAGAAGTAATGGGTAATGGAAAAATTTCTCACACAAATTTTAAAGATTCAATGATATGTTAATTTAATCCTATAATAAGAATTTTCTATTAAAATAAATTATATAAAATTTAAATGAGAAATAGAACATTAGGCTCTTGTAATTGATAACTTAAAAAAATATATAAATTATTCTATAATAGATAAATCTCTATGTGATTAGGTTTTGAATAAAAAAGCATTGGTTTTCCCTAAATATTGTTTCCAATAGTGGATTTATTCTTTCAAGGTTTTTCATAAGGGTCTAATTTCAAAAAGGGTAGAAAAACACTAGTGTATTTGCATGAGGAGGAGATGCGTTCAAGTGGGAGATGTTTGAGAAGATGATTATTATTTTAATGAGTCGTTGTCATAAGAAATATAGGTTATGGAATAGGTAGTTAGTGTATGAAGAAAGTGGGATATTGATGTGATATGTACTCTTTTTTAGGGGTTTTTTATTAATTAATAGACACTAAATACATCATTGGGGATGGTTATTTTAATAACCGATATAGAAAGTTAATTTGTGGGAGTAAAAAACACAATAGTTTGAAAAATATAAGTATTGTATTTTTTTTATTTGAGGTTGTTAAATGAAACCATTATATATAAACCACCACTATTTAATTTTCTTCTTATAATATGATTAATTTTGGTGATTAGGGTTTTTATAAAAATGAAGGGATAAAATTTTATTAAATTTTATCACTATTGGTGAATCACACATCCATTCGAACAATGATGAACATTGTTTTATTTTATGTTCTAAACTTGGATTATATAGATGTCAATATAATTTTTCTTCTTGTTTATTTAAGGGAATAAATTTACCTGGTTTAGACCAAGGGTTATGAATTTCATTAGAAGTAGGATTTGGTTTTAAAGTTAAAATGAAGTCTTTATGGTTTGAAGAAAGATCCGCAATGTAGTAATCATAAGTTAGACGCTTACATACATAAAGAATATTTCATTTGAAGTGATTATAATAATTTTTATTAAATTTATCATTATGATGATGGAATATTTACATTACTATTATTTCATCTTGATGATATGTTGATTAGTGGTCAACAGATCAATCAGATTGATTAATTGAAGAGAAATCCTTAATGTAGGTTTGATATGAAGAACCTTCGACAAGATAATATGATTGTGGGGATGATAGTTAATATTGATAGGAGAACTATATATTTAGTTATATCCCAAAAAAGAATACATTAGGAAGGTAGTTGAAGGTTTATAAATGACCTATTTTAGAAATTCCTCAACCCCCTTTATCAGACACTTACAAATTTATAATTCATGGAAATAATAAATAGAAAAATATTCATGTAACATAGAGATGTAATCTTTTTCTTTAGTTGTTGGATTTTTTAGGTATTCAATGGGTTTTACATGAGTTCACATTACTTTTTCAGTGGAAGTTGTTATACATTTCATTTAAAATCTTATAAGGAACCATTAAGAAGCTATGAAATAGATCATTCAATACCTGAAGGGTTAGAGAATGTAGATTTATATTTTGGAGTTGACGGTCATTTAAAATGTTTAATAATTTTATATTTCACTATATATATGAAATCATAGAGTACTAGTACAAAATTTTTATTTACTTTTGGTCGAGAAATGGCTAGCCAAATGTCTTGGTTTCTTCCATTTGTTATATTATCTACAGTGGAACTAGAGTATGTTATTACTAGAGAAGAAGGAAAAGATTTTATAGGTTGATGAAATTACTGAAGGAACTTATAAAGGGATCAGAGAGAGTGATCTTATTTTTTGATCATTAGAGTGTTACTCATATTTCTCAAAATATAGTGATTCATGAAATAATTAAATATATTGACTTGAACAATCACATTATATGATGTTTGTTGGTAGATAAATTGTTGGGGATTTAGAAGATTTATGAAAAGAATAATCCTGCAGATATGTTTACATATGTTATAGTTCAAGAAATTTTGATGAAACATTATTCCTTAGTTGTAATTGGATAATCATATGGAGTTGCGTAAAATTAATTCTATATAAAAATAATTAGATTAGGTGAATGATTGATGGATCATGAAATCCTAAAACAATTTCCATGTTAGATATTGATGGGTTATGTATAAAATCAATAGTTTCACTGGAATTTTTTTTTCAGATGGAGATTACCAGATTGATACTACTTGATGAATGTTTTTACTATTGTACAGTTTCTAAAGATTTAAGGAAGGAAAGTTCTATTGGATAAAATTCCATTAAATATAATTCATTTGATAGAGAATACTAGATAGAAAAATTCAAAAGTAACATTTTTGTTCCATCAAATGAAATATTTTTTATGGAGTCTATCAGATAGAGATGATCAGATAAAGGAATCATTTGGTGAGGTTTATATGATCGGTTAGTTTCAACAGATGGAGTTCTCTTAGATGGTTTTCACCCATGTTAGAGACTCAATACATGATTTGTGTGCTTGGTGACTTGTTTTTTGGTGGTTTTATTAGATGGTTTAATAGTGTATCTGAGGTTTCTCAGGTGAAATAGATGTTTATTGTGTATCACGGATTCTAGTGTAACCAATTGACTAAATCAAGAACTCTGTAAAGAGAGATAGTGGCCCATATTTAGTGTATGTACTATTTATATGGAATAGTATGAGTTTTTTACATAACGTCTAGATACTTTTTAAAAGGGAGGGTGTGAGTGTAGTTTTTTATTATCTGACATTTCCTATAAATAAAAGGTTTATAGTGTTTTCCTATTGATTTAGATTTTTTATCTGAACCATGTAAATATTTTTTTCCATTTCCACTATTTTTTTTTGTGTAATAATTACTTCTGGAGGTTTGTTTAGTGATTATGTGGAACCTAATTAAAGTTATATAGAAAAAAAAATATGAGTAAGATATTTAATAAACCTATATTCATTAACATTTTATAGGTTTCCACTATACAGACTGAGGAAATCAGATTAACATCTGTCTAGTATACATTGTGTTTTTTAGGTCTATTTGGTGGAATGGATGAAGTAATTTCCTATCCTAGGACACTCATCGTGCACCGATTTATGATCTAATTGATACTCAACTTAACATTTCTAGGGTGAATAACCAAATTCACATTTGTTCCCAAACCACATCCACTTACAAGTATACAAAGAGTGATGTCATTATTGGAAAAACACACAATCTTTACATTACAAAAAATCTAGGATGTTTTTCTATATTCATAGTTATCCATAGGTTCTTCGCTAATTTTTTATATCCCTAATTCCAAAATTATCAAAACCATTATATATTACTAATTATAGTGAACCACCTTTTTCCTACATGGATATTACATTATTTTTATGATAAATAACATAATAGTAATAAGTTCTATAATCTTAAGGTTTAGTCTCTTGGGAAAATTTGGTCCATACATCTTGAGTACATAAAACAACTTATGCATGATTTAAATCCTTACTAATATTACTCTTAAAATATCTCATGATCCCCTTATTATATGTATTTATCTAAGGATGTACAAAAAATAAAGGTGTAAGATAAAATCCTTTTAAGCATAGGAATTACATGGAAGGAAAAATAGAAATGAATTAATAGTACATGGTTGATCATTATGATAGTCATGATATCAGAAGAATAGGATCTTCAAATTAAAAATGGGAGAATAATTTTTAAATGTCATGGAATGTGGAATATACATAATAATGAAACATCATTATATAGTGGTCAAATACCACACATAAGTTGTGAACAAAGATATCATATTGGTCATACATAACAAGTGTATAAATCATTACATTGTGATTGTGAAAAAATCTAGTATCATGGTCCCACATATTATATATAATATTTTGAGATATATCACATTACCAAATGAGTTGTAGGTATATATATTTATAGGTACACCCATCACATCATAAATTTATCATAATCATGCATTCCAAGTGTTTTTTCATGAATAATGTGGTGGTTCACTATGTTGTGACTTTTGAGATATGATATGGAATGTTTTGGGACTGATGCTTGGCTAGGTGATGCTCGATGATAGCAGTGATCATGCAAGATCACTAGACACTTTCGACTGGTACCCTTTAGTAAATCTAAGAAGTGGGTTCTTCAATGACTGTTGAGTGGTACCATCCTGTAGAACTAGGAAATGGATTCCTCGATGATTATCAAGTGGTTCCCTCTAATAGATGTAGTAAGTTGATTCATCAACCACTACCAAGTGGTACCCTCTAGTAGAGCTGGGCAGTGGAGTCCTCGATGACTACCTAGTGGTAACTTCTAGTAGATGTGGTCAGTGGAATCCTAGATGACTGCCGAGTGGTACCCTCTAGTAGGGTTGGTCGGTGGAGTCCTTGACAAATATTGTATGGTACACACCAGTAGAAAAGGTTAGTGGATTCCGTGATGACTACCAAGTGGTACCCTCTTGCAGAGATGGGTAGTTGAATACTCAATGACTACGAAGTGGTACCCTTCAATAGAGATGGGTTGTGGATTCTTCAATGACTATATAGTGGTACCCTCCAGTATAGCTGGTTAGTGGGGTCCTCAATGACTACCGAGTGGTACCCTCTTGTAGATATGTCTAGTGGAGTCCTAGAAAAATACTGATTCATACCCTCTAGTAGATTCGGTCAGTGGGTCCTTGACAGATTCTAGAGTCGAACCCACCTGCTGGGTAGGGCATGCGTCCTCCATCGATAATGAGATGTGAATCCTCCTATTATAGTACAAAAAGGGTCCTCTACCTATATATTGTGGACCCTCAAATATGTTTCATAGTGATGAGGCGTGACTAGACTTGGATAATTACTTCTGGGCATATATATGAGGTGTTGGGCATCATTTATGGACTTTTGGAATAGTTGGAGACTCTTCTAATTGGGTTGAGCTATGACATGAAGATCTTATTTCTCTCTCATTTGGTTTTTTTACTGATCACATGCACACACACAGACACACACACACACACACACACATATATATATATATATATTCTTCTATATCCATACCCCTGGGTTTGGTTACTCTCCTTCCATGAGGTTTGAAGACAGATGGGTTATGACAGGTGTTTTTCATTTTTATCTTCTCATGGTTAGAAAAGTCCACTCTCCTACTATAGGTGTAAAAAATCAACATGTAGTTCATCTACTCACTGTATAGAGCCCCTATGCTTGGACGGGGTTACACTCTCTCTTGATTTGGGATGATCTATTCTATTTGATTGTATCTTGATGCTACTATCTGTCAATTCTTATTGAATCTATTACTTCTACCACATTTACTTTTTAGGGTGTCCTATAGGGTATGTATATACTCAAACCTTCATTGGACTTTCCTGCATGTGTCATGTATTATGCAGATGATGGATAGTTCCGTGATGAATTTAGAGGTTCTTAGGGATATTAGGTGTTGTGGACTACGTACGATGGTTGTATCTTGGAGATCAGAAGTTAGGATCTCCCAACAGTTTAATTTTCCAGTTTTTTAGGTTGGGAAATATTTTCGGTTAGGTGTATATTTTTACCCTTTACTTTTTATTTTACACAATTGTACTCTTGTACACCCTAGAGTTTTTGTATGTTTGGTTTACTTTATAGTTGTTTCATCTTTTTATTATTATTCATGTGAACTTTTACCTTGATATGGTCGAGTGTGTGTGTAGAGGTACTTAGGAAAAGGTCATCCATTTAGGTTTTGCCTTTTGGCACTTGTCTCCACCCCCTAGCCTATAGAGGTGGGATTAGGGTAGTTACAGCTTGAGCCCTGACTTTGGATGTGTCATGATATATTGGTATCATAGAATGTTCATTCTTTGAGATGTTGTTCAGAATAGTCCCCTTATGAAGAATTGGTTGGGTTTAGTGTAGAAATGTATAAGTGTGTTGAGTGAAGCTCTTAGTTCTAGGGAATCCAGTCATGGTGTGGTTGGATGACGTATCCATTCACCAAGACCTTGATTACCTGCACGTCGACTCAGCATACCGAGGAATTAGATGCATTGTTTAATGCTACATGCATCATATGTGATTGAGTATTTGATTTTCCTTCTTGGTCCATCTCCCCATTATTGTTATATATATATATATTCTTATCTAACCATTGTACATCTTGATAAATATCATGATGTCTCTGTGATGACATCTAGCCAGGATACCGGTTCCAAAGCATGCTGATGATCTGATGAGCGATGAGGCCTCAATTCAAGGTCCGTCTTCTGACCCCTTACTCCATGTGTAATGTAATTAGAGCCTCCACCTACCAAGTAGCATATTTCTCTAGCAGAGAATAAAGAGGATGTGCATAGTCTTCACACTCTCAACGAGTTTGAGCACTAGAGGTCGCTAAGGTTCTACGATGATCCAGATACCCTGGAAGTAAAGGAGTGGCTAGAGTCGGTGGTCCATATCTTCAAGTTTGTTCAGAACATGATAGATCACGTGGTTTCATTGGTAGTTATCCTTTTCCATAGAGTAGTTAGGTTCTGGTGGATACTTTTTATGTAGATGCATGATGAGTCAACACTCTCATGGACCAACTTATAGAATCTATTCTGTGAGGAGTATTACCCCTCCTATTTTTACTCAGTTCAGATTCAGGAGATTATAGAGCTACATTAGGGATGGATGACGGTGGATGAGTACACAAAGAGGTTCATAGACCTTACCTAGTACTCCCTTGACATGATCCATGATGGATAATTCTGAGCACGGTAGTTTGGGCAGGGAATCTGTAGAGATATTCAAGCAAGTGTGGTTCCCTTACGTATCCCACATATACAGGGGTTATGGTTTAGGTTCTGGTGAAATAGAAATTTATATCATAGGGAAACCTGAAATCTAGATCTCACAGTGGGTGTCATAGATCTGAGTCTTCTGTAGCAAATAGCATGTGCCAATCAGTGGTATATCGGCACCGGAAGTCCTCTTGAAATCAAGATCAGGAATGAGGTTGTGTGGTGAAGGGATAATGTAGAGCACCAGGGAATCCAAGAGAGTATTGGCTCTATTATTATGATGGTAGAGGTAACATATCACATGAATACCTAACCATACTTACTAAGAATCATAGGCATATATCTTATGGACTGCCATAGTAAAGGCAACACCATGATTAGGGACCTCCCAGGAGTGTGAAGGGTGGTCTCCTAGGAGTTAAAGCTGGAATAAAGGTAGTAAGATCTATATTTGATGAATTCTATGATGATATCCTCCCACCACCACCACTAGGAAGCCCAATTCAGGATCAGGGAGCTGACGGTCAGGGTCACGGATAGATGCATACTTTATAGGCTTATGACCCCACAATGTATGAGATGATCATAGGTATGGTCTATGTATATTCAAATATTGATTTAGTATTAGTGTAAATAGATTCTATTCATTTCTAGATCTATATACTCATATTGTGATAGCTATAGCTCTAGGTTAAAGATCTAGCCCAACAACTCTGTCTCAAGGTTCCTACAGAAAATGCTACTTCAGTATATTTCATCTACCGACGGTGCAAGTTATCGCTTGGTGGAGAGCGGTTCATTTGGGAAATTTTAGCCATCATGATGGAACACTATGATATCATCTTGGGTATTGATTGGATTTTCATGGTCTAAACCTAGATTTATTGTCACTAAAGATGAGTCATATTCCTTCATACTGATGGGATTAGATTCACCTTTATGGATGAGAGAAATCATATGGTGGGATGAGTGGGTTCATCGAGAAAGACATTGTATCCCATCACCCATTAGTTAGTGATTATATCCCTTGGTGCAGTACGCTCTCTAGCCATCTAGATTCCACTGGTTGTGGAAGATTATATGGACATCTTCCCCAAGGACGTTCTGAGACTACCTCCAAGGTGGTAGATGGATTTTTTCATCGACTTTCATCCTAAAACTACTGTGATATATTCTATGTCTTTTCATATGGACCCTATTGAGCTCCAAGAGTTGTGGTTGTAGTTGAAGGACCTTTGAGGGAATGGTTTAATTATATCTAATGTGTCCCCCTAGACTGCTCTATTGTTGTTGGTGTAAAAGGCAGGTGATAGTTTGCAACTTTTCATGGATTATCATTTCCTGAACCAGGACATGATAATGAACAAGTACCCCTTTGTGAGTATTGATGACCTCTTTGACAATTTTTGAGGCATGATATAGTTCTGAAATATTGACATCAGATATATCTACAAACATTTGAGGGTTCACAAGGATAATATTCCAAAGCTGGCATTTCGATGTCGCTACAGACACTATGAGTTACTATTGATACCCTTTGGTGTAGATAATTACCCTACCATATTTATGGATTTGATAAACTAGGTCTTCTAGCTTTATGTGGACCAATTTTTGTTCATCTTCATTCATGAAATACACATCTAATATCCATTGGAGGAGGAACATGCAGAGTACTTGAGAATGGTTCTAGATTTTTTCAAGAGAACCATCTTTATAGGAAACTCTCAAAGTGATAGTTCCGGATTCAGGAGGTTCACTTTCTGGGGAATTTCATTTCTAATCATGGTTTATTCCTGGACCCAATAAAGATTGATACAGTTATTTATTGGGAACCACCTAATAGAATTTCATAGGTGCGAAGATTCCCTAGATTGGAGGGGTACTATAGGATATTTTTAAAAAAAATTATCTATAATTGAATCTCCTTTGACCACCCTAACATAGAAAGGTGATTCATTTACCTAGTCTGATTATTGTATAAGGGAAATTGAGGACTTGAGGATGAGTATGAGGAGTGCCCATGTATAGAGACTAACATAGGAAGGCGTTGAGTTTGTAGTGTATTATTATTCCTCGAGAGGTGGGATGAGTTTTTTGTTGATGCAAAGAAAGGTGGTTATCACATAAGGTTCAAGGTAGTTGAGACCCCATGAGAAGAACTATGCAAATCATGACCTAGATATAGTAGCGGTATTATTCTCCCTAAGGATGTGCATGAACTAACTTCTAGGGGAGAAAATTATGGTTTACTCAAACCATCAGAGTCTCAGGTATGTCTTCATGGAGAGGGACTTGAACCAAATACAATGGAACTGATTGGAGTTACTGTAGGACTATGAATTCAAGATAGTTTATACTTTAGAGAATGAAAAAATAGTATCATATTCCCTTAGCAAGAAGTTCCAGGCTCACTTGGTGCAAGAGGATTCAGAGCAGTTGTACTCCCTACAGCTAACACTAGTGGACTAGGAGGGTATAGATTTTCTACATTCAGTGGTATTGAATCCTTAACTTCTAGATTGTGAGAGAGAGTACCAACTGGGAGACATCGAATGAAATGTCTTATGTGACTATATATCCCTAAGAAACTCACTATATTGATATTTTGAATGATGTAACCATGACATCTTTTTTCAGGTACATATGGTGATTCTAGCCATGATGTGGGAGGAGGTGATGAAAGAGTTACACACTTCTCACCTAGTTGTACATCCCTGTGTGGGGAAGATGTGTAGATACCTTCAGTAGTGGTTTTGGTGGTCCATTATTAGAAGAATCATAGTTAATCTCATCTCTCGGTGCCTCAGGTGTTAACAGGTGAAGGATGAGCACCATGTTCTGGCAGGTTTGTTGCATCCCCTTGAGATCCCTTAGTGGAAGTGGTACAAAATATACATGGAATTTGTGAAGGGGATTCCACACACAATTAAGGGTCTTGACACTATCTGGGTGATATTTGACTGAATCATGAAGTAATCACACTTCCTTGTTATCCAGGAGTGGAATTCAGTGGATATTTTGGGGCATTTGTATGTACAAGAGATTTTTAACCCTCATGGGGTGCCTTCAATAATTGTCTATGATCATGAAATATGGATTACATCATGATTTTGGAGAGTCTTGTAGGAGTAATTTGGGACCCAAATGAGTATGAGTACAGCCTTTCACCCCTTGACATATAGACAGACTGAATGCACTATCTTGGTGTTGGAGTATATACAGAGGGCATGTGTTTTAGAATTTTTCCAGATCTGGGAGGATTATTTCAATTTTATAGAGTTTTCGTACAACAACAGTTACCCCTATACCATAAGTATTGTACATTTTGAGGCCCTTTACAGGATACCTCTTAGGTAACCCTTTTGTTAGACAGAGATCAGTGAGGCATAACTTTTGGGACTATAGATGGTGCAGGTGATAATGGAGATGGACCAAGTTATCCATGAGCGAATGAGGACATCCTAGACAAGAATGAAATCTTATATAGATTGTAATTCTAAGACATAATATTTTGAGCAGGGAGAAAACATTTTACTAAGATTATCCCCATGATGAGAATTGTGGTAGTTCAGTCGAGGAGGTTAACTATCCATGAGGTTCATCAGATCATTTGAGATCATAAAGAGGGTTGGTGAGGTTTCTTACCTCCTCACCCTAACCCCGCAGTTGGACCAGGTGCATGACATCTTTCACATGTCACAGCTAAGGAGATATGTGCATGAACCTACTCACATCATCGACTGGTGTGAGCTAGATATTGACAGTGGAGACACCATTGTGGACCACCTGATGGAAATATAGGATCAATAGGAAAGGACCCTATGTGTATGGACCATCCCCTTTGTTATCATGTTGTGGAAAGACAGAAATGTGTAGAAGAGTTCCTGGTAGAAGGAGAGACAGATGCGGACTCAGTATCCTGATATGGTTTAGGTTTACTTTTTAGGGATGAAAATATTGAAGGGGGGATGATTTGGAGACTTGGTTTTTACCTTATAAGACTTTGAAATATTTCTATATATATTTCTAGAGCTAGGACCTGAGATGGAATGCAATTCAAAGGATCGGTTTTCTTGGAATTAATTTTATGAGAATAATAAATATATTTAATATCATAAACACATGGTTCTCAAATAAAATAGGATAACTCTTAAAAAGAATCTTGAATCAAAAATCTAATACCAACCTTGGGTGAAAAACTCATTGTTTACCATAGGCGAGACATAAAATAGGTTTTAATGGGGAATTCAGACTCCTCAATCATTAAAAGTATATTCAGTGGGTTAATTAATTTATTAATATTAACTTAAATGAAGAATATATAAGAATAATAACATAGTGAATTCTATAGGTTTAGCCGCATAAACCTGGGTATAATTCCAGAGCCTCCCTTTCTCCTTATATTGGAGAATCGCGTCTAACAATGATGAAACTATGGATCAGAGAAGATCAGAGCATATCCATTATAGTGACTTATTTTATTCATTGGTGAGAATATTCTTCGAAGATGAACTATCCAATCTATAGGTAGTTCTCATAATTTTTTGTTTTAATCCCTCTTTGATTAAATTGATTGATTAGATCGATCCCTTCTATCGATCTATTCCAATTGTGGACTAAGCATGTGCCTATGTACCTAATTAAATTGGTTAATGAATTTTTTTGAAACCTTGGTTCCCTATTCGTGATTGATTGTACAATAACTCTTGGAATCGATCCTTAAATATTTGTTTTTGTGCTTTTATCCATAATTTTCTTCACATTCTTCATTGGTTTTACCCCATGGTACCATTTCGATGTTGTTGGGTGGTATCGAGCCCAATCAGACCCCCAGAACCATGGGGAAATGATGATCAAGGCTTAGATCAATGAAATAAGGATAAAAATGGAATCATTTCAAGGAAAAGATGATTTTTTTTGATGATTTAATATCAATAAATCAAAGGATAAAGGTTTATTGCATATGGGTTGAATGATAAAACCCCTAAAGAACCAACAGAATCCGATTTCCAAAGAACAATGGCTAGAAATGATAGATCTAACCAAGATCCAACAATTTTGGGTGGAAATGAGGTTGGATCTATAGAGAAATGGCTATAATCGAGAAGTGGAAAAAAAATACGTATATTTGAAGAAAACCTCACTACACATCATGTACAAGTATAAACACACAGTGTGTGGCCCCTTATGTTTTCTATCTATAATTTAAAGAACTCATATGTATGGAATGGTGTGTATCCCTCCTATAATTCATGTACCTCATCCCTAGGTGGATGAGTCGTGTGATGGACCACATGGGAAGGACTCCATGTGGGATTACATGACCAAGAACATAGCCATGTACTCAATTACACATACATGACCAGAAGGACATGGCCTGAGCCTAGATAGTTTGGACACATCGTGTAGTTCACCTACACATCATGTACTACTACATGGTTTGGGAACTATGTACTGGCTAGGAACATGGCCAGGTGGTGGAGTGGGCCATGCATTGTGTGGGTCCCCTCACACATTGTGTACCCTTGGTTCCTTTTTATGAAACTTCCAAGATATGTATCTACTTCATTTGAATCCATATTTTTCCATGCGAGTAGCATATCCTATGTTTTTTTTATCTACAAAGAACATGATGGTTCCATCAATATTGACTTTCATTATCTGGTATGGAATGTTCTATGAATGATTCTTGGTTAAGGAATGCTCTATGACAGTAATGATCACACAGGATCACTAGAGACTACCGAGTGGTACCCCCCATTAGAGTTAGGCAGTGGAGTCCTCGATTCATACTGAGTGGTGCCCTCTAGTAGAGTTGGTCTGTGGAGTCATTGACGACTACCAAGTGGTACCCTCTATTAGAGATGTAAAGCGGAGTCCTCGACGATTATTTATTTGTTCCCTATAGTAGAGTTGAGCAGCATAGTCCTCGAAAACTATCGATTGGTACCCTCCAGTAGAGCTGGGCAGTGGATTCCTCGATGACTACCAAGTGGTAACCTCTATAAGAGCTTGGTAGTGGAGTCCTTGATGAATACAGAGTGGTACCCTATAGTATAGTTAGGAAGTGGAGTCATCAATGACTACTGAGTGGTACCCTCTAGTAGGGTTGGGTAGTGGGGTCCTCGGTGACCACTGAATGGTACCATCTAGTAGAGATGGGTAGTGGAGTCCTCAACGACTTCCAAGTGGTACCCTCCTATAATTCTGGGTTGTAGAGTCCTTTTATACTACCAAGTGGTACCCTCCAGTAGATATAGTCATTGGGTACTCGATAGCTTCCTGAATAGAACCCACCTTATTGTTAGGGCATGGGTCCTCCATTGATTATGAGAGGTTAATAATTCTATTGTACCAAAGAATGGGTCATATACCAAGATATTATGTCCCCTAAACTATGTGGAATAATGAGGAGGCATGACCTAGATTATACAGTTACTTCTGGTAAAACACGTGAGGTGTTGGTCATTGTTGGTGGACTTTTGGAACTATTGGTGACTATTATTTCTAGGTTGATCAATGAGATGTAGATTCCCTTCCTCTCTCGTTTAGGTTTCTTTTGATTGAGAACATATATATATTCTTCAGTATCCATACCCTTGGTTTTTTTTACTCTCATTCCAAGAGAGGTGAAGACATGTGGGGTATTCCATGTGATTTTTGTGTTTAGATTATCATGATTAGATAAGTTAATTCTCCTAATATATGTGGCTAAGATTCAACATGTATTTCATCTAATCAATTTATTAAATCCCTTGTGTTTGGATGTGGTTTCTCTCTCTCTTGGTTTGGGTAGAGCTATTCTATTTTATTGTATCATGCATTTACTATCTTTATATTCCTATTGTATCTATTGCTAATCACCAACCCCCCCCCCCCTTCATCTTTTGGGGCATCTTACTAGGTATGCATATACTCACCCTTTCAAGGTCTTTTCCTACATGTGTCATGTTTTTTGCAGACGACAAACAGGTTGGAAGGTGACTTCAGAAGATATTAGGGATACTAGGTCTTGTGGACAATGTATGGTGGTCATAAATTGGATATTATGATTTGGGATCTCTCAACAATTTACTTTTATAGTTTTTTTAGGTTGGGACAAATTTTTTGTTGGTAATTTATTTTTCTCGTTTACTTTTCAGTTTTAATTATTGTCCTCTTGTACACCCTAAAGGTTTTGTATTCTTAGTTTAATTTCTAGATTTTTCTTATTTTTATTATTATTCCTCTATATCTATTCATTGAGATGTTTGGGTGTGTATGTAAAGGTTCTTAAGAAAAGGCCTCCCATTTAGGTTATTCCTTTCGGCACTTATTTCCACCCCCTGGCCTATGTTGGTGGGCTTGGTGTAGTTATATCTCGATCCCCAGATTGGGTCGGGTCATGACCGAAATAATGTAATCATGTGTAGTATGTATCCAAATCTACATAGATTTATTCATCTATTCTAACCACATAATATAATTATAAACTATAGCTATGACATGAAAGTATTCGTCTGTGTGATATTCTTCATGCATAAGGAACTAACCAAAGTCAATCAAGGGTTAAAATTGATGCATAAACATGCAAGCTCACAAGATGATGATGATTCAGTTCCACTTGAGTTAAACATTATAATATTTGATGATAAGGAAAGATAATTTTGGAGAAATAATGATTTTAAGTTTGGTTTGGTTTGATATAAAATAATCGTAATAAACATGGATGATAGTCCAAGAGAAGATGTTAGATCAGAAATCGGATTTGAAGTTATCTAAGGTTGAAGACCATGTTTGTTGGATTTTATCCTTGTGCAAGTTCAATGTAGTGATGGTGTGTCATTATGATCTGAAGTTCAAGGGATATGATGGTTTAGGTCAATATAAACTTGGTCCTCAAAAAATAGACTATGTAAATATGAAGGTGTTAGCGTTGGGTTGAGGTCGTGGATGACCCAAATAAGGCTATTAATGTTCTCCTAGCCTTATCTGCTTGAGTAAAAAACTATGTTTCATGATTGAAACTAGATTTAACCAAATTCAAATAAATAATTGGAAAGATTATAAATATAGTGATGATTTTGAGAGTTGGTAATAATTCATTAACACATGGATTTTTTTATAGTTGGATAAATTGTTGGCTTATTAATGTGGTGGGGGTTGGTTGAAGAGATTTCCTCGGGGAATAAAATCAATGAAAGATGGATAAATTTGATTCTCCCATTTTTATGTCACCAGATTAAGGTATTTATTGTGTCACCTAAATTCAGTAGAGAAATTATGGAAATAATGAGGATAATACACTAAGACTAAAAAGGATGGATATAATTTTTCTTCATAGATGAATAGAGAGCATCAAGGATTTAAGTACTTCATTGGATAAGGAAGAATGGGTGTGTTATTTAATGTAAGATAAATTTTTAGATGAAGAAAAGAGAGACAGGCTTCAACATGATAGAAAATATTTTCTATTTTTACTTAACTTTTTATTCTTATAAATCTCTATAATATGTGATGATGTTATCTCTTTTATTTTAAAACATGTTGTGATAAATTAAAAAGGGGTATAGAACTTTTTTTGTTATTTAAAATCATTTCATGTTCTTGATTACTTTCATATTGACAATAATTCACTCTTTCTTGGTCATTTTACTTTGATTTAGTTCTCAATTTTGGTTAAAGTATTAATAGAAAAGAACTAGTATTAAAGCTTTTTTGAATTTATTTTCACTATAATTTATTGATAGGTTTAGAAGATGATATTAGAACTAATGAACATTTATGATCAAATAGTGGTTTATATTGTGAATGACTTTGAAATAAATTCATTTCTCATTATTGTCTGATATCACTATCTTGAAAGAGATCGGGTTTGAATTAAGCAACAGTTATATTTTCATCATAGATTATAAGAATTTTTAGTGGTCAATTTTCCTATTAAGTTGAACAAATTGTCTAATAAAATCATAGTTCTTCCAATACATTTCAATTGAAATCCCCTGGATATATTTTTCCATGTCTCTCCTCATTAACATCACATAGGTCTAAAATTTCTAACACCTCACCATCACTCTTAAAAAACTATTCCCTTCTATATTCCATCCCTTCTTACAGTAAATTATGATCATAATAATTACCTTAGTCCATCTCACCAACCTTCCCTTGGTTTTGATCCAGATTTCCAATATTCTAGTCTGAATAGGATATATAAATGAATATTTCATATCTATGATGACCATTAACCCATTTAAGATACATGTTGGAAGAATTTGTACCCTTGAAACATTACATGCAAAGATGATCCAAAGAAGAAGAGTTACAGCTCATGACATTGAAAGAAAATATAGGTTGTAGAAGAATAATTTTGAAGCTATAGCCCCTTAAAATCTTGTAACATTAACCCAATCATAATCTAAAAGTGTAGATATCATGTGATTTGGGAGTTTATATGAATCCTTTAAAATAATAACAAGATCATTGTGATAGGAGTTTGATCTATCACTATAATTAGGATATATGCACTAGTTTCTAATTTATTTTTATTTTAATCTCTATTGATAGTGTTATAGGCTAATATGGACTAGATAAGGATAAATTCCCCTATTCTTACCCATGAATTTTAATGATTATTTACTTACATTTCCCTAATGTTAATTTTTATGAGATTTGAGTGTTTGTTTATGAGCAATAGATTATCGTCACTGCGATTTTTTATTTCTTCATGGTTTCTTCTCTTACTTTGGTTTTCACATAATCTCACCTCAATATTATTTAATTTCTTATATGGTGGAGTGTAGTGAGGATTAATTGAGGAGTGATTGAGGGTCCTTGGACATTATGGTTCGGTGAAAACAGTGTTTTATTGATCATTTATTTCACTTATTATTTGATCACATGAGAGAGAGAAAGTGTGTGTGTGTCTCAATGTCTTTAATTTCTTATTTAGCTTAGGTAGGGTTGAATTTACTTATGTAAGGTTTTGATAGAGTGTATGATAGAATTATCTATTATCCAGCCATAATTTTTTTCATCAATTTGTCTTTTCTTAAATATCATTCATATACATAGAATTTTCATCATTTTCCCCTTTTATTTAAAATATAAATATTAATATGTTATTATTGATGTAAAAAAATGTGTATTTTTTTCCTTGAGGGATGGACATGGGTGGAAACTATGTTTCATTATATGTTTTACAAATTTTGTTTGATTTTTATAACAAAACAACCGCTTGTCAAAAGTCTAATGTCTAGGAAAGTAATATTGAAAATTTGGATGGTTAAAAATGGTAAATTATTCTCATTATTGAGCTGTATACCATTATAAATTGTGTAAGCCTATTTAAATTAGTAAATCACCTTAGTTTTGTGTCATGTAGGTTTATATATTTGACCAAATATTAAAATCGATATATTACAGCCAAAATATTTTCAACATCTAGAGAATAAAAAAGAGTAGTATCTAATGTATAGACTATTGGTTATAGGTACATTTCTAAATAGTTTGTAACATTCTAGCCCATGTCACTCTAAATAGTATCTAAACTAGTTCTCCACCTGTCCTCAAGAATGAATCCCCTTATGCCAGAGGTTTCTAACTAGTAGTGAGGGTCTATTGAATAATATGGGGAGATGATAACCTCTTTATAAAAGTAAAATAATATTATAAATAATAAGAAATAATAACAATAAGGTAACCAAACATCACATACAAACCTCCCAAAACTAGGTAAATGAAAACATATCAGTAAAGTAAATGTTTCATGTCTTGATAGTCACATATTCCAAAAGGATCCCAAAAGAAAGACACAAACTGACAATCCCCAAAAAGGGTCTAGACACCTAGCTTGGTCCCCTCATCCAAGATCCATCCCATAAAGTCCAAAATCGTCCATCTATCATCATGTTGGTTCCCTTTTCCTAATATGAAACCATGTAGTCCTATTGGGTACCAATGGAATCCCAAAAATTGTGTGTATACAACTCAGTAGGACACCACTAATGGTGTCTAAATAAATAATCAGTCTGAGTAATAGTGTTTGTAGTTGTATAAATGAATGATATATAGGGTAATAAATGGAAAGAATTTCATTAAAAAAATATTTTTTTTATCAAACTTTTGACCCTTGGGTTCTGAAGTAACACCTGGGACAACCAATCCTAATTCATCCAAAGTTGGTTGTTGGATCCATAAATCATAGAGTGATACATACTTTAAGTAAAATACAGGGTTTTCATTATTTATCTTATATCACCTAGCGTTCTAGTTTTACACCCAATTCTTGTATCAAAATCATTGGTTCCTAGAGAATTGGTCTGACACTTAAACCATGTGTAAAAAAAATCGGTTCCTAGAATGTAAGTCTGACACCTAAACAATGGATGCAAAGCATTAGTCCATCATTCCAAACTATGTATAATAAAACTAGTGACTAGATAAGTGCTCTGAAATCCCAACCATGGATTTTTTGCATCTGTTAAAAATTCCAATCCATTCCATCATTTACCAAATTCCAAGTTTCAACATATTTGACACTTTAAAAAAATTAAGTAGACAAATATGGTCTATTTAAACATTCATTATTCACCACATCCTATCAAAATCAACACCTCTAAATCAAATTTTACAATTAATCTAATTGTTCATTTATTCATATAGAACAACTGTTAAATTTACTTTAAAACCATTTAACTACTTAAACCATTAATCATTCCATCATCTTAATATAACATAAAACACTTAATTCCCAATTTAATCTATGTAGCTCATTTTTCATGTTATCAATCAACCAATAAGTCTAACAGGGTTAATCTTGTAAACCACTTACTCCGCTATTTAAAACCACACCTTACCATTACCATGTATTTGGAATACCCCATGGGTGAACATAGGTTTAGTATCATAATATTCAACGGAACTGATAGGATTTTTGGAAGGTTTATGAAATCAATTTAAGGCCCAAAATATTTTCTTAGTCAAGGAAGAAAATGTGAAACATTTTGGGGCAATCACACATACTATATATAATTGAAATAAAATATCTATACTATAGGAAATATATCTTATACCACCTACCTTATGATCATATATATCCACTTGTCAAACCCTACTATTTTATTCAAGATAATATTACCACAAAAAAAGTATATAATATCTCTAAAATCGGAAATCAGAGATATAAATTATGAGGAACAATAAATAAATGAAACATCTATAGAATGGAAAAAAATAGTCTCATAGACTCACCTGAGGCTTTGAATTTCAAGAAATGACACTCCAAATGGCCAATAATAGAAGGAGATTCACCCTTGGAAATGAAGATAATCTTGAGAAATTCTAAGGGATGTTGGGAGTAAAATGGGGGAGGAAATTAGATGCTTTTATAACAAGATCCTGAGTTAAATGTTGAAATTTGTCATGTTTAAGGATGTGCATAGTTTGGCTACATGGTTTGTCATACCATGCAGGACCCATTGAATAATTCAAAGCCTTTCTACATGGTTTCATAGTCTACCAGTATGGTTTTTTTAATAATATGGAATCCATGTGAATAGATTTGGAAGGTGGGTTTCCCATTTTTCACGGTTGCTAGGGCATCATCACACGGTTTACAAAACCATGCTCCCCCTCAATCAAGCCACATAGTTATAGTCCATGGTTAGAACTAACTATGTGTCATGTATTGTAAGAACCATTTTCTAAATTTATAAGTCCCAAACCCTTGGAATGATTCTAAGACCTTTCTCACTCCTAGTAAAACAATTCCATATTTATTTTTAAATAAAGGTAAACCAAAATTAAAAGAAAAATGTACCTCTACAAGTGTTAAGATTCTACAACCTTCCAACTATATAACAACTACTCCTTAATCTATACTCCCTAGTATAACAAATCCTACAAGATAAAAATATCGGGCCACTAGGCCCATGTATCAGCTTCCCTCTTCCATGTTTTCTCTTAAACACATCCATGTTTCTATAACAGTTAGACTAAATTTATGATCATACCTCGAAGTATTTTCTCACTGTGACCCACAATATGAGTCGGATGCTCATCAAATATCACATCATCCTTAGGCTCATCATCAATATAAAACACATTATAAAGGTCGGGATGATACTATAAAATATGTGAGACATGAAACACATTGTTCATAACACTATAGCATTATGTAATTGCCAATAAATACACTACCAGACTGATCTTATCAATAATCTCAAATGACTCGACAGAACTGGGAACCATATTACCCTATCTAAAAAACTGATGGTGACCCAATATCATCAATATATGAAATAATACATGGTCTATATAAACCTAGTATTTTCATACATGGATATTAAATCTTTGGAAATTAATATTCATTAAATTACACAAACACAATCCTAAGGATCGTAATTGATTAGTGCCTTCAAAAACATAGAACACAATATTATTAATTCATAAAGGATATTCAATTTCCCCCTTAAAGATTTTACCATTTAGTACTCTTAATTAAAATGTTTATTCATACCCTATAGAAAGAAAACATAATAAAGGGTGAGATCATATGCTCAGTAAGGGTAAAAAAGGGAGATACATAAGCATAACATGAATATAAGGGTATGAGAACATGAGCATAACATTGGAAAACCATACCTTGCATATAAAATATCATAATATTGAGTAATGGAATAAGGACTGGTAGTTCATAATACATGAATCATAATGGAACCAAATAACTTCTGCCATGAGAGCATAACATTGGCATAAGACATATATTTGTGGCATACAAATCATCTTATAACATTGTGAACATGTATAAATAGAGATAGGTTCCCTCATTAAGTTAAGGACATGAAATTAGGCCCTCAAATAAAATTATGGACATGAAACCAGGTCCACACATAAAATTATTGACATGAAATATTGGTCCATGCATAAAAATATGAACATGTAATCAGGTTCATGCATAACATTTTGAACATGTAATCAGGTTCACGCATAATATTGTGAACATGTAATCAGGTTCATACATAACATTGGGACCATGACAACAGATTCACATATAAAATTGTGAACATCTAATCATGTTCACACATAACATATTTACTCGTGATTTATCCATATTTACCTAATGAATTAGAGGGAGATATAGGTCTCACCCATCACATAATCCATAAATGTGTGTTTTAAAAGATCATAGAATAGTCATTATATCAGAACTCATGAAAAGAAAAGGGTTCCATAAAACAAGTCCTTATAGTATAACCCATAAAAAATAAAAAGGTTTCATAATCATTTCATCATAACTTATTCCATTGGAAAAAGAAACGGGTTTATAATAATTTTATTATGGAATAAAATTAAAAACATTATTCTGGCCATAGTGTCCATTTAGAATAGTTTTGGTTAACCAGAATGGAACTCCAACATCAAAAATTAATACATGTAAATTACCAATCAGTCTATATTAAAAAGATTTGAATGTCCGTAACATTACCATGTGATATCGGATTGACATGTCTTTAGTAGGGTAGGAACAAAAATTAAACCCTCTACTTAATTTAAATCCAAATTAATTTTTTTCTTGGATAAAATAATTTATGTGATTGCTCTGATACCAATTGAATGTACCGTGGTCATAATGAAAGCTATTGATCTAGATATTTTAAAATTTTTCATTGTTGGGATGATGAAAATTATTGTCACGATGATCTGAGCCTTGGTATAGTCTGAGAATCATGTGTAAATTAAAAAGATCACAAAACATAAATTTAAAACACACCTTCCGAATCTGAAGTCAGGATCAACATCTACTTGCCACCAGTGATCACTGCTTGAAGTATACAAAGAAGGATCCATCTAGATCATCCACACTTGCTTTAAAAATTTGTTGGAGCATTGATCATCAAATTACAGGTGCTAGCACAAAAAGTATGTAATCAAAGGATATAACATCAATGGATGTTATCTTAGATAGAATATGATTTTGAAAGATCACTTGGAACATTTCTTTAATGATGAATAACATTTTATTGAAAATTAGTTTTAAAAATGTAAAACATTTTTTAAATGATTTAATTTGAATATAAACTTGAAAACTTACAAAATAAGTTTTAAAAATCATTTAAATCATTTCCTGAGGAAAATATAATTTCCTATTTAAAAACACTTTTTAAAACATAAAACATTTTTTATGTCATTTTATTTTAAAATTAAATTGAAAAATTATAAATAAATCTTGATATAAAATAATGGTCATAATGATTAGATGTTTCATTCATATCGTACATGGTAAGACAAATATTCCTTTCACATTTTTAGTAAATGGAAAACATGAATTGTTTGGAAAATGAAATGAATATTCCTTTCAAAAAATTGTAAAAATTAAAAACTAGGTAAAAATTTCTTTAATAAATGATTTTTATAATTTTAAAATCATTTTTTAAAATATTTTATAAAACTTGTTTTTGGAATAAAGTCTGTTTTCAATTGAAGAGATAAATAAAGGTTATTTTTCTTAAAAAAATTATTTCGAAATCATGAGTACATAAAGAGAGTAAAATGTAGCTAAAACATGTATTCTAATGATATAACCATATTAGAACAATATTCAGGAGTTTATTGAGGTATAGATTATAATATATCATCATTATAAGCATAATCATAAACAATCTTGATAAATGATGAGATTATAACCTAAAATCTTTTCCACTTTGGTAAATTTGATTCATAATCCCCATGAAATAATATACTAAAATGGATATGTAAATCAACATAATTTTATGGATAATAATTATAAAATACATTCATGGGTAGTACATACACTACATAAAATAAAATAAGTGGTGAATATGACATGTGTCTCACAGAAGTAAAAAAGTGAAACAAAAATACTTTACCTCTTTAGTAATATTTTGAATCGTAAGACCAAAAAAATAATAACATAAAAGGAAACTTTTTTTACCATCAAAATAAGGATATTAAAAATATAACATTTCAGAGGTGTAGTATATACACTGAAAAAAACAAATCTGTGGTGAATTTTCAAGTCTCTTAGAAATAAAAGAGAGACTAGAAATATCTTTCCCAAGTCTTGACTTTCAACATACACATTCAGTATAATAAATAAAAGTTTATTATAAATATTTTATAGAAAATAATTTATATATATCATACAATATACGACTTTTTTATTATATTTTATTAATAATTTATTAAAAATTCCATGTTAAAATTAAGTTTTAGGTAATAATCGCATTGTTTTTGTATATGTTTTGATTTTTTATTTTTTTGGAACTCTTACTTTGATCATAATTTCATTATATGTATAGTGTTAAAAATTATACAAATATAATATATATTCATTTTATTTTTATTTAGATTAATCAATTAAATTTAGTGATATAAAATGAAGCACACCATTCATAGAGACAGTAGGTTGTACGTACTCATGAACGTTTTTTCAATTTTCTTATCAGATCGAAAGAAAGAAAGTTAAAGGATATATTATCATTATATAATAATTTTTATATAATATATATCACATTTTTTCATTAAAAATATTCTTATTACCTTCCATATAAATTATTATTTAATCACATCGCTCCGTGAGGCGGTAGTCCAGCATACACACAAGCGACATTATCGTATTCCCGCAAAATAAAGAGTATGAAGGTATGTGTCATATAATAATTTAAAAATTATAATAATATCACAAATATCATATATAAATAAAAAATATTCATTATTTCCATCATTGATATGTTTTAATGTAAAAATTAATGTCATCGGTTCGCAAGGTCGTAGTCCTATGTACACACGAAAGGTAATTTCATAACCCATTTGATGGAAGTGGAGACGGTTTAAGATCATGAAATTAACCAAAAAAAATATAGGTATATGAAATATAATGAGGATATTTTATCATCATAGTATAATAATAATTGAAGGTGGTGTAGGAATAAATAAAACAAAAAATTCTCATTGATGAACGTTACCTCTTCTTCGGGTATCCTTCTTAGGTTTGCAATAAAATCCATCCTAGGTTGGATTTCTTCCCAAAATATGGATCATAGGATGAGAGGAGGGATATTGGAAATTTATATGGTTAGGTTTTGGTAAATATAAGCGGATTTATAGTATTGAAGAATTTAATGGTGGTGGTAGCCTTTTATAAGTGGTGGAAAGGAACCCACTTGGAAACTACTTGCAAATTTTCCAAAATACTCCAAAATAAAAAATTTATTACCAAGAAAAATGCTTAAAAATTATACTAGATTCTAAATTTAGAAGTATAATATGTAAATATGTCCATAAAATATTATTTAGATATTTTTTTGTTCACTTTTTACCCTTATCTTTTTAGTTTAACCCACTAGTAAACCCATTTTACCTTAACCGCAGTAATTAATTTTTACTATTTTCACTATTATTTTTGATAAAAATTTAACTTTAAATTTTTATAAAATTTAAATTAAGGTGATTCAAAATATAAAATCAATTTTTATAAATTCTTTTACCATGAGTGGAAAATTTTAGTTTAAATTTAATCCTGAAAACGGAATGAGAAAGCAGGTTTTCAAAGTGAAAATGTTAAAAAGTTTATAAAGTTTTTATATCCAATTTCAATATGAGATTTATTACAATAACCTAAATTGGATTAATATATATAATTTAACTAATTTTAAATTAAAAAAATTAAATATAATTTAAATTTATAAATAATTTAAAATAAAGGGCAGCTTTTTGTTAAAATTCAATATTTTTCACAATTCATCCAAAAATTAATATTTTTAGAAAATTATGAAAAATTAACACTAAGTTAGTGTTAATATAATGATTTAAAAAATGAATTTTATTTTTTCAAATAAATTTTCTGAAAGTGTCAAAAATTATTTGTAAAATAAGTTTGAAAAAAAGGTGACTAGACTGCTTTTTAGAAAAATACTGTTTTCAAGAGTAAAATTAGATTTATTCTTATCTATTGTCTAGAAAAAAAATATCAATTTTAAAAATTTTATTTAATATATAATATATAAATTTAATTAAAATAATTCACTAAAATTTTCTTGTTTAATTTATTGAGCTAAAATGTTTTTTTACATAAAAATATATTTGGAAAAACATTTCCTTTATTTTAAAATAGATTTTATTTAAATTTTTTAATTAATTTTTCACCAAATAAATAATTTTATGTACATGTTTAAAACATATATTTTCATAATTTAATCAATCATATTAATACCCATCATTCCAATGGATAAGTGATAACTATCATATTAAATAATTATATTTTAATAATATTTCATATTACGTTTATACTCAGTGTTACATGTAACGTAATCTAAGATCAGTGTTCTATGTAATGAAATCAAAAATAAATGTTTCATGTAACAGAAAATATCTAAAATATTATATTAATTTGGAAAAATATTTCACAAAATCTTAGGGTGTTACATTCTACCCCGTTTAAAATGAATTTCTCCCTAGAAGTTCATATTATTCATCAAAGGTATAAAATTGGAAAATTCCTTCATATAAACCCAAATTTTAAAAATGAATAATAAATATTTCCTTAAATAAGAAAATTTGGAAACATAAAGGTTACCTAAATTAACTAATAACTAGGTTCCCATAAATGAGAACATAGGTGGGAAGTGAAGTTATAGACATGTAATAAAAGAATAAATAATTATAGATAGTGATAGATATTATTGATCCTAATAAAGTTAGTGATCTAGAGAGGGTTAACGACCACAAAATCATAAGCCAAAGACTCATGAAAAAGGTCATTGATATCATAAAAAATTATGGTAAGAGGATAAAATTTTATTTCAATATCCTTTTTTTAATGTTGATGGATTCTTTTTCTATCTATATTGGGAACATATGAAAATATAATTAATTTATATATTTTTATAGGCAGAATTGCATCCTTTAGTTTTTTTATCAATATCCACCTCATACCTTACTCTAAGAGATGAATTTTTCATGTCTGAATTACTAAATAAATTTTTTAGAATAATGATAATTCATTATTTCTATCTCTAGTTAAAAGAAAGTTAACATTAATTATCCAATATGTATAAATAATTATATGGTGAATTAATATGTTAATCTATAAAACATCATTTGATGTTCAAATTAAACAATTCCATAAAATTTTAGCCTTTTGACCCTTCTAGAATTCACAATTTATAAATAAGGTCACTAAATTTATCAAAATAAAATTAATATTAATGATCAAAATATCATTAAGAATATCTTATTGGTAACATGGAAAATATGAGAATACATTGGTCATATATTCTCCTAAAGCTTCGTAATAACCAAAATTATCATAAAACCTCAATGAAAACATGCATGCTTCCTCATTCCTAGAATAAAACCATTTATTATTTAACATATTACAAAGATCCAAAAATCATGTAAACTCCATCAATGTCAACACAAACCAATTTTTCAAAAAAAACATTAGCAGTTCTTAGATAATCAATACTATCAAATTTAATTTATTCATATAGATCATCTCTTTATCTAAATTAAACACCATTTTCTTAACCTTAGGAACATATTAAGGGTTATATTCAATTATTCAAAATATTAACTTTCCATTAAATTACTTTTTTAGTTCATCAGAACCATTTAACATTTTTTTCAAATCATTAACAAAAAAATTATATGGGATAATACTTACATATTCTTGATTTATAATCCTTGTATTCAAATATACAAATACTTCAATCATCCCAATTTCTTCTCAAACCATTAACTAGGATTCATCATATTTTTCCTTAATTATTATTTCTTCTCATAATTAATTTTTAGCCTTTTCATCATTAGAAATATAACCATTGCCCATAAAACCTTGCTGTTTTACTTCATGATGTTTCCCATTTAATATTCCAATTTTCATAATGATTGTGCTTTCCACATTTCAAACATTCATCCATTGATAATACCTTATAGTGACAAATATTCTCATCCATTTCATGAACTAAACTTTTTATTTTCCATCATAAATTTCTTAATCTATTCCCTTCTCATCCAAACATAAACATATTCTAATTACTTTGAGATATTACCTTGATTTCTTCTTCCCACATTCATGACATATAGGAAACCAAATCTTATTTCCTCCACGGTCTCCATTACCATAACTCCTAGATAACTATATCCTTATTTTCTTTGATGATTTTGAGAGTTGTTTAAGGTGCATATTTTTAATCATATATCATGATAACTAATTTGTAATAAACACAATATTCTTCACTCCAGTTATCATATCATTTGGATTCCCATCCAGAAATTGTCTGTCACGTTCAATGTTAATCGAGTTCCTTCTGGTTCCCTCCATTGACTAAAACCAAAAAACAGTGCGTAAGAAACTCTAATCATAGTGTAAAACCACATAATCATGAAAAAAATAACTTATAGGATGTCTAAATCATGAAATATTCTTTAATATATGAAAACTTAGGTTTATCCTAGGTCATTCATAGTCATTGTCTATCTAAATCCTTCTTGATGGTTCATAAATAGTTTGTAAATTTCCAAAGCATATTCTTCATGAGTGTCAAACAAGGGGTAAAACAAGGCTCGTTTACATGAATTTGGTGATGATTTATTCTAGCTCAATAAACCATTTTCAGAGTTATTACCCGAAGGTATATCTATGATAGAGCCACATCCACCTGTTGTATCCAGATAGATAAGTAATTTCATAGAAACCATTCCCTCTGTTATTTACCAAAATTCCGGGACATTTTCCTATACCGTGACTCCTAATTAAACTTATCCTTATATAAATACCTAGACATATCCTTATAAATACCCCTAGGTATTTCACTAAAGTTTTCTCATCCTAGTTTACATAGTTTAACTAAACCTTTCCTCTTATACAAACTATAGTGGCCAAGGCATTCCATAAATGGATATTACATTTTTTTAAGATGAATATTCATTACATTACACAAACAAAATCTTAATGACCATAACAGTTTAGAGTCCTTGGAACATGGAACATAATATTCTTAATTCATGAAAGATATTCAATGTATCCCTTAAATATCTTCTCCTTTAGTACTCTTACTTAAAAACTTTATTTATAATATAAGGAAAGTAAATATAATAAAAGGTTAGATCATATTCTTGGTAAGGGTAAACAAGGGATATACATAATCCTAACATTAATATAAGGTTATTAGAACATGAGAATAACATTTTAAAACCATACCCTACATATAAAAGATCATAATCTTGAGTCATGGAATAAATATTGGTTGTTCATAAGACATAAATCATAAGGGAATCAAATAACATGATCCATGTAAGTAAAAAATTGGAATAATACATATATTTGTGACATAAACATTATATTATAAGATTTTGAACATGTATAATTACATACAATTCACTTATTAAGTTAAGGATATGAAATCAGGCCCTCTCATAAACTTATGGACACCCAAACAGGTCCATGCATAACATTATGGACTTGAAATAAAGGTCAATGCATAACATTTTTAACATCTAATCTGGTTCACACATAATATTTTGAATATGTAATAAGGTTCATGCATAAATTTTTGATCATGTAATCAGGTTTACGCATAACATTGTGAACATGTAATTAGGTTCACACATAACATTGTAAACATGTAATAAGGTTTATGAAAAACATATTTACTCATGAGTTGTCCATTTATACCCAATGAAATTTAGGTATATATAGTTTTTACCCATCACATAATCCATAAATATTTTTCCATAAGATCATAGAACATTTACCATATCAAAACCCATGAAAAGAAATGGGTTTTATAAAACATGTCAACATAGTATAACACATAGAAAATAAATGAGCTTTATAATCATTTCATCATAAAAAACACTAGAAAAATAAATGGGTTTCATTATAATTTTATCATGGTATAACTTATGGAATTTAAACAAATTTTATAAACATAAACCTTTCATCAAAAGAATAATAATGGTTTCCTTGGATCATATCCCTAGTAAAGCATAAGTAACATCAAAGGATGTTATCATAGATGGAAAATGATTTTGAAATATCACTAGGAACATTTCTTTGAGGAAAGATAAAATTTCTTTGAAAATAAAATTTTGAAAACATAAAATTTTTTTGAAATACCTTTCCTTGAAAATAAACATGAAAACTAATTAATTAATCTTTAAAAATCATTTAAAACATTTGTTGTGAAAAAATATCCTTTTCTCTTTTAAAAAACTTTTTAAAACATAAAACATTTTTAAAGTAATTTTATTTAAAAATAACCTTGAAAATTTATAAATTAAGCTTTAAATTAATTAATGTTAGTGATGATGAGAAGTTTCTTTCATTTCATACATATTGAAATAAATATTCCTTTCATATTTTTGGTAAAAGATAAATAGGAATTGTTTGGAAAATGATATGAAGATTACTTTAAAACAATTGAAAAGTAAGACATGGGTAAAAAGTATTTAATAAATAATTATAATTATTTTAAAATCTTTTTTTAAAACATTTTTAGAAAAACATGTTTTTAAAGAAAATATATTTTCGATCGAAGGTAGAAATCAAGACATTTTTTTAAAAAAAACATTATTCTGAACTCTTGAGTACATAGAGAGAGTAAACTGAATGGAAAAATTTTATTCTCATGAAATAAACATTAGAGAATAAAATTCCTATTTTAATGAGTGATAGATCATAATATTTTATCATTGTAAGAATAATCATAAGTAAGCCTAATAAACGATGATATTATAACAAAAAAATATTTACCAATTTTGTAAAATTAAATTGTAATCCTCATGAAATAATATCATAAAATTGGAAAGTAAATACCCGTAATTTTAATGATAAAAACCATAAAATACATTCATGGTAATTATATATATAACAAAAAATAAACTAGGTGGTGAATATGGCATGTGTCTGAAAAAAGTAAAGAGTTGGATGAAAATCCATTACTCCTCTAGTAATATTTTGAATTCTAAGTCCCAATAAAGAATAATATAAAATTAAACTTTTAATATAATTAAAATAATTATATTCATGTTGTAATATTTCAAAGGGTCAGTATATATAACACAAAAAATAAATGAGGGTGAATTTTCATATGTCTCTCAGAAATAAAAGAGAGACTAGAAATCACATACCTTAAGTATTGAATTCCTTCATACACATTAAAAACTCATATATAATAAATACAATTTTCCTATAAATATAATAAATAATATTATTTATATATATCATACAATATATGTTTTTATTATGACCTTTTATAACCCATTTATTAACAATTCCATGTTAAAGTTACGTTTTAGGTAATAACTGCTTTATTTTTTTGTATATGTTTTGATTTATTGTTTTTTTGCCTTATTACATTGATAAAGATTTAATAATATCCATAACTATGAAAATTATATAAATATAATATATATTCATTATATGTTTATTTATATTAATCCATAAAATTTAGTGATTGAAAATGAAACACATCGTTCATAGAGATGGTAGGTCGTATATACGCATGAACATTGTTTCCATTTTATTGTTGGATTGAAAGAAAAAAATTTGAATGATATATTATCATTAAAGAATTATTTTTATTTAATATATATTTCATATATTAATAAAACTATCCTTATTATCTTCCATTTAAATCTTGAATGAATCACATCGCTTCGTGAGGCGGTGGTTCACCATACACACAAGTGATGTTATCATATTCCTGAAAAAATTGGGAGTATGAAGTTATGTGTGATATAATAATTAAATAATTATAATAATATTATTAATATAATATATAAATAATAAATACATAATTATTTATAACCTTTAGAGGTGTTAGTGGAAAAAACCAATGACATCGGTTCGTGAGGTGATAGTCAGTCATACACGCGAATGATGATTTCATAACCCATTTGATTAAAGTGGAGATGGTTGTAGGTAATGAACTTAACATAAAAAACAATTATTTATATGTAAGATAATTTGGTTATTATATTATAAAATTATAATATTAATTGAAGTGGTGTAGTAAAATATAAAACAATAACCCTCATTTATGAACGTTACCTCTTCTTTAGGTATCCTCTTTAGGTTTGCACCAAAAGTATTCCTAGGTTAGAAATATAACCCAAATATGTCTCCTAATATGAAATTTGGGATATTGGTAAGTTATTTGGTAAGACTTTGGTCAAAACAAATGGCTTGATAGGTTTTAATAAGTGAAGGGTGGAGGTGGTGTTTTATAAGTGGGGAAACGAACCCACATGGAAACTACAGGGAAATTTCCAAAAAGACTCCAAAATAATAAATTCATTCCCAAGAAACAAGATTCCAAGTGACCCTATATTTAAAAATTTTAAGTATAATATTGAATTATTTATATAAAATATGATTTATACATATTTTTATCATTTTTAACTCTTATATTTTTAGTTAAAACACCCGATAAACCCATTTTTTCTTTAACCGTGGTAATTAATTTTTACTATTTTCACTATTCATTTGGTCAAAAATTAAGTTGAAATAATTATATATTATAAATTATTCTGATTATAAATATTAAATCTATTTATTCAAATTCCATTCATATAATTGGAAAAAATTAATTTAAAATCAGTCCCGTAATCACAACGAGAAAGCGAGTTTTCGAAGTGAAAATGTTCAGAATTTTACAAAGTTTTTATATCCAATTTCAATATGAAATTAATTAAAATGATATAAATTGGATTAATAGATATATAATTAAACTATTTTTACATTAAAAAAAATTTAAAATATAATTTAACATTATAAATAGTTTAAACTAAAAGGTAGTTTTCAATTAAAATTCATTATTTGTTAACATTCATCAAAAAATTAATCTTTTTATAAAATTTTCAAAAATTACCCTTAAGTTATTTTTTATATTTTGAATTAAAAAATGAAGTTTTTTTTCAAATAAATTTTCTAAAAGTTTCAATAATTATTTTTAAAATAAGTGCAAAAAAAGGTGACAAAACTAGTTTTTTGAAAAATACAGTTTTTAAGCATAAAATTGGATTTCTTTTTATCTCTTTCCTAGAAAACACATAAGATTAATGTAAATCGGTTTATCAAATATATACTGTATACATTTCATTAAAATAATTCCTTAAAAGTTTTTTTAATTTATTAAGGTAAAACATGTTTTTTCATGAAAATAATTTTTGAGAAAAAGACTTCCTTTATTTTCAAATAGTTTTTTATTTTATTTTTCAATTAATTTGTCACCAAATAATTGATTTTTTATACTTTTGTAACCATATATTTTTATAATTTAATTAATATAATTCATACCCCTCATTCCAACAGCTAGGTGATAACTATCATATTAAATAATAATTTTTAATAATATGTCATGTTTTGTTTAAACTCATAATTGCATGTAATGAAAGCTAAACTCAATGTTTCATGTGACACAAAATAAAATATATTTTTTTGTAATGATAAATATATATAAGATTAAATTAATTTGAAAATATATTTCACAGAATTTTTGGGTTGTACATAGTCACCCACTGTAAAATCGAGTGGTCGGCGACATTGATTGGTGTAGGAGTTTTTTCTACTCAGATATGTATTCATATGTTTTGTATTAGTATTGCAGCACATAGTTAAAGAAGACAGTATAGGGATGTAAAATTTTATTACCTGGTTGATTTAAATACATCATCTCTAGTGATGCACATCCAATTATGAAATCATAAGGTCTTGCATAAAATAATTAATCATGAAATTAAATCAAACAATTACCTTAATCTATTTGAAGATAGGTTCAAAAAATATCATTATCAAAGAACTTTTCTTGAAGGAACCAAAATAATATCCCTTTATATCATCGAAATGTTCTTGAAAAGTATATTGAAATGTTTATCATTAATATCTAGGAACTAGCGTAGAGATTTGAAAAAGCATTCAACATCTTGAAGATCACTTTTATGGCGTTCCAACAATCAACAAGGGAAATCTTGGATTGATTGATTGGATCTGATGATTCTCCCTTTAGGATTTGGGAGAGATTTTATAGAATCTATAAAATTCATGAGATGAATAGTCTAATGAATGAGATCCGTTTTTTTCTTATATAGTGAGGTATAAAATACCAGGAAATGGCTCCCCAACCCCTAAATATGTATTACCCACTAAATAATATATAAAAAATGTGTTATTAACAACTAACTATGTTATAAATGTCATTTATATTTTTATCACTTAAATATAATATAATAAATATACTACATGGTAAAAATGATCTATTAATTTGAATTGATATTCCTTCCAATATTAAACAAACATTTAATATTAAAATAATATTTTTTTGTTAAATATTTCCCATATATTTATTTAATACTTGTAAATACATTAAATAAATAAATTCATCTCCATATATTCTATACTCGAATAATAATTAACTTATTCATTTTTTTAGTGATCATTTAATCTTGGTTAGCACTCGGATATCATGGTGGGGCCCACTATTTCTTATACTCCCATTCATTAGAATGGTCTGGACCATTGAATATGATAAGTGTGTGACCCTCTATTCCCTTATCTCAATAGCAGTAAGTATTACTCACAAATAATTAGTGGATTCTAGCAACCCATCGAGGCCCCTAATGAGATAAGGAATAGTAATATTAATGAAAACCTCCTATGAACACATGTCATGTATTATAATATCTATATCTCATGATATCTCATAAATAATGATGCACTCTTTGTGTCACCAACCTTTATTACTTTATAATTCATTAAACTTTCTAGATGGACTTTCCTTCTTCAACTATAGTTATTGATTTAGGGAAGGTACTACCATACTTATCAACTGGGCCCAAGATATCACTTCCTTTTAGAAAAGAAAAAATTTATCTTGATCATTCAATCAATGTCATACCACTAATTATAAATCCAACATTAGCTACCTCACCATAGCATAAATGTAATTATTTTTATCTTACATCAAAGTACAATATCAAATGGTAATCAATGATAAAATATCAAATCAGGATACCAATACACATGCTCATAAATAGGAACTACCAATGAAATTCCTAAAACATGTGATGTTCCAATTGGTAGTCCATTCATCATGAACTCGTATGCTCAGAATCACCAAGTGAAAACTTCATGAGAAGAAGTCTCAATGCTTATGAGGCCCCAACACCTAGTAGTCAGATATCATCTATTTCCAATTAGAATGATTTATGTAGACCATATAACATATGTTTAAGATTACTATCATAGTATCTCAAGGTTCTCAATATGATTGGGAACTACTATAACTTATTGATAGAATAATAATCTATAGAAATTACCATAAAAATAGTGGACATAGAGATGTCAACACTAGTAAGGTAGTAGTACATAATTAATAACTCATTGTATACATGATATGGTAATTTAAAAGTAGTGTTCAAGTTAGGTCTAGGTCACCCACTTTTATAACATTTTTTTATCAAGGTGACCTACTCTGAAATTTTTTATATAAGACTCCGCCCTAAAAATATTGATTCTCCCACTTCCTACAAGAACAAAGGTAATATGTATGGCCTATAATATAGTTCTTTATAGGGTGAAATCTAAATATTAAACGGAAATATATTGTTTTAGTTGAACCCAACAAACACTATGTTCTTTTTCAAGGTTCTACCAAAATTCTGGACACATTCTCTCAGCATGTCCTCTAGCTCCTAGATAGTCAGCTCAAATTGTCTATTCATTTGTGGGTGGTAGGAAGTGCACAAAAACACCTAAGTACCAAGTGACTTTTTTAATCCTTACCATAAGTATGAATTAAAATGTGGATCTCTTTCTAAAACATTACTCTAGGGGACCCCATGAAATTGTATTATCGCCTAGGCATATAAGTTACCCAACTGATTGATAATGAAGGTATCCAAAATCAGTAATAAATGGGATACCTTTGTCAAATGATCCACAATCACCCATATTGAATCACTCTTATAAGGATTCCTAGGTAAACCCACCATGAAATACATGGTAACATCATCCCACTTCCATTTCAGAATGGGAAAGGGTTGTTATAGACTAAAAAACCACTGATACTCATCCTTTACTTGATGACAGTTGTAGCATCGCATCATAAAACCTATTATTTCCTTATTCATTCCCAACCAATAACACTATTTAGAAATATCATGGTATATTTTCTTCAACCTAAGGTGTACTTCCAAATTTGAAGTAAGAAAATCATGAATTAGCTTCAATTGTATACCTGTAGTCATGAAATGTTGGCCATGAATGTGGATAACCTCATATCCATTAATGGTCTAGTCAATAGGTAGATTCCAACCATAGAAACTATCTCTCAACACTAGCCACTCTAGACCAGGATACTTCCTCCTCTTGACCTAATTTATAATATAGGGTAAAATAGATAAGGGAAAAAATTCCATTGGTTCTTGCTCCTTCTAAACACCTATATGCATGTCAGCAAATAAGGCTATCATCTTCCATTCAAAACTAGACTAATAAACCACCTAGGACGTTTTCCTCAGACTCAGAGCATTAGATAAAATGTTTCCTTTCCATGATGTATAAGCTATCTAAAAATTGAAAGATTTTATATATTCCACCCATATCCAATGAAATATATTTAAATCACACTAAGAAAAGATATACTTAAGGCTCTTATGGTCAGTATAAACAGCAAACCATTCATCCATGAGATAATGCCATCAATATTTTAATGTTTGAACCATTGTTTCCAACTCAAGATCATACGTGGGATAGTTCAATTCGTACGACCTCAACTATCATGATACATACACCATGAATCAGTCTTATTGCATCAATAATACCCCAATTCCAATCTCAGATACATTACAATATATAACATACACCATACCCATTTCGGGTAAGATAAGAATCGTTGTTTTGTAAAAACACCTCTTCAGATCCTGGAAAACATTATCTCATTCTCTAGACCACTCAAACTTCATGCCTTTATTTATCTTTATTTTTCATCCTATACATTTATGATTCTAAACATGATAAGTCCTTGATGAAATTCCGGTAATAGCCTTCCAAACCCAGGAATATTCAGATCTTGAAGAAATTTTCGGTTCACTCCCAAGATACCATGGTTTTCAGCATCTCTGGGTCCACTAAAACTCTACTCTCTAAGATAAGATGACCCAATAAGTGAATATTATTAATCTAGAAATTAAATTTAGATAGATTTTTATATAACCGATTCTCACTCACCATACCTAGGATGATGTCTAGATATTGGGAATGATTTTCTCTAAATTTAAAGTACCCCAGGATGTTTTTGAAAAATACAACCACGAAATGATCCAAATCGGTTTATTTTTTATTCTTGAAGGCCATAAACAAATAAGGAAAATTTTTTATCCCAAAATATTTCACAATGAACTCATACAAGTTATACATTCTAAAATAAGTTGGTGGTATATCAAATGGTCTCACCCTCAACTGATGGTGCCCATATCTAAAATCAATCTTATAGAATACATAGGAACCCTAAATTTTATTAAAATATCATAAATATTAGGAATATGATACCATTTATTAATTTTCATTTGGTTCATCTTCCAGAAATTGAAAAATAATTGCAGCATTCTATTGGCCTTTTGGGAAAATAAAATGAGAGAACCTCGTGGTGATGTACTCCTCTGAATGAACCCTTTAGACTCTAATAACTCCAATTGATTATTAAGCTCCTAAAACTCCAATTTTTTCATAATATAAGGAGTAATTTAAACTATATTATCACTAGGCACCAATTAAATGGTAAACTCAATCTCTTTCTTAAGTGGAAACCTTAAAAACTCCTCATGAAACACGTCCTTAAATTGATCGACCACAGAAGGGACAACATCTTACTCTAATACCATATCATCTAGCACAAGAATCATAACCTGTTACATGATCTCACCATACTAATGATGAATAGGCCTTGAATGACCTACATGGATATCCTATTATCTAGGATAAATATATTTTTTTCCTCATGAGACGTGAAAATCACCCTCCTCCAGTAACAACCAATGTGATCCTATTACAAAACTAAAGAGCCTATTCTAAGAATCGTTTAAAATATTGAAATCTCAAGCATGAACAAAATCCAAAGTAAATGATACCCACCAATATCAAGGGAATGCTCCTTAAAATGATGGATGCCCTCTAATTGCACCCAAGATGGTGTGTCGATCGATATAACCCCATACAATAAATCCACCACCAGGCCAAAAATATTTACAAAACAAGAAGATATAAATGAATTTGAAGATATAGTATAAAATAAGAATCTAAAAGAATAGAATACACATGAATCATTCCTCATATAGTCGATGGTCTAGCCTTGATACCAGTAGAAGTGGGATAAACTTCATATAGTTGACCTATCCATCTACCCTAAGCTCTAACCAAAGCCTTGTGAACTATAATATTATACTGATATCGTCACTCTTTTCTTGGGGTACTAATTTGTAATGACCCAGACATTTATGAATAAAATTCACTTTCTTTTAATTTATTATGCATATAGAAAACACATTCACTGTTTTTTATTATTATTTGGTTTAAATGACCGTTAATTATCATTACCATTGATAATATAGTTGTTTAATAGTGATCTCACAACTAATATAAATATATGGTTTTAAAAAATCCTTTCGACACCAAAAAAAGGAGATAATGGCCTCATCCAGTAGATACGGGCCACACAAATCTCATTTTTCGGTGCTCAGAAAGGAGGTAGTGTCACTGGGATTCGCTCTTGACCAAGCTCAAGCTGAGTTTCAACATGTTAATCTTGAATAGAATCACTTATAACAGAAGTTCACGTTAATATAGACTACCACGCAAGCGATGTTATCTGAGCCACCCCAAGAGACTATCACCATCCCACACCTTACCCTTAGGTATTATGAGGGTGTTATAAGGGTTTTTTTAACAATGTATTAGTTACTTATTGAAATCCATTTTTATAAATAAAATTCATATTCCACCAATTTCTTTATGAAAATAGTCTTTCTTAAAAAATGACCAATTTAATAGATTAATTTTTTCGATAAAAATGGTAATTTTTGGAAATATATACATTAGGTTTTTTATTAGTAATATTATGAAAAAAAATTAACATAAATTCTGATTATATCAATTCCTTATCTATAAATGATTAGGAAATCAGATTGATAAGAGTTGTATTTTTATAAGATAAAATAGAAAGTGTATTAATTAAACAGTTTATTTTAAGGAATTAATGAATTTTTTAAATAATTAATATATTATTAAAATATTATTACCAAATTACTTTTATTAATAATAAATTTTGAAATAATTTTTATGAATCCAAATATAATTTTTATTAAGGTTTAAAAACTATTTTTGTCAAAACCTGTCAATTTTTGATAAATGTCAGTTATCATTTTAAATATAAAAATTCAAATATTTATAAAATTATTTAGATAAAATGAATATTATTGTTGGAATCAGGATGTTGAAATTAACCAATGGTTAATTTTTCATAAGTTTCTAAGACAATAGAATTTTTGGGTAAAAATTAAATAATATATAAATATATAGTGTGTTTATGACATTATAATGACCCAATAGTGATGTAATAAATTCCGTAATACCATAAAAGAGATATTAAACCAATTATATGTTTTAAATTTAAAATAATTTGATTTTATATTTATTTTACTTATTTTATAATTCCATAGTAAATCCTCAAAAATGTATAACATATTTTATGATTTTAAATTCATTTCCTTGAGAGTGTGACTCACCTCCACATAAGCAATGGAAATATTGTAATATATTTGTCCCTTTTCCTTTTAAATTAATTTATACTAATCCCATTCACCATAAACCATGGGAAAAACCATGGGATGGTTTGTGGCTTTTGAATATTTTAGTGTGTTGAGTCCATAACCAAAATAATAAAGAATTCCCCCACCATTCCTATATAAACTCACCCAATCACCCATTCCTCTTAACTAAAACTTCTTGAATATCGTCCTCACTCTGTTATCCACTCCCTAGAGTGCTTATATGGATCCCTCAAGCTCCCAAGAAGCCTCTCCCAAGTCTTTGGGATCACACATCCAAGTATGGGATCCTCACTATCCTTCCTTTCTCTTTTTTGTCTAAGTTTCCTTATATTGTTTTCTTTTATTTTTAAATTAAAAATTATGGAGTATGTTTTCTCACCTCCCACATAAAGACTATATTATTTTTTAATGATAATATACCCCTTTCACTCTCAATAATCCCTTCCATGTACATATGTTACTATACTGAAATTCTGTAAGGGGTTTCTCTCTCCTCATTTCCATTCAAGAATTTCTCTTATATTACGCATATAAAATTACATTTTATATGTTGGGATATTATGATCCATGATCCCATTACTATAAATTTAATTTATAAATGATGATATACCCATTTCTCTCTCATCAACCCATTTTATGAATCCCTATGTGATACTGTTATGCTGCTAAAATTGCACTGTGATTTTCCATGCCAAAATCATCGTATAGTATTACCATGCCCATTTATTTATCAAGGGTATTCACCTTTATGCACATATATTTATTTATTATATAATTTCATATATTTATTTCACATTAATTTATCTTGGAATAAATGATGATGTTAAATGAATCCATGTTATAAAATCTATGTGTCACACTTAAGCATGAGATTAAAATGTTCATGAATGGTGCGCCCTGATAGCGCTCCAATGCATTTAGTAATGTTTAGTATTATGGTATCTTAGGTTGGGATAGGTTTTTAACTGATTCTTTTTAGGATATTTTTCCACCATTTTTTTATAGGGGTTTACATGATTCTTTTATGTTTATGATGTAGTGTTTTAAGTTGTTTCCATGTTTCCATGTTATGATAATCATGTTATATCATGCCTTTATGTTCATGTTTATCTTCTGCTCCAGTTACATGTCTATTTCCTAACATGTATTGTATTATTCATGTTTTTTCTTCTTTAATCCCTTACTGGACTTTATATATCACCTTTTTATTATGTGTGTCCTTAGTTTATCCCATACAATGCTAAGTATTAAGGAATGTTGTGGTCATGTAATAGATGTTTTCAAAAAAGATGTTATGTTTTATGTATTAAGTTGTCATGTAATGCTTATAATCCACAAAGACTCTAGATCTATCTATCTTATGGGTTGTATTAAGTGAAATTTTATTTAATAAATCGTGTTTAAATATCTAATAAAGTCCAGGGTTTTTGTGGGTGGTATCAAAGGATAGGTTTAGTTATTTTTTGGGATTTGTATTAGAAAACCCTAGTGAAAGCCTTAGGGATAAGACTAAGTATAAGAAGAGAATCCCTAAATTTTGGTGAGTATATATTAAGTGGTTTATCAAGAAAATACATCCCTATCTAGATATGAACAAGTATAGGTGTCTCTGGCACAGATGTATCTACGGGTAAAACCTACAAACACCACATTAAGCTAGAATTGAATGAAAACCGGTGCCCGACAATGGGCTTTGCTGCACTTTTGGTTCGAAACTCCCAGAGGATATGCTTCGATAAATTCATAATCTTGTTACTAACCATTATTAAGGGAACAAAAAAATCCCATAAATATACTTTAGAAATTATATCATGGATAACTTAGATTTAATCTAAGAAATTCATAAGTTAAGGAAATAAATGTAATTTATAAGTTATAACTTTTTTTCATTGGATTCCCCTTTATGTGTTTAATAGTTTAAAATAATTACCCCTAATTTTCCTTTTATTCTATCCAACTTCTAGTAATAGGAGGAATTGGGCTAACAACTGATGTAATGATCAATGTGATAAATATTCTAATGAGATGCCCAATCTGATGGGAGAGGAAATCACAAAATTTTTCACTATACACTCTCATTAAACTGAAGTTTTGAATACAAACATAGGTAAAGAGGAACATCCAACCCCCACCCCCACAAGAAACAACAATTCTCAATTTATAGCTTCATGATATAAAGTTCTCCTACATTCAATGGATCATTTGATCCCTCAATCGCCAAACAATTTATCAACTATATTGAGAAGATATTATCTATCATTCAATGTTCCGAACAAGAGAAGGTTCTTATGGATTCTTATCATATGAAGGGTAAAGATGATCAGTGGTGTACATTGATCAAAAATATGAATCCTAAGGAAGATATCGAGTCAATGGGATGGAGGTATTTTCAGAAAATGTTTTTCGATAAATATTTTCCCCACACCCTCCATCTTAAGATGGAAAGATATTTCATTACACTCAAGCAAAGGTATGATGAATCTGTTGGTGTGTTCAAGGAAAACTTCAACAGACATGCAGGATACACCTCTGGTTTTGTCGTTACCCTCGAATGCAAGGTTTATCGCTTCTTTGGTGGGATAAAACCTAGCCTATGTAAATCCCTAGAAATATGATACTTTTATAGCTATGAGGATATTGTCTGATGTGCCCTCAAAGTAGATATGGAGATAGAAAATCTTAGTGGTATCATGGGGATAAGAAGTGGAAACTAGACTTTAATTCTTGAAATCCGATGGATAAATCAAATGATGCTAAGAAACTATAGCATCCCACTTTCCAAAGGTGCAGAAAGAAACACCCTAGAAATTTCCGGAAGGTAATAAGGAAATTGTTTAGGTGTGGGAAGGAAGAACACGAAGCCAGCAATTTTTGAAAATAAAATACCTCTAATATGACATGGGAAAGGAACGTTCAATTCGATCCTCAATTCATTTTTTATTTCTACAACTTTAAAGAGCAAGGGTAATTTTCAAATAAGTTCCCTAAGCCAAGGGTTTTTGGAGGAAACCAACAACCTCCAAGGAAGCTATGGTGAGATTTTTCCATCACTACCACCAAAGAAAATCCCGACAATGAAGTGGTGATAGGTACGCTAGTTATTCATTTAATAAAAGATAACATACTTTTTTATTCTGGTTCTATGCATTATTTTATATCCCAAAGTTTTAGTAGAACAATCCAACACCACCACAAATCATTGATTTAGAGATGTCAGTGAGAACATAAAATGGGGTAATTATTGCATCAAATGAATATAACTTCTCCTCTGTCACAATTTAGAGAATGAAATTCCCATAGAACATCATCATACTTACCTTGGAATAATTTTATGTATTTATTGGCATGGATTTTCTTTCCCTATATAGATCCAACATAAATTATCATGGGAGGTAAATCACTCTCTATATGGTGAATCAACCCCTGATTCTATAAAAGTAAAGGGAGTGGGATGGATTTTATTTAGCACCATCATCTCAAGCATGGATATTAATTCCCTATGAGTATGTGTATCTTTCTCAAATGATTGAATCTAAGGAAGGAACCATCCTCAAAGACATTCCTATTGTGATGGAATTCCCTGATGTGTTTCCTAAGGAATTGTCTGGTCCTCCACCTATAAGATATGTTTAATTCTAGATTTATCTTATACCTAGGGAATTTCCAATATCCAAGAATCCATATATAATGGATCTTGTAGAGATTGAGGAGCTAAAGAAACAACTACAGGAGAATCTAGATAAAGGGTTTATACGTCCAAGTGCTTCACCATGGGGTGCACCAGTTCTCTTCGTTAAGAATAAGGATGGGTCAATGAACCTTTGAATTGATTTTTGCGAGCACTAAAAAATCACATTAAAGAACAAGTATCCTTTTACATGAATTTTTTAATTGTTAGATCAGATATGTAGAGCACAATACTTCTCCAAGGTGGATATACTTTTGGGATATTACCAAGTAAGGGTAATGAAGGAGGATATCACCAAGAGTAATTTTTGTACAAGGTATGGGAACTATGAATTCATATTAATGCCTTTTAAACTCACTAATTATCTAGAAATATTCATTGAATTGATGAATAGATTATTTAGATATTACTTTGACAAATGTGTGGTAATGTTTAGAGACAATATTCTAATATACTCCAAAACTAAGTAGGAGTGTGAGGAGCATCTAAGAATTGTAATAGAGACCTTGAAAAATGAAAAGATCTATTAAACGTTGAGAAAGTTTGAGTTATGGTTGAAGGAAGTCTCATTCTTGGGGCATATCATCAAAAGTAATGGTATATTTGTTGATCCTTCTAAAAAAAGAAATTGAGGGATGGATGAGGATGACATATGTAATGGATATCCATATCTTCCTAAGGTTGTATAGATATTATCACCAATTTGTGAGAAATTTCCCATAATTTTCAAACCCTCTTACTAAGCTAACTTGGAAGGGAGTCAAGTTTTCTTGGAATGATGAATGTGAAGAAATCTTCATGGAGTTGAAGAAGAGTATTATCACAGCACTTCTGCTCACACTAGACATAATTGGGGATATTTTTGTAATATTTAGTAATGATTTGAAAACTTTCATGGGATGTGTGTTGATGAAGAATGACAAAGTCATCACCTCAGCCTCAAGGCAGCTGAAAATTCAAGATCAAAACTATCTCACTCATGATTTGGAGTTGGCAGATGTTATCTTTGCATTGAAAATATGGAAGCATTATCTCTTTAGGTAAAGGTGTGAAGTATATATGGATCACAAAAGTATCAAATATATATTAACATATAAATAGATGAAAATACGACAACGAAGATGGTTAGATATCATCAATTATTTCAACTGCTCAGTCCATTACAACCCTGGGAAAGTGAACAAGGTGGAGAATGATCTAAGTAGAAAGGAAACAGTGATTTTATCATTGATAAGAATTAAAAAGGATAAAATCATCTTATATTTGATGAATATAGACATGGAAATCATAAATAAGGGAACATCATAAATCCTTTCATAAATGATTTCTCATTCGTCTCTTTGGGAAAGGTTAAAGGATTCTCAAAAAGATGATGTGTGGATTCATAAGAAAGTAAAAACTATAAGAAAAGGTAAAACCTAAGAGTTCAATATTAATGAAAAAGGAATTAGGATATTTGGTTAAATACTAGGTGTTCCATAAAATTTTGAGTTAAAGAAAGAACTTTTGGATAATGCACATAGTTCAAATTTCTCCATTCACCTAGGAAACACAAAGATGTATTGGGATATTAAAGAGCATTACTGGTGGGGTAACATGAAGAAGGATATTTCTGAATATACATCAAAGTGCCTAGTATGTCAGCAAGTAAAGGATGAGAGGCCGAATTCTAAGGGGGTGGTGCAACCCTTACCCACACCAACATGGAAATGGGAAAACATAACCATGGACTTTCTCACTGAACTTACAAAGACATCCAAAGAAAAAAATTCTATATGGGTTATTGTAGATGGTCTTATAAAGACTGCACATTTCATTGAAATTTGAGAGGATTAATCATTGGATCACCTAGAACGGATATACATCAGATAAGTGTTAAGTATATATGGAGTGCCACTATCGATTGTGTCTGATTGAGATCCAAGATTCACCTCTAAATTCTCAAAGAGTCTCCAACACACTCTAAATACTGATCAAAACTTCAGTATATCTTATCATCCTCAAACTGATGGCTAATCTGAGAGGACTATCTAAACACTTGAGGAAATTTTGATAGCATTCTCAATGGACTCCAAAGTAGGATGGAATCAACATCTTCCTTTGGTTGAGTTCTCATACAACAACATTTTCCACTCAAGCATGAAAATGTCTCCTTATGAAGCCATTTATGGGAAGAGTTGGAGAACACCGGAATATTGGGATGAAGTTGGGGGGAAAACATCTAGATCCAGAAATGGTCAAAGAAATGGTGGAGAAGGTTAAGACTATCTAGTAGCACATTAAAGCTGCTCAGAGTCGACAAAAGATCTATGCTGACAACATTCAATGAGACCTAGAGTTTTATTTTGAAGATATGTTACTCCTCCACATATCACCATTGAAGATATTTATGAGATTTGGGAGGAAGGGAAAAAACTTGGTCCAAGGTATATTTTCCCTTTTGTTATCCTTGATCACATGAGAGCAGTGGCCTATCAACTAGAACTCCCACCAAACCTGTCTCAAGTATATGATGTGTTACATGTATCACTCTCAATGAAGTACATACCAAACCCATAACATTTATTGAATATATATGTGGTACCATTATAGAATGACCTATCATATGAATAGAATCCACTGATGATCTTATATCATAGGGAAAACATTATACGAATTCAGAAAATACCCCTCATCAAAGTGTTTTGTAGAAACCACAAGTTTGAAGAATAAAAAGGGGAACCGGAGGAAGTTATGAGGCATAGTTACCCTCATCTGTTTTAGTGTGGGAAAAGGAAATTTGAGGTAGAAATTTATTATGGGGGAAGGTTTTAACAACCTTGACATTTATGAATAAAATTACCTTTATTTTAATTTCTTATGGATATAAAAAAACACATGCACACTTTTTTTGTTGGGTCTAAATGACCATTAAGTATCATTACCATTGATAATATAAATGTTGAATAGTAATCCCATAACTAATATAAATATAAGGTTTTAAAAAATCCTTTCGACATAGATAAAGGATATAATGGCCTAATCTAGTAGACTCATGCCATAGAAAACTCATTTTTATAAGCTTAGAAAGGAGGTAGAGTCACTGGGCTTTAATCTTGACCATTATCAAGACAAAATGGGAAATATTTTAATATATTCATCCCTTATCCTTTTAAAATAATTTATAACCCTCCCCTTTTCTAGAAACCTTGGGAAAAACAATGGGATGGTTTGGGGTTCTGAATATTTTATTGTGTAGGGTCCAAAACCAAAATAATAAATAATTCCCCCACCATTCCTATATAAACCCACCCAAGCACTCATTTATCTTCACTAAAACTCCTTTAAGCTCTACCTAACTTTTATATTCACTCCCTAGAGTCCTCACAATGTTCCCCCAAGCTCCCAAGAAGCCTCTCCCAAGCCTTTGAGATCACATATCCAAGTAAGGGATCCTCACTTTCCTTCCTTTCTCAATATTGTTATAACATTTTATTTTTCAATTAAAAATTATCGGGTATGTTTTTTCACATCCCCCATTCAACATTTATTATGTTTTAATGATTATATAACCCTTTCACTCTCGTTAATCCCTCACATGTACATCTGTTACCATGCCAAAATTTCTTAAGAGATTTCTCTCTCCTCATTTCCATTCAAACATGTCTCTTATATTATGCATCTAAAATTCCATTTTATATATTGGTATATTATGATACATTATCTCCTTACAACCCATTTATTTTATAAATTATGATAGACCCTTTTCTCTCTCTTTAACCCATTTTATGAATCCCCATGTGATATTGTTATGCTGCCGAAATTGTACTATGATTTTCCATACCAAAATCATCATGTAGTAAATACCATACTCATTTCTCTATCAAGGTTATTTGACCTTATGAACATATACATGTTGATTATATACCTTCATATAAGTACTCCAAATTCATTTATTTTTTAATATATGATGATATTAAATGAATCCATGTTATATGATCTATGTGGAACACTTAAGCATGAGATTAAAATGTTCATGAAGGGTGTGCCCTGATAGTGCTCTAATGCATTGGGTAATGTTTAGTATCATGATACATCATGTTGGGATAGGGGTTTACTTGATTAATTTTAGGAAATTTATCCACCATGTTGGGACAGGGGTGTACCTGATTCCTTTATGTTTATGATGCAGTGTTTTAAGTTGTTTCCACATTTCCATGTTATGATAATCATGTTATATCATGACTTTATGTTCATGTTTCTATTTTTATCCATTGATATGGATATTTCATAACATGTATTGTATTCTACATTTTATTCATTATTTAATCCCTTACAGGGCTTTATATCTCACCCTCTTTTTATTTATGTCCTTAGGTTATCCCATGCAATGCTAAGTATGAAGAAATTTTGTGGTCATTTAAAAGAAGTTTTCAATAAAGATGATGTATTTTATGTCTTAAGATGCCATGTAATGTTCCACCTTAATCAATGAGTTTAGTAGAAATACAATATCCATACTAATTTGGGGTAGAAGATCCATTCCTAGTTCTCTACATCATCATAGGTCTCCCATCACTAGACATCATTTGAGGGTTCCTGCAAAACCTTTTATGTTCCCCATCCTATCACAATCTCGATACTCCACCAATATTCTAGGAAACTAACCTTACATGTGACCAAGAATTTTGCACTATTATCAGAATAACAGATTACTTACCAGAGAGTTTGATACACTACCCTGGAAGTTATACCCACCAACACCTTGCTGAAAGTTATTACAGTGTTATTTTATACCACTAGAGGATGTACTACCAGATCACCTGACTGAAACTATCTTCCCACAAATAGAGTAATCATTCATGTGCTCCTTGGTAATAAGATCCTAATTTACCACCTCAATAATTTTTTTCTAATAGAAAATATTTACCTATGATGTGATCTCTCACTTGACTTCATCCTAAAAACATTTATCCCTAGCTGCCTCATCTCCTACCAAAATCAGATTACGATGTTGTAAGGCCATAAAGAATATCGCAAAATTCATCACCGAAATTTCCTCAAGGTAAAATGCAAAAACTTCATGGATATTTCCTGTATTAGGTTCTCTTGGTAGAAATGCTTCAATAAATTCTCCTGAAATTCCTTCATAACCATTCCCTCAAGCTGCTTATCTTGGACCTGAATATCCCACTAGCACTTCAATGGTCTTCACAATATTTAAGCCTCAAACTTAACCCTTATCTCTGAAGGAGTTTTTAAGTGTTTGAGAATATTATGAATAGACTCTATCCAGAACTTAGCTACCTCTAGACCATCCTCTTTAGCGAACTTCGAGGGTGTTGTACCTGAAACTCCCTAGTCAAATCAATCATGATTAGTTCATCCCACACTGGATCCATTTTCATAAACTACATAATGTAGGAGAAATTATCATGGAACTTTTCTTCCAAACTATCACTCGAAGCCAATGGGGGCTTTAGTTACACTATCGAATGTGCATTTTCGGATGTTTCCTTCCATCTCCCTACCAAAAAACATCATTGTGGAGGCAAACCTCTATAATTCTAAAAAAGAATTTTAGGGAAAATAAGATATAATTTATATAGTTATACCCAATATGGATCATAATAATATTTAATCAAGATACTTCACATACACCATCTCAACGGATATGATCATAACACTATCACTACGCCCAACCTTCCCTATCTTGGGTAACAAGCTAAAGCATGGTATAAATATTTTTCCAAACAATAATATTTTTATTTAATGACATTTTATCAATTAGATTTAAAATATTTCAATTAAAAATAGTTCAAAACTATTTATTTAAAACTATTTATTTAAAACCAAAAAATAATCAAAAACAAATTTTACTTCCCACAACTAAACTTTTATATTCAAAAGAAAATAGATCATGAAATTCTTTTCCTTTTGTTTTTAATAGGATACATGTCACATAACCATTGTGTTCCAAATATAATGCATGAATACACAATATCAATCTATACTATCCCATGAGTAAAATATCATAAATCAATAACATCACACAATAAGTGTATCACCCAAGATGGAATAAAATTTGAACTATAACAAGTGAACCTCAATAACAACAATCTCATCTCAAAAAACCTAGTTTTCTCCTTCACATAGGATAGCTACTCTCATGAATGAGCTCATTACCAAGTCCCAACATATCTTATTATTCTATATAACTTTCGAAAATAGTAAATAAAAAAATAAAATATCCTGCATCAGATTCTACTTTGTAATGTCCCAGCCCAATTCACTCCAAATAGTAGTCAAACTAGTTAGACAAATGATCTCAAGTGCCCCGCCTTTTATGCCAGAGGTTTTCAAATAGTGGTGATGGTGTATTGAGGAATGTGGAGAGACTATACCCTTTTATTAAATAAAAAACAATGAAAATAATAAGAAATAATAATTATTAGGTAACCACACATCACATTCCAATCTTCCAAAACTAGGTAAGTGGAAACAGGTCAAAAAATAAATAATTCATCTCATGAGTGTCTCATGTTCCAAAAGGAACACAAAATAAATACATAAATGTACAATCTCTAAAATGGGTACTAGTACCTAGATTGATCCCCTCATCTAAGATCCATCAAATAAAGTCTAAAATCACTCATCTATCATTGGTAATTTTCCCTTACCTTAACTCAAAACCATAGATTTGGCTCATGTACCAACAGCAAAATGAGCAGGGTGTGAGTACAACTTATTAGGCCACAACCAATGGTGTATGAAGCAATAACCATTATAAGTAAAAAATATATGAATATTTAAAAAGGAATGATAGATAGGTAAATAAATGAAAAAACTTTTATTAGAATAAATAGTTATTTATTGACCTTTTATCCTTCAGGTTCTTAAGTGACACCCGAGAAAACCAAACATGCTTCAACCAAAGTTGGTTGTCTGGTCCCTAAATCATAGGGTGATACATAATTTAAGTTCAATAAAGGTTTTTCATTATTTATCTAATATTTCCTAGAGTGTCAGTCTGGAACCCAAGCCATGTATCAAAATCATTGGTGCCCAGATCATTAGTCAGGAACCTAAACCATGTGTAAGTATCATTGGTTCCTTGAGCATCAGTCTAACACAAAAACCATTAATGAATAGTATCAGTACAATATCCCTAACCATCCATAATACAATTTGTTCCTAGAGTGACAGTCTGACATCCCAACCATGGATGAGGAGCATTCGTCCAACATCCAAATCTATTCCATCATTTAGAAAATCACAAGGTTCAAAATATTTTACCCTTTAATCACATTAAGTAGACAAAGATTCTCAATTTCAACATCCATTATTCACCAAGTCCTATCATACTCAACACCTCTAAACATAATTTTATAATTAATTAATTTAATCATTTATTCATGTAGCATAACCATAAAATTTCCTATAAAAATTTTAACCAATTAAACTTTCCACTTCTACCATTAACCGTTCTATCATATTAATATTACATAAAACATTTAATTCCCAAGAAATGATATGTATGACCTTTTTTCATGCAATCAATCAACCAATAAACCTAAGTGGGTTAATCTTGTTAACCATATATTTACCATTTAAACCCACATCTTACCATTTATAAAGATTTGGAACACCCCATGGGTGGTTGTAGGTTCGGTCTCATAATCACCAATGGAAATGGAGGGATTCGTGGAAGGTATAAGACATTAATTTAAGGCCTAAACTATTTTCTTTATCGAGTAATAAAATGTGTAACACATTGGTGATATCACACATATTAAATATAATTGAAATAAAATATCAAGGCTATCGGAAATATCTCTTATACCACCTACCTTGCGCTCCTAGATATCCACTCAATGAACCCCAACCTTTGATTCTAGATAAGATGACCACAAACACAAAAGTATTCAACAGTAATTTAAATAGGTCATATGAGATATAAATGATGAGGGACAACCAATAACTTAAATAACCAAATAATTTATGGAAATAGACGCATATACTTAATTGGGGATTAAAATTTTAAGAAAGGACACTTCAAATGGCCAAGAATCAAAGGATATTCACCCTTTGAAGAAGAGAATCATGGGATGCACTAAGGGCTATTGGGAGTGAAATATGGGAGAAAATCATGTGAGTTCATAATATTATAGGGAGGGAAAAGTGGTAAATTTTACAATTTTAGTGAGGCACATGGTTTGGCCACAATATTTGTTAAATTGTTCCAACTGTTCAAGCCCCACTATCTAAGGAAATCCCATTTCATATAGTTTCTTCAGCCACCTGCATGGTTTCGTTAACCATATAGAAGCTATAAAAAATAATCTTGAAGTTGGATACCTTATTTTTTATTATTACTAGGGCATAATCTCATGGTTTACAAAAATTTGATCCCCCTCAAACTAACTGTACAATTATGGGTCACAGTTAGTATTAACTATACACTAACCATGCACTATGCATTGTAAACATAATTTTCTAAATTTCCACGTTCTGAACCACTAAAATGATATCAATACCTTTCATAATCCAAGGAAAATCATTCCACAATTATTTAAAATAAAGGTCAATAAAAATTAAAATATTATCATACCTCTATAAGGGTCAAGATCTTATTGTGTGAAAGTAAGTACTTTAAAAAAATCAATGGATAAATGTTGTAACATCAAATCCAACAAGGTAATACCCAATTATCAATGTAAGGTTCTCATTTAGAAAAATTAAGAATGAAAAATAAGTTTAAAGGATACCTCACTTGATTTAAATAACTTATTGTAATATACTCATAACCAATGGTCATAGCTCAAAGGATACAAATAAGGAACCCTCAAAATCATCCCCATATGATTCAAAATCTTTCCAGTGCATTGATCTACAAACTTTGGTTGCTAGTCCATATAATTAAAGTATATTTCAATGTTATTGTGATCATTAGAGAACTATTTACTTTATCTGGGAAGAAGATCATGAATTTAGGTCCTCCAAACACTTAAATGTCACTCTAAGAAATGAGAGTGATGATGTAGAATCTCTAAAATCCATTCTAGAAATAGTTCCCATGAATTTGGGATTGTTATGGTTTATATTGATAGGTTAAATCTTCTTAAAATTACACTTAATTCCTTTAGTAAGTTTAAATATCTAAATAAACTATTTATAATATTTATTTCCTAGTAAACATGTCATAATTATCATGAATATTTTATCACCTACATGTAACATTAAATTCATGATACATAACAAAATATGAGTCATTAACTCAACTCTACTCTCCATTGAAATATTTAACAAATCCTGAATAATGAATATTTGTTCATAGGATATTTTCCTTATATTCACTTAATAACTTGTGAATAATATGGATTAATAAATTTAATTATTGTTATTATTATAAACTTGAATAATATTGAACTAATTTAATATGTTTTTATTTTTTATACTTGAAAATTACTCAACCCCCATCGTAGGGCTCACCATTTCCAAAAATTTAATTCATTATAATTGGCCAAAATTATGAATACACATAGTATGTGACCCTCTAATCCCTTATCTCTATAGAAGTGAGTACTACTCAAAAACCAGGAGTAGTGTCTATAAACATATCAAGGCCCCTAAAGAGATGAGGTTAATTCCTAACTAATGGGTTTTATAGGACCATCACATGATTAATATAACATAGGAAACAAATTGAAGTGTTTGATCTAACATCATGAATAAACATGAATAATGAAGAACATAAATATAAATAAGCATCCGAAAATATTAGTTTGTTCCATATTTTCTATTCTTAATGGATTGCACTTGATTGTAAACAACTAGTGAAAATTAATGGACTCCTACCTCGACTGGAATTATTTTAGCCTCTATAATCTTTATTCGTAATGAGAGGACCCTGATCTTAAAAGGTGTGATAGAAAATTTTCCTCAAAGAAAAATGAAATATCAAGGAAAAAATAGATCTTTGTATATGGCTTGGATACATTTTTTATACCTTTATAGGTGGGTCATATAACATTATATAGGATCTTTTTATTTAATGGTTAGATTTGAGCATCAGTTTCTATCACATGACAATCATTATGTGTTTCCCAAATGCATGACTATTGGGATTAAATAATCATTTGAATACTTCAAATGATTACATAAATCCATAAATTTATCAACTCATTGATACATAAATGAAGGTAACTCATGTAAGAGACATGGTAGAATCCATTCACCTGATATAGTATATCATTGTTCTATCATACACAATGATAGATAAAAATTATATGTTATGACTGGGTCATATTCATGCCCATATCACTGGATATTATTCAAGGTATATCATAGAATATAATATACCCACATTATTTCATTTCCAACATTCTATAACTTTCATTAAAATAATATATGTTCTTTATGAAAAAATTAAAAAATAATTGAAAATCCATTCAAAATATTTTGAATATATTTTATCAAACACTCTTTATTTCAGAACAAAAACTTCATCCATATTTTGATCCTTGTATTAAAGCCAAAAATTTGTGACCCTATGAGATTTTATAGAGTTTGAGAAAAATATGAAATCCTGATTTCACAAATATATGTAAATAGTGGCCAATAAAAATATCAATGTTACTAAAGCTACAAAGTGGTCTAGTGTGATCTTAATTAAACATATCCATGTAATTTCCCAGACCTGGATGCTACCCAAAACGGTGCTCCAAACCAAGTTGGCCACATGGCCTCAAGAGCATCTACTCAAATTCTAGAGGCTTCCAACTAGAAGTGAGGGTTTAGGTGAGTCTATGGGGGGGATTGTAACGACCCAAACTTTTTGAGTAGTATATTAACTTACTCTTAATGATTTAATAGAGATGTTAATGGTTAATGCAGAAAGAGGAGTCGATGGCTTCATCCAATAGACTCAAACCTTATGAGGCCCACTTATCAGAGCTTGGGAAGGAGGTGGCATCTTTGGGCTTCGCTTTGGACCAAGCCCAAGCCAAACTCCAGCGTGTCAAGATTGAACGAAAATTCCTACGGGAGGAGTTTAAGTTAGTAGAGATTACTACTAGGGAAATGTTATCTGAGCCTCCCTCAGATTCTCTCACCATAGCACACCTTACACTTAGGTCATATGTCGGTGTTATAAGGGGCTATGTGACGAGACCCTAGCTTCTTTGTGTAATCCTTTGGGATGAATGAATTGAGATTTCTTCCTTTAGTGATGTTTGTGAAATTTCAAATGTCCGGATAATTTTAGGATGTATTTTATTGACGAATTTTGAAAAAAGGATATTTTAAAATATTTATGTAAACCCTAAATAATTAATGGTTTGTAATGATTTTCGAAAAATGGTCTTCTGCAAAAGTGTTCAGTAAGGAATTTAGAGTCTAATAAGATCAACTTATTTTTTGATGAATAGTAAATTATGAATAGTGATTTTATGCTTAGGGTTAGTAATGTGACCAACTGGATTAGTAATTTCACTCAAAGAAAGTTTTAATATATTTTAAACACCTTGATTAAGTAATGAGATTCAATAAAATGGGTAAATAATAGTTTCATAAATTATTAGTCAAGTATTAGTTTTTTGGGGTGAATAGTGTTTTTTAATTAAAAATATTTAGAAAAATATTTTTATAAAATGGAATTTATTTTTGAACTCAGAGCACCGATATTATGTTATGGTAATTTTTGGGGTTTTTTTCTGAAAAAATGAATTTTCGGTGAATAGTGTTTTTATTTAAAAATTAAATTAAAAATATTTAGAAAATTATTTTTATAAAATGGAGTTCATATTTGTAATAAGAGCATCGATATTTGGTTAAGGTGAAATTTTGGGATTTTTCTGAGAAAGTTGAATTTTCAATGAATAGTAAAAAAGCAGTTTTAGGGTTTCGGTATGTTTAATGACATCATAGTTGTGTCTTGGTGATTTCATGAGATATTTTAAGGGTTGGGAGACCAAAGGTGATGAATTATTTTATTTGGGGCCCCATGTGTCCTAACTCCATGGGAAATATCATGGGAGAGCACATGGTTTTGAGAAAACCACTTCTGAGGTGTCCCTTGGCCATTAATGCCTTGTCCCCTCACTTTCCCTATAAATACCCACCCTTTACTCCTTTAGTTTTCACTCCCAACTCTCCCCCAACGAATCTCTGGTCTCATTACCTCCCAAAGATTCCTCCCAAGGTTCCCTCAAGCCTCTCAAGGTCCCAACCTTTGAGTTTTAAGAGTTATGTTTAAGGTAAGGGATCTGACCTCTCTCTTTCTTTTCAAGTAATCTCTTTTATGTCATTCCTTTTGTGATCCATGTTCTTATGTGGGAGGATGTTCTTTTATATTAATATTACTTCCCTTTTCATGTTTATATTATTATATATCCCCTCTTACACTCATCATTTAGTTTTATGAAAGCTTAAGTGACGCCGTTAGGCTGCCGAATTTTTTAGGGGATTCTTTCACCCTTCTCATTTTCAAGTTCTATTTTCATGTCAAGTATTTAAAGTTCCTTTTTATTATGTTGGTGTATGATCTCTATACCTATCGTACTGATATTTTATTATCATATTATGAGAGACCCTATTTTAGCTCATCAATTCATTTTTATTGAATTTTAAGTGACGTCGTTAGGATGCCAAATTTTCATAAGAGAAATCTTATTTGTGTCTCACTTCCATGTTTTTCATTTCATATGGTATGTCTTTCAAATTTCATTACCATGTTCATATCTTCTTTATATTTTGTCCCTGTACTGTTATATGGATCATTTATGAGTGGGTGACCCATGTCCCCTCTCTTTTCAATGTTTTCTAAAACCCCGAAACAGAGTCGTTATGTTGCAGAATTTTCGTCTCAAAATGTCTCTATTTTCTCAAAATTATTTTATGTTATAAAGTGAATACTCAAAGCTCTTATTTATATAGGGGTATTCACATATATATAAAAATGTTCTATTTCAAATTCTGGGATTTACATACATGAAACCCGCTTTCCCTATCTGTGGGTTTAAAGTGACATAAAGATCATGTCTTTAAAGTAGTTTTTAAAACGTTATGATTATGAAATGAAACCCATTTATTTTATGCTATATGGGTTGTTTATGAAATGATTGATGATGATATATGTGGCTCACATGATAATAAATACATGTCAAGGGTGCTCCCAGATAGTGCTTCAATGCATTGGGTAAAGACTTAATCTCTAGAGATGACTTTTTAGACTGATACCTTGGTGAATAACCTTGGTAATTTTTAATGACACATTTGGGATGGAACTTGGTGAAACGAAATGATTGTCAATATTAAATGTTTCAGCCACATATTCAAGTTATGAAAAATGTTATTTTTATTATGATATATCTCATGATTTCTTTATCATGCCTTAAAGTTCTTTTCAGGACCTTATTGAAGTATCTCAAGTTCACATGTAAAATGTTTCTCTTGTTTCCCTTACTGGGCCTTCTGCTCACCCTTTCTTTTGTTGTATGTCCCCAGGTTATGAGATGTAGCAATGAACCTAGGATGAACATAAGGAGAATCCTTTAAACTGTTTAAGAATAATGCTTTATGTTGTTTTCATGTATTATGTTCCTGGTTTCCAAGACACTAAACCTTAAAGATCCTCAGTTTTGAGTAAGGTAATGAAAGTTTATGTTATAAAAATATGTGATTCTATAGTTGGTATCAGAGGATGGTTTAGTTATTTGTAGAAATTATGCTATAAAAACATTAGGAGGAACCCTATATAAAAGTTTAAATATAGGAAAACTTCATGGTATTTTGGTAAGTATTGAGTAAGTGGTTTATCAAACAAATACATCCCTGTCTGGATACGAGCAGGTAGAGGCGGCTCTGGCACATATGTACATAGGGGTAAAACCCAAAAACTCTGCTTTGAGCTAGACTCGAACGGGAAGTGGTGCACGATAATGGGCCTTGCTGCACTCTTGGTTACGACACTCCCTGGGGATATGTTTGGTTAATCACAAGCTTTTTATGAATCATTATGAAGGAATTATAGAGAAATGTAATTGTCTAAGAATGAAGTCTTAGTTAAAATATTAATAAATGAAATAAGTTTCTCACTAAAGTTTTTTTCTTTTAGAAAATGTTGGGAAATAGGAGGAACATTGAAGATGGTGACCGTAATGCACCATGTGCTGACGGCCCTCCGATGGAAGCCGGAATGGAAACATTCATGCGAATGATGAACCAACTGACTCAAGTGATGAGTAATAACTTGAATCAAGCTGAGAGGCCGATCTCACCACGAAGGGAACAACATTCTATTTAGTCCTTCATGCGTCAACGACCACCATCATTCAGTGGATCTACTGACCCATTGGTTGTGGAACAATGGATAAGCTCCATTGAAAAGATATTTTATGTACTCCTTTGTTCGGAACAAGAAAAAGTCACCCTTGATGTTTATCGCCTAGAGGGAGAAGCTAATCAGTGGTGGTCACTAGTCAAAAACACGAATCCTAGAGGAGAGATGGAAGCTATGGAGTGGGAAGAGTTCCAGGGAATATTATTTAATAAGTATTTCCCTCATTCCATGAGAACAAGAATGGATAAAGAGTTTCTCGAGCTGAAGGAGAAGGCGAACAAATCTGTCAGAACCTATGAGATGAACTTCACCCGACTTTCACGATATACCTCTAGCTTTTTCATGGATCCAAGTGGGAAGGTTGATAGATTTTTTGGTGGACTGAGACCACATCTTCGGAAGAATTTAGCCAACCGGGACTACGATAACTACGAGGAGATCGTGCGGAGTGCAATGAAAGTTGAGCTAGAGTTTGGTGAGACACAGTGGTCTCATAAATCAAATGACAAGAAGAGATCGTTGGAGCCCAGTTTAGGGAAGACTTTTGATCAGGGAAGAGGTGGAAAGAAAATGAAACTTACCACATGCAATAAATGTGGGAAGAAGCATCCGGTGAACTGCTTGATCGGAAGTGGCAAGTGCTACAAGTGTGGAAGAGGATGCCATATTTCTCGGAATTTTCGTAGTGAGGTGAAGCCTCAACTCCCAACACTAATGACAGAGGAAAGATGGTTCTAGACTTACCCAAAGTCCATTGCTTCAAGTGTGGACAGCTTGGGCACTATGCTAATCTCTGTCCAAATCCAAGGGTAGTGGAGGGTAATCACCATCAACCTCAGCAAAGGCCAGGGGAGAAAGGTCGTGCTTTTGATATCACAACAACTGAAGTTGAAGCTCCAAATGACGTGGTAGCAGGTAATCTTATTGTCCTCTCAAAACTAGCAACTACTTTGTTTGATTCTGGTTCTACGCATTCCTTCATTTCCTCCAAGTTTGCAAAGAATATAGAATCAATCCCCGAATTGCTTGAGGTAGAGTTGTCAGTCAATACTCCAAGTGGGATTATCCATGCATCAACAGTGTTTAGAGACTCTAGTGTTTACTTTATTGAGAACAATCATATCTCAAATCTAGTAGTCATTCCCATGTTGTAATTCGACGTTATACTGGGGATGGACTGGCTCACAAATTATAATGCTAAGATCAAATGCAGAAGTAAGGAAATCTCAGTAGTCTTGAATAAACGACCTACAATTATCTTCCAAGGAGAGATATCCCGAACTGATCCCAATCTAGAAGAACCTCCTATAGATTTCTTTATGGAGTTAATCGGTAATGATGAAGAAGGAAAAGGGAGAATATAGATAGAAGATTTTCCAATTGTTCAGGAATACATGGATGTATTTCCTGAGGAGTTACCTGGACCTCCCCCAGAAATAGAGGCAGAGTTCTCCATTGAACTCGTACCTGGATCACAACCGATATCAAAGACCACGTATAGAATGGAAAATGTGGATCTAGAAGAGTTAAATAAACAACTCCAAGACTTGTTGGAGAAGGGGTTTATCCAACCGAGTGTGTCTCCTTGGGGGGCACCAGTTCTCTTTGTGAAGAAGAAGGATGGATCAATGCGCCTATGCATTGATTATAGAGAAATGAACGGGATAACAGTGAAGAACAGAGACCCTCTTCCAATAATTTATGATTTATTTGACCAACTTCGTGGGGCTCAATTATTCTCTAAGATTGACCTTCGATCTAGTTATCATCAACTGAGGGTGAAGAAGGAATACATTCCAAAGACTGCCTTCCGATCAAGATATGGGCATTATGAGTTTACTGTTATGCCCTTCGGCTTGACTAATGCTCCTGCTATTTTCATGGATTTAATGAATAGAGTCTTTAAGGACTACCTTGATAACTTTGTGGTAGTTTTTATTGATGATATTTTGATATATTCAAAAAGTCGTGAGGAGCATGAAGATCATATGAGGGTTATTTTGAAAACTCTATGGAAGGAGAGGATCTTTGGAAAGTTCAGCAAGTGTGAGTTTTGGTTACAACAAGTGGATTTCTTGGGGCACATCATAACCAATGAAGGAATCTCGGTTGACCCTGCAAAGACAATGGTTGTGGAGGAGTGGCCTCAACCCACAACAGTAACTAAGATTCGTAGTTTCCTTGGTTTAGCGGGATATTATAGGAGTTTTGTGAAAAAAAATTCACGGATTTCTAATCCACTAACCAAGTTGACTCGAAAAGGGGTTAAGTTCATCTAGACAAAGGAATGTGAGGAAAATTTCCAAGATCTGAAGAATAGATTGGTTACTGCACCTATGTTAACACTACCCTCTATCATAGAAGGATTCTTTATTTTTAGTGATGCATCTCTGAAAGGGCTTGGGTGCGTCCTCATGCAAAATGATAAGGTAATTGCTTATGAAACTTAACAGTTGAAGATTCATGAGCAGAATTATCCTACGCATGATCTAGAGCTAGCGGCAGTTGTTTTTCCTCTAAAGATATGGAGGCACTATCTTTATGGGGAGAAAAGTGTTATATACACTGACCACAAAAGTTTAAAGTATATTTTGCACACAGAAATAATTGAACATGAGACAAAGTAGATGGTTGGAGCTTATTAAAGAGTATGATTGTTCAATTAATTATCACCTTGGAAGAGAAAACAAAGTCGCAGATGCGTTAAGCAAAAAAGACCCTGTTGTTCTGGCAGCAATGAGGATCCTAGGAGATCCCTTGATTAAAGATCTAGTAAAACTGAACATGGGAATTATAAGGAAAGGGACATCATCAACCCTATCCCAAATGATTTCTCAACCTTCATTACTAGAGAAGATCAAGAAGGATCAAAAAGAAGATCCTTTGCTGCAGGAGAAGTTGGAGGCTGTAAAAGATGGGAAGTTCCCTGATTTCAATATTGATCAAGAAGGTGTATTGAAATTTTGTACAAGACTATGTGTTCCATCTATTCCGGAGATAAAGAAAGAACTTATGGATGAAGCTCATAGCTCTACTTTCTCTATACATCCATGAAGCACTAAAATGTATAGAGACCTTTGTGATCATTATTGGTGGGATAACATGAAGAGGGAGATTGCTGGATACACTACAAGGTGCCTGGTGTGTCAACAAGTAAAGGCATAACGACAACTTCCTAAGGGGGTATTACAACCGCTACCCATACCAGTATGGAAGTGGGATAATATCACTATGGACTTTGTAACTGGTCTCCCGAAAACATCCAAAGGAAACAATGCGATATGGGTTATTGTGGACCGTCTCACCAAGACCACCCATTTTTTCTCTATTCGGGAAGATTTCTCTCTGGATCAACTTGCCAAGATATACGTAAAGGAAGTGGTGAGGCTGCATGGGGTACCACTATCCATCATGTCTGATAGTGATCCAAGATTCACATCAAAATTATAGAGAAGTCTTCAACATGCTCTGAATACTGAATTGAATTTTAGTATGGCCTATCATCCTCAAACTCATGGCCAATCTAAAAAGACTATTTAGACACTCGAAGACATGCTGAGATTATGCTCAATGGAATTTAAAGGTGGGTGGGATCAACACCTCCCATTAGTTGAGTTCTCCTATAACAACAGCTTCCATTCGAGTATTCAGATGGCACCCTATGAAGCTCTATATGGAAAGCGATGTAGAACTCCTACTTGTTGGGATGAAACTGGTGAGAGAAAGCTTCTTGGGCCTAATCTCGTGCAAGAGATGACAGAACAGGTTCATGCCATCCAACAACACATAAAGGCTGCTCAGAGTCGGCAGAAGAGCTATGCTGACAATTGTTGAAGGGACTTGGAGTTTGGTGTTGGCGACAAAGTCTTCCTTCGAATTTCTCCATGGAAGAGAGTCATTCGGTTTGGGAAGAAAGCGAAGCTCATCCCTAGGTACATTGGCCCCTATGAAATCCTTGATCGCATAGGATCAGTGGCCTATCATCTAGAACTTCCACCGAACCTAGCTCAAGTTCACAATGTCTTCCATGTATCTCTATTGAGAAAGTACATACTCGACCCTTCGCATGTACTGAACCCTGAGGTGGTACAACTGGAACATGACCTCTCTTATGAGGAGCGGCCGTTGGAGATCTTAGACCGTAGAGACAAGGTTCTACGAAACAAGACTACCCACCTTGTGAAAGTGTTATGGAGGAATCATAAATATGAAGAAGTGACTTGGGAACTTGAGAAAATGATGAAGCAAAAGTACCCTCACCTTTTCGACTAGGCCTCAAGTATAAATTTCTGGGACGAAATTTCTTAAGGGGGGAAGAATGTAACGACCCAAACTTTTTGAGTAGTATATTAACTTAATCTTAATGATTTAATAGAGTTGTTAATGGTTAATGCAGAAAGAGGAGTCGATGGCTTCATCCAGTAGACTCGAACCTTATGAGGCCCACTTATCAGAGCTTGGGAAGGAGGTGGTATCTTTGGGCTTCGCTTTGGACCAAGCCCAAGCCAAACTCCAGTGTGTCAAGCTTGAACGGAAACGCCTACGAGAGAAGTTCAAGTTAGTAGAGATTACTACTAGGGCAATGTTATCTGAGCCTCCCTCAGATTCTCTCAACATAGCACACCTTACACTTAGGTCATATGCCGGTGTTATAAGGGGCTATGTGACGAGACCCTAGCTTCTTTGTGTGATCCTTTGGGATGAATGAATTGAGATTTCTTCCTTTAGTGATGTTTGGGAAATTTCAAATGTCCAGATAATTTTAGGATGTATTTTATTGATGAATTTTGAAAAAAAAGATATTTTAAAATATTTATGTAAACCCTAAATAATTAATGTTGTGTAATGATTTTCGAAAAATGGTCTTCTGTAAAAGTGTTCAGTAAGGAATTTGGAGTCTAATAAGATCAACTTAATTTTTTGATGAATAGTAAATTATGAATAGTGATTTTATGCTTAGGATTATTAATGTGACCAAATGGATTAGTAATTTCACTCAAAGAAAGTTTTAATATAATTTAGACACCTTGATTAAGTAATGAGATTCAACAAAATGGGTAAATAACAGTTTCATAAATTATTAGTCAAGTATTAGTTTTTTGGGGTGAATAGTGTTTTTTAATTAAAAAATAAATTAAACATATTTTGAAAAATATTTTTATAAAATGGGATTTATTTTTGAACTTAAAGCACCGATATTATGTTATGGTAATTTTTGGGGTTTTTTTTCTGAAAAAATGAATTTTTGGTGAATAGTGTTTTTATTTAAAAATTAAATTAAAAATATTTAGAAAATTATTTTTATAAAATGTAGTTCATATTTTTAATAATAGAATTGATATTTGGTTAAGGTGAAATTTTGGAATTTTTCTGAAAAGATGAATTTTCAGTGAATAGTAAAAAAGCAGTTTTAGGGTTTCGGTATGTTTAATGACATCATAGCTGTGTCATGGTGATTTCATGAGATATTTTAAGGTTTTTTCGACCAAAGGTGATGAAATATGGTATTGGGGGGCCCATGTGTCCTAACTCCATGGGAAATATCATGGGAGAGCACATGGTTTTGAGAAAACCACTTGTGAGGTGTCCCTTGGCCATTAATGCCTTGTCCCCTCACTTTCCCTATAAATACCCACCCTTTCCTCCTTTAGTTTTAACTCCCAACTCTCCCCCAACTAATATCAGGTCTCATTACCTCCCAAGGACTCCTCCCAAGGTGCCCTCAAGCCTCTCAAGGTCCCAACCTTTGAGTTTTAAGAGTTACGTTTAAGGTAAGGGATCTGACCTCTCTCTTTCTTTTCAAGTAATCTCTTTTATGTCATTCCTTTTGTGCTCCATGTTATTATGTGAGATGATGTTATTTTATATTCCTATTACTTACCTTTTCATGTTTATATTATTATAGTTCCCCTCTTACTCTCATCATTTCATTTTATTAATGCTTAAGTGACGTCGTTAGGCTGCCGAATTTTTTAAGGGATTCTTTCACCCTTCTCATTTTCAAGTTCTATTTTCATATCAAGTCTTTAAAGTTCCTTTTTATTATGTTGGGGTATGATCTCTATACCTATCATACTGATCCTTTATGATCATATTATGAAAGAACCTATTTTATCTTGTCAATTCATTTTTATTCAATTTTAAGTGACGTCGTTAGGCTGCTGAATTTTCATAAGAGAAATCTTATTTGTGTCTCACTTCCATGTTTTTCATTTCATATGGTATGTCTTTAAAATTTCATTACTGTGTTCATATATTATTTATATTCTGTCCCTATACTGTTATATGGATCATTTATGAGTGGGTGACCCATGTCTTATCTCTTTTAAATGTTTTATAAAACCCCAAAACATAGTCGTTATGCTGCAGAATTTTCGTCTCCAAATGCCTCTCTATTTTCTCAAAATTATTTTATGTTATAAAGTGAATACTAAAAGATCTTATTTCTACAGGGGTATTAGCATATATATCAAAATGTTATATTTTAAATTCTGGGATTTACATACATGAAACCCGCTTTCCCTATCTGTGGGTTTAAAGTGACATAAAGATCATGTCTTTAAAGTAGTTTTTAAAACGTTTTGATTATGAAATGAAACCCATTTATTTTATGCTATATGGGTTGTTTATGAAATGATTGATGATGATATATGTGGCTCACATGATAATAAATACATGTCAAGGGCGCGCCCAGATAGCGCTCCAATGCATTGGGTAAAGACTTAATCTCTAGAGATGACTTTTTAGACTGATGCCTTGGTGAATAAACTTGGTAATTTTTAATGAAACCTTGGGGATGGACCTTGGTGAAACGAAATGATTGTCAATATTAAATGTTTTAGACACATCTTCAATTTATGAAAAATTGTATTTTTATTATGATATATCTCATGATTTCTTTATCATTCCTTAAAGTTCTTTTCATGACCTTATTGAAGTATCTCAAGTTCACATGTAAAATGTTTCTCTTGTTTCCCTTACTGGGCCTTCTACTCACCCTTTCTTTTGATGTATGTCCCCAGGTTATGAGATGCAGTAATGAACCTATGATGAACTTAAGGAAAATCCTTTAAAGTGTTTAAGAAGAAGGCTTTATGTTGTTTTCATGTATTATGTTCCTGGTTTCCAAGACACTAAACCTTAAAGATCCTCAGTTTTGTGTAATGTAATGAAAGTTTATATTATCAAAAGATGGGATGACATAGGGATATTCCCTCATTACCATAGTATCAGAGTGGATTTAAAATATGATAGATAGTATAATAAAATTAAATATCATTCAACTAAATAAACATAACAAGAAAGATAGGAATACATATCAATAACAAGAAGTGTATCATATACAAAATGGTGTAGATGATACATGTGTCTAGAAAGCAGACCAAATATTACAGGGTAATACAATAGAATACAATATAGATTTCCCAAAAAGTACAAAAAGAACAAAAAGGTATCTCAGTAGCATTGCAAGCCTCAGCTTGGTCCTATGCTTCCCTACTCCAAAGTCACATTCAACACCCTGTGCCAAGGTGTTTGCTCCTATCATCAACTAAAACCATATAATTTTTTTGGGTATCTGAGGAGGCCCAAATAGGGTGTGAGATAGAAATACTAGTAGGTAACTACCTGGGGTATATACATTTCTAATAGTAATAAACAGAGTGCTAGAAATTGTAATTAAAGTAGTAAGGTAAAAGTGTATTCCTGTGGTATAAGTCTAATACATGGGAAAACTGATCAGCCCCTAAAGGCTACCTTCAATAGGGTCAGATCCTAATAAGTCAGCTGTAAACAAAGTAACCCAAGTCACATGGTCACGTCATACATCCATCCATTTCATTTAACCCATGTCCATGCCATATAAATAACCAAACCACATTGTATAGTGAAGATTAGACCACGAGGATCTGATCCAAGGTGTCACGTACCAGGGTATCCATGTAATAAATCTAGACCACAAAGGGTCAGATCTAAGGATCTCATCCAAGGTATTCAAATTAATTCTCATGGTAATCCCAGTGTAAACTCAATCTAGGTACTAGTTGGAGTCCTAGGAACATGTGTACCTACATTTCCTATGTGAGTCCAAGTAAGCCAGATCCAAGAGGTACCAAGCCCCGAGGCATCCCATGGAATCAAGACCCAAGGAATCCACTGCCGCATTCTATATCCATGGAGATAAGTCCATGGAATATATCAAACCATTCATTCAAAGCATTTAATTTAAACATTTCATTCCCTATGAGTATACCCACTCACATAGATGTGCACAATCCATGGTTATACCCACTCATTATAACCATTTATCAATCACAAGGAATATGGGACTACCCTCCCATATAATCCATTTAACATTCCATTAAACATTTCATATATGTATACCCACCCATATTATCCAATAAATTAATCCAAATATCAAAATAGGTATGGAATTACAATATATCAAAATAAAGGAGGCAGTACATCTCCTAATCATTCTATTAAAAACCATTAAGGAACCAAGGGAATTCCTCTAACTATGCAAGCATAATCACACACCCCTTGGGTGGTTTAAAATGCGAAAAAAGGAATTTACTTAATACACACCCCATGGGTGACCTTGAATCGTGAAAATTGTTCCAATGTACCTAAATTAAACCTATTGGAATCCTCACTAGGTTCGACTACAGCAACTAAAAGAAACTCTCTCAAAAATGAGGCCTCGTTGAAAAGTATGATGGCGGTGAAAAGGCCGAATGACCTAAAAGCACATAAAAAGATGAAATAATGTAGATACCACCTACCTTAGCTCTTTAGTAGATTTCTCATCCAGTATCAAGTCCCAATTCTTCCCGGTCTGGGATAGATCTGAAGAATGGATAAAGAATGAGATATTAAGGCATATGAGCCTAAAATCAAATTGCATAGTCATTGTACCAAAGAATCAAGAAAAGATAAAAAGGAATGTAGTCCTTACCAATACAGATCATATTATATATTCAGTGATCAAATTTGAGGTTGTACGATAAATAATCCTCAAATCCTAGCTTATGTGACAAAGGGGAGACCTCCACGGGAGGGGTACTCTGCATCTAAATAAAAAACCTAAAAATGCGTTTAAAAGTATTTTGACTTTAAAATTATATTCTTTTTTTAAAACTCATCCATAAGGCTCACATAGTTTATATTCATGGTTTCCCAAACCATGTGGAAACTATTCCCATCTCACTTTCTCCAAGGGCACATCATATGGTTACCCCCGCACAGTTCGACTAACTATGTGGTAACTGTGTGGAAAATATTTTTAAAAAGTCTAAAAAATTTTAGAAAGACTATATGGACATGTGGAATCTACTGCATGGTTTCCAAAATTGTTCAGAAGCTACTACCTCCACTCACAAAGTTATCTTAACCGTGAAAAAGCCGTGCACAAAATCGTGTGTCATGCCATTTTCAGAAAAATAAAACATGGTTCTAGGCTCTAAACAAGACCAAAACACCTCCAAAACACCTGTAATAAATATAGGTACATACATAAATCCATATCAAAGAATTTAAATTAAAAATAAAAGAATTTTTACCATGTACGAAAACTTGGGTTCTTACAATCTTCCCCCCTTATAACTATTTTTCCCCAAATTTATCTCTAAAGGGTGCTCAAGATTCATCTGAGAAAAACTCTGACTACTGAGCACATACTCCAGCCTCCTACTCCTAGGTCTCATCCTATAAACAGTATTACTTATATAGAACATTTATTAGAGGAACTAATCGGTCTCATATAACCTTCATACTCCTGTAAATGATATGTATTGGATGCTCTTGAAAGGATACATCAACCTGAATCTCAACCTCCTCAAGCTGAAAAATGTGATACGGGTCTGAGTGATAGCAGCACAGCTAAGATACATGGAATACATCATACATGTCCCGGTGCCTCTGAGGTAACTACAACTGATAGGCAATAGACCTGACTCTTTCCAAAATCTCAAACATCCTGACATATCTCGGTGAAACATTTCCCTATCTCCTGATCCCACTGTGTCCCAACCTTGGTGAAAATTTCAATAAATCTAATCCCCGACCTCGAACTCTATAAGTCATCTGTGGAAATTGGTGTAAGATTTTTGAGAAGACTGTGTAGTATCCATCCACTTCTAAATAAACTGAAGCTGCTCATAAGTCTCCTGCACAAGACATGGTTCCAGTAAAGCTTTCTCACCTTCCTCTAACCAGCACAGGGATAACGTCATGGCCTACCATATAAAGCCTCATAAGGTTCCATCTATATAATCACTTGATAACTGTTATGGTAGGAGAATTCAACCAGGGAAATGTGACTCTCCAAAGAGCTACCAAAATCTAGGACACATGCTCACAGCATGTCCTATAGCACCTGTATCGTACGCTCTAACTAGTCATCAGTCTGAGGGTGGTATGTTTTTCTCAGAAGCACCTGTGTACCCAGCGCCCTCTAAAATCTCTTCCAGAAATGAGATGTAAAAAGGAAGTCCCTATCCAAAATGACAGTATGTGGGACCCCATGAATTCATACCACCTTCTCAAATATAAAACCTTCTAATCTCACCAACACTAAATTTCTCCTTGATTGGAAATAAATTAGTTACCTTCGGTATCCTATCAACAATAACCCACACACCATCATTAACTTGAGGAAACCTCAGTAAACCTATCAAAAAATCCATCAGGACGTCATCCCCTTTCTACTCTGGATTAGGTAACTACTATAAAATTTTAGTTGGTCACTAATACTCTGCATTCACCTACTGATAGGTGGAACACCTCGTAAAAAAACCATATGCCTCTCTTTTCATACTCAGCCACCAATACTAATTTTGAATTCCACGGTACATATTAGTGACTCAAGGATGCACTGCCCAAGATGAAGCATGAAACTCTCGAATTATCTCCTCACGTATATCCACTAGAACGCAAACGCATCCATGGATAGGTAGGATTTCATCCTCACCTACCATCCAACTAAGAGGAGGGTCCTCACCTTCCACACACTCCCATAGAACTAGGCCTTCTAAATATGATAACTACCTCATCGTAACTCAGTCTCGCAAGGTAGATGTCACAGAAAATGATGATAGATAATTTTTCCCCTGTATTTCATGCACCTCCAAATGCATCTCAAAAAAACAATGCCATAAGTTTCTACTAGCTACTGGCCTATTGCACCACTTGTATCTGAGTCCTCCTGTTCAGTGAATCATCCACTTCATTTCCCTTATAAGGTGTGTAGGAAAACTCAAAATTGAAAGGCTGTAGGTACTCCACCCACCTTCGCTGCCTTAGATTAAGATAACACTGTATAAAGATATATTTGAATCTTTTACTCTCTGTGTACACCATAAAACAATCTCCCAATAAATAGTGTCTCCAACAATGCAACACGTGAACAATTGCAGCTAACTTCAGATCGTGTGTAGGGTAATTCATCTTGTGAGGCCTCATCTACTGAGACTCGTACTCCATGACTCGATCCCCCTGCAATAGCACTTCCCCTATCCCAATACCTAAATCCACATAGTAAACCATGTAACTATCTCCCTACTCTAGAAGTATCAGGACGGGTGATGATGCCAACCTCCCCTTAAACTCCTGAAAGGTTGTCTCACAATAATCTGCCAAATGATCCTCACACCATTCTCATTCAAGCCTATAAATGTTTCTTCTAAGCATGGGAATTCCTATATAAAATTCCAGTAGTATTCAGCTAACCCCAAGAAACAATATGTGTCAAAATCATTCTTGGCCTATTACTAGGAAACTACAGCTCTCACCTTCTCTAGGTCCACTAAAACTCTTGTCTCTGAGATGATGTGACACAGGAAGTGAATCTCATCCATCCAAAAGTGTAAATTTTCAATATTGGAATATAACTTATTCTCTCTCATTTTATTCAAATAAATCTCAATATGGTTGCCATGGTCATGTTGATAGTGAGAATACACCATGATATCATCCATTAAAACCACCACAAAAGAATTCAAGTATGGATGGAACACTCAATTCATCAATTCCATGAAAACATTGGTGTGTTTGTGAGACAGAATAGCATAACCAGATACTCATATAACCCATACCTACTACAAAAGGCCATATGAGTTATGTATGTAGGTAGAAAACATACCTGGTGATATCCTGACCTAAAATCAATTTTTTAGAACACTTGAGATCCTTGAAGCTGTTCAAATAGGTCATCTATCCAAGGAAAGGGAAATTAGTTTTTAACCTTCAGCTGGTTTAGTTTTTGATAGTCTACACATAGCCTAAGGGTACCATTCGCCTTTTTCTCAAAAAGTACACGTGAACCCCATAGAGAAATATTGGGTTTGGTAAACCTCTTTGGCTCCAAATCCTCTAGCTACCTCTTGAGCTCCTACAACTCCTTCGTATCCATCTTGTAAGGAGGAATTGATATTGGTGGAGATCTTGGAACTAGCTCTATGGAGAACTCCACCTCTCTCTCAGGTGGTAAATTGGAGAATTCATCATAAAATATGTCCCTAAATCACTCTACCATTGGAGGGACGTCCTCCTAACTCACTCCCTGATCATATAGAAACAAACTATAAATCTGGGCTATAATCCCACCCAACCTACAATGCTCTGGTCCAGCTCAGCTTTCCTAGACATCCCACTCACCATTGTGAATAAACATTGCACCCTCTCGTGATGTGAAAGTCACCCTTAGAAGATAGTAGTCAATGTACACTCGATAAGATACCAGCCAGTCCATCCCGAGAATGATGTTGAAACATTTAATCTCAAGTAAAAATAAACAACAGAGGATGGTTTACCCACCAACCACAGGGGGACACTCCATACACTAGTGCACATCATCTGTTCTGATTCCTAACAGTGTGTCTAGTGTCATAATTCCCTCATAAAGTAAAATAGCTAGCCCAAGGCTTTTAACCACTCATGAAGATATAAAACTATGGGATGAACTTGTATCAAAGAGAGAAGATGAAATGGTAGAAGCTACTAAGATTGTACCTCTCATCGTAGATGGTTGGGGATCCTACTCTTGTTGGGTATGTTGCACAGCATAAGTTTGGATTGTACCATGGCCCTGTGACACTGTATGGATACCCTCAACTGATCCACCCTACTGCTTCTGAGAACCTGATGTATATATACCACAGCCATGACCACCACTACCCTAGCCTGATCATCCTATACTGCTCTAGCTCCTGTCCTAATACAGAGCTGAATAACATGCTCTTCAACCCGATGTCATAGATGAACCCTACCACTCATAATTGGAGGGAAGGTCTTGCAAAACTGCTACATGTTCCCCATCCTTCCACAATCTCGGCACTCGACTATGTTGCGGTCACACTGATTTTTCATGTTGTCTCGCCTAAAACACTAATGACAATACACTAAGCTGATATCACCCACATCTTGACTAGCGCTAACCTCACAGGAAGACTCAAATGGCACTTCTTTCCAGAAGACTTAGATCAATTATGGTGAGAAACAGCACTCCCCTATTTTGTACCTCCAACTTCCCCCAAGTTTTTCTCTGTGATCAGTGCCTGATTCACAATCTTGGTGATAGAAGTCAATATAAACATGTTGACCTGAACTTGAAAGTAAGTCTGAGACCTTCCTCAAAGCTTCTCAACTTTGACAGATCATCAGTAATATACATCAGTAAAAAATGATACATCTACGAAAATCATAATGAGTATTCCATAATTATCATCACACCATTCTCTAGATGAATGAAATCACTAACCTGATCTACTCACAAAATCATGGGGTAAAAGTAATCAAAGATGTGGGTTTTGAATTCATCTAAACTCATATTCCATAGCCCATCAGCTTGATTCGAAACATCTCACCATCTCTTTGCCACTACATGTATAATGTAAGTCACGAGCTTGACCCTCTACTCCAGAGGCATCTCCAGATGCTCAAAAATCACTAACATGGTCTCAAGACACATCTTTTCATTCATTGGTCCTCCATACCCTAAAAATATGGGAGTATGATACTACTAGAACACCCATGTAAACTTTTTCATAGTCAAGGCTAGCTGGGGTGGTCCCTGGAATGTCTGTATATAGAATAAGAAGCCTTAATAGAACTATGCCTCAGCACCTATGTCTTGAACAGCCCCTGGTGCCTCAACCGGTACTAAAGGAGGATCAACCAGTAGCTCATGGATAACCATCTCCGAATTATGGTCATCACCTCCCTCACAGTGTACCACTAGAGTTCTTCATGGTGGAATGTCTCTATAATGTCAATTGCACACCTCAAAAAAGAACAACATCAAAGAACAGAGATTAAAAGAATAGGATAGGTCAAAGCCCTCCTAGAAACTAATTCAACAACCCACAAATTACTCCTAAATATAGGATTATACAACGAACAACCGTAAAAACAATAGAAACTATGCCTCTTTCCCACTCAAAAGCCAAGTCTAGATCAAGTCTCTATCATCGTTTCCATTTTACATTTTCATTTCATGTTTAGTTATTTAGGAATTTCCACAAAGGGTTTTCCAATTCTGAATCCATGAGGGCCCAAAACACCTTATGAATCCAAAATTTGGATCCCATTAAAATCATGCATATAACAAGATTAGAATTTACATTTCATTGGTGCATCATTTCTAAATTCATAAGGTCCCATAATCCTTGTGAATTAAAATATGGCGTCACTCCTTTATCCAATGCACTGAAAATATCACAAAAGTAGGCAGAGCTATCACAGTAATTATCACAACATCATACAATAAGTAATGCATCCTAGATGGCATGGCATAATGCATGGCTTGTGATTTATAACAAGTTCCTATGTGATGCATGAAATAGAACACCCTAATCTCATTAGGTTGAAAAGTAAATATAATGCACAATTGTTTCAATAATAATATCATAAATCATGTGCATCACACAACAATGAAATCAAAGAAATTGTAATAGTAAAAATCTAGAAGATAATAATTCCATTCGAGGAAATTTGGCTTTTCCATGTACACGGGGTAGCTACTCCCAGGAACAGATTATTACCAAACCCTATTTTATTCCTATCCCTCTTTATTGTCACCAAATAATAAGGAAAACCAGAAAATAAAACCAATGATACAACTTTGTAACATCTTGGACCCGGATGTCACCCAAAATAGTGCTTCGAACCTAGTTGGACACATGGACTCAAGTGCATCTCTCCAAATGCCAGAGGCTTCCAACTAGTTGTGAGGGGCTAGGTGAGTTTGTGGGGAGACTATGACCTCATTACCAGAGTATCACATCAGATGTCAAACACGGTAGATAGACGAAGAAAAGTAAATAGAATTCAACTAAAGAAATAGAACAAGTAATATGGGAATACATATCAATAACCAGAAGTGTCTCATATACAAAATGGAATAGATGATACATGTGTCTATAAAGCATCCAAAATAGTACAAGTCAATACAATACAATACGCCTGTCCCAAAAAGTACAAAAAGACCAAAAATGTATCCCAGTAGCATCGCAACCCTCGGATTGGTATTATGATTCCCTACTCTAAATTCACACTCAACAACCTATACCAGGGTGATTTCCCCTATCATCACATGCAACCATATAATTTTTTTGGTTCCTTGGGGATGCCCAAACATGGTGTGAGATAAACATCCAAGTATTTAACCACCTGGGGTATATACAGTTCTAATAGCAATAAAAAAGTGCTAGAAAGTGTAAGGAAAGCAGTGAGGTAAAAGTCTATGCCCATGGAATAAGTCTATTTCAAGGTAAAACTGATCATCCCCTCAAGGATACCTGTAACAAAGTCAAATCCTAACAAGGCAGCTATAAACAATGTAACCCAAGTCACACGGCCACACCGTACATCCATCCATGTCAAGTAACCCATGGAAACACCATATAAAGAAGTTTAAAATCCCACTACCACATCGTATAGTGAAGAGTAAACCAAGAGGATTGAATCCAAGGTTTCATGTACTAGGGAATCCATGTAATAAATCTAGTCCCTGAAGGGTTATATTCATGGATCTTGTCCATGGTATCCACATAGAGTCCCATGGGAATCCCAGTGGAAACTTAGTCTATCCACTAGTTGAATTCCTAAGAGCATGTGTACCAACATGTCCTACATGAGTCCAATAAATCCAGATCCAAGGGGTATCAAGCCCCGAACATCCCATAGAATTAAGACCCAAGGGGAAGATTCAACCCAAGGCATCCACTACCGCATTCCAGATCCATGGAGAGTTATCCATGGAATCTATCAAACCATTCATTCAAAGCATTCAATTTAAACAATTCATTTCATATGAGTATACCCACTCTCAAAAATGTGAACAATCCATGAGTATACCTACTCATGATAACCATTTATCAATCACAAGTAGTATGCACCTACCCTCCCATATAATCCATTTAACATTCCATTAAACATTTCATATAGTTATACCCAGCCATATTATCTATATCACTTAATCCAACTATCAAAATAGTTATGGTATTACAATATTTTAAAAGCAAGTAGGAATTATATCTCCTAATCAAGCTATTCAAAAACATTAAGGGATCAATGGGATTACTTTAACTAAGAAAGCATAAGAACACACCCCTTGGGTTGTTTAAAGCAGTCATAAAAAAAGGAATTTACTTAAGGTACACCCCATGGATGATCTTGAATTATGCAATGGGTGAAAACACACCTAAACGGAACCTACGGGCATCCTCACTAGGTCTGAATATAGCTACCACAAGCAACTCACTCAAAAACAAGGCCTCTCTAGAAAGTCTAATGGGTGGTGAAATGTATGAATGCTCGGAAAGCACTAGAAAAGATGAAATAAAGTAGATACCACTTTCCTCGGCTCAGTAGTAGAGAGCTCATCCAGTATCAAGTCTTGATTCATCCTTGTTTAGGAGTGATCTGACGAACAAATTAAGAATGGGATATTAAGTCATATGAGCCTAACATGAAATGGTGTAGTTGTCGTTCCGAATAATCAAGAATAGCTAAAAAGGAATGTAGGCATTACCGATATGGATTCAATGAGATGATTGGTGATCAAATCGGAGGTCGAGTGATGAAGAATCCTCTAAGCCTAGATTAGGCACCAAAGGGGAAAGCTCCATGGGATGGGTTCTTTTCATTTGAGTAAAAACCCAAAAATGGATTTAAAATGATTTTTACTTTAAGGTTGATTTTTTTTAAAAAAACTCATCTAAAAGGCTTATATGGTTTATCCACATGGTTTCCCAAACCGTGCAGAAACAATGCTCATCTAACTATCTTCAAGGGAACATCGCATAGTTACCCCATACAGTTTGACTAACCATGATGTAACTATGTGGAAAATATCTTTCAAAATTCAAAAAAAATTCAAACTTACCACACGGTTGTGCGGCCTCTACCACACAGTTCCCAAAACCATGAAGAAGCTACTACCTCTACTCACACGGTTATCTTAATCGTGCACAAACCATGTGTCCTGCCATTTTTAGCCCAAAACTTGGTTTTGGGCTCCAAAAAAGCCCAATACACCTCCAAAACACCCATGATCAAGAGGGGTACATATGTAAGTCCATATTGAAGCATTTAAACTAAAAAGAAAAGGATTCCTACCTCATACAAAAACCTAGGTTCTTACAATCCATATATTCATATGAACATATCCACAAAACAATGTATCGTATAAAACATATTTATACCTATATTATAATATCCTGATATTTTAAAAGTAAATACTATGTTTGATATCATACAAGAAACCCACCACAAACCTTTAATGAACTACAAATTGTTATTATTTAAATGTGACTGTTATAACCTAACCGTTAAATTAGAGGGTATGAAAACAATTTACCAATTTATAAAATAAATATAAAGATATTACTCAGAATAAATTTATTTAAAATTTATTGTAAAATAATTACTCACTTTTTGGTAAAGTCATTTTATTCTTCAAAAATACATTTTCTTCAAAAATGATTTTTATTGGTTTTGGGAGAAAATAATATAATTTATTTCTGTAACTTTTAGAAAATATATTTGATAAAATGAACTTAATTTTTTAAATAATAATATTAAAATTATTCTATGTTGAAATTTTCAGAGTATTCTAAAAAGATTAATATTTCAGTGAATAGTGAAAAATACTGAATTTTATAAAACTGTCATTTTCTTCATTTTAAAAAATAAAATTATTATTTAAATTTGATATCAAAGTAACTTAAGTACTATTTACTAAGATATAATCTAATTAATTACATTTTAATAATCATTATACATTATCTTTTTATAATTACAATTTCTGGGCTTAAAATGCATTTTTCAAGAAAACTGTTTTTATTTTTTTTGTTTAATTTTAAATTAAATTATTCCAATTATGTGTTCAGAATTTTGAAAAATTTATTCCATATTTTTAAACAGTAATTCAAAATTTATTAAATATTTCCCTTTTATTTTCTTCAATAAGAATAGTAACCTTAGTAATTTTTGTAACCATGGTAAAGGGTGAAATGGGTAATTAAAGCTAAAAATAAAATGATAAGGACTATAAAATGATCCTAAAAATTGCATAAATTTTATTTTATGAGTAAATTTTGTCCATAATTATAAAATATTCTATTATATGTAATTTTATGGAAATTTGGATTAGATTATAACCTTTATAGTATTTTATTTCAAGAAAAGTCAAACATGTCACACTCTTGTTTTTAATAAATATAATATTTTTAATATGGGGTTATATATAATATATATTTGATAATAAATAATATTTATAAATAAAAAAGATTTATATTCATCATATTAATTTATTTTTAATTTTTCTAGAAGAAATAATTACCTTAAATGTTTACACAATGTTGATGTAGTAATTATTCAATTAATGGAAAATCAAATAAATGATATTAACAATATTAAAAGTAATATAATTTGAGATATTTAATGTAATAAATGAATTTTATAGATTACCATGACATATTTAAGATGTATTAAAATAATTTTATATAATTATCAGTGTTATCCTGATATTATTAAAGTCAAGGTAATGAATAGTTCTAAAAATTAACATTACTGGTATTTTAAAATATATAATAATTATTAAAGGATATAAAATTCATAAAAATATTATATTTGTCCGAATTTATAGTATATTATTTATAATATCAAACATGGTCTATTTATGGACCATTTCCCCATTTATATTAACTATCTTGATCCTCAATAATTAAAAATCCTTTTTGTCGCGGTAAGTTTTGAAAGGGTTAAAGAGGTGTTAAAACCAAATAATTAGGGTAAAAATGTGACCTAAACTTGTAGAAAAATTATTTTATTAGTTCATTTCAACACATAATAATAAAATATTCTAAATAAATTATTTTTGAGACATTTTAAAATGAATATTAATTTTTATTAATTTAATATTTTTGGGAAATTCCAAGAGTGCCCCTCCCATCTCTTATAAAAGGGAACCTCTTCTTATCCATAATTCACACTTCAAAACAAATTTTTTTCATCAAATAACTACCAAAATATATTAATATAATCACTCCCATAATTCTAGATGTATTTTTTAGTCATGAAACCATACTTTGTGGTATTAAGGTGTTAGGTAAGGGAGGTTTTCCAAAGAAGAGGTTTAGTTTTCAACTGCATGTTTTAGTTTTGTTTATTCTTACACCTCATTCAAAAATTATTCAACCATGATAAAAAAAATAAAAACATTATCATACATATAATTATATTTTATTATATTAATATCTTAACATATATTCATCTCCACTTCCATCAAATGGGAAATAAAACCATCATTTGTGTGTATGATGGACTACAGCCTCACAAACCATTGTAATTCGTTTTTCATCACCGCCTATCAAGAATTTTTATGATGATGGAATTAATATTTATATAGTATATTCATGAAATATTTATAATTATGAAAATATAATATATAATTTACCGTCTTACATTCCCATGCACTGAAAAATGATAATGTTGTTCGTGTGTACATGTGGAATGTCACCTCCACGAAGCGATGTGATTCTTTTTTCATTGAAAAATCACATGGATGATATATATATATATATATATATGTTTGTGTGTGTTTGTGTAAGTATATATAAATAAATAATATTATATTTATTATATTATTATCATTATATAAGTATAAAATAAAATTTACCTTCTTTCCATAATGATCATTGAAAAATAGAAACATTACTCATGTGTACGTATGGCCTACCATCTCCATGATTGTAACATACTTCATTTTTCATAACCATATTTAAAAATTGGTTTCAAAAGTATAATTAATGTATAAATTTTGTAATTATTTCATGATTATTATCCTGGATATGGTGTATTAATGACCACTTTGACCATATCCAACCTATCAAAGCCATTTTGGACTTATGGACCAAATATCATCAAAATATCTAAAGTGAACTTAATTAATTGAGTAATTTTATATAACATGGTATTGAATAAAAATAAAGGAAAAATTAACTATATAAAGTTTTTTAAGAAATTATAAATGTAGAAAATTTTTTTATTCAGGAAGATAAATAACATATGAGATGAGTTGGACTCAAGGTATAGGACTTAGTCTCAATCTCCTTTCATTGAGGTATATTTTGATTCTATGCACCTATATTCTTTTATACGGTGTATATATATACCACATTGACTTTTTTATCATTAATTTCTCTATTATAATGATATTTAAAGTTTTTTTAATGATATTTATTCATAGGGATTACGATTCAAATGTTTTTTCAAAGTGGTAAGGGACTTTATTTTAAAAAATATGTTTTAAAGATTCCCTTAAAAAGCTATTTTTCTTCCATATACATATTTTCTAAAAAAAAATTATTATGATTATTTAAATTAATTGTTACTCATGTTTAAATTTTTACAAAATTGTTTGAAAGGAATCTTCTTATTGTTTTCTGAATGAGGAGCTTTGTGAATTTTTTGAAAAAGTTATGGAAGTAATGTTTTTTAAAATAATATGGTAAGAGTTGACTTTTCCACTATCATGAGTAATTTTTTATTTTAATATTTCATTACAAGTTTAAATATCTCATTTAAAATAAAATTTTTCCTTTATTATTACATAGATATTTAAATAATTGATTTCAAAATGTAAAGGTTATTTTTCTTAAGAATACTTTATGTGTGTAATTATGGAAGTGTAATATTTAATGTTTTATGAATATGTTTTGGTTATTTGGAATTTTTATAATGATGTTTTGTTATGTTATAAACTATGTATGGTTGGTTATATTTTAAACCAATTATGGGTGGTTCTATGATAAAACATGTATGGGTGGTTACATTATAACCTCCAATTCATTAGGTATAGAATTTGATTGTATGGTTATTCCATTTGTAAGAGTAATTATAAGAGAAATAAGAAAATTATTTCCCAAGTAACAAATATGATTTATCTATGATTTATGTGTGTTTTTATGGTAATCTCATGATTTCTCAAGGTAATATAATGATCTTATATTTAGAGGAAATTATATTATACTTTTTAAGTGTGAAAATTATAACATTGTGAAAAAGTTATTATAATTTTTTTCATTTTTTTAAATAAACCTTTAAGATTTTTATTTTTTCCTTTAATATTTATTATAAAATATTTTATAAATATTTATGGGTAGAGAAGGTAATTTCTTAGATATGAAAATGGTTATTTTGAGCTCAAATTTTATTTTAAAAAAGGGAAATTTTTTAATTATTCATGGACTAATGGTTTCATTATTTTATTTTATGTTACTTACTGATATTTTTTTACTCATAACATGTTTTAAAATATTTTTCATAGGACTTAAGTATGTATAAGGGAAAGGAATAATTCAAGTTTTAAGTCATTAATATTTGACATGAAAAGAAAAGGTGTTTCATTTTTAAAAGGTTTATATTATGGAAATAATGGATATTGGTTAGAATTTTCCACTTTATATATATATATATATATATATATATGTATATATGTGGGGGGTTTGTTCTATAATATTAATGACCTAACTCTCTAAAATTATAAAACTAAAAGATCTTTGGGAATGTAAGAATGTAAATTCTAGTTTAAAGTCACTATAATATGTAATGTTTAAGGTTGGAGCCTTGCATATATAATCCTTTTATCTATGAAATTGAGTGACTTATAGACATGGAACCTGTCAATATAGTATATTTTATCTCATAAATTCATTAATATCCAAAATAGGGTAACCATTTTGAAAGAATACATCACAATTCAATCATTCAAGTAACTGAGAACATCACATGTCACTCAACTAAACCTTACCATGTATTTACTCAATCTAATTCAATCAAGGGACCAGATGTCTTTAACTCGTCATATGAGTGGAAAAATACCATCATGGTAAATCCCCAACCAACGAAAAGATTAGTAAAATACCCAAACACCCCTTGATTCTCTAATCCACAAGGCTTGCATAAAAAAGGTATAAAAATATGAAATTTATCATAATAGTTATCTTTCCAAACTCATGTATCGGGGATTCATGAAAATAATACACCCCTAAGTATATAAATGACCATATGAAATTCCAAGTGATATACTTAGGTGGGTCAGTTCAAATAATGTCTCAACTTATTATCTCATGTGACTATTATTCATATGTCATATACAACTCTTTATATCGATTAATATATTATACTCACATTAATATCATCATGCCATCATAACACATAATACTTCATTATGATCATTGATTAATAACAACTGAATTTATTACATTGAGGGGGTATTATCAGTATACTATTCATGTAATATAAATTGCAGCACACATGAATGAATTAAAAATAGATAATGTCTTTATGGTAAAATAATGATATAATTTACAACCATTACATATAATATCTCATGTATCTTATACCATGATATTCATAGTGACCCGCATGATTTTGTTGTACTAATGGTTTTGTTAATGGATTAGGTATATTCCCATATATAAAAACCCTATATATCTTTGCATCACTCCTCTCAATTATCTCTCAAATAAGATATTACTTGAAAAAGATGTGTTTGGACCTTTTGTGAGATTGGGGTCCCTTAACCTGAGAAATATATCTATTTTTTTCACACTAAATCTCAATTACTCCCTCAATGTTAGGAACTACCCTAAGTTCAATGATGAACTTCTTAATCCAGACAGATTCTTTTATAGAATCTAATATACTGATGCGCCCTATCCATATTTTTGAGTCCTCTACAATGGCTTGTTTGGAACTTTTCAAATTGAGTGCTTATTTAGGGAAAACATGAAACTAGATTGAGATTTCATATCACATTTATTGGATTAGAAACGAGCATCAATATAACCCCTTACACTAAACTCATCCTCACCTCCAAAGACCAAAAATATATCCTTACTTCTTATTAAGTGCTTAAGGATAATCTTAATAGCAATATATTTACTCTCACCTTGATTTTATTGACATCTATTTATTATTCTCAAATCATAAGAAACATTTGGTTAAGTAAAAAACAAGAAATACATGATAGATCATGTGGCATGTAAAAATCCCAACCCTAGTATCACAGTGTTGATGCATTATTTTATTACATTGGAACTAAGTACAGGTGATCACATCCAGAAGGACCGAATAGTTTAGTGAAATTAGAAAACCAAATAAAAGCATAAGTTTTACATTACAACTTGAAATGAAATAAAACATTGAAACAACTTTGGAAACATACCTAATCACCTAGATTATCCCTATATATAAATCATAATATATATCTTACCATCTTAGTGAATAATAAAACAAAAAAAGGGTGAGCTCATATTCTCATTAAGGGTAAGCAATATAATAGAAGATATCACAAATAAACATAAAAAATAAGGAAAGTGGAATAACTAAAAACACACTCCATTAAAACATATTCCTGAGAAAAATATGGGAGGAATAAAAAATTATCAAATAATTCCATATAAATAATCAAATGAGAATAAAACTTAACCTTGTATATTCTACTAGTTTAATAATTACATGGATTATAAATTACTAATTTCATAATGAGGTAATATATAATTCGGGACATCATAAACATTACATCAAGGCATTGTCCAAGAATTATACATAAATGGGTATAGCCTTGGAAAAATCTCGGTCAAGTTTGTCTCATGAGACCTACTGATTCATTATGGGGATATAGAGAGCCCCACCCAACACTTACTAAGTGCAATTAATTACTCATATGAAAGGTTTGAAACATAATATAAATATACATTCATATTGAAAATAACATATTATATGTCAGTAACTTTCCCCAAAAAAATAAACATGATCATAAACCATCTAGTATAATATGATAAATGGTATCAAAATAACACATCCATAGTCAAACTGAACATAAAAATTCAATAAAAATTTTTACATGGTATCATAATAGATCGATATAAATTAAGCAAAAAATCAACAAATATTGTTTCCATAGACGAAATAATCTAATAAAATCATTGAAAATTTTCCTAAGATAAATGTCTCTTTTACATTGAAATAATTTATTTAAAAAGATGCACAGTTATAAAAGAAAACATTTTATTTTAAAATGACATTTTAAACATGTAAAGTATCCCTCAAGGAATTAATTCATCGTAAAATAAGAAAAATAATCTCATTTTTTATAAGTTTAAAAAACATTTCCTTTAAACTTTTAAAAAAATAAACATTTAAAAGATTGTTTTTAAAAGAAAGTGAGATCATTAACCAAATGAATCAATTATGTGTATCAGTTGTAAATAAAAATATATCAAGTGTAAATATAAAATAATATAAACAAAAGTTATTTAATACATAATCGTATTATGACATAATCATTGGAGTAGAATTTTAATCCAAAGAATGGAAATTGGGTTAAGAAATCCTTTATCACTTTGTAATTAGTCAAATCGTATGCCCCCATAAAATTAATAATTATCAAATGAAACGTTTAATTCCATGTAGATAAAGGGATATGTTATATGATATATCAAAGGTAATTATATATACACTACACAAAAAAAATAAGTGGTGAATAAGTCATGTCTCATAGAAATAAAAGTCATATGATAAAACCTTACATTATGTCCAAAAGTGTTCTTAACTTGTACTTAATACCATAGATAATAAAATTAGATTCATTAATTTCCTGATTCAAAACCTCTTAAACATATATTTTATTTATTATAATTTTATTAGGTTCATTTATGGCCATTATTATGAGTTATAATGTTTAATTTCATTGTTCTGGGAGTGTATGTTTTATAGTTTTATGGCCAGTTCAATTGTGTATAATTATGGTAGTTCTTTTATAATGAAATAAAAACTCCTGAAGTGAAATTATTCAGTATTAATGAACTTGTATAAGTTTTAATGGTTCTCATATATCATTCTGTTATATGGGATTGTTGGATTTTGTGTCCTAGGACCAACCCGTTATACTTTGATTTCATGTATATTATATGTATTGAATATTAATATAATTAAATATTACATATTGTTTGTGTTTATTCATGACTCTAATTTAATAATGTCATATATTATACACCTCATTGATAAGTTACTATAAGTTCCTGCTATTATGAGAACCTTGATGTTATATGACAATATTCACAAATAGTTTTATGCGGTTAGATAATGAACTATGATGGGACACATAGTACATAGAATATCAAGTTTGAGTACTCATAATAAGATGAGGATACTTCATATGAATTTCACACTTGGTAATCTCAAATATGGGAGATTATGAGAACAGACCCACCAGTAGTAATTTTGTATGTTTTGGTGTAATCATATATTCCTATCTATAAGCATGTGTGATGGTCCTTCGAGTTTAAAATTATTGTTAATGCATATTAAAACTCATGTACTTAGTTTTATTTCATAAAAAATGATTATAATAGTTCATTGATAAGTTGGATATATTGGGTGTGTCATGAGTGATGTGTCAATAATTAATAAGTTAAGGAAGGATTTGTCCCTTCCATATTTATAGAAGATGATATCATGTCCCTTTGATTGAAATAGAACATTAGCATTAAATTCCATGTCCATGGTGTAATGACGTGTTTATTAAAGAGAGTCAAAGAAACACATATCAGGAATATTGGTTGGTGAATTGTCTGTGAAAAAATCATGATGAGATATTGTGACACATGAATTATATTACACAGATAGTGTCCGTATGTGGTTGTCGGCATTATGATAATAAGTTATTTCTCTTGGGTGCTTTGACCCACTACTAGACAGTAATCTTGGACTTTAGGCAAGCCCGCATAATGCCAATGATAAGGAATCCTAGAGGGTCACACACTATGTTTTTTCATTGATCTCAATTAAATTCTATTATAGATTAATTAATGAAATAAATATTATTCTCAAGTCTGAGGAATAATTTTATTCAATTTATACTAATCGCATAAATTAAATAAATATTTATTCACTATCTTGTGAATAAAATATTTATTTTATTTATTGAATATTTTAATAAATATTTATTCTCTAGAATATGAATAAAACATTTATTTATGAATAAAATATTTATTTTGTCGTTCAATAAATTCTAGAAGAGTTATAAAGTACCAAGAATGAGTCTAGTGAAAAATATTAATTAACAAGACTATTACATAATATTTTTTATTTAGAAAGTTAGTGTGCACCAAAAAATAATAATAATATAATTATTATTATGTTGAATGGGGTTTATTAAAGGTAATAAATTTTATTTAATGGATATTATGAAATTTAATAATATTTTAACTTAAATCCCAACTCTATAAATAGGTTGCAATTTTTATTGTGTAGAACATCCAAAATTGAGAATAGAGAATTTTGGTGCACAAAGAATTCTCTCTAAATTCCTCTTTTTCTCTCCCTCTCAAGAATGAGAAGTTAAAGAGAGATTTATTGAAGACTTAATAACAATCGATCAATAAAGAACAATGAAATACATTTTAATCGTTGTACTATCACTCAAAGATCAAGTGGTGTTGCTCAGATATCATAGGAGAACATGTGGATCCATACAAGAGGGATTCTATCCTCAGATACTCACAAAATATTGAATGTAATATTAAAGGGTCTTTTGGATCATCAAAATTAAATAACAAAGAATTTTCCTAAGCCCAGGTATTTATTTATTCAAATATTAAATTAATTAATTATAAATTTGATGTGGAAGATCCTCACTCTTGGTTTCGGGAAATGATTAGTAAAAGAAATGTTAATATATTTCCCACCTCCGAACTCTTCCAATATTCCCATAACCATAAATTGGTATCAGTGAAGTTACATTTAAATTTATAATTATTTATTTGATTGTTGATCTATGAGAAACTGTGCATAGATTTTAATTTCATGTTATTATTTATTTAATCTCATTTCAAATAACATGTTATCAACATATTAATCAAGTTGGTTCAGTGTCTCATTTTATTCATGGTTTATGAATAAATGAAGAATGACTATAGATGCCATCAGGAAGTGTCAAATCTTTGGCTGGTAAAACTGAGTTACACAACGTGCGGCCAGAGAACATTCCATATACTCATGCGCATTGTATCTAGATACACTAGGAAATTAATTACACACGGTGATTTTATTGCACATCGTCTGTTGATCAGCCTAACCATGGAACATGGAAATTGGATATAGGGTGTTTAGTTTTCATTTACATGTTGTGTAGTCAACCCAAGTTAACACACTGAATCCCCAAGTGTTTGACTTGGATATACAGAAACCAATGTACATGGCATGTATCTGAATGTACATTCTGTGTAGTCTCCCATTAATTAGAAAAATTAAAATTACATAAAATTTGAAATTATAGCATTAAAAACTTATTTTATTGATTGATACACCATTGTTTGTTTGATAATTTAATAATGTTTTAAAAAAAATTAAATACTCAATTAATTTATTATAACTAATATGTCATTATTCGTTCTACCATTTATTTTTCATGAATGCCACTAATGATGGGTATCTCTAAATAAAATCCGATGATCATTAATATGAAAGTTAATTAATTAATTAATGTAAGCTCATTTATCTTAAATAAAAAGAGATAGAATAAAGAAATTAATTCAATCCATTTACTTTTGCATATTCATTGCAGGTATGACTGTTCATGAGCTTGACCAAGACCTGCATATGTGTCAGATGTTTTAATTAAATTTATTGATGAGTTTGAAATTATTTAATATTAAATTAAATGATGGTCTTAGGGTCATACCTCCATCCATTATTATATAGGACCTGTGTGTCCACGTATATTTATTTAATCCTCTTTAACCAATCTCCCTCACCTGTGCATAAGTAATAAATATTTGTAATTAATGGAGCATCCCAAGGTGTATGTAGGTGGTTCAATATAGAACCATAATTATGCCAACTTAGGTGATACATAGGTGGATAGGTTGGATATAGTAACTCATGACAAGACTATCTTCACCTATATCAAAGTTTGATTTAATGTCCACTCATTAAATCATCTGTTAGATAAATCTCATGAATGGGTCATTTAATTATTTATTTATTTATTTTTAGGAAATTATTTATTTTATGGATGAAAGAATGAGATCATGTAAATAAATAAATTACTGTGTAAATATGGAAATTAAATAAATGAATTTTTTGTAAATGTTTCATCCAACATGGTTAATTAATTCGGTAACATCCACTTAATATTATAAGATGTGTAAATGAAAAAATAAGATAAAATTTATGCATAATAAATTAAAATATCTCAAATAATATTAAGTAAGACTAAGCCTTCCATTACTTGATTGAGAATGAAACTATAGAACTGAGTATAGTACATGGACAAAGTCTGGACACTTACTTTTATCAAGAAATTCTCAAAATATTTTTGGGTTGAATTAACCAAAATTGTATTGATTTTAACAGCCATAGTCTATTCAATACAAATTTAGAGGAAATTTTTGAATATTTCCAAGTTAGGATTTCAGGATAGGGGAATCCACTCAATGGATCAAGGAGCTTCAAGTTCTCAGTTTGTGAGACCACCTACCTAATTACTTTATTATGGTTTTCATGGACAAATTTTGGATCATTAATAAAAGTAATGGGGATAATTTCCACTAGAATATTAAAGAAAATATACATTCTAAGTTCAATGGTGAGAACTATTAACACTTGATAAAATAGTGGGAGATTTAATAAATAAATAAATAAAAACATTTAATTTATTATATCTCACTTATTTTTTAATCAATCAAAGTACTAATAATCTGGTCTTTTTAATTATAGAATAAAATAAAAAGTTCATCATCCACACTATCCCTATGATCAATATTGGGGAAAGATAAACCCAAAACTATTAGTAACTTTTAGAAGTGTTTTAGACACCTTTGAGTGGTGCTACACCATGAATAAAAATCTTACATGCTAGAATCCTCAATGTCTGATTCTCTTACTCAAGAGGTGAGTAATGAAGAGTTATTTTTCTATGAAAAAAATGTGAGCAACATCATCAACATTAAATGTTTGATTATTTCATTGATGTGTGTTGAACTAATTAAGTCTCACAAAAACATGGATGTATATAAAATGATTGAGAACCTATTTGGTATTTACCCATAGAGAGATGGACAGGAACAGTTTGAGGTTTCCAAGGTACTCTTTCATAGCATTATTAGATAGGGTTCCCCAACTAGGCCTCATGTAGTCAAGATCATTTTCTATATTATCTATTAGTGGTTCTTGGATTTAAAATCAATAAAAGAACTAGGCACTGACCTCATAATGTCATCACTCCCTTAGATATTCTCTAGGACTATTGCAAATTTTAATATGAACAACATTTAGAAGCCTCTATCGGATCTTATTACCCTTCTTCACCAAGTAGATAAGGATACGGGGTGTGAAAAACATGTCATCCTTATGATGAAAAACCAGAAAGGGAAAGAGAAGATATTTAATCCTGAATCTTCTTCACACCCTTCCAAGAATAGGAATATCAAGGAGAAAGCAAGGGAATATGATGTTTTCTATTTCACATGTGGAAGGAAGGGACACTCGAAGTAAAACTAAACCCATCCAAATAATCAAGGGTAATAATCATGTGTGTTTTTTATTGAGTGAAATTTATCTTTTTATAAAAACTGGGTATTAGATGTAGCTTGTAGTTCTCATATATGTATTCAAATATAGGATCCAAGTAGATTTAGACAGATTGATTGGGGAGAGGTAGATCTTGGAGCATCCAATGGAGATAAACATGATGTTGTAGCTATCAGGGACTACCACATCACATTTCCAACTATAATGATATTGGTTTTAAAGGGTTGTTATTATGTGCCTTTAGTTACCAAAAACGTTATTTGTATATCCAGACATGATATGGATAAATGGATTTTCAAATTTGGGAATAAATGTTTCTTCTTTTATAAATATTTCATTTGGTATGGTAAGTCACATTTATATAAAATCCTTTATGTGATGGATTACATGAACCAAATAATGGAAATCGATAATGAAGTTACTTCACAGGACTCATACCACACCTAACTTTGTCATCACCATATAGGTCATGTAAATGAAAATAAATTGACTAAATTACATCAAGATGCATATTTAGATTCTTTTGAACTAAAACCACTTGGTGTATGTCAATCATGTTTATAAAGAAAAATGACCAAAGCCCAATTTAGTATGAAAGGTGAAAGGGATAAAGATATTCTTTAATTAGTTCATATCAATGTGTGTGAACATTTAATGTTGAAGCAAGGGGTGAGTACTCATACTTCATAACGTTTAATGATGATTTTAGTAGATATATATATGTGTGTGTGTGTGTGTCTACTTAATGAGGTATAAGTCGTATTCTTTTAATAAATTTAATGAATACAAGAATTATGTTGAGAACTATCTTGGTAAAAATATTAAGAAACTTAGCTCAAATTTTGGGGTAGAATATCTTAATCATAAATTCATTATTTTCTATAGGTTTTTGGGATATAATCTCAACTCACTCCTCCTGATACTTCTTAATGGAATAGTGTAAGAGACGGGAGGAACCAAACCTTATTGGACATGGTGGGATCAATGATGAGTCATGTGAGTCTCCCATTGTCCTTTTGGGGATATGCATTATAAATAGTAGCATACTTACTAAACTGAGTGACAACTAAAGAAATAGACGGTATACCATACAAATTAAGGAATAGAAAGAAACTTGTTTTTTCTTACTTATATGTGTGGGGTTGTGAATAATTTGTTATGTCCTTTTCAAATAATAAGCTTTCACCCTGAGGCACAAAGTGTATATTTGTATGATATGCCAAAGAAACAAAGGGATACACCCTATACAATCCCTCAAAGAAAATGGTTGCGGCTAATAGAAGTATTGCATTTCTTGAGGACATTATTATCTCTAAATGAGATAGTGTGAGCGAGATAGACTTAGATGAATTCCAGTATCAATATACACAAGATTAGGCATAGGAAAAAATTCAACAAATCCCTATGGAAGAAGAAATTGTTTTAGAGACACAATTACCGCGTAGGAATACAAGAGATATTAGGTAACAAAAACGGTATGGTTTTATAGTCACCAAGGATGGTGAATCATTATTGGTTGATAATAATGATCATCTAACCTACAATGAAGAAGTAAGTGGCATTGATATCTTCAAGTTTAAAGAATCCATGAATTCTAAAATAGATTCCATGTACCAAAACAAAGATTGGATTTTGGTAAACCCTCCAGTATATTTAAAGCTCGTTGGTTAAAAATGGGTATTCAAGAATAAACTAGACATGGAAGGATAAGTTAGTACCTATAAGTTGCAACTAGTTGAAAAATGGTTTAAACAACGTCAAGGGATTTACTGCGAAGAAAAAATTTCACCAGTTTCAATGTGGAAATCCATCATAATTATACTTTTTATTACGACTTTCCAGGATTATGAGATTTGAAAAATGGATGTTAAAATATCATTCCTTAATGAGAACCTTATGGAAGATGTCTATATCACATATCCCAAAGTGTTTGTGACTCCAAAGGATTCCAACAATGTATACAAGTTTTAAAGATCCATTTATGGATTAAAAAAATCATCAATGTCATGGAACATTCAATTTGATGAGGCCATAATAGAATTTAGTTTCATAAAGAACAAATGTGATCCATGTGTCTATAAATGGTTTAGTGGGAGTGAAGTTGTTTTCATAAGAGTATATGTTGATGACATATTACTCATTGGAAAATTAATACGAATCATATAGTATATTAAGGAATGGTTTAATAAATGCTTCTCTATTAAGGACTTGGATGAGGCAACATATTTTCTTGGTATCAAGATCCATCGTGATATATCCAAGAGGTTTCTTGGCCTATGTTAAAGTACATACATTAACAAGATACTAAAGAGATTAATTATGTAACAATCCAAGAGGGTATTTTTTCTATCATCACATGGCATTGAAATTTCTAGGAAAATGTGTCCTTAGACACATGAGGAAACAAACAGAATGGCGAGAAATTCATACACATCAGCGATTAGGTCAGTCTTGTATGTTATGTTATGTACTAGTTTAGATTATTCATATGCATTAAGTGTGGTAGGAAGATATCAACAAGATCCAAGTGATCATTATTATATGGCAGTCAAGACTATCTTTAAGTATCTAAGACATACTAAGGTAATGTTCCTAGTTTATAGAGGAGATGAGGAATTATTCTTCATAGGGTGTGTAGATTCTAGTTTCCAAACTAATCAATATTACATGAAGTCACAAACAAGATACATATTCACTTTGAATAAAGGTGTTGTGAGCTAGAATAGCTCAAAGAAGGATATGGTTACAAATTCTATGATAGAGTCTGAGTATATTTTAGATTCTGAGCTAGATAAAGAAACGGTATGGATATGAAACTTCATCCAAGACATTGATGTGGAACCTATAAGTAAATATCATAACACACTCTATTGTGATAATACTACAGTGGTGGAACATACAAAAGAGTCATGGTCACATCAGCAGAAGAAGCACATACTTTGGAAGTATAACCTCTTGAGGTATTTTTCTTAGAGAGTTAAATTTGTAGTGAGCAGTATTTCCATAGAAGACAACGTGGTGGACCCCTTTACTAAAGCCTTGACTCAGCAAAAACATGACTATCATGTGAGGTCTAGAAAACTGAAGTTCATAAGTATTTGTCTTTAGTCCAAGTGATAGTTTTTTAGAGTTGGTGTCCTAGGAACAACTAGTTGTAATTTTATTACATGTATATTATATTTATTGAATATTAATAAAAATTATTATTACATTTTTTTGTTTTTCAATAATCTTAGGTAATAATTTCCTAGAGTATACGTTGCATTGATAAGGTCATTTTGATTCCCCTCTATGATGAGAACCTTGATGTGTTATGATGATATTCTCAAATACTATTCTATGGATAGATAACTTACTATGATTAGACACATAGTAAATTGACTATAATGTATGAGTACACATAAGTAGATGAGTCTTCTTCTCAAAAAGTTCTCACTTAGTAGTATTCAATAAGGGAGATTATGAGAACAGACCCTCAGGTGGGAATTTCTCATGTTTTGGTGTCATCGGATATTCCAATCTACGAGAATGTGTGATGATCCTTAGACTTTAATATTTTTATTAATGCATGTGACAACTAACATGCTTAGATTTATTTCATAAACCATGATGATAATAGTTCATGTTGAATTGGATATGTTGGGTATGTCATGAGTGGCGTGTCATTAATGAATAATTCGAGAAATGATTTTTCCCCACCATCTTTATGGAAGCTGATATATCATCACTTTGATTGGAATAGAACTATCTCATTAAATTTCATGGACCTCATATAAAGATTTTATTATTTCATAGAGTAAAATAAAGACATATTGAGAATGTAAGTTGGTGACATGTATGTGAAACCTACTTGATGAGATATTATGACATAGGGATTACATTTCACAGTGATCATTCGTATGTGGTTGTCAATGTTGTGACATTAAGTTCTTTCTCTTGGGTGTCTTTACCCATTATTAGATAGTAATCATGGACTTTAGGAAATCCTACCTAATTCCAATGAGAAATAATCTTAGAGGGTCACACACTATGTTTTTTGGTTAATCTAAGTTAATTTCTATTTGTGTTTAATTAATGAAATAAATATTATTCTCAAGTTTGAGGAATAATTTTATTCAAGTTATATTAATCTCATAAATTCAATAAATATTTATTCACTGGATTGTGAATAAAATATTAATTTTATTTACTGAATATTTTGATAAATATTTATTCTCTAGATTGGGAATAAAATATTTATTTATGAATAAAATATTTATATGGTTGTTCAATAAATGATAGAGGAGTTATAATGGACCAAGACAGAGTCCGGTGAAAAATAGTAATTAACATGACCATTACATAATATTTGTTATTGAGCAAGTTGGAGCGTGCCAAAAAATAATAATAATATAATTATTATTATGTGTCATGGGGTTTATTAAAGGTAATAAATGTCATTTAATGGCCGGTATGTAATTAAATAATATTTCAACTTAAATCCCAACTCTATAAACTGGTGGTTATGTCTATCGTGTAGAGAATCCAAAATTGAGAATAGATAATTTTTGCGCACAAAACATATTCTCTCGAATCCTCCTTCTATCCCCCTCTCAATAACCGGAAGTGCAAGAGATATTTCTTCAAGACTAAAGAATAAGCGATCAAGAATGAACAACGCAAGTCATTTTACTCATTGTGCTAGAACCTAGAGATCCAGTGGTGTGGCTCTGATATCATAGGACCACATCTGGATCACCACTAGATGGATTTTATCCTTGGATTCTTGCAGATCAATGAACGTAATATGAAAGTGTCTTTTTTAGATGATCAATATTTACCAATGAAGAAAGTTGTTAAGCCCATGTATTTATTTCTTAAAATATTAAATAAAATAATTATAAATTTGACATGAAAGATCCTCACTCTTAGTTTCGGGAAATGATTATTAAAATAAATTTTAATATATCACCCACCTCTGTATGCTTCCTCTGTGCCCTGAACCATCAGGTATGAGGATTATTCATTAGATAAAACATTAATAAAAAATGATTAGATTATTTTGGTAGTTTTTATGACCATTACAAACTAGTATCGTTTTATTTAATACTATGTTTATATATTGGTTACAGAACATTAAATAAGTTCTAATACACATATTATAGTCTATTTTACCAATAAAAATGGTTTTATGACCATCCTTTAAGGGGGTAATGAAATCCAAAAAACTCATCTTCCACGAAAGTGGTGAATCGACACCTCATAGATGATGTTTTCAATTTTACAATAAAAGGAGAAGATAAGATAATTGATAGTGGATATTACATTAAAATAATAAAATTAAACTATATATATGATATTGGAGTTATCGTTATATTTTGGAAAGGGTATGTGAGGAGGGGATAAGAAAAGAAGTGAAATTAAAAGGGAAAGAAGGATGATTTTACCTCTTGGATATCTTCTCCTTCGGAACCTCCTTAAGACACTTGGATTTGGTCTTTTGGTAATACCATAAGGTATTAGACGTGGGGAAGAGTATTGGTAGAGGTATTGCAAATAATATAATCAATTTTAAAATCTTATAAGGTGTGATCATAAGATGTGGTGAAGGGTGATATTTATAGTGGAGAAGATGGGTGTTATTTTATTATTTTATTTATTTATTTATTATTTTGAATCAAGACATTAAATAGTGTTGATTCTTGTGACTAAGTGTAGTAAATAGTTAATGTGATTTAGAAATAATGGTTTCTTGTATCATTCATGACTCAAAAATTCAAGTATTTGGCTTAAAATGTTTAATACCGTAAATTATTGTATTTCACTATTCACCAAGAATTCAACTATTTTAGAAAAATACCAAAAATTAACCCAAACCATTTTTTGATGTGTAGATTTCAAAAATTGACTCCATTTTATGAAAATAATTTTCTAAATATGGTAAATTCAATTTTTAATTAAAATGATCATATATTCAAAACATACCTATTTTAAAATTATAACTCATTTTATGACACTTTGAAAAATTAACTAAGGTCCCATAAAATTATCTTATAATCATAATAAATCAAAATATTAATTTTTTAATCTATTTTATGAAAAAAAAATCTTTTAAATCATGATATTAATTATAAAATTGAAATACATTTCACAAAAAAAAATACCAAAATTTAATTTATCATTTTTAAAACATTTATTTACTTATTCCATGAGATAAATATATCATATTTTCATTTATGAGATACCTAAATTTTATTTATACTATTTATAATAGTTATATTATGATTCCAACAGTCCTGTTAATATTTAATAGTATATCATGCTTTAAAACTCGGTGTTGGTTGAAAAATAAACTATCAAAGTTGTTATATTTAAAAGAGACATCCCATAAAATATTAGGGTGTTACATGGAAATATATAAGGAATCATATCAATCCTTTATATCTATTTATAAGGATCATGAATCAAACTGATATTTGTGTCATAAAACATTGATAAATACCCCTTCTTGGAGTTCACCATAATAAACCAATTTAGTGCATTACTAATATATGTGTTTGGACTTAGTCAAAGTGGCCTCTTAAATAAATATTTTTAGATCTTCATACCAATTAGGTTGGTTTTTTCACCCATTTCTTTCATTGATAATCATTTTCTTAACAACATCTTTATAGAGTGTAATTTTGGGGCATTATTTCTAATAAGTAATATGTTATCCATGTATAATATCATAAAATCGCCACATTCTTACTAATCCTATTATATAAACAAGAGTTATCCATATTTTTTATAAATCTAAACTCTTTTATTGCATCATCAATTTGTATATTACAACTTTTAAAAGTTTACATTAATCAATAAATGGATTGTTGCAACTTTAAAAACTTAGTAGACTCCTTTGGAACTTCAAAACATTTAGGTTGTATCATACACACATCCCTGACTATATTCCCTTTAACAAAAGCGTTTTTAACATCCATTTGATATATCTCATAATCATAATGATTTTCTATGGAAAGAAATATCTGAATAGGATTTACCATCACAACTAGTAAAAAGGTTTCTATATAGTCAATACCATGATTTTTTTATAACCATTTCCACCATGTGAACTTTATAGGTAGAAAATATTTCACCCATGTTAGTTTTCATTTAGAAAACTCACTTTCACCCTATGAACCTCACCCCTTTAAGTGAATCCACCATGTTCCAAGCTTGGATAGTGTACATAGATTCCATTTTGGATTAAATTGATTTTAACCATTTATTATAATCATAACTCTCAATGGTGAAAGTATTTTTATTACCTATGAACATTACTTCATCATAATTTTCTATATGAAATCCATATTTTAGGATCTTGATGAATCCTATAAGACTATTAAGGTTCTTGAGTAACATAAGTTAGTTCTTCTTCCATAACTATTTGTGGAATGAGATCAAATTTTCTCTCAGGAACACTTCATATTTGTTGGTATTAAACATTTTTAATTACAAATTTCCTCCCATTGACTCCATGATTGATATATTCCTTATCATGGAATGTAAAAAATCATTCCAAAAACAATTTTTTCTCTGTAATATTATAGAAATAATATCTCATAGTTTTCTCAAGATAACCAATAATTAAGAATTTTTTAGATGTAGGGTCAAGTTTATCAAAATACAAACATCATACATATTATTCACAATTCCAAATACTAATAAAATAAATATTGGTACATTTACTAGTCCATGTCTCATATGGTGTCTTTATGATTTCTTTATAAAAAATATGGTTAAGAAGAATATAGTAATATCTAGAGTATATCCCCATAATGAAATGGGATGGTTTCACTAACTCATCATCAATGGAGTAATTTAAAATAGGGTATGTTTTCTCTACTCGGATACACCATTCTTTTATGGTGTTCCAAGAGGAGTGATTTTTGGAATAATTACAAAAATTTGCAAATTATTAGTGAATTATTAAGTATTCACTGCCTAGATTTGATTGATGAATTTTAATATTTTTCTTGATTGATTTTTTACTTCTTTCTAAAACTCTTTGATCTTTTCAAAACCTCCATACTTGTGTCTCATTAGAAACTCATAACCACACCAATTAAAGTCATCAATAAAGCTTATGAATGTTGTAATATTGGGTTCCTTATACCCAACATAAACAATACTTTAAGATTATCATATCATGTATATAGTAAGTTATGCATGACATATACTTACCATAATAGTGTTCATATTTATAAATACACTATATATATGGTAATATTCATAGATTATTTGTCATATCAAATGATTAGAGCAGTTTTTATGCTATAATGAGAACCTAGAGATACCATGACAGTAATCTTAAAATTATGTCCTATGGTCTAGATACATCATTCTAACATGACACAAGTAATGATTGATCATTAGTTTTTGGGTTCTCATAACCATTGAGTCTTATTCTAATGAAGTTATCACTTGGTGATCTTGAGTATATGAGATCATGAGGATAAACCTACCAATAGAAACACAACATGTTTTTGGTATCATTGGTAGTTCCTGTCTATGAATACATGTAATGATATCTTGAATTGAGATTATTATCACTATATACTATTTTATCATGTACTTTCATGCAAGGAAAAATCATGACATTTTTGTTATGGTGAGATAGATTTCATTGGGTGTGCCATTTGTGGTATGACATAGACTGAATAATCAAGATAAAAATTGTTTCTTCCAAAAGCAAGTGATATATCGGGCCTAGTTTATTAGGGTGGTAGTGCATTCACTAAATTCATGAATATTGTAGAAAATGGTCAGTCCTCTTAGTTAGGTAAATGAACAATAAAAAAATAAAGGATGACGACATGAAGTGTGCATCCTGCTTTATGAGATATCATGAGATAAAGAGATTAAATTACACAATGTGTGTTTGTAGGAAAGGTTTTCATTTCTATGACTTTTCATTTTATCCTTAGGAGCCTTGATCGGTTTCTAAACTCTACTTCTTATATGTGAATAGTATTCATTGATATCAAGATAAGGACCTAGAGGGTTACACACTTAGAGTATTCAAAATTATGGGCCTATTCTAATGAATAGAAGTATAGGAAATTGTGGGCCCCAGCTAGGGTTTGGGAGATGTCCAAGAATATACGATCACTATGAAATAAAAAAATTATTTTATTTTAGGATAATTGGTATTGAATTTATTTAGTTAAAGTATTCAAAAGATATTAATTGAATACATGGGAAAATATCTAACGAACAAATATTATTTTAATATTCAAGGATCATTTAATATTTACAAGAATGGAAAGTTGATGAAATTACTTGCTTTTATAATATAATATATTTTATTATATTACCATTAGGTGATAAAAATGATTTTTATGACACGGTTAGTTGGTAATAGAACTTTGTTTATGGTTTATTTAGTGTTAAATGAATATTCATGGGTTGAGGAACCATTTACAGGTATTTTGAACCTCTCTATATAAGTGGGAGGAGGCTCTCATATAGGGTACTATTCACTACATGATTTTTAGAGCCTCTCTATCCTCTTTATCGCTTTATAGAGAGAGAATCAGATGATTCAAGAAGCTAATTTGAGCTCTCTTTCATTGATTGAAGGATCATCAATACAGTGGTCATCAAGATGTTGAAGGTCTCATTGTATCTCTACATTACCACTCGAATTTCAAGGATAAATGACTATGTATACATTCGAATTGTGTGTGGATTACCAAGAGGGATTTAGCTTCAGTTACTTCAATAAATTATCACTTATGATGAGTGGTTTTTTAACACATCTACAAATCAATCAAGATATTTTTCTATTTTATTTCTCATACTTACAATTTTCCTGTGGGATCCTCAGTTTTCATATTGGGTTGTGTATCACCAGAGATGATGTAGTTACGTTGATCCAGTGATAAATTTTTTTAAATCCCCACCCCATTTTATTCCCCTACATGGCCCGGTACCTGCAATTGGTATCAGAGAGATCACATGAAATTTTAAGCCAATAAAAATTATTTTTTCTCTAAATTCATGAAGAGGTATTCATTCCATACCCATCAACATATACGGATATCCAATCTGATATTGGATGGAAAATATATGACTATTAAAAGATAAAAATATGGATCATTGGTCTGTTTTATAAATAATGTTTATATATATATATATAAATAATTTTTCCAGTGGAGTTTTCTGGTGATACCCACTATTTTGGTTGATTTTTTGGCTGGAATAGTATTTTTTGGACAACCCCATTTTCCACATAATCGAGGAAAAAGAGGGAAATGTTTTCAAAAGTCCTAAAATTATAGAATTTGGAACTTTGACATAAAATGAATAAAAAAATAAATAAAAACTAAAAAGGATAGATTCATTGTTCATCAGATTAAACAAGATTTTTTTATAAAAAGAAAAGGGGTTTGTGCATGTCAACACTATAGGAGCAACAAAAAAACTGAATTAGGTGAGGAACTACCAACATCTTTTAAAAAATAATTAAAATAAAAAGTCAAGTGGGGGGATGGATGGACTAAACATAGAAAACAAATGAAATAGGGGTGACTACCCCACCGCCCCTCGCCACTCGCACCTCCTACAAGCCTCCCGACCAGCGACCCCCACTGCTACTCTGCCCTGCCAAACCTCATAGGCCAACCTCCTTCATAGATTCAGCATCCCAACCAACACCACATTAATGACCTCCTGAGGATCAGTCTTCCCCGGACAGGACCCATTGGTCATACCCAACCCCCTCACCATCATGCCTCTGGTATTAGGCTGATCCCCACCACCATTGGCCCTCTAATTTAATTTTATCCCATCGTAGCCCATCATCATACCACCAATCTCAGGTTGAGTCCCACAGTTTTCCAAAACTGTGGCTATAGGGTTCCCGCGCTTCCACAAGAAAAAAAAATTTACCGCCAGAAATTTGGTAGGAAGACTTACCACCACGGTTTTGAGAATATTCCCATAGTTTATATTAATATATATATCATAATATATATATATATACACGAATAGTTATGCAGTGTAGTGGTGAGAAACATTGAGTCACAAAGGGGATGTGTAGGGATTGAAACTTAGCGGTCACAATTTTGTTTTAGGCTATTTACATAGTTTACCAAGTTATAACCACATTTTAAACCATGGCTATAGGTAAACTGCCATAGTGGAAAATTTCGAGGCCTATTTCCATGGTTTAAACCATGGAAATAGGTCAGGACCTACTGCCATAGCGATAGCATCCATGGTTGGCCAAAACTATGGTGTATCCAACGACCATGGTTTTGGGGCCTATTGTCACGGTTTAAGACCGTGGAAATAGTCCTTTTTTTAGTTGTTCTAGATATACATAATTATCACTATATGTCAAAGGAGATATTAAAAGATTTTTGGAATGAAGATAAAAAAGTTTTGAACTGACAAGGGGACTAAATTCAGAAATCATAAAACTGATGAATACTTAGAAAATCATGGAATTCAATATTATGTATTGACTGTTATAACCCCCCAAAAGAATGGTGTTATGGAAATAATAAATTGTATAATAATTATTATGGAATGAACAATTTTTATTGAAAAGACTCTTCAAAAAAGATATTGGAAATAATCGGTTCTTACAGTGGTTTACATCTATAATAGATATTTTTTATATGAAAATAAAGAACTCCATATGAAATGTGGTATGGAAGGAATGATAAAATTAAATACTTTTGAGATTTTAGAAGTATATTTTTTATTCTCAATAATGAAAAGAACATAAAATTTAAAGATTGGGGAGATGAAGGCATATTTCTTGGATACTCTTAAAAGAGTAAATCTTATATGTGTTACAACAAGAGGATTGAAAAGGTAATTTAAATAAAGATGTTATGGGGGTATAATATGGACAAATCAGAGTAGATTATGAGCATATTTTTCATGAAAACCAAAAAAAATTAATTTAAGAGTGATGAAGAAACATGGGGTTCAGGGTGAGTTACAAGATATGAAGAGAACTATAATGAAGACTCAGACTATGAATAAAACATATAAATTCTAGAAGGTTCATGGAGACAGACAAGCAGGGATTAAATAATTGAAAGAAACATTATTAGAGACCAGACAACCCCAGTCCAAACTAGAAGAATGAAGGCTCGACAACAGGTATCTCTATTATCTTTAGAAGAACCCAAATATTTTAAAGATACTGTAAATGATGAGATTTGGGATAAGAAGATGAATGAGGATATTTCCCGAATAGAGAAGAATAATATATTGATGGATGTTCTAATTATAAGTTACAATAAATTCATTGGAAACAAGTGGGTGTTCTAAAATAGACTAAATGAATATGGAACAATGATTAAGAAAAAAGCATGAATTTTGCGAAAAGTATATTCAAAAATTGAAGGAATTTATATATATGAAATGTATGAACCTATTGAATGGCTTAAAACTATATGTTTATTTCTATCCATGGTAATTTAATAGGGGTTAAAAATATATCAAATTGATGTCAAATATACCATTTTGAATGTTTTTTTAATATAAAGTATATATTGAGAAACCATATGGGTTTATCATTGATGATGATGAAAGAAAAGTGTGTCATCTAAATGAGGCCTTATATGGCCTCAAGAAAGTAACAAGGTTTAGGTATTCCAAATTAGATCAATTATTGAAGAATATTGATTTTAATAGTGGAGTATTTGATCATAATATCTATATCAATAAGGAGAATGAATATTGGTTGATGATTCTCATTTATGTTTACAACATAATTTTGGAAGGCTCAAATGATAACCAATTCAAGAAGTTTTCAGGACTCATGAGGTGAAAATTTGAGATGTCTATAATTGGTAAAATTTCATTTTACTTTATCTTATAGGTAGTTAAAATAATGTATGTGATATTTATCTCACAAAAAAAATATTTCAAGGAGGTTGTAAGAATATTTTAGATGGAGGAATCAATGCCCATGACAACTCCGGATAAGACAAGACTGAAATTATAGAAATATGAGTTGGGAAAAAATGTTTATGTGACCATCTATCATCAAATTATTGGAATTTTTATCTATTTCATATCCACTTAATTGGATATACTATTTTCCACTTGTCAAGATTCTCATTTTCAAAGTGATCCCAAGGAATTCCACTTGAATGATATGAAATTAATTCATTGATATATTCATCATATGATGGACTATGGTTTGTATAATTACAATGATACATAGTAGGATACGGTGACATTCATTGATACAGATTAGTCTGGTTTAGTAGATGACCAAAAATAGACATCTTTTGGATTTTATCTTTGGAGTTCATGTATTTCATGGAAAATTATGAAGAAGTATTTCTTTTCTTTGAGCACTAAAGAGTCTGAGTACATTTCTTCCACTCAAGCATGTACCCATTTCTATGGATGAAAAAAACATGATTATGTGGATGTTGAAGTAAGATCTCTCATCCTAATTATGTGTGAAAACTCAAGTGCGATCAATATTAGAAAAAAAAATTATGTCTCTTAGAAAGAGTACATTACATAGTTACATGACTACACCACAACCATGTTTGTTTTTTTACAAAAAAAGGCCAACCATAGAAAGGTAGACAAGCCATCTCAACCTCATATATGTGGGAGAAATCTCATCCATTCTAGGGAATTCTCCATGCCAACTATCCATTATAAAACCAGAGGGAAGGAAAGCACGTATACAGGTTGATGTGTGCATGGGAGTAGTAGTGGTATGCGCTATAGGGGAAGAATCATGGAGGAATTGGTCTACATCATAGGGTATCACAATGGAGGAGGATAGGGTGGACCCCTTTACTCACATCTATCAAGTCAAGGGAATGAAGATGTTTTTATTCCCTAGGTTTTACAGAGTAAATTCTGATGTGGGACTCAAGGTTTTTAGGCTACATCACATCCAAGGTCTCCATGATGAATAATGGGTTTTAGAGTATTTTGGTGACATTGGAGTTTTCAGGGTTCCCATGATGCAACGTACATGGATACATCATAGTCCCCTTAGAGATAAATTTGTTCACAATGTATCAGGATGGGATATGCCATCTCCACCTTGAATAGAAAGGATTCCATTCCATAGTCATACCTTGAAATGTGGACTATCTATTAGAATAAGAAATAAATTAGGGATCTTGTGTCCCATAGGAGGATACATTGTAGAAATTATCTCCATGTTGTAGCTAGTGTGATCTGAGAATCAGTTTAAGTATGAAATCATGGGGCTTTTATGAAAGGAGTAATAACATGAGAAATATGTATCTATTTAAATGAAAGTCTCTACATCGCATCTTTGTTGACCATGCCACTAATTGTTCAAAGTAAGAAGTTGTTGCACCATAGTGTATGTGTTCGTGTAGTAGTATATGTAAAACAGGTGATACTACAACATAACATCCTTGAAAACACCATATCTAGGTAGTTTTCAATCTCTTGATGGTTTTCAATAAGGGGGGTTTGGGATTTAACCCCCCCCCCAATGATTAAATTAGATTTTATGGAGTATAATGACCCCAATAAAAAAATGGGAACTTGGGATAATTCTAGAAAATAGAAGATTCATTCATGTCCTTTATATTGAAATAAAAGGAGGAATACATCTGTTATGAAAAAAATGTAGAAAATGCATATTCACACATAGGGAGCTTTTATGGAATATATTTCTAGAGGTATTCTTAATGATATAATCTAGAAATTTGAAGATCGAAGGAGTTATTCTAGGAGCCTCATCATCACTGGAAATAGATATTGTTGTGCTAAAGATAAAACCCAATGTGGGTGTATGTTAATATCATCCTTATGTGAAAAATGATGATTAAATAGATAGAGTAGTGAGTTCATCATTAAATATGGTGAGTGAGTTGTCCAATTATTCAAGGTAGTGAACCAAGAGGTTCAATGAGAGTGCTATGAAATTGTAACTGCAAAGCAAGGATCTTTTAGAGAATTTTTTGCACTATAAAATTTTCATGCATGGTCCTGGGATGTATCCTAGTGTGAGGGAATCAAGTAAAATCCCTTGAGTTATTTAATTCTTTCATTACTAATTGACGAGAAAGGTAGAGTGAAGTAGAAGTGTTCCTCTAGGTGAGCGAACGAGATCCTAATTCAAGAAATAATTTACTATACCCTAATTCACCACCACCACCACCCCACTTACAGTGTTATCATTTATAGGATTATAACAATATATTAAGTAATGACACCTTCCATTTTTTAATTTGAACAAAACTAGGTGTACGAGGTGCTCATCGGAGCTAGTTAAGGGTGTATCATACTACTGAGGAGTTATTATTTGATAGATGGCTTGAATTAACTAAATATGGAAGTAAATAAGTAGTCATAAATAGGTTGTTTCTAATTTAGAGACAAATTTTTTAGTAAATCAAGTTTATGATTTATATAATCATAGAATTCACTCAACAGTTCAAGGAGTCATGAGTTATTGAGGTTTTCCATTCAAATTATTACCTTGAAACTCTATGAGTGGTGGTGTATCCATATCTTGGGCTATGAGTAGAGGTTTATATATTTTTTCTACAATATTACTCTATCAATTTTTTATTATGAATCTAGTGGTGAGGTTTATTGTAGTACCCCCATTTTCGGGTACATAACCCCCTTTCCTCACGTTTTTTTAATTGATGTGTCTTTGATTGGGTTTCCATAAAATAAAGACTTTCTATAATATAGACAGTTTCCATAAAATAGAGATTTTCCATAAAATATAGAGTTTCCATAAAGTGGGGTGTTTCCATAAAGTGTGGTGTTTCCATAAAGTGGGGTGTTTCCATAAAGTGGGGTGTTTCTATAAAGTGGGGTGTTTCCATAAATTGGGATGTTTCCATAAAAAGAGGTAAATGTGAAGGATGTAAGAATTTGAGGGATTTTTTAAGGAGTGTTGGGACCAAAAAAAGGTTGCATGATCCATACATATTTGGCACAAACCGTGTGGCCAAATCTTGCACAGAGGTCAAATCTAGATCCTATTTTCTAGGACCTTACACGTTTTTGCTATATTTATTTATTTTTGGATTCAAAACGCCCCTAATTATATATTAATCTCCCTAGAAGGTTGCATAAACCTCCCTACATGAGTTGAATCCATTCGGGAGCCTTCCCTTGGTGATTTCGAGTCCGATTCTTGAGGTATGTCACCATTCTTTACGGATTTATCATGCTTTCTTAGATCTGCTTAGATCTACTTCTAAGATCTCTATTATTTCTCAAATATGAACCTATAGTGGGTATATAAAAGTTTTTTTATGACAAATATTTCAATTTTGAGTCGTGATCTTGCTACGATAAGAGATATAAGGCCGCTCTTAGAGAATCGACTCGTTTCCTTGTGTGTTCTTCGTCTGTTGTTAAAGTTTCTTCAAAACCTTTGAGGTAGGTGTCTTCTCTCTTGAATCATCTTACAAAAATTTATTGTCTTAGACTCAAATTAGTTTATTGATTGTGAAATTCATGGAAAAATATTCATTTGTGGTGATTTATAGTTTTTGTGAAATTAAATAATCTTGGTGAATAGTTGTGAAAAGGGGGGTTTAATTTAAAATGATGATTTTAAATTATGGATTTTTTGGAATTGATAAATGGTTTATGAAAAGGGAGTTTTCTATAGAAATGGTTTTCAATAAAATTTGAGCTTTATTTAAATGGTTTGGAGTTGAAATGGTTTGGCATTGAAAAGGTTTTGACGGAAATAGTTTTCAATAAAAAGGTGTTTTTATTGAAAGGTTTATTTTGACTTGATCATTGGGAATATGTGTTGTGTGTTCATATTGCATATATGGGGCGTGGTTGAAATATGAACTTATGCTCGGTGTTAAAGTTTTAATGGCACATGGGAATTGCATATACGGGGCTTGGTTTAAATATGACCTTGTGCTTGGTGCCAAAGGATTAATGGCACATGGGAAACAATTACCTTGTGTGACTTGTAGATCCATAAGAAACCACTCATGAGTATGGAACTGTCATAATATAGCATGCATGGTTGGTTTCATGGGTTTTAATAATGGTTGGGTACGCCGATATAGGGATATTGGGAAATGGTTTTAAATATTGTTTGGTTATTTTTCTGGAAAAATATCTTTCTGGAAAAATTGGTTTTAATTGCACTTGTATGGTTTTGGTAATGAATGGTTTTGGAAACTTTTTTATATTTAATTATAAACTGATTTTTAGAAATTGTTTTATATAAACCATCTTATATAATTGTTACTAACTCTTCTATCCTTGTGGTATGAGTAGGGAAGTCATTAGGGAAAACCTACTAAGTTTTATACTCACCACTTGTAACACCCCACCCCTACCTCATTGGCTTGAGGAGGCGGTGAGGGTTACATGGCCTTAAGTGACATTCCCAAGGCATAAAAGGATAGAAGTAAATGCCAAGGGCTTTGAAAACAAATTGGGGAATGATTTTCTCTTAAGAAAAAACCAACCAAACCATCCACTATCAATCACTATATGATGCATGTCAACCAAAACATTCAAGAATGTATTCCCAAAGGACAACCAAGATGTTCCACAATAATACCCAAAACCAGTACAACCAATACCATATCAGAGTACTATACAGAAGACTCAAAAAAAGACCCAAAATAATCCAAGACATACTCCATGGCTCCACACCAAGCTCCATTCCCCAAGCTCCACCCAGACATCATGATGCACCACTAAAGGAGGGTGAGGCCTTACCTTTTCCCACATCACAGTACACAACATCTTCAAAGACACCAACGTGCCAAATCAGGGGGTGAGTGCTAAAACTCAGTAGGATTTCCCCAAATGAATTCCCTACACACGCCACTAGGATAAAACCGTTAGCACAATTATATAAAACAATTTATATAAAATAATCCCCAAGTACAACCATTTCCATAAGCCCAACATGCCCTTACCAAGACATCACACCCAAACCAAGAAACCAATGGAAAGCCAACCAAACATGCCACAAGCCATTTCATCATTCACACACTAGCACAACAATTTCCAACTTAAAAAGCAATTCACAAGAAAATAATCAAAACAACCAAACAGTGGAGCTTCCGTCCAACCCGTTCACCCATTCACACCTAGTGGCACTTCTCATCCACTTATCCTTTTATGGTGGCCCTTCCATCCACTATCCATCCCCTTTTTATAGTGGTACTTCTCACCACTTCCACACAATATTCCAATCAATCACAGCCAAGCATATAACCCACCATTCTCACAACAACATGCAATCAACCAATTCCATCACATACCAATCCACTTCAATAAATCATCAATTTATTGAAAACTATTTTCCATGCCAAACCACATTTCAAAAAAAACAACATCTTTATTGAAAACCATTTTTCATCAACCATTTTCTCAAATAAATCCCAACAACCCATTTTAAAATATATATTTTAAAATCCACAACAAGAACCTTTCACCATAAATCCCCTTTTTCCCAAAAATCCCCAAAACATCACCCAAGGGCTTTCCAACTAATTTCGCACAACAAAACACAATTAATTTTTCATCACAAAAAATTAATTGTAACAAAGAACCACTAGTTCTAACCAATTGGAATTGAGAGAGAAGCCACCTACCTTTAGGGTTCCCGAGAAATCGACCCACAAAAAATCGCACCTCAAATCTGACAAACGCACCCGCAAAACCTCTCTAGATATCCTTCCCTAACATTCACATGCCTTAAAATTAACATCAAAGGTGACCACAACCCCATATCTATACACAATGGGTGTAGATCTAGAAAACCGAGAGAAAGGGAGATGTAGATCTAGAGTAAAACACAAGGAACCCAAGAGGAGAGACTTACTCAGGAGAAACCACCTTCAACCCACCAAGAAACCTCTTCAAAACACTTCAAAAATGAGTGGGAGAGCACCCTCAACCCCTGAAAACCTGAAATCCCAAGTGAGTCTCGAGTGGGAGAAAGTTTGGAGAGGAATGAGGCAAGCCCGAGTGAACTTAGGTTTTAAAAACCCTATTTTTAAGTGGTCGCATGGTTAGTTCGCACGGTTTGGAAAACGGTGCACTAACCATATGCACGCTACATCCTTGATAGCAAGGGTCTGCATGGTTGCCTCTCATAGTTTGGAAAACTGTGCGCAGAACGTGCGAAGCCTACTATCTCCCACTACATGGTTACCTAGAGAATCTGCACGGTTTCCACTAATCGTGATCAAACTGTTCTTCCTATGAAAAGCCTCCAAACTCATTCAAAAACATTCCAAACTCTCCCAACCTCTTATCAACTCATCCCATTTACTTTAAAAACATAAAAAAATACATAAAAAAGGCCACATACCTCAAACTGGGGGTACTAAATTCTCTCCACCATTGGAATTTCCATCCTCGGGAAGTAGTGAACCCGCCCTTTGCCAAAAGAGCTCGGGCCACTACTCGACCATTTATTTCTCTCGCGCCCAAGTCTCCTCTTGAATCTGACCATGATGCCACAAAAAACAAATTAAACTGATGATTTTACCATTTAAGACTTTCTCTTTCCTATCCACAACCTGCACTGGCACATGCACCAACGATGCATCCGGTTCTAGCTCAACATGATCCCATCGAATCACATGGTCAGGATCCGAATGATACTTTTTCAAATGTGACACATGAAACACATTTTGCACCGCACAAAACCTAGGTGGAAAATCCAAATGATAATCCACCTGAACAACCCTCTCAAGAATCTCAAAATGTCCAATATACCTCAGAGATAACTTTCCATGCTTCCCAAATTGACGATGTCCCAACCTAGTAGAGATCTTCAAGAAAACATGATGATCTGCATACGATTTCTGACGACTCACCTCAAACGACAACGGTCGTCGATGATTATCCGTATACGATTTCTGATGACTCTTAGTCGTCTGTATTCTCTTCCTGATCAACTTGATCTTCTCCATAGTCTCCTGGACAAGGATCGTTTCAACCATCGAGGACTCACCTGTTTCCACCCAACATAGTGGAGAAAGACACGACCGCCCATACAACACTTCAAACAGAGCCATATGTATGGATGCCTGATAATTGTTATTGTACGATAACTCAACCAACGATAAGTGCTCCTCCCACGAGCCACCAAAATCCAAGACACAAGCCTGCAACATATCCTCAAAAGTTTTTATCTTCCTCTCGGATTGACCATCCGTCTGAGGGTGATACATAATACTCATGGTCAACGTAGTTCCAAGGGCTTGCTGTAAGGATTTCCAGAAACGAGATGTAAACCTCAGGTCCCTATCGGATACAATCGAAACTGGAACACCATACCTCTTTACCACCTCTTGGATATAGATTTTGGATAGATCCTCCACCGTATGAGATTCACAAATTGGAATGAAATGGACCGACTTCATTAGCCAATACACTATCATCCAAATGGAATTATGCTTTCGGGAGATTCTTGGGATACCTGTGACAAAATCCATCGCTATTTTCTCCCACTTCTAGACAGGGATTGGTAAAGAATGGAACATTTCTGCTGGCCTTTAATGCTCTGCCTTGACCTGCTAACAAGTCAAGCATCTTGAAACAAACTCAGCCACTCTCCTTTTCATACCAACCCATCAAAACTAAACTTTCAATGATTTATACATTTTTTGAATTCCAGGATAAACAGCCCACCTGGAATGATGGTACGCCCTGAGAAGATCCTCCTAACAAGCAATTGGTACAACCATCTAATTCCGAAAACACAAAACTGAATCTCCATTCTATTGCCAAGCCTCAATGGTCTCCCCACCATTGAGTCTCGACCCCATGGTCGCACACTCAGAATCAGATATTTGTGCCTATTTAACCAAGCCAAGCAAGTCAGGAATCAACAAAACTAGAAAGAAGACCGCTCTATCGCCCTAGTCTTCACATTCCAACCACATGTCAGCTATAACCGACATCAACTTCCACTGGTCTGATACTTTTTTCACCACCTGAGCATATGATTTTTTGAATAATGCATCCGTCACAAAATTTCCCTTAACTAGTTTGTACATAAAGTCAAAATCAAACATCTGGAGATATTCTATCCATCTCCTATGCCTCAAGTTCAAATCACTTTGTGAGAAAATATGCTTCAAGCTCTTATAATCTGTATATATGGAGAATTTCTCACCGAAGAGATAGTGACACCGCACTTTCAAAGCATGCACCACTGCTACCAATTCCAAATCATGAGTTGGGTAGTTCTTCTCATGCACTCTCAATTGTCGTGAGCCATATGCAACCACATGATTCCCTTGTATGAGAATGCACCCCAACCATGATCCTGATGCATCACAATACACCACATACCCTTTTCCTAGTTCTGGAAGAACCAAGATTGGTGCTGATGTAAGGAGACCCTTTAGCTCTTTGAAACACTGTTGACACTTCTCATTCCACTCGAATGGAACATTCATTCTTGTCAAAGCTATCATCGGTGAAGAAAAATGTGAAAAATCATGAACAAAACATTGATAATACCCAGATAGACCAAGGAAACTTCGTATCTCAAACACATTCTTTGGTGGTTTCCATGAGATAATAGCCTCTATCTTTTATAGATCAACCGAAACACCCCTTCCAGAAATCACATGGCCAAGAAAATGAACTTCTTGTATCCCAAAGTCACACTTTGACAATTTGGCATACAACCGATGATCCCTCAAGATCCCTAGTAGTGTATCCAAGTGCTTCTCATGATCCACCCTTCTCTTTGAATACACCAGAATATCATCTACAAACACCACCAGAAATGAATACAGATATCTCTGAAATATCTGATTCCTCAATGCCATAAACACCGCTGGGGAATTCGTTAGACCAAAGGACATAACCACATATTCATAATGGCCATATCTACTTCTGAAAGTTGTTTTAGAAATATCATCCTTCCTCACCCGCAATTGATGATATCTCGGCCTCAGGTAGATCTTAGAGAACCACTGGGATCCCCTCAACTAGTCGAATAAATCATCAATTAGTGGAAGTGGATATTTTTTCTTTATCATAACTTTCTTAAGTCTATGATAATCAACATAGAGCCTCAATGTTCCATCAACCATTTTCACAAACAACACTGGCACTGCCCATGGGGACGTGCTAGGCCGGATAAACCCTTTCTTTTCTAACTCTTCCAACTGGACTTTAAATTCCTACAATTTAGTAGGGGCCATCTGATAAGAGGGAAGTGAGATAGGACTGGTCCTCAGAAGGAAATAAATCTTAAACTTCACTTATCTTATGGGAGGTAACCCAGAAAATTCTTCAAAAAAACATCCATGAACTGATCCACCACTGGTGGAAGAACACTCTTCTCAACACCCATTACCGATTCCAACGGCAATACCGCCAACCAATACGATAACGTTCCTACTACTAGTTCCAAAAAACTCATTGCACCCTTCTGTTTATGCCTCTCTCCTCTAAAGAGATGTATAACACCATCGTGCGTTGTAAAAGCCACTGTTTGCGCATCGTAGTCGATGTGGGCCTTAAAAGCCACCATCCAATCCATTCCTAGGATTACATCATACCCATCCATCACAAGCATTAAGAAATTCCACATTATCTCAACCTCTCCCATAATTATACAACATGCTCTACACAAAAAAGCTCAACACACACTTCGACCTAGAGGAGTTTGAAGTTTCAAAACCGGAGGAATCATTTCTTCCCTTAAACCCAGCAACTCAACCATACGTGCAGCAATAAAAGAGTGTGAAGAACCTTTATCAAACATCACTTACATAAAGGTAGAATTTAAAAGAATATTACCTCGCACCGTGGATGGTCCCAACTAATCATCCACCACAACCTGCTCAGCTCCAAACACATGTTTTCTTGCCACACTCTGCTCTTTATTGCCCAGCTGAGGCGTCGTTGTATTCTGAGAATCATCATGAACCACTTTACTCCTCTTCCAATGGGTATGTTGTTTTCATCATCCCATTGAATCATACAACGTCTGTGATCCCTGAGGAGTATCACACGAACATGACCTCGGAGCATTCAGAAAATAACGCTACATATTCCCCATCTTCTTACAATTATGACATGCTCAAGGTTGTTCTGTACAATCTCGATTGATGTGGCTCGTTGAACCACACTGAATACATCCTGGTTTTCTATAGGGATTCATAGGAAGATTCACTGATCCTATCATCGGATTATGTACCATACTCCCGCCCTAGGAATAAGTGTCCCTCCTCTGCTTGAACCCAGTGTTAGAGTTCCCACTATTCCCCATGGGTACCACCATGCTTCCTCTGCCCAGAGCTCCCAACAAATCCCGCTCAGCCATCGAGACTCTATTCACCATCTCCGTATAATCATTTATACACAATAATACTTTATTTGAATTGATTTCTTTCCTTAACCCCACTTCAAAGATCCTTTCCTTCAACAGCGTGCTACCCGCCACCTCGAGTGCAAACCGCACTAAGTTCATGAAATTAGCTACATACTCCTTCATAGACATTTTCTCTTGCTTCAGACTGAAGAAATTAGTCATGTGCTGAATTCTAAACGTATGTGGGTAGAATTGTTTATTAAACAATTCCTCAAAGCCTTCCCACGTCATACCCTGGTCTGTTCCAGCTTGAACCGCCAACTCCCACCACTGTAGGGAAAGATCTTCCAACATATATGTGGCCAACTTCACTTTTAACTCTACTAGTGTTCCCAAGAACTCAAAAATCTTATTCATTATATTAAACCATGCTTTTCCCCTCTCTAGATCTAAATCACCCCTGAAGATGGGTGGATTATACTTTTGAAACTGAACCTCATGATCCACATTCCTTGGTTCATCCATTTTATTTCCACTTTCCATAACTTGGAAATCTTGAACTATGATTTGCACTGGTCGTTAGTTCACCTAAGGCTCAGGTTCTACCACATTCTCAGCAGCCTCCCTCGGTTGGTCTCTATGATGCCTAACCAGTGCTATTTCTTTAAACATAAAACAAACAACCATGAGTCTCACTTCTGTAGACATCATGAAATCCCATTTCAAATCACATTACACGATATTATCACAACGAGGCTTTCTGCCTTTCAACATTTGCCATGTTTCACCATTTTTAAAACCAAACCATTTTCAAAATACCAAATTTATTCACATTTCAATTTTACACATTTGAAAAACCATTTCTCAATTCATCCCATAAATCATTATGCCCAATGAAATATGAATCCTAGTGGGAAGTCATTTCTACCATACATGCCATGCTCATCTCATTGGCTACACCCACGACAATGAGGTATCCAATGCCTATAAGTGTCTCCAAAACACTTATGTACCCAACTCCCTGTTAAATTTAAGTTCATCATAAGAGGGTTAGCTACGTCCTTTTATGCTATACATTCCAAGTTCTGATATTCCTATGCCTTTCTACCATCCTGACTCAAGGAATATACCACAACGAATTTCAACACCAAAACCAATGATTATCACAAATGATCAAACAACTGCTCTCACATGAATGCTAAGGACCGAACAAACTGATACCACTTGTAACACCCCGCCTCTACCTCATTGGATTGAGGAGGCGGTGAGGGTTACTTGGCCTTAAGAGACGTTCCCAAGGTGCCAAAGGCTGGAAATAAATGTTGAGGTCTTCGAGAACAAATTGGGGAACGATTTTCCCTTAAGACAAAACCAACCAAACCTTCCACTATCAATCACTATATGATTCATGTCAACAAAAAAAATCAAGCATGTATTCCCAAAGTACAATCATGTTGTTCCACAATACAACCCAAAACCAGTAGAACCAATACCATATCAGAGTACTATGTGGAAGACTCAATAAAAGACCCAAAATAAGCCAAGACACACTCCATGGCTCCACACCAAGCTCCATGCTCCAAGCTCCACCCAGACATCATGATGCACCACTAAAGGAGGGGGATTCCTTACCTTTTCCCACGTTATGGTACACAATATCTACAAAGACACCAACATTCCAAAGTAGGGGGTGAGTACTAAAACTCAGTAGGATTTTCCCAAATGACTTCCCTACACACTCCACTAGGATAAAACTGTTAACACATTTATATAAAACAATTTATATAAAATAATCACAAGTGAAACCATTTTCATAAGCCAAACATTCCCTTACCAAGCCATCACACCCAAACCAAGAAACCAAGGGAAATCCAACCAAACATTCCATAAGCCATTTCATCATTCACACACTAGAAAAACAATTTCCAACTTGCAAAAAATTTACAACACAAAAACCAAAACAACCAAACAATGGAGCTTCCTTCCAACCCGTTCACCCATTCACACCTAGTGGCACTTCTCGTCCACTTATCCTTTAATGTTACCCCTTCCATACACTATCCATCCCATTTTTATAGTGGTAATTCTCTCCAATTCCACACAACATTCCAATCAATCACAACCAAGAATATAACTCACCAATGTCACAACAACATGCAATAAACCAATTCCATCACATACCAATCCACTTCAATAAATCATCCATTTGTTGAAAACTATTTTCCATTCCAAACCACATTTCAATAAAAACAACATCTTTATTGAAAACCATTTTTCATCAACCATTTTCCTAAATCAATACCAACAACCCATTTTAAAATATCTATTTTAAAATCCACAACAAGATCCTTTCACCATAAAACCCATTTTTCCCAAAAATCCCCAAAACATCACCCAAGGGATTTCCAACCAATTTCGCACAACAAAACACAATTAATTTTTCAGAAAAAAAAATAATTTTAACAAATAACCACTAGTTCTAACTAAGTGGAGTTGAGAGAGAAACCATCTACCTTTAGGGTTCCTGAGAAATCGTCCCACAAGCAATCACACCTCAAATCCAGCGAACGAACCCCCAAAACCTCTCTAGATCTCCTTCCCTAACATTCACAAGCCTTAAAATTTACATCCAAGGTGAACAAAACCCTATATCTATACAAAAAACGTGTAGATATAGAAAACTGAGAGAGAGGGAGATATAGATATAGAGAAAAACACAAGGAACCCAAGAGGAGAGACTTACCTGGGAAAACCACCTTCAAAATGCCAATAAATCTCTTCAAAATGCTTCCAAAATGAGTGGGAGAGCACCCTCAACCCCTGAGAACCTGAAATCCCAAGTGAGGATCGAGTGGGAGAAAGTTTGGAGAGGAATGAGACAAGCCCGAGTGAACCTTGGTTTTAAAACCCTATTTTCAGGTGGCTGCATGGTTAGTCCACACGGTTTGGAAAATAGTGCCCTAACCATGCACATGCTATTGCCTCGAGAGAAAGGTTCTGCATGGTTGCCTAGCATGGTTTGGAAAACCGTGCACAATCTGTACAAATCCTACTGACTCCCCCGGCACGGTTTCCTGGAGAATTTGCATGGTTTCCACTAATCGTGCTCAAACTATGCTCCCTATGAAAAGCCTCCAAAATCATTCAAAACCATTCCAAACTCTCCCAACCTCTTCCTAACTCATCCCATGCACTTTAAACTCATAAAAAATGAAAAGAAAAGGCCACATACATCAAACTGGGGGTACTACATCCCTTCTTTGGCACATTGGTGCTTTTGCAGATGTTATCTTTCGGGATAGGGGCAATGGTAATGTTTCACACATGTTTAGCACTACCTCATGATGTTGGACTGTTCGGAGATTTTGGAGCTTATAGAATGTGGAGCATGGAGTCTTGAGGTCATTGTAGGGTCTTGTGTAGTTTATCCATTTTTTACTCTGATACTTGGTTATCCTTCTGTTGTTGCTTACTTTGATGTGGTTTTGAGTGCATAAAGTTGTTGAGTTGTATTTCATTTGTTTATGCATCATATAGTGAATGTTTGGTTATAGTTGGTAGGTTTATTGGTTTATTTCCTTAAGTTTAAATCGTCCCCCACTTGTATTTTAAACCCTTCAGCATTTATTACCAGCCTTTGGAATCTTGGGGATGTCATTTAAGGCCTAGTAATGACTCATTGTACTCTCAAGCCAATGATAATTTGTGGGTCATTACAAATGGTATCAGCTTGTTCGGTCTTTTCCTAACAAGTAGTCATCGATGTTTCTAGTTTTGGAGATGAAATCCCTTCTTGTCTATACCTTGGGTGGGAATCTTAGAAAGGAGTAGGATTATCATAACATGAAATATATAGCATAAAAGGACGTATCTAACCCTTTTATGTTGAACTTAAAGTTACTAGGGAGTTGGGTAAATAAGTGTTTCGGGACACTTCTAGGATTTTGAAATCTCATTGTCATCGGTTTATCCAATGAGACGAGCATGACATGCATTATAGAGGAATGACTTACCACTCAGATTGCATACATCATTTCAAGAAATGATCATTTTTGAAAAGTATGGAATTGGTTTTCAAATGAAAGATTTTGAAAAAGCGAATGGTTATCATATTTTGAAAATGGTTTAATTTTTAAAAGTATGTGAAGTGGTTTCAAAAATAGTTAAACATGGGAAAAATGATGATTTTGGAAAACAATGTTGTGATAGTTGATGTGATAGAATTTGAAATGCTAAGCCAATGGTTTCTAGAGAGTGAGATTAACGGAGTTTGTTGTTAGTTTATAAAATGAAACCTGGTAGGCGTCGTTGAAACCAACCTGAAGAAGCTGCGGAGAATGTGGTTTCACATGAACCATGGGTAAACCAAGAGATGGTTCAGAGTATTGTCCAATATTTTCAAGTTTTGGACACAGGTAATTGGAGGAATGATCCACGACATGTGGATCATACCATCCAGTTTATGAAGCATAATCCACCTAATTTCTAGGGTGATTCCGAACCCGAGAAGGTGGAGGTGTGGTTATGTAGGATTAATCATATCTTCGACTTCATCGTCACACTAGTAGAGCTAAAATTCAAACTGGAGACGTATATGTTCGAGGATCTTACACTTTAGTGGTAGGATTTAGCAGTCCAGGCTAAATTGGATGAAGGACTTACATGGGAGGATTTTGAGGAATTCTTCAACAAACAATTCTATCCTCACACGTTCAAGAACCATAAAATGATGGACTTATTCAGCCTGAAACAAGAGGGTCTCTCTATCATAGAGTACGCGGCTAAGTTCATGAACTTAGTATGATTTTCACCAGAAGTTACGGCAAGTGCCTCTTTGAAGGAACGCATCTTCGAATCAGGGCTACGATAAGAGATTCGATCAAAGATTGCAGTACTTTGTATTACAGACTATACTGAGATGGTGAATAGAGTGACTGTGGCTGAATGTGATATCTCAGGATCTATGATAGGAGGAATGATTATACCTATAGGAAACGATGGGAACTCAACTGCTGGGAACAAGAGGAAAAGGGACACCTATTTCCATGGTGCAAGTGGAAATCATAACTTGGTGGCTGGATCAGTAAACCTTTCTCCATGACCCCAGAGCAAAGCAGGTTGTTTTCAATGTGTTTCGCTTGAACACATAAACCGATATTGTATGGAACAACCTAGATCATGTCATAATTGTAACAATATAGGACATCTTCAGTGCTATTGTCTCAGTGCTCCAAGGTCAGGTGCTCGATACACTTCTCAGCTATCACAAGCATCTTATGCTTCAACTGGATGAGGACAGCACAATCAGTCTCGTCAGTAGAGTAGAGATAGCCATGGTGATTCTAGAAATACCATGACTCCTCAACCAGGGAAACCTCGGCAAGGAAACAGGGAGAATAGTATAGTGAAGAAGAAATTGTATGGAGCTGAGTAGATGTTTGTCGATGATCAAGGTGAACCATCTACAGTGATAGGTATGATTCTTTTTAATTCTACCTTTGTGAAAGTGTTATTTGATGCTGGTGAATCAAATTCCTTCATTGCTTCTCATACTGTTGACTTTCTATGTTTAAAACTGGAAATGATGCCTTCTGTTTTGAAACTAAAAACTCCTCTTGGTGAAAGAGAATGTCAAGACTTTGTGTGTAGATCATGTTCTATAACTGTTTATGGGGATTAGTTAAAATGGGACTTCACGATATTGTATATGGATGTCTATGATGTATTCTTGGGTATGGATTGGCTGACAATGTTCAAGGATCAAATCTGGTGTTATAGGAGAACAGTTTGTTTCATGACTGAGGATGACATCGAGCATCTCTTTAGAAGAGAGAGGATTTTAAAGAAAGGTGAAAAGAGATTGTTGGAACCAATTGTGGGAATGATATCTTACCAATAGGAAGCGTTGAATTTTTCATCAATGGAAGAGATCGAGGAAAATATTTTTCCAGCTATTGTGGATCAATTTCCAGATGTCTTTCCCAAGAACTTCTCAGGGTTACCACCTCTGAGGGAAGTGGAGTTTATGATTGATCTCCTTATGGGGACCGGTCTTATTTCCCTTCCATATTATAGGATTCAACCAACAGACTTATGGGAATTGAAAGTGCAGTTAGAGGAGCTAGAAATAAAGTGTTTCATTCGACCAAGTACGTCTCCATGGGCGGCACTGGTTTTATTCGTGAAGAAGGAAGATGGAATTCTTTGGCTGTGTGTTGATTATTGTAAGCTTAACCAAGTTACGTTAAATAATAAATATCCACTTCCATTCATTGATGATCTATTCGATCAATTAAGGGGAGCTCAGTGGTTCTCCAAGATTGAATTGTGATCAGGATATCACTAATTGAGAGTTCAGAAAGAGGATACTCCAAAGACAGATTTCAGAAGTAGATATGGACACTATGAATATATATTCAGGATTTTCGGTCTAATGAATGCACTAGTAGTCTTCATGGAATTGATGAATCAGATATTTCAAAAATATCTAGATTGTTTTGTTGTGGTTTTTGTGGAAAACATTTTGGTCTATTCAAATACAAGGGTTGATCATGAGGGGCACCTAGAAACAGTTTTACAAATCTTGAGAGATCATCATTTGTATGCCAAATTATCAAAGTGTGATTTTTGGATATAGAAAGTACATTTCCTTGGCCATGTCATTTCTCAGAAAGGTGTTTCTGTTGATCCTAAAAAGATAGAAGCCATTACCTCTTGGAAACCACCGAAGAATGTGTTTGAGATACGAATTTTTCTTGGTCGAGTTGGTTACTACTGATGCTTTGAGTGGTATTTCTCATGACTAGATTCACTAATGATAGCTCTAAAAAAGAAGAATACTCCATTATAATGGACGGAGGAATGTCATAAGACTTTCCTAGAACTAAAAGTTCGGCTTACATCGGCACCTATCTTGATCTTTCCAGAATCAAGATAGGGGTATGTGGTGTATTATGATGCTTCGGGATCAGGGTTGGACTGTGTTCTAATGCAAAGAGATCATGTGGTTTCTTATGGGTCAAGGAAGTTGAGGGTGCATGAGAATAATTACCCAACACATAATTTGGAGTTAGCTACAGTCATCCATGCTTTGAAAACATGGAGTCATTATCTATTTGGTGAGATATTTACTGTGTTTACAGATCACAAAAGCTTGAAACACGTTTTCTCATAGCGAGATTTGAATTTGAGGCAAAGAAGATGGATGGAGTATCTCCAAATGTTTGACATTGACTTGATGTACACACCAGGGAAAGGAAATTCGGTAGTGGATGCATTGATTAGAAAGTCATATGCTCAGTTGGTGAAAGAATCTTTAGATGAATGGAAGTTGATGTCGGTCTTAGAAGACATGCATGTGGAATGTGAATACCGAGGTGATGTTGCGGTTTTCTTTTCTCTAAGCTTGTTCATAATTTAGTAAAAATGATCAAAGAGGCACAAACATATGATGTATAAAGTCTGGTTGTAAGTTCAAAACTCAATGGTGGGGAGACCATTGAGGGCTGGAAACTTGATGGGGGGTCAGTTTTGTGTTTCAGAGATCGGATGGTTGTACCTATGGTTTGTTAGGAAAAACTCCTTCATGCTTACCACTATTCAAGATGGGTTGTACATCCAGGTACACAGAAGATGTATAAGGCGTTGAAGGCACAGTTTTTTTGGAGTGGCATGAAAAGAAAGGTGGCTGATGTAACACCCCAAGATTTTATAGTAAGTTATTTTCTTTAAATTCAATATCTTGCGCTACATGCAACACCAAGTTCGAGAGTACCACGACTTACCAAACTAGTCGTTCATAAGAGGTTATGAATAGTATTAACTGGTTTTTGAATTTTATATACTTCATATAATTTTAACTTATGTATTATTTGTTTCTTAGACATATTATAAGAACAAATTCAATTTTTCAGATAAAAAATGTATTTTTTAAAAACAAATCAATTTTACCACATTTTAATGGAGAACCCTTTTTAAATCCAATATTTGACCCTTTTACATATTAAATTTGAAAAAATAAAATTCTTATTTAGAATCGGGACATCAAAATTTACTTTGGATGAAATTTTGGTATTTTTTTAAATAATATTCATTTTTTATGAATAGTGAGAAATATTATATTTTAATTCAAAACTGTCTTTTAATATAATGTATTTATAAGGTTATATTATATTTTAAATTGGTTTTGAAGTGTAATTAGATTATATTTTCACCCTTTAATCCAATTTTGGTCATTGGAATTAATTTTACTTTGAAATTATACATAAAAAAGTGTCAATCTTTTGATTGTTATTATTTCTTAAAAACACGCTATTTGTTTTGACAACGGAAATTAATTTTAAATTAATTAATCCAACTTTTATGTTTTTAATTTTTTAAAATATACATAATTTTTGAATTCGAAATATCAAATATTTCTTAGGCTGAATTGTTGGTATTTTTCTGAAAAACTTCAATTTTTGATGAATAGTGAAACCACTAAGTAGTAGTTAAAAATATGACTTTTTCATTTAAATGAAATTTTACCACTTTTTTTAATTGAATTTGGAAAATCCAACATTCATGGTTGTAATTATTAAGAAAAATGTGGTTCAATAAGATGAAAATAATTTTTTGTGAATAGTAAATTTTGACTTTTATTTACCGCGGTTAAAGGTAAATACGGTAATTCAAGGTAAAAAGAATATTATAATAATAGAAAATTAACTTAACACTTGTCCTAACCTTATTGGATGAGTCATATCCAACCATGGGAATTTTTGGGTCGATTTTGGGACCCCATGGAGCCACTTATAATTTATAATGACACTTTATTTTAATTAACTTAAAGTAAAGGCAAAAATGACATAAACAAATATCTTTTAGTAAATCAATTTTTACATGGAGTTATATAAGTAATAATTTAGACTATAAATATTCATTGGAAATATAAAAATATTTCCTACATTATGGTATTTTTTTATAATTTTTAGACATCAAGTAAATTAAATTATTTATGACACAATAATGATGTAGTATTTACCTCATTAAAAAATGATTTAAATAAATAAGATTATTAATATTAAAACAATATCCAAAACCTGTCCAATTTTTATTAGATGATTTTATTTTGACTATGAGTCATCTTATCTTTGACTTTAATTAGTTTTGGACCTTTAGAAACTGAATATCACTATATAATAAAATAATATTTCCACACTTTCCTAAAGAGCCCCTTCTCCCCCTTATAAAAGGACACCACATATAACCCATTCCACACACCTCTCAATCCCCTTGGATCATCCAAACCCTTCCCAAATAAGCTCTCAAGATACCTCTCTTACACTTAGAAGCCTTAACTTATGCATAATTCACTTCAATAAGTCCTTTTGGTTCAAACCAAAAAAATTTACCCAAATTAATGGTGACGGTTTCTCTTAAATTATTATTTTTTATTTTGTTTTATTTTACTTCTCAAACCCCCAAACTCTTTTTATTAATTTATTTTATAATAACACCAGTATCCCCAATATAATAGGATGTTGTTATGAGAAGGATTCGAACTACACTTACACACACCTCCATCTAATGGGTGAAAAACATATTGTTTCTGTGGTTGGAAAACTAACACCTCACGAAATGATGATTGTTCAATTATCTCCTAATGCATATCATGGTGGCCATGAAGATGTAACTGTAATTATATATGATATATATTATGTTTATTTTTTCTTTTTTCTTCTGTATTTTGCATTTATATCATACCTTTAAGGTTTCCATTATGGGTAAAACTCGATAATTTCATTTGAGGAAGTGCAGACTACCACCCCCTCAAAGTGATATGACTCGTTAATGACTTGTGTGGGATGTATAAAGTATGGATTTAATGATATTATATATGATATTATACTTTAATTATAATATACCTATGTATAATTATGTTTTAATTCCATTAAAATACAAAATAGAAATGAAAGTAGCGTTCATGCGTACGTACGGCTTACCGTCTCCATGAACGGTGCATTTCATTTCTTATATACAAATGTTATGTACTATTATAAATACATATATATAATGGATATATAATATATATATATATATATGATATATAAATCATTTATATCATTCTGTAGATAATGGACTTTTTACCACATGGAAAAATTGTAATTATAACAAGTTCATTTTTTACTCAAGTTCCGAACATCGATAAAATATCCAATATGAACTCAAATAATTAAATAATAGTTATAGCAAGGTAATAAGAGATATAAAAGGAATAATAAACTTTAAAAATGTTCTTAATAAAGTATAAATTAACTTATGTTTATTATTCAGGAAGAATAAGGAACATACAATACAAGTCGGACTTGAGGTAAGGTGTTTTTATCTCACTTTTAATTCTGTGAGATTTCCATTGTTCGCCACTTATTTATTGAATGTGGTATATTGTGTACTTCCATTTGATATATATTATCATGATTATATTTATATTCGTGGTATTTTTTGATTAATTTTGTGTTTATTAAATTTTTTTCATATGACTCGATTGATTACAACATGGTAACGGCTTTTCATCTCACTTCTTATTCTCGTGAGATTCATCCTATATTGAAACTATTTCCTTTTGTGTGGTGTATGTACTACACATGATTGTATTCTTTGTGTAATATACTTTAATTTATGGGTATTTCCATATTCATTGTATGATACTTCTTTCATGGGGTGTATGTTTCATAAGTTACCAAATCGGTAAGGGAATTTCAAACTTCAATTTCCACGCATTCGAATTTATGAATACTACATTGATTATTTTACTCCAAGATTGTGTGGGGAATAACTATTTATTATTTATATAGTAATTTACACTCCCCTTTTTTTGGATATAATCTTGATACACATAATCACTCCTTCAATAATTTCTCAAGTCATTGATATGAACTTGATAAGAGTAATCTTAACTCAATTTCTGTTCATTGAGTTAAACATCCAAGTCATTGGTGCTGTTTTTACAAGAATATGTGTGAATGTCCTATGATTTATTTACAATGAATATCCAATAATATTGAGTGTATTTATATTTTTCACACATAATCATGTCATTGATTTATCCTTAACGTAAGGATACATTTTTTATAAGGTACTTTATCTCAATTTACATTCCATTGAGACTTCTTTGTTGTTATGCACCAATTCACATTTATATGGTGTATATACTATACTTTGACATAGTATATCATGAAATCATTTATTTTCATGATTTTATAAAGTTTTTATTATCTCAATTATTTTTATTCAAGTGTCTCTCATTTGGTTATGAACTCTAACTAAAATATCATTTTAAATGTTATAAAGATTTATTCTTCTAAATCTTTCTAATTAATGTCCATGTTTTAAAAATGGTTTTAAATATTTATTTATATGTACATTAATGTTTTAAAATTAAAATTCATTTTAAAAGTTTGAAATTGGTATGGAACACTTTGATTCAAAAATCTATTTTAAATGGATTCTTGATAAATAATGTGACTTTTAAATGTTTTCAAGAAAAAGGGGGATATTTCTCTCAAATAGTTTTGATGATTATTTTCATCTATTTCAATATCCATAATTATTATCAATTGAGGTTAATTAATTATAATAAAATATTTTATATTGTATTAAATGAGTTATTTTTGACTGTGGATGCGCTATTTTTATAGCATTCATGTTTTATGGTTAAAGTATTGACATTTTGTAGGATAGTTTAATATGAATGTTTATGTTATGTTTCATAATTTTTATATGACGAATGCATTGGACTTAGTAAGTAATGGTTGGAGCCCTCTCTATCTCCTAGATGCATTGGTAGGTCTCATGAGACAATTAGAAATAGAATTGGTCGAGGACTCATAATTTTTGATATATGGTTTTGGCCGAGGCCTTAATCATTTTTAGACATCTTGGCCAAGACCTTGACAAAATGTTTCAGAATGTCCGGAATTATGAATTAAATCATTATGAGATTAGATATTGATATTTCATGTGGTTATTAGACTAGTAAGAACACCCATGACTGTGTTTTATTATGGAATTATTTACTCAGCTCATATTCCTACCATAAAGTGCTCATGTTTATTATTCGTTAAGGCATGTGTTTTCAATTATTCATCATGCCTAATGTTTATATTATCTTCCTCTATATTTCTTACTCTCACTGAGAATTTGATCTCACCCCTTTCTCATGTTTTATTTTCCTAGGATATAAGGAAGTTAGTTATGAGTGACTTGCAGGATTAATATTGGAATCTTGGATGTTTCTAATGGAATAAATTAGTGTTGTTTTTCTTTTCAAGTTGTAATGTTGAACTTAAGTATGCATATTGTTTCCAAGACTACTAAACTAATCGGTCCTTTGGGACTTGATTCCTTGTAATCATGCCAATGTATTAAAATAATGCATCGGCTCCTAGATTCTGGGGTCGAGGTGTTACGGTTGGTATCAGAGGAAGTTTTGTTCAAACCTTGGAAACTAGATTTAGATAAACTCTGATTAGAGCATATTACCCTAATTTAGACTTTGAGGATTAGTATAGAATAACTTCCTAGATTTTTGGTAATGTAGAGATTTTGTGTATTTTCGAAGAAATACATCTATGTCTGGATACGAGCAGGTAGAGGTGGCTCTGGAACAGATGTACGTAGGAGTGAAAACTCTGACAAGGAGTTTTAGGTTTGACCCGGGGTATCCTGGTACATGACAACAGGCCTTGCAGCACTCTTGGTTACGACACTCCCAGGGGATATGCTTAGGATAATTTACATTTTCTTTACAAACCAATTATAAGGATTTTAATATAATATGAGAATAAATAACCTTGGTTAATCCTAAGGTGTTTCAGATTAAAAATAAGATGTTATGATATCCTCAAAATGATTTTATGACTCACACTATGCTTTTTTATGTTAGTCAATGGTTGGATTCCAAGGAAGTCATAGTAACATTGAAGATGATTCACAAGGTGGGCACAGTGGTGGAAATGAGCAACGAAATGGAATACTGATAGGTGTAAAAGATATTGTGTTCATGCTGAATCAGTTTTCCAAAAATATTATTGACAACATGTATATTAACCAACTCCCAGACTCAAAAAAGAAGATAAAAGTGGTGAATGATAAGAGCTCTAGCAGTGAAGACCATGGAGAAAGGAAAGATCATTTTCCATCATGCAGGAAGTGTGGAAGGAGACACCTAGGAAGGTGTCATAATGGAACAAAGAAATGCTTTATGTGTGGGAAATAATGACATAAATTAATCAATTGCTGAGGAAAAATGAAGAGTACTATGGAAGAAAATAAAAATGGTCCCAAGAATTCATTTATAGTCATTTGCTGTAATTGTAGGGGACCTGTCCATTACCTGAGTGAATGCCCTATTCGATAGGATATCCTCTTGGTCAAGGAAGAATCTATGTGTAAATAAATATATGGGGAAATGTTTAAAAAATATTAGTGCTCTTTGTTGATGGGATTACTTTTGAAGACTTTTCTCTGGTGTTTGTAACCCTATAGTTTTTCATGTGAAAATGATATTTGAGGTAGAATTATCTTTTCTCTTATGGATATAGTTATAAATAACCATTTGGTTTTATATGATCATTGAGTTTGAGGCAATTAAAAGTTATTAAACTTTGGGATGAAAATGCGAGGTATGAGATAACATTTGTGATAAAATTATGTTATAGTTACTTTGAGAAATCTATCTCATTTTTGGGAATATTGTAAAATAATATAGTTTTTGAAAAAGAAAACACGCAGACCGTGTGATAACCCTTCACATCAGACAAAGCTGTTGGAATCGAACCCACAACCATAGTGTGATTAGGATTTATCACCTACCACTGGACTACGTTAAGTCCCTGGTTATTGTGACTAGTTCTTTTTAGTTAAATGATTTTATTGATCAATAATAAGTTGATTTGGGGTCTTATGTATTATCAAATGGATATCCTTAGTATAGGAAAATGATTTTTTGATTAAGTAATAAATGTTATTTTAGAAGACGTTCACTCTATTAAGAATACTATATGCCTAAGGAAAATAGAATACTATTGGATTTCATTTGAAGAGTAATGGAGTTTTTTTTTACCTATGTTTTTATTGTGGATTTATATGGATTTGGTTTATTCAGGGAAATGATTAACCTATCATAGAGAATATGTGATTAGGTTGACTACTTTTAAGTATGTGACTTTAAGAGTAGTCAATATTATTTGGAGATACAATTTAACGTGGAAGTCTCTGTAAGAAAATTCTTCTAAGTTTTGGGTTTCCATAATAGTTTGGATTATATTGAAATATTTTATGGACAACTGTTTATTGAATGGTATTTATTGAACTTTGGGTATTGTTGGTTTAATTTTAGAAATTAAGATTAGTATTTCTTTCTCTAAAGTATTATCCTTTTGGGATCATATGATCTTTTACTAACCATTTTGGTTTTGGTTAATCTCTAAAGAAAAGGTAAATATATAGTTCATCCATTGTGGATTATGTGATTTTCTATAAGTTTATTCTAGTGCTTCAAGTGTGACTAATTCATCTTTAATACTCATCATTTGGAGTGAAAGATGAGTTTGTGGTAAGAATTAGATGAAGGATGAAACTCTACTAGTCAAGTATATTTTTTTTTCTTATTCTATGAAAAAATTAATTATTAATCTTTTGGGAAGGGACCTTAAAACCAAAAATGTGTTAGACTAATGCTTTATGTTTTTTTGAACTGATGATATTTTAAATCGTCATAGATTGATGGCTTTGAGGCCCTCAATTTTACACTTGTTTATGATTTATGACCTCAATCACTCCCAATAAATATTTACGTTTTTCCTCCAATTATGTGTCTCTAATTTCCACCAATTTTCTTCTAATCGAGATCATAATTTGGTGGTGACTTTTTCATCTCCCTTTCCCTCTTATTAAGACTAAATTTTATTAACCCAATTTCTGATGTGGGCTTTCCACAAAGGTATTTTTCTATTTTTAACCTTATCTTTTCGAAGAAACATTCCAAATTGTGAGGACTCAATTTATTGAAGAAGGGGAGAAAGTAACACCCCAATATTTCATAGTAAGTTATTTTTTTTAAATTCAATAGCTTGCGCTACACGCAACACCGAGTTCGAGCGCACCACAACTTACTAAACTAGCCGTTAAAAAGAGGTTATGAATAGTATTAACTGGATTTTGAATTTTATATACTCCATATAATTTTAACTTATGTATTATGTGTTTCTTAGACATATTATAAGAACAAATTCAATTTTTCAGATAAAAAATGTACTTTTCAAAAAAAAATTACCACATTTTAATGGAGAACACTTTTTAAATCCAATATTTGACCATTTTACATATTCAATTTGACAAAATAAAATTCTTATTTATAATCGGGACATATAAATTTACTTTGGATGAAATTTTGGTATTTTTCTAATAATATTCATTTTTTATGAATATTGAGAAATACTGTATTTTAATTCAAAATTACCTTTTAATATAATTTATTTATAAGGTTAGAATATATTTTAAATTGGTTTTGAAGTTTAATTAGATTATATTTTTACCCTTTAATCCAATTTTGTTCATTATAATTAATTTCACTTTGAAATTATACATAAACAAGGGTCAATCTTTTGATAGTTATTGTTTCTTAAAAACACGCTATTTGTTTTGACAACAGGAATTAATTTTAAATTAATTAATCCAACTTCTATGTTTTGAATTTGGTAAAATAAACATTATTTTTGAATCTTGAATATCAAATATATATTAGGTTTAATTTTTGGTATTTTTCTAAAAAACATCAATTTTGATGAATAGTGAAACCACTAAGTAGTAGTTAAAAATCCGAATTTTTCATTTAAATTAAATTTTACCACATCTGTGAATTTAATTTATAAAATCTAAGATACATGGTTGTTATTAGTAAGTAAAATTTGGTTCAATAAGATGAAAATAATTTTTGGTGACTAGTAACTTATGACTTTTATTTACCGCGGTTAATGGTAAATAGGGTAATTTATGGTAAAAAGAATATTATAATAATAATAAAATTACCTTAACACTTTTCCTAACATTATTAGATGAGTCATTTTCTACCATGGTCGTCCTTGGGTCGATTTTGGGACCACATGGATCCACTTATTAATGATAATGACACTTTATTTTAATTAACTTAAAATAAAGGCAAAAATGACATAAACAAATATCTTTTAGTAAATAAATTTTTATATGGGGTTATATAAGTCATTATTTCAACTATAAATATTTATTTTAAAGATAAAATAATTTACTATATTATGGTATTTTTTTATAATTTTTAGACATCTAATAAATTAAATTATATATGACACAATAATGATGTAGTATTTACCTCATTAATAAATGATTTAAATAAATAAGATTATTAATATTAAAACAATATCCAAAACCTGACCAATTCTTATTGGATAATCTTATTTAGACCATGAGTCATCTTATCTTCTACTATAATTAGTTTTGGACCTTTAGAAACTGAATATCACTATATAATAAAATAATATTTCTACACTTTCCTAAAGAGCTCCTCCTCCCCATTATAAAAGGAAACCACTTCTAACCCATTACACACACCTCTAAAGTCCCTTGGCTCATCCAAACTCTTCCAAAATAATCTCTTAATATCCCTCTCTTACACCTATAAGCCTTACCTTAGGAAGAAGTCACTTCAAGAAGTATTTTTGGTTCAAACCAAAGGAAGTTACCCAAATTAAAGGTAACGGTTTCTCTTAAATTCTTTTGTTTTATTTTGTTTTATTTTACTTCTCCAACCCCCTAAACTCTTTTTATTCATTTCTTTTATAAAAACACCAGTATCATAAATATACTATGATGTTTTTATGATAAGTATTCTAACTACACTTACACACACCTATATCTAATGGGTGAAGAACATACTATTTATGTGGTTGGAAAACTAACGCCTCATGAAACGATGATTGTTTGATTATCTTCTACCGCCTCTCATGGTGGAAATTAAGATGGAACTGTATTTATATATGATATATATTATGTTTATTTTTTATTTTTTCTTCTTTATTATCCATTTATATTATACCTTTAAGGTTTCCATTCTGGGTAAAACGCGATAATTTCATTTGAGGAAGTGCGGACTACCATCCCCTCAAAGTGATATGACTCGTTAATGACTTTTATGGGACGTATAAAGTATAGAGTTAATGATATTATATATTATATTATAATTTAATTATAATATAACTATTTATCAAAATGTTTTAATACCATTAAAATATAAAATAGAAATGAAAGTAGCGTTCATGTGTACGTACGGTTTACTGTCTCCATGAACGGTGTATTTCATTTCTTATCTTCAAATGTTATGTACTGTTATAAATAATTATATATACTAGATATATAATATATATATTATATATAATTCATGTATATAATTCTGGATATAATGTGATTTTGACCACATGGAAAAATTGTAATTATAACAAGTTTATTTTTTACTCAATTTTCGAACATCGATAAAATATCCAATATGAACTCAAATAATTAAATAATTATTATAGAAAGGTAATAAGTGATATAAAAGGAATAATAAACTTTAAAAAATTTCTTAATAAATTATAAATTAACTTAATTTTGTTATTCAGGAAGAATAAGGAACATACAAGACAAGTCGGACTTGAGGTAAGGGGTTTCTTATCTCACTTTTAATTCTGTGAGATTTCCATTGTTCGCCACTTATTTATTGCATGTGATGTATTTGGTACTGCCATTTGATATATATTATCATTATTCTATTTATATTCATGGTATTATGTGATTCATTTGGTGGTTATTAACTCTTGGTCATACGACTCGATTGATTACAACATGGTAAGGGGTTTTCATCTCACTTCTTATTCCTGTGAGATTCATGCTATATTGACACTATTTCCTTTCATGTGGTGTATGTACTACCCATGATTGTATCCTTTGTGTAATATACTTTAATTTATGTGTATTTAAATCTTCATTTTATGATACTTCTTTCATGGGTTGTATGTTTCATAAGTTACCAAATCGGTAAGGTAATTTCAATTTTTAATTTCCACGTATTCAGATTTAGGCATACTACATTGATTATTTTACTCCAATATTATGTGGGGAATCACTATTTATTATTTATGTATTAATTTTCACTTCCATTTTTGTGGATATAATCTTAATACACATAATCATTTCATTAATAATTACTCAATTAATTATTATGAACCTGATAAGTATAATTTTAACTCAATTTCCATTCATTGAGTTAAACATCCAAATCATTGGTGTTGTTTTACAAGAATATGTGTGAATGTACTCTGATTGATTTACACTTAATATCCAATTATATTGAATTTATTTATATTTTTCACACATAATTATTTCATTGATTTATCCTTAACCTAAGGATATATTTTTCTATAAGGGACTTTATCTCAATTTACATTTCATTGAGACTACTTTGTTGTTATCCACCAATTCACTTTTATATGGTGTATATACTGTCCTTTGACATATTATATCATGAAATCCTTTATTCTTATGATATTATAAAGTTTTTATTATCTCAATTATTTTTATTCAGGCGTCTCTCATTTGGTTATGAACTCTAACAAAAATATCTTTTTAAATGTTTTAAAGATTTATTCTTTTAAATATTTCTCATTAATGTCCTTGTTTTAAAAATGGTTTTAAGGATTTATTTATATTTACATTGATTTTTTAAAATTATAATTCATTTTAAAAGTTTCAAAGTAGTATGGAACACTTTGATTCAAAAATCTATTTTAAATGGATTCTTGATAAATAATGTGACTTTTAAATGTTTTCAAGAAAAAGGGGATATTTCTCTCAAATAGTTTTGATGATTATTTTCATCTATGTCAACATCCTTCATTATTATCGATTGAGGTTAATTTATTATAATAAAATCTTCCATATTGTATTTAATGAGTTATGTTTGACGGTGGATGTGCTATTTTTATATCATTCATGGTTTATGGTTAAAGTATTGACATTTCGTATGCTAGTTTAATACAAATGTTTATGTTATGTTTCATCATTTTCATATGAGGAATGCATTGGACTTAGTAAGTGATGGGTGGATACCTTTATAGTTCCTCGATTAATCGGTAGGTCTCATGAGACAATTATACGTGGAATTGTCTGAATCCTTTCCTAATTTTTGATATATAGTTTTGGTCAAGGCCTTAATCATTTTCAGACGTCTTGGCCAAGGCCTTGACAAAATGTTTCAGAATGTCCGGCATAATGGATTCCATAATTATGAGATTAGCTATTAATATTTCATGTAGTTATTCGACTAGTAAGAAAACCCATGACTGTGTTTTGTTATGGCATTATTTACTCATCTCATATTCCTACCATAAAGTGCTCATGTTTATTATTTGTTAAGGAATGTGTTTTCAATTATTTATTATGCCTAATTTTTATGTTATCTTCCACTATATTTATTACTTTTACTGAGCATCTGATCTCACTCCTTTCTCATGTTTTATTTTCTCAAGATATGAAGAAGTTAGTTATGAGTGACTTACAGGAATAATCTTGGAATCATGGATGTTTCTAATGGAATAAATTAGTGTTTTTTTTTCTTTTCAAGTTGTAATGTTGAACTTAAGTATGCATGTTGTTTCCTAGACTACTAAACTAATCAGTCCTTTAGGAATTGATTCCTTTTAATCATGACAATGTATTAAAATAATGCACCGTCTCCTGGATTCTGGGGTCGGGGCGTTACAGCTGAGTTCATCTCGCGGTGCTTAACTTGTTAACAGGTTAAAGTAGAGAATCAGAGACCAGCTGGTATGTTACAATCTTTTCCCATCCCAGTATGGAAATGGGATCAAATAGCAATGTATTTTTTTACAGGTCGTCCAAGAACGTTCTGGAAACATGATTCCATTTGGGTGATAGTGGATCGTCTAACCATGTCGGCCCATTTCATCCCTATTCGTGAAACTCATACAGTGGAGGATCTTTCAAAAATATATATCTGATAAGTGGTAAAGATTCATGGTGTACCAGTGTCAATAGTCTCAGATAGATATCTATGGTTCACATCTCGTTTCTGGAAATCAATACAGCAATCCATTGGAACTCAGTTGACTATGAGCATTGTGTTTCATCCTCAAATGGATGGGAAATCCGAGCGGATGATACAAACGTTTGAAGACATGTTGTGGGATTGTTTAATGGATTTTGGTGGCTTGTGGGAGGATAATATACCCTTAGAGGAGTTCTCATACAATAACAACTATCAAGGCTCGATACGCATGGCTCCGTTTGAATCATTATATGGTCATCCTTGTCATTCTTCACTATATTGGGTGGAAATAGGTGAAACTTCACTAGTCGAGCCAAGCCTTGTCCAAGAAACAATATAGGAAATCCATTTGATTATAAATAGGATGAAGACTGCTCAGAGTCATTATAAATCTTATTCAGATCACCGTCGAAGACCGCTGTCATTCGTTGTGGGTGATCATGTCTTCTTAAGTATCTCTCCAAGGCTTTCACATCATCATTTTGGGAAGCAGATAAACTTATCTCCTAGATACATTTTCCCTTTTGAGATACTAGAATGGGTTGTAGAGGTGGCATATCGGTTGGCATTACCACCACGGTTTAGTTTGGTGCATAATGTGTTCCATGTATCCCAGTTAAAAATGTATCACCCTGATCCAGACCATGTGATCATATGGGATGACGTTGAGCCAGAACCTGATGCATCACTGGTACATATTCTAGTGTGGATCATGGATATACAAGAGAAAGTCTTGCATGGGAAAAGCATTGGCCTAGTACAGGTTTTATGGCAACATGGTCAGATTCAAGAAGAGACTTGGGAACATGAGAAGGAAATGAAAGCGCAGTGGCCGAAACTCTTTTTGTCCAGCAAGGTCTTTCTACTTTCTGAGGACGAAAATACCAATGGTGTGGAGAATGTAGTACCCCTGGTTTCGGGTATATAACCCCCTTTCCTCGCGTATTTTTAATTGGTGTGTCTTTGATTGGGTATCTATAAAAAAGAGATTTTCCATAAAATAGAGAGTTTCCATAAAATAGAGATTTTTCATAAAATAGAGAGTTTCCATAATATATAGAGTTTCCATAAATTGGGGTGTTTCTATAAATTAGGGTGTTTCCATAAAGTGGGGTGTTTCTATAAAGTGGGGTGTTTCAATAAAGTGGGGTGTTTCAATAAAGTGGGATGTTTCCATAAATTGGGATGTTTCCATAAAAAGGGGTAAAGTTGAAGGATGGAAGAATTTGTGAGTTTTTTTTAAGGATTGTTCGGACTAAAAGGAAGGTTGCATGATCCATACACAGTTGGCACAAACCGTGTGGTCAAATCTTGCGCATAGGTCAAATCTATATCCTATTTTCTAAGAGCTTACTCGTTTTTTCTCTATTTATTTATTTTTTTTGGCTTCAAAAGGACCCTAATTTGAGATTAATCTCCCTAGAAGGTTGTATAACCCTCCCCACACGATTTTAAGCCATTCTATAGCCTTCCCTTAGTGATTTCGAGTCTTATTCTTGAGGTTTGTCACAATTCTTTACGGATTTGTCATGTTTTCTTAGATATTCTTAGATCTACTTCTCTGATCTCCATTATTTATCAGATCTAGACCTATAGTGGGTATATCTACGTTTTTTTATGCCAAATATTTCAATTTTGAGTCGTTATCATGCTAGGATAAGAGATCTAAGGTCGCTCCTGGAGAATCGACCCGCTTCCTTGTGCGTTCTTCATCTATTGTTACAGTTTTGTCAAAACCTTCAAGGTAGGTGGCTTCTCTCTCAACTCTTCTTGATAGAATTAATTTTATTAGATTCAAATTGGTTTATTTATTATTAAATTCATGGAAAAATATTTATTTTTGATTATTTATGGTTTTTGTGAAATTGTGTGATCTTGGTGAATAGTTGTGAAAAGGGGGGTTTAATTTAAAATGATGATTTTAAATTATGGATTTTTTGGAATTTATAAATGGTTGATGAAAAAGTGGTTTTCTATAGAAATGTTTTTCAATAAAAATGGAGTTTTATTGAAATGGTTTGGATTTGAAATGGTTTTTAATTGAAATGGTTTTGATGGAAATAGTTTTCAATAAAAAAGGTGTTTTTATTGAAAGGTTTATTTTGTCTTGATCGTTGGGCATATGTGTTGTGTTTTCATATTTCATATATGGTGATTGGTTGAAATATAACCTATTTCTTGGTGCCAAAGGTTTAATGGAACATGGTAATTGCATATACGGGACTTGGTTGAAATATGACCTTGTGCTCAGTGCCAAAGGATTAATGGCACATGGGAAACAATTACCTTGTGACGACTTGGTAGATCGATGAGAAACAGATCATGAGTATGGAACTGTCATAACTTATCATGCATGGTTGGTTTCATGGGTTTGAATAATGGTTGGGTATGTCGATATAGTGATATTGTGAAATGGATGTAAAGATTGTTTGGTTATTTTTATGGAAAAATATCTTACTGGAAAATTGGTTTCAATTTCACTTGTATGGTTTTGGTAATGAATGGTTCTGAAAACTTGTTTATATTTAGTTATAAATTTATTTTGAGAAATTGTTTAATATAAAACATTTTATATAATTATTTATAACTATTCTATCCTAGTGGAATGAGTAGGGAAGTAATTGGGGAAAACCTACTGAGTTTTATACTCACCCATACTTTGGAACTTTAGTGCTTTTACAGATGATATCTTTCGGGACAGGGGAAAAGGTAATGTTTCACACGTGTTTAGTACTACCTCGTGATGTTGGGATGTTTATAGATTTTGGATCTTGGATCATGTGTATCTTGGAGTCTTGAGTTCATTGGAGAGTCTTGTGTATTTTATCCGTTGTGTACTCTGATACTTGGTTATCCTTCTGTTGTTTCTTACTTTGATGTGGTTTGGAGTGCATGAGGTTTTTGTGTTGTATTTAATTTGTTCGTGCATTATATAGTAAATTTTTTGTTATGGTTTGTAGGTTTATTAGTTTATTTCATAAAGGGTAAATCGGCCCCCACTTGTATTTGAAACCCTTAGGAATTTATTGATAGCCTTTGGCGTCTTGGGGATATCGCTTAAGGCCTAGTAATGACTCATTGTACTCTCAAGCCAATGAGAATTGGCGGGTCATTATAGTTACTAGGGATCTATAAAATAGTGGGATAATTTTAATGATTTAATTAATTAGTAATGTATAATCTATTATCAAGATAAAGTCCTAATCTACTAAAATTTATTTTGTAGAAAAATATAAATTAATACCATAGAAACACTATGATAATTATTTTACAAAGAATATTTCCAAAATGGAACCAATTTCAGAAGTGTAATATAAGCTCTTGCACAAAGTACTACAAAATGAATGGAGATTCTAAGTGCTAAAGTACCCACTACTTGTTTAGAAACCATAGTAAGTGAGGGTGTGAAATATTCTTACAATTTAATCGTGTATAATGCATTTTATGTTCACATCATAATATGATCATAAATATCTAATGAGTTCTGGAAACAACATCAGGACAAAGATGATTTCACATGTTATCTCATCTTAGAGAATCTAGTGAAGATATAGTGAAGTAAGATATGAATGGGTGATGATAACACTAAATAAATGTAAAATTAAATATGGATAACGATCCTTCAATACATCCCTTTCTTATATCATTTTCACCCACTTAATAAAATTTCATTCAGGATTACAAAATGAATAGTATAACCCTTTACTAACTTTTGGATAAGGTTCTCCAAGTTAATAAAAACCTAAATAAATATTAGACTTTAATTATTATGGTGAATAAGTTGAAAGAAAAGTTGAAAAAGAAAATGGAAAATGTGATTCCAAAGGAACCTTAAAATTTTCTTTCAAACAAAATAGGCAAAGCATTATACTAGTGGTTATTTTCTTCTCATGTCATGAGATAATTTTATAGATTTTTAAATTCTATGAACTAAATTGAAGAAGTAAGTAGTATATTATTCTTTAGGTATATTCATCAATTGTATGTAATATTTATATCATACTTATTGGGTATTGAATACAATGTTTCTATCACATATGTTTATTTTAAATATAGTAACCAAGTAAGGATGGAAACTTTATATGAAGTAAGCTGAATTTTCCAAGAGGCTGAGAATGGGTGATTTCTAAGTCAGTGGTGAGAAGTACACACCTTCTAATTCTCGATATTAATAATTATGGTTAAAATTTTATTGATTATAATAAAACATTTATATCACATGTCCATTAAAAATAAGGATAAATTATTATAGTTCATGAATGAATATTTTTTATGGAGTCTAATACTAGACTAATAGTTCATTAATGCTTGAATAATTAGAAATTCTTGATGAATATAAAATGTAAGACTTAGTTATACCCAGTTGTGGAATGATAAATCATTGTCTAGTAAAAACTAAATAGTTTTCAAGGATATACCTAGTATGGATTTAGTCACTTTTGAGTTAAACACCTTAGGTATTATCGAAACTTTTACTTATTTAGTTTTGGATAAAAAAACCTTTGGAAATAAAATTAATCCACAATTATTTTGGAATTAGTTCAAATATATTGTATTAACTATTCTAAGGAGGAGCTAGAAGTAAATTTATATACTTTATAATATTTCTTTAAGAGTAAGAAGGAATGAAAATGTGAAGTATAGAATATGAATGGTTAGAATATATGAGTAGATTCGGGCCAGTGAGTCGAAGAATATCTTAACCAAACATTCATTGATCAATAAAATTTAGCATGGAGTAATTCATAAACACATATTTACTTATACAAATCAAATATGTGATTATAGTAATGAGGTTCAATGATAAGTATTAAATGAAAACATTAGTTAATAGAATGTATCATGGAGAAATTCCTAAACACACATTTCTTGATTCACATCAGAGTTATGATGAATGTAAAAGGAGAATCAATGTTAAGATTCATATGCATTGCAGATACTTCCATTATTTTTCAAGACATGATTAAAAATAGTGAGTTTATCCCATAACCATATGCTAAATATAATAAAAAATGGATATCATATGAGTTAAAATATGATATAATTCCATCATGTAAAAATAGAATGTGTTTAGATGAAAACTGTTTATTAAGGATATAAACAAACTTAAAATAATAAAAACATAATGTGCATCTAAATTAATTATCCTAAAGTTTGATAAGGATGTTACATAAATACCTAATATAGAAAATTTATACTCAATTTCTATATTATATTTTTATAAAATGTTGCACATATTTATTTGATTTAGTGAGAGAAATATTGACTTATATTTAATCAATATTGAAGATGTACAACTAGTTGGTATAGGAACAAGTTCCACATGAGCTTGTGGAAAAGGAATGATTTAGAGACACATGGTGTGTAGGAAGGATAAGGCCATGGTAATGATTTTATATTCATCACGTTGGGTGATACTTTATTTGTTCAGAATAAGTATCATATAAGTAATCAGTATATGGAGATTATATAAGATTGAAAAGTTAAATTAAAATTCAATAATGGATTCCATGTATCAAAGTATATGTTCTTAGTATTTTAATGTTACAAATCTTGATACTATAGTGGTATTCAAGAGAAACATTACATTAGTGGTATAAGAGTGGTACCAATAAGGCTTGATTTGTTATACCAAGTCTTCATTTCTAAATCCATTATAATTTTCTATATTTCATAACTACATCCTATAATCATTATATTGAGAATTATATATCAAGACCAACTTTCTTGGAGAGTGTCTACATGATACAACCAAAAAGATTTGGTGAAACCATATAATTCCAATAAGGGGTCAAATTTATATAAATCCTTTTTTGGATTAAAGTGTAAAACAAGATTATAGAATATTCATTTGGAATGAAACTTCACCATGTGTCTAAAATAGGTTATTGGGAGTGTCACTATTTTCTATGGAAAAATATGTTTAATAACATATGAAAACAACCATTTCCCTTATAGTTAACTAAGAAAAAAAATAAGTACCTCTCCAGAGATTGACATAAAGTATAAACCTAAGTTCAAGGGAATGCAATCTACCAAGGTAGATCTGATGGGTTTTTTGTAACTCCCCAAATATTTTAAAAAGAGAACTATGTTCGATAGTGTATACAACATGCATAACTGAGCCTGAATAAACCATGATTATTTAAATATGACTATTATAACCTAGACATTAAATTGATAGTCATGAATAGGATTAATTTATTTATGAATATATATATATAAAGGCCTTACTCAAAATAATTGTTTTTATAAATTTTTTGGAAATAATAACACAATTTTTAATAAAAGTATTTTATTCTTCAAAAAAAATATTTTTTCTTCAAAATTGAGTTTTATTGATTTTTTTTAGAATATATTATAATTAAATTTAGAAAATTTTAGACAATGAATTTTATAAAATGAGAATCATTTTTTAAATTATAATATTAAAATTAACTTAGGGTAAAATTTTGGAATTTTTTTGAAATGATTGATTTTTTTCGTGAATAGTAAAAATTGCTGATTTTTCAAATACCATCATTTCTTTTCATTTAATCAAGTAATTTAAAAAGTGAGACTATGTTTTTGGATTTAGTATTAAATTGAAATATGAACCATTTTATTTATAATAATATAATTAATTTCATTTTTTTAATGTCTCAGAATTTCCATGTAAATTATATATATTTATTTATTTATTTATTTATTTATTTATTTATTTCACGACCGCGAAATTCGATGGCACGTGATTCTGAGGCCCGGAGTGCCTGAAATGATGCACTGAAAAATGTTAAGCTTTAAATAGCATGTGTGGGAGGTTTTCTTGAAAATTTTTAATAAATACTAAATAGGTGCCCAGAGCAGAAATGTGAGGGTACCATTGCTTTCAGGATTGTGGGTTTACCACAGGTGTGGCTTAAGTTTAGTGGGTGCAGGCCTCCAATAAGAAAACCTGAAAATGTAATAACCTTAAATAAAATTATTAAATAAAATTATTTTATTTTTCAAATTCTTATAACACATAAACAGTGACTTGGATTAAAAATCAAAGACCACCACTGAACTCATGAGGGTATGTTTTCCTTAGGCAGATCCTAATATTGGTTGGCGTGGGCCAATAGTGGAAGTTATTTTTTGGTTGTGAATAAAATAATTAAAAATTATTTTATTTTAAAATACTTATAACTCCTAAATGGTAACTTGGATTGAAAATCTGAGAGTACCATTGAAATCATGGTGGCATGTTCCCCCTTGGCGGAGCCTAACCTCGACCGGCATGGGTCGTGGGTGAAAGTTTTTTTTTGAACTTTTATTAAGGTACGTTTAATAAACATGCGAGTGGAATTTTCTATCTTTTGAACTAGTTCTCGGATTAAAAATATGAGGGCACCATTGATTTCAGAACATAGGGATTCACCTAGAAATTACTTAACTTTGTCCAGTAAGGGCTGAGCGAAAAAAGTTATTTTTTTGGATTTTTCAAGAAAAATAATAAAAGAATTTAAAAGAATTATTTTATCTATTTTCTCACCATTGAGTGGTGGATGGTGAAGATTCGAAGCAGGGATGAGGTGGAGACGATGCGCATTAATGAGGCTCATTAATGGATCCTTAACCTATGGTGTAACAATGCTTTAATGATGCATAACAGTGATGTTGTTTCTTAAATAAAATAGTGTAACGATGTGACGTTACATCATAATGGAGATGCTGCAACATGATTTTATTTATAGTTCGACACGCTGGGGAAATAAGGATTAAAAATTTGGAGGATTCTCTAGAGAACCTATGATGTAATTCCACCACAGTGAAGAACGATGAACGCCGGTGGAACTTCATAATCTTCAATTCCTTTCGAAGAACGGAGCCAAGAAGCGACGTCGACGTCTTAATCCCATGAGGATAAATGTTGTAACATCGGACATCATAAGAGGTTGGTGTTTTTGATTTGATGTTCTTCCTCTTCCTTTTTTAAAAATGATGAACACGGATCAACCCATGAATAGGTTGATCCTAGATTCCTATATTATATGGGAAGGTGATTTATTCTTAGGGTTATTTTATTCAGGGTCCAAATCTTGGCATGGAATGATTGAACGGAAGCTCCCCCGAACCTCCCCCGACTTTAAACCTCTAACACGGAGGCCCCGAGCTGACCCGAACAAAGACCGAGCACCTATGCATGTGTTTTCTTGGTGTTCATACCCTTGAAATGATGTCAAGGTAGGTTTGGGATCCTCGTGGTGAAGAGGGTGCTCCCTGGAGGCCATAGACATAGACAGCTTGAAGAATGGATCATCGACGCACGTCTGGTGACCCTCTAAACACACAGTCAGCATGTCGGCGCTGACTTCGGTAACAGCAGTGGCTGGCCTCACTGTCCTCTTAGAGGAGGAATCCCACACCGATGGGCCACGTTGATCTAGAAGTCGTGGCTCGTTTTCCGCGACGGTGTACTTGAGGACGCGGCGTCTAGCGGGGTGTTGCATGGAGGGGTGACACATATTCAGGCCATCCGGATGAGTTAGTGGCCGCGGTCCTTGACCATGGTAGGTTGAGGAGCCCTGTGCATCTACAGGGTAGGTGGGAGGCCATAGCTCGTCAGCCGTGGTAGGATCTGGATGTGTCGCCAAGCAGCCATCACGCAGGAGGTGCGGACCACCTCTTGTGGGCCGCATTCGGACAGAGAGAGGACTCGGCTAGCTTCCACACCCCAGGTTCTCACACTGACCGCACTGCATGGCCAGTCCTCAGCTGGTGAGCCAATCCATTAGTGGGTCGGCCGGTCTCGCTACCCAGTAGGCCGGACCTGGGCCCAGCTTGCTGGACCACACTGGCGGCCCAGACCCGCACCAGTGGGCCATACCTGCACCAGCGAGCCGGATCTACACCATCAGACTAGACTTTCACCCCCTTCGGGCTGGGCTAGACTAGACCGAGTCATTGGGAGACTCACCGAGCTGGACCCTCGGCCAACCGGGCCGGGTCCAGCGAGGCCTGTTGGGCCTGGCCCACTGCCCAGGCCAGATCAGACCGACCTCAACCCACACCAAGTCGGTTTGAGTCTATCTTAATGAACCACGGTATGTGGGACCCCCAGGATGGGTTGTTTGGGTTGGTCTGACTAGGTCAAACCGGGCCCCGTTGCAACCGGCCCCCTAGTTACTAAAACACTTGTATCTTGCAAACCGTGTGCCCGATTGACGAGTTGCTTGCAGCGTTGGGACCCTCTTGATTAGGAGGATCTTTTGGCATGCTCTATAGATAATTTTGTGATAGTTGAGATGTGACTAAGGGATTTATGAGTGTTTCTCTCAATGGAACTATTTATAGAGCCACATAACTTGCTAAGACCAGAAGACTGGTGATTTTTGGACCAGTGGGAAACACCCCTATGGGACTTGGAAGGCCCATGGTGGGAAGCACCTCTATGTGAATTTTCAGGCCCACGGTACATGATTAGGATGAGTACCTTAATTTCCCATGACTAGTGGGAAGCACCTCTTTGTGACTTTCCAGGCCCATGGTACATGATGGGGGAGGAGTAACTAAGTAGTCCAAGGATAGTGGGAAGCACCTTTTCGTGACTAGGTAGACCCACTATACTCTCTAGAGGAGGAGTTCTCTAGTAGTCAATGTGTTTTATGATGTGATTGGTGATACTATTGTTACTACCCTATAATATACCTGGTGTGATATGTCTTTTGTTTCATGATTTACTTTGGGAATTATTGTGTGGTCTTTCCTTTTTGTTTTGTGGTCCCTTCTGATTATTGTGTTACTCACCCCTACACAGGCTTCACCCGCATGTGTTGTGTCCAATGTAGACGACCGACATTTAGACAAAAGTGCTCAGGGAGACGGGACTGACGGATGCTACGACAGTGTACTTGGTGGCCCAAGACCGGGTGGGGCCCAATAGGACTGGGTGGACAGGATATACTACTTTAGCTTCCAGTATCTTCTCTACTCTCACAATCAGGTGGGATTTTTTGTAGATGGCCATCAGTGTTCTCTTTTTTTTTTTTGCTATTTTTAGTTCTTTATTATGTTTGTATTCTGAACCACTTACTTTCAGATGTAATTATAATCACCTTTGTTTTTGTGGTTTTCTTTTTCCCCCTTTCAGTGTGTTGGTATGTGGTTGGGTGTGTGTGTGTGTGCATAGGTATTTAGGAAAATTCATCCCACTTGCATGTTGATTCCTTTGGCACTATTTTCCATCCCCTGGCCTTCGGGAGGTGGGCTTGGGGTAGTCACGGCACGGGCCCTGGGGGATGGGTCATGACTAAGTGGTATCAAAGGGCAGTCAGTCCTGCCACAAATATCGGGAGTCTATTGTTTTTTTTGGACAATAGTGTTAAGTTTTGCGAGTTTAACTTTCAGATTCGGGATTCCAGTGTTGGTGTGGTGGTCGGCATATCCATACACCAGGACCTTGAAGTCTTCTTTTCGACTCTATAGATGAAAGCAATGGTTTCATAGGTGTCTCTTTATGTTCTTTTGAATAATAGTTATCTCACCATGTATAACCATCTAACCTTGGTAGATCTTGATCTATCTTAGGATGCCTCCATGTGGACGACCATCCAGGATCCCGATACGACGTCATGAGGATAGTCCCCTTAGAGATGAGGTGTCTGTTCAGGGACCACTTCTAGAGATGGCCCCACAATGTGGTATACTAGTGTTAGCACTACCCATTGATCAGTTATCAGGCCCACCTCCAGTGGTTCAGGTGGATGCATCTTTCCAGAACGAGTCATGGATGACTCTTTTGACACTTAGCGATGAGGCACAGGGTTCTAATGTGTGTCAAGGGCATCTGAGGAAATGATCACCGAAGATCCAGGTTTAGCCGGACCTATGGATTATAGGTGCGCAACGTATTCCATGGAATTAGAGGGTTCATATAAGGGAGTGTGATAGTTCCCATAAGGGTGGGATTTTCTATACTTGTCATAAAAATGGAAATCTCATGCAAGATTGTCCCACTATTCATTTTGTGCGGAGGTAGAGGAGAAAGTTGCATATTATCGAGGCTTATAACCCTAGGACTCTAGGGATGAATCAAGGTATGATGTGTGTCTTTCTACTTTTGTTTCAGTATTGATAGACACTTGTACTAGTGATTTCCATTTCCTAACATTTCTTCTTATTTGATACCTAGAGATTCTGGTTAAGACTGTTGACTTGACCCTCATATTTAGAGACTCATACTGGAGGACACCCAATGACCACTCCCTAGTGCCAACAGTGTGACTTGACTCTTGGAGGTGAGAGTATTAGTTGGGATCTCTTGGTAGTAGCATCGAGGATTTATGAAGTCATTCTTGGTGTGGACTAGTACCATTCATGATAGGATTGATTGTATTAAGAAAAGGATTTGGTTCATCTATGGGGATGGAACCATATTTCCTTTTATTGGTAGAGGGAAAATCCTTGCAGCTCTTGGTGGACTCAGGCAGAGGAGGGTATGGCCAAATTTTATTCAGTTGGCTAGTTCGACCCTCATTGTAGTGAATGCAATGAGTCCTCAAGTTTCTTAGTGACAGTATATTATAAGGACGTCTCCCTAGAATATGTTCCATGATTACCTCTCTATTAATATTTAAACTTCAGCCTTGATCTGTACCTTGGGATGACACTGATATCCACATCAGCATATTGAATGACTCCTGCAGAGATTTTTGGATCAAGGGTATAGCTGGACGACAGGGGAAGGGAGTATTTTCATGTGGTCAAGGAGTATAACATGAGGACTCCATGAATGATTCGAGGTATGGTATGTGCCTACTGTTGTATTCCTTATTAGTAGAAATAGGTGCTAATAATTTATTCTTATCATGAATATTGTTCAATACCTAGAGTTTTTGATTAAACTGTTGACTTGATCCTTACATCTGGAGATACTTATGGGAGGAGGCTCGATAATCACACTTATGCTGACAGTGTGATCTAAACCTTGAGTAGAGAGTTTTTGTTAGAACCTCTTGATGGTAGCATCGAGGCCTTACAATGTTATTTTAGGTATGGACTGGTCATCCCCTTTTCATGCTTAGATAGATTGTTTTTGGAAAAAAGGATTCTTTATATCCACAGTGTTCGAATGGGGGTTTCCTTGGTCGGTGAAAAAAAAGGGAAACCCAGGCATCACATGATAAACTCGTGCATAGGAGGGTTCAGCCGATCACTCTCGAGTCGCCAGCCATACCCTCGTGGTAGTAGATGTTCTAAGTTTTTAGTTCCCAATAGTAGAGGTGGAGTGTGGAAAAGTCCCTTAAAAAGATGTTTCCAGGGTTACCTCCCTACAAGGGGAGGGATTTCAGTATCATTCTACACCCCGAGATAAAACCGATATTAGCATCAGTATATCAAAGGACTTTCATAGAGCTTCGCAATTAGGGGTCGTAGGTGGGGGAATTTTAGAGAAATGGCTTAGTAAGACCCAGTGTTCGGGGTTATGTGTGTATGAACATCACATTAATCAAGTGGTCATGGAGAATGAGTACCCACTACCAAAGGGTTGATGGGCACATATTTCAGTTAAAAGGGGTAGCCTTTCGCTTGGATGGAAAGGTACCTGTAGGCTTTTCTATAGTTTTGAAAGTGGCGATAGATAGAGTTATTTTAGGACTATGACTTTGAGATAGTCTATACTTCTATGAAGGGGAATGTGGTGGTAGACACACTCAACAAGAAGTCTGGTTTACAACTACTGAGTGAGGCAACATAGCGGCTAGCTGCAATGCAGATATCCTTCATGGATGATGACGAAGAAGCTTACCTTCAATCAATGACTGTCATTCCCCCACTCTTACAGTGAGTTAGGGAGGCACAGTTTGTGTATATTCATTTTGAGGCCTCATGCGCTCAGTTATCCTCATGACAAGATTCTAATGGATTTTCGATGGGTGAGGAGCACATAATCCATTTCAGAGGACACACCATAGTACCAGTGACATTACGAGAGGAGGTGTTGAGAGAATTCCATACATCCCATTTGGTGGTACATCCTGGTGTAGTGAAGATATACCAGGACCTCCAACATTAGTATTGGTGGCCAGAAGATGGAGCCCTTGGAGTTTGGATAGGGAGACCATGTTTTCCTTTGGGTCTCCCCCTGATGGGGATTTAGGAGATTTTCTAGGGTGGCAAGCTATCTTTTAGGTTCATCGAATCTTCCCTAGTCCTTAGTAGAGTTGGAAAGGTGGCATATCGCCTGGTTCTTCCCCCACAAATGCACCAGGTGCATGATGTTTTACACGTGTCATGGTTGAGGAAGTAAGTGCTTGATCCATCGCATGTCATCGACTGGGGGGAGCTAGACATTAACGAAGGGGCAATGTTTGTGGAGTTCCCATTGAAGATAGGGGATCAATAGGAGCGGGTCATATGGGAGTGGTCGATTCCTCTGGTGTGCTTTCAGTGGTATCATGATAATCTCTAGGAGATCACATGAGAGTGGGAGGCTCATATTCATGCTCAGTACCCCCATCTGTTTGACTAATTTTTTTTGTCTTTTGGGGAATAAATACCTAAGTTTGAGAGAGTGTAATGTCCTGTAATTTCCATGTAATTTTATATATATATATATATATGGAATTATTTTGAGATGGAAAATTTTGACAGCACATGGTTCTGAGTCCCGGACTGCCTGGAATGATCCGCCAAAAAATTTTAAGCTTTAAATAGCACATGTGGGAGGTTTTATTTAAAAAGTGTAATAACTCCTAAACAGGTTCCTGGATCATAAATTTGAGGGTATCTTTGTGTTCAAGATGGTGGGTTTATCTTAGGAGTGACTTGAGTTTAGTCGGTGCAGACCTCCAATAAGAAAACCCAAAAATGGAATAACTGTAAATGAAATAATTAAATAAAATTATTTTATTTTTCAAATAATTGTAACTCACAAAAGGTGAATCTAATTAAAAATATGAGACCACTGTTGAACTCATTAGGGTACGTTTTCCTTAGGCAGATCCTAACATTAGCTGGGGAGGGTCAACAGTGGAAGTTAGTTTTTGGCTGTGAATAAAATAATTAAGTAACAATTATTTTATTTTCAAATCCTTATAACTCTTAAATAGTAACATTGATTGAAAATATGGAAGTACTATTGAACTTTTGGGGCCATGTTCCCTTAAGGTGGAGCCTAACCTCGACCGTCATGAGTCGAGGGTGAAAGTTTTTTTTTTGAACTTTTATTAAGGTACGTTCAGTAAACGTGTGAGTGGGATTTTCTATCTTTTGAACCAGTGCTCGAATAAAAAATATGAGGGCACCGTTAATTTTGGAATGTTGGGATTCACCTAGAAATGAATTAAATTTGGCTAGAAAGGGCCAAGCGAAAAAAGTTATTTTTCGAACTTTTCAGGAAAAATAAAAATAATAATTTAAAAGAATTATTTTATTTCGTTTCTCACCTTTGAGTGATGGATAGAGTTGCTATGGGGAAGTGAATAGGTGGATAAGATGTGCATTAATAAGGCTCATTAATGTCCCATTAACCCACAGCATAACAACACTTTAATGAAGCGTAACAATGACCCAATTTTTTAAATAAAATAGTGTAATGACACGACATCGCATCATAATGGAGACAATGCGACGTGCTAATATTTATAGTTCAACGCATTGGGAAAATAAGGATTAAAAATTTGGAGGATTCTCTGGTGAACCTCTGACGGACTTCCACCCCAACAAAGAACGATGAACACCGGCGAAAATTCATCATCCTCGAAGCCTTTTGAAGAACGGAGTCGGGAAGCGACATCAACATCTTAATCCATCTAGGATAAATGTCATAGAATTGGATTTCATAAGCGGTAAAGAATTTTTATTTGATGTTCTTCCCTATCCTTTTCTAAAAAATACAAAAACTGATCAACCCATAAATAGGTTGATCTAGGATTCGTGCGTTATGCGGGAGGGTGATTTATTCTTGGGGTTATTTTATTCCAGGTCTAAATCTTGGCATGTAATGATTGAATAGAATCTCCCCTGAACCTCCCCTAACTTTAAACTTCTAATACAGATGCCCCAGTCTGACAAAAACAAGGCCTGAGGGCCTTTTCTTGTGCATTATTGGTGGTTTTACCCTCAAAAATATGGAAAGGTAGGTTTGGGATCCTCACGGTGAAGAGGGTGATCCCTGAAGGCCACAGATGCAGATGGCTCGAAGAACGGACCAGAAGAGTGTGTCTGGTGGCCTTCTAAATGCCATACTAGCATGCCAGAAACAGTGATGGTCAGCCTCATCAGCCGTGTGGAGGAGTCATCCCGCACCGGCGGGCTGCGTTGACCAAGAATCTATGGCTTGTCAGCCACGGTGGTGTGCTGGAGGATGCGGCTCCAAGCGGGGTGCCACACTGAGAGATGACCCGTGTCTGGTCCATCCAAACGAGCTGGAAGCCATGGTCCTTGACTACGATAGTATGAGATGCCCCACACATCCATGGGGTAGGTGGGAGGCCGAGGATAGTTGGTTGTGGCAGGAGTTAGACGTGGCACCAGTCGGGCACCACGCAAGAGGTGCGGCCCACCTCTTGTGGGCTAAATTCGGATAGAAAGGGGATGTGGTTGGCTTCTGCACCCTAGGTTCTCACACCGGCAACACTATGTGGCTGGTCCCCAGCTGAAGGGCTGAGCCCCCAGCGTGTCGGGCAGAACCTGGGCCCAGCTTGCTGGACCGCACCGGCGGACAGGACCCATGTCGGCGGGCCGGACCCGCACCAGAAGACCAGACATGTTCCCTCTTCAGGCCAGGCTGTACTAGACCAGGTCATTGAGCGACTCAGTGATTTTGACCCTCATCCAACTGGGTCGGGTACAGCGAGGCCTATTAGGCCTGGCCCACTGGCCAAACCGGACCAGACTGACCTCAACCCACACCAGTTCGGTTTGAGTCTGTCTTAATGAACCGAGGTATGTGGGACCCTCATGCTGGGTTGGTCAGGTCAGTCTGACCGGGTCAGACCAGACCCCATCACAACTGGCCCCTGGTTACTAAAACGCTTGTATCTTGTAAATTGTGTGTCTGATTGGAGAGTTGTTTGCGGCATTGGGACCCTCTCTACGGGGCAGATCTTTTGGTATTCTCTATAGAGAATTTCGTGATAGTTGAGTTGTGAAAAATGGATTGAGGAGAATTTATATCAAGTGCACTATATATAGAACCCTGTGACTAGTTGATACCTAAAGACTGCTGACTTTTGGCCCAGTGGGAAACACCTCTCTGTGACTTGGCAGGCCCACGGTGGGAATCACCTCTCTGTGACTTTGTAGGGTCATGGTACATGATTAGTATGATTACCTTAGTTGTCCATGACTAGTGGGAAGAACCTCTCTATGACTTTATAGGACCACAGTACGCGATGGGGGATGAGTACCTAAGCATTCTAAGGATAGTGGGAAGCACCTCTTCGTGACTTGGCAGGCCCACTATACTCGCTAGAGGAAGAGTTCTCCAGTAGTCAAGGTGTTCGATGATGTGATTGATGATGCTACTACTACTACCCTATAATATACCTAGTGTGATATGTCTTGTGTTTTTTGCTTCACTTTGGAAATTGTTGTGTGGTCTTTCCTTTTCAATTTGGGGTCCCTAATGAGTATTGTTTTACTCACCCATGTACGAGCTTCGCCCGCACGTGTTGTGTCTAGTACAGAAGACCAATGTTTCGACGGAGGTGCTCATGGAGACGGTACTGACAGATGCTACGATGCTGGACTTGGTAGCCCAAGATCAGGTGGGGCCTAGTATGACTAGTTAGATTGGACATACTAATTCGGCTTCCAGTATCTTTTCTACTCTCATGATAATGTGGGGTTTTATGTGGATTACCATAAGTGTTCAATTTTTGTGTTTTGTTGTTTTCAGTTCTTTGTTGGGTTTGTATTATAGCCCACTTAATTTTAGATGTACTTTCACTCAGCTTTGTTCTGGTGGTTTCTTTTTCCCCCTTTCGATCTGTTGGAATGTGGTTGGGCATGTGTGTGCGTACAGGTATTTAGGAAAATGCCTCCCACATGCAGGTTGATGCCTTCGATGCTAGTTGTCATCCTCTGGCCTTTGAAAGGTAGGATTGGGGTAGTCCTGGCACAAGCCTCGGGGGATAGGTAATGACAATTTGAATCAGTAATTTTCATGATTTTGGTATAAGTTTATTTTTATGTTTAAAACACAGTTTTCTACAAACTGTTTTTAAATACATAAAATTTATTCATTTAAATTGATTAAAATAACACCTATTAAGTGAAGATTTAAATTAAATTTATATATTAGATATCCATTTATATGAATTTAAATCCATATAATGATGATTAATATTCATATAGGTAATGTAATATCATTTTATGCTTGAAAAATGCATATATTGAAAACATGTTTTTCATCACATTTTACAAGTTTATTTTTAAATTAAATTATGCCAATGATATAAATTTATTTTGATAAAATAGATTACATATTTTGAATAATCCCAATTAATATTATTTAATAATTCCATCTTAATTTTTGTTCATAATGATTAGTAAATAGATAAAAAAATAAATTACCATGGTAAAGATTAAAATAGGTTTTTTCTCATTACGTACGCTTGTGTTAAAATTAATTTTCCATACACAAAAGATTTTTATTTTATAAATTTAATTTATTATTTATAATAATTGTTTATAAATTATATAATAATTTTATTTTTATCTTTAGTCTAAAAGGATAAATTATCTATATAAAAAACTAATTACTGTGGTGAAAACTAAAATGGTTAAAGTGAGTAACCAAAGAGGAAAAAGAAATAACATTTTAAAAAATATTTATTTTTAATTTTGGAGGTGTTTCTAGAGCTAATATTCCCTTAACTATATCATTTATCAATTTTGGAGGCACTTTTATTGAGATTTACTTCCCATTATTGAATAGTTTTGGGTATCTATGAAAATACCACTCTTTCTCAGTTATAAAAGGGAACCCTCTCTACTCTACTCCCTGCACTTAAAAATAATTTTGGTTCAAAAAATAACCTAAAAATTAACTTCTTTGCTTCTTTAAAATTTCCTAGAAGCCTTTTTTTATTATAAAACCCTCCTAGGAATGATTTTGGTGAAAATTCAAGGAGGGTGTCTGAAGAAGAGGTATAATTATTAACCATGTGTTTTCCTTTTATTTATAATTCCACCTCCTTGATATATTATTCAACCATAATGATATAATAAAATTATTATCTTGAATATAATGATATGTTATTATTTTAATGGCATGACCTAAATTTATCTCCTTTTCCGTTAAATGGTAAACAAATTTATCCTTCATGTGTACGGTGGGCTATCGCCTCACGAACCGATTTAATTTATTTTCCATCATCACCTCTCACAGATATTTTTAATGATCGATTTAATGTATGTATATGATATTCATAACATATTTATAATTCTTTAAAATTAATATAACATTTATTTTCTCACCTTTCCATTTATAGAAAAATGATAATGTCGTTCGTGCATACGTGTGGATTACCACCTCCGTGAATCGATGTGATTTATTTTTTTATTGCATCACAATGATGATATATATAAATGTATTTAAAGAAATAATATTTTATTTATGATATCATTATAATCCTATAAATATAAAATAATAATTTCCTTCTTCCCATCATGATCATTGAATAAAGGAAACTTTACTCATACGTACATATGGAATATCCTCTCCAAGATCGTAATGTAGTTCATTTTTCATGAATATATTTCATGATTGGTTTTAAAATTAAAATTTATATATAAAAATGATAAAAATTTTATGATTATTATTCTATATATGATGAAATGATAATCTATTTGACCATAGTAAACTTTTCAAATTGATTTTGGACATATGATTTGAATATCACCAAAACATCTGATATGAACCTAAAAAGATTAAGCAATTGAATATAACATGATGATAAATAAAATAAAAGAATAATTAACTTTAAAACATTCTTAATAAATTAAATAATTGAAATAATTTTATTATTCATTAATATAAAGAACATATGTGACAAGTCGGGCTTGAGGTAAGGGATCTCTCTAAACCACCATTTTCTTTGGGTTATGGCCATCCACTCTCTAGCTCACTTTCTATCTATTTAAAGTTATTGAATGCTTATAAATTATATATATATATATATTAAAAATATACCTAGAATATTATTATATTATTTGATGGTTTAATACATATCTTATGTTCATTTCTCAAATGGATTCATTATGAAATTTCCTTTTATTATGATAAGAAACAAGATTATGCAACCTATTTTCTTTCTATGGGTAATTCTTAATTTTATGCCTTTTGATTGATTTTATTTTTTTGGAAAACATAATCATGAACATTTTATTATGTTTTTCCCAGATATCACTCTAATTAATTGGGTAAATCTTTTATCTCATGAGACATTATGTATGGGATTATGGAATAACCCTAATCCATTATAGGACTTTGTCCACCATACAATATTGTCTAGGCAGTTAACCTTGACTCATGTTTATGTCATCTTTTTTGTTGCTTCCTCATTTCCTATGTGGTTTAGATCTTATGATACCATTTTATTTGTGTTATTATTTCATATGATTACTCATTATCCTTCTATTTTATGATATCATGTTATATGTTTTAATCACATGTTATGTTTTCTTATCATGTTTATTACCTTACTGGTATTTTTAGATCACCCTTTTCTTTTATGAATTCCCTAGGTTATTCGATGAAGTTTTAGGAGATAAAATGGATTTAAGAACTCATTATAGAGAATAAAAGAATGATTTCATGTTTTAGTTTCCTTTAGATGTATTGTGAACCTAATCTTACAAAGACACTAGACCTCATGATCTTTGGGTTGTACTTATTAGATATTTATGTTTAAAAATCATGTAATGGTATGTCTAAAAGTATTGGATTGATATATTTTGTATCAGAGTAAGATATAGTTATTTTTATGGATTGGAATTAGAATAATTTAGTTATATCTCTAGGGATAACTCAAAATATAGGGATATATCCCTGAATTTTGGTGAAGGATAGAGTGAGTGGTTTCCAAGAAATTTCATATCTATCTGTATAATGAAAGTGGATGTGGATTTGGAATAGTTTTACTTAGGGGTAATAACTATGAAAAGGGAACACTGGTATTTGACTCAAACAGCACCTGGGGCATGAAAAAGAGGCCTTGTTTCACACCTTTTTTGACACTCTCAGGGGATATTTTTTAGAAATTCCTACTCTTTTTAAACCATTATTATGGACTTGAACAAATTTTTAGGTTAGAAAACTTAATAGAAAATATTACTATGTATAACCTAGATTTAAACCTAGAGACTCGTAAGTTTGGATATACTTATCATTTATAAGTTATTCCTCCCAAGTTTATAAGTTTCCCTTTTTTATGTGTATTGGTTAATGTATTCTCATTTTTTTCTTATTTTAGTTAATGGTGGGAAATTGGCGTAACTATTCCAGAAACCAACATGATAATAAATGAGATGATTTCCCTAATAATATGTCTAACCTTATGGGAGAGTGATATGAGAACATCATGGAAGAACCAGCTTAATATGACCAAGTAATGAATAATAACTTGAATCATGCAGGAAACCCTTCTCCTCCTAAGAAAGAGAAAGTTTTAGTTAAGTCTTTAATGAGACAAAGTCCTACTACTATTAGTGGATATTCTATTAACCTCATCATGGAACAATGGATTAAATCCATTAAGAATACATTCTATGTCCTCAAATGCACATAGGAAGATAAATTTTTGTTGGTTGTTTATCACATTGAGAGATAATCCAATCAATGGTGGACATTGATCAAGAACATAGATTCTGTAATGAACCAAACATTTTGAATAATACTTATTTCCTAAAAATGTGTGTTATATAATATTTTACACAAAAAACACATATCTCTTTAAAAATGAAGTGAATATATAGGGAAATGTGACCATATGTATTTGATTGTTATATGATCGTTGTTCAATAATGATAGTTGGTCAATTATGATCATTGGTAGATTAAGACCATTAGTCAATAGACCATTGGGAACTACACTCTTGGTAATAATTTTAACATTATAATTAGTGTTTATAAGTAAAAATGATAAAGTATAATTAATGAATAAATGATAAGTTATGGTCTCAACCAGTAGATTCTTTCAATAAAAATCCCATTTGTCAGAACTTAGGACATATGTGGAAATTACCACTCAGGAAATGTTAGTTGAGCCGCCCTGGGAATCTATCACCATTTCACACCTTACCCTTATGCTATTTGTGGGTGTTATAAGGGTTTATGTGTCCCTACATTATTTTGTAATTCCTTTTTATAAATAAAATTGTTATTTCATTAATTCTATTTTATGAATAGTTTTTCTTAATAAAAATAGGTTTAATTGAGATGGAATTTGATAAATTGACTTTTTAAATCCAAATTATACTTTTTAGAAAAGATATAAATTTTTATAATAAACTAAGGAATTTTGAATAATTATTATCTTAATTAAATATTATGATAAAACATTTTTATTTAAATATAAATAATAAAATAATTTTAAGATTCTTATGTGTCCGAAATTTTACTATGCATTTTCAACCCACTATTATTTTTAATAAATAAGGATTTTTATATTTAAAAGTTAAAATTATCATATTGATAGAAATATTATGATAAAATAAAAATCATTTTTCAAATCATCATGTTGAAATTAGGTTTGGTTGAATTTATGAGAATTTTCTAAAATAATGTTTTTCCCATGAATAGTAAAAATACAGTTTTGGGTTTTCAGTATGTTTAATGACTTCATAATTATAAAATAATTATATAAATACAATAAACAAATAAAAAAATCATTTTATTAATATAAATTGTTTTAATATACTTTAATCAATTTATAAACCTATAATTTACTTTCCAAAGTCTAAAATGGAAACATTAACATTAAAAACATTTCTTTTGTGGAAACATTATTTTTTCATCCAAAAAGAAGTAATATAAAATGATGGTCTAATATTGTGGATTAAAATAACATAAAATATATCCAAAATTTCAAAAACCATGTGTAGAAAACATGGGAAATCCCATGGTTTTTCATTTTCCACAACCAAGATTTTCATGACCTATATTTAGAAATCATTAAAAAATCCTCCACTTTTTCTATAAATAACCACCCATTTCTCCATTTTCTTTCACTAAAAATAAATCCTACATTATTATATGGTATTTTTACCTCCCAATGATTCCTCACAAGGTTTCTACAATCCCCCAAGGTTTCATTCCTCGAGATTTAAGAGTAACTCTTCAAGGTAAGATAATTATCCTTCTTATCTTTTTGATTCAGGAACCTCATTCCATGTATGTCTTCTAAATGTTATGGTTACTCTATTATATTACCCTTTAGATCATACCTTTACTGAAAAAATATGTTTTATCAATGGAATACCCTTGTCCCTTCTCTTTTTAACTTGTTTTAAGACCATTTTTTATACCCGTTATGTTGTCAAATTTACTTCTCAAAATTTCTCTCTTCTCCAAAAAGAAATTTCCTTTTATTTTATTCTTGTGAATACCTAAGACTATTTATTTCCTAAGGTTATTCAACTAAAATTAAAAATGATTTATTTTATTCTGGTATTAACATAAATGAAACCCACATTCCTTTTTCATGGGTTGAAAATGACATAATATTCATGTTTTTAAGTACTTTTGAAATGGCATGATTTTGATATGAAACCCATTTATTTTTATTCTCCAAGGTTTGTTTATGAAATGTTTTATTATGATATATTTGGATCACATTAATCAATAAATATTAAGTTTTTTCTCTGATATCACTCCAATTCATTGGTTAAATAATTTAATCTCTAGATATGACATGTATTACGATACCTTGGTGAATAACCTTGGTAACTTTTATGACACCTTAATGATAAAACTTGGTGATATACTTACAAATGTATCGTTTAAATATTGTAGCCACATTTTCATATTATGAATCTTTTTTTATGATATTACTCATTTTCCCTTTATCGTTCCATAGTGATATTCCTCGTGTTTTTATTTATATTCCTCAAGATCACATGTAAATTATTTCCCTTACTTTCTCTTACTAGGACTTATGCTCAACCTTTCCTTTGATGTATGTCCCCAAGTTATGAGATGCAGTGAATTTACTTAGTATGAACCTATGATGAATAATTTTAAGTTTATTGTAATAATTTTTTCAATTTTCATGTATTATGTACCTTATTTCCAAGAAACTAAACATTAAACAATCCTCGATTTTTACCATGTAAATGAAAAATTATGTGATAAAAAGGTGGGATGTCGTAGTTGGTATCAAAGGATAGTTTAGTTATTTAAGTAAATTAAGATTTTAAAACATCATGAATAAACCTAGGGACAACTTAAAATATATGAAAATATCCTAGTATTTTGGTGAAGTACTAAGTAAGTGGTTTTTAAGCCACAAAATCCATATCTGGATATGAAAAGGTGGATGTGGCTCTGGAACAGATGTATCTAGGGGTAACACCTGAAAAAACCACTTTGAGATAACTTGAATGGAAATTGTTTCCTTGAAATAGTCCTAACTACACTTCTATTTTGACACTCTTGAGGGATATATTTGGTTAATCACATGCTTTTTATGAACCATTATGAAGGATTTATAAAAAATATATAGTTTTTGTTAATAATTAACATAATTAAGCATGATATTTTAAGAAATAAAATTCCTTTAGAATTATAATATTCTTAAAAGAAACACTTTTCTCACTAAGGTTTTATTATTTTAGAAAATATGGGGAAATAGTAGGAACCGCATCAAAGGCGAGTGCAACGGACCATGTGCTGTTGGTCCTATAATGGAAGTTAGAATGGAAAACATCAAGAGAATGATGAATCAACTAAATCGAGTTATGAATAATAACTTGAATCAAGTCAAGAGAACAAATTCACCTCAAAGGTAACAACTTTATGTTGAGCCCTTTATGATTCAATGACCACCTTTTTTCAGTGGATCTACCGACCCGTTTATTTTTGGACAATTATAATCTCTATAGAAAAGATATTTTATATAAACCACTACTCAGATCAAGATAAATTCACCCTAACTATTTACCACTTAGAGGGAGAAGTTAATCAGTGGTGGAAACTTATTAAAAACATGAAGTTAAGAATAGATATTGATTCTATAGATTGGTAAGAGTTCAGGATAATATTTTTCATTAAATATTTCCCATGTTCTATGTGAACAAAGATGGGGAAGTAATTCCTAGAGCTGAAGCAGAGGACAAATAAATATATGGGAATCTATGAGATGACCTTTTCAAGTCTTTCTCCTTACACCTCTATATTTTTTATAGATCCTAATATAAAGGTCGATAGATTTTTTGATGGACTAAAACTTCATGTAAGGAATAATATATCCAATCGAGACTATAAAAACTATAAGAAGGTAGTTCAAAGTGTTATGAAGGTTGAACAGAAGTTCGGATATATTTATTGGTCACATAAACTGAATTAAAAACAAGATATATTTAGATCCAAACTTAAGCAGTAACTTTGATCATAGAAGAGGGGGAAAGCAAGTGAAACTTCCCACATGCAAAAAATGTGGGAAGAATCATTCGGGGAACTTATTTCTCAAAAGAAGAAAATGTTACAAGTGTGGGAGAGATGTCTATATAGCTTGAAACCATCATAGTGAGGTGAATCCTCAACTTCTCAACACTAACAAAAAAGAGAAGATGGTGCAGGCCCAACTTGAAGTCCAATGCTATAATTTTTGATCGGTTAGGCACTTTTCCATCACAATTAAAATCAAATGGTAATGGATTGGAATCACCATAAACCTCAGCTTGTTCTAAGGGAAAAAATTTAGGAATATACTATCACAATGACTGAAGTAGAGGCTCTAAATGATGTTATGGAAGGTACTCTTGTTTTTCTCTCAAAGCTAGAAAGTAATTTGTTTGATTCTAGTTCTATGTATTCCTTTATTTACATCAAGTTTTAAAATAAAATATAATCACTCCTCGAACTGATATAAGTAGAGTTATTAGTCAAGAAACCTATAAGGATTATCCAAGAATCAACAGTGTGTATAAACTTTAGTGTTGACATTGGAAAGAACAATATCATCGCAAATATAATAGTCATTCCCATGCTGGAATTCAATATTATACTTGGGATGGAATATATCACAAAGTATAATGTTAATATCAACTATAGAAGCAAAGAAATCTCAAAATTATTGAATTTAAAAACTATATTTATTTTCAAAGGAGCGATAACATGAACTGAACTTTATCAAGAAACACCTCTCATATCCTTCTTTTTAGAGATGATCGGTGAATATGAAGAAATAAATGAAATTATACAAATATAAAATTCCCCCATCATTCAAGAATACATCGAATTATTTCTCGAGGAGTTACTTGGAAATCCCCCATAAATATAGGTATATTTCTCCATTGAATTTGTACCTTGATCTAAGATTATATCAAAGACCCCTTATAGAATGGAAAATGTGGATATGGGGGAATTAAAGAAACAACTCCAAGATCTTTTGGAGAAGGGGTTTTTCTGAATAAGTGTGCCTCCTTGGGGAGCACATGTTCTATTTGTGAATAAGAAGGATAGATCAATGTGGATATGAATTGATTATAGATAACTTAATGAGATCACAATGAAGAAAAAGTACCCTCTTCTCAGAATTGATGGTTTATTTGACCAAATTTGTGGGGCTCAATTCTTCTCCAAGATTGACCTACAATATGGTTATAATCAATTGAGGGTAAATAGAAAGATATTCTAAAGACCGTATTTCAATAAAGATATGGGCATTATGAGTTTTTTGTTATTCCCTTTGAGTTGACTAGTGATCATACTATTTTTATTAATTTTATGAATATATTATTTAAGTACTACCTTGATAAGTTTGTGGCAGTTTTTATTGATGATATTCTAATATATTCCAAAAGTTGCGAGGAGCATTAGGATCATCTAAGGTTTATATTTCAATCTCTGAGGAAGGAGAGGCTATTTGGAAAGTTCAAAAAATATGAATTTTGGTTACAAAAAGTTTCTTTCTTGGGGAACATTGTAACCAATGAAGGAATATCAGTTGATCCTATGAAGACAAAAGTTGTGGAGGAGTGGCCTCATCCTATAATAGTAACTGAGATTTTTAGTTTCCTTGGTTTAACAGGATATAATATGAGGTTTTTGAAAAACTTTTCATGTATTTATAATCTACTAACCAATTTAACTCGAAAAGGGACCAAGTTCATCTAGATAAAGGATTGTGAAGAAAGTTTCCAATATCTAAAGAAGATATTCGTTACTGCACCTTTTTTAACTCTACACTCTATTGTAAAAGTATTTGTTATTTTTAGTGATGAATCATGAAAGGTTGAGGGTTTATCCTCATGTAGAATGAAAAGGTGGTCAATTATTCATATACACAGTTAAAACTACATGATCAGAATTATCCTACACAAGATTTGGAGATAGTTGTGGGTTTTTTTCCCCTGAAGATATGGAGGCACTATCTTTATGGAGAGAAATGTGATATATACATAGACCACCAAAGATTAAAGTATATTTTCACACAAAAAAATAATTGAACGTGAGATAGAGGAGATGATTGCAACTTCTTAAATACTATGATTTTTCAATTCATTATCACCTTGGAAGAGAAAACAAAGTTGATGATACATTAAGTAGGAAAGACTTTGTTATTCTGGAAATGATGAGAATTCAAGGAGAACCAATGATCAAGGACCTTGTAAGGTTGGGCATGGGAATCATGAGGGAATGTATATCATCAACCCTATCCCAAATGATTTCTCAACCATAATTACTAGAGAATATCAAAAAATATCAAATAGAAGATCCATTATTATAGAAGAAGATAGAGGCTATGAAGAATGGGAAGTTTCTTGAGTTCAATATTGATCAAGAAGGTGTGTTGAAATTTCATACAAGTCTATGTGTTTCATCTATTATGAAAATAAAGAAATATATGATGGATGAAGCTCATAGTTCTACATTATCTATACATCCTAGAAGCACTAAAATGTATAGGGACCTTCATGATTATTATTGGTGGGATAACATGAAAAGGTAGATTACTGACTACACTGCAAGGTGCTTGGTGTGTCAAAAAGTGAAGGCAGATAAACAACTTACTAAAGGGGTATTACAACAACTACCCATAACAACATGGAAGTGAGACAATATTATTATGGAATTTGTCATTGGTCTCCTAAGAACATCTAAAGGAAACAATGTGATATGGGTTATTGTGGACCAACTCACCATGACTGCCCATTTTATCACTATTCGGAAAGATTTCTTTCTTAACCAACTTTCCAAGATTTATGTAAAGGAAGTCTTGACGTTTCATAGAGTTTCACTTTATATCATTTCTTATTGTAATCCAAGGTTCATATAAAAATTTTGGAGAAGTATTCAACATGATCTGAGTACTGGATTGAATTTCAATAGAGCTTATCACCCCCAAACTGATGGCCAATCTGAAAGGACTATTCAAACACTCAAGGACATACTGAGAATATGATAAATAGAATTTAAAATTGGATGGGATCAACATATCCAATTAGTTAAGTTCTCATGAAATAATATATTCCATTTTAGTATTAAAATGGAACCCTATAAAGATCTATATGGGAAGTGATATAGAAATCCTACTTGTGGGGATGAAGTTGGTGAAGGAAAGCTTTTTGGGCCTGATCTTGTGCATGAAATGATAGAAAATATTATTTTCATCCAATAGCACATAAAAGATGCTCGGAGTTAGAAGAATAGCTATGCTTAAAACCATTTAAGGGACTTGTCGTATGATGTTGGCAACAAATATTTCTTTTGAATAACACCATGGAATAGAGACATGTAGTTAAGGAAGAATGGGAAGCTTAGACCTAGGTACATTGGCCCCTATGAAATCCTTGATCACATAGGAGTAGTAGTCTATCTGCTAGAAATTACACCAAATATATCTCAAGTTCATGATGTATTCCACATATCTCTCTTGAGGAAGTACATACCTGACCCTTCACATGTATTGAATATGAAGGTGGTAAAACTAGAAGATAACCTCTCTTATGAGGAGAATATGATGGAGATCTTTGACTATAGAGACAAGATTCTACACAACAAGACTACCCACCTCATAAATCTTTTTTGGAGAAACCATAAATATGATGAAGTGATGTGGGAAACATAGGATACCATGAGACAAAATTACTTATAGATTTTATCAACTAAGAGAACAAGTTTGGGGACAAAATTTCTTATAGGGGAAGAATCTAATGACCTGAAATTTTTTAATGATACTTTTCATGAAAATTTGTGTTATGTTATATTTTAAAAAACAAAACCATATCTATTTAATAATGAAGTGAATATAAAGGTAAATTTTACAATCTAGATTTGACCATTATATAATTTTTAGTCAATTATGGATGTTTTTAAATATTACCATTGGAATATATACTCTTGGTAATAATTTTAATGTTATAATTAGTGTTTATAAGTAAAAATGACAAAGAAAAATTAATGCAAAAAGGAGAAACGATGGCCTCAACCAGTAGACTCTTGTCCTACGAAGCCATTTTTTCAGAACATGGGAGGGAGGTAGCCTCACTAGGTTTCTCCCTTGAATAATCCCAAACTGAGCTTTAATACGTGAACCTTGAATGAAATCGCCTATGGGATAAGTTCAATTTAGTAGAAATTACCAATCAGGAAATGTCATCTGATCCTCCCTATGAATCTATCACCACCACACACCTAACCCTTAGGTCTTACATGGGTATTATAATGGGTAATGTTTCTCGAACTTAGGGTATAATTCCTTTGTATAAATAGAATTTTTATTCCATAAATTCCATTTTAAGAATTTTTTTTCTTTAAAAAATAGGTTTAATTGAGATGGAATTTGATAAATTGACTTTTTTATCCAAATTGTACTTTTTTGAAAATATATAAATTTTTATAATAAACCGAATCATTATGAATATTCATTATTTTAATGAAATAGTTTGACAAAAATAATTTTATTTAAATATAAATGATAAAATAATTTTAAAACTTTTATGTGTCAAAAATTTTACTAGGCATTTTCAAACTGCTATTATTTTTAATAAATAAGAATTTTTATATTGAAAAGTTAAAAAATCATATTTATACTATTATTATGATAAAATAAAAATCATTCTTGAAATAAGAACGTCAAAATTATTTTAGGGTGAATTTATGAGAATTTTCTAAAAAAAATCCATGAATAGTAAAAACATAATTTTGGGTTTTATGTATGTTTAATGACTTCATAATTATTTCATAATAATTTAATAATTAGATAAACAAAATCCATGAGTAAAAATATTTTATTTTATTAATATCAATTATTTTAATATATTTTAATCAATTTTCAAACCTATAATTTACTTTCCAAAGTCTAAAATGTAAACATTAACATTAAAAACATTATTTTTGTGGAAAATTTACTTTTTCATCCCAAAAATAAGTAATATAAAATTATGATAACATATTTTGGATTAAAATAACATAAAATATTTTCCAAATTTCAAAAACCATGGGAAAAACCATGGTTTTTTATTTTCCACAGCCTATATTTTCAAGGCATATATTTGGAAATTATTAAACAAATGCTCGGATTTTTCTATAAATACCCACACATTTTTCCATTTACATACACTCACAATCCATCTAGTATGAATATATCGTAGTTTTAACTACCAATGAGTCATACTAAGGTGTCCTCAATCCCCCAAGGTCTCATTCCTCAAGATTTAGGAGTAACTCATCAAGGTAAGAGAATTATTTTTCTTATCTTTTCGATTCAAGAACCTCTTTTCATATATGTATTATAAATGTTATGGTTATTCACTTATATTACCCTTTATATAATACCCTTACTAAGAAATTATGTTTTACCAATGGTATACCCTTTTCCCTTTTATTTTTACCCTTTTCTAAAACCATGTTTTATACATATTATGCTGCCGAATTTACTTCTCAAAGTTTCTCTCTTCTCCTCAATAAATTTCATTTTATTTTATTATTGTGAATACCCAAGACTCTTTAATTTATAATGGTATTCACCGAAATGTAAAAAAATATTTATTTTATTTTTTACTAACATACATTAAACCCACATTCCTTTTTTTTTGGTTGAAAGTTACATAATATACATGATTTTAAGCACTTTTGAAATGCCAAGATTTTGATATAAAACCCTTTTATTTTATTATCCATGGGTTTTTTATGAAATTTTTTATTATAATATATGTGTATTACATTAATCAATACATATTAAGGGCGATCCATAATATTTATTCAATGCATTGGGTAAATAATTTAATCTTTAAAGATGACATGTTTTATAATACGTTGGTGAATAACCATGGTAATTTTTATGACACCACGGTGACAAACCTTGGTGATATAATTATGAATGTATCATTTAAATTTAGTATACACATATTCATGTTATGAGTCATGTTGTTTTTATGATATTACTCATGTTAAATTTCTTATTATATAATGATATTTATCATGTTTTCATTAATATTCTTCAAGATCATATATAAATTGTTTCCATTGCTTTCCCTTACTGGGCCTTATGCTGACCCTTTCCTTTGATGTATGTCCCCAGGTTATGATATGTATTAAATGCACTTATTATGAACCTATTATTAATTATTTCAACTTTATTATAATATTTTTTTCATTTTTCATCTATTATGTACCTTCTTTCCAAGAAACTAAACTTTAAAAGATCCTCTATTTGTACCTTGAAAATGAAAAAGTGTGTAATAAAAAGGTGGAATGCCATAAATTCCAAAGAGGATATTGATTCCATGTAATGGGAAGAATTAAAGAAAATATTTTACAATAAATATTTCCCTTAATTCTATATCTTAAAATTGAGATGGAATTTTTCAAACTTAAGAAAAATAAAGATATGCTTATTGGGATATATGAGGAAAACTTCACATATCTTACATAGTATACCTCCATATTTCTCATCAACACCAAAATTAAGGTGGAAATTTTATTTAGTAGGTTAGATCTAAGTATATTAAAATATTTCATGTTTCAAGAAATGTATATCTATGAAGAGATTGTCCATTTTTTCCAAAAAGTTGATATGGAGATCAGTGACTCTCAATGGTATCATGGGACTAGAGATGAAAAATGTAAAATGTATTTTTCTCTCGGAGTATCAATAAATAAATATCATGGGGGAAATAATAATAAACATCCAAAATGAAAAATTTATGAGAATAAGAACCTTTTAAACTTTCTAAAAATAAATATAAGATGTTTCAAATATGAAAAATAGGGGCATCAAGCTAGTTGGTGCCAAATAGAAATGAATAAACCTACAAATTTTGAAGAATAAAAGAAGGATCATATCAACACTAAGTCTATAGTGCATTGTTTCAACTATAATGAACATGATAATTATACAAGAAAATTTCCTAATCCAAGGGTTGTTGGACACAATCAGAAACAACATCCTCCAAGTCCAAGAGAGAAAGGAAGTTAATATGTTATCACTACTACTGAGGTGGATCCCAACAATGATGTGATGATGGGTACATTGGTTATTAATTCAAGAATAGCTAATGTACTTTTTAATTCTAGTTATATGCATTCTTTTATATCTTGCATGTTTAGTAGAAATATTAAAGAAACACCTAAAAACATGTGGGTTGCACATGTGCCTCAGTCCAGTTGGTGAGGACTCTTTAAGTGCTTCCATGAGACCTAGGAATGAATTTGGGTGGAGGCATATATTTTGGTTATTGTAGCATGCACTATAGCAGGAAGAACTATTCACCTTTGGGTCATCGGTTTAGGCTTGGAGTCCTTAAGGCCTCCAAGCCACCCAAGGCCTCTAGGCCAGTTAAGGCTTTTAAGCCACCTCAAGGCCTTTGTCCCACCTCATACAAATCATGAAGTACAAATGAAACTAGATAGACCAAAGAAACTAGATCTATATTAGGACTTAGAGCAAGCGGTTTCACCTAAAAAAATATATCTAGATTTGGACGAATGAGAGGGTATGTAAATTTATATCAGAACTAGGCCTATGAATTTATGAATAGGTATTTCTAGTCAAGCAAGTAATTCAAATGTGGGAAGTTGACTTCATGATCTACACACTAGGGAGGGTAATTTCCAAGTAGTCATGTCTGAGATGAATTCTTATAAGACCTTCGAGTCTTGTAATCCACTAATCCTACGGTCCTTGTAAGGATTCCCCCTCATCCCTTGAAACGGGGGTTATCAAAAATCAATAAAAAGAATTCCTTCTGGTCATTCTATCCTAAAAACATGTGGGTTGAGATATCTATGAGAACAATAAATGGAGTAATGGTTGCTTCACAAGTATATAACTCATTCCCAATCAATGTTTGTAGACTAAATCTTTGAAAAAATATATACTTACTAACTTTAGTAGAGTTTGATGATATATTGGGAATGTATTAGCTACCCTTATATAAATCCAACATAATCTATCGAGAGATGGAAATCACTCCCCACATCCCAAGTCATCCTCTAATTCTATACAAGTGTAAGGAGGATGACGGATATAACAACCCTTGTCTATATTTAACACTTAAACATAATTTATTACATAAAACCTTAACATGATAAAACATAGAATATTTAGAGGTCTAGTGTCTTTTTTGAATAGGAACATTACATAACAACTTAAAACATAAAACGCAACATCTTATTGAAAACTTCTTTTACATGACCACACCATTCCTTCCTACTTAGCATTGCATGGGATAGCCTGAGGACATGCATAATAAAAGGGTGAGCTATAAAGAACAGTAAGGGAGTAAAAGGGAATAAAACAAATAATACAATACATGTTATACAATAGGAAAATCAATGGATCATAAGAGAAACATGAACATAAAGTCATGAAATTCAATGATTATCATAACATGGAAATGTGGCAACAACATTTAACATGATATTAGAATGACCAAAGATCATTGCACATGGTGAATGAGTAAAACCTCATTGTACATAAATTATCATGATTAAACCCTCATTTCACTTGACTAATCATGATACTAATCTTTACACACTGAATTGGATCTCTATCAGGGTGCACCCTTCTTAATCATTTCATTACATGTATAAGTGTGTCACATGGATCATATAACATGGATTCATTAAAAATAATCATTTATTAAATGATAAGGGAATGTTTAATTAATACATTAAAATATATAATCAATAATTAAATGTTCATAAAGTTTAATACCATTGATAGAGAAATTTTCAAGGTATTCCCTACATAATGACTTTGTCTTGGAAAAATCATGGTGCAATTTCTACAGCATAACGACGTGACATAAGAATTAATAAAAATGTTTGATGAGAGAGAAAGGGGTGTCTCATCATATGTACATGAAATTTATAGTAATGGGATCATATATAAAAGTTTAACAACAAATTTAATTGAATTTATATTCATAATATTAAATAATTTCTTGAATGTAAATGTGAAGAGAGAAATTCCTTACGAAATTTCGGTATGATAATGGGTGTACATGGGAGGAATTAATGAGAGATAAATAGGTATATAATCATTAAAAAAATAATTATGGTAGTATAGTGGAGGTGTAATATCACACACCAACATTTTTAATTGAAAATACAAGGGTATAGAAACATAAATAAACTTGGACAAAAAATGAGAGAGGAATAAATCCCTTACTTGTAAGAATGATCCCAAAGGCTTGGGAGAGGATTGAGAGAGGATTATTGGGATATTGGGGTGTCTTGGGAAGATTATAGAGATAGTAGGTCAAATTTTGGTCGAGGTACAAAGGCTTTTAGTGAAGAGTAAGTGGGAGCTTCGGTGGGTTTATATAAGAAAAGGGAGGGAATTATTTATTATTTAGGTTTTGGACACCACACATTAAACTAATTAAAAACACAAACCAGACCATGGTTTTTTCCCATGTTTTTTACCAAAGTGGAGTGTAAAACATTATTTTATAAATAAAATGTCCTAACTTATTAAAATATTAGGCTTTCTTATGTGGAGGTGAGTCACACTTTCAAGGAAATCAATTTAAAAAGTTAAAATGTTTTATAAGTCTTGGAGGGTCCACTAAGGCTTTTTAAAATAAATAAAACAAACCTAAAATCACATTATTTTAATGGTAAAACATATATTTGTCTAAAAAATCATTTATATTTTTTTATTACATCACTATTGGGTCATTATGATATCACAAAACACATTATTTAATTAAACGGTATTTAATTTTTACCCAAAAATTCGACTGTCTCAGAAAATTATGAAAAATTCTCCATTGGATAATTTTTTCATCCAGATTCCAAAAATAATATTCATTTTATCTAAATATTTTTATAAATATGTGAATTTTTACTTTTAAAATAAAAACTGACATTTATCAAAAATTCATGGGTTTTGACAAAAACGGCTTTCAAACCATAATAAAAAATACATTTGTATTCATAAAAATTATATGATCATTTATATTTAATAAAAATTAATTTATCAATAATATTTTATTAAAATATTATTTAATTAAAAAATCCATTAATTCATCAAAAATACATTTCTTAATTGAATATTAACCAAAAATACTATATGTGCTTTAAAAACTATTTACAAAGTAACAATAATAAAAATGAATGTATATTCTTTATTATATACAAAAATAATGAACATAATAATAGTTCTAAGGTCTTTTTATATAACCCTTTATAATACCCATATAAGACTGAAGGGTAAGGTGTGTGTTGGTGACAGACTCTTAGGGTGGCTTGGATAACATTGCTCGGGTGGTAATCTCTATCAACATCCACTTATCTTGTAGGTGGTTCTGTTCAAGCATATTGTGTTGAAGCTCGGCTTGGGATTGGTCAAGAACGAAGCCCAATGACGCCACCTCCTTTCTAAGATCTGATAAATAGGCTTCTTATGAGGAAAGTCTACTGGATGAGGCTATTGCTTCCTTTTTCTGAGTAAATTGGATTACTTAAAGCCCTATATTTATACTAATCTTGTGATCACTGTTCAATGGCAATATTATCAACAGTCACAATTATTATAAGTTTTTTAAAATCCAAAAATAAAAAACCAAGGAAGTGCATATGTTATATAAACATTTTATGTAATGAGACATTTAATTATATCTAGATGAATTTTCATTGATAGAAGTTTGGGCTGTTACAATCTTCCCCCCTTAAGAAAATTTTCCCTCAAAATTTACTTTTCCCACACTAAAATAGATGAGGGTAACTATACTTCATTACTTCCTCTAATTCCCATGCTGCTTCTTCAAACTTATGGTTTCACCACAACACCTTGATGAGTGGCATTGTCTTATTTCATAGAACTTTTCCCTACGATCTAAGATCATCATCGGCTTCTCTTCGTAGGAGATGTAATTCTCAAATGGTACCTCCTTTGGATTGAGTACTTGAGATAGGTCAGGTATGTACTTCCTTAAGAGTGATACATGGAATACATCATGTACTTGAGATAGGTTTGGTGGTAGTGATAGCTGATAGTCCATGACTCCAATGCGATCAAGGATCCCAAAAGGGCCAATGTACCTTGGACTAAGCTTTCCCTTATTCCCAAATATCATAACTCTCTTCCACAGTGATATGGGGATGAATACCATGTCTTTGAGATCAAACTCTATGTATCATCAATTATTATCAACATAGCTCTTTTTTAGACTCTAAGTAGCTTTAATGTATTTTTGGATGGTCTTAACCTTCTCCATCATTTCTTCGACCATTTATAAACCTAGGAGTTTCTGCTCCCCAACTTCATCGCAACATGCCAGTGTTCTTCACCTCTTCTCATACTGGGATTCATAAGAAGCCATTTGGATGCTTAAGTGAAAAATAATGTTGTAAGAAAACTCAACTAGAGAGATATGTTGATCTCGTCCTCCTTTAAATTCCATTGAGAATGCTCTCAATATGTCCTCTAGTGTATGGATAGTCCGCTTATATTGAAAATCAGTTTGAGGATGATAAGTTATACTGAAGTTCAACTCAATATACAAATCATGTTGAAGAATCTTCTAAAACTTAGAGGTGAATCTTGGATCTCGATCGGATACAATAGATAGCAGTGCTCCATGCAGCCTTACCACTTATCTGATATATATCTGTGCCAATTGATCCAATCAAAAATCCTCTTGAATTGAAATTATGTGTACAGTATTTGTAAGATGATCCACAACAACCCTAACAGAATTGTTTCCTTTAGATGTCTTCATAAGTCTAGTGACAAAGTCCATGGTGATGTTCTCCCATTTCCAAGCTGTTATAGGTAATGGTTGCATCATCCCCTTAGACTTATGCCTCTTAGCCTTCACTTACTGACATACCAGGAACTTTGATGTATACTCAATGATCTCCTTCTTCATGTTATCCCACAAATAATTCTCTAGAATATCTCAATACATCATTTTTTCCCTAGGTGAATGGAGAAATTTGAACTGTGTGAATTATCAAAAAGTTCTTTTTTTAACTATGGATTTGATGGAACACATAGTCTTGACCCAAATATCAAAATTCCTTCTTCATTAACATTAAACTCTGAGGATTTCCCTTTTCTGATAGTTTCCACTTTCTTCTGAATTCCCACATCATCCTTTTTAGTATCATTTAACCTTTCCAAAAGAGATGGTTGAGAAATAATTTTTGAAAGGATTGATGATGTTTCCTTATTTATGATTCCCATGCCCATCTTCATAAAATCTAAGAATAATGGGTCCTTTTCTATTCTCATCAATGATATAATTGATGGGTCCTTTATACTTAGAGCATCTGCTGCCTTATTCTCTTTGTCAAGGTGGTAATGTATTGAGCAGTCATAGTCTTTGATCGTCTCTAACAATCATCAATGGCACATGTTCAACTCTTTCTCTGTTAATATATACTTAATTATTTTTTGGCCCATATATATTTCACACTTCTCCCCAAATAGGTAATGTCACCAAATTTTCAAGGAAAATATTACTTCATCCAACTCCATATCATGTGTTGGATAGTTTTGTTCATGAACTTTCAATTTCCTTGAAGAATGGGTAATGAATTTGTCATTTTTCATCAACATGCAACCTAGGCCCTTCTTCAAATCATTACTAAATACTGCAAAAAAGTTTTCCACTTGTGAGTGATTTGAGAACAGGCGCAATGATGAGCCTCATTTTCAACTCTGGGAAGCTCTCTTAGAATTCATCACTCCAAGAAAACTTTACACCCTTTTGAGTTATCTTGGTAAGAGGGTTTGATAATCGTGAGAAATTTATCACAAATCGGTGATAATATCCATCTAACCCCAGGAAGCTATGGATATTCGTTACCGATTTTGGCCTCGACCATCCCTCAATTGTAGCTGTCTTGGAGGAATCTACAGATATACCATTGTTTGTGATGATATTCCACAATAATGAGACCTCATTCAACTAGAAATCACACTTTTTGTACTTTTCATAGAGCTTCTCCTTTCGTAAGGTCTCTAGTACAGTGATTAGATTCTCCTCATGCTCCTCCTTGGTTTTAGAGTATATTAGAATATCATCAATATAGACTACCAAAAATTTGTTGAAGTAATCTCTAAATACTCTATTCATCAAGTCCATGAAGATTTTTGGAGCATTAGTGAGTCCGAAAGTCATTACTATGAATTCATAGTGCCCGTACTTTGTATAAAAAGTAGTCGTGGGGATATCCTCCTTCTTCATACTTACTTGGTAATATCCTGAACACAAATCTACCTTGGAGAAGTATTGTTCTCCACATAGCTGATTGAATAATTCATCAATTCATGGAAGAGGATACTTGTTCTTTATTGTGATTTTTTTGAGATCATGATAATCAATGCAAAGGCGCATTGAACCATCCTTCTTCTTGATGAAGAAGACTGGTGTACCCCATGGTGAAGAACTTGGGCATATAAACCTGTTATCCAAATTATCCAATAGTTGTTTCTTAAGATCCTCAAAATCTAAAATATCCATTCTATATGGAATCTTGTATATTGACAATTCCCCATGTATAAGATCGATTGGGAATTCAACATCTCTTCTAGAAGGAAGTCCAGTAAATTCCTCAGGAAACACTTTAGCGAATTCCCTCACAATAAGAATGTCTTCAAGGATGGTTTCTTCCTTGGAATCAATCATTTTAGAAATATATACATGCTCATAGGGAATTAATATCCACTATTGAGATTATGGTACTAAAGAAGATTCATCTTCCTCCTTGCACTTGTACAGAATCGAGGGTCGATTCTCTATATATAGAGTGATTTCCCTCTCACAGCAATTTATGTTGGATCTATATAGAGAAATCCAATTCATGTTAATAATTACATAAAATTCTACCAGAGGGAGTATTATGAGGTTAACTGGGAAGTTCAATCCACAAATTATGACAGTGGAGGAGTTATATTCATGGGATGCAATGATTTCCCTATTTTCCATACTAACTGACATCCTTATTTCTATGATTTGTGGTGGTGTTGGGATTGTTCTACTAAAATTTTGGGATATAAAAGAATGTGTAGAACCAGAATCAAAAAGTGTGTTCTCTATTCTTGAATGAATAACTAGTGTACTTATCACCACTTCATTATTGTGGTTCACTTTAGTGGTAGTGATGGAAAAAGTTCACCCTTTCTTCCTTGGAGTTTTTTGGTTGCCTCTGAAAACCCTTGTCTTAGGGCACTGATTGTCAAGGTGCCCTGGTTCTTTATAGTTGAAGCAATGAACAATGTGTTGAGGGTTGAAAGGATAATTTCTCTCCTCTTTCATAGCCACAGGTTTTTCTTGTCTGCAGTTAAAGTCTAGGTTCCCTTCTCTTCCACACCTAAAGCATTTTCTCGTCCCCTTTAGTAAATTTCTGAGGTGCTTCTTTTTTCACCTTTGGAAAGTGGGGTGTTGTATTTTCTTAGCACCATTGGATTTATCCATCGGACCTACAAAATTAAATTCCACCTTACGCTTCTTATCCCCTTGATACCCCTGATATTATTCGATCTCTATTTCAAACTTGAGGGCACATAAGACAATTTCCTCATAGTTATCAAAGTCACATATCATAAGGGATTTCGGTAGGCTAGGTTATAGCCCACCAAAGAAGCATTAAACCTTACATTCAGGGGTAATTACAAAGCTGGAGGCATATCATGCAAGCCTTGTGAAGTTTTCCTCATAATCCATGATGGATTCGCCGTATTTTTTCTTAAGGGAATGGAAGTCCCTTTCCATCTTAAGTCATAGAGTGTGAGGAAAATATTTGTCAAAAAACATTTTCTAGAAATCCTTCCATTACAACTCCTCGATCTCCTCTTCAGGCTTCATATTGTTTATCAATGTACACCATTGATCGGATTCATCCTTCATACAATAAGCATCCATAATAACCTTATCTTGTTCTAAACATTGAAGGATGGAGAAGATCTTTTCAATGGAGTTGATTCAGTGTTCAACAATTGAGGTATCGGATGATTCATTAAAATTAGGAGGTATTTGTCTCATGAATATCTCGATTGAGACTTGTTCTTTCTTGGGGGGTGTTTAATGTTCCCCATGACCCATGTTTCTATTCAAATATTGTGTTAACTAAGAGAGTATCATGACAAATATTATGATTCCCACTCCCATCTGATTGGGAATCTCATTAGAACAGTCGTCACATTGATCTTCGCATCAGTTTTTAGCTTGAGTCCTCCTATTATTTTCCATTAGCTAGAATAAAAGGAAAGTTAGGGGTAACACATAAAGGGTAATCCAAAGACAAAAATGGATGACTTATAAATTAATTTTATTTCCTTACCTTATAAACTTATAGGCTTCAATATATGTTATCCATGATATACTTCCTAACATATATTCTCAGGAGAATTTTTTTATTCCCTTAAAAATGGTTCATACTAATCTTGTGAATTTACCAAAGAATATCCCTCAGGAGTGTCATAACCAAGAGTACAGCAAGGCCCATTTTTGTGCACCAATTCCTATTCGAGTCTAGCTCAAAGTGGTGTTTTTAGGTTTTACCCCTAGAAACATATGTGCCAGAGCCGCCTCTTCATGCTCGTATCTAGACAGGGATGTATTTTTTTGATAAACCACTTACTCAATACTCACTAAAATTTATAGATGTTTTAATTATACTTATTCTTATCTCTAAGACTTTCACTAGGGTTTTCTAATCCTAATCACACAAATAACTAAACCTATCCTTTGATACCAACTATAACAACCCTCCTCTTTATTTAACACTTAAACATAATTTATTACATAAAACCTTCACTTGATACAACATAGAAAATTGATAGGTCTAGTGTCTATGGGATTTAGGAACATTACATAAAAACTTAAAATATAAAACACAACATCTTATTAAAAACTTATTTTACATGACCACATCATTCTTTCATACTTAGCATTGCATGGGATAACCTAAGGACATGCATAATAAAAGGGTAAGCTATAAAGCCCAGTAAGGGGGTAAAAAGTCATAACATGAAGAATAAAATACATGTTAGGTAATAGTAAAATAAATGGAACATAATAGAAACATGAACATAAAGGCATTATATAACATGATTTTCATAACATGGAACTACGGCAACAACATTTAACATGATATTAGCTTGATCCAAGTCTCATTCAACATGGAGCCTCAGTAAACCCTAGTTTCACTTGAATTAGAATGATTAAACACTCATTTCACTTGATGTATCATGATACTAATCTTTACCCAATACATTAGAACGCTATCAGGGCACACCCTTCTTAATCATTTCATTTCAAGCATAAGTGTGCCACATGGATCATATAACATGGATTCATTAAACATCATCATTTATTCCATGATAAGGGAATGTGGAATTCATACTTGAAAATTCATAATCAATAAGTAAATGTTCGTAAATTTGAATACCCTTGATAGAGAAATGGGAATGGTATTTTCTACACAATGACTTTGGTTTGGAAAAAATCGCAGTGCAATTTCGACAGCATAACGACGTGACATAAGAATTCATAAAAATGGTTGATGAGAGAGAAAGGGGTGTATCATAATATGTACATAAAATTTACAGTAAGGGGTAATATATAAATATTTCCCAACATATGTAATGGAATTTATATTCATAATATAAAAGAATTTCTTGAATGTAAATGAGAAGAGAGAAATTCCTTACGGAATTTCAGCATGGTAATGGGTGTACATGGGAGGAATTAATGAGAGATAAAGAGGTATATCATAATTAAAAAATAAGGAGGTCATTATGGGGGAGGTTTGAAATCATACCCCAACATTTTTAATTGAAAATACAAGGGTATAGGAACATAAAGAAACTTGGACAAAAAATAAGAGAGGAATAAATCCCTTACTTGGAAGAGTGATCCCAATGGATTGTGAGAGGCATGAGAGAGGATTATTAAGAGCTTGGGGAACCTTGGGAGGATTATAGAGAGAGTTTTTAAGAAGTTGTTTGATCTCCAAAGTATTTGAGTGAAGAGGTAGTGGGATCTGGGGTGGGTTTATATAGGAAAATAGAGGGAATTTTTTATTATTTAGGTTTTGGACACCACACATTAAACTAATTAAAACCACAAATCATACCATGGTTTTTTCCCATGGATTTTTCCAAATTGAATTTTAAGACATTATTTTATAAGGAAAATTTCCTAAATTCTTGAAATATTAGGCTTTCTTATATGGAGGTGAGTCACACTCTCAAGGAAATCAATTTAAAAAGTTAAAATGTTTTATAAGTCCTAGAGGGTCCACTAAGGCTTTTTAAAATAAATAAAACAAACCTAAAATCACATTATTTTATTGGTAAAACATATATTGGCCGAAAATATAATTTATATTATTTTATTACATCACTATTGGGTCATTATGATGTCATAAACACATTATACAGTTAAATGGTATTTAATTTTTACCTAAAAATTTGATTGTCTCATAAAATTATGAAAAATTAACCATTGGATAATTTCAACATCCCAATTCCAAAAATAATATTAATTTTACCTAAATAATTTTCTAAATATGTGAATTTTTACTTTTAAAATAAAAAATGACATTTATCGAATATTCATAGGTTTTGACAAAAACGGCTTTCAAACCTTAATAAAAATTACAGTTGTATTCATAAAAATTATATGACCATTTATATTTAATATAAATTAATTTATTATAATATTTTATTATAATATTATTTAATTCAAAAATCCATTAATTCATCAAAATAGATTTCTTAATTGAATATTAACTAAAAATACTATTTGTACTTTAAAAACTATTTACAAAGTAACAATAATAAAAGGAATATATATTCTTTATTATATAAAAAAATAATGAACATAATCATAGTGATAAGTTCTTGTTACATAACCCCTTATAACACCCGCATAATACCGAAGGGTAAGGTGTGTGATGGTGACAGACTCTTGGGGTGGCTCGGATAACATCACTCGGGTGGTAATCTCTATCAACTTCCACTTCTCCTATAGGCAGTTTTGTTCAAGATTAACATATTGAAGCTTGGATTGGTTTGTGTCAAGAGTGAATCCCATTGAAACCACCTCCTTTCTGATCTCTGAAAAATGGTCTTCGTATGAGGAAAGTCTATTAGATGAGGCTATCGCTTCCTTTTTCTGAGTAAATTGAATTAGTTAAAGCCCTATATTTATACTAATAATGTGATCATTGTTCAATGGATATATTAGTAATGGTCAAAATTATTAAAAGTATTTTAAAATCCAAAAGCATAAGACCAAGGAAGTTTATATGTTATATAAACATTTTACATAATGAGACATTTAATTAGATCAAGAGGAATTCTCATTGATATAAGTTTGGGTCGTTATAATGGATCTTCCTAAGAATATTTTTTTCAAGTGTTGATATTATTGCCTTATGAGAAATTATATCTAGAACAAATGATTGAGACAAAGGAGATAATCATGCTTTAATTCATTCCCATTTTGAGGCATTATACATATTTATTCCTAATAGAGTTTTTTGTTCTTCCTCCAAACTGATAGGTTTAGTTCTCAATCAAACTTATACCTATATCTCTACCCATACTATAGTCTCCATAAAAATGGCCATTGTTGAGTTGGAAAATCGAAAAAATAGTTAAAATAGAATATGGAAAGGGGTTTTATACATTTGATTTCTTCATTGTGGGTTGTTTTGATCCTCTTCATTAAGAATAAGTATGGGTCAATACGCCTCGGCATTGATTACCATGAACTCAATAAAATCATGATAAATAAAAAATCATCCCCTTCCATGGATAAATGAATTATTCGATTAACTAAATGGGGACCAATGTTTCTATAAGGTGTAACTTCGGTCATAATATCACCAATTAAAGGTACAGAAGGGTGATATTCTCAAAACTATATTTCAAACAATTTATGGGTACTATGCATTCATAGTGATGCCTTCAGGACTCACTAATTCTCCAAAAATATTTATGGATTTATTGAATATAGTCTTTAGAGATTACCATGAAAAATTTGTGGTAGTATTTATATATGACATTTTGATATATTCCAAAAACAATGAGGATCATGAGAATCATTTGAATATTTTTCTAAATACATTGTGAAAAGAGAATATATATGAAAAGTATATTAAATGTTAAATTTGGATAAAGTAACATTTTTGGGGTATATTATCACTAGTAAAGGGATATATGTGGACCCTTATAAGAAAAGTAAATTTAGGAGTGTACTAGACCAACATATGTAACAAAAATACATATTTTCCTTGGGATATCAGGATATTATTGAAAATTTGTGAGAAACTTCTCATTATTGGGGTGCAGTACTGATATTATTTCTCAACCCTATATGTAAACCTCGGTGTGCATAAATACCTTATGTCTTCTTTTCAGGTTGAGAAAAGATACATTATGGATAGGGTTGAGGCCCAGGGTTATATGTTTGAGCATATCCCCTTGCGTGGATTTTTTTGATCAGGTTGGATCATCTCAAAAGTGTCTTGGAGACTAGGTATGTGGTATGGATTGGAGTTAGTAGTAGAGCCTTGTACTTTTATTTCATTTTCATTTATATACTCTTACATGTATGGTCAACCCAGTGGGTGACCAATATTTTTTGTATAACATGGTTTTTCAGGATTTTATATCATTTAATTTATTATTATAGTATGTTCTATTTCAATTATTTTCTACTTCTACGCACTTTTTATTTACTTCTTGGGTGATATCTAGTTATTTATGCTATTTTTTACTCTTATATGTGGGAATGATCTCTCCAAAGAGACACCCTAGGTCATCACTACTAGTCAGAAACCTATGGCATATAGAGAGGCATTCTTGATGACTTGTGGTAAAGTGGCTCAGAGCACCGGATAGTGTCATCTAGGTCAGGACATTACAAAGTGGTATCAAAGGTGTTCCTTTACTTTTGATTTAATATTTTAGATATGGTAGAAAGGAGTATTTTTAATGTGTCATAACCTATGATGGATATCGAACTGAGGCATCAAGAACACCAGTTTTAGTAAGAAGTCCTACTTTCCTTGGATACATGATTACTATTCTGATCTGTGATGTTACAGTTATATATGATTTTCTCTTTGATCAACACACATGTTGTGTGGATGTTATGATTTATTATGAATTTATGGATCTTGTACTATTAGAAATAGGTCAATGATTGGTTTTGACTCTTGTATGGAAAGGGAAAGATATGTATCATGCATCATATTTGTCATGTGGAATTCACATATTATAGGCCTACTAGTGTGAGATTTGAATGATGATAGATTTCAATTATTTAAAGTTTCAAAAAAACTAAATGGTTTTTCTTATATAGGTTTTTGGTTGAATTATACACAATTGATCCAAATTACATATATATTTTATTTTGATGGTAGGTGATATGGATCTATGTTAATACATTTTATGGTGAGGATGATTACTCTGTCCTCATGTATGGGAGGTGAAATGATCCTAGTTGGTCGATATGGCACCTAATTCCCAAATTTTAGACCCCTTATAGGGTTTTTTCACATAGGTTTGGTTTTTAACATTTTTAGTAACAATATATACAGTGTTTTCGTACATATATTGGAATTAAATTCTACTTAACCAACCTTCTATTGTTGTTAACTGGTCGGATTACTGAGTATAATACTGATAGGTACCAGTATGTTTCTCATGGACTGGACCTTGATGGGTAATTACTATATGTGGATTATAAATAAGTTTCAATCAAGTATCTCATCTATGTTGGTATCGTGATACTCTAGGGGTAGTCACTTATGAAGATTTTTGTGAGAATCAGGGCCCTAGTAGGCTGATGATTGACAGTTTTGATCCTCATGGGTCTTTCTTTTATTACATCCTTTAGAGAGTTTTGATATTTTGGTATATATGGTTAGACCTTATGACCATAATATGAGACATGGTTGGTAGGTCTGGGTTGGAGAACTAAAGGCCCTTAGATTTGACTCATACCCTTGTATATCGATTTTCATTTTAATCAAGGGAAACCTGCATGATAGGTTATCCTAAGTTTGAGGATGCCTTTTTAGGAAGTGATCTTTGTTATACACTCTTTTGATATCTATGCATGGTCAGTTCTCAGGTTTTTGTGATATAGTCATGTTGATTCCTTTGGATTTTGAGGAAGAACCTAGGGTACTTGTTTTTAAATATTGCCTTCAACGAGAAGTATTGTTTGAGTGACTCTCCTAGTTAACTATTGTGTCTTCTATTTATAATGTATTCAAAGAATGCGTAGAAACTAGTGACTAGAATAACTCCAGGTGATAGGCAGTCATGGAATAAATCATGGAATGGGTAAGGTTCCAGATTCTGAACTTGGACTGACATATTGTGTAGAAAGGTCAGCCTGTCCTTATGATGTATGACTCATAGAAGTACGAGTTGGGTGAAAAAAGTACATGTTGGTCGTGTGTGGTACCATTTAAATCATAAATTGGTGATTTTTCAGGTGAAATATGAGGACTAGTGTTTTCAAGGACTTTTCAAAGGCATGGTTTCCTGGGAGTTGTGATGAAATAATGAATATCCCTCCATGGTAGAGACAAAATTAGAAATGAATTAGGTTTCATGAGGTATTTGACTTGTTTTTGTACATGGACACACATTTTCAGAATATGTGGTGTCAGGAGTTGGTTATAGGAAAGTGCAGCATGTTTGATGTGAATGCGGATCATAGAGATCTATACAAGCCTATCGATGGAAACGTAGTGTACTCTTAGTTATATAATATCATTCTATATCTTGATATCATCTTGATTACGCTGAGAGAGTGTCATCTCTATGTTGATCTTTGTTTATTATAAATTTATTTCCTAGTTTATGAAGGAACCTTTTCAGGTTGTGTTCGAGGAGCGGTATAAGGTAAGACTTGTAGTTTCCCTGTTCTGAGAGCCACCTGAAGGGCACCCCGAGCTGGGTTGGCCACATAACCTCAAGCGCATCTCCTTGAACGCCAGAGGCTGCTGACTATGAATGAGGGTTTTTTTGTGTTTTTGGAGAATACTATTCCCCTATAGGTAATAGGTATTATCACAGAGGAAGTAAACAATAATTAATAATAAATAGTGGAATCATATAAATGAATAAATAGCAGCAGAAGAAATATGAATAATCCAATTGAATAATAATCAAGTGTGGAAGCTCAAAAAACAATGTCATGCTATGATGTCTATCTAAAATGAGAGTATAGAAAAAATAAACCCAAGCATACTATCAACTAAAAATAAAAGACACAAAGTGAAACAACTTCATCATGAGCAAGGGTAGGTCCTCTACCCCAGCCTCCATCCTAAGAAAAAAATAAACAATCAAGCATCAGAATCAGCATGCTTCCCTTTGTCAATACCTACAGGCATGTAATCTACTCGGGTATCAATGATTCCCGAGCAAGGTTTGAGATAAAATCCCAGTAGTTCGGCACCCACATTTAATAAACCTTTCCATTTCGTTTAGTAATAAAATGTAGTGTGTAATCATATAATAAATGGAAATAATTAATTAAGCACAAGAAGATAAATAACTCGGCTTGGCCTCCCAACGGCACCCGTCCCTAATCACTTGATTCGGCCTAATCTGGGAGTTTGAAGTAAGTAACTGTAAGATGAATAAAATATACATATATATAAATCTATAAATCCAGGTAAACAAGGAAGAGGTACACTCCCAATCTTATGTTTTAACTTGGGTTCAAAGTCATGTGTCAACCAGGTGTGCTTCAACATACCAGAAAAATATCACAATCCTTAAGAGACTCAAAGCAGCATTAACATAAACCTTCAATGCATCATTATTAATTTTCAAGTTGATATTTGAAGTATGATCTTGTCCCGAAGGTATTACTATGGTACATCCTTCAAATTATATAGTACCATTAAGCCCATCCAAGGAAATCTTTCGAAATACCATGTATCATTTGAGGCATGGATTTACCGTGAGTCCGTCCCAATCTCGCAAAAAGGGGTCGAGCATCAACTTAGGTAGGCTTATCCACAATTCCAATAGTTCCATCCTCGATGGACACTTTTGGAACCGGTATAACTCATAAGTATTAGAAATCCTAGGGAAGAATCAGTCTAGAAAAGCCTAAGACACCGCCCCCTGATGCATAGTGGTAACCAGTTAGGAACGAAGGGTCTAAGCGTGTCCCCAATACAGAACCCATGTTTTTTCCACACCCTAAATTTAATTGAAATTTTACATCAGCAGATATGACATAGCATGAATATGTAATTGCAGCTTGAAATCTAAGTAGATACACTTGTGCAACAAAAGGTATAAATTTAATATTACAGTGTAAAAAAAATAATGAGGTAATATACCATATCAACACAAGCAGATAAATGAAATTTTTAATAAATAAATAAATCAGCACAAAAAAATACCAAATATACAACAATTCAAGGTTTTTAATTAATCTAAATTAATTATTTAAATTAAACACAACAATAAATAGGATGTGAAATGTATGTAGTTAATTAAATTAAATACTCAGGCTAAAGGAACTTATATCGGCCACGTCGGCATGCCCAAAGGGGTTTCCGGCCATGTTTCAAAAATGTAAACAATTTATTTTATGATAAAAATGGTTGAAACAATTAATCAAAATAATTAAATTGAAAATATTGGGTGAAATTGCAAAAAGTCGGTAGGCACAGATGAATGTCACAACTGTTCATTTTTATAAATTACAAAAAAAAATTAGAAAAAGAGAGTAGACTCCATAACTTATGGTCTCAAATGATTCTATGATCTGTAGTATGCTTTGATTTGACCTAAAACAGAATAAAATGGATGACTTTAGAAAAATCCTAAAATAGGGTAAAATCTTTTGGTGGTGAACTGTGTAAAGGATACTCAACGAAACCCTATGATTCCAAATGTGAAAGGTCATCCTTTTTTTAAGGTTTAAATCTCACTTTACGGTGAATAAAATGGATAATGAACGGATGTGTGGCGGTCTTATGAAGAAGGGTCAAGGAGGTGCACCACCTAGGGAGAGGGGGAGGCAAGACGTGAGGGAGAGGAGGAGAGGAAGAGAGGGGAAAAAAGAAATAAATAAAAGAAAGAAAAAAATAAAAGAAAAAAATAAGAGAAAAATAAAAGAAAATAAAAAGGGGAAATAAAATGAAAAATATAATAGAATAAAAAGGATGGAAAAATAAAGAAGATAAAAATAATAAAAAATTGTAATCTCCCATTTTAATTATTTTTCTTTTTTCTGTAACCCCCTTTCTATTTTATTTCTAAATTTCCTTTTATCCCTTATTTCTTTATTTTAAATTATTTTTTAAATCTATTCTTATTTATTTTCAATCCTTAATTAATTATTTTAATCTTGAACACTACGCTAAGGCGTGATATAACATTTTTCAAAAAACCTCTACAGTTATTTAAATTATTTAAATAGAAGCCCGGGACCTGCAGTAGGGTGCACCAATGCGTGCCCTGGGTATCTTTATGGAATTAGAAAAAAAAATTAAAATGGTCTATACCTGATTAAGATCGGGACGTTACAACCTCCCCACCATAAGTCAACTCATCCCTGAGTTTCCCTTCTGAGGGTAGTGGAACATCATCAAAGAAAAGTTCTATACACTGTGCACGTACATCCATCTCATTCTCCCAAGTCTTGTCTTGAATGCGCCAATGTTTCCATAACACTCAGACTAGAGGGACTGAGCTGCCTCGTAGGACTTTCATGCTACATTCGATGATACAGATCGGGTGCTCTGAAAAGGATGCATCTTCCTCAATCTCGATGTCATTCGGGTCAAAAGAATGAGGCGGGTCTGGATGATATTGTTAGAGCTGAGATACATGGAAAATGTCGTGCATGGAATGGTACCTTTGAGGTAGCAGTAATCGATAGGCTATCGACACAACTCTATCCACTATCTCAAATGGCCTGATGTATCTCGATGATAACTTTCCCTGTCTCCTGACATGATTGTGACCCAACCTCAGAGAAACACATAGAAAGACTCAATGTCCCACCTCAAAATCTAGAGGTCTACAGTAACAATCAGTATAATATTTCTGTTTGGAATGAGTTGTAGTCATATGCTTTTGAATCAGCTAAACTTTCTCAGAAGTCTCCTGAACAAGATGAGGACCCAACAGAGCTGCATCACCTGCTTCAAACCAGCATAAAGGTGAACGGCACAGTCTACCATAGAGTTCCTCATTTTGAGTCATTTTAATTTTCTCCTGTAAGATGTTATTATAGGTAAACTCAACAATAGGTATATTCTTCTCCCAATAATCTCCAAGATCAAGGATACAGGCTGATAACATATCCTCTAACACTCGTATAGTTCTCTCATATTGTCCATCGGTCTGAGGTTGATATGTAGTACTCAGAAGTGCCTGTGAACCCAGTGCATTTTTCAACCCTTTCTAGAACCATGAATTAAAGTGTGAATCCATGTCTGAGACACTAGAACAAGGTATGCCATGAAGTTTCACTATCTCTTAGATATACATCTTTCCCAAATAATCAATTGTAAAGGTGTCTTGGATAGGTAAGAAGTGTGCAACCTTGGTCAACATATCGACAATAACCCATATTGCATCACTGCCTTGAGGAGATCTTGAAAATCCTGTAAACAAATCCATGGTTATTTCATTCCATTTACATTTAGAAATGGATAGAGGTTGTAGGAGTATAGCAGGTCGTTGGTGCATTACCTTCACCTGTTGACAGGTGGAGCATAGAGTGATGAAACCCACTATCTACTTTTTCATACCATGCTACTAATACTGTCGACACGTGTCTCTATACATCTTGGTCAGTCCAGGATGAACTTCCCAAATGGAGGTGTAATATTCTTTCAACAGCTCTTCTCGTATACCTGAAGGTACCCATACATGGCCATGGTAAAGGAAAGTTTCACTATCATCAACAACCTAAATAGGAGGTAAGTTCTCTCATGTAACACTTTCCCTCAAAACAATCCCATTAGGATCAATCAACTGTTGCATGAGGACTTGCTCGAGAAGAGAGGACGTGGTTGTAAGAGCTGCTAGAACTGATTTCCCATATTGTTCCAGAACCTCCAGATGCATCTCAGAAAAAAAATCCATCATCTTCCACTCACTTTTGGCTACCTGAATGGCTTGTGTCTATGTCTTGCTGCTTAAATCATTTTCCATGGTATTACACTTACCAGGGGTATAAGAAAGCTCAAAGTCAAACGACTATAAGTATTTGACCCATCTGCGCTACCTTGAGTTCAAGTATCATTGAGTAGAGATATATATTAATATTTTATGATTCGTATAAACAATGAATCACTCACCCAACAAGTAGTGTCTCCAACCACATAGATCATTAACCACAGCTGCCTACTCAAGGTCATGTGTAGGATAGTTCCGCTCGTGTGGTATCAGATGGTGGGATTCATAAGCCATGACTCGATCACCCTACATCAAAACTGTACCCAGTTTGATTCCGAAATAATCATAGTAAATATTATAGCTTTTACCTGGTTTAGGAAGAATCAGGATCAGGGCTAAGGTTAGTCTTCCTTTCAACTCCTGAAAAGACTTTTCACAACCTTCTGAACAGATGAACTATACACGTTTCTTAGTCAGGGCCGTAAGAGGCACTGCTAAGCGGGATAAATCTGGGATGAAATGCCTATAATATCCAGCAAGCCCCAAGAAACAATGGATGTCAAAGACACTCTTGGGATTCTCCCATGAAACTACGGTGCTCAGTTTTTCTGGGCCAACTGATACTCTTGCTTCAGATATAATATGACCCAAGAAGTGAACTTTATCAATCCAGAAGTGGAATTTGTTGAGCTTATTGTATAGTCGGTTCTATCTCAGAGTACTCAAAACGATCAAAACATGGGTTGCGTGGTTGTGTCTAGAGCACAAATACACCAATATTTCATCTATGAAGACTACCACAAAGGAAATAAGATATGGGTGGCAAACTTGGTTCATCATATCCATGAAGACTACCGGAACATTCGTGAGGCCAAATGGAATAACCAGATACTTGTACAAGCCTTACCTTCTTCCAAATGTCATACTTGGTATGTCATATGGTCGCACACGCACTTGGTGGTATCCCGACCTCATATCAATATTGGATAAAATAGTTTCTCCCTAGATCTTTTCAAAGATATCATCTAAATGAGGCAATGGATATCGATTCTTTACTGTAATCTGATTGAGTCGGTGATAATCCACACATAACCTAAAGTTACCATCTTCCTTCATGGTGAAAAGAATAGGTGAACCCTAGGGCGATGTGCTAGGTTTGATGAAACCATTAGCCTTAAGGTCTTCAAGCTACTTTTTTAGTTCCTGAATCACTGTTGGTGACATACTATAAGGAGGAATAGAAATAGGTGTGCACCTAGAATTATATCGATAGTGAACTCCATATCCCTCATAGAAGGTAAGATAGAGAAATCTTCAGTGAAGGAATCCCTAAAACGAACCACCACTGGATGGAATTCAACTAGATTTTTCCTCTGATCGCTCATGAAGAGACTTTCTAATTGTGTTATCACTCTGCCCAGCCCTACATATTTAGGATTAGCTCGATCTAACTATATATCCCATTATCCTTCTTGTAGTAGATATGTGTCACCCTTAGGGGATGTAAAGGAAACACAATGGTGATAGAAATTCACTTGATCATGATAAAGATCAATCCAATTCATACTGATAATGACTTCGATGATAGACATATCGAGGATATAGAAATTCCAAATGAAATGGTACCCACCTATCTCAAGGGGGAACTCTTAGCACTAGCGTATTCCCTCTGTCCTGACCCCAAGAGGATTGTTGAGGGGCATGATGCTTCAAAGGTACTCAATTGGAAAACCAAGACTTTCAACAACAGCAACAGATAAAAAGGAGTGTGATATGCCGGTATAAAAAAGAGAAAAAACTAAAGTATAGGCTAATAGAATAGTACCTCTAACCACATATGGTCCTACACTCTGTTCCTCTGGTTCTGATTGCACTACGTACATGAGACCTGAACCACAATTCTGAGATACTACCTGGTTGGCTTGAGCAGGTCCACTCTATTAACACTAATAATTCAGAACTTGATTTCTTCAACCAAAACCTCCACCATTACCTAATCCTGATCGGCCGGTGGAAAAATAACTTACAGCCTGCTGTGGAGCCATAGATCCCATACCTGATAGAGGTGTATGTGCGGATCCTCTACCACTAGATGCTGAAGACAAGGAACGGTAGAAATGATGAAGGTGACTTGTCTTGCCACAAGATCGGCACTCCTTCGGGTCTCTCATGCACTGTGGATTCTTGTGACCATCTCGACCACACTGATAACATGTGACATAGCTATCAAAACGTACTTTTTGGCTAGGATTTCCCCCACATGCACTTTCAAAATGGTGTTTCCTGCTGCTAGAAGAGTCATTACCCTATCTTGGAACTGAACCGCCCTGACTCATCGGTTTAGCTTCTCTGAAATTTTTCTTCAAAATTAGAGCATGATTTACAATCTCTATTATAGTGGTCAAACAGAATACATTAACCTGTGAGAAGATAGTATACTGAATTATTTCCTAAAAATTTCTTACAATAGCCTGTGTGTTGCCAGTCAGATATGGGGAAAAATACTAATGTTCTGTGAAACAAGTAGAATACTCTAACATAGTCATAGATCCCTACTAAATATGTATTAATTCATGTGTATGATCATCTCTTAGAGTATTTGGGAAAAAGTGATCGTAGAAAGTTTCTTAGAAGTCAGTCCAAACAATGTCACTGGTCTGCTCATCCTGATAAACAACATCCCGCCAATGCTTGGTAGAGTCATGAAGCATGTAGACTTCCAATTTTACCCTTCACTCTGAAAGTTTCTCGAGGTGGTCGAAGATAGACCTTATGGTTGACTCTGTAGCATGAGGGTCGCCACTCCCCGAGAAGGTGGGAGGGTGCTGCTGTAGAAAGTCTCGTGTGAGGTTTTCCATAGATGGGGCAGGTCTAGGGATATTCTAAATTGACTGCATAAACATGAGGAGACTATCCCTAAACTGAGCTTCAGGGTCCCTCAGAATATCGACAATAGGTATTACCACATGAGGCACTACAAAAGGTATCACTGGTGGTTTGGGACCCACAATCTCTGGAATGTGCTCATTACCACTCTTCTGAGGCATGGCACAAATACATCGGGGTGGCATTGGTCTATAACATCCAAACACACACCTTTAGAAAAAGGTAAATAAGATGAGGAAAATGGTAAGGCACAAAAATAGGTTAGGTATATAGCATGTCTCTGAGAACTACATAACAAATAAGCCACTTCAAGAGTCGAGTTTCGATATGAAAGAGAAAACTTAGAAGGATTGTGTAACAAGATCTACTGTCCATTTTTAGGTTAAGTCGGGTTAACATCTAATAGACTATCACTATTGTATATTTCACAAACCAAAATTTCAAAAAAAATTACCACTAGTCACAATATCACTCACATGAAAATAGGAAAATACGCACTGAAAGTAGATATGGCATAGAAATATGCATGTTGTTTTAAATCCTGTGGTGCCTAATATGATGCGTGTAATGTATTTACCTAGTATCATAGGTCCGGAATGGTAAAACTCATTATCTCAACAATACCAACACAATAACAACACAAAACAAGTGAGTCACCCAATAGTAAAATCATATCAACAATAACCGGAATAATCAATAACTGCAATCCCAAACCAAGAATTTGGGTTTCCCCTGTACATGGGTTAGCTACGTCCAAGAATAATGTATATTTCAAATACATATATCCTAGTCTCTTGTATAACCCAAATAGTAAGACAAAAGGAAAAGCTTCTCTAATACCACTTTTTAACGTCCCCGTCCTAGGAGCCACCTAAAGGGTGCCCCGAGCTGGGTTGTCCACATAACCTCAAGCGCATCTCCCCAAACACTAGAGGATCCGACTATAAGTGAGGGTTTTTTGTGTCCAAGGGGGAGACTATGCCCTCATAGGTAATAGGTATTATCAAAGTGGAAGTAAACAACAATTAATAATAATTAGTGGAATAATATAAATGAATAAATTTTAGCATAAGAAATATGAATAATCCAACTGAATAATAATCAAGTGTGGAAGCTCACAAAAAAATGCCATGCTATGATGTCTATGTTAACTGAAAGTATGGAAAACAGAAACCAAAGCATACTATCAACTAAAAAGAAAAGACACAAAGTGAAACAACTAAATCACGAGCGAGGATGGGTCCTATTCATGATTCTCCATCCTAATAAGTAAGAAACAATCAACCATCGGAAGAAAAATGCTTCCCTTTGTCAATACCTACAAGCATGTAATCTAGTCAGGTGTCAACGACACCTGAACAGAGTGTGATATAAAATCCTAGTATTCTAGCACCCATGGTGTCTAAATATTTCCATTTCATGCAGTAATAAAATTTAGTGTGTCATTATATAATAAATTCATATAATTAATTAATCATAAGAAGATAAATAACTCAGCCTGAGCTCCCAACGGCACTTATCCCTAATCACCTACTTCGTCCTAAGCTGGGAGTCTGAAGTAAGTACCTGTAAGAATAGTGCACATATACATATATATATACCTAAAAATCAAGGTAAACAAGGAAGAGGTACACCCCCAAGATTTTTCTTTAACTTGGGGTCTAAGTCATGTTTCAACTAGGTGTGCTTCAACATACCATAAAAATATCACAATTCTCAAGAGTCTGAAAGTGGAATTAACATAAACCTTTAGTGAATCATTATTAATGTTCAAGTTGAGATTTGGAGTCTGATCCTGTCCCAAATGTATCTCTATTGTAAATCCTTCAAATTATCCAATACCACTGAGACCATCCAAGAAAATCTTTCGAAAGACTAAGTATCTATCGAGGCATGGCTTTACCATGAGTTTGTCATGATCTTGTAAAAAGGGTTCGAGCATCATCTGAGGCTATCTCAACCACATTTCTAACAGATCCTTCCTTGATAGTCCCTTGTGGAACTGGTATCACTCATAAGTATTATAAATCATAGGTAAGTCTTTGTCTGGAAAATCCTAAGACACCTCCCCTCGACGCATAATGGTAACCAGTCAGGAATGGAGGGTCTAAGCATGGCCCTTAATATGGGACCCACCTTATTTCACCACCCTGAATTTAATTAAAATTTAATAGAAACAGATATGAAATATCATGCATATGTAATTGTAGCTTGAAATCTAAGAAGATACACCTGTGAAACACAGGGTATTAATTTAATATTACAGCGTAAAAACTTAACAAGGAAAGATACCATATCAGCACAAGCAGATAAATTCACTTTTTAATAAATAAATAAATAATCATGAACAACTACTAAAGATCCAACAATTCAAGTTTCATAATTAATATAAATTAATTATTTAAATTAAACACAATAACAAATGGGTTGCACAATGCATGCAATTAATTAAATTAAATACCTAAGCTAACGGAATTTATACCAGCCATGTCGGCACACCCAAAGGGATTTCCAACCATGTTGAAACAATTTAAACAATTTATTTTTTGATAAAAAGGGATGTAATAATTAAGAAAAACAATTAAATTGAAAAGATAGGGTGAAATTGCACAAAGTCGGTAGGCACCGACAAACAGCACAACCATGAATTTTTATAAATCTCTACGAAATTAAGGTAATGTGATTAGACTCCCTAAATTATGTTCGTAGATGATTCTATATCTGTCGTAGGATTTGTTTTTTCAAAAAATGGGAGAAAATGGATGATTTTAGAAAAACCCCAAAATAGGGTAAAACCCTTTATGTGGTGAACTGCATATAGAATACTCAATGAAACCCAACGATTCTAAATGTGCAGGGTTATACATGTCATAAAGTTTACATCTCACTTGACGGTAAAGAAAACATATGACGAATGGAGGCACGGCAGTCTTCTGAAGAGGAAGAAAGGGGTGCACCACCTAGGGAGAGGGGGAGGTGCGACGTGAGGGAGAGGAGGAGAGGAATAGAGGAGAAAAAAATAAAGAAAGAAAATAAAGAAAAATAAAAAAAATAAGAGAAAAATAAAAGAAAAGGGGAAAATAAAACAAAAAATAAAATGGAATAAAAATGATGGAAAAATAAAGAAGAAGAAAATAATAAAAAATGGTAATCTCCCATTTTAATTGTTTTAACTTTTTTCTGTAACTCCCGTTCTATTTTATTTCTAAATTTCATTTTATCTCTTCTTAATTTATTTTAAATTTTCTTTAAATATCTTCTTATTTCTTTTCAATCCTTAACTAATTATTTTAATCCTGAAAACTGTGTTAAGGCGCGACATAAAATTTTTCATAAAACCTATACTCTTATTTAAATTATTTAAAGAACTAGCCAGGACTCACAGCATGGTTTACCAACGCACACCCTAGGTTTCTTTAAGGAATTAGAAAACAAAAATTAAAATAGTTCTTACCTAGTTAAGGTTGGGATGTTACAATACATATAGTGAGGAGTGAACCATTGGCCTTTTGAGGGTGGTGACCCTCATTTTCAGTTTAGATTCGGGTTTTTGTGTTTAATTGATCTATGAGTTTGGTTATGAGATGAGGATAAGTGTATTCCTATGGTGGGGAGTTCCAGATCAGTCATAGATAAATTTCTCCTATGTATGAGACAATTTTGGATTCTATGAGACTTGTCATTGGACAATCAAGATAGAAAGTTTATGCAGATTATTTGGATGAGATAATGGCTATGTTTTACCATCAGTTCTTCTTGGGGAAGATAGGGTTTATGGTGGAGAGGTTGAAACAACCCGTGTTTTTTGAGACTGGAAATTTGAGCAGAAATTTGAATTTTTTCAATTAGATGCTTATAAGGGGTTAAATGGTAATTTTTCCTTAGAATATGATCTTTGATGACTTTTATAACATCTTTTTTAGCTATGTAATAGGGTGTTTACCCTATTATAGTATTTTGGTGTAATTCTCAACAGTTCAAATTTTCAGGGAATAATTAATATTTAATTAATTAAATATTAATTTATTCACATGTGTTCATTTGGATATATCTTTTGAAAGGAGTGATGGATTGGGTTTCTATCTCCATTTTTGAGTCTGAAATGGTGATTTAATTTTAGGTGGAGCATAAAATCATGTTCAGCAATGAGTCTAGCCTAGGCCTCTTTTTATTTTTCTTTTCTTTTTCTTCCATTTCTTTTTCTTTTGTTTTCATTTTCTTCCTTTTATTTTATTTTATTTATACTTCCTTTTTCTTCTTAATTACGCCCCCACCCCCCACCCCACCCCCTCCAACCACCCATGGTATTATGTAGCATGATCAAAATAAAAATATAGGTAGAGAGAGAAAGAGATATAGGGGGTAAGCAAGGTACCTCTATGGAACTCGGGATGAGATGGATCATCATGCAGTAGTTGTAGATCATAGAAACGGGTGAAGGTTTGGCAGATTCCTCCCAAAGGTTGGCCATTTTTTATTTTTGACATAAATACTTTTTTATTTACCTTTTTTAATTTTTAATACCTTATTATATTAGCTTAAAACCCCTTGTGAGATGATCTATACCTATTAAGGAGAAAATTGGGATTTTGGGATGATTTTAGGGGTTTCCCATTTAGAAATCCCAATCACACAGTGTGTATTTTAGGAACACATTCCATGTGTTCTTTTTATTTGGGAAAGATTTTATTTTTAGAATTATATTTTGTGTATGGGTTACACACTCCGTTTATTGGGACTTGTTCTCATAGCCAAGTAGCAGCTAGGCAACCCGTATAAGGGCACATGGCCATGTAGATTACACGGCCAGACCCAATGTGGGTAGCACGCCTTATAGAATATACGTCTAGGATAAGTACATGGATAGACCATGTGAGGTATGCAGGAAGGTACCCCATGTTGGTTACACATCATTTACATGATCAACACACCATGTGCTTGTGTTTTTACATGCCAAGTCCAACTGGAGTACACGCCCAAGTGGGGATTTGTGGGTAAACATTGTGTATTGGGTATACACATCATGTAATTCCCCATCACTACACTTTTTAGGTTTTCTCATATCTTTATGCCTTGTATGCTGAATTAGAAACATGAGTATTACATTTTGAGTATCTTTCCATGTAGATCACAATGGTGAAACCCTTGAGGTGATTTGAGGACTCCTAGGTGTAATTTTGGGAGTTTTTCCTAAATGGATAGGTTCTTCCTCTGATAATTTAATTAAGATATCTTCTGAGAGACATATCCTTTGATTTGAGATGATCCATGATCTATCTCTCTTAACGAGTTATTTTGTATCTCTTCCTTTGAGTACATATCCCTTATTATATGTGCCCTTATGGGCTAAGAGTTTGTGAGGTTAGTTGTTCCTGAGGATCCCCTATAGGATGCCTCTACTTACATTTTGAACTAGAGGATCCCTTATAGGAAGCCTTTATATTATTGTTTTATCGAGGGTACCCTATGGGATTATTTCACTTATATTCTAACATAGGGAATCCCTTGTAGGATCCCTTCACATGTTTACTCTTTCGAAGGATCCCATATAGGATGGCTCAGCCTACTTACATTTTTATTTAGGGTCCCATGTAGAATACCTTTTTTCTATGTACCATTTCAATGATCCCATATAAAATGCCTCTATTTACATAATATTAAGGATATCATGTAGGATTCCTCCTTTTACCTTTATTGCTGATGATCCTGAGTAGGATACCTCTCTTGTATTATTACATGAGGGACCGAGTGGGTGCCTCAGTGTTTTACTGACCCTGAGCTAGTGCATTGGGGGTTTGGGTATTGAGGGTAGTGGTTTTTACCTTATAATCCATACCTAACTTGTAATTCATGAGGTTGATGAAGTAGTTGTGGGTTTAGGAATTCTTCCACCCTCACTCTTTTGTTTATACTTTCACAAGGTTACTCATGGTGCAGCTATGTTTTCCATAGGTGCTTCCTGGTTCTCAATTGATGGTCTTGATATAATGTATTGTATCTTTCATATTTTCATACATACTTCTTAGTATCCAGTTATAATTTGTTGATTGATACTTGGGTTCCTTTTTATGGAATTCCTTGGATAGGCTCATAGGTTGTATTAATTTTGTTATGACTCAAGTGATAATTGGGTTTCATTATGTGGAATTCCTTGTATGGACTCGATAGGATACTCTTTATACCATGACTCGGCGATACCTAGGTTCCCTTATAGGACTCTATGGACGAGCCTGTAGAGGAATGGGTTCATCTATGCCTTGGGTGATACTTGTATTCACATATAATAATTCATTGGATAGACTCATAAGCTGGATAAATTTATATACACCTTGAGTGATACTTGGATTCCCATGTTGGAATTCCTAGTATAGAATCATAGGGTGAATTTTTTATATACTCCTTTCGTGATACTTGGATTCCCATGTAGGAATTCCTTGTACGAGATTATAGGGTGAGTTATTTATATACACCTTTAGTGATACTTAGATTCCCATGTAAGAATTTCCTGGGTAAACTCATAGGGAGATTAGTTTATATATTCCTTGAGTGACACTTGTATTACCATGTAGGAATTTGTAGGAATTTCTTGACAAACTCATAAGGTGATTTTTTTTATATACGCCTTGAGTGATACTTGGATTCCCAGGTAGAAATTCCTTCGACAGACTCATAGGAAAAGTTTTTTATGATATTCATTGGCTGATACTTGTATTCCCATGTAATAATTCCTTGGATGGACTCATATGGAAAATTAAATTCATTTAATTATTTTTTATTAGTATATACAGATTCCTTAGTTACATACCTTGGGCCCTAGTTTATTTGTATATGGTAACGTGCCTTTACAAGATGTCCAGATATTACCTAGAATCATTATTTATAATGATTGAAGGTGAGTACAAGTGAACCAAGGGTTAGGACATGTATCCCCCTATGGTAAAATAGCTTTCTCAGAAACATTATGACACTGGATGAAGTAGGTATTTTCGATCAGGGTTATGGACCAGAGGATCGGGTTAATTATACGCAGCTTGAGTTGTACGAAATCTAACATAATAACCTTTTTACCTTACTCATGTGTATTTATATTTATGTATATATATATATGTGGTAATATATAAATTTACATATAAATATAAATATACAAGATAAAACATTTCCCAGTTGACTAGGATCACAAACCAAGGGATCGACTATGGTTTCACTTGATTTATTTTATTTATCATTTCAGTTGTGTCTTAGTTAGGCTAAGCATATTGCATGAGCATGCACTTATGGAAGTATATTTAAAGGTTTATCATTAGGGTGGCCTACTAAGATTATTTATCACCCTTGTACATGTACCCCCAGTGTGCGTGTAGACCTTATGTCTACTTTTTAGGTTGATCATAGATGCGTGATGGATAGGGGTGAGGCCTAGGGTTTCATGTTTGAGTGGATCCACTTATATGGATTCTTTTGGTTGGGATGGGGTTTCTCGGTAGTGTCTTGGATATTCTGTATGTGGTCTGGATTAGAGTTAGTAGTAGATCGATGTACTTTAATTCCATTTTTTTTATGTACTCTTACATGTATGGTTGGCCCAGTGGGTGACCAATGTTGTGTTTATGACATAGATGATAGAGCTTTTATAGAATTTCATTTATTATTATAGCATATACTATTTCAATTATTTTCTTCTTTAACACTCTGTTTATTTACTTCTTATATGATATCTAGTTATTTTCATTGTTGATTACACAATATAAGGAAATAGTCTATCCATAGACACACCCTAGGCCCTCGCTACTAGTCAACAGCCTCTGGTGTATGGATAGGTGTGCTTGAGGCCTTATGGTGAACCATATTAAAGCATAGTATAGTGTAATTTGGATTGATATGTTACATGTAATAGACGAGATTCAATTATAGTAATATTTTATTTTTAGAGAAACAATAGCAAAAAATTTATTCAAGAATGTGATTAAAACCTAAATTCTCAATTTTTATATTATTAGAATCATGAAAATGTTATATGTATCACATAGATTTTTCATCAATATTCTTCTAAAACGAACTTTTGTATGTCTGGAGCTTCAACTTCAAAGTTAATATTTCTCTCACTATTTCTTTAAGATATGTGTTCCCTTTTTATAAATATGACATTTTTTACTATAATTAATTTTTTATCTAAATGGTTATTTAGTTAGTATCCTTCAGTTTCTTTAAGATATCTTATAAAGATGCACTTTTTACTTCATGAATCTAGTGTAATACCATGATATTTTAAAATATATTTCTCTTTAAATAATTCTATTTCTTATATAGCTAGTGTTAAATGCAACATCGAGTTTAAACAAACCATGATATATTATTAAAATATTCAAAAATAGTCGTTATAACCTAGCAATTAAAATTGGATATATGAATAGGAATAACCAATTTTTTAAAATTATGCATAAATATTTTAGATAAAGAAAATATATTTCTAAATAAGTACTCAATTTTTCATAATTTTTTTAAATTCTACAAAAATATATTTTTCATAAAAAATGTTTTTATTTATTTTAGTGATAAAATAATATAATTAATTTACTAAAATTTTAGAAATTATATTTTATAAAATTAACTTCTTTTTTTAAATCATCATTTCAAAATAAACTTAGGGTGATTTGTTTTTGATTTTTTAGAAAATAGTGATTTCTCAGTGAATAGTGAAAATACCAATTTTTATAAGTGTAATTTATTTTCATTGAAAAATACACATGATATTTTAAATTTGATATTTAATTAATATAATAATCATTTATTTATAAATAATATAATTAATTACATATTAATTAATATTATATGTGATCTTGGAATAAAAATACATTTAAACTTAAAAAGGTATTTTTTCATAAAACTATTTTTCATCATGCTTTGCAGGATACTTATAAAATGAGTTTCTAACACTTATATAGATTGAATTTGGTAAAATGGATTCCATGTTTATAATTATAATGTTTAATATAATTTAATAAGGTCAAGTAAATTTTCAGTCATAATGAATAGTAAAAATAATAAAAATTCATCACCACGGTAAAAGGGTAAATCGTGTTAAACTAGGTTAAAACTAAGTGATAAGGTGACCATTTTTCATCTTAAATATTATTGGATGAATTTTTTTTACCCTTATCACATTATTCTTGATATTTATTTGTTTATAGGCCAATTTTATATGAAAATGACCTATATAACAATTTAAGCAAAGAAAAAGACATAATTCCACTCTCTTACATTTAAAAATCTATTATGTGTTCACAAAAGAAAAAAAGAAAGTTGTGAATGAATATTAATTTTTATTTTGATAATAATAAAATTATTTTAATTATGGTAATTTATTTATAATTTTAATTAATTATATAGTTACCTTAAACACTTACAAAACACTAACACAGTATTTATTTAATTGAAAGGAAAATAAAATTAATGATTTTAAAAATATTAAAATTAATATAATTTGAATGAAATATTGGGTTTAAAAGAAAAATAGATAATTATAACATAATTTGTGCAATTAAAAATAAAATATTCTAATTCTATCATTTTCTTGGTGTCTTTAAAGTCAAATTAAATGAATATTTCCAAAATTGACATTAATTATATTTTTTAATAGATAATATTTTATTAAATGATTTAAAAATAATAAAAATATCATATTTAGTAAATTTCATGTAATATGGTAGAAAATATCATCCATGGTACATTTATCAGTCATTTTGCATTTATGAAAACATTATTAGCCCTTTAAGAATGAAAAATGTGTTACCATAGTTATGGTTAAAACATGGTTTTGCGTGTTACATGTGTTTTTGTTAAAATTAATTTTGTTCACACATTTCATTTTTATTTGATAAATTGGATTTCATATTTATAATAAGTGGGTATAAATTTTCTAATAAGGCTCATTTTATTTTTATTCTAAAATTATATATTACCTAAGTAAAAAAACTAGTTACCATGGTAAAAAATAAAATTGTAAAAATGAGTAACCTTAGAAATAAAGGGAATAAAATGTTTAAAACATGTTTATTTTTTAGTTTCTGAGGTTTTTATTTACCTTATCTTCCATAAAATCAATTATTTATCAATTTTGTGGTCACTTGGATTGAGATTTACATCCCATTATTGAATTGTTTTGGGTATTTACAAAAATGTCACTCCTTCTCACTTATAAAAGGCTACCTCCTATAATATTTTATTCACACTTAAAAATCATTTTAATTATATCAAAATTCCTTTATTACTTCCCTTACCATTTCCTATATGCCATGGTTTTTTATAAAACCATTATATAAAGGCTTTTGGTTCAAATATAAAGAGGTTGTCTAAATAAGCGTATCATTTTTTAACTGAGCATTTTATTTTATTTCTTATCACACATACTTAAAATGTTATTCAACCGTAGTGATATTATAACACTAATATCTCCCATAAAAATATTTTATTATGTTAATTAAATAAACTACATCCAACTCCTCTTTCATCAAAATATAAATGAAACCATTGTTCGTGTGTACGACGGACTACCGCCTTACAAACCAATGTAATTTGTTTTCTATCATCACCTCTCATAGATATTTATGATTATGGATTTAATGTATATATATTATGTTAATGAAATATTTATTATTTTTTAAAATTAATATATCATATATTTTCTTACCTTTCCATTCAATAAAAAATGATAATGTTGTTCATGCTTACGTGTGGACTACCACCTCTAAGAAGCGATGTGATTCCTTTTCCATCACCACATAACATGGATGGTATATATAATTGTATTTAAAGAAATAATATGGTATTTAAGATATAATTATCACTTTTGAAATATTAACATTACTTATCTTATTTACATCATGAATGTTGAAAAATTGAAATGTTACTCATGTGTACGTATAACCTACCGTCTCCATGATTGTAATATAGTTCATTTTTCATAAACATATTTCATGGTTGGTTTTAAAAGTATAATTTAATTATAAAAATGATAATTATATCATTATTATTATTCTAGAGATAATTTATTAATGTATTCTTTCAACATATTTAACCTACCAAAGTCATTTTGGACATATGAACATAATATCATCAAAACATATGACATGAACTTAATTGATTAAGTGAATAAATATAACATAGTAATAAATAAAATAAAAGGAATAAAAACCTTAAATATTTTCTTAATCAATTAAATAATTAATATAATATTATTGTTCTGGAAGATAAAGTATGTGCATGATGAGTCGAACTCAAGGTAAGAGATTTCATTTCAATTTCCATTCATTTTTTATATGGTGTATATGTTGCTGCTTTTATATATTATATCATGAATACTTAATAATTCGAGGTATTTTAATTTATAATTAATTTTAATTCATTCAAAAGTATTCAATTAAAAATTTACCAAAGTGGTAGATTATTTGTGCTACAATCTCTTTTTCTGATATTGTTTATGTTCATATCTCCTTTGGGGGAAATCATATACAATTATTTTCTTTAACCACATATAATTTATTATCCTATTTTCATGAATTTGGTTTAAATTTTGGGTTTCCATTTCCTCTCTTATTTAATAAAGAAACATCAATAAGGTTGTTTATAAGTAATTGTGATCTTGTATATTCCTTTAGAACTGGAATATTTCTCTTTCCTGTCTATATTTTATTTGAAATATTTTACAGAATATTTTTACTATTCTAAAATAATTTATTAAATAAATTTCTACCAATTTTTGAATTTTTTACAAAATGTTTTAAAAATAATCTTTCTATAATTTTCTGAATAAGGTAAATTTTTTACTTTAATTACAAAAGTGTGAATAAAAGTTTTTATTTTAACTTATAAGGCATGAATAGAATTTACCACCATCATTAATGCTCAATGATTTAAAGATTAATTTTAAAAAAAATCAATATTATTTTCAATGAAATTTTTTTCTATAATATTTTGTAAATTTTTATATTTTAAATAAGTGATTTCAAGTTGAAAAGGATATTTCCACAATAAATATTCTATGTGATCTTTTAAATATGTTTTCATAAATTAAAACAACCTTTGATGTTACATATTGATTCTAAATTATATATATATGTCTCTAACATATCTACCTATCTCATTCTCCCATCCTTTGATGGGGTAATACATTATTAAGTTCATTTATTTAATTCCTTCATTATGAAATCTCCTTTTATTATGATATGATGAAATATTATGAAACCCATTTCTTTCCATGGAAAATTATTATATTTATAATTTATAATTTATTTACTTTTTTTAGAACACATGAGCATGTACATGTTATGATGGGTGCTCCCAGATAGTGCTCTAATACATTGGGTAATGTTTTTTCTCATGAGACATTATATATGGGATTAGGGAGTAAACCTAATACATTATGGGACTATGGAAATCATGTTATTTTTCCTAAAAAGTTGGACTTGTCTCATTTTTATGTCATGTTATATGTTTTTTCCACATTTAATATGATGTTATGATCTTATGATACCATGTTCTTTATGTTATTCTTCTATTTTATTACTCATGATACTTATCTTTTATTATATCAAGTTATACCTTTGACTCGCATTTTATGTTTCCATATCATGATTATTCCCTTATTGGTATTTTTATGACACCCATTTCTTTTATGTATTACCCAAGTTATCCTATGAAATTTTAAGAGCACAAATATATTTATGATATCATTATGGAGAATAAAATAAGGATGTCATTTTTTTAGTTTCCTTTTGATATATTATAAACCTAGTCTTCCAAATACACTAGGCCTCATGATCTTTGGGTTGAAATTATGGGATGTTTATATTAAAAATAATTTAATAATATGTGTAAAAGTATTGGGTTTCTATAGCTATTTTGTCATTAAATATTGTCTTGACATGCATCTCATATCCCCATACACAGATGTGAGATGGACCGAGTTTCTTTCCATTCCATAACTCATATGGAATCTCATTTTTCAATTTAGTTAAAACTCAAGTTGGATACCATAACTCATATGTAATATCATATTTCACTATAGTTAACACTCAGTTTAGTGTATGTGTTGATTTATGCAGTGCATATCCCTAAAAGTATAAAGGTAAAGTTTCATGACACGTCATTTATCTGAACATGTTGAGTAAGATTAAATTATTACTTTCACTTACACCATTAAATTGATGTGTACAAGGAAGAGTGAGTTGTTAGGTTACTCAAAACTCCTTCAAGTGATTTATGAATAATTGGTTAAGATTTTTTTTCACAACCTGAGTGAAGTTTCTTAATCTTCTTACCAAACTGATTCTCTACTTCATTATGATATTTCTTAAATATGTTAAAGTAATCCTACTAATACCTCATTAAGTAGACATAACATTATCTAATAACTTAATCAGTAAAATTAATGATGTAATAATGCTCATATATTTCCTATAATAGAAATATACCACATACATTAGTATGAATCAATTCCAGAAGTTCAATATATCTTTATACTTTCCCACTGTAATGTATTTTGATCATATTTCCCTATAAACAAGAATAACATACATACAAGGTATTAAACTCAATAGAGTTAAAATATAATTATTAATATAAATTATTCAAATTCTTTTCATTTATATAAAAATTACTAAAGTTCCATAGATGAGTATGGTATGAGTATTTCTCCCAAGATTTTTCATTAATTTCTAAAACTAGTTTTTCAACTCCATGTATAAGTCATTATTAAAATGTGGCATACCATAACATATTACATTATAATAAAAGAAACAATATTTATTTCCAAACTCTAAATAAAATACCAGTGTCTAGACTTGGTACTAATATAATGTTTTGTTAATTTAAGGTATATAATAACACTTATTCGATATAATAATTAAACTACTAAATAAAGTAAGATAATAATTCCTAACTACCAATACTGATAGTCTTGCACCATTTACTACCTTGAGATCCACCACACCATTTTCAATCATATTAAATATACTTGGTTATTGTATTTGAATATAAATATTTTATACATACGTTGTATCCAATATCCAACTTGTGTAAATTGATAGATTTCATTCAATGAAAAATGCACCAAAAATAAAAGCATTGCCTTGTTTCTTCTTCCTGGATATGAAGTTCTACATTAATTGGTCTTTCTTACCATATAAAAATCAAATATATTCATTCTCATTAATATACCTCTTTTTATTTGGATTTATAGAGGGAAATTTTATTATTTCCTTAATCTTAGGTTTAGTCATTGATATATTTGTCTTGTTCTTCCTTTTCTTATTCACTATAAGGACTAAAGTGTTAGAGTTATTTATATCCTTATTTGATTAGTAAACTATTCCCAATATATCATAAAGTGACTTATTCATATTTTTAATGTCACATTTAAGGATGAAGTCTGAGAATTTAGGTCGTAAAGATTCAAGTATAATATTTTTTTTCAAGTTCATGGTTCAACTTAAACCATATGGACTCTCATCACCCAATGTACTCTATCATCTTGAGCACTAGATGTACTACTTTATTCCCATTTTAACAACCCTGGTAACGTTAGAATAAATAATTTTTAGGTCTTAATAATATTAATTAGTAAAATTTTAAAGATTTATATTCATTTCAATAATATTAGGTAATTTTTCATATATAAGGAAAAAATATTTATTTCTAACCAAATTGGATTTTCATGCATTATATGGTTTTATTTAAAAATTTAATTTTAAAATTATAGAATTTTAAATTTAAAAAATTAATTTTATTTTTTAAATCATCATGTAAAAATTATCTTAGGATTAATTTGTGATAATTTTCTAAAAAGATTTGTTTTTAATGAATAGTAAAAAATACTGATTGTTATTGAAAAAATGTATTTTCTTTTCAATTAATTAAAAAGTAAAATTATATTTTGGATTAGTTTTAAAATTTAATTAGTTATTTTTTAATCAAAATAATAAAATTTTGGTTTTTGAAATTAATTTTATACTTGAATTTAGTATAAAAACATTTAATACTTAAAAGGACATTTTTCTGAAAAACTATTTTTCATCATGTTTTGTTAGTTTAATTTTAAATTATATAATACCACTTAATTTTTTCTAATAATGAAAAATAGATTCCATATTTTGAATAATTGGGTCAAAATTTTATAAATATGTACCTTTTATTTTTAGACTTCATGAATAATAACTTTAGTAATTTTGTTACTATGGTTAATGGTAAATTGCTTAATTAAAGGTTAAAAAAATATGATAAGGACTAAAAATAACCCTAAAACTAGACCTAATATAATTTTATGAGTTATTTTCAGAAATTTCTATCCAATTATCTAAAATATGGAAACTTAGTGTGATATTTCATTGATTTTGACCTTTATAATATTTAAGTGAATATAAAGCCAAAAATGTTACGCTCTTGATTTTAATAACTATAATGTTTTTAAAATAGGGATAATTGTAGGATATGTTCAGTTATAAATATTTATTTTTAAATATAAATAAATTTTTTATCATGGTAATTTATTTATAATTTTTAGTGAATAAATAATTAACTTAAAACCTTACCCAGTGCTGATGTAGTAATTATTCAATTAATAGAAAAATAAAATAAATGGTTTTAAAAATATTAAAAGTGATATAAATTGAAATAATTATTGTGTCACAATAATTATGTAAATAAATATATCATATTAGGGATGTTTTAATTCAATATTTTCTAATTTCATATTTTTCTTGGAGTCTTTAAAGTCAAATTAATGGAATAGATTCAAAATTGACATTAATGATATATTATATTAAATAATATTTTATTAAATATTTTAAAATTTATAAAAAACATATATTCAACCAATTTATTGGGATAAGTTTTAAAATATCAATTATGGTCCATTTATGGTCCACTTTGTCTTTATAGTAACTATATTGACCCCAAAATAGTAAAAACTTTGTTATCGCTATAATTGTTAAGAAGGGTTAAAATAAGTTAAAACAAAGATATAAGGGTAAAAACCTAATCTAAAATTATCCAAATTTTATTTTATGAGAGTATTTAAAATCATACTCATCTTATATTTTAATATTATCAATTTGGATTCATTAACTTTTAAATTAATTTAAATTAATTTAATATTTTCATAAATTCCAAGAGTCCCCTCCCATCTCTTATAAAAGGTTTCCTACTCTACTCATTTATTCACACTTAAAAATAATTATGGTTCACCCAAAACCTATCAATATACTTTCCTTACATACCTCCATATTTTTAAGGGATATTTTTTATTGTAAAACTTACCTAGGAAATATTTTGGTGTAAACCTTGAGAGGGTGTCTGGAGAAGTGGTATAGTTCTTAACTAAGTGTTTTGTTTTATTTCTTATTAAACATCTTTAAATTTTATTAAAACATGATAATATAATAACATAAGTATTTAAATTATAATAATAAGTTATTTTGTTAATTTTATAACGTACATCAAACTCCTCTTTCATCAAATGGGAAACGAAACCATCGTTCGTGTGTACGGAGGACAACCACCTCGCGAACCGATGTAATTAATTTTCAATCATCGCCTCTCACAACTATTTAAGATGATGTATTTAATGTATATATATTATATTCATGAAATATTTATCATTTTTAAGAATTAATATTTCATCTATTTTTTAAAAAAATTATTCACTGGAAAATGATAATGTCGTTCGTGCATATGTGTGGACTACAGCCTCCATGAATAGATGTGATTCGGTTTTCATCCCCAACTCACATGTATGATATATATAAATATATTTAAATAAATAATATTATATTTATGATATTATTATCATCATTTAAATATAAAATAATACTTACCTTCTTTCCATAATGATTGTTAAGAAATGAAAATGTTATTCATGCATGTGTACGGTATACCATCTCTATGATTGTAACATTGTTCTTTTTTCATAAATATATTTAATGATTGGTTTTAAAAGTATAATTTAAGCATTTAAATGATAATTATTTAATTATTATTATTTTATATATGGTAAAATAATGTACTTTTTTACCATATTCGACCTACCAGAGTCATTTTTAACTTATGAATCAAATATCATAAAAAAAATTGATGTGAATTTAATTGTTTAAATAATAAAATAGAGCATCGTAAGAGATAAAATAAAAAGAAATAATAAACATTAAAAAGTTTCTTAAGTAATTAAATAATTTACATAATTTTATTATTCATAAATATATATAATATATGTGATGAGTCGAACTCAAGGTAAGGGGCTTTCTTTCAAAAATAATCTTTAAAAGGTTCCCTTCCAACTCTTTTTCTTTCATGTCCATATTATAAAAATTATTTTGTAGATGTATTTATATGGACATAATAGGATTATAAGGGAAATTTTATATCACTTTTTACATTCTTTTAAAGGTTTCAAAAATGAATCTTTTTATGTATTTTATACGAAACATGTTGACTTTCTTTACAAAAGACAAAAGGAAGGTTATATTTTATTTTAACACATATGGCGACTAAAAATTTTACCAAAAAAATAATTGTTATTTGATATTATAATTCCTTTATAAGATTCCATGTTTTCTTTAAATAAAAACCCTACATGTCTGAGTTTTAGTTATTTTCAAAAAGGTTTTTAAAATTAAATGGATATTTTAATATCCAAAAATGTTTTATTATGGGTGAAAAGAATATTTTTATGATTTTAATGATGAAAATGAATGATCCCATGTTTTATGATTATGTAATGGTTCTTGGGAATTATTTATGATTATGGGTGGTTCCATTATAAACCAAGTATGGGTGATTCTTTAATAAATCAAAGACTTTTGGTTATATTATTAACCAAGTATAGGTGGTTCTGTAACAAAATAAGGATGGGTGGGTCTATGATATCCTTATAATGCATTAGGTATGGAATTCAACTGTATGGTTATTCCATTAGTAAGAGTGATATGGAAAATTATTCCCCACATTACCTATATTTTTTATCTAGGATTTCTATGTTTTTTTATTTAAATATTATGATTTCTCAAGGTAAGATAATGATCTTTTGTTTAAAGTAAAGTATATGCTACTTTTAAAGGGTGAAAAGTATAACTTTTTGAAAAAGTTTTTATGAGTTTTTCATGACTGTAAACAAATATTTATGAGTTTTATTTTACCCTTAATATTTTTTATGATATTTTTTAATAAAATATTTGGGAAAATAAGTTGATTTTGTGGGTAATAAAAAAATTATTTTGAACCCCAAAGTTTATTTTGAAAATTGTGAGTCTTTATAGGCTAGCGTGTTTATTTATTTCTTCATTTTTACATACCTTACTGGTATTTTTGTACTCATCCCAAGTTTTAAAAAAATAATAGGGTTTAAGGATGGTTAAGGAAAAATAATAATTCAAGTTGAAATTCATGAAGATTTTTCATGGAAAGATATTTTGTTTCATTTTAAAAGTTTTACACTATGGGAAAATGAATATTGATTAGAAGCATCCAGTTTATAAAATATATTTTTGTTATGTATGATTTATTACCTAATTCTCTAAAACTATAATCTATAAATATCCTTGGGTGTGTTATAAAATTAAATCTTGACTAAAAAATCAAGATTATGTGATGTTTAAGGTCAAGTCATTACATTTGGTATCAGAGGAAAGGTCTAGATAACTTTAGAGATTGTGATATTTTCATGTGAGGCTAACTTAAGATCTATGGATACCATCATGGTATTATGAGTTTACATTTGATCATAATTTCAAATTCATAGACACCCCTTTGAGGTTTTAAGTGATGATATTTTAATATGATTAATGATATTTTGAATATGTTCATATTTTTTTGTAATTTTATAGGAATTATATTGATATAGTTTTAAAAAAAAGATAATACACCACATCTGACAAGGTTGTGGGGGTAGAACCCATAACCAAAGGGTGATAAAGGTGCATCACCTATCACTATCCTATGTGATGTCCTGTTTAGTATTAAATTTTTTTTATACTTAAACAATTTGATATATAATTATTAAGTTGATTTTTGGAACATAATTTTTATATTGTAAATGTAAATTAAATTGAAAAGTTATTTGGGGATTAAGTGAATAATTTTATCTAGGAATAAGTTCAATATTTTAGGAACCTTATATTATTAAGGTAAATATAATATTATGGGATTGTATTTGACTAATAAAGGTTGAATTATATTTTTTAATTATATATGTGTATTTATGGTTATTCAAGTTATTGATGAAAATTATTATAATGTCTTGGAGATTATATAACTATGTAATATACATTTTTTCTATGAGACTTTAAGATTGATTGATGTTATTTGAATATAAATGTAAAATTTATCTTGAAAGAATATGTGATGAAATCTTTCTAATATTTGGGTTTCAATCTCATTCAAGAATATTTTGAATAATTTTAAGGATAATTATGTGTAAAATGAATTATTTTGAGCTTTGGGTATTGGATTTGAATTTTGGATATTGATATATTATTTTTAATATGAAGGTTTATTCTTTTTTTTTGAATTATCTTAACTTATGTTAACCATTTTAGTTTTTCTTAATATATAAATATAATAGGAATATATTTTGATCCTTTTGTGGAATTATGTGATCCATTAGAATTTTATTTCAGTTATAAAATCATAAAAAAATTATCTTGAATGCTAAAATTTTGGATAAAGAGATGAGATTATGGTAGAAATGGAGTTTCCTGATGATCGTATTTTTCATGAAAACAAGCATAAGAAAAGGTATAGTTGGTAAAAAATATAGTGACGTCCATTAAATAAATATATTGGTAAAAATTTAAGTTCTAATATTGTGATACATGTGGTAAAAAGCACCCTAAGGAATGCCTTATGAAATCTAGGAAATGATTTCGATATGATAACTTTAGGATTAAGTCTCGTGATTTCAAAGAAAATTATCTTAGAAGTGATAATACCAATAATGAGAAGCCAACTATGAGATTTTTTAATTGAAATGAGTTGGGAAATTATACTAAGTTATGTCCAAAGTTAGTCACTTGGGGTAGAAATCATCAATACCAGAAGAAAAAGTGTGTGGAAATTCTTTTTCTACTACTATGGTTAATGTTGGGTCATAAAATAAAGTTGTGAAATATATATTACTTATTTATTAAAATTATTACAATACCCTATTTGACTCTAGATCATCACATTATTTCTTTTATAAAAAATTTTCAAGTAAATTGGGAATATCACCTCATGAAAGTAATAACTTTTAGTTAAAATTCTATGTGGAAATATTAAAGTAGTCAATATTTATAGGAATATTCCTATTGTTATCGATATAATTCTCTTCCCTACAAATATGGTTAAACTATCTATAGTAGAGTTTGATATTATTTTGGGGATAGATTATATTTCAGTTTAACATACTAAGATAGATCGTAGAGTTATGAAAGTTTTATTCAATAATTTCATACCATTGATAACCTACCAAGAAGCTGAGAAATTTATTAGAAATGGCAGTGAAATTTACTTAGATCATGATATTAAAAAAGAATGAAATTTTTTATATTATAGATGTCGCATTAGTGATTGAATATATGGATTTTTTTCCTATTGATTTACCTAGTGTTATTTCTGATCTATAGGTTGAGTTTATTATTGAATTAGTACCTGATTCTAAGCCTATTTAAAATTCCAATTAAAAATTGATCTAGTGGAACATTTTTAATTGAAAATTAAATTTTTGGATTTTCTAGAAAAAGTTTTCACTCATCCTATCACTTAACCAAGGGGTACTCCTATTATGTTTATTAAGATGAAAGATGGTTTCATGAGGCTTTTCATTGATTATAGATATTTTAGTAGAATGACTGTTAAGAATAAGTACTCTTTTCCTCATATCAATAATTTATTTGATCTACTGAATGGAGAAAATTATTTTTCAAATTTTTATCTCTGGTTGGGGTATCATCAATTAAAGGTGAAGGAGGAAGATAATCTGAATATAGTGTTTCAAACTAAATTTAGGAATTATGATTTTATATTTATTCCCTTTGGGTTGTCTATTATACCAGATGTATTTATGAATATGGATAAAACTAATCAAGGATTATGATTTCATGATCTATTACCATACTGGAAAAGTAAAAAATTAGTTGATGATTTGAATAAAAAATAACATGCATTATTAACCATGATATATTTGGAACATGACCCTTTGGTTAGAGATTTGATGAATTTTGTCCTTAAAATTGTGCATGTAGGAACTTCCTCTATTTTGTTTCAGGTTTTAGTACAATCATATCCATCAGAAAGAATTAAGTATTCCCATAATGAATATCATGAGTTATAAGAAAAGCTATAATTGGTGAAGAATGGTAATTTTCCTAAATTGAATATTGCAAAAAATGTTTTTTATATTTCAAAATATATTATGTGTCTCGTGCGACTCCCGGTTAAAGAGATAATTGTTGAGTAGAGCTCTTGGTTCCCTATTTTAACTCCTAATTAAAGAGATAATTATTTAGTGAAGATCATGGTTCCCTATTTCCCATTCATCCTAACATTAATAAGATATATAGAGAACTGTAGGAGTATTACTAGTGGGATGGAATGAAAAGTGATATTGTTGACTTTACCATGAAATGTTTGACTTTTCAGTGGGTTAAATAATAATTATAATTAATTAATGGGATTATTAAACCTTTTATAGTACTGGAGTGAAAATGGTAAAATATATCCATGGATTTCATAGTGTGATTACCAAATACATCTCAAGGTAATAATGCGATTTGGGTTATTATTGGTCGATTAACTAAATCTTCACATTTCCTTCCCATTAGAGATGATATCTATTTAGATCATATTTATCGACTATATATCAAGGAGATATTTAGGTTACATAGATTTTATCTCTCTATTGTCTCTGACCATGATCCTAGATTCACTAAAAAGTTTGTAAAGGACTTCAAAATTCATTGGGCATGAAATTAAATTTTAGTACAGCCTTTCATCCTTAGTCTGGTGGATAGTATGAGTGGACAATTCAGTCATTGAATGACATGCTTCATTCTTATTCAATGTATTACAATAGAAGTTTGGATCAACATATTTCATTAGTTGAGTTTTCTTATAATAATAGTTTTAATTCCGGTATATATATGGAACCTTTTGAGGTATTATATGGAAAGTGGTGTCGGAATCCAGATTTTTAGGATGATGTTGGAGAAATGGAGCTGATGGGAATAGAGTTGGTAGAGGAAATGGCTGAGAAGGTGAATATGATTCAGTGGTACATGAGAACGCCTCAGAGTAAGATACAAAATTTATGAAAAATAATCAAAGAAAATATATTTCTTTTGAGGTAGGTGACTGTGTTTTTTTTAAAGAATCTCTATGGAAAAATGTTATGCGTTTTGAAAAAAAAGGTAATTTAATACCACAATTCATTGGACCATATGAAATCCTATAGAAATTTGGTTCAATTTCCTTCCAATTGTATTTTCCTCTGAGTCTATCCTAGGTATATAATGTATTTCATGTTTCAATGTTAAGTATATATGTGTTGGATTCATCTCATGTTTTGAGCCCCGTAATAGTTCAGTTGGAAGAGAACCTTTCTTATGAGGAACAACCTATTAAGATTATTTACCATAGAGAGAAAATGTTTTAAAACAATATGATTCATAAAGTTAAGGTATTTCATAAAAACCATATAGTTTAAGAAGCAACATGGGAATCTAAAAATGATATGAGGGGAAGATATCTCCACTTTTTAATAAGTGAATAAAATTGCAAGGATGTAGTTTTTAAAAGGTGGGAAGAATGTAACAACTCATATAATATTAGAATAAATCATTTTCATGTCTTATTAATATTCATTAGTTATATTTTATAGATTTATATTCATTATAATAATATTAGGTAATTTTTTAGTCAAAAGGAAAAGGATTTATTTCTAACCAATTTGGATTCTAATGGATTATATGATTTTATTTAAAATATTTATTTATAAGTTATATAATTATAATTTGAAAAAAAATAACTTTATTTTTTAATTCATCATGTAAAAATTATCTTAAAATATTAATTTTTGATAATTTTCTGAAAAGATCGATTTTTGAATGAATAGTGAACAATACTAATTTTTATCAAAAACTATATTTTCTTTTCAATTATATACAAAGTAAAATTCTATTTTGGATTAGTTTTAAAATTTAAATAGTTATTTTTGATTTAAAATAATCTAATAATTTTTTTTAAAATTAATATTATACATGAATTTAGTATAAAAACATTTTATACTTAAAAATGTCATTTTTCTAAAAATTTGTGTTTTATCACATTTTTCATGTTTAATTTTAAATTAAATTCTATCACATATGTGTTTTTAAAGTTTAAAAATGGATTCTATATTTATAATTAGAGGTTCTAAATTTGGTATATATGCCTCTTTTATTTTTTGAAAATATGAATAGTAACTTTAGTAATTTTGTTACCATGGTAAATCGTAAATCAAGTAATTAAGAATTAAGAATAATATAATAAGGACTAAAAATAACCCTAACACTAGAATGTTTCCTATTATAAAATTTTTCTTTATAAATTTTCATCCAATTCTCACAACTTTGTGCCATATTTCATTGATTTTGACCTTTATAATATTTAAGCGAATATAAAGCAAAAAAAGTTACCTTCTTTCTTTTAATAACTATAATATTTCTAAAATAAGGATAAACTGGGGATATTTTTGTTTCTAAATATTTTTTTGAAAAATAAATAAATTTTATTATCATGTTAATTTACTTATAATTTTTAGTGAATAAATAACTACCTTAAAATCCTATGCAATGTTGATGTAGTAATTATTAAATTAATAGAAAAATAAAATAAATGATTTTAAAAATATCAAAAGTAATATAAATTGAATTAATTATTGAGTTCTATGATTTTTTTAGATAAATATAATATATTTTGGATCTTTTAAATTATTATATTAGAATTCTATTTTTTTGGAGTCTTTAAAGTCAAGTTAAAGGAATAGTTTCGAAATTTATGTTAATGATATTTTATAATAAATAATATTTTATTAAATAATTTAAATTATTAAAAATACTATATTTATAAAATATATTGGTATAAGGTTCAAAATATTAATCATGGTCCATTTAATGGCAAAATTTTCTTTTATAGTAACTATATTTACCGCTAAAGTGTAAAAACTTTGTTATCGCGCTAATTGTCAAAAAGGGTTAAAGTAAGTTAAAGAAAGGTTATAAGGGTAAAAACTAATCTAAAATCACCAAAATTTTATTTTCTAAGATTAATTTGACTCATAATAATCTAATATTTTAATATTATCAGTTTTTTCCCATTTTAAATTGAAAATTAATTCATATTAATTTAATATTTTAAGAAATTTCAAGAGTTCCCCACCCCTCTCTATAAAAGGGAACCTCATATAATATTTTATTAACACTTTAAAATCATTTTGGTTATGCTAAAACATACCCAAATACATTCATTATATCCCTACCCCCACATCTTATAGGCCTTGGTTTGATCAGAAAACCAACCTAGGAATGCTTTTGGTGTAAACCTTAAGAGGGTTTCTGAAGAAGATGTATTGTTCTTAACCAAGAATTTTGTTTTATTTCTTCTTATGCCTCCTTAAAATCTTATTCAACTATTATGATATTTTAACATTAGTATCTCATATATAATTTTATTTAATTATGTTAATTTTATAACCTACATCCATCTTATTTCCCATTAAATGGTAAATGAAACCATCATTCGTGTGTACTGTGGATTACCACCTCGGGAACTGATGTAATTCGTTTTCCATCATCCCCTATCAAAAATATTTATTATTATGGATTTATTGTATATATATATATATGATATTAATGACATATTTATCTTTCTGTATAAGTAATATATCATCTATTTTCTTGACTTTTTTATTCACTATAAAATGATAACATAGATGATAAATATAAGTATATTTAATGAAATAATATGATATTTATGATATTATTTTCATTATGAAATGTTAAAATAATACTTACCTTATTTCCATTATGATCATTGAAAAATGTAAATGTTACTCATGCGTGTGTATGACCTACCATCTCCATGATTGTAACATAGTTCATTTTTCATAACAATCATTCATTGTTAGTTTTAAAATTATAATTTATGTATAAAAATGATAATTATTTCAATATTATTATTTTGGATATGATGAAATAATGACCTCTTTAACCATAATCAACACACCAAATTCGTTTTGGACTTATAAACAAAATATCTTTAAAACATATGACCTAAATTTAATTGATTAAATAATTAAATATATCAAGGTAAGAGATAAAATAAAAAGGAATAATAAACTTGAAAATTGTTCTTAATGTAACGCCTTAGAAATTCTAATCTTATTGTTATTTTAATAAATTATTTTTTAATGATTTATTTAATAATTAAAACAAAATAAATTTCAATTTAACATGAACTCAAATTTTTTCCTTAATAAAATTTTGTTTTTCTTATAAATTTATATAAAATATTAAATTTGTTTTATTTTGGAATATGTAAGCATATATTTATTCTTTTATATTATTTATAATTTAAAACTAACTAATTAATTATTTAATACACTCTTTTTTGAAATTATATGATTTATTTTCTTAAAACAAGATATAATAATTTATTGAAAAATAGTATTACTATTCTTTAAATGAATGTATTCATACAATAAGTTGTATCTTAAAAATTATTGATCAAATATGTTAATTGGTCCTTTTTTTCATTAAATAAATTGTAATTCATTTTAATTATTTAGAAGAATATTTACTATTACCCTCTTTTTAAATTATATCCTTGTATTAATAAAAATAAACATAATTAAAATTGAAATGATTATGAATTTTTAGCTTCCAAAGTGTTATAATATTACCAATAAATAACTTATGGTTTTCAAATTTATAATAATTGTAAGTTGTAATTACTATTTTTTATGAAAAATAAAAATTATATTATTATACTAATAATATTTAATAATGATTATTTGTATTAAACTCTTATTAAAAATATTTATGGTTTTTTAGGACTCTATTTTAACAGGTAATCATTTCAAATTTATGAAGATCTTCATAAAATAAAAATGATAGTATAAGTTGATGAAAAAAATTACACAATTATACTCTTTAATTTTAACTCACTTAAGTACTTAAGTAGTTCTTACTTTGTATAAAAAAATTAGGCAACCCTCTAAGCAGGGTTGGGGACCCTTAAACACATTATGGAACCCAAAAGGGTCGACCATGTGGATTGGTAAACCCAAAAACATTCTGAGTATCAGAAAAGGACCAGGCTACCTCATATAAGGCATATCCTAGGTAGATACCATGTGAGAAAAGGTAATCCAATCCACGGCCCAAGCCATGCATAGGTAGGTCTAAGCCTATGGAGGCTCGTGTATAAGGCACTTTTTTTATTCTACCATACTAATTTCATGAATTGGCTTATATACAAGTGTCCATTTGTTCCTTGTTTCAATGTGAGATCTATAAAACTTGGTTATTGTTCAACGTATTAAACCACAACCATTGGATTGAATAAATCTGAATGTATGATCATCCTCCTAAGTTATCCTCTCCTACCCAGTCATCTTCTTCCTCGAGGCTCCATTTTGCGATTGTGTGTCGATCCTTGTCCCATAATTCAGTTGAACCCCTTGTAGTGCATCTCTTCCCAAGCATGCTAGACCAGCTGTTGTTGTCATCATCCTCTCTTTACAAATCGAATCGTCCTATCCATTTCCTTCCAATATAAGGAAATGATATCACAGAATACCTACCCTCAGTACCCTATTTTTTATATCTTCTTCTTAGGCATTGAATCCATATGTTCAACCTAATTTTCCCACACCAAACCCCATTTTCCAATGTCATGCTTTTCTTCCCATGGAAGCTTGGTGAGGACAATTTATTTGGTTAGATGAATTTATTTTGAAACACAAATTTTTTTAGTTTCCATTAGCTAATTAAAATGAGTGTATATGTAAATATATATACATATATATATATATCCATTATAAACCTATTTGAATATTGAACACCTGAGAGTCTTTAATTTGTAGATTATAGGTGTATTATTTTTCGTTTAACGGACCCACTAGCTTCCACTTAAAGACACTATCAAAACCTAAGAACATATATATATTCCTTTACTTTATTGGGAAGACCCGTTCAATTTGTTTTAAGAATAACTCATGCTTGATCCAAGCTGAAACCCTCTCTTTTCTCCTACCTTTCATTTGGTTCAAGTAGAAGGCCACTACCTTCATCTCATCCAAACACACCAAGCAGTAAGAAGAAACCATTTTGGTTTTCCATAAAATATTTAATGGGACTTATATTTATTTAAAAAAAATATTTATGTATAAATTAATTTCAAATTTAAGTTTATATATTCATATGTTTTGAAACTTAAAGTTTATTAATTTCAAGTCTTCCATTGGTAAAATTATTTTCATACTTATGTTTAAGTAATTAAAGGTGTATATGTATTATATTATTTTCCAAAACTTCCAAGTTCATATTCTTCATGTATGTGTTTATATATATATAATATTTATAAAATTCAATTTTTTATATGTATTACATAATTTTTGAGTATTCTAATTATGAATGGCAGTGTTTTAAATTTATGTAAGGGGATTTTATTTATGCATGTATAATTTCATTTTAAGAAATTATAAAAAATTATGGAATTCACTTAAACCCATTTATATTTTTTGTATTGGGGTTCCTATAATTATTATATATGTTTATATACATATATAAATGTATATATATATACACATTTGGCTATTATTGTATTATTTTAATGAATGATCAATTCAATTCAAATAATGAATCTTACTCAATTTCATATTTCCAAGTTGAGAAAGAATGAAATGGTTATTTTAAAAATGTTACTTTTATAATTTTATGTGTGTTATATGATTTTTTTGGATTATGATTATTTTAAAAAATAAAAATGATATATCTATTATTTTGTGCAAATATCAATTTACAATTGCTATTATTTTATGTGAAGGGTTTATGAATTTACACCATTATTTTTTGAATAAAATCATCATGTTTTGAATAAGGTAAATGGCTATATAATATTCTTATTATAAGGATGTGTTTTAAAAGTTAAATTTTACACATTTTATGTCCTTTTTCAATAAAATATACCTCATGAGTTTATGAAGGAAGTTTTAATTAAATAGATTACAATTAAGAATCCATGTAATTATAAAAAGTCTAAATATCATGATATTTGGTTGTACCAAGTCTAATAATTGATTTCCTAATAAAGTAAATATATATTTTTATATAAATATAATTGTGTATATATTTAATATATTTTTATATTTTTAAAGATGAAAATATATGATATATATATGTTTGTGTGTAAGGGAAAATCAAAATTTTTTTATAAAAATATGGCACTTAGACATTGTTAAAATGAAAGGGGGTTGGGGAGTGAACCCATTACCAAGGAAAGTAGATAGGACCAGACAGCCTCCAATGTTTTAATTTCCCCCATTATTTTTTTTTCAAAAGACTTCTTAAGATTTTTTGAAAAATCACTGGATTATTTTAAAGCATTTTAAAAAGCATATGTATTTTCAAAATAGTATTATAATGTTTTCAAAAAGTTTAAGTATTTTCAAAGGATTTTTAGAATTTTAGAAAGTGTAAGTGTTTTCAAAAAAGTATTATAAAATTTTCAAAGGCATAATTATTTTCAAAGGCATTTTCAAAATAATGTTTTCAAAGGGTTTTTAAATAATTTTTCAAAAGGCTGTTATATTTTGAAAAGTTTTTTCAAAATTATGATTTCAAAATTATAAGTATTTTAAAAGTGTTTCCAAAGTTATTTACTAAATTATTTTAAAAATCATTTTAAAAAAGTATTTTAAAAAAGAATAAGTTTTTTCAATAAGTTTTTTCATTGATTTTTAAAAAAACCATTATTGGTAAATTTTTCTCACTCAATGTTTTTATAAAATGTTTTCAGGATTATTTATAGGTTTCATGAAGTTTAGCTTAAATAAGGAGATAGCATGAGAAGAGTTAAATCGGTTCATTTTTATTCATTGTTTTAACTTTGATAATGTGTAATAATGGTCCTTGTCCTCCAAATCCTAGAACGGAAAAGATCCTCATATTTAAATGACTATATATTTTTTCAGTTACTTTTTATATAAAAAAATATACATCATTTTTTGTACCAGTTATGAAAGTGCAGTTCTGGGTCCTCACACTTAAGAAAGTAAATAATTAACATAAAATTATTATTCATGAAGATAAAGAACATATGTGATGAGTCAGAAACAATGTATGTGAATTTATTTTAAAAATACTCTTTTAATGTTTTCCTTCAAGATCTTTCTCATCCATATCCATATTCTTAAAACTATTTAATAGAGGTATTTATATGGACATAAAATAATTATAAATTAAATTTTATGTCACTTTTTACTTTCATTAAAAGGTTTTAAAAAGGAATCCATTATGTATTTTATACGTAATTTTTTGACTTTCTTAATAAAATAAAAAATGAATATTATATTTTAACATATATGGTGACAATAACTTTTCACATCATATAACTATTTTTTTATATTTTAATTCCTTTATAAGATTATATGTTTTCCTTAAATAAAAACCTTTAATACCTATGTTCTATAACTTTTCAAAAAGTATTTTAAAATGAAATTCATATTTCGATAACCATAAATATTTTATTATGGGTGAAAAGAATATTTTTATGAGTGTAATGATGAAAATGAAATATTTCATGTTTTATGATTATGTAATGGTTCTTTTGTATTGATTATAATTGTTTTTAGTTATTTTATAAACCAATTATTGGTGGTTCCATTATAAACTGAGGATATGTGGTTAAGTTATTAGCCAAGGATGGATGGTTCCATTATAAACCAAGGTTGGGTAAGTCTGTGATAGCCCTCTAATGAATTAGGTATCAAAGTAGACCATATATTTATTCCATTTGTAAGAGTGATATGAAAAATTATATCTCAAGTTACATACATGTTTTCTATATTCTTTCTATAGGTTTTTACAGAAATTTTATGATTTATCAAGGTAATATAATGATCTTATGTTTAAAGGAAATTATATGCTAATTTTTAAGGATGAAAAGTATAAATTTGTGAAAAGGTTTTTATGAGTTTATCATGACTAAAAATAAAAATTTATAATTTTTTTCCTTAAATATTTATTATAAAAAAAATTGATATTATTTTGGAATAAGAGCTGATTTCATGGGTAAGCGAATTATATTTTGAACCTCAAAGTTTATTTTGAAATTTAATGTTTTTGTAAGTATTAATGGACTAAAGGGTTTCTTTATTTATTCATTTTTATATAACTTATTAATATTTTTGTGCCCATCCCACATTTTAAAAAAATCATAGGGTTTAAGGATGGGTAAGGAAAAGGAAGAAATCAAGTTGAATGTCATGAATATTTTTCATGAAAATAAAACAGGATTATTTTAAAAAAATTATATTATGGGAAAAATGTATAGTGATCAAAAGTGTTCAATATTGTAATAGTGGGTTCCCTAGACCTAACTTGAATAGCACTGTTTGATTACCATATCATGTATATAGTGAGTTAGGCATGATGAATTCTTACCATAACAGTGTTGATATTTCTACTTCCATTATTTTCATCGTAATTTCAATAGATTATTTTTTATATCAAAAGGTTATAATAGTTCCTAGTCTATAATGAAAACCTAGATATATTGTGAAAGTAATCATAAAAATATATCCTATGGTCTAAATACAGTATACTTACTAGAAGGAGATTATTTTTGATTATCAGGTGATAGGGGATCATAAGCATTGAGATTTCTTCTCATGAAATTATCACTTAGTGATCTTGAGATGATGAGATCATGAGGACTGACCCATCAATAGGAACACCACATGTTCCAGGTTCCATTGGTAGAATCTTCTACTAGTCTGTGAATAGTATTAACTACTATCGAGATATAGGCCAAGGGGTCACATATTTAGCATATTCAAAAGTTGTCCTTATTTTGACAAATAGGAGTATAAGTCATGGTGGGTCCCACCGTGGGGTCTAGGATATGTATAAGAATATATGATCTCTAAGGAATAAATAAATTAATATTATTCTAGTTTAGAATAATTTGTATTTAGTTTATTTATTAAATCCATTTACAAGAATTAAATTAAATACATGGTAAAATATTATTAGAATGAATATTATTTTAATATTCAAGGTTTTTTTAATATTTATGGGACATATGAGTAAATTTAATGACTTGGTTTTATCATGTAATATATTTATTATATTACTGGTAAGTGATAAAAATATAAATGATGTTTATGACCCAGTTAGTTTGTCATAAGATGTTGTTTAAGACATATATATAGTGTAATAAATATTTGGGGTTCATGAATCCTTTTTTGAGTAATTTTATTAAATAACTATATAAGTGAGGGGAGGCTTTCATGCGCTAAACTATTCACTATTGAATTGGTGAGAGTCTCTCTCTCCTCTCTACTACTTTCTATATAGAGTCTCTCTCATTCCAAGTGCATGATCAAAGTTCTTTTTCATGAAATAATGAAACATTGTAGCGGTGATCATCAGGATGTCAAAGGCATCATTGGATCTCTATACTATCAATAATAATTTGATGATTGACGCTCTTTCTGATTTTCAAAGAGCATATGGATTATCTATAGGGATTTGACTTCAGATCCGACAAAGCAATAATTGTTGGCAATGAGCGGATGAGGAGTGTTCCATGAAATCAGATGAGGTATTTTTTTGGTTTAATTTTGGGCTTAATATTTAATGAAAGATCCTAGTTTTTGGTACCGGCTTGTGGATGGTTGGTAAAATGTAGTTACATCACTCTAATGATGAAATTTTTAAATCCTTGACCTAAAAACTTTTGTTGTGCACTGGGGTACTAGTTCTTTCAATTGGAATCAAAGGGAGGTGTATATTTCCTAAAGAAGAGAATACTTCTAAAGAAAATGATTTTCAAAATAGTGGGGGCAGCCTTCCTGACACAAGATTTAAAAAAATCAAATAGGTAGTGTTTGTCTGTGAGAAAAGCGGGAAAAATGAAAACTGGGAAACTCGACGGTCACCTTCCCATGCATCATACCAACACTCAGGCTCCCTTTGTAAACTAGATTCACCATTGTCAGAAACCCACTACACTACCCCTTTCCAAGTCACCATCCCCATCATGCCCCATCTTAGATGACCCACCCTACCATGCTCGCACTTGACCTCGCCTGTGATACCCCATCACCCTTGTGCTTCCCTATCCGTGAGCTACCTCATTGTCACCAACCTCCAATCGTTCCTATTGAGCCTCACCTTTCTTGTTAGTGTGGCCACCTACCACCTTCACCCTGCTAGCCATGACCGAGCCCCACTATGCGCATCAGGTCGAGCCCCATTCTCCATCACACCACTCAACCCATCCCTTTGTTGGTTGAAACCTTAGCCAGGCCCGGCCTCATCTCTCTATCACTAGAAAACTACTCCTACCACCTCCCAGTTTGTGTACCTCCTTCATGCATTTTCACAGCCAATAGAACCGCAGGCCAACCTGCGACCAAGTCAAGTCAGCCTAACACAGTTTGGGGTGGTTTGGGCCATGCTCAACCCTCTAAGATTATTTCAAGTCAATATAAGACCCACAACCCCTTTTAGGGTTTTATGGGCTAGTAGGGGATTGGGGGAAAATATAAATTTTCAAAAAAATAAGTTCACAATTTTCGAAATAAAAAAATAATAAATTTTAAAGTATTATTTCAAAATTAAGTTAAATTTTGGAATATAATTAAATTAATTAATTAGGATGAATGAAAAAAAATGAATTAAAAATAAGATTCAGTTATTTTAATTCATTAAAGTTTCCCTCAAAAAAGAATTTATCACAAATTTAATTTATTTACGTGAGTTAATGTGTATCAAATGGTCCTAATCCTTAGACTGACCAATGCATGTCTAATGTTAGTTTAGTTATTTATTTAATTATTTTAATACATGGTTTGTAATAATCATTTTAATAAATAAGTATTTTCGTATTGTCTTTTATGTTATTATATGTATAATATTTTGTGCAGAAAAATAAATGTTATTCATCTCTATTTCATATTCTTAAGATTCTCTTACCTGCATGTGAGTATTTTTGTGTAATGATGGGTATGATAAGTGATATAGGTTGTGCTAGTACTGAGGTGTGCAGTGGAAGTTGGGGTTTGGGGATGTAAAAACTTTCATCTCTAGAGTGATGAAACTTCATCGCCTATATTGATTGATAGAGATAATATTTTCCTCATTTTAATATGAATTTAAATTATTTAATACCTCCAAATTTTATAAATTTGAGCTTATATGGATAAATTTTTTATTTATAGTGTGTTTTGAGCAAAAATGTAAAAATTGGTCAATTCTGGACTTTTTTGCAGAATTTTATCATAAGGATATTTTGGTAATAACATTTAAAATATTAATCCAATTTGAGTGATTGTTTTTATATGATTACTTGATTTATTTTCTTCAACTTTTTTGTAGGACAGAAATCTGATTCAGACATCTTGAGGCCCAAAAAAATCATTGAAGTTGTAAAATCCTCTAGGCGGATAGCATGGACCTCATCTCCATAACAGAAGAATAATTCGGGCTACACACCTCAAATTGAGGTGATTCTACCTGGATATGAAAGATACTCTAATATTAGTTTCCTCATTAAATTAAATGGAGTTTGGAGTCCATTAAGGTATAAATTGAATGATTTACATTGAAGGAAGCTTCCTGGAAATCTCATCCATAAAAAAGTCATAGTCAATGAAAAATCCATAACTCCTTCTTCTAATGTCCAATTAAGCTAAGATATTTAGGGTGAACACAAAATACATTTATAAACAACCTTTATTAAGGGAATAATTCATAAATATTCCATTTAAGAGGCCAAAAATAAAAAAAATGGAGGATAGATTCTAGCCTATAAAGGAGGAGAGCTCCTCTTTCGCAAATCAACTCATTCCACTCAATTCCATTACATCTAAGGCACCAAGGAGGAGAAATACACTAAGGGAGGACGGCCACAAATATACCCCTTTTATTATTTTTCATTTATTTTTTTATTTATTTTTTTTATTTTCCAATTGTAATTTATATTTCTAATAAATTCATGAATTGTTTTTTATTTTTGATTCCACCCATCCACCCTCTTTTCTTCTCCAACTTTCCTCCTTTTTTTCTTTTTTTTCTTATTCTCATCTTACCACTGTGAACTTTAATACTCATTATCATGAGTAAATAACCCAAGGAATTTTATGAGGGAGTAATCCAGTTCTTGAATGCAAGATCATGTTTTTTATATTCTATGAGTTAATTCTAAGGATAATTTATAGTGGCTGTAATCCTCAATATGGTTGTCTAAAGTTTAAATTATTAATCTATAACCATTTTCCATTGATTCAGAAGGTGGATGGATTATGTGCTTAGAAATCACTAAGTAGACTTTTCATTCATATCCAGGGTAGATTGAGGTTTGTACACATATGATGGAGTGTGTTCACTAAGAAGATTTGACTCAGATCAATAAAGGTGCTCCCTAAAAGTTCTCCCAGGAGAACTTCCTTTCTTCACTAATTCCATTATGTTTAAGCATTTCATATTTTTAGAATTGAATTTTTAATTTCATTTACTTTATTAAATTCCATTTATTATATAAAACATAAAACAACAAAAATAATTAGTTCTTAGGTGAATTATATTATGTAAGTAAACAAACTGAGAAATATCCTCAAGTGAGACGACCCTAGTCAGCCACTATGCTGCACTAGGAAAACATATAAATTTTCTTTTTTAATGCCCCACAATAGGTTTGTGTTAAAACTGGTACCATTTCTAGGGAGATAATTAGTATTTTATTTACTTTTTCTATTTTCACATTGTATATATATATTCATTACTTTTTTAAAAAGAACTTAAAAATTTTATTTTTCCATGATGATTTCAAGAGATCATTCCTGCAATACATGGAACAATTACTCATATGTGTATGAAGAATAAAAAGTCTACACTGAGGAGGATCTCCAACGAAGGGATGATGTGCTTATGATAATGGTAAAGCAGAATCAAAGAGGAATAGCAGCATGGATCTCACTTGAAGATTTTATGGCTATGTTCAATGAGCTTTGAATTGACATACAAAGATTCAAGGATAAGAAGGGAGTTCCACTTGTTTTCCACAATTACACTAAATACATCTAAGAAGTTGAGTCCAAACTTGAGGAATATCAATATCCCAACCATTTTAAGAACCAAATTCAAGTTGACCATGATGAGATATAGTGGATACATGGTGAGGAAGACTTACCTTCTAAGTTATGTGTAGGAGATCAACAACATCTAAATGAATTCTAGAATGAGTATGACGTACAACATGATCTCCCCGATACCTATAAAGTATATGATCTAGTACCATTACATGTCACTATATCCATAGAAGAGGAGGAATCCACAATAGTGTCACAATTTTAAAAGAGGGTGGAAGATCATGACTACCTACTTCCATCCAATGATACTTTCATTCAAGAGGCACTTATCACTTAAGAAGTGATTGAACCAAAACCAAATTAGGGATTTGATCCTTTCTTGAACACTATATTTTCTAATTTCATTAAATCTAATTCGAGTATCACTCAGTATGGTTTTGAATTTTTAGATTTAGTCAATACTTAATTTTCCTTAGAGGAAGATGAAGCAATAACACCTACATCTGTTGAGGAACACATGGGGCTCCCTGATTTTATTGAACAAACATTTATGGAAGCCCATAAAGAAATCCATGTGACTAAGCCTGTGGAAACTGAGATAGAGGATACTCACACTAAAAGGGGGAATTATGATTTACATTCATCATGTTTAAATTATATAAGATTAAAAATACATTCTAACCCTACTTTTTAATTTAAAATACATGAAACCCATGTGAAGCCACCACTGGAAGAGAAGAAGGTTTCACAAGTATCAACCAAGGAGTATGATTCATACTTCATCATACCCCTGACATGAAATATATACCTCATTGTGAAGGGATAGGATATTGTGTACTCTATCCATGGATCATTCCTCGCCCAGAAGGATGATTCACAAGCTAGGAAATTTCATATGTGGTGGTTCAAATCAAATAAGATTCATCCACCATCTCACTTTGAATAATAGTTGGTACTTCCCACTAAAGGTAGTAAAAATATAGGGTCCACTTGGGGGATCATACCAAGATTTATCCTTTACTTTATTTCTAGTACTTTAATTTTTAATCTTAGGAATTTATATTTCAAATTCATTATTAGGAATTAATCAATCATGAAACCCCCTCCCTCCTATCTTTTTGAGCTATAGTGACATGATCTTATGCTTAATTGAGTTATTTTCTTTTATAGGTTCATGATAGAAGAAGGAATCCTCAAACAGTGGAAGAGAAGGACTAAGCTTAATTGGAAAGGGAGTTCATTTTTATTGTTTAAACTTTTAAATTCCTTACATTTTTTGGGTCCAATACATGTTTTGATCTTTAATGATAAGAATTGAATGCCCATTCTTGAATTAATGGTTTACTTGACTTATCTATGAGACATGATTTTATTAGGAATCCTATGATTCCATGTTTTAGAATTCAATTTTAATGAAATCAAATGAGTAAAATAGATAATTTAATGTTTAAAGTGAAGCATGGATATTGAAATAATGACTCGTGATTTTAGGGAATTGATTGATTCAAGTAAATGAAATTTTCCAACCATTTTTCATGCTTTGAATTTCTTAAATTTATGTGAATTTATTTTTTATTATTAATCATACCTTGATTAATTTTACAGTATCATATATCCCATTCCTAAAAATATTTATAGACCAAGTAATTCCTATTTATCATGAGAATATTTCTTGAGTGATTAGGATATGTCGCCTTCTATAATTTTATTGAAAGTTTTCAAAGCTATGAAAGTGAAAAAACACATTTAAAATGATTGAGGAATCTTTTTAAAATCCATTTTCCTTAAATACCATTTTTACATCAATCCTTATTTATCCCATAAAGACCATGAATGACTTTTATAGGGATGAGCCATGTTTTAATCAATTTTTATCCATTCCTACCCTACTCTTGGTATTTGCATGATATTTTAAATTTGAAGTGTGGGGGTAAATTGAATCATGGTGGAAGGGATGATATATATTATAAGTAAGAAGTGTGTGGGTGATATTTTGGGTATTCAGAAAGGTCATTTTATTCATTAATTATAATTTGTATTGTTGTTCCCCTCTTGAATAAAAAAATAGAAAAAAAATAATAAATGAAATAAAAATGGGTTGTGATTTGAGAAAACCAAAAATCACCATTACTAGACTGGTGTTTTTTATCATATGTGGTTAGGTGATGGATATGAGGTTTGTTTCAAGCATAACTTTTGAAAAAAGAAAAAAATTGAAAAAAAATATTTGAAAAAATAATAAAGTGGTTAAAAAAATCATTCATTGTGCTTTACTTTGATCAATGGCCTTAATTTGAGTTTTGGTGGAAATGGGAGTTGATACATTGAAGGGGAGAATTTTATTACACTTTTTGATATCATGCATTGTACTTAAGATATAAACCTCCTTCTTGAGCCTTAATTTTTAAATCATCAAATTCTACCAACCTTAAGCCTTAGAGTCATTTGAACCTTCATTGAAAGTTCCTCATGATTTTATGTGTATTTTGTCTTTAAAAAGTCAAGAAAGTATTTCATTCACAATACTATGGATAAGAAGCATGTTCTCATGATATGAGCATAACTCTAATTTATTTGTATCATAAGATATGAGAGAAAATATTTAAAGGTGAGGTAAATCATGATGTGGAATCACTACTACAAATAAGGCATTTAAAAGCACTAGAAACCACTTTTAACAGTTCTAGAAAAGTGATGTTAATCACGTCAAAGATAACGGAGGCCCTCTTCAACAGTGCTAAAAAAGCGTTGATAAAGGGGTCTCTTTATCCATGCTAAGAAAAGATGATAAAGCCCCCCCCCCCCCCTTATCAGTTCTTTTTTAGCATGGATAAAGGGACACCTTTATCAGCACTAAAAATTTCACTAATAAATTCCTAGTTGCCTGTGATGTGTTGTTTATTTAACAGCACACCCAACACCTTCACGCCTACACAAAACAGTACCTACACACAAACAAAGCACAAAATAATGAAACAGTGCACACAAGAGTTTTTAAAAAAATGCTATATACATTTAATTGACATCATGAATATAAAAAAACACATTGTTATATACATTTCAAACAATTTTTTATATTTTTACAATTACAATTATCCAAAAAATAGTTAAAAGCATTAATGTTTTATCCTTTAGCATCCATGATTCCCTCTCAAAAATTTTCATCCATGGTATTAGTTTCCGAACAAAGCATATGAACTCAAGAAAAAAAATTCCACCTATATAAGAAAACAAATATTATGTTAATAATAAAATAATGAAATAAATTAAACATTAATATGAAAGAATACATGAATAAAATACCAATTTTTAATAAAAAAGGCACATTTGGAGTTATACCGGTCACACCATGCATCATATTGAGGTGGGGTTTATTATTACACATCACAAATGAGTCATAAATCGTTGTTTAAAAATATTAAAACAATCTAAATGGGTTTTCCCGATTTTGAGTATGTCACTTGTTCTTTTACTAAAATTAAAATCAAATTTAAATGAAACATTTGGATTTATATTGGTCACATAGTTTGTAGTATTGAGGTGTGGTTGATTCCTAAATTTCACAAATGACTGATGGACCATTGTCCTAAAGTAACAAAACAATCTGAATGTGTTTTCTTGGTTTGCAGTATGTCACTTATGTTTTTTCTAAAATTAATGTCAATTTAAAATAAAAAGAGACACTTTGAGTCATACCAGTCACATTGTTCATTTAATTGAGGTGCGTTGGATTCATACATTTCAAAAATGACTTATGGGTCATTTTCATAAAGTGTGAAAACAATCCAAATGTGTTTGCTCAATTTTTAGTATGTCAGTTGTGTTTTTTTACAAAAATGTCATTTCAAACTAGAAACATGCATTTTGAGTCATACTGGTCGCATCGTGTGTTGGTTTGATATGATACTTCTTCATACACATCACAAATAACTTATAAATCATTATCCTAAATTATGAATAAAATTGGAGTGGGTTTTCTTGGTTTTCAATGAGTTACATGTATTGAGCTAAAATGTCAATTTTAAACTGATAATAGACACTTTTCTCCATACCGGTCATATCGTGTTTCATATTGAAGTGAGTTTGATTCCTACACATCACAATTTACTAATGGATAATTTTCCTAAAGTATCAAAATAATATAAATGTGTTTTCTTGGTTTTCAGTATGTCACTTGTGTTTTTTTCTAAAATTAATGTCAGTTTTAAATAAAAAGAGACACTTGGAGTCATACTAGTCGCATTTTTCATTGAATTGTGGTGAGGCTAATTTATATATGTCAAAAATGACTTATGGATTGTTTTCCTAAAGTATCAAAACAATATGAATGTGTTTTTTTAGTTTTTAGTATGTTAGTTGTGTTTTTTACTAAAATATCATTTCAAAATGAAAACATGCATTTTGAGTCATACTGGTCGCATAGTGCATTGGTATGATATGAGACTACTTCATACACATCACAAAGAACTTATGAATCTTTATCCTAAATTATGAAGAAAATTGGAGCGGGTTTTCTTCATTTTCAGTGAGTGACGCGTTTTGAGCTAAAATGTCAATTTTAAACTGATAACAGACACTTTTATTCTTACAAGTCACACTGGGAATTGTATTGAGGTGAGGTTTATTTTTACACATCAAAAATGACTCATGGATTTTTTTCCTAAAGTATCAAAATAATCTGAATGTGTTTTCTATGTTTTTAGTATGTCACTTGCATTTTTTTCTAAAATTAATGTCAATTTTAAATAAAAAGAGACACTTTGAGACATAACAGTCATATTGTGCATTGAATTGAGGTTTGATCAATTACCACATGTCAAAAATGACTTATATATCATTTTCCAAAAGTATCAAAACAATCTGAATGTGTTTTCTTAGTTTGTAGTATGTTAGTCTTGTTTTTTTACTAAAATGTCATTTCAAACTGGAAACATGCATTTTGAGTCATACCAGTCGCACTATGCATTGGTTTGATATGAGACTGCTTCAAACATGTCACAAAGAACTTATAAATCATTATCCAAAATTATGAATAAAATTGGAGCATGTTTTCTTGGTTTTCATTGAATGACACGTTTTGAGCTAAAATGTCAATTTTAAACTCATAACAGACACTTTTAGCTATACCGATCACACCATGAATCAGATTGAGGTGGGGTTGATTATTACACATCCAAAATGACTCATGGATAGTTTTCCAAAAGTATCAAAAACAATATGAATGAGTTTTCTCTATTTTCAGTATGTCACTTGTGTTTTTTTATAAAATTAATATCAATTTTAAATAAAAAAGAGACACTTTCAGTCATACTAGACACATTATGCATTGAATTTAGGTGAGATCGATTCCTAAATTTCACAAATTACTTATGGATCGTTGACCTAAATTATCAAAAAAATATGAATGTATTTTCTCAGTTTTTAGTATGTGAGTTGTGTTTTTTTACCAAAATTTCATTTCAAACTGAAAACATGCATTTTGAGTCATACTGGTTGCATCGTTCATTGGTTTGATATGATACTTCTTCATAAGCATCACAAATAACTTTTGAATTGTTACACTAAATTGTAAAGACAATTGGAGTGGTATTACTTGGTTTTCAGTGAGTGATGCATTTTGAGTTAAAATGTCAATTTTAAACTGATAACAGACACTTTTAGTCATACTAGTCACACCGTGTGCCAGATTGAGGTGTTTTTGATTTTTACACATAAAAAATGAATCATTTATCATTTTACTAAAGTATCAAAACAATCTGAATATGTTTTCTCAATTTTTAGTATGTCACTTGTGTTTTTTTCTAAAATTAATGTCTATTTTAAATAAAAAAGAGACACTTTGAGTCATACTAGTCATATTGTGCATTGAATTGAGGTGTGGTAGATTCCAACATGTCAAAAATAACTTATAGATTTTTTTCCTAAATTATCAAAATAATTCAAATGTTTTTGATCATTTTGTAGTATGTTAGTTGTGTTTTTCTTACTAAAATGTCATTTCAAAATGGAAACATGTATTCTGAGTCATACCGGTAATATCGTGTGTTGGTTTGATATGAGACTACTTAATACACATCAAAAATAACTTATGAATCATTATCCTAAATTATGAAGACAATTGGAGAGGGTTTTATTGGTTTTCAGTGAGTGACACGTTTTGAGCTAAAATGTTAATTTTAAACTAATAACAGACACTTTTAGACATATTGGTCACACTGTGTGTCGGATTGAGGTGGGGTTGATTAGTAAAAATAAAAATTAATCATGGGTCATTTTCTTAAATTATCTAAACAATATTAATGCGTTTTCTCATTTTTCAGTATGTCACTTGTGTTTTTTTCTAAAATTAATATCAATTTTAAATAAAAAGAGACACTTTGAGTCATAATAGTTGAATTGTGCATTGAATTGAGGTGAGGTCAATTCATAAATATCAAAAATGACTTATGTATCATTTTCCTAAATTATCAAAATAATATGAATGTATTTTCTCATTTTGTAGTATGTCAATTGTGTTTTTTTACAAAAATGTCATTTTAAACTGGAAACACGCATTTTGAGTCATATCGATCGCATCGTGTGTTGGTTTGATATGAGACTGCTTCATACATGTCATAAACAACTTATGAATCATTATCTTAAATTATGAAGAAATTGGAGCAGGTTTTCTTGGTTTTCAGTAAGTGACACGTTTTGAGCTAAAATGTCAATTTTAAACTGATAATAGACACTTTTACCCATACCAATCACACTGTGCATAGGACTGAGGTTTGGTTGAATCATTAATATCACAAATGACTCATGGATAATTTTCATAAAGTATAAAAACAATCCTAATATGTTTTATTGGTTTTTAGTATGTCACTTGTGCTTTTTTCTAAAATTAATGTCAATTTTAAATAAAAAGAGACACTTTGAGTCATGCAAATCGCATTGTGTGTTTAATTGAGGTGAGTTCAATTCCTACATGTCCCAAATTACTTATTGATTGTTTTTATAAAGTATATAAATAATCCAAATGTGTTTTATCAGTTTTTAGTATATCAGTTATGTTTTTTTACTAAAATGTCATTTCAAACTGGAAACACACATTTTGAGTCATACTGGTTGTATCGTGTGTTGGTTTGATATGAGACTGGTTCATACACATCACAAATAACTTATGAATTGGTATCCTAAATTATAAAGATAATTGGAGTGGTTTTTCTTGGTTTTTAGTGAGTGACACTTTTTGAGCTAAAATGTCAATTTTAAACTGATAATAGGAACTTTTATCCATACTGGTCACAGCATGCATCGGATTGAGGTGGGGTTGATTCATACAAATCAAAAATGACTCATGGATCATTTTTCTAAAGTATAAAAACAATAAAAATTATTTTTCTCGGTTTTCAGTATGTCACTTGTGTTTTTTTCTAAAATTAATGTCAATTTTTGAGTCATAACAATCACATTGTGGGTTGAGTTAAAGTTCGGTCGATTACTACATGTCACAAATGACTTATGGATCGTTTACCTAAAGTATCAAAACAATTCTAATGAATTTGATCAGTTTTTGATATGTCACTTGTTCTTTTTACTAAATATAATGTCAATTTTAAATAAAAAGAGACACTTTGAGTCATATTGGTCCCATCGTGTGTTGTATTGAGGTGGGGTTGATTCCTACATATTTCAAATGACTTTTGGATCATCTCCCTAAAGTATCAAAACAACTGAATTCTTTTTCTCAATTTTGAATATTCCAGTTACTCTGATACCAACTATAATGACTTAAACATTTCATAAATTGATATCACATATGAGTAGATTAATATTCCTTATATAAAAGAAATAAATTAAACATAAATATGAAACAACGAATTAATTCTATGGATAATGATTTTACTATGAAAACATCAAGATTACATCTGTGATTGAGTAGACACAACGCCATTGCTCTTCCTACAAAGGCATGTCATGTGGATAGAAATATTCTAAAATAAACAACCCCTAAAAGGAATAATGAAAATCAAATTAATGCTTCATTATAAATTTTTTTGTTAAAATAGAGATATTATATCGTAGCATTATCTTTACATCTTTACAAAGGGTTTCTTTGGTCTAGATATAAGCTAATAACAAAACTAATGATTCATTATGCACGTCATTATTATTGGTTTACTACCTCTTAGCATAGCATCTGATCTGATCTTTCGATCCCGCGTCCCCATGATGCTCTCATCGGACACCATCTCTATGATATCATCATTCAGCCTTCAATTTTCCTTCTCTTCCTACACCCATTTACCTAGTAAATGGGTGTAGGAAGAGAAGGAAAAGTGAAGGCTGAATGATGATATCATAGAGATGGTGTGGGATGAGATCATCATGGGGATTCCGGATCGGAATTTCAGATGAGATGCTATGAAAATCAGTAGTTAACCAACAGTAGTGAAGAATCCTTAGTTTTTTTTATTAAATTTGTGAGTGATTCACAACCAATATTCTTCCAACACACTACATAAGCAGAAATAGCAGCATAAATGACCAAAATATAGAATATAAAGGATCCATTCCATAATAGTTTAGGTCTATTACTTTTGGAAACATGGAAACATAAAGAACTAGTTCATAAGAGTCTCTCATTAAGTTATTATTTACTAGAAAGACAAATCATGTCTAAAACCATTCTTAATAACCTATGGATATGAAACATAAGAAAGGGTGATCATAGATGCTCAATAAGTGTAAACAAGGGAGATATCAATGATCATATAAGGGTAACATAAGTAGTATGAATTCACCTTCATCCTATTTTTGTATAATCTTCCATCAGGTATGCTTCCCATTAATTTCTAAACACATCTATATCATATTGTGAATATGAGTTTTTTCAACAATCATGGTATTACTAGAAAAAATATAAATACGCAAAGGGTTGATAAATATTTTAAATGAACTAGTAATTTTTTAAAAAATACCTCTTTAGGGATTCTAGTTTGTTGATTAAATATGATCTCTTTCATAAATTTACAAACATAATAACCACAGTCCATTCTATTTGTTTGTTTTGTACACTAAAAAAACATCAAGAAAAATAAGTAACTTGTTTTTATATGTGTTTGGATAGTGAAATCTTATTATATATACCATGATACTTGTCCAGTTGTAGATCTTGTGGATGTTCTTGTCCTTAGGCCCTAGATTCATTCCATGAAGTAGATGATATTGATGCACCACCCTATCATAAAATAATCCTCATTAAAAGATAATATAAATTATATAACTAGATGCTTAGTTATGAAATGTTGGATCTAGTGTATTACAAATTGAAAATTTCCATCATGCATGGTCAGTTTGTTGGATATCCATGCATTGAATCCAGAAAATAAATCTTTGGAGTATCCAAATTGATCGCAATGAGCATCTAATACTGCCTAAAAACAAAAAAAGTAATAAGTAATGAAAGAAATGAAAATATAGTTAATATGATTAAATTGTAGAGTTTTACCCCATCATCATTGGTATTAAAAAGATTCTGTCATTCATAATTTTTTTTCAAATGATTTGAGCAGAGACAACATTATTTCACCCTCTTTATTAAAATTTATTTCTTCTTCTGAAGAGGTAATGTGAGGACTAACAGGTCCAAATTTTTTGTTCATGGGGAGATCCCTTAAATTTTTTCATATATACGCCTATGAAAAATATGAAATGTATTTAGTCTGTAACAACCCGAACTTTTTAATAATATTTATTTCCTAAATTTGTATGTTATTTTATTTTATAATCAACAAAACTATATCCTTTAATTAATGAAGTGAGTATAATTAAATGATACTATTGGGTTTCGACTGTTATATGGACATTGGTCAATATGACCATTGGAAACTAAATTCTTAACATTATAGTTATTGTTTATAAATCCAAATGATCTTGGTTAATTAATACATAAAGAGTCGATGGCATCATCTAGTAGACTCAGGCCATATAAAGCCCGTCTGTCGGAGCTTGGGAAGGAGGTAGCATCACCAGGCTTTGCTCTGGACCAAGCCCAAGCTGAACTTCAACATGTGAATCTTGAATTTAATTTCCTAAGGGAGAATTTCAAGCTGATATAAATCACCACTCGGTCAATTTTTTCCGAGCCACCCCAAGATTCTATCACCATAGCACACCTAACACTTAGGTCCTATCCTGGTGTTATAAGGGGCTATGTAACAAGACCTTAGCTACTTTGTGTAATCCTTTTATATAAATAAAATTTTTATTTCTTATTATGGTAAAGTTTGTGAATTTCAAATGTCAAGATAAATATAGGATGTATATTATTGATGAATTTAGGAAAAAATGGGTATTTGAAAATATTTTTGTATTCTTTAAATAATTAATAATGTGAATTGATTTTCAAAAAATGGTCTTCTACAGTAGTGTTCAGTAATAAATTTAGATTCTAATAAGATCAAATTAATTTTTAGGGAATAGTAATGTATGAATAGTAACATACCCGAATGAATAGTAATGAATAGTAAATCGACCAAAAAAATAGAAACTTCACCCATGAATGTATAAAAACATTTTAGACATCTTAAAAGTGAAAAAAATAATCATAGTTTAAGTTTTGGTATTTTTTTATGTCATAAAAATTTTATTTACAATTTTATAATTAATTTAATAATTTAAAATGTAAATGTATTTTCATAAAATTTAATCATAAATTGTTACTTTATTTTCTTATGGTTATATGATAATTTTATGGGACCTTGATTACTTTCTTAAGGTGTTACAAAATGAGTTATAGTTTTAAAGTTGTATTTTTGGAATAAATAATGATTTTATTTAAAAATTAAATTAAAAATATTTAGAAAATTATTTTCATAAAATGGAGTTCATTTTTTCAATTGAGAGCATCAATATTAGGTTAGAGTGAATTTTTGGGATTTCTCTGAAATAGTTGATTTTTCCGTGAATAGTAAAAATGCAGTTTTGAGTTTTGGGTGTTTAATGGCATCATTGATGATGTAATCCTGATGCAAATAATCTGGTCGACTAGTTAATAGTAAGATATGTTATGAGGTGTCCCAAGTGTCCAATACCGTGAGAAAATACCATGGGCAAGTCCATGGTTTTGCAAATACCACCGATGAGCTGTCCCTTGGAAATTAATAATTTATTCCCTCACATTTTTTATAAATACCAAGCCATTCCCTCATCCATTTCATTCTAAAATCCTCCTCAATTAAGTTCTGGTCTTTTACCACCCATGGAGTCCTAGTTCCGACCTTCAATCTTTCGAAGTTACTCTTCAAGGTAAGGGAACCATTCACCCCTCTCTTTTAAGTCATGACTTTCTTTATGTTATGTCTTATAGTTCCATTTTATTATGTGTGGTCTTGTTATTATATATCTTTAATATTGTCCATTTCATGTCTAATTGATTATATACCATTTCCTCTCTCATCCATTGATTTTATGAATTTTTAAATGATGTCGTTAGGCTGCTAAATTTTTTGTAAAATAAATCACATCTTCTCTTTCCTTTCAAGTTTCCTTTTCATGTGGTATATCATTCAAATATCCATACCATGTTCTTATCTCTATGTTATTATGGATTTATACTTTATTATTAATTATTTATGAGTGGGTTACCCTTGTACCCCCTCTTTTTAATTTTTTCTAAAAGGATGTTATGTAGTCATTTTGCTGCGGAATTTTCATCTCAAAATTCTTCTCTCTTTATCTCAAGAAATTCTCTTGTTTTATTTATGTGAATACCCAGACCTATTTATTTTATATGGGTGTTCATAAATACAAAAAAATGATATATTTTATTTTTTAATTGACATACATATAAACCTCACCCTCTTTCCATGGTTTATAAATGACATAATGATTTTTTTAGAACTTTTAAAACATCACAATTTTGAAATGAAACCCATTTCTTTTGTTCTCTATGGGTTATTTATGAAATGTTTTATTATGATCTATGTGGATCACATTAAAGTAAATACATATTAAGGGTTCACCCTGATAGCGCTCCAATGAATTGGGTAAATAATTTAATCTCTATAGATGACAAGTTTCACGATACCTTGGTGAATAACCTTGGTAATTTTTATGACACCTTGGGGATGAACCTTGGTGATATGTTAATGAATGTCTAAATTAAATGTTGTAGCCACATATTCATGTTATAGTTCAACTTATTTTCATTATGAAATTCATATAATTCCATTGCTCATGTCTTTATGTTTTTATCAAGTTCTTATTGATTTCACAAGTAAACTGATTCCCTTGTTTTCCTTACTAGGCCTTCTGCTCACCCTTTCCTTTGATGTATGTCTCCAGGTTATGAGATGTAGTAATTGTACTTAGTATGAACCTATGATGAATCCTTACAAGTTTATTAGAAGTATTTTTTATGTTTTTTTCATGTATTATGTTCCTGATTTCTAAGACACTAGACTTTAAAGATCCTCTATATGTAAAATGTAATGAAAAGTTATGTAATAAAAAGGTGGGATACCATAGTTGGTATCAAAGGATTTTTTAGTTATTTTTCGAAATTATACTATGAAAACTTTAGAAATAATCCTATAGAAAATTTTAAATATTGAAAAACTTCCTTGTATTTTTGTGAGTATTGAGTAAGTGGTTTATCAATTAAATACATCCTTGTCTGGATACGAGCAGGTAGAGGCGGCTCTGGTATAGAGGTACCTAAGAGTGAAAACTCCGACAAGGAGTTTTGGGCTTGACTCGGGGTATCGTGGTACACGAAAATGGGTCTTTCTGCACTCTTGGTTACAAAACTCCCAGGGGATATGTTTGGTTAATCATAAGCTTTTTATGAATCGTTATGAAGGATTTATAGAGAAATGTAATTGTTTAAATAAGTTTTAAGACATAAAATCCTTTATAGTTAAAAAATTCATAAATGAAATATGTTTCTCACTAAGGTTTTATTATTTTAGAAAATGGCGGTAAATAGGAGGAACCATGCAAATGGTGACCGCAATGTACCATGCGCTAACGGCCCTCTGATGGAAGCCGGAATGGAAGCTTTCATGCGAATGATGAACCAACGGAATCAAGTTATGGGAAATAACTTGAATCAAGTTGAGAGACCGATATCACTGCGAAGGGAACAACTTTATGTTGAATCCTTTATGCGTCAACGACCACTAATCTTCAGTGGATCTACCAACCCATTGATTTCTAAACAGTGGATCAGCTCTATAGAGAAGATCTTTTCTATGATCTGATGTTTTGAATAAGAGAAGGTTACCCTGGCTGTCTATCACTTAGAGGGAGAAGCTGGTCAGTGGTAATAACTGATTAAAAACACAAGGCTAAGTGTGGAAGTTGAATCTATGGAGTGGGAAGAGTTAATAGGTATATTCTTCAACAAGTATTTCCCTTGATCGATGAGAACAAGAATAGAGAAGTAGGTTCTTGAGACAAAGAATAAGGAGAATGAATCTGTGGGAAGCTACGAGATGAAATTCACAAGGCTTTCACATTACACCTCTAGCTTTTTCATGGATCCAAATGTTAAGGTTGATAGATTCTTCGGTGGACTGAAACCTCATATGTGGAAGAATCTATCCAATCGAGACTATGATAGCTATGAGGAGATTGTTTAGAGTGCGATGAAAGTGGAGATGGAGTTTGGTGAGACATAGTGATCTCATAAATATAATGATAAGAAGAGATTGATGGATCCCAGCTTAGGGAATACCTTTTATTAGGGAAGAGGAGGCAAGCAAGTTCAATGTTCCATGTATAATAAATGTGGGAAGAAGCATTCAGAGAATTACATGATTAAGAGTGGGAAATGCTAAAAGTGTGGAATAGGAGGCCATATTGCGAGGAATTGTCATAGTGAGGTAAAACCTCAACTTCCAAACACTAACGACAAGGGGAAAATGGTGCAGGACCTACCTAATATTCAGTGCTTTAAGTGTAGACAACTTGGGAACTTTTCCAATCACTGTCCAAATCCGAGGGCAGTAGAGGGGAACCATCATCAGCCTCAGTAAAGGCCAAAATATCAAGGTTATGATTTTTATATCACGACAACTTAAGTTGAAGCTCCGAATGATGTGGTAGTAGGTACTCTTGTTGTTATCTCAAAGCTAGAAAGTACATTGTTTGATAATGGTTCTACACATTCCTTTATTTACTCAAAGTTTTCAAAGAATTTAGAATCAATCCCTGATTTTCTAAAAGTACAGTTATCAATTAAGACCCCTGGTGGGATTATCCAAGAATCGTCAGTATTTAGAAACTCTATTATTTACTTTAGTGATCACAATCTTATCGCAAATCTAGTAGTAATTTCCATGCTATAATTCAACATTATACTAGGGATGGAATAGCTCTCAAAGTGTAATGCTAAGATCAAATGCAGAAGAAAAGAAATCTCAGTAGTCTTGAATGGAGAACCTACAATTATCTTCCAAGGAGAGATGTCTCAACCTAATCTTTGTCTAGAAGAACCTCCTATATCCTTCTTTATGGAGTTGATCGGTGAAAGAGAAGAAGGAAATGAGAGTTTGAGGATAGAAAATGTCACCATCGTCCATGAATACATTAACGTATTTCCTGAGGAGTTGCTTAGACCTCCCCCAAAAAGAGAGGTAGAGTTCTCTATTGAACTCATACCTGGATCTCATACAATATCAAAGAACCTGTATAGGATGGAAAATATGGAGCTGGAGGAATTAAAGAAACAACTCCAACATCTTTTGGAGAAGGGGTTTATCCGACTGAGTGTGTCTCCTTGGAGAGCACTTATTCTCTTTGTGAAGAAGAAGGATGGATCGATGTGGCTATGCATTGATTATAGAGAACTAAATGGGATCACAGTAAAGAACAAATACCCTCTTCCAAGAATTGATGACTTATTTGACCAACTTTGTGGGGCACAATTCTTCTCTAAGATGGATCTTAGATATGGTAATCATTAATTGAGGGTGAAGAAAGAAGATATTCCAAAAACTACCTTCCAATCAAGATATGGGAATTATGAGTTTGTTGTTATGCCCTTCGGACTGACTAATGCACCTGTTATTTTTATGGATCTGATGAATAGAGTCTTTAAGGACTACCTTGATAACTTTTTGGTATTTTTTATTGATGATATTCTAATATATTCCAAAAGTTTCAAGGAGCATGAGGATCATCTAAGGGTTATTTTTCAAACTCTACAGAAGGATAGGCTTTTTGGAAAGTTCAGTAAATGTGAATTTTGGTTACAACAAGTTTCTTTCTTGGGGAACATTTTTACCAATGAAGGAATCACAGTTGACCCTACAAAGAAAAAATTTGCAGAGGAGTTGCCTCAGCCAACAATAATAATTGAGATTCATAGTTTCCTTGGATTAGCGGGATATTGTGTAGGATCGAAATAATTAATGAAGATATTGTATTTAGTATCTAATGATTCTCAATATACAAGAGGGGGATGAATTGTATACTTTAAAATTATTTGGAACTTTTAAAGGTGGAGATATTTAACAAGGTTAAACAAAATAATTCACAAACCTCTAGTTCTACACACTTGCATGATTCCATAAATATGATTCCGAGAATGCAATTTCAGAAAAGTGGTTCCGGAAAATAAACTTAACAAAAGTTTCCAAAGATAAATATTCTACCTTAATGTGTATAGAATATTACTAAATCATATTATACAAGTATAAGGAAGTATAAGATAGTTATACTTTCCTCAACAATCAAAATACAGTGGAAAACTTGAAACAAACAAGTAACAAGTAGTAAGTCTTTTAACCCAAAGAGAAGGGTATCCAACAACCTTGGATAAAGGTCCCTTGATTTATACTTTCAAGAAAGTCTGTATTACCCACACCTAGGTAAGCCCTCTATACGAAGATTGGATTCTATCTTGCTATCCCCGCAAGCCCTCAACTTCAAGTTAGTCGGCACCTCTGTCTTCCCCAGCAAGGAAGTCCTCGAACATTAAGGTAGTCGGAACCACTATCTTCATATCCCCAGAAGCCCTTGAATGTACTCAGCAACATTCGGAGTCTCACAAATCAATTCTGAACAAGGTGTTCAGTACACACAAAGCATGAGAGTCTCTCTCTATAAATCACTTCAACAGCATGTAATCTATGGATTCATAAAAAATAGTATTGAGCTCGTTCAAATGAGCTTCTATTTATAGGGACATCATCAACGGTCAGCTCCCTCCTCCAACGATCATATTTTTCCTTGAATTTCGGATGAACCTATACACGTGTCACTCAAACAATGGTTAGTTAGTAACTCGAAAGCATGACATAATTTTATAACCAAAGAAAGTGTATGAAAAAATATTATTACATAAACAAAACTATTTTTCATAGTTTAAGGGAAAAAATAGTTCAGAGTCTAACCAAAAACACATTCGGTGTCTATACCACAAGGATATTCAGATTCTGTTTATCAGAGGAATTCGGATTTAGAATTCTATAGATTTCCAGAGTCTGAATTTTAAATAAATTCATAGTCTTAAATTTAGTAGAATTCAGAGTCTATATTCATGAGAGTTCAGAGTCTGAACTTACAAAGTTCGAATTCTGAATTCATAAGAGTTTTGAGTCTGAACTTACGAAGTTCAGAGTCTGAATTCATAAGAGTTCAGAGTTCGAACTTACAAAGTTCAGAGTCTAAATTCATAAGAGTTCGAAGTCTAAATTCATAGAACATAGAGTCAGAACTCATAAGAGTTCTGAGTCTGAATTTAGATAACTCAGAGTCAGAACTTAGAAGAATTCGGAGTCTGATTTCAGAGAACTCGGAGTCAGAACTCAGAAGAGTTTGGAGTCTCAATTCAGAGAGTTCGGATCCTGAATTAATATCCTGAAAATAGAATGCTTTATATCTACGTATATATATTATTATGAGGTTTTGGTTATGAAACCTAATTTTATACTTAGATTAAATGAATAATGAAAAAACATGGTAGGATAAATTTCCTTGGGGATGGAAAATTTTCCTTATGAAAGTAAAACATAGGGTAAATGAAATTTTCCTTAAGATAAGGTGTTTGTGATTTTCAAAACATGAAGAAATGTTAAATTCATAAGGAAACCTTATTGACTTAACAATCTCCCCAATCATGAAGGAATGGAAAATTCATAAGGAAACCTTATTGACTCAACAATCTCCCCCTTTTTGGAAAGCACAAACATCCTTATGAAAAAGAATATAAGGACTTAGAAAAGAAAATTCTAGACTTTAAAAATAAAACTTATCTCCCTTAACACATGAGAAAAATGAATATGACTAACTCCACCTTGGGCTTTTAAACACTAAGGATTATATTCTAGATTTCCAGAATGGTATTTTTCATTATTTTGAATACAGAAATCTTTGTAATGGAAAACTCCCCCTTAGATGAACTCCCCCTTACTTAGAGAATTTATTCTTCCCTTAGAATTCTTTTTCCTTTCTCCCCCTTTGTGATTTTCAAAAATGAATTCAAGGGAATGGAAAAAAATTATGGTACCTGAAATATTACTACAACACATCCAATATAGAAGCAACCAAACATTCATTATAATAGGAAAAAAGTATACAAGGAAGGAAAATACAACAAAATATTGGATTTAAACAAGATCATCCTTCCTTTTCCTTGGGAATCAATTTCTTGACAATGGTCTTCATCTTTTTAAGCTCCTTGTGATCTTCCTCTTCTCGCTTTAGAATCTGATCCAAATCCTCAACTTTCTTCTCTAAATCTTTGATTCTATCATCCTAAGCCTTTAGATCCTCTGCCTGATCCTTCAGGACTTCCTCTTGCTTGACAAGATTTTCTTCTATCTCAATTCAAAGATCTGTTTCTCTCTTCTAGCTTTGAGCTACTGAATAAAGTTTCCCATTCAAATCCTTCACTTCTTGCATCTGAGAATTTTTCTCAAGAGTTAGATTTTCCTCAAAAGCTATTCGTGAGATCCTTGATCTTCCCATATTCAGTGTAAAAAGTAACCTTGACAGTTTCTTAAAACTCATCAAGAATCCACATATCTTTTATAGTTTTCTTATACCAAGTGGTCATATTCTTACAGGATCTCTTGTGGGATTAATAGTTAATGAAAAAAGTCTTGAAATCAGCTGCAAGCTTTACACATTTATCCATCACCATGGATACTGAATCCGACTTTTGATTCAAGGTGTGTTGGAGAATTTGGCATCTTGATTCAATACTTGGAAATATCATAATGGTCCCAACAAGATTATTTAGATATTGTACTACAAAATCATGTCTAAGGGATGATGATTCCGAATCTGAGACTTTTCTTGGTGAGGGATCTTTCTCTAGCTCAGAAAGTTTCCTCCTTGAAGATTCACCAGCTTCCTTCTTCTTTAAAATAGCTTTACTAGGTGTCTCAAATGCCACATGTTTTCCCTTATCGGGTTTTTTAATAGCTTCCTCATCTAGAGATTCATGTTCACTATCAGACAGCTGAACAATTCTATCTTCATCTAGCTCTTCCTTCTCAACTCTTGCCTCAGCTTCCTCAGGATGAATGAAGTCATGATTAGAGATTTCTTTCTCAGAGATCTTATTCACTTCATATTCTCCCTTCTTATCATATCCTTTCTCATCTTTCCTAGGTGTAGCCAGCTTTGAATATTCTGCTTCAGAAGTTCATATTGAGATCTTCTCGAATGGGCTTTCTTTCTCAGGGAAATATTCCACTTGCTTAATCAAATATACGGTGTCGCCACTTCCTTCTTCTTCTTCAACTTCTTGTACTACTTCTTCTTCTTCTCTTTATTTAACTTTTTATGGAGTCATATACTTCTTTCCAGGGCTTTCAAGTAAGGGTTATACTAGGAAGGATTATGGTACCGGAATATTTTCATATGCTTTATCATTATCCTTCAAAAGAGATTGGACAATCTCTTCTTCAGTCATCTTTTTCTTGTGATTCTTTTTATTCTCTTCCCTTTCCATATACTCATCTGTCTTCTCCTTTAGAGATTTTTCTTTAGCAGGTTCTAGTCCAAACTTGGGCTCCCCTTCTTTTTTGTTCTTCTTATCTTCCCTCCACTTAGATACTACTTCATCCAGATATGATTTTTTCTTCTTATATTTTGGAGGTTCAGATTGAGCTTCCTTATATTTTGGGGTTTTTTATTCCTCTTCAACTTCCTTTAACTTCCTCTTCTTTCCAGCCTTTTTCGATGGCTCAGCCACGTCTTATTTTTTCGAAACAGCTTCATATTTTTCTTCAGGTAGGTCATAAAATTATCCAGAGTCTTTAGAAAAACTAATATTCATCCTCTTAATGGTATCATCACTTACTAGCATAACTTTTCAATTCCTTGGCTTCGAGCTGCAAGGAATTTTAAAAGATTATAAGCACCGAACAATTAACTTGGAGAGAATAGCTAGATACATGATTATCTAAGCCTTCAAGTTTCCATTCTTAATATTCTCAATCATAATGAGAATATTCTTAACCAAATTGATCTTCCTTATATTTACCCAGAAATACAAGATATACATGTCAATTTTCTTCAATGTATCCTTGTCACCTTTTCTCGGAATGATGAATCCCTGAACCCATAATTTGAGAATCTGATAATTTGTAGAAAAGTGGGTGATCTTCGGAGTCTTTACATCAGAAATTCCAAGACATGTCATAGCCTTATCCTTAATAAAACTTCCTTTGACATCAGTCAACTTATGGGAATAGAACTCAGCTTCCCCTTCGTATGGTATACCAACCAAACTAGCAGACTTAGTATATGAAAGAGAATAAGTCTTTCCATAGCTCTTGAATGAAAACTTATCTCTTCCTTCTTCCTTAAAGAAACTGACTGATTAATAAAACTCAACAAGAAAATCCAGATACACTAAGTCTTGAGCCCCTGGCTTTGATACGAAAATGCTCTCCCATCCATTTATCTTAATGTTTTTGGAGATAATCAAATCATACTTGTTGAATAAGTTCTAATGCACCAACCTTTCTCTATAGACCTGTCACTTCGAAATAGGCTTGACAGTAGACATATCTTTCTGAGAAGATTCTTCTACAGACATTCAGAATTGAGAAACCCTTCAAAATCCTAAATGAGATTATGTAGAAGGAAATAACTTCAGCACGCGATAGCTTGAGATTCGATGTGGGATAACCATCGGGAGTCCTTTATATAGGTGTTTGATGAGACGGTTCATCTTCCAAACTCAATCCAATGGCTGAAAATCTTTCTAATCAGATCTGACGGTTAATATGATAGCTGCAAGGAAATCTTGAATCTGGTATTTTGAGGTTTTTTAATAAAAACATTCAGATTTAAGGAAAAGAGAATCCGAAAAATTTAGAAACAAAAGAAACTACCAGCAAGTAAAGGATGATTAGGAAAACTGAAGAAAGGAAACATACCTTTCATATTTCGAGAAAGATTATTCGTATTGAGGAAAATTCTTCTTGAAGAAATTTAGATTCTGAAAATTTGATTACGAAAAATTTTGAAAAACTAACTACTAAAATTTTAGAAAATCTTCATTAATAAAGTTTAAAAAATATTCATTACGAAAATTTCCATTATGAAAAATTTAGAAAAACTAATTACGAAAAATTTGAGTACGAAAATATTCATTACGAAAATTTTGAGTATGAAAATCTTCATTACAAAAATTTTGAGTATGAAAATTTTCATTGTGGAGATTTTGAGTACGAAAATATTTAGACTATATAAAAGAACTTTATTACAGAAAAGTTTTAAAATATTACTATGAAAATTTTCATTATGAAAGATTTCAAAAAAAATGGCTACGAAAAATTTCATTACGAAATATTTGAAAAATCTGACTATGAAAATTTTCATTATGAAAAATTTTGATCTATATAACAAGAAAATGTACTCCCCTTATGAAAAGGAGTTTGTTACTGTAAAGATATTGGTTTCAATAGAAATTTAACAAGGAAGATTACCTTATGGTTATCATTCCTAACTTCTATTTAATATATTCAAATCTATCTAAGGGTAAAGATTTTGTGAAAATATCAGCAAGTTGATCTTGTGTTCTGATAATTTGAAGAATGATATCTCCTTTTTTGTGTGTGATCCCTAAGAAAATCTTTTCTTAGAGAGTTTGAATAGGTTCATAAGGTTACAGTGTCCTAACCTTCTATGCCACAACCAAGAATGATCTTCCATTGCACTAAGGAAAGGTAGGTCTTGGCTCCTAAGGTCTTATATGTTTAGTGTGTGAACATTCTCTTGGTTATTGGAAGAAAGAATGAACTCTTCCTTGGAATTGTATACTAAAAACTTGTCATTCCTAAAATTCACATGGTAACCTTCATCACATAATTGACTTATGCTAATGAGGTTGTGCTTAATACCCTTAACAAATAAAACATTTGAAATCAAAGTTTTTCCAAGAAGAACGATGTTACCTATACCAATAATTTCTCCCTTAGCATTATCTCTGAATGTTACTTTCCCTCCTTTAATCTTGATAATATTTTCAAAGAAGTTTTTGTTACCAGCCATATGTCAGGAACATCCATTATCCATGTACCAAGTATTACTGTTGGTACTTTCTTTATTTTCTTGAAAATAATAGTATTAGACTTTCATAACCCAAACTTTATTGGATACAGAAATTTCAGAAATCAATATCTTAGGAACCCAAATTTTCTTTGAAAAATAAGATTTATCAAAACCTAAAGACTAGGTTTTGTTTAAGGAACAATTTCTTTCCCAATTCCCACCACACTGACACTTAGTAAAGAGAGGATCACTTTGAGAAAAAAAATATTTGTTACTAAAAATCGATTTAGAACTAGTATAACCAAAACCATAATTATTCCTTAGAGGTCAGATTTGAGAATACATCTTATCAAAATTTTCCTTACCTAAGGTAAAGTTTGACAAACACTTCCTCAAGGAAAATATTTATAACTTTAGTCTGATAACTAAGTTCTTATCTTCTAAAACATTTTTACTAGAGTTAGGCTCAAAAACATTTTTCTTATAAATTACTTTTTCTAGATCCTTAGAAAGTTTATCCTTCTCAAAATTTACTTCCCCGAGATTTTTTGAAATACTTTCAAAATAAAGGATTTTTTATCAAGATCTTTATAAAGATCTGATATTTCCTTAGTAAGTATAGAAATCCTAGAATTTTCCTTATCAAGATTTTTGTTGACTTTAGAATTTTCATTCTCAAGAAGCTTAGAAAACCTAGAAACTTCTTCATAGGTAGGTAAAGATTCATCTTCATCAGAAGAATATCCTTCATCAGAAGAGTTATAATATTTATTATCACTATAGTTAGCATTCAAAGATACATTGGTCATGGATTCAGTACTATGTACCTTATCCATTAAGCAATGATTTTCAATAGGTAGTCTGGATATTAGACCAAGATTCTTCTAACTAGAAGATTCATAACCTGATGATTCATCTAAAGATTCTTCACCACTGGCACTCCAGGGGTCATTAGCTTTCAAAACCTTCTTAGCTTTAGCTTTGTAGTACTCATTTATATTTCTCTCAGAATTATTTTCCTTTCTTTACTTTCTCTTAATCATAGGACAATCAGGTCTTATATGTCATGATCTCTTGCATTCATAACATGTGACTTCTAAATATTTCTTATCTTTCCTTTCTTTCTTATTGTATCTGGATTGAAAGTTATTTTGTCCAAAAATCTTGTTCATCCTTCGAGAAATATTGGCTAGTTCATTTTCAGAAGATTCACTTCCACTATATTCAGATTTTATAACAATCTTCTTAGATTTAGATCTAGTAACTCTCTCAGGAGTCTTAGATTTCATATGATTTGAAGTTTTAGTAAAAGAAACGCTGCCATTCCCATTCATCTTCTTAATGTTGTCATCGTCTCTCTTCATTATAGTCTCATATTGAAGAATAGATCCAAAAAGTTCATCAAGATAAATGTGAGTAACCTTTCTATTCTCATCTATAGTTTTTCTCTTGGATTCCCATTCATTGGGCATGATGTCTATGATTTTATCCACAAGAGCTTCATCATCTAATCCTTTCTCACCCATAGATTGTAAACTGTTAACGATAGTCATGAATCTCTATTGCACCTTACATATGGGTTCTCTATAAAGAAAGCAGACACCATGATATTCATCTTTGAGCATGGCTCTTCTAGTTTCAATAACTTTTGAAGTTACAAAGTGTGTAACTTCTAGATTCTTCCATATAAAATTTGTTGCTTCACAAGATGAAATTTGGCTATATATATTTCTACTCATGGAACAAAGAAATGTATTGGGTACCTTATAATTCAGTTGATATTCATTCTTTTCTTGGTTGGTGAAAGAACTAACTTCCTTGTTAGGAATTTTATATCCTCCAGTAAGCATGAAAAAATTGTCTACTCCAGTATTGATAATAAATGTCTTCATGTGATCTCTATAATATTCATAATCATTCCCATAAAAAAATAGGTGGTCTAGTTGGATTTAGGTTTTCTATAGAACCAACATCGATTCCTGTCATCTTAAAGAAAAACTTTCCACACAAACTTGTTAGTAATAAAAGTTTGTAAACAAGTAAAATATTCCTCAGCAAGAAAAATATAGAACAAGAGTATCTCTAAGAAAAAAAATGAATCCGGACTTGTGAATCTGAAAATTTGATTTTGAAAATAAGAAGAAGATGGATTCTCTTCTGAATCTAATCGTGATATTAATTTAGATTGAACTAATCCTTTGATACCAATTGTAAGATCGAAATAATGAATGAAGATATTGTATATAGTATCTAATGATGATCAATATACAAGAGGGGGGTGAATTGTATACTTTAAAAAATATTTGGAACTTTTAAAGGTGAAGATGTTTAACAAGGTTAAACAAAGTAATTCAAAAACCTCTATTTCTACACACGTTCTTGATTCTAGAAATATGATTTTGAGAATGCAATTCTGAAAAAGTTGTTTCAGAAAAGAAACTTAACAAAAGTTTACAAAGATAAATATTCTACCTTAAAGCATATAGAATCTTACTAAATCAGAGTATACAAGTGTAAGGAAGTATAAGATAATTATACTTTCCTCAACAATCAAAATACAACAGAAAACTTGAAACAAACAAGTAACAAGTATTAAGTCTTTTAACCCAAAGAGAAGGGTATAAAAAACCATGGATAAAGGTACCTTGATTTATACTTTCAAGAAAGTCTATCTTACCCACACCTGGGTAATCTCTCGATACAAAGATCGAAGTCTATCTTGTTATCCCCGCAAACCCTCAACTTTAAGGTAGTCGGCACCTATGTATTCCTCAGCAAGGAAGTCCTCAAACTTTAAGGTAGTCGGAACCTCTGTCTTCCTATCCCTAGAAGCCCTCGAATGTACTCAGCAACATTCAGAGTCACACAAAGAAATTCTGAACAAGGTTTTCAGTACGCACTAAGAATGAGAGTCTCTCTCTAGAAATCACTTCAACATCATGTAATCTCTAGAGTCATGAAAAAACAGTATTGAGATCATTCAAATGAGATCTTATTTATAGGAACAGCTTCAACGGTCGTCTCCCTCCTCCAACAGTCATATTTTTCCTTGAATTTTGGAGGGACCTATACACGTGTCACTCAAACAACGGTTAGTTAGTAACTGAAAGAACAACATCATTTTATAACCAAAACAAGTGTGGGAAAAAATATGATTACATAACCAAAACCATTTTTTGGAGTGTAAGGGAAAAAATAGTTCAGAGTCTAAACAAAAACACATTCGATGTCTATAACACAAGTATATTCATATTCTTCTTATCATAGGAATTTGGAGTTACAATTCTATATATTTCTGGAGTCTGAATTTCAAATAAATTTAGAGTCTTGAATTCAGTATAATTCGGAGTCTGAATTCATGAGATTTAGGAGTCTGAACTTACAAAGTTTGGAGTCTGAATTCATAAGAGTTCGGAGTATGAACTTAAAAAGTTCGGAGTCTGAATTCATAAGAGTTCGGAGTCTAAACTTACAATGTTTGGAATCTGAATTCATAAGAGTTTGGAGTTTGAATTCAGAGAACTCGGAGTCAGAACTCAAAAGAGTTCAGATTCTGAATTCAAAGAACTCGGAGTCAGAACTCAGAAGAGTTTGGAGTCTGATTTCAGAGAACTCGGAGTCAGAACTCAAAAGAGTTTGGAGTTTCAATTCAGAGAGTTCAGATCCTGAATTTGTATCCTGAAAACATAATTCTTTATATATAAGTATATATATGATTCTGAGGTTTTGGTTATGAAACCAAATTTTATACTTAGATGAAATGAATAATGAAAAAACATGGTAAGGATAAATTTCCTTGAGGAAGAAAATTTTCCTTATGAAAGTAAAACATAGGGTAAATGAAATTTTCCTTAAGATAAGGTGTTTGTGATTTTCAAAACATGAAGAAATGGTAAAGTCATAAGGAAACCTTATTGACTTAACAATCTCCCCAATCATGAAAGAATGGAAAGTTCATAAAGAAACATTATTGACACAACGTATTATAGGAGGTTTGTGAAAGAAAATTCATGACTTTCTAATCCATTAACCAAGTTAACTCGAAAAGGGGTCAAGTTCATCTGGATAAAAGAGTGTGAGAAATTTTTCCAAGAGTTGAAGAAGAGATTGGTTACTGCACCCGTGTTAACTCAGCCCTCAAGTGGAGAAGGATTCGTTATTTTTAGTGATGAATCTTTGAAAGTTCTTGGGTGCATCCTCATGAAGAATGACAAGGTCATTGCTTATGCATCTCGACAGTTCAAGAATCATGAGCAGAACTATCCTACGCATGATCTAGAGCTGGCTGCGATCATTTTTTCTCTGAATATATAGAGTCACTATCTTTATGTGGAGAAATGTGATATATACACAGACTATCAAATTTTGAAGTATATTTTCACACATAAGGAATTAAACATGAGATAAAGGATATGGTTGGAACTTCTCAAATACTATGATTGTTCAATTCATTATCATCCCGGAAGAGAAAACAAAGTTGTTGATTCATTAAGCATGAAAGACCCAGTTGTTCTTTCCAAGATGAGGATTCAAAGAGATCCTTTGATCAATAACCTAGTAAAACTAGACATGGGAATTATAAGGTAAGGGACATCGTCAACCCTAACCCAAATAATTTTTCAACTATCATTACTAGAGAAGATCAAGAAAGATCATAAAGAAGATCCTTTATTACAGAAAAAGTTTGAGGCTGTGAAGGATGGGAAGTTTCCTGAATTCAATATTGATCAAGAACGTGTACTGAAATTTCTTACAAGACTATGTGTCCCATCTATTCTAGAAATAAAGAAGTATATGATGGATGAATCTCATAGTTCTACTTTCTCTACACATCCTGGAATCAAAAAAAATGTATAGGGACCTTCGTGATCATTATTGGTTGGATAATATGAAAAGGGAGATTGCTGACTACACATTAAGGTGCCTGGTATATCAACAAGAGAAGGTGGAGCGACAACTTCCTAAAGGGGTATTACAACCACTACCCATACCAGCATGGAAGTGGGACAATATCACTATGTACTTCGTCACTGGTCTCCTGAGAACTTCCAAAGGAAATAATGAAATATGGGATATTGTGGAATGTCTCACCAAGACTGCCCATTTTATCTCCATTCGGGAAGATTTCTCTCTTGATCAACTTTCCAGAATTTACATGAAGTAAGTGGTAAGGTTGCATGGAGTTCTACTTTCTATCGTATCTGATCATAACCCAAGGTTCACATCAAAATTCTGGATAATTATTAAACAGCTCTGAGCACTTAATTGAATTTCAGTATGGCCTATCACCTGCAAACTAATTTCCAATCTGAAAGAACTATTCAAACACTTGAGGATATGCTGAGAACATGCTCAAGGGAATTTAAAATTGGATCAAATCAACATCTCCCTATGGTTGAGTTCTCTTAAAACAACATCTTCCACTTGAGCATTCAAATAGAACCCTGTGAAGCTCTGTAAGGGAAGCGATGTACAACTCATACTTTTTGGGATGAAGCTAGTGAGAGAAAGCTTCTTGGGCCTGATCTTGTGTAAGAGATGACAAAAAAATTCCATGTCATCCAGAAACACATTAAGGCTTCTTAGATTCAACAAAAGAGCTATGTTGACAACTGTCAAAGGGACTTGGAGTTTGATGTTGGTGACAAATTATTTCTTTGAATTTCAGCTTGGAAGATATTCATGAGGTTTGGGAAGAAATGGAAGCTCACCCCTAGGTACATTGGCCTCTATAAAAACCTTGATTGCATAGGAGTAGTGGCCTATCAGCTTGCACTTCCTCCAAATATAGCACAAGTTCATGATGACTTCTATGTATCCCTCTTGAGGAATTATATACCTGACCCTTCACATGTACTAAATCCAGAGGTGGTACAACTAAAACATGACCTCTCTTATGAGGAGCAGCCAGTGGAGATCTTGGATCGTAGAGACAAGGTTCTACGCAATAAGACTACTCAGCTTGTTAAGTTGTTGTGGAGGAACCACAAATGTTAGGAAGCCATGTGGGAAATAGATAAGTCTATGTGGCAGAAGTACCCACACCTTTTCTCTTCTTAGGGTATGAGTTAAAATTTCAGGGATGAAATTTCTTAAGGGGGGAAGAATGTAACGACCCAAACTTTTTAATAATATTTATTTCCTAAATTTGTGTGTTATTTTATTTTATACTCAACAAAACTATATCCTTTAATTAATTAAGTGATTATAATTAAATGAGACTGTTGGGTTTCGAATGTTATATGGCCATTGGTCAATATGACCATTGGAAATTAAATTCTTAATGTTACAATTATTGTTTATAAATTCAAATGATCTTGGTTAATCAATAAAGAAAAAAGAGTTGATGGCATCATCAAGTAGACTCGGGCCATATAAAGCCCATCTATCGGAGCTTGGGAAGGAGGTAGCATCACCAGACTTTGCTCTGGACCAAGATCAAGCTGAACTTCAACATGTGAATCTTTAATGGAATTGCCTAAAGGAGAATTTCAAGCTGATAGAAATCACCACTCGGGTAATGTTGTCTGAGCCAACCAAATATTTTATCACCATAGCACACCTTACACTTAGGTCCTATGCTGGTGTTATAAGGGGTATGTAATGAGACCTTAGCTACTTTGTGTAATCCTTTTATATAAATAAAATTTTTATCTTTTATTATGGTAAATTTTGTGAATTTCAAATGGTCAGATAAATATAGGGTGTATATTATTGATGGATTTAGGAAAAAAGGGGTATTTTAAAATATTTTTGTATTCTTTAAATAATTAATAATGTGAATTTATTTTCAAAAAATAGTCTTCTACAGTTTTTTTCAGTAAGAAAAATAGAGTCTAATAACATCAATTTAATTTTTAGTGAATAGTAAAGTATGAATAGTAACATACCCGTATGAATAGTAATGAAAAGTAATGAAGAGTAAATTGACCAAAAAAATAGAAACTTCACCCATGAATGTATAAAAACATTTTAGACATCTTAAAAGTGAAAAAATGGTCATAGTTTAAGTTTTGGAATTTTTGTATGTCATAAATATTTTATTTACAATTTTATAATTAATTTAATAATTTAAAATGGAAATTTATTTTCATAAAATTTAATCATAAATCCTTACTTTATTGTCTTATGGTTATATGATAATTTTATGGGACCTTGATTAATTTCTTAAGGAGTTACAAGATGAGTTATAGTTTTAAAGTTGTATTTTTGGAATAAATAATGATTTTATTTAAAAATTAAATTAAAATTATTTATAAAATTATTTTCATAAAATGGAGTTAATTTTTTAATTCAGAGCATCGATATTAGTTTAGAGTGAATTTTTTGTATTTTCCTGAAATAATTGATTTTTTGGTGAATAGTAAAAATACAGTTTTGAGTTTTAGGTGTTTAATGACATCATTTATGATGTAATCATGATATAAATAATCTGGTATACTTTTTAATAGTAATATATTATATGAGGTCTCCCAATTGGACAATACCATGGGCAAATACCATGGGAAAGCCCATGGTTTTGCAAATACCACCGAGGAGGTGTCCCTTGGAAATTAATAATCTATTCTCTCACTTTTCCTATAAATACCAAGTCATTACCTCATCCATTTCATTCCAAAATCCTCCTCAATGATTTTATAGTCTTTTACCTCCCAATTATTCCTCCCAAGGTTCTCTCAATCCTCACAAGGTTCTAACCTTCAATCTTTCGAAGCAAGGTAAGGGAACCTTTCACCCTCCTCTTTTAAGTCATGACTTCTTTTATGTTATGTCTTATAGTTCCATTTTATTATGTTGGGGCCTATTATTCTATATCTTTACTAATTTCAATTTCATTTCTAAATTATGAGATACCCTTTACGCTCTCATCCATTTATTTTCTGAATTTTTAAGTGACGCCTTTAGGCTGCCGAATTTTTTGTAAAAGAAATCGCATCTTCTCTTTCCTTTCAAGTTTCCTTTTCATGTGGTATGTCATTAAAATATCTATAACATGTTCTTATCTCCATTTTATTATGGATTTATACATTATTATGATTTATTTATGAGTGGGTTACCCTTGTACCCTCTCTTTTTAATGTTTTCTAAAAGGATTTTATGTAGTCGTTATGTTGTGGAATTTTCATCTCAAAATTCCTCTCCATCTCTTAAGAAATTATCTTGTTTTATTTATGTGAATAACCAGACCTATTTATTTTCTATTGGTGTTCATAAATACAAAAAAATGATATATTTGATTCTGGAATTTACATACATATAACCCTCACTCCTTTTCCATGTGTTATAAATGACATAATGATTTTTTAGAACTTTTAAAACGTCACAATTTGGAAATGAAACCCATTTCTTTTATTATATATGGGTTATTTATGAAATATTTTATTGTTATCTATGTTTCTCACATTAAAGTAAATACATATTAATGGTTCACCCTGATAGCACTCCAATGATTTGGGTAAATAATTTAATCTCTATAGATGACAAGTTTCACGATACCTTGGTGAATAACCTTAGTAATTTTTATGAAACCTTGGGGATGAACCTTGGTGATATGTTCATGAATGTCTAAATTAAATATTGTAGACACATATTCATGTTATGTTTCAAGTTATTTTCATTATGAAATATCTCTACTTCCATTTCTCATGTCTTTATGTTTTTATCAATTTCTTATTGATTTCACAAGTAAACGGATTCCCTTGTTTTCTTTATTGGGCCTTCTGCTCACCCTTTCCTTTGATGTATGTCTCCAGGTTATGAGATGTAGTAATTGTACTTAGGATTAACCTATTATGAATCCTTACAAGTGTATTAGAAGTATGTTTTATGTTTTTTCATGTATTATGTTCATGATTTCCAAGACACTAGACTTTAAAGATCCTCTGTATGTAAAATGTAATGAAAAGTTATGTAATAAAAAGGCAGGATGCCGTATAGTCATAATTATCATAGAATATAAACTTTTGTAAAATAAAATCATGAAAACATACCTCATGTATACATTTACAACTGAGGCGCCTAGCCATTCATACTTGAGGATTTAATCTATATTCTCATCACTAATATAATCTAATTCTTACCCTTCATACATGTTTTTTTTTCAAAATCAATTGTGTGAGTATTTTTGTCTATAAACATTGTATCCATATGATATTAAAATGATATTAAATGTAGATATAGAATGGGTGGGGTGAAGGTGCTCTCAGTAGATTGTTTTGATCGATTGGTTGATCCTTGAGATAGTTTTGAGCCGATCTTTCATTTCACCCCCTTCCCTTTGTTGTTCTATAATAATATTCATCAGTTCATAACTTTTTTCATTAAATGTTAAAGGGTTAGATTCAAAAATAAATTGGAAATGAATACATCCTTATCAACATATTTTTTTACAAGAATTGATGGATATGTGATGAATGTTCCAACATCTTGTTCGACCATAAGAATTTCATCATTATCATTTAGAATAGGTATCTCGGTGCTTGGATCATGAGCTACATTAATTGACACTTTGACATGACCTCTTGGAAGTGTTATGTTGTGTAGCATGTCATTATACATATTGAACACCATATCCCTCTCTACAAGGTGATATGTGGGAGTTGATAGATAAAAAACATAGTCATTTTCACCCTATAGAATATCATTAAAGGAAATTTATTAATGTCTATGTGATTCACATTTCATAGAAACAATTATTAGAACATTGACTTCCTTAGCTAAGTCAGGTTTTTTAGGGGAATGGATTGCCTCAAAACTAGTGGGGGTGGGGTGGAATCTTCATGCACGGGTTGTTCTTGAGTTGTTTCTTCTCTTTGCCTACCCCCCCCCCCCATCCAATCAAACTTTTTATCATATCTCTCTGGTATTGTAATTATTCTTGAAACATAGATAATGTTTCTCTCATATTTTTCATTTCCTCTGTTTGATCCTCCGCTTTTTTTTATTTCTGAAAATATGATTGGGGTGTCACCCCAAAACCCGTACCTCTGACGTGACCACACTGTTCTGGTTACTTCAAGGCTACTAAAAGTATGTATGCATCTAGTGTGGGTTTTTTTTATTTATGTAACTATGTTAGATAGAAAATATAGAAAAATAAGTAATCATTTTTATGTAATAGTGATTTAAATCAAAAAAAATTATATTATGTCGTACTTACACATGTTTCCCACACTTTTGTGGGTTTTCATCTATTAGTATCCCATATTTATTTACACAAGCCTCCTTTAATATCACATGGAGTGGGATGGAAGTGGCTTTCAATTTCTATTCATCAATATGCATATAAATAGAGGAACATGGTTATGGTGTTTTTTATGTCACATAAAATTATTATGGTAGATTTAAAATGTGTACTATTTTTTCTCAAGTGAATCATACCCCATACTTGCTTTACGATAGGGGTACACTGGTTTTGTTGCTCATTCCTTATTTTTAGCACTCAGTTGTTGTTTCATAAATAAAAAATTATCAATCAAATTGATGAATACAAGCAACATCAAACAACGTATTACCAGACACAATGTACCTAAAAAGTATGCTCCACACGATGGGTTCTTAATGCATCCCATGATCCTTGGGATATCAAGTGTGCATAAAGAGGAGGTGTTGTGGCTTGATTTTCCATTCATCATCTTTATGATGATAGTTCATTAAAATTGTGCAGAAGCCTCTATGAATACTTCTTGAAACTCTTAATACATATTCCTTGTGCGAGGCATCTACAATAAATGCACTCTACAAGGGATGATGAAGAGTAAGTCAATGTTTTAGTATTTTATTTTATTTTAATAAATTTAATAAATGATATCATAATGTTACTGTAATCTCTTCCCATATTAGTGTCTTAATCTCGGTGAAAACATGGTTCCATGACTGTACATCAATCGGCACGCGTTTTCGAGTGACAATTCCAATATAGCTACTAAACATAGATTTTTTGAGGTTAACATGTTGGCCTCACTTATTCTATCCCACCTAAAATTTGATTCCTTTTTCTTTTTACTTAAGGATTTTGGATAACACTTTCAAACTACGGTGCTCTTGTTTTTTTTTGCCACCAGGGTTTTATTTCATACCATTTCCTCAGTTTCAGCATCATCATTATGTTCCTCCAGAGAACTAGCATCGGCACTGGGACTGATAGCAATAGGTTGATAGACCTGTTGTACCTCATCACTGGGACCAATAGCATCAGGTTGAGAAAAATTTTGTTCCTTTGCACTGGGAACATTAGCAACAGGTTGAGAGACCCTGTTGTGCCTCAGTATTGGGCACATCAGCAAGTGCAGAATTCGTTATCTGAAAAAGTGGTTTAACATTTAATTTAGATTACATAAAAGCAGCATAAAATAGATAATAACATAAGGTAACACAATTTATATTACAATAACAAATAAATTTATTATTGAACTCTCTTTTTTTAAAAGGCTGAAGAGATTTTACCCCTCTATCAACTATTTAAATCCCTTCATTGTGTTCTCCTCTGACATAAAAAGTGCCTTCTATATTGGGACCACTGTGAAATGATTGCGATGTCCCAATGAAATGGTCATCCTCCATTGAATTGTCATCTGACCCTTCAGTTGTTTTGGTCGATAACAGAACAATTGAACAATTTTGGTTTGCGGGAACTGGAACATAAAATACTTGTACTTCCAGTAATTCCATTATAAACAGTTTTTATTTCTCCCCTTCCTTACTGAAATCAACTTTCATGAATCCCAATTCACCTATTTTAACAACACTCATGTTATCAACCCACTTGCATTGAAAAATCGGCACTTGGAATTTCTTATAATCCAACTCCCATATTTGTTTGATGATGCCAAAGTATAATGTATTCACATAAACTATATTTCTATCCTTAGCACCAAAAACATGCATTGATTCAGCCACAAGTGTAAACCCACTATTCTGCATGGTACTATCTTCATCATGTTCATTAGTATAGAATGTCTAACCATTAACTACAAAATCATTGTAAGATAATACATACACACTTGGTCCTCTGGCTAGCCATCGAAGTCGTTCTAAAATTGAGTCTATATTTTCATCTGATTTCTTAAAAATATGGTCCCAAAACCATCCTATAAACTATTTATTATGTGTATCTAATATCCATTTTTCAGGCCTATATGGATTCAAATTCCTAAGAATTTATTTGTAGGTTTGAACATATGGGTCAACATCGAAACTATTATGAAAAACGTAAAGGTGGGCATGTTCCCAATCTGTAATATTGATTATGATAACCTCTATTCTAGAAATTACTTCACCCTCAAGCTGCCCAGTGTGACGATATTTTGATAGGCCAATGCTTTCCACACCAGATAGTTATTCGGTACATAATTCAATGTCTTCCTCAACAATATATAGCTCTATAATACAACCCTCTGGCTGACTTCAATTTTTAACATACCCTTTCAAAATATTCATATACCGTTCAATGGGGTACATCCATCTATAATGTACAGGACCACATAGTTGAATCTCTCTCACTAAATAAACCATAAAATAACCCATCATATCAAATAATGTTGGTGGGAAGAACATTTTCAATTAATATAATATGATGAAAATTTCTATTTCCATAATTGGAAATTTCGCTGGGTCTATAACTTTGTTGCATATAGCTTTGAATAAGAAACATAGATTCTTTAATGTATGGTGTAAATTCTTGGGAAAAATGCAATGTAAAGCTCTAAAAATTAGATCTTGCATCAAAACATGGCAGTCATGTTATTTCAGACCCTTTAACTTTAAAACACTCATTGACATGATGTTCTTGATATTTAACGAATACCCCTATGGAACCTTTACTTCATTCAAGAAGATGCAAAACTAATATCTCTCCAACCTAGAAAGAGTGTAAGTAGTAGGAGGAAGAAATGTTCATTTTTCACCCTTCACTAGTGCCAAATATTCTCGTATTCCTATCTCAACCATGCCCAACCTAGCCTTAATTCCATCCTTTATTTTTTTCAAGTGCATTTAGCAACGTGCCGATGGCACTATCACATACATTTTTTTAAATATACATAACATCAAGAAAATTTCTGACATATAGACAATTCTAGTATGGTAATTTAAATAAAAATGATCACTTTTTCCAACCGGTTTTCATAAGGTTTTTCAAAAATGGTTTACCAAAAGTAGTGTCCACGTATTTTACATTATCAAAAAATTGATCACATGTTAGTGGATATGGTGTTGTACATTCTTATGAACTTCCATCAAATGATGTTTTCCAAGATCGGTACTTATTCCATCAAGGTAGAAATCTGTGATGTCCTAGAAACATGTTTTTTTATGAATGTTTCAACCTAATTGACTATATACCTTATTCACAAATGGGACACCTTGAGTTCCTTTAATGATATATCCAGAAAAATTTCCATAAGCGGGAAAGTCATTTATCATCCCATACAACATGGATCTCAAAGTGAAATATTCATTTTTTTAAGCATCATACAACATAACACCTGAATCCCACAATAATTTCAAATCCTCGATCAATGGATCCAAATAAACATCAATATCATTACCTGGTTGTTTTGGTCCTGATATAAGCATAGATAACATGATGTATTTTCATTTCATGAATAACCATGGTGGTAAGTTATAATTTACCAACATAATCTGTCATGTACTGTGACTACTAATTTGAAAACCAAAAGTATTCATTCCATATGTAGATAACACAAGACAAAGGTTTATCAGCTCATTTCCAAATTTAGGATACTCATCATCAATTCGCTTCTACTGAGGAGAGTCTTCCAGGTGACGTAGTTTCCCATCTTTAATTATTGTATCTGCATACTATGTCAATTTTCCTATAGTCTCCTCAATTCCATATAGGTTTCTAAACATTGTAATGATTGTAAATTACCCTACAAATTTCATAGGACTAGATTCATCTTTCTTGTATCAATAATCGCCACACTTTGGGCATTATTTAAGTGATTTTTGGTCCTTGAGAAATAGTATATAGTCATTTGGGTAGGAGTGTATTCTTTCAGAGATTATACCCATCGATCGTAGCATTCATTTGGTGTCGTATGTTCGGCTCGAGATCCCATTATCTTCAGGATCATGTCATTCAGGAGAGAAAGTGGTTCCATAAAACTAGAATCATTCCACACATTGTCTACTTTTAAATTATACAGCTTCAGTATGGCTGATAATGCTGTATATTTAGTGCAACCAGTATACAATGGCATCTTTTCACAACTCTTTAACTTCTCAAACAATTTTGGAAAATCACAAAGTCCATATTCAACTATCCTTATAATTTCCTCAATACAATCTTCATTATGATTCACATCTGTAATCACATTCTCCATACAATTGTCTTTATTTTTCACACTTGTAATCATATCAGATGGTCCATAAAATGAAGTTCTATCCTAGCCACTACCTACATTAGTTTTTCCGCCATGTTTATTCCAACATGTATAACTTAAATCTATTCTATTACATATCAAGTGTTCTCCAAACTCCTCTGGACTAATTTTTCTTTAATAACAACAGCGTAAACACAGACAAAGAATTTTACAAGGGTCATATGCATGATATTTTTCAAACTTCATAAACTCTTTCAAGCCATCTTTATACTCTTTTTTCAACTGATTGGAATTCATCCATTATTTATTCATATTCATCCTATTTTATTCGATAATATTAATATTTAACAAAATAATTACACAAAATATGTTCAACTAGGGTCGTCATTCAACTATAATAAATGGAACTATCTATAGTGAACAATACCCTTACCTCTCTATGCATTACTCAGGACCAAATTAGATCACACCCATCTTCCCAACCACCTGATAAATGGAACTAGCTATGAGAATCCCATGCACTAGAATTTTTTAGTACCCAACATGTGATCTATATGCATTTTTTTAAACTATTTTTTTAGTGTTTCTCTAGAAATATAATGTCTTGAGTCAAGAACTATGGAACTAAACTAATAAACGGTATGATTTTCCATAGATTGATTGTGGGTGTAAGGATTAATTACATGTTTTTTTATGGTTATTTTATTAGGGTGTCCATAAACTGTCCCATAGAGTCCTCTAGTGAAATGGTTTTCAAAGATTCAGTGGAATTTCACTAGTAACAAAGTGGTGGTTCCATTGAAATGGGTAAGGTTTCAATTGATATTCAATGGTAGAGGAACTACAACATAAAAAAAATAGTATACCAATCATTCCAACAACCTCAACACCATACAAACACACAATCATGATCACAATTGCAACACCATACAAACCAAACAAGCACAATTTCAGATTTTACAAAGAATCCCTTATTCAATTCCTCTGGTTAATTCAGGGGTTATCACAAAAATTTTATCACACTGACGATTTCATTCATTATCCAAGTATACGTAAATTACTAATTTCTATATTCAAATATTCAACAGGAACCAACCAACATGAAATTTATTTAGTGCGCAAACAAGGACCACCAACAGCCATGATTTTTAGTAGGGAGTTTATCCCATACAATTAAAAACATAACCATCAATATAAAATAGTAATAACATGAGAACAAGAGGAAACCAATGATTAAGAAGAGAAAAATAATCGCTAAGGTTTTGTTAAGCACACAGCGGAGGTGCGTTCATGGTGGAGGAGAGGCACTCAGTAGAGGAGATTTCCAGCTGAAAAGAAAACATAAAATTAGAACTCATATGTTATACCTATCCAAAATAAGTCCAATGAGATTTAGGATTGGGAAATGTCTAGTTAAACATTTTTATTGGTCAATAGTGGGAATGTAAAACACACAAAGCATATGAAAGTTCCAAACGGGCCCTTGAGTTTCAAACACACACACACACCCAAAAAATTCACAATATCCAAAAGGGTAATTATCCTTTCAAAACACGCACTAAATAATTTCTATAAAAAAACCATCAAAACTCTAAAATGACAACACCTTTATAAAGAAAACCAAAAAATTTATCAAAAAGTGTACAAACAAACCAAACAATTTATAAACAATTATATAAACAACTCAACCAGTTTATAAAAAATCTTATAACAAGCTAACCAGTTTATGAACAATTTATTTTTGCAGGCCAAACAAAGTATAAATAATTTTATAAGCAACCCAAGTCAATGTGAAAGTTACTTTGATGTACAATGTACTTAATGAGAGAATCCATTGAAACCTGTGATTGTATTCTAACCACTGAATATTGCACCATCTACCACCAATTTTTAGAAATACTTCACACAACTAATATTTCTCATCCTTCATTCCCTCTCACTATAGTTCACTCATGACACGCATGCATCATATTCGTTCTTATAGTCATCTAATCCCTTATATTCCAATAATCCTACTTCCAGAGATTGAAAATTTCTACACTTCCCATAACCCTGAACCCCCCCCCCCCCACCCCCCACCCCATGTGAAACTACCACACCCGTCAAAAAAACCCTCTAATTCCAGAAAATCTTGTTCTAAATAATATCTTGCACACCTTCTGATCCTTTTTCCATATTGATCCATCACATATAAAAAATTCTAAAAAACGTGGCACTAACTCCCACTCAATGGGGGTTCATTAATTTGAACCCATAATCCAAAGTCTAGACTCAATATTTGGTCTTAGAAAATCACTTGTAAACAAATTCAGTCACCCCCTCCAAATGCAGGTTATAGGAACCTCTAAAATTTGAACTTCTGTGAAATAGATCCTTTGGTGTTCCATTGATAATACATGTTCTTGTTGTAATATCCTTCAAGATCATTGTTTTATAATTCAAGCTAATGTCCCAATCTAATGGAACAGCGAGATCCTCCAGGAGTATCGAACCAATGAACTCCAATATCTGAAGATTCCACAATCATGTCATTAATCCACTACTATCATAATTTTAATGATCTTCCAGAAAGCTCTAGAATGACACTCAATGAACAAAACATGCCGCATGACACCTACAGCTAGAAGAATTTTGATATCTAGGAAAACTCATGGTATTACCACCATCTTCTAGTGAAATTATTCTAAAAACCTAAAAAACCATCTGATCATTAGAACCCAATTGTCTTCCAGCCAAACTCCTTTCGATTATTTTAAAAACTACTCCACAAAAAACTCTACATTCATGCTCTATCATCGATCACTACAACCAATTTTTGAGACATAAAAAGGAGCATAAGCTTTGATACCACTTATTAAAGAAAAGTTTAAATTTTAAGATCATCGGTAGTTTTTACTACTGATTCTACAACATAGTGGAACTTTATCCAAATGTATCATATTATCTATTGAAACTTGCATCCCTCGTGACTTCAAATACCAAAACTGGGATGACCACACACTCCAACCACCTCACCTATTTTTCCTCCAACTTAGATTCCCCTGGTTTTAGTCATCTCAGTATCTTTATTTCAATGATCATATAAGTGAACAAGAATACATAGAATATATAAACTTGTAAGGATAATGTAAAAAGATCATTTTATATAGGGATTATTTGATTCATACTTTAATCTAATGTGTATGTTAGAACAACAACATCACGTTTTTATTCCATTGAAAAAAGATAAAATGAGTTACAAGGTAAAGTCAATTTTCAAAAACCCTACTTAGTTATCTAGAAGAAGTATCACCAATAACATCTTTCAATAATTTCATATCCTCTATGCTTCTTCCAATTATTTGAACATATCCTTTTTAATTTCAACCTATGGGAATCTGGATGTGCTTAAGTGTGCTCCTCATACTATAGCCACCTACTTTTGGTACTTAGGCCTCATCAGTGTTGGTCAAATCATATCTTACATTTATTTCTACAAGAATGTATACTTACACATGTAGTTCATACCACTCTTTGTAGTGGTCTTAAACTAATCATCTAATCACAACTTCCCTCCTAGAATTTTAGGCATCCTTTCAGTGAACTGAATTGAGCTTCCTCAACTCATAATTCAATGGTGCTAGTGAATTGCTCTTTATCCAAGATCTCCTAAGTGAACTTTCAAATAATGAACTTCCAGATCTTTGACATTTGACCAAGAAAATAATTATCACACCAAACCCTAACATATGGCTCATCAAGGGGTGGAATGTAACTAAATAAATACCCTTTTATCAAGTTCAAAACAAGGCTTTACTATATATATAGTATTCATTCATTTGAAAATACCTATTTAAAACCATTTGAAAAAAGTGTAAATCTAAGGGAATACACCAATAACATCAAACAACAATCACAATCAATCCATGGAAGTCGTTAAATAATTCCATAAATCAAACACACACCCCTTTAATAATATGGAAAACCCCTAAACCAAGAATCACCCCACTTTATAAATTTTCATTGTTCCAATAAACCATGAACAAATAATATATCTTCAAAAAAACCATTATTTCCATTTTATTAAGAATTTAGAATAAATTAAACATAATTTTGAATAAAAATATCATTGAATTATTAAAATAAAACCATTATGTCAAAGTAAACATGAAATTGATCATGGAAAATATTTGACTAGTCAAATTTAGATAACATATGCTTCATTTATCTAATTAAAAATCATGTTTATAACATCTAGCATCAAAGTAAGTATCAAATAAATTGAATAAAATATAATTACCCATATCAACTGATGTAAGGGTTCATCCAAACCCTACACACACTATGGAAACTAGGGAACCCGCAATGGAGACTCACTAGGGGAATCTGTGTGGTGTAAAAAAGGTTGTTGGGACGGTTGTCATATGAGGAGGGCGTGACGGAGTAGGTTAGGTGGAAAAGGAGTCCATGCAAGGAGAAGGAGGAGAAGGAGGTAGAGGGGTGGATTAGGAGGCATCGGTGGAGGAGGAAGATGATTCGGCAGCCGCGAATGAGGAGGAGGAGGAGGTGGAGGTGGGGGAGGAGGAGGAGGAGGGGTCACGGCGGAGGAGGGCTCAATGGTGCAGGGGTCAGATTCTGTGAAGGCTTGAAAGGGTGTAAGGGAGGAGGAGCCTATTAGGGTTATTTTATAAAACTCGTTGTAACCTTTATCAGTACTAGTTAAAAACACTAATAAAGGTATGTTTTATCAGTACTAAAAAAGCGTTGATAAAAGATCTATTTATCAATGCTAAAATTATAGCACTGATAAAGGTATAATTTTAATAATTTATTTATATTATTATATATTTATTTAAAATGATATATAGACTAAATATATATTTATTCATTAATAATTATAACTATAAATAGTATATATTTATAAATATTTGTATATAATTGTTAATATATATATAATTTTATAATTATTTATATATATATATATAGTTATAATTATAATTACAAATGTATTTGAAAATTATTTATATATATCATTAAAAATATAATAAAATATAATATTATTTAAATATATTTAATTTAATTTTCGAGCCGATGATCGATGGCGAGTTTACTGGATTGCTACTTTGATCCTAAAGATGTCTTCGTTCCCCTTGAAGATGGTGGCTATGGGTGGTGAGATTTCTTCGAGTCCTACGGATGTGGTGAAGGAAGATTTGATAAACCCTAATAAGAAGACTGTTAGTTCGGCCTCCCAAAATAGGTTTTTCTATGAATCTCAGATTGAATCTGCCTCGTTAAATAAATAGATTACCAAAAATGGCTCGATTGCATTTGTTGAAGTGAGTCCGAAAGTTTTGGAAGCTCTCCTTGAAGAATGTTGGTTCTCCCTCTTTGCTAGGTTATCGAGAACTCGGAGGGATTCCCTTTTGAGGGTTGATGAAGTGAAAACTCGCTTAGCCCAGAGCTAGGGCTTTTCTGACTGGCGTTTGATCTCAATTTGGAGAGGTACGTTCCATGTTTTTTTCCATCGAAGGTATTGCTAAATGTTGCCTAGAGTTTTGGACCGGTTTCGCTGAAACCTTGTTACATAATGGTTCAGCAGTGGGATCCATTATCAAATCCTATTTCAATTAAGAACTCATCCACTCAAATATGGATTTGAATTAGGGGTTTAAACTGGTTTTTTGGCATCCATCAGTTTTATGGGAGGTTGCTTCTGCTGTTGGTTGTCCGATCAAGGTTGATAAGGAAACAGAACATCCTAGATATGGTCATTTTGATCGTGTCTTGGTAGAGATTGATTTAGTACAGGTTCTTATTGACACTTTCTGTCACATAAAAGACATATTTTAAAGGTATTTTTCATTTAATTTACATCCTTTCTTTGTTTTGGGGGTTTCCCTAGGTTTTAGGGAGGAATAGATGAGTATTCATGAATTGGGCCAAACCGTGAGCCCAATTCCAGATTAAAAAATAAATTTTGTATATTTTATAACCTTTTCATTTTTCAACATTTTTCATCCATTCAAATTCATAATTAACCTCCCCTAACCTATTAACACCACCAAGGTAATTTGGAGCTTTTAGAAATCCATAACTAGGGTTTATTTGGGTTTTTATCTAAGGGGTTGGGCCTGCCCGAAAGCCCAATTCCTGTTTTAAAAATAAAATTTGATTTTGTTATAACTTATTCAATATTTGGGATTTTTCAGTGATTCCAAGTCTCACCCAAGACCAATTAACCCATCCGCGCATCTGAACTCTCTCCCACATCTTTGGAGCTCTGGATAATCGCGATTTGGTGCCGAACTTCTTAGGGTTCCTCAAATCGTCCAGATTTGAATAGGAAAAGTATTTCTTTCATAACTCTCTCAATTATCAATCTTTTTCCTCCATTCCAGTTCCTAAATGAGCTAATACATCTTGTTCGAACGTAAACTAAATTTTGGCTCTTTTAAATTTCAGATACTAGAGTTTTGGAGTGATTACTTCAAGATACTTCAAGTAAATGAGCCCTTTTCTTTCCTCTTTCAAATTACTTTGGGTTTAACTCATTGTTCTTAGGGTTTCTTCTGTTATAATTGAGTTTACTAATGTCCAGAAACTAGGATTTCGAACCTAGGGTTTAAATTTGGGCTTTCTTGTCCAATTAGTGTGGTTTTAGGTTTGATCTAGTTCTCTCTTGGTGCGGCGGGGGTGCGATTTGATTTTCGCACGGAGATTCAAGAGTTTTTGTTAATTTGGTAGGTGATTCCATTGTGTGTGAAATTTTTGTGAATTATCTTGATGTTTTCATGGTACCTTAATTTTTATTTCACTTGAATGTTTCTGTAAAAATTGGTTTTAGTTTCATTTATAATGCAAATGAATTTTAAGTTCCAATTTTTGGTGAAATTGGGGGTTTTTCATTCAAATCTTTTATTGGTTCATTTTGGGATGCCCCATAACTGAATTGTTGGTTTCATTAAAGTCTGTTGAACTGAAATTTTGTTTTAATAACTTACAAGTGTTAACATAGTGTGAAAGGTGGATATCTTAAAGAGATTTGGGTGCAAAACAATGTGATGTTTTGAGAGGTTGTTTTATTGGAAATAAAATTGTTTTATTGTGTGTTTTAAATGGTATAAAATGTGTGTAGCTAATGTAAAATTTGTTTGTGACCAGTAGTGATATTTTATATGAAAAAGGATGTGTGTTGTTTGCTGAAATTGTTTGATCACAAAAAGGGGTGTTCCCGATTTTGATGCTCATTGGATTTGTGGTATTTACCCTTGTTGTGGGTTGTTTTTGGAAGTACTTTACAGTAGCTCACATGTCTATTTAATGTGATAACATTCTGAAATTCTCGGATTGAAAACTATTTTCATTTGAAAGTTGCATTTATTTAAATTTTAACACTGTTTCACCTTGTGTATTAAAAATTCCTTGTTTTGTTCACATTGTATTGCATGCTCTTTGGAATCATCTGGTGGTATCCTATTGGGCTTAGGCTCACACCCTACTTACACCCCTTGGGTGTAAGTAGACCTACTTATGTTTGACTCAGGTAGAGGGAAGGCTAAGGGTGATGGCGGTTCGGGATGTTAGTCCCCATCGTTGGGGCGGAGTTGTGGGGACGACTTGCAGGTGATGATCCCCTTGTCGTGTGGAGTCCATGGGGATGTCTTTATGTTGTCATTATTTTTTTTAGACCACTTTTAGTGTCTTTGAACATATGTATTCAGATCTGGTTTTGTTAAGAATTGTTTAGCATGAAAATTTCAGATTCTAATAATTGATTGTTTTTTTTATTTATGCTTTCATACTTGGGTAAATCGTTCCCAAACCAGATTTGTTTGATACCCGGGCACTTGTGCCAGCCCGTGGGGATAGGGAAAGCCCTTCGGGCCTTGCTACGGGCCGGGTTTGGTGCCATTAATGGTGGCGACCAGATCCGGTTCATGACAAAATGGTATCAGAGGAGGTTAATGTTTTTGGGTTATATTGTTATTTTGGGATGAGTCGGGATAGACAGGAGCTAGGACTGTCGGGGATCGGGGTATTGGTTGTGAGTAGGGTGCATGTCCCGCACCTCTCATGGCAGACCTTGAGTCACCAGAGGATGTTGGAATTTACTGATTGACTTCACTTCTAGGTGAGACGTGTGGGCTACAGACCACATGTGGACATCAGGCAGATGTAGAGTAGTTGTTTCTTTTATTACAGGAATGTTTTTAGTTTATTTATATTTGATGTATTTGATTGCAATTTTCAGAATTGTGGTATTGACTATTATTTTGTGACTATTGCATTTTGTAGCAACATGCCTCCCCGGAAAGCTCCCACGCACCCACAGGAGGAAGCTGGAGAGAGTTCTCCCACACCGATTGATCAGAGGCTCGTGGAGGCTGTTGTTCGGGCTATCCAAGCTTTGGGACAGGGACCATCTCATGCTCCTATTCCTGTTAGGGAAGAGGAGACAGTTCCTAGAAAAGATAAAGCACAAGAGTTTCTGAAAAACAATCCTTCTACCTTCCGAGGTAGCACAGAACCCCAGGAAGCAAAAGAATGGATTGAGAAGATCGAGCGTATGTTTGAGTTCCTGGAAACACCCTAGGATCTCAGGGTGAAGTGTGCCTCCTTTCTGTTGGAGGGTCCCAGCCATAAATGGTGGGAGTCAGTGCTTCAGTCTGGGAAGAATGAGCAGATGCGCTGGGGAGATTTCAAGGCTGTCTTCAATTAACAGTATTTCCCTGAGGTGTTGGCTTATACCAGGTCTAGAGAGTTCATGGAACTTGTTTAGGGGAATCTATCTATGATGAAGTATGCCAACCATTTCGCTGAGTTGGTTCAGTATGCTCCAGCAATTGTCTCTAATGATCAAGTGAAGGCCCAAAGGTTTGAGAAAGGCTTACGACCAGAGATATACTCCCAGGTGTTCTTGTTTAAGCTGAGGACCTATGCTGAGGTTGTTGATCGGGCGTGCATGGTGGAGATTGATAGGAAAGGTAGGGCTGGTTTCTATGGTTCAGTATCAGCAGTGGGTAGTGGTAGCTCCTCAGAGAAGAAAAGGAAGCGGGAGGATCATGTGAAGAAAGGAGGGGGCAGTTCAAGCCAATCTTCCATGCAGTTTTCTTCTGCGGCTTCTGATGCAAGATTGGTCGTGTGCCACCAATGTGGGAGGCCTGGGCATATCTGACCATCATTTCCTCTTCCTCTGAAGCCTTGTTACCATTGTGGAGGTATAGGGCATTTGCAGCGCTTCTGCGGTGTGGCACATCCACTCCCAAGTGGGGCAGGGTTAGTGGCTTTAAGAGGAGTGCCAGTACAGTCCGAGCCATCGAGGACTGGGGGATCTCGATTTGGTGGTCATGGTGGTAGGGCTGGATCATCTTCTGGGCAGTGCCAGTTCAGGGCACAACCACAGACTAGCGGTCTTCCTCAAGTAGATACTGGACATCTCCATGCAGTGGATCAGTCACCAGCAGGATCAGAGGCGGGACCGTCGACAGTTCGAGGTACCGTTCTGATCGCATCTTCTATAGCTAGTGCTCTTTTTGATACTGGTGCCTCTGTTTCATTCATTTCTGGACATTTTTTGGTCTTGCTGAATTTTCCAACTGAGTTGATGTCTTTTACAATGGAGTTGGTGACACCGTTGGGAAAGAAGAAGGAGCAGGGCCTCAGGTGCCCCTCGTGTGCACTTTCTGTGTCAGGGGTCGAGATGGAGTGGGACCTCTTGGTCTTAGGTATGGACCTTTTTTATGTCATTCTCAGGATGGATTGTCTAGTACACTTCCAGGCACACATTGATTGCTACAGACGGTGTGTGAGTTTCATGGCACCGGATGGGAGTCGTCAGGTTTTTCATGGAGAATGGGATCCACGGTCAAGTCGCGCAGGGCCTCCACTCCCAAAGTTGGGAAGTTTTATCTTCTAGTTATCTTAACTTGTGCTAGAGGATGGTATTTCCCCTGAATTTTCACTATCTCGTGTAGTGAATGAGTTTCCCAAGGTATTCCCTGATGATTTTTCTGGTTTTCCCCCGGAGCGGGATGTGGAGTTTTCGATTGATCTGGCGCCGGGAACACAGCCGATATCTCTTCCCTCTTATCGCATGGCCCCCACTGAGTTGAAGGAATTAAAGATACAACTGGACGACTTAGAATCCAAAGGATTCATTCGCCCGAGCGTCTCTCCTTGGGCCTCTTCTGTGTTGTTTGCAAAAAAGGTTGATGGATCCCTTCGGTTGTGCATTGACTACCGGAAGATGAATAAGGTAAAAATTAAAAACAAATACCCTTTGCCCAGAATAGATGATTTGTTTGATCAGTTGAAGGGGGAAAAGTGGTTCTCAAAGATAGACCTGCGTTCAGGGTATCATCAACTCAGGGTGAAGGAGTCAGATATCTCTAAGACAGCCTTCCGAAGCAGGTACGGCCACTTTGAGTATTTGGTCATTCCCTTCGGATTGACCAATGCTCCAGCGGTATTTATGGCACTTATGAATAGGGTGTTCCATCAGTATCTCTATTCCTTTTTTGTGGTGTTCATGGATGACATTTTGGTATACTCTTGCTCTGAGGAGGAACACGAACATCACTTGAGGATCGTTTTGGGTACATTACGAGATCACCGCCTCTATGCAAAGTTGTCAAAGTGCACTTTCTGGATCAGAGAGGTGAGATTTCTGGGGCATGTGATCTCAGAGCCTGGAGTTTCAGTGGACCCTGAGAAAATTAGTGTAGTCATGTCGTGGTAGAAACCGAAGAATGTGTTTGAGATCAGGAGTTTTCTTGGCTTGGTTGGTTATTACAGGTGATTCGTTCGGGATTTCTCTCGGCTTGCTTCACCGATGACTTCCCTCACCCGGAAAGGGGTGATATTTGTATGGGGTCTAGAATGTCAGGCATCGTTCGAGGAGATGAAGAGGCGGCTGACTACCACCCTCGTGCTAATTTTTCCAGAGGCTGGAAAGGGATATGTGGTCTATTGTGATGCTTCAGGTATGGGTCTTGGGTGCGTGCTTATGCAGGATGATCATGTGGTCGCGTATGGCTCTCGCCAACTTCGACCACATGAAAAGAACTACCCAACCCATGACTTGGAGTTGGCAGCGGTGATGCATGCTTTAAAGACTTGGCGTCACTACCTCTTTGGGGAGAAGTTTGTGGTATATTCTGATCACAAAAGCTTGGCTTATATCTTCTTACAGAAGGACCTCAACTTGAGGCAACGTCACTGGATCGAGTACTTGCAGGGGTTTGACTTTGACATTTTCTATACCCCCAGGAAAGGGTAATGTAGTGGCCGACGCTTTGAGCAGAAGAGTTCCAGTGCAGGCTTTGAGGAAGTCTAGTGATGAGTGGACATTGATGGGTCTCTTTTCTCAGATGCATGTGGAGACCAGGGAATACAGTGGAGGGGCATTCTTGGCAAGCGTCCAGTTGACTCCTTCTCTATTGGAGTTGATTCAGTAGGAACAGCCCAGTGATGATCTCTGTCAGCGGTCTAAGCAGTTCCTTCATGGTGTGGAGACATCCTCTTATTGGTCGTCATCTCCCGAGGGCATCTTGTGCTTCAAGGGTCGTTCAGTAGTGCCATTATCTCTGCGGAAGGTGGTGATGCAAGATAGCCACCAGTCTCAGTGGGTTGTCCATCTGGGTGCCACTAAGATGTATTATGATGTTCGTCGGCAGTTTTGGTGGCCTGGCATGAGATGGGACATAGCAGACTTTGTTTCAAGATGCTACACATGTCAGCAGGTGAAAGCAGAGCACCAAAGGCCATCCGGTTTGCTCCAACCACTACCCATTCCTACCTGGAAGTGGGAAGAGGTCGCCATGGACTTCATTATTGGCTTACCTCGTACACCTCGGGGTAAGAATTATATTTGGGTAGTGATTGATCGTCTGAACAAATCAGCCCACTTCATTCTGATAAAAGATACAACTAAAGTAGATGAGTTGGGACATTTGTATCTTCAGGAAGTGGTGAGACTACATGGTGTACCATCATATTTTTTCTTAGATAGAGACCCCCACTTCACTTCTCGATTTTGGGAAGGCCTTCAGAAGGCCTTGGGGTCTCAGATTAAGATGAGCACGGCATACCACCCACAGACGGATGGTCAGACAGAGCGGGCGAATCAGATATTGGAGGACATGCTTCGTGCATGTGTCCTGGACTTTGGATGATCTTGGTATAGCCATTTGGGATTGGTAGAGTTTTCTTATAATAATAGTTACCAATCCATGATTCGAATGGCCCCTTTTGAGGCGCTCTATGGTCGGCATTGTCGGTCCCCCCTATGTTGGGCTGAGGTAGGAGAGACTTCACTGTTGGGGCCGAGACTTGTGCAGGAGAATTCTGAGAAGGTCAAGTTGATCAGGCAGTGCTTATTGATAGCTCAGAGTCGTCATAAATCTTATGCTGACCGGAGGCGTCGAGACCTAGAGTTTTCGGTGGGTGACAGGGTATTCTTAAAAGTGGCCCCTCGTCTGGGCCATCATCGATTGGGGAAGCAAGGTAAGCTGATGCCACGGTATGTCGGACCCTTTGAGATCACCGAGAATATTGGAAAGGTGGCATACAGGTTGGCCTTACATTCTCAGTTGACATCTATCCATGATGTCTTCTACGTCTCTCAGTTGAAGAAATACAATCCGGATCCATCCCATGTGTTGAGTTGGGAAGAACTGGAGATAGAGCCTGACTTGTCTATCGTTAAGAGGCTGGTGAAAATAGTGGACTCCCAAGAGAAGATACTTTGAGGAAAGTCTATTCCTTTAGTCCGGGTTTTATGGAAGCATGGGAATGATACACATGAGACATGGGAGCGAAAGTCATGGGTCGAGAAAGAGTACTCATTCTTGTTTTCCAACCGAGATTCATGTTGACTTTCCGGGGCAGAAAGTCCTCATGGTGGGGAGAATTGTCACATACAGACATATTTTAAAGGTATTTTTCATTTAATTTACATCCTTTCTTTGTTTTGGGGGTTTCCCTAGGTTTTAGGGAGGAATAGATGAGTATTCATGAATTGGGCCAAACCGTGAGCCCAATTCCAGATTAAAAAATAAATTTTGTATCTTTTATAACCTTTTAATTTTTTAAAATTTTTCATCCATTCAAATTCATAATTTACCTACCCTAAACTATTAACACCACCAAGGTAATTTGGAGCTTTTAGAAATCCATAACTAGGGTTTATTTGGGTTTTTATCTAAGGGGTTGGGCCTGCCCGAAATCCCAATTCCTGTTTTAAAAATAAATTTTGATTTTGTTATAACTTATTCAATATTTGGTATTTTTTGGTGATTCCAAGTCTCACCCAAGACCAATTAACCCAGCCACGCGTCTGAACTCTCTCCCACCTCTTTGGAGCTCTGGATAATCGCGATTTGGTGCCTAACTTCTTAGGGTTCCTCAAATCTCCCAGATTTGAAGACGTAAAGTATTTCATTCATAACTCTCTCAATTATCAATATTTTTCCTCCATTCTAGTTCCTAAATGAGATAATACATCTTTTTCTAACGTACCCTAAATTTTGGCTCTTTTAAATTTCAGATACTGGAGTTTTTGAGTGATTACTTCAAGATACTTCAAGTAAATGAGCCCTTTTCTTTCCTCTTTCAAATTAATTTGGGTTTAACTCATTGTTCTTAGGTTTTCTTCGGTTATAATTGAGTTTAATAATGTACAAAAACTAGGATTTCGAACCTAGGGTTTAAATTTGGGCTTTCTTGGCCAATTCATGTGGTTTTAGGTTTGATCTAGTTCTCTCTTGGTGCGGCGGGGGTGCGATTTTATTTTCGCACGGAGATTCAAGGGTTTTTGTTAATTTGGTAGGTGATTCCATTGTGTGTGCAATTTTTGTGAATTATCTTGATGTTTTCATGGTACCTTAATGTTTATTTCACTTGAATGTTTTTGTAAAAATTGTTTTTAGTAGCATTTATAATGCAAATGAATTTTAAGTTCCAATTTTTGGTGAAATTGGGGGTTTTTCATTCAAATATTTTATTGGTTCATTTTGGGATTCCCCATAACTGAATTGTCGGTTTCATTAAAGGGTGTTGAACTGAAATTTTGTTTTAATAACTTACAAGTGTTAACATAGTGTGAAAGGTGGATATCTTAAAGAGCTTTGGGTGCAAAATAATGTGATGTTTTGAGAGGTTGTTTTATTGGAAATAAAATTGTTTTATTGTGTGTTTTAAATGGTATAAAATGTGTGTAGCTATTGTAAAATTTGTTTGTGACCAGTAGTTATATTTTATATGAAAAAGGATGTGTGTTGTTTGCTGAAATTGTTTGATCACAAAAAGGGGTGTTCCCGATTTTGATGCTCATTGGATTTGTGGTATTTACCCTTGTTGTGGGTTGTTTTTGGCAGTACTTTACAGTAGCTCACATGTCTATTTAATGTGCTAACATTCTGAAATTCTCGGATTGAAAACTGTTTTCATTTGAAAGTTGCATTTCTTTAAATTTTAACATTGTTTCACCTTGTGTATTAAAAATTGCTTGTTTTGTTCACATTGTATTGCATGCTCTTTGGAATCATCTGGTGGTATCCTATTGGGCTTAGGATCACACCCTACTTACACCCCTTGGGTGTAAGTAGACCTGCTTATGCTTGACTCGGGTAAAGGGAAGGCTAAGGGTGATGGCGGTTCGGGATGTTAGTCCCCATCGTTGGGGCGGAGTTGCGGGGACGACTTGCGGGTGATGATTCCCTTGTCGTGTGGAGTCCATGGGGATGTCTTTATGTTGTCATTATTTGTTTTTAGACCACTTTTAGTGTCTTTAAACATATTTATTCAGATCTGGTTTTGTTAAGAATTGTTTAGCATGAAAATTTCAGATTCTAATAATTGATTGTTTTTTTTTTGATTTATGCTTTCATACTCGGGTAAATCGTTCCCAAACCAGATTTGTTTGATACCCGGGCACTTGTTCTAGCCCGTGGGGATAGGGAACGCCCTTCGGGCCTTGCCACGGGCTGGGTTTGGTGCCATTAATGGTGGCAACCTGATCCGGTTCGTGACACTGTCCTTCTTGTTGCCGGTGAGTTTAAGTTAGAACTTGCTATACAATATGAGTGGTTGCCTACTTTTTGTAAGTCTTGTTTATGTATTGGTCATACTCCTGTGCAATGTCATAGGAATAATAAATGCACACTTTTTAATTATTTGGGTCATACCTCTTATCAGTGTAAGAAGAAGTCGGTTGTACAGATTGGTAACAAGTATGTTTTCAGGGGGAAGGATCCTCAAAATGTTGGCACTTCCTCTTTTGCAGAGGCTGTCCAGCATGGTTTGTCTAAGCCTACTGAACTTCAGCCGTTTACTACTGCTGTTGTGCCAGTGGATAAAATATTGGAGCAAGATGCCATTGGAATCACCAGGGGAATTGATCAAAGGTCATGAGCTGATATAGCTGAAGAGGAGGAAGGGTGCCAATTAGAGCATGAGGTTGCTGCCCAACTTACGAAGCCTGCTAAAGTTCAGCAAGATATTGCTGCTGCTGTCCACCTTGGTTCATCTACGCTTGCTGAGGAGGAGGAAGGGTATCAATTGGAGCATGAGGCTGCTTTCCAGAATGATGTAAATATAGAGTTTGATCATGCTGCACTGGCCTCGACTTGTAGGAAGGGTAAGATAAAGGTCTTTGATGAGGATGGATTCCAGTTGGTGATGTTGAAGAAGTCGAGGGCCTGCCCAGTTCAGGTGACTAATGTGGGTGCTCGGATGGAAGATGTTGTGTTGTTGGACCGTGTTTCTATAGGAGAGGTCGATGTACAGTAGGTGAGTCAAGATGATGTACAGATGAAGAGAGATGATTCTATTGGGAAGGATGATGGTCAGCATGTTGATCTAGGGGAGGAGGGTTCACATACACAGGTTGATATTCTGGCAGGAACTCCCCCTGCTATTTTGGAGGAACGATCCCCTCCAATGGCTTTGGATCAGAGGGGGACTAATCTGGATGTTTCTCCAATGGTTTCTTTGAGTGATGAGGCATTGCAAAAAACTCTAAAACCAATTGTCAGTTCCTTTTCCATGTTAGAGTCTATTAATACTCCTGAGTTTGATCTGCTTAATCTTGAAGGGCTCAAGAATGCAGGATGCAGTAATCGAAGACACTCTTCCTCGATACCGACTTATGTTGAAGGTTTGGAGATCCCAAAGGTGCTGGAATATCCAGTTCACAATGTTTCACTTTCTATCAATGATGTGCAGGATTATAAGACTGTACAGGAGGATCCTTTGGCCATGCATGAGGAGTCTTCTACTGATTTTGATCATCAGGATGGCACTACCTCCATGGAAGTGGGGCTTCATGGGGAAGCTTCTCCTGTGGAAACTGAATTTCTTAATATTGAGGTTCTACTGTTGGATAAAGAAGATGGAATGCAAATGGGGCAAGGGCGTCATCCTACTAATCATGGAGGGTCTAGGGGTCAAGGCCGGCCTAGGAAAAGGTAATGTCTGGATGTGTTTTTAGTTTTCTATCTTGATGTGGTCCGCTGCATGTTAGCATTTCGTCCTGTATCTTGCATCTTTAAACTTTTTTAATAAATTTTGGGGTCATGGGTATCTGAACCCATTACTGAGCCTCTTTTAGTATATAGTTTACATGGGTAACATTATGAATTAATCAATTTACCCCATTAATGGACAATGTGATGTAATGTATAAATGAATAATCATGCATGATACATAATATATACGCATGAACAATATATTCATTGACCATATTCATTGGAAAACACATATATATTCAATAATTTTAATTATAAAGTATTATATATTTATAAATAAAATAAATATATTAAATATAACAAATATAATAAATAAAATTAATTAATCCAATAAATTTAATAAATTAATCTAATAAATATAATAAATATAAATCTAATAAATATTTAATAAATATAATAAATATAATAAATATATTTATTATTTAATGTAATTTATTATAATTTTATAATTATTTAATTTTATATATATAAATTTAATTATAATCTTAGAAATACCTTTTTCAATTAAAAAATTATATATATATATTTTTGAATTATTAAAAAATATATATTAATTATAAGAATTTGTTTTTTATTTAATATATACAAATAAAAATTATTTTTTAATATAAATAAAATAATATTTTTTATTAAAAACTTTTATCAATGCTAATAATAACGCTGATAAATGTACCTTTTATCAGCGCTGATAAAGGGTACACCTTTATCAGTGCTTTTTTTAGCATTGATAAAGGCCCACCCCTTTATCAGCACTTTCTTCTTAGAACTGATAAAAGGCAGTGCTTCCCTTTCTCTATTTTGTGTTAGTGCATGTTTAATAATAATTAATTGAGGAGCTTCAATGAATTAAAGGAGAAGTTCTATCGTTTTTAAAAAGGGGGAAAGTAAATGCATGATTTTATTATTTCTTTGAAAAATGGTAAATTAAATTTATATTTTATGTGTATTTTTGAAATTTTGATTTGACATTTAAAATTGTTAAACTTTATTACTTTGGAATTTGAATATTGGTAACATTTGTGTCCTCTAAATTCCATGTTGAGATTTTGTGCTTGAGGATAAGAATGGATTAGGTGTGGGGGAATTGATAGTGCTAATATTTTCCTCATTTTTATTTGAATTTAAATTATTTAATCACTCCAAATTTTATCAATTTGAGCTTATATGGATCAATTTTGGATTTATGGTGTGTTTTGAGAAAAAACGTAAAAATTGGTCTATTCTGGAATATTTTTAGAATTTTATCACAAAGGTATTTTGGTAATAACTTTTAAAATATTAATCCAATTTTAGTGATTATTTTTTTTATGATTCCTTGATTTATTTTATTTAACTTTGTATGCAGTACCAAGAGCTGATTCAAATATCTTTAGGCCCTAAAAATCATTGAATTTGGAAAATATTCTGGGTAGACAGTGTGGACCCCACCTCCGTAACGAATTCATAATTCGGACTATACACCTCCAATTGAAGTGATTACAGCTAGATATGAAATATAACTACAATAATTTTTCCCCCATTAAATTTAATTGAGGTTATAATCCATTAAGGTGTAAATTAAAGGATATAAATTGAAGGAATCTTCCTGGAAATCTCATCTAGAAAAGGTCGTAGTTAATGAAAAATCCACAACTCCTTTTGGGGTCCAATTAAGCTAAAATTTTGATGGTGAATGAATAAAAAAATTATAAAAAACTTTTATAAAGGGTTAAATGCATTAATAGTCCATTTAATAGTCCAAAAATGTGCAATCTTTAGGAGGACATATTCTGGCCTATAAAGGGAGGAGAGGTCATCCTTCCTAAATCATCTCATTCCACTCCATTCCATTACATATGAGGCACCAAGGAAGAGATATCCATTGAGTTAGGATGGCCTCAAATATACCTCTTTTATTCTTTTTCATTTATTTTTTTATTTATTTTTTTTATCTTTCAATTGTAATTTGGATTTCTAATAAATTCATGAATTGTTTTTATTTTATGTCCACCCATCCACCCTATTTTCTTCTCAAACGTTTCTCATTATTTTATTATTTTATTCTTATCATATTACCACCATGAACTCTAATACTCATGATCATGAGTAAATTACCCTAGAAATATCCCGAGGGAGTAATTAGGTTCTTTAACCTAAGACCATGTTATTTATCTTCTTTGAGTTAATTCTAAGGATAATTTCTAGTGGGTGTAATCCTCACTATGGTTTTCTAATGTTTAACTTCTTAATCTACAAACATTTTCCCTTGATTAATGAGGTTTATGGAGTGTATTCTTGTAGATCTCTAGGTATACTTAACATTTATATTCAAGGTAGATTGAGGTGTGCACACATATGATGGAGTGTGTTCACTAAGAAGATTTGATGTTGGTCAATAAAGGTGCTCCCTGAAAGTTCTCTCAAGAGAAAATCCTTTCTTCACTAATTATATTATGTTTAATCATTTAATATAATTTAGAATTAAATTTTACATTTAATTTAATTTATTAAATTCCATTTATTATATAAAACATAAAACAATAAAAATAATCAGTTCTTAGTTTAATTAGATTATATAGGTAAAATATTTGAGAAAGCTCCTCAAGTGAGATGACCCTGGTTAGCCATTATTCTGAACTAGGAAAACATAGAAATTTTCTTTTTCCATGCCCCGTGATAGAAATGAATTAGTGATTCGAGCCCTATTAAGGTCTTAGGATCTCATGTGAATATTTTGAAGCATAAAAATTTAAACTGAATGATTACCTCATTCGAATCAAATCGAGCTCGACAACAGCTCATCACTAGTGACCATTTCTTAAAGGATCTTAGGTCTAACCCCTCTAGATCTTCCAAAATAACTTTAAGAATCTTCATATATGTCTATCATCAAATTATAAGTGCTATAAAGAAGCTCTTATGATTCCTTTGATATCACGATGATCACCTTGAACGCATCCCTTCAATCCATGAAGGTGTTCTTGGATCACCCACTTTGATAGAGTCTTTCTATATCTAGGATACAGGAGGATAGAGAATCTATCAATTTTCAATGAATGTGTAGTCATTAGTATGAGTTTCTCTCCTATTATTATATAATATATGTCCAAATAATTAGTAATGGTTCCCTAGCCCTCATATATTCAACGCGCACTAAATAAGCAGTAAATGACACATTATGATGAACAAACTGTATCATATATTTCATTTATAATTAATAACCTACTTGTAATATAAAATAAATATGTTACGTGATAAAACCAATTCATTAAATCGACTCATAATTCCTAGAAATATTAAACAAACATTTAATATTAAAATAATATTCATTCGTATAATATTTTTCTATGTATTCACTAAATACCTTATGAATAATTTTAATAAATAAATTATACCCAATTATTCTATACTTGAATAATAATGAATTTATTTATTCTTTAGTGATCGAAAATACTTGGAAAACTCTCAGAACTCATGGTGGGTCCCACCATGTCCAATACACTTATTTATCTGAATAAGATGGTATCTTGAATACACTATTGTATATGAAACTCTAGGCCCTTATCTCGATAGTAGTGAATAATATTCATAGACCAAGACTAAAGTCTAGCAAACCATCAATAACCCTAAAGATATAAGGAATATTCATAGCAATGACAATCATATTATGAACACACACTATGTAATATAATCTCTTTGTCTAGAAATATCATTTATAGTGGGATACAAAGCTTGTTTCATCATCCATTCTTTATTATTTTTTGATGCAATTGGATGTAATTACCTTTGACTACCATGGACATGGATTTATAAAGGTACTACCCTCCTGGTCAATTGGTTTTGAGATATCACTTCATCAACTCAGAAGTGAAAATTTATATCTTGATCATTTAACCAATGTCATACTACCAATGATGATCCCAATACAAGATACATCTTCATGACTTCAATGTCATTGTTTTTTCCTTTCATCAAAGTATGTGATAAAACGGAATACATTGATAATGGTCTCAATTCAGGATATCAATACACATGTTCATACATAGGAAAAACCAGTGACACCCAAAACATGTGGTGTTCCAAATGGAGGTTCATCCCTCATGATATCATTTACTTGAGATCACCAAGTGATAACTTCATGAGAATAGGTCTTGATTCTTATGATCCCCCAACACCTAATTTTCATATATCATTTGTTTCCTATCGGTGTGATTTATCTAGACCATAGGAAATAAGTTTAAGATTATTTTCATGGTATCTCTTGGTTCTCATTATATCTTGGGAACTACTATAACCCTTTGATGTGACATTTAATCCAAGGAAATTACCATAAATATAGTGGATGAAAAAGTACCCACACTATTCTGGTATGATAAATGCATGTATATATAAAAATTTATACATGTAGTGGTAATTAAAGTGTATACAAAAGTTTGGTCTAGGGAACCCAATTTCAATATTCCCACTTATAATAGAGACAACTACTAACAAGTCTCAATTCAATGGATCTCACATGAGAATCATACTTCTGTTGAGACATGGATTTAGTTAGGGGGTCTACCATGTTATCCTATGTGGATACTCTAGTAACTGTGACTTCAACTCTCTATGTAAAATATCTCAAGAGATAAAACTTTCTAAGTATATTCTTGGTCCTCTTGTGTGACCTGAGCTCCATGGAAAGTACCATTATTGCAGTATTATCACAATAAACTAGAACTCCGATACAATGCTGGACACAAAACCAACATATGATACAAAGTTGTGAATATATACGGCCTCTTTATATACATCAGATATATCTGTATACTCATATTCTTCTATAGAATATTGAACCATAGGTTTCTTTGTGATTATCCAGTACACTACACCACCAATTAGGAAAAAGATATATCACAACTACAATTTAATATCATCCTGATATGTTTGGAAACTAGAATCATTGTATCCTCTCACTAATAGTTCCTCATCTCCTCCATACACCATGAACATATCCTTTATAGGTCTCATGTACTTTAGGATAGTTTTGACTGCTTCCCAATATATATCTCCTTGATTGGTTTAATATTTTCCCACCATTCTTAAAGCAAAGGCAATATCAAACCTAGTACATAAAATGAGATACATGATAGATCCCACTACTGAGGCATAAGCGATTCTACTCATTCTTTCAATCTCCACCTGTGTTTTTGGACACATTTTCTTGGAGATATTGATACCAAGTGACATTGGCAATAACTATCTCTTGTATTGTTCTATATTTTAACTTTCAAGTACCTTGTTAATATATGTATTTTAATTTTCCCAAGATTCCTCTAAGATATATCTCGGTAGATCTTAATCCCTAGGATATAGGATGTTTCACCTAATTCTTTCATGAAGAATCATTTATTTAATCAAGTATTAAGTGTCTATAAGACTTTTACTTGTTTTCCAATAATTAATATGTCATCACCATATAAAATAAGGAAAATGATGGAATTCCCACTAAACTTATCATAGACACATGGATCTCTTTCATTATTGATGAAACCAAATTTTATTATAGCCTCATAAAAATGAAAATTCACATGATTGTGATGCCTGATTCAACCCATAAATGGATCTTTACATCTTTCACACTTTTTCAGTCTTCTTTGACTTTATAAACCCTTTTTGTTGAATTATATAGATGTCTTCAACCATATTCTCAATTAGAAAAGTGGTGTTGACATTCATTTTCTAAATATCATAATCATGGAAGGCAATTATTTCAAGTAATATTCTGACAGAATTTAGTATCACTACTGGTGAGAAGGTTTCTTCATAGTCTATACCTTAACGTTGCCTGAAAATATTCACTACTAGTCATGGTTTATTGGCATTTACTTTACCATCCATGTCCAATTTTTTATTAAATACTCAATATCACCAAATGGGTTTTACATAAGTTGGAGGGTTTACCAAAATCCAAACTTGATTTTGGTACATGGAATTTATCTCAAAATGCATAGATTTTTTTATTTAGTAGCAAAATTTCCATCTATTTCTTCCTTATAAGTTATAGGTTCATCATTCTCTAGGAGTAATGTGTCACATGACTCAGTGATAAAAAAACCATAATGCTCTAGTTATCTAACCTATCGAGTTGACATGTGTACTACTTGTGTCTCAGGAACATCTTAATCTCCCACTGTCTCTTATGAAGATTTTACTCATACCAAATATCATTCATCTACAACATCAAATTCATTGAAATCAATATTTTTTCCTATATTTCCATTGAAAATGTGTTACATTTATAAAAATATGGAATTTCTTTCCATAATAACTTTTCTTTCAGAAGGTTTATATAGGTAACATCCTTTGGTTTCTTTAGGATAACCTATAAAGATCACTTCATACTTATGAATGATAATTTTTTACTAGGTATAGTCTTTAAAAAATACTCACATACCCATAAATATATGTGTAAAATATTGGGTTTTCTTCCACATTAAAAAACATATGGAATCCCATTTTTTGCTTTATTTGGTACTCAGTTAAGGGTATATGTCATTTTTTGTAATGGGTATTCCCAAAAATATAACAGAAGAGTTTTATGACTCATTATTGACCTTACCATGTCTAGTAAGGTCTAATTCTTCCTTTCACTAACACCATTATACTAATTTGTATAAGGAGGATTGAGTTAGGATATTGTTCCACTCTTATTTAGGTGATAAATGAAATCTTGGTTAAGATACTCTCTACCTAAATCTAAGTGAACTAACTTAATCATCTTTCCAAGATAGTTTTCTACCTCATGTTGGTATTCCTTAAACATTTGAAAGGAATTTTACTTATACCTCATTAAGTAGATATAACCATACCTACTAAAGTCATATTTAAATGGGAGGAAGAATGAAAACTCACCCATTGCCTCTATAAGAAACGGACCACATATGTCAATATGAATTAATTCCCACGATTTGATGGCTCTTTATACTTTCTTAGATAATGTCTCTTTTGTTATTTTCCCTTACAAACGAGAATGACATACATCCAGAGGATTTAATTCAGCTGATTCCAAATACCTTTCTTGATTTAATTTTTGTAAATGCTTCTCATTTACATGACCAAGCTGGAAGTTCCATAGGTGGGTGTTATATAATTCATGTTCTATATTTTTTTCTTTGATTTTCATCATTGGATTTTCAATTTTGAGAATATACGGTCATTATTAAGATGCCCCATACCATAACATATGTTATACTTATAAGAGACAACATTTATTTTCAAACTTGAAATAAAATCTCATAGTGTCAAAAATTGACACTAAGATTATGTTTCTGGTAACTGAATGGATGTAATAATAATTTTTCAATACAAGAACCAAAACACTAGGAAATGTTAGATGATAATCTATCACTTCCAAGACTACTAGACTCGCACAATTTGTATCTCGGAGATCTACCTTTCCCTTTTCAATCTTCTTGAATCTACTAGGTTCCTGTATATGAATAAAAATGTGAAAGAAAAATATTGTATCCAATACCCAACTTTTAGATAATGTAATATTTAATTAAATGAAAAAATATATACCAAAATTAGAATTTTTATCTTGATTGTTTTTCTTAGCTCCGAAATTCTTCTTACAGTGGCCTTTCTTTCCACATGAAAAGTAGACAACCTATTACTCATTGTACTCCCTCTGTATCTTTGGATTTTTGGAAGTATGGTGCATTGGTGTCTTCGTCTTGGGATTAGCCTTAGACCCCTTACCCTTTCCATTCCTCATCTTATTCACCATAAGGAAAAAATAATTGGTATTCTCCGTATCCTCGTCATCTTATATAACTAAATCCAAAAGATCTAGGAGAGAATTTTTCATGTTATTCATATTTTAATTAATAATGAAAGTTGAAAATATTGGTGCTAAAGAGGCAAGAATGATATCAGTCACTAGTTATTAGTTCAGCTTGAACCCTAGGGATTCAAGCCTCTTAATGTACCCAATCATCTTGATTACATGAGGTTATGGTTGATTCTATTCTTCTAGTTTTAACCTATATAGTTCACTGGATATCTCATACCTTTCTTTCCTTTCTCTCTCCTGATATAACTATTGGATATGAGTAAACATCTTGTTGAAATCTTCATCCTCATGAATTTTTTTTATTTGACTGGACATGAATGATAAAATGATACATTATACACCTATTTCATCATTTACATGATTTTTATACTTGTATTTATCATCCTTTATTTCTCCCTCAGGAGGCTCGGTAAGAAGTGAGTACTCTGACATGGCTCCATTCTCCCCTGGTTTGTGCTCCCGGGTGCTTCCTTCATCCTCCTAGGGTTTCTTCTTTGCCGCTGTGATTCTCACTTATCTCTCTCCCTTATTGGATTCTTCCTTGGATTTTCATCCCGCTACTCCCTGTAAACTCGTTGTGTGGCTTATCTTCAGTTGGTCCTCTCCTCTCATCTTCTTGGGTCTGTAACGATGTTGTCCTCAGTGTTTCCAGTGCGTGTTTCCTCTCCCAAGCCAGATCTGATTCAGATCTGGGTTCCTCTGTCATTTCAGTGGCTGTGGATTGGTCTTCTTCTTCTTGTTTTCAGGAGTTAGTAGATCGGGTCTCCTTCCACCCCTTCCTCTTCCCCTTCCTCCCCTTGCTTCTAGGTTTTTTTTAGTTCCAACTAGCACAATAGCGCTCCTTCTTCATTGGGATTCAATTTCTCCTCCCTGCCTCTTTTTCTTAATTTGTCCTGGTTTTCTACTGATGGAGTGCACGTGGTTCCTTTGGTTCTCTTTCTAAAGACGAATTTGCGGTCAGTTTTCATCTCAAGAAATCATCTGATGGTGATGATGTTTCTTGGTGTTCTGGTTTGGCGTGCTCTTTTCTTTTCTGGTGGTGGTGTTTATTTGTTCGTTGTTTTCCTGGTGGTTTTTTCCAAAGGTGGTTTTGGTGGCCATGGCGATCTGAGCTCACTGTCGAGGCCTTGGTCCTCTCAATTATCTACTCTTTCTCCAGGATTCCATCTTTCTTCTCCCAGTCGGAGTTGCGCGGTGGTGTTCAATGTGTTTTGGGATGTGATCTTGCGCGACTAACGGCCTTCCAGGTGGAGTCTCTCGTGGTAGCCTCCTCTCCATCTTTGGGTTCTTCTGGTCTTGAAATTCATGATAGTTATGGAGATTCATCAATGGGTGGTTCTTGTAGATATTGTGGTGTACTATTTGGAGGTTATTCAGCAACGATGTTGGTTTCCGGTGGGAAGCTCTCGCCGGAGGTCTGGTGTGGCTGAGGTATGGTGTGGGGTGTGAGGTGGTGATATTGGTTTCTGTTTGAAAGTTGAAATTTGAAATTTGAAATTTTTTACTTTGTTCTCAATGGGTGGCGTGAGGGATGCTGAATATGCTTGGAGTGGATGACTCTGATGTGGAAATGATCGGGATAGAGGCCTCTCAGCTCTTCCTTTCATCCTTTGTTTTCATGTTTTAAGTTTGAAGTTGGCGCTGGTTATGTTTTGAATAATGTTTTGAATTTTGAAATGTTTGGAGATCTGTGAGGTTACCACTCATCCTAAAAGTGGCTTTTGAAAATATCAAAAAAAGGATTTGGAGGAAAAATAAGTGAGTACTCCATCACATGAAGTTTCCTATCTTGGTGCAGTACTATACGCAAGTGTTTACTACTCCTAGAAGTTATGGCTCATAAGGATATTTTATTTATTCAGTATCTATTATAGTGATAATGTTTCAGTGGTGTTGGTGATTTCCATTTTTATCTATAATAAAAAGTTTAGAAGTTAGTTCTTTTTCTTGATTTCTGATTTAGTTATTATTGATTGATTGATTAAATCATTAAATATATCCCACTATTTTATTGAACACTAGTATCTCTCACTACTAGATTTAGAATACTATATCACTTGAGTATTCTAGTTTTAAGGATTCTTGAAACCTCCCCTCATAGTCTACAAGCTTTTCCTGCACCACTATTCAGAGAGTTTCAAGGTAGGCACTAGACTAGCCAATCACATTGACTCACGGTTCCTTGAAATATTGAGTGAATTCTCAACTTCTCGGAATTGTGATATATATTCCATCAATTTCTTTCCTATAAAGTGGTAAAATGTGGATTTGGATACTTATTTTCTATTGTATTTTGTTGATTCAATCCATCACCCTCATAAGACTTTCAATTCCTTGAATTGTTGAGTAAAGTCCCATCTTCTCGAAATTGTACTCTGATTCCCTCAATGCCTTGCCTCTAAAGTGATAGAAATATATCTTTGGTTACTTATTTTCCACCATATTTTGTTAATTCAATCCATCACTTTCATAATAACTCCTCAGTAGTAGGAGGCACCCTCAAATTTGATCTAAGGCATTCATGACTTAATATTTCTTTAATGGGGTTTCCCATATTTTTAATGAATTTAATCTTTTTCTATTAAATATGTTCACACTATGTTGTCACACTCATAGCTAAACATTCATTAATAGAATACATTCATCATTTCTTTATGAATTTTTCTATTTATTATTTTATGTGTTTCCCAAAGACAAGAAAATTCATAAAATATTAAACAATGCATAAAGGAAATAAATTACCCAACTAGTCTTGAGCATCTAATATTGGTTGATCCATTTAAACTCAATGGATAAAACATGACTTAGGGGTATCAAACCTATGTCTATCCCTGAATCATATTGAAACTCACCCCTATTTTAGTGTTTTTACTTCTTATATGTGATAACACCTCATCTTAGTGCAGTCCACGTCTTACAGCATCATCATTAATAGTACAAACATACTCTCACATGGGCAAGGGGATATTGATAAGATACATATAAGGATGGAAACATAGGCCCTTATACATATTGAATAAAGAATAAAAATACACATACCATTAATAAAAACTAATTAAATTTTACAAACATCATAGACATGTAATAAAACAATTAAATAAAAATAACTTATACAAACATAGGGTCGGTCAATACTCAACACCATTCAGTGAGAAAAATAAAATCTCGATAAAAATTAAAATGTGATAAATTTTAGTTAGAGTGAATTTAATAAATTAAATAAATTATTTAAATTCAAAAAAAATCATTTGGTCCCAAAATTATTTTATTTTTTCTCCCAAAATTAAATTAATCAATTAATTTAATTTTTTTATACCAGAATTAAATTATTTTTTCAGAATATTAAAATTATTTTTTTAGATTCCAAACATTACTAAATTAATTTTTGAATATTAAGAAATTTCCTAGGCCCCAGAACCCTGCACAGGGTCATTATTGGTCGGGTCGACCCCATACTGGCCCGTTTCGGGCCTCGCAGACCCAATGTTGGGTTGTTCTAGGCCAGGTATACCCACCTTGATCTATTATGGATCAGTCTGACCCATCCATCCCCATTAAAGGCTGGATCAGGTTAGTTAGGACCTACGATATGTGGTTGGGAACCCGATCGGACACGAGATGCACTGGATAAGGGGGTTTGCGCTCACCGATCACCGTTAATCGGGAAGGAGGCCAACCAAGGTTTTCTCTAGAGGGAGGAGAGATCCATTCATGCATGGAAAAAAAACTTTTGGATGATATTAGTGGGTGTGATAACCGAAAATAGTAGTTCAGCCGTTTGGGAAGGGCGTAGTGGTGGTCAGGCAGTGGTCAGTCAATATAGCGGCTAGTTTCAAGGACCAGTAGTGAGCAGCTAGGGTGCGACCATGATGGGTTGGAGGAGGCCATGGTGGCATCAGGCTACTACCTGGGAGTTCGGAAAAAAGGGGTACGATGTAGCGGGAGGGAAGCTTGTGGTTGTGGTGGACCAGGCATGGTCAATGGATTCTTCAAGAATCCACTATTTTTTGTTGGTTTGGAAAAAGTTTTCTATGGATAGATTTTCCTTTTTTTGGTACATTTTCTTACCTTATCAACACCTATGAATCAACCCCCATATATGATTTTCATTGTTTTTTTACCCCTCCCAACAAGTCTAGATGCTTCCCTCTTCCTCCTATTTTTATAAACTATTTTAAAAAAAAGTAAAAAAATAATTTAACCCTTCCATCATCAGTGGAAAATAATACCTCTAATCAGAATAGTATTTTTGGTCACCAAATTTAATCCAAATAATGGTCGGTAATTGATGGTTCTCCAAAACAATGAGAAAAATAAGAACATGATCATATATATATATATATATATATATATATATCGAATTAACACCCTCTACTTAATTAAAAGAAAATTAATTTTTTCTTGAATTGTAAAAATAACATGATCACTCTGATACCAATTTCTAGTACGAGGGAACACAGTGAAATTTAGTGGGCTAATGATTAAAAAAATTTCATCACCAGAGTGAAAAAACTTCATCATATCTAGAAATATGAGCCCTGGTAAGGTCCAAGGATCCCGCATGAATATTTCAAGGCACAAAAATTTAAACTGAATGGTTACCTCATTCAAATTGAAGCACGTTTAATAGAATCTCATCACTGGAAACCATTGCTCAACGGATCCAAGCTTGAACCCCTCTAGATCACCCACACATGCTTCAAGAATCCATTCATAAACTGATCATCAAATACCAAGTGCTAATATAGAGCTCTGACGATGCCTTCAACGTCACGGTAATCACCTCAATCTCATCTCTTCGATTCGTGAAGGCATTCTTGGATCACTCACTCAAATAGATCCTTTCTCTCTTTAGGATGTGAGAGGATAGATAAGCTCTTAATTCTGAATGAATGAATAGTTATTGGAATGGGAGTCTTTTCTATACTTATATAGTGTATTTCTAGATACCTAATAAGTGTTCCTCAACCCCCATATATTCAATTCCCACTAAATAAGAAATGAATAGAATATTGTGATGAACTAACTACATCATATATGCCATTTATATTTTATCACCTAATTTTAATATATATAAATTAATTACATGATAAAAATGAGTCATTAACTCGACTATTAATTCCTGAAAATATTAAAAAAAACTTAAATATTAAAATAATATTCATTCATATAATATTTTTTTTTTGTATTCACTAAATACATTTTGAATAATTTTAACAAATAAATTCAACCCAATTATCATATACTCAAATAATAATGAATTTATTTAGTCTTTAGTGATCGATATTACTTGGAAAACTCTTAGCCCCCATGATGGGGCCCACCATGTCCTATAACCTATTCATCATAATAAGGAAGACTCTTGAATACGCTATTGTGTGTGACCCTCTAGGAACTTCTCTTGATAGTAGTGAATATTATTCATAGATCAAGAGTAGATTCTAGAAACTTATTAAGGCCCCTAAAGAGATAAGTAATAGTCATAGAAACTCCAATTATCCTACAAACACACACTATATGATATAATCTCTTTGTCTTGTAATATCTCGTAAAGCAAGATACACAACTTGTGTCATCATACATTCATGATTTATTATTTTTTTTATCTAACTAGACAGACTTGCCTTCGACTACCATAGCCATGGATTTATAAAGGTACTACCATTATAATAAATTGGTCCTGAGATATAACTTCCTCGACTCAAAAGCAAAAAATTATATCTTGATCATTCAACCAATGTCATAGCACCAATATGGCACCCAACACAAGCTACCTCTCCATGAATTTGATGTCATGGTTTTTTTCTTGCATCAAAGTAAAATATCAAATAGAACACATTGATAATGATATCATGTTAAGAGACCAATACACATGTTCATATATAGGAACAACCAATGACACCTGATACATGTGGTGTTCCTAATGGAGGGTCTTTCTTCATGATCTCATCTACTCTAGAACACCAAGTGTTAACTTTATGCGAAGAAGTATTATTGCTTATGAACCCCCAACACCTAATGGTTACATATCATCTCGGTCCTATTGTTATAATGTATCTAGACCATAGGAAATAATTTTAATATTATTTTTCATGGTATCTATAGGTTCTCATTATAGCCTAGGAACTACTATAACCCTTTGATATGACATGTAATATAAGGAAATTACCATAAATATAGTGGATGCAGAAGTATCAATACTATTGTTTTAAGATAAACACAAGTATATATTAAATTGTATACATGTAATGGTAATCAAAATACATACAAAATTTGGGTTTAGGGAACCCACTTTTAATATTTTGTGCTGATATTTGGTGATTTAGCATACAAGATTTTGATACATTGGGTTGGGTAAGTTTTTTCACTTGATTCACATGTCTAGTGACTCAAGAAGTTACCCCTAGGGTCTAGGTTGATAAATTTTTTAATCAATGGATCAAAAATTAGTATCAGATCATGATCACGTCATTTAATTTTATCTATTCATGGTTTATTATTTTATGTATGTGTAATTTTTACGTGTGATCATATAAAATAATAATAAATCATGCGCAAATAAAATGAACATGTCACAAGATGAATGTTTTTTTTTACTACATAGTGAAGTTGTGAGTGGGATCGCATAGTATGTTCATATAAAATACAAAATAAATCCATTAATCAAGAAATAAAAAAAGTCTGCAAGAAATATTAAGTTTTAATTTCTTACATCATTTGAATTTGAACAAAACTGGGTGTACGGGGTTCTCGTCATCCCTAGTTGAGGGTGCCTCCTACTATTGATAAGTTATTATGAGAGCGATGAGTTGAATTAACTAAATATGACCACAAGGAAGTATCCATATCTATCTTGTTTCATATTTAGAGGAAAATCATTGAGTAAATCATGTTTGTGATTTTATAAGATAAGAATTCACTTGATAGTTCAAAGATATGTGATTTAATGTGGTTGGCTAGTCAAATTCCTACCTTGAAACTCTTCAAATAGTGGAATGGCCATAGATTGGGATATAAGGAGATGTTTTAGGGACCATTTCCACTATAATACTCTAGAGACTGGGTATTCCAAATATAGTAGTGAGGAATACTAGTTTTCAATAAAATAGTGGGAGACATTTAATGATTTAATTAGTAATGTCTAATCGGTAATCAAGATCAAAGTAGTAATATACTAGTGTTTGATTTTGTAGAATAGTGGCAAGTGGTACCACATATACACTATGATTATTATTGTACAAAGAACATTTCTTCACCGACATGAGTTTCCAAAGATTAGTATAGGTGCTTGTGAAAATTACTATGACATAGGAAATTCACGATGTTGGATTCCCTGTTACTTGTTAAGCTACCTCAAGAATCAAGGGTGTGAAAGATGATTGCAGGAGACTCATGTATGATGAATTTTAAGTTTATATCATAATTTTATCATCAATTTTATATGATTTTTAGATACATCATTAGAACATGGATGATTATATTATGTTGTGTCATCTCCAAACAGTCTTTGAGGAGAAAGTGAAGAAAGAGGAGGTGATGATTGCAATCAATGCATGTGAATATGAAAGATAGATCAAGATACTTAAATATATCTAGTTATTATATCTTCATCACCCAATTTTTTCAGTTTTGTTTAAGATTATAAAACAAATATTATGGAGAACACATTTCATTTCCTTTAGGGTAATGTTTTCCAATTTGATAAGAACTTAAAGAATGTTTAAACTTTAGTTATTATAGTGAACAAGTTGCAAGGAAAAGTAAAAAGTCCAATGGAAAGTGTGATTCCTAAGGAATATTTGAAAATTCCTTCAAAGAATATAGGTTGATCATCAAATCGGAAGTTATTTGTTTTTCATACCACAAGATTAGACTATAGAAGTTTAAATGTTATAAACTGAATTGAATAAGCAAGCAGTCACTTATTATTTAGGAATATTCATCATTGTATGTAATCTTTTTGTTGTACTTATTTGGTATTAAATAAAATATTCCTATCACATATGTGTATTTAAATATAGAAACCATGTTAGAAAAAAAATTATAATAAGTAAGGTGAATTCTCAAGCTTATGAGAAAGGGTGATTCCTAAGTCAGCAGTGAGAAGAACAGAACTTCTATTTTCCATGTTTAATGATTCTTGTTGAACTTTTGTTAAGTATTATAAAAAAATTATCTAGCATGTACTTTGGACATAATGATACATTATTATAGTTTTGTAATGAATTTAGTTTATGATCTCAAATACTCAACTAAAGGTTCAGTAATTCTTAAATCATTGGAAATAACTGATTAATATAAAAATTTAAGACTCAGTTACACCTAGTTGTGAAAAGATAATTCTTTTTAAAACTAAAATTAATTATCAAGGATATGCCCGGTATGGTTTTAAAATATTTGGAGTTAAATACCTTAGGTATTATCAAAACTTTTAATTATTTATATTTGGACAAATACACCTTTAGAAATAAATATAATTCACAAATATTTTGTAATTTGTTCAACTAGAGACTGTTGATTATTCTAAGGTTGAGTTAGTGGTAAATTAATATAATACATAATATTACTTTAATTATTTCTAAGGAATGTAAAAGTGAATTATGAAATATGCATGTTCATATTATATGAGTTGTTTTGAGCCTGCATGTCGAAGAATATCTTGAACAATCATACACCGATCAATAAAATATTGCATGGAGAAATTCCTAAATAGGCATTTCCTTATAACATTAAAGAAATTATGTTAGTAAAGAGGATTGATCATGAGTATTACATGAAAAAATTGATAAATAAGATGTATCATTGATTAATTTCTAAACACACATTTCCTTATACACATCATAGTCAAGATATAAGTAAAATTAGTATCAATTTTGGAACTTATATAAATTGTAGATACTTCCATTATTTTTCAAGACATGCTTTCACTAGTGTAGAAAAAAAATTTACGGTGGTTATTTTCTATTTTTTACATCGTATTTTGGCCGATTTTATTATAGGATACATTATAAACATTTTTTTTACATCGGTTATTCTAAAACTGATGTAAAAATTAAAAATCCGAAGCATTTTTCACGTTGTTTTCTCAAAAATCGACATGGAAAATGCTTCAGAGTCGTCATATACCACGTCATTTATTTAAAAACGGATGTGGTATATACTTTATTATATTGGTTATTATATAACCAACATAATAAACAGCACCTCCGAAGCGTTTATCACGTCAGTTTTTTTCATAACCGACGTGTTAAACCGGTATGCCATTCGTTTTTTTCATGTCGGTTAAATAATAACTGACGTGAAAACCTATATACTACATCGGTTATTTTATAACCGACATAAAAACTCTTCCATTATATTTATTACTTAGGTTATTTAATAACCGACGTAAGAACCCATTTCCCATGCATTTTTTACGTCGGTTATAAAATAGCCGATGTAAAAACCTATTTCCCATGCATTTTTTACGTTGGTTATAAAATAACCAATGTAAAAACCAATTTTTTTTAATAAAACCTTCCAACCAGTATTATGCCCTCCCAAAGAAGACCTGAAATAGGTAAAAAAAGACTAAAACCAGACCAAAACCACACCAGGATACATACCATAAAAATGTCAAAACTAGACCAAAACAAGAAGAACCAAAGAAAAATTCAACATTAACTTAAAAAAACATTCAAAACTTACAATATAAACTAAAAAAACATAAAACCCCTTAGACACCCCCCACCCACCCCCACCCCACTGGACATTCCCCACCCTCCTGGACAGCCCCCCACCCCCTGGACACCCTCCCACCCCCTTGGACAACCTCCCACACCCCTGGACACCCCCAGGATAGCCCCTCCCCCCCCCCACCATCCTGGATAGCCCCCACCCCCTGGACAACACCCCCACCCACATGGACACCCTCCCACACCCCTGGACACCCCCTGGGTAGCCCCTGGAAAGCCCCCCCCCCCACTCCTAGACAGTCCACACCCCACTGGACAACCACACCCCCTGACAACCACCCACCCCCCTGGACACCCTCCCACACACCTGGACACCCCATGGACACCCCCCCCTCCTGGATATCCCCTACCCCCTGGATATCCCCCACCCCCTGGATAGCCCCACAATCCTCCTAGACATCCCCCACCCCACTAGACAGCCCCCCCCCACCCCCTGGACAACCATCCACCCCCTTGGACACCCTCCCACCCCCTTGGACACCCTCCCACACCCCTGGATACCCCATGGAAATCCCCCACTCCCCTGGATGTCCCTCCTACCTTCCTGGATAGCCTCCCACCCCCATGGATACCCTGGACACCCCCACCCCACTGGATATCCCTACCACACCCCTGGAAACCACCCAACCCCACTGGAACCCCCCCACCCACCCCTGGACAACCCATTGGAAAGCCCCCCACCCTCCTGTACAGCCCCCACCCCCTTGGACAGCCCCCCCCCCCCACCCCACCCACCTGAACACCCTCCCACGCCCCTGAAAAGCACCCCTCTGGACAACCATCCACCCCTAGACACCCTCCCACCCCCTTGGACACCCTCCCACACCCCTAGACAGCCCCCCCCCCCCCCCCACCCCACCGAACAGCCCTCCCACACCCCTAAAAACCACCCCACCCCACTGGACACCCCCCACACCTCTAAACACCCCATTGGACAGCCCCCCACCCTCATGGACAGCCCCCACCCCCTAGACAGCCCCCCACCCACCTGGACACCCCTGGACACACTCCCACACCTTTAGACACCCCCTGGACATCCCCCCACCCTCCTAGATACCCCCACCCCACTGGATAGTTCCCCACCCCCTGGACATCCATCCACCCCCTGGACAACCTCCCACCCCATTGGACACCCTCCCACACCCCCGGACACCCCCTAGACAGCCCCCACTCCCCCTGACAGCCTCCAATCCCCTGAACATTCCTCCTACCTTTCTGGATATCCTCTGACCCCCCATGGACACCCTAGACACCCCCACCCCACTGGACATCCCTCCCACACCCCTGGAAACCAACTCACCCCACTGGACACCCCCACCCCCTGGACACCCCACTGGATAGCCCCCAACCCTCCTGGATATCCCCCACCCCCTAGATAGCCCCCACCCACCTGAACACCCCATGGACACCCTCCCACACCCTTGGACACCCCCTGGACACCCCCCCCCCCCCAGACAGCCCCCACCCCACTGGACAGCCCCCCCACCCCTCTAGACAATTATCCACCACCCTGGACACCCTCCCACCCCCTTAGACACCCTCCCACACCCCTGGACACCACCTGGACAGCCCGCACACTCCCCTGGATAGCCCCCACTCTCCTGGACACCACCCCCCCACTCCCCATGGACACCCCCACCCCACTAAAACTCCCCCTCCCACCCCCACCCCACTGCCCTCTGGACACCCCCACACCCCTAGACACCCCCTAGAAAGCCCCCCAACCCCTGCACAGCCCACCCATCCCCCTGGATATCCCCCCACCCTCCTGGAAACCCCCACCCTCCTGAACACCCTCCACCCCCCCACACACACCCCGGACACCCCTTGGACAGCCCCCACTCCCCTAGACAGCCCTCCCACCCTCCTGGACGCCCTCCCACCCACCCCCACGGAAAGAACCCCCACCCTCCTGGACATCCCCCCATTCCCCTGGATAGCCCCCCCCCCACCCTCCTAGATATCCCCCCACCCCCCTGGATAACCCTCCCACCCCTGGACACCCCCTGGACACCCCCTAGACACCCCCCAGACCATAATCCATGCAAGAAAAACCATCAGAACTAACCAAAACAAGAAGCAGAGAAAAATTAAATATTCACATATATAACATTCGAAACTTACAATGTCAACTAAAAAATAACCTAAATCCAACCAAAACTACTACCAAATGCGCAATTATAATGACAATATTCAAAATTACATTTTACACTACAAAAAAAATAAAATTCAATCAAATCTGTAAAATAATTTGACCATTCCACTTGTAATTGTTTGACCTCTTGAGCACTATAGGGTTGAGGGTCATCAAATAGCTACAAATTAAAAGGATAGTAGTCAACATGTATAATTAAGAAATAAAATTAAATATTATGTAAAAGTTTAAAATGAAATCTTACCAGGTCAAAGTTCAAAAGTGTTCCAGTTGTAATTATTTCATACATAAATCTTAACATATAATATCTGTATTCGATGATGCCTTGTTGTTCCTGAAAATTCTGTTTAAATGGGTGTAAATTCAAAATATTATTTTTATGTAATACATCAAAAAGTACAAATTATAAATAGATATTTACCTTTACATTTACATATTTGATCTTGGAAATCCTTTTCTTTGTTTTTTTTTTGAAAGTAGACCCATCCCTTGTTAGAAAATAATACGAATGGGATAAATTAAAAATTCATTATAATATATACAACTATTAATAAATTCAAACTTACTTTTCCAACATATTCTTAAAACTTCCCCTCACATCACCATGGACAAAGCATATCCAATAAAGTGTTTTCTCCCTTGGGCAAAAAAACACCTAACATCCAATGATCAATGATAAAAGAAAATTTAAGGTTAGTTGTTTTTTATGTTAAAAGATAATGAACTCTTTGCCAGATATATGTTTCATACCTCTCACAAAAAGGAATCAACCAACACTGTGTGATTATATTCTATTAAAATCTTTTAGAAATATAAATAATTCTTTATTCCTCATCCAATACATGTGCTTCAGGGGAAATCAAATGTGGGTCCATGAATCCATATACATCAGTCCTCTCAGTCTTCTCACACATGTTATAAATGTACCTAATACAAAACATACATAAGTATACATTTTTAATAAATATAACGTAGGGAAAAGGTGTTAGGACTTATATGGAAAATATTTGCACCACATTGATGCCCAACTTATCTCAAGTAACAAGCTCCATGATATCATTTTTCAGAATCCCCACATTTATTGCATGTCCACAAATATGAGCTTCCATTGGAAACTCATAATGATCCACCAACAAATTTGAATATCTTGAAAATATATCAAGACTAATATAATATGTATCTGATGTCATATACATTTGTATTTGTTGTTTTCTATAAAGTATTTCTTTACCTTTGAAGTATTCCTGTAAAAATAAATAGAAAAATACATTACTTTTCAAATGTTAAAACAACTTTAATAAAAAAATAAAATAGATGATATAAAATACATACCTCTAAGGTAATGAGTCGCAGAAGTCTGGATGGACAAATTAAAAAATGGTTGATACTATGTCCAACTATCGTCACCTCATCTGTAGGTAATGGTACTCAAGCTGATCTTTCTATAATATCTTGTACAGTGACCCTATGATGCCCTACCTCTAATTGTTGATGATGAACTGTATCTCCTATACAATATACTATCTCATGTGAAACTATATGATGTTGAGGATCATCAACATACAACTCACAATAAGTAGGAAGCTATGGTGGAGGAGTAGGATAAAAAATGGGGTCCGTGGGCTGAGGTGGAGGAGTGGGAGCTAGTGGCGGAGGTGGAGGATAAATAATGGGGTCTGTAGGGGGAGGTGGAGGAGTGGGAGCTATAGTCTGAAATTTTCTTTGAATTTCTGCAAATATAGACTATGTTGATGCTTTAATCTTTTCCTCCATTGTCGCATTAATATTATGAACTTCAGCCTCCAAGGATTATATTTTTTTATAAACTCCGTCAATGGAAGAAGTTTAAGAATGTGGAAACATGTTTCTTACTGATACACTCATTGGATATCCTCGTACACGACTAGGATGTTTGGGCCTTCCCAATGCTATAGATAAAATATATTGCCTCCTAGCAGCTGTAAATACCCCCTGTGAGCTCTGATCCTCAAGAGAATCATGTATTAATTAATTGAACATTTTTTTAATGCGTCAAATTATATAAAGAATATAGTTAACTTAAATAAATAAAATAAATATCTTATAATCCTCTCAGCTATGATTCTCGACTCTTCAGAAAGATATTTCACCTTTTTGCCCATCTGAGCTCTCTTCCATTTTTTATGTCTAGATAGAGGGGATGGAGGGGAAACCTCTCCGGAGCTTGAGGAATCAGCTCTCGGTTTTTGTAATTTTTTCGTCATCATTTGATCTTCCAATAATGTATACCCTCCTCGAGATAAACTATGAGGGTATACATTTTTAGATTGGATCTCCAGATAAGATGTCCTTGTTTTCTATAAATTAAGAATAAGAAATCATTAACAAAACATTAATAATATCATTTATATAAGAAATCTTATAAAAGTTTACATTTCCCATACCAAAAATGAATCTTTTCTTCTAAATTCAACAAACTATCTCTGTGTGTCTTTATCTATGAAAGGATATATATTACATGGATTGTCATGACTCCTATGACCAAAAATGAAATCAGATGTGAGGGTTTATTTTAAATCTCTCCATCTCCTAATAGCCATCGATAATAATTTCTTCCTTACTCTTCTAGTGTCAGGAATATCAGATTTCATCTAATAAATAAGAGGTAAAATATATTATACTAGAAAATTTAAAGAATAGGAAAATAATAGCAAAATATCTTACCAAAATCGTCTCCCGAAACTAAGATATTATCACTTTTTCCACACTTCTCCAATCATCATACAAAATTATTACTTTTATCTTACCCTAAGTTGATACAAAAATCTTAAAATCATTTGCATTTGGACCTCTAGGAATATCATTCTCATCTAACTCAATGTGTATCCTTTGGTCCTGGGTACGGGCAAGTGATAATTTTGGTAAATGTGTGCACCCATGTTTACCAACTCTTGAACTCTTCTTTGTCGTAATGGGAGCACGTGAGGAAGACTGTGGAATATCGAGAGGAGCATGTGAATGTTCCTCCTTAGATGTATGATCATTATGCTCATCTCCAGAATCATGTGTTTGATTAACTGATTTATCTTTCATTATCCTTGAAATCAAAAAAACATTAATTCAAAAATATACAAATTCAATTATTACAATACTAAAGTAAATAGAAAATGTAAATTTTAACTAAGTTACATAATAGTAAACATGGTTAATTTGGTAAGCATGTTAAACAATGGTAAAGATGGTATACATGGTAGACATGGTAAACATGGTAAACATGGTAGACATGGTAGACATGGTAGACATGACAGACATGGTAAACATGGTAAACATGGTAAAGTAATTGTCATTCAACAAAAATAATAGATATATAATTTACATAATTGTAAACATGATAAAATAAACTAACCAAAATTAAAGTAAACAAAAACTTCTACTTATTTTTTTTAATACACGTTTTAATAAAGAAAATAATTACAATATCTAAAATTTCATGAAAATAGTAAATGTAAACAAGAAACAAACATATGTTACCTATAATATTAGGAATGTACAAATGGATTTTTTTCCCAAATTCCTTATTCATGATCATTACTTTTGGCACAAACCATGTCTTCAAAATGCTCATCATTATGTTCTGCTAATCTTTCCATGGAAGTAGGGATCTCACATAAATTATAATCTTCATCAATTTGATCCTCACCAACATATTATTTTTTCCCTTGTAAAATAATAGACCACTACATATATGATTTATCAACTACATAGAAAATTTTTTTTGCATGTGTTTCCATTATAAAATAATCTTCTATGTCTTCTAATCTATTCAGATTAACAACTGTCATTACAAATTCATCGTGTCTAACACTGTTGTTACTGATAAACAATTTGTAGTTAAAAACAAGAACTTTAATTTTAAAGTAATCAAACTCCCATATTTCTTCGATGATTCTATAATATTCACTTGATGAAGAAATTGGGTTTTTGTCTTTAGAACTTTAAAAATGCATTGCTTCTACAAACACCAAGACACCAATATTCTGAACTGCACTTCTGTTGTCCTGAGATTTCATATGAAATATAAAACCATTAATTTCATACCCGGACCATGTTATCACATTTAAACTTAGACCACCCACTAAACATCTTAATTTCTCTTATACATATGATCTACCAAGAAAGGTATTTTTAAACCATGACAAAAATGTTTTGTTGTGCTCATTCAAAGTCCACATTTCTTTCTTCTTTGGATGACATTGTTTCAACTCATTAATATGCAATGTGATATACGATTGATCATCAGCTATGTTATTCAAGATGTATAATTCTAACTTATTCATCTGTTTAGCTGACAACAATATGACTTTCAATCCATGAATCCCCTTTCCCTCATTGTTAACTCGTTAATGAAAACATGGAGGCAAACCTATGTGCTCTACCATAGTTAAGTAGCTCAAACAAAACTCCACAACCTCCTCAGAAATATACTTTTCAATAATGGAGGCTTCAGGTTGATATGGATTCTTAACATACCCCTTCAATATTTTCATATACCTTTCAAAAGGATACATCCAACAAAGATATACAAGTCCAAAAAGCTTTATTTCTCAAACCAGATGAATCATTAAATTCACTATTATATCAAAAAAAAGATGGAGGAAAATACATTTCCAATTGAAAAAGTATTGAAATTGCATCCTTTTCCAAAATGTTCAAAGCATTCACATCAATCACCTAATTAAAAATTGAATTGAAAAAATAACACAACTTCATTATAGTATTTCTGACATGGATGGGAAATATTCCACGCAATGAAACTTGTATAATTTGTTGCATCATGACGTGACAGTCATGATATTTCATACCTATTAACTTCAAATCCTTCAAGGAGACAAAATTTTTTACATTTGAAGAATAACCTTGAGGCACCTTGATATCATGAAGACACTGAAAAAATCTAATTTTCTCCCTCTTTTATAATGTATGACAATCCAGGGGAAGAAAGGTTCGTCTTCCATTAGGAGTGGGAGATAACTCAAAACATATTCCCATTGATAGTAAGTCTAATCTTGTATTCAACTCATCTTTTGTCTTTCCTTTAATATCTAACAATGTTCCAATCAAACTGTCAAATATATTCTTCTCCATGTGCATGAAATCAATATTATGTTTCACTTCATGATATCTCCAATATGGTAGCTCAAAAAATATTGACCTTTTCTTCCAATTATGTCTATCATTACCAGATTTTTGTGTCTTTCCCAATGTCACATCAAGGTTTCACACCCTCTCAAAATACACATCATGGGATAAAGGTTTTTGAGAAATATAAAATTCTTGTGAGCCATTGAATTCCTTTTTTAGTTTTCTATAAGAGTGATCTATAGGAAAAAACTTTCGATGACCCATGTATACTATTTTCCACCCATGATGCAATTGACAATATGAAGTCTGTTGTTCACAAATTGGACATTCTTTATGCCCCTTAACACTGTATCCAGACAAATTTTCATATGTTCAAAAAGTAATTTATAGTGAATATAAGCACTTCATGTAGTTGAAAACATTCCATTTTATAAGAATCATACACCCTAATACCATCCTCCCATAAAAGTTTCAAATCATCAATCAATGGTGGTAACCCGAAAATGATATTGATGTTTTCTTTTCACCATTGATTGATGATTTGAAACTTTTATGGGAGGATGGTATTAGGGTGTATGATTCTTATAAAATGGGATATTTTCAACTCCATTTAGTGCTTATGTTCACTATAAATGACTTCCCAGTATATGTAAATTTTTTTGGATATAGTGTTAAGGGGAATAAAGAATGTTAAATTTGTGAACAACAAACTTCATATTGTCAATTGCATCATGGGAGGAAAACAATATACATGGGTCATCAAAAGTTTTTTCATATGGATCACTCTTATAGAATAATAAAAAAGGCATTCAATGGATCACAAGAATTTAATATTTCTCCAAAACCTTTATCCCTTGATGTGTATTTTGAGAGGATGTGAAACCTTGATGTGGAATTGGTAAAGACACAGAAATCTGGTAATGATAGACATATTTGGAAGAAAAGGTCAATATTTTTTGAGCTACCATATTAGAGATATCATGAAGTGAAACATAATATTGATTTCAAGAACATGGAGAATAATATCTGCAACAGTTTGATTGGAACATTTTTAGATATTAAAGTAAAGATAAAAGATTGTTTAAATGCAAGATTATACTTACTATCAATGGGAATGAATTTGGAGTTATTTCTCACTCCTAATAGAAGATGAACTTTTCTTCCCTCAGCTTTTCATACATTATCCAAGAGGGAGAAAATTATATTTTTTTAGTGTCTTCATGATATCAAGGTGCCTCAAGGTTATTCTTCAAATGTAAAAAAATTTGTCTCCTTGAAGGATTTGAAGTTGATAGGTACAAAATCTCATTATTATCACATCATGATGCAACAACTTCTACCAGTTTCATTGTGTGGAATATTTCTCATCCATGTCAGAAAGACTATAATGAAGTTGTGTTATTTTTTCAATTAAATTTGTAATAAGTTTATTGATGTGAATGCTTTGAACATTTTGGAAAAAAATTCAATTTCTATACTTTTTCAATTGTAAATGTATTTTCCTCCATCTTTTTTTGATATAATGGTGCATTTAATGATTTATCTGGTTCAAGAAATAAAGCTTTGTGGACCTGTATATCTTCGTTGGATGTATCCTTTTGAAAGGTATATGAAAATATTAAAGGGGTATGTTAAGAATACATATCGACCTGAAGCCTCCATTATTGAAAAGTATATTTCTTAGGAGGTTGTGAAGTTTTGTACGAGCTACTTGGCTGCGGCGGAGCACATAGGTTTGCCTCCATCTCACCATTAACGAGTTAAAAATGAGGGAAAGGGGATTCGTGGCTTGAAATCCATATCATTGTTAGCTAAATAGATGAAGAAGTTAGAATTATACATCTTGAATAACATAGTTGATGCTCAACTTTATATCACATTGAATATTAATGAGTTGAAACAATGTCATCCAAAGAAGAAAGAAATGTGGATTTTGAATGAGCACAACAAAACATTTTTGTCAGGGTTTAAAAAGACCTTTCTTGGTAGATCAGATGTATCAGATACATTAAGATGGTTAGTGGGTGTTCCAAGTTTAAATGTGATAACATGGTCTGGGTATGACATTAATGGTTGTACATTTCATACGAAATATTAGGACAATAGAAGTGCAGTTCAGAATAGTGGTGTATTAGTATTTGCAGAAGCAATGAATTTTTCAAGTTCTAAAGACAAAAACCCAATTTATGCATCAAGTGCATATTATAGAGTCATTGAAGAAATATGGGAGGTTGATTAATTTAAAATTAAAGTTCCTGTTTTTAACTACAAATGGTTTATCAGTAACAACAGTGTCAGACATGATGAATTTGGAATGACAGTTGTTAATCTGAATAGATTGGAAGACACAACAGATTCTTTTATAATCCCAACACATGAAAAACAGATTTTCTATGTAGTTGATCAATCAGATATGTAGTGTTCTGTTGTTTTAAAATGGAAAAACAATATGTTGGTGAGGATCAACTGTTGGAACCAGGTTCTTCAATGCATGATTTGGTGTATGGTTTGTGTTTTTTGTCAATCCTCAGTGAAAGTTCAGGGTGTGAACCAACAAAGCGATCATACCGTTCAGGAAGAAAACAGTAGTGAAGGTGGCGCTGTTTCCCAGTGTTTGCCAAATTTTTGGGCCTGAAAATCCGTAAATAAAGTAAAGTGTTTTTGGCAAAGATACTTGCGCGCCGAGCTCTTGGAGGATGAAAGACTTGCGCGCCATATGTTTGTGAGGATCAGAACATCAAAATTTGGCTAAGGAAAGAAGGTCGCGCAAGTGTTGGTTGGGTCGCGCAAGTAACTTGCGCGACAGAGGATCTGGAGACAGGACTTGCGCGCCGTCGAGGGACTTGCGCGCCGCCGCGCAGGGGGTCCAGTTTGCCTATAAATACTGGACCACCCCTCCTCATTTCGAACGGAGTTCAAGGCCGAGAGATTGTTCGAGCTCTCGTCGCGCAGGTGGTAGAGTCGCGCAGGTGGTTGTTTTGTCGCGCAAGTAGAGTTTGCGCGCCGGTGTTTGGCTGTTCTCCCAAGGCAGTTTGGAAGAGAAAGGAAGTGGATCGCGCAAGTATTTTGTTCAAGAAGGCAGTGTCGCGCAGGTGCTTCAGTGACACTTGCGCGCCAGTTTAGTCTTGCGCGCCTGAGACTTGCGCGCCGCCGGGAGACTTGCGTGCCGGGCTTGAAAAGGAGACCTAGACACTATTGAAGCACGCCTGCCTTGCTGGAGCTGCACGAAAGCCGAGAAACTACTCAGTTCATTCGAGGAAAAGTGATATTCTTCTTCTGGTGAGAATCGGACTTCAATAGAGCATCTACATTCAACAAAGGATGCACTCTTATGCAAATGAAGAAGAGACCTACATGTCTATAAACTGAGTGGGACTTCACCAACGGCAGTGAGCCAGGGGGAGTCAACGGGAGTGACCCGAGGGACGCAGTGAGTTATCCCTGAACTATTGTAAAGGCAGTGAGCCTGGGACAGAGTGTCTGTACCCGAACTTTTGTATCCGCAGCTAGTGAAGCATAGTGGATTTTGGTACGACCGGCAACCTGTCGGTGTATGCTCCTTGGACGTAGCCCTTAGTGGTGAACCAAGTAAAAATGACTGTGTCTTCTCTGTGCATGTGAATGTTTTCTTTTTGATCGTAATCATCATACAGGTTCAACAAGTTCCTTCCAACGTGGGAACAAGATCCAACAAATTAAAAGAAAAAGTGGTCACCCTGATTCACCCCTCCCCTCTCAGGGTGTCCCGGGGTCCTTCAAGTGGTATCAGAGGGTAAAGGTTGCTGGCGTTGAATCTGACCTTCTTCGTCATGGAAAACGCGATCAATGTCAGGGGAGTCCCTCACTTCGATGGAAGCAATTTCCAGATCTGGAAGAACAGAATGAGATCTCATCTAAGATCTCTTGGAATGGAAGTTCTTTTTTCTACTGTGCAAGGAATACATGTCACTGATCCAACAGGTCTGGCTATGACTGAAACAGACAGGAAACTTCTTGATGCAGATGCCAAAGCACAGAATGCTCTCACTGCTGCCCTTTCTGATCAGATTTACCTGAAGGTGATGAATTGAACCTCAGCAAAATCTATGTGGGATAAACTTGAGAATATTTATGAAGGTGATAGCAAAGTGAAGGAGGCGAAACTACAAGTGCTACACAATCGGTTTGATGATCTGAAGATGCATCCAGACGAGAATGCAGACTCTTTCTTCAATCGAATTACTGAAGTGGTTGGAGCAATTCGGGCTCTAGGCGAAGAAATCAAAGACATTGATATTGTAAAGAAAATATTGAGAAGACTTCCACCTCTGTATAATGCGAAGGTGTCAGCTCTTGAGGAAAGAGATCTTTCCAAACTTTCTCTAGATGACTTACTGAGCAGTTTGGTAGCATATGAAATGAGAGTCAAACCAGAAGATGCTACGACTCGGGTGAGCAAGGAAATGGCATTCAAGGCCATGGATAAATTGAAAATCTCAAAGTATAGTAGCGGTGATGATGACGAAGAGAAAGAAATTCTTTCTCTCATTGCAAAGAAGTTCCAGAAGGGGAAAGGGAAATTCAAAGGGAAGTTACCTCTCGCATGCTTCCGTTGTGGAAAAGTTGGGAATATTGCCTCTCAGTGCTTGAAGAATATCAATGATGATGACAGTGAAGATGAAAACTTCAAGAAGCCTCAAAGAAGGTTCTTCAAAAAGGGAGACTTCAAATCTGGTAAGAAAATTCAAAGAAAGAGTTTTGTCTGTGAAGAGGAAGAAGATGACAATGAATTCTGTGATGAAGAAGAACCAGAATTCAAAACTGGGAACCATGCTTCTATGATGGCCACTGTTGAAAAGTCAGAAGATACTGATGGTGAAAAACAACTGAGAACTTGTGTAGATCCTGAGGTACAACTTAAGGATGCAGTTAGTAAGCTTAAGATTAAATGTAAGAGCTGCAATAAGTGGAAATCAATTGTAGAAGAATCAACTGAATATGTTGATCAACTTGAAGCTGAAATTGAACGACTGGAAGAATTTGTGAAGGTACAGTCTAAAATAATTGAAAGCAATGATGATGCAGTTGATCTGAAGCTGAGAATTGAAGAGCAAGCAAAGGTCATCAATGACCTCACATCCAGACTGGATGAAAAATCCAAGACTGTTGAGGGTCTTGAGGAGGAAGTAGTTACTCTGAGGAGTAAAATGGAGACAAAATCAGTTCCAAAAGAATCGAGGAAGAAAATACAGTTCGGAAGATTCTCAGATGCAGAATTACTTGCGAGAGCCAAGTGTGGTTCAGATGGGGTTGGAAAAGTCTTGAGTGATCAAAGACCTGCTTGCATGGGAAAGAGTGGAATTGGCTATGAGGCTGAGTCATCAACTGCTGGAAGTGCAAAGATCCAAAAGACAGATAAGATGAAAGTTGAACATGTTGAAATGTTACCTAGAGTGATGAAAAAGGAACCCTCAATCCAAACTAAAAGGAGACCTGAAAATTATCCTCAAACTTTCAAAAATGGCAGACAGTCTTACTATTCTCCCAAGGAAGAAGCTATAAGGAAAAATTCAAGTGAGAAGACATTTCTTCTCATGAAGTGTTAGTTCTGTGGCTATCTGGGCCATACCATGTCCTATTGTGAAGAGGCAAGAAGCTATCTGAATGGAGAAGATATAGATGCTCAACAAAGGAGAACAATTTCATATCCTAATTCTTATAGAAGAAATAATTTCTATGGATATTGTTTTCATTGTTCTAACTTTGGTCATAAGGCCATTAATTGCAGGCAGAGAAGGGATATTGACACCTCATACAGAAGTTCCAGACATGTCAAGTCTCGTCAGCAAGACGATGTTTCTCTTTCAAACAGGTTCTCACCTCTTAAAGAAGACTTTGACTATGAAGAACCTGGGTTTGCGGAAGAGATAGTTGAAAGGCCATCAGTTCTATATACTCAATCTAATGTCTCATGGAAGGAAAGGAGGAAGATTGAGAAATCAAACCTTGCAGAGGTAGCTCTCAAAGCTACAAAGAACAACAGTACCTGGATTCTAGATAGCGGTTGCTCATCTCATATGACAGGTAATGTCGGTCTACTAAAAAATATCATAAAGAATGTTGATGGTACAGTAAGATTTGGTAATGATGGGGCTCTGAAAATCAAAGGGAGTGGAAGTACCAAATTAGCTAATGGAGAACTAAAGAAGACTGAAGTCCTTTACGTAGATGGCCTACGTCATAATCTCCTCAGCGTGAGTCAACTCTGTGACTCAGGACTTGTTGTTACTTTTAATCAGAAAGGCTGCACTATCAAGGGAAAAACTGGCAATTCTCTCATGAAGGGATGCAGAACAGAAGGAAACTTGTATCAGGTTGATAGTGAAGAGAATGTATGTTACATGACTGTTGAAGAAGAAAACAATCTGTGGCATCGGAGATTGGGACACATCAATCAACAAGACATGGAGAAAATATCAAAATTGAGAATTGTCATGGACATTCCCAACCTGAAGCGTGAGCGTGAAAAATCCTGTGATGCTTGTATTCGTGGGAAGTTGGTCTGCAGTTCATATCGTCCAAAGAAGAAAAAGGCATCTCACCTTCTTGATCTGATTCATACAGATGTTTGTGGTCCAATAAATGTTGTCGGAACTCATGGAGAAAGGTACTTTGTCCTTTTCATAGATGATTACAGTCGAATGGCATGTGTGATGGTCATTCACCGGAAACGACAGGTCCTTGACTGCATGAAAACATATCGGCGAATCGCCGAGAATGATACTGGACGAACAATCAAAGTGTTGCGATCTGACAATGGAGGAGAATACACGTCCATTGAATTTGAAAATTATCTGTAGAAGCATGGGATACAACATGAGGTAGCTGCTGTGAGAACTCCACAACAAAATGGAGTTGTTGAACGAAGGAATCGACAGGTGAACAACATGGCACGAACTATGCTGATTGAGAGTCGTATTCCACGACATTACTGGAAAGAGGCTGTTCAAGCTGCAGTATACATTCAGAATCGAACAGGACTTTATATGGGTGAGACGAAGACACCATATGAATTGTGGCATGGATGGAAGCCTTCTCTAAAATACTTTCGTGTTTTTGGAAGTAAGTGCTTCATCAGGAACAAAGAAGGAAATCAGGGGAAATATGGTGACAACGCAGATGAAGGAATCTTCCTCGGTTACTCAATGAACAACAAAGCCTAAAAATGTTTCAACAATCGTTTGGGAAGGATTGTGGAAAGCAATGATGTTAAGATAATTGAAGAGAAAACCACAAATGCTTCACGGACGTCATATGCTGATGTGATAGAAAGTCATGAAGAATGTGGACATGAAGAAACTACAAATGCAGAAATAGAGGAAGCTGTTCAAAACACTCATCAATCACATAATGATGTTGACTCAGAAGAAGAATCTGAAGAAGAAACTATGGCTGAAGAGAATACTACTGAACCTCGCAGGAGAAATCGAAGAGCTGAGATTGATCCATCCAACATAATTGGGGATAGGAGTGCACCCACACAAACCAGAAGGATGAGGAATACCACGCAATCTGCATTTCTATCAGTTGTAGAGCCATCCTCATTCGAAGAAGCTGCAAAAGATGAATCTTGGGTGAAAGCCATGAATGATGAATTAGATCAGATTGATAAGAATCAGACATGGGATCTTGTCCAGAGACCTGAAGGTCACAATGTGATTGGTACCAAATGGATTTTCAAAAAATAAGTTTGATGAGCATGGAAGTGTTATCAGAAACAAGGCACGACTGGTATGTAAAGGATACTCCCAGATTGAAGGTATTGATGTTGAAGAAACCTTTGCTCCAGTTGCTAGACTGGAATCAATCAGGCTTTTCCTTGCCATGGCACTCCAAAGAGGATATAAAGTATATCAAATGGATGTTAAGACAGCATTCTTGAATGGTGTACTCGAAGAAGAAGTCTACATTGAACAACCGGTGGGGTTTGTCTTGGGTACCGACGAAACAAAGGTCTGCAAACTAAAGAAAGCTCTATATGGTTTGAAGCAGGCACCACGGGCATGGTACTCACGGCTAGATTCATATATCAAGAAGTTGGAATTCAAAAGAGGAGGAGTTGATCACAATCTCTATGTGAAGAATTCTCCAAAAGATCAGTTCATGGTTCTTGTCTACGTTGATGATATCATTTTTAGTGGCAGCAGGCAGAAATCAGTGGATGAATTTGCCAACCACATGAAATCAGAATTTGAAATGTCTATGATTGGGGAGCTCACATATTTCTTGGGGTTGCAAGTAATTCAAAAGAAGGAATACACTTTCATTTCTCAGGAAAAATATGCAAGAGAGTTGCTGAAGAAGTTCAATATGCAAGACTCCAAACCAATTTCAACTCCGATTCCTGTTGGAACTAAACTTGGAAAGCATGAGGATGGGAACTCTGTTGATCCCACCATGTACAGGAGGATCATTGGAAGCCTACTGTATCTGACAGCGACAAGGCCAGATATTGTCTTTGCAACATGCCTTGCGGCCCGCTTCCAGAGTAATCCAAAGGAGGAACATATGTCAGCAGTAAAAAGAATCATGAGGTATATTCAAGGCACACATAACTTCGGGTTATTTTTTGCTGCAGGCAGGGACAATGAATTATCAGCGTTTTCTGATGCTGACTGGGCTGGGGATGTAGTAGACAGAAAGTCCACTAGTGGTGGAGCTTTCTATATTGGGCATAAATGTGTTGGCTGGTTGAGCAAGAAGCAAGAAAGTACTTCTCTTAGTACTGCTGAAGCTGAATATATCTCCGCCACAAAAGCATGCACTCAACTTCTTTGGATGAAGCAGCAGCTAACAGATATTGGTGATAAGGTGCAGCAACCAATGGTGATTTATTGTGATAACAAAAGTGCAATTGATCTTACGAAGAATCCGGTTCAGCATTCTCGTACAAAACATATTGAAATACGGTATCATTTTATCAAAGAAAAGGTTGAACAAGGCGTGATTAAAATGGATCATGTTGGAACTAATGAGCAAGTGGCTGATATCCTAACCAAGCCATTGTCCGCGGCTGTGTTCGAGAAGCATCGGTTGAACCTCGGTGTTCGACCACCTCCTACTGCATAAGGAGGCTCCGGAAGTCCCCTCTCCCCGTTTGTTTTAACTGTTTTTATATGTTTATGGCTGTGATGCAGGGTTATGGGGGAGATACTATCCAGGGGGAGTATGGCTTGAGCTGAACGTTGAACAAACTTTTCGGTCTTTGGTTTTATTGTCAATGGGGGAGAATCAAGGCAAGAAATTCTTTTGTGATGAGAAGTTTAATAAGGATAACATCGGGTTGGAGGATTTTGTGTACGATTTCAACACACTAAGACCCAATTCAAGCTTTCTCTCTTGTTTTCTACACCGAGCATTGCTCACGTAGACTTAGAGTGTTAGCTGAGTTGATTCTTGCGTTTTGGATTTGCTCATGGTTGAAGATCTATTGAATTTATTCTGATTGCCAATAAACCCAAAGGGGGAGATTGTTGGAACCAGGTTCTTCAATGCATGATTTGGTGTATGGTTTGTGTTTGTTGTCAATCCTCAGTGAAAGTTCAGGGTGTGAACCAACAAAGCGATCATACCGTTCAGGAAGAAAATAGTAGTGAAGGTGGCGCTGTTTCCCAGTGTTTGCCAAATTTTTGGGCCTGAAAATCCGTAAATAAAGTAAAGTGTTTTTGGCAAAGATACTTGCGCGCCGAGCTCTTGGAGGATGAAATACTTGTGCGCCATATGTTTGTGAGGATCAGAACATCAAAATTTGGCTAAGGAAAGAAGGTCGCGCAAGTGTTGGTTGGGTCGCGCAAGTAACTTGCGCGACAGAGGATCTGGAGACAGGACTTGCGCGCCGTCGAGGTACTTGCGCGCCGCCGCGCAGGGGGTCCAGTTTGCCTATAAATACTGGACCACCCCTCCTCATTTCGAACGGAGTTCAAGGCCGAGAGATTGTTCGAGCTCTCGTCGCGCAGGTGGTAGAGTCGCGCAGGTGGTTGTTTTGTCGCGCAAGTAGAGTTTGCGCGCCGGTGTTTGGCTGTTCTCCCAAGGCAGTTTGGAAGAGAAAGGAAGTGGATCGCGCAAGTATTTTGTTCAAGAAGGCAGTGTCGCGCAGGTGCTTCAGTGACACTTGCGCGCCAGTTTAGTCTTGCGCGCCTGAGACTTGCGCGCCGCCGGGAGACTTGCGCGCCGGGCTTGAAAAGGAGACCTAGACACTATTGAAGCACGCCTGCCTTGCTGGAGCTGCACGAAAGCCGAGAAACTACTCGGTTCATTCGAGGAAAAGTGATATTCTTCTTCTGGTGAGAATCGGACTTCAATAGAGCATCTACATTCAACAAAGGATGCACTCTTATGCAAATGAAGAAGAGACCTACACGTCTATAAACTGAGTGGGACTTCACCAACGGCAGTGAGCCAGGGGGAGTCAACGGGAGTGACCCGAGGGACGCAGTGAGTTATCCCTAAACTATTGTAAAGGCAGTGAGCCTGGGACAGAGTGTCTGTACCCGAACTTTTGTATCCGCAGCTAGTGAAGCATAGTGGATTTTGGTACGACCGGCAACCTGTCGGCGTATGCTCCTTGGACGTAGCCCTTAGTGGTGAACCAAGTAAAAATGACTGTGTCTTCTCTGTGCATGTGAATGTTTTCTTTTTGATCGTAATCATCATACAGGTTCAACAAGTTCCTTCCAACGTGGGAACAAGATCCAACAAATTAAAAGAAAAAGTGGTCACCCTGATTCACCCCTCCCCTCTCAGGGTGTCCCGGGGTCCTTCATCAACTTGATGAAGATGCTGATTTATATGAGATCCCTACTTCAATGGAAATATTAGCAGAACATAATGATAAGCATGTTGAAGACATGGTTTGTGCCATAAGGAATGATCATGAAGAAGGAATTTGGGAAACCAATTCATTTTTAAATTCTTAATATTACAGGTAACATATGTTTATTTCTTATTTACATTTACTATTTTCATAAAATGTTAGATATTGTAATTATTTTCCTTATTAAAACACATGTTAAAACAAATAAATATAAGTTTTTGTTTATTTTAATTTTGTTTAGTTTAGTTTATCATGTTTTCTATTACGTAAATTATATATATATTATTTTTTTGAATGAAAATTACTTTATCTTTTTTACCATGTTTACCATGTCTACCATGTCTACCATGTCTACCATGTCTACTATTTTTACCAAGTTTACCATGTTTACCATGTCTACCATGTCTACCATCTTTACCATTGTTTAACATGCTTACCATATTAACCATGTTTACTATTACGTAACTTAGTTCAATTTTCCATTTTCTATTTAATTTAGTATTATAATATTTGAATTTGTATATTTTTGAGTTAATATTTGTTTTTTTTATTTGAAGTATAATGAAAGATCAATTGGTTGATCAACCACATGATTCTAGAGATGAGCATAATGATCACACATCTGGGGAGAAACATTCACATGCTCCTCTTGATGTTCCACAATCTTCCTCATTTGATCCCATTATGACAAAGAAGAGTTCAAGAGTTGGTAAATGTGGGTGCACACTTTTACAAAAATTATCACTTGCTCATACCCAGGACCAGAGGATACTCGTTGAGTTTGATGAGAATGATATTCTTAGAGGTCCAAATGCAAAATATTTTAAGAGTTTTTTATCAACTCTGGGTAAGAGTAATGTAAGCATTTTGTATGATGGTTGGAGAAGTGTGGACAAAGAGATAATATCTCAGTTGTCGGAGATGATTTTGGTAACATCTTTTTCTATTGTTTTTCTATTCTTTAAATGTTTCTAGTATAAATTATTTTACCTCTTCTTTATCAGATGACATTTGATATTCTTGACACTGGAGGAGTTAGGAAGAAATTATTATCGATTGATTCTATGAGATAGAGGGATTTCAAATCAACCCTAACATCTGATTCCATTTTTGGTCATAGGATTCATGACAATCCATGTCTTATATATCCTTTCATAGATGAAGACACATGGAGACAGTTTGTTGAAAGTATAAGAAAAGATTCATTTTTGGTAAGGGAAATGTAAACTTTTATATGATTTCTTATATAAATTATCTTATTAATGTTTTGTTAATGATTTATTATTCTTAATTTACAGCAAACAAGGAAATATCATCAGGAGATCCAATCTAAAAATGTATACCCTCATAGTTTATCTCAGGGAGGGTATACATTATTGGAAGAACAAATGATGACATAAAATTTACAAAAAACTGAGAGATGAGTCCTCAAGATCTGGAGAGGTTTCCCCTCCATCCCCTCCATCTAGACATGAAAAATAGAAGAGACCTCAGATGGGTAAAAAGGGTCAATATCTTTATGAAGATTCAAGAATTGTAGCTGAGAGAATTGTAAGATATTTATTTTATTTATTTAAATTAACTATATTATTTATATAATTTAAAGTATTACATAAATGTTCAATTAATTAATACAGTATTCTCTTGAGGAGTAGAGATCACAGGGAGTATTTACAGCTACTAGGAGGAAAGATATTTTATCTGTATTGTTGGGAAAGCCCGAACATCTTGGCCGTGTATGAGGATATCCAACAGGTGTTTCGGTAAGAAACGTGTTGTCACATTCTTCAACTTCATCCATTGAGGGAGTTTATAAAAAAATAGAATCCTTGGAGGCTAAAGTTCATAATATTAATGCGAAGATGGAGAAAAAGATTAGAGCATCGGTATAGTATATGTTTGCAGACATGCAACAATTTCAGACTGCAGCTCCCACTTCTCCACCTCCCCCTGTAGACCCCATTATTTATCCTTCACCTCCACCAGTAGCTCCCACTCCCCCACCTCAGCCTGAAGACCCCATTTTTTATCCTACTCCTATGCCACATCTTTTTACTTATTATGAATTGTATGTTGATGATCCTCAACATCATATAGTTGCATATGGGCTGGTATAGTGTATAGGAGATACAGTTTATCATCAACAGTTAGAGGTAGAGCATCATAGGGTCACTGTACAGGATATTATAGATAGATCATCTTGAGTACCATTACCTACAGATGAGGTGACGACAGTTGGACATAGTATCGACCATTTTTAAATTTGTCCATCCAGACTTCTGCGACTCATTACCATAGAAGTATGTATTTTATATTGTCTATTTTATTTTTTTATTAAATTTGTTTGAAAATTTGAAAAGTAATTTATTTTTCTATTTATTTTTATAGTAATACTTCAAAGGTAAAGAAATAATGTATAGAGAACAATAAATAAAAATGGATATGACATCAGATAAAGATTATAGTATTCTTGACAGATTTTCAAGATATTCAAATTTGTTGGCAGAACATTATGAGTTTCCGATGGAAGCTCGTGTTTTTGGATATGAAATAAATGTGGGGATTCTGAAAAATGATATCATGGAGCTTGTTACTAGAGATAAGTTGGGTATCAATGTGGTGAAAATATTTTCCATGTAAATCTTAACACCTTTTCCCTGCGTTATATTTTTTAAAAATGTATACTTATGTCTCTTTTGTATTAGGTATCTTTATAAAATGTGTGAGAAGAATAAGCGAACAGATGTATATGGATTCATGGACCTGCATTTGATTTCCCCTGAAGCACATGCATTGGATGAGGAACAAAGAATTCTTTATATTGTAGAAATATTTGAATAGAATATAATCACACAGTATTGGTTGATGCCTTTTTGTGAGAGGTATGAAACATAACTCTAGCAAAGAGTTCATTATATTTTAACATAAAAAACAACTAACCTTAAATTTTCTTTTATCAGTGATCATTGGATGTTAGGTTTTTTTTCCCAAGGGAGAAAACACTTTATTGGATATGATCTATCAATGGCGATGTACAGGGAAGTTTTAAGAATATGTTTTAAAAGTAAGTTTCAATTTATTAATAGTTGTATATATTATAATGAATTTTTAATTTATCCCATTCGTATTATTTTCTAATAGGGCATTGGTCTACTTTCAAAAAAACACAAGGAAAAGGAGTTCCAAGATAAAATATGTAAATTTAAAGGTAAATATCCATTTATAATTTGTACTTTTTGATGTATTACATAAAAATAATATTTTGAATTTACACTCATTTAAAAATAATTTTCAGGAACAACAAGGCTTCATCGAATGAGGATATTATATGTTAAGATTTATGTATGAAATAATTACAACTGGAACACCTGTGAACTTTGACCTGTTAAGATTTCATTTTAAACTTTTCTATAATATTTCATTTGATTTATTATTTATACATTTTGAATACTATCCTTTTAATTTGTAGCTATTTAATAACCCTCAACCCTATAGTGCTCAAGAGGTCAAACACTTACAAGTGGAATGGTCAAATTATTTTACATTTTTGGTTGAATTTTAGTTTTTTTGTAGTGTAAAATGTAATTTTGAATATTGTCATTATAATTGTGTATTTGTTAGTAATTTTGGTTGTATTTAGGTTATTTTTTTAGTTGACATTGTAATTTTAGAATGTTATATATGTGAATGTTTAATTTTTCTCTGCTTCTTATTTTGGTTTAGTTCTGATGGTTTTTTTGGTATGGATTCTGGTCTGGGGGGTGTCCAGGGGGTGCCTAGGGGTGGGAGGGCTATCTAGGGGGTGGGGGCTGTCCAGGAGGGGGGCTGTAGAGAATCATGGGGCTGTCCAGAAGGGTGGGGGCTGTCCATTGGGGTGGGAGGGTGTCCAGGAGGGTGAGAGGGCTGTCCAGGGGAGTGGGGGTTGTCCAGGGGGTGTCCATGGGTGTGGGGGTGTCCAGGAGGGTGGGGGATGTCTAGGGGGTGGGTGGGCTGTCCAGGGGGTGGGGGCTGTCCATGGGGTGTATAGGGGTGTGGGGAGGTGTCCAGTGGGGTGGGGGGTTTCCAGTGGGGTGGGGGTGTCTGGGGTGTCCATGGGGAGTGGGGGGTTGTCCGGGGGGTGTCCAAGAGAGTGGGGGATGTCCAGGGGGGTCGATGGCTATCCAAGGGGTTGGGGAATGTCCATTGGGGTGGGGGTTGTCTAGGGGTGTGGGAGGGTGTCCAGGGAGTGTCCAAGTGGGTGGGGGATGTCCAGGGGTGGGGGCTGTCCAGGAGTGTGGGGGATATCTAGTGGGGTGTCCAGGGGTGTGGAGGGTGTCCAGTGAAGTGAGGTGGTTTCTAGGGGTGTGGGAGGGCTGTCCAGTGGGTTGGGGTGTCCAGGGTGTCCATGGGGGTGGGAGGCTATCTAGGAAGGTAGGAGGGATGTCTAGGGGAGTGGGGTTGTCCAGGAGAGTGGGAGGCTATCCAGGGGGTGTTCAGGGGTGTGGGAGGGTGTCCAAGGGGTGGGAGGGTGTCCACGGGGTGGATGATTGTCCAGGGGGTGGGGGTTGTCCAGTGGGGTGGGGGATGTCTAGGAGGGTGGGGATTGTCCAAGGGGTGTCCAGGGGTGTGGGAGGGTGTCCAGGTTGGGGGGGCTATCCAGGGGGTGGGGGTTTCCAGGAGGGTGGAGGCTGTCCAGGGGTGTCCAGGGGTGTGGGAGGGTGTCCAGGGGGTGGGTGGCTATCCAGGGGGTGGGGGGCTGTCCAGTGGGGTGGGGATTTCTAGGAGTGTGGGGAGCTATCCAGGGGGTGTCCAGGGGGTGTCCAGGGCTGTGGGAGGGTGTTTAGGTGGGTGGGGACTATTCAGGGGGGTGGGGGTTGTCCAGGAGGGTGGGGGTCTGTCCCGGGGGTGTTCAGGGGTGTGGGAGGGTGTCCAAGGTGGTGAGAGGGTGTCCAGGGGGTGGGGGATATCCAGGGGTGGGGGCTGTTCAGTGGGGTGGGGGATATCCAAGGGGTTTTATGTTTTTTTTTGTTGACATTGTAAGTTTTGAATGCTCTGTATGTGAATGTTGAATTTTTCTTTGGTTCTTCTTATTTTGGTCTAGTTTTGATGTTTTTATGGTATGTATTCTAGTGTGGTTTTGGTCTGGTTTTGGTCTTTTTTTTTGCATGTTTTAGGTCTTCTTTGGGAGGTCATAGTATCGGTTGGAAGGTTTTATTAAAAAAATTGGTTTTTACATTGGTTAGTTTATAACCGATGTAAAAAAATCATAGGAAATAGGTTTTTATGTCAGTTATTTTATAACCGACGTAAAAAATGCATGGGAAATGGGTTTTTATGTCGGTTATTAAATAACCGATGTAATAAATAGAATGGAAGAGTTTTTTATGTCGGTTATAAAATAACTGATGTAGTATATAGGTTTTCATGTCGGTTATTATTTAACTAACGTGAAAAAATGAATGGAAAACTAGTTTAACACATCTGTTATGAAAAAAACTGATGTGTTAAACTTTTCTTTCATGTCAGTTATTAAATAACCGATGTGATAAATGATTCAAATGTGTTGTTTATTATGTCAGTTATATAATAACCGACGTAATAAATTATATACCACTTCATTTTTTAAACAACTAATGTGGTATATCATGACTCTGAATCATTTTCCACATCGATTTTTGAGGAACCGAGGTGAAAAACACTTCGTATTTTTAATTTTCACGTCAGTTTTAGAATAACTGATGTAAAAAAAACAATGTTTATAACATCTCCTGTAATAACGTCGGCCAAAAGCCGATGTAAAAAATAGAAAATAACCACTGTAAAAAATGTTTTCTGCACTAGTGCTTGGTTTATGTGTATATGGGTTACATGCTTGGATCTTCAATGTATTGACTTGGCCAGACTATGCGGCCTATACATTCTAGCTACATGTCATGTACCCTCTTTTCATGTTCTTGAGACACTCACATTCGTCTTTGGTGTGTATATCAGTTGGACTACACTAAATGTACAAGTAAGATACATTTCATATATCCCTTATTTTATGTGTTTTTTATTCTCATTGAATGGATCTATGTGTATTTAAAATGCATAAAAAAATGAACTACATAGCGTGCACACTGCATACATGTCATGTATATCATAAATTCTCAAGGATTTCAATCTCACGTGGTTTAACTGTGTATAATGACCACATAGATTGTGTGATTTGTACCACTAACCCATGTAGTATACACGGTGTGTACACTATCTACACACCATGTAATCTGACATATTATGTTATCGTTTGGCCTAGTATACATGCAATGTGAAATAAATTCACCGCATGTAATTAACTACTTAGTGTGTTGTGTATCCCTTGACACATCCATGTGCAATGAATATGGGTACATAGCATGTACTCCAGCTACATACAGTGTAACCTAGTTTTATGAGTCAAAAAATTGGCACCACCTGATGGCATCTCCAATCGTTCTTCATCTATTCTTAGAGCTTTAATAAAATAAAATAATGAAAAAATATGATTAATATGTGAATAACATATTAATTAAAATTATATTAAATAATGAATAATATGAAATTAAAACATTAAATCACTATTTAATATAAATCCACAATCAAATAAATAATTATAAATTTAAAATGTGACTGTTGTGATACTATTTGTAGGATCTGTGAATAGTGAAAGTGTTGGTTGGTGGGAGATATATTAAAATTTATTTTAATATATAATTTTACAAAGCACCAATAGAGGATCTTTCACATCAAATTTATAATTAATTTATTTAATATCGAAAGAAATAAATACCTGATCTAGGAATTCTTTATTTGATGAAGATTTCAATCATTTGAAAAGTCCCTTTTGGATTTCCTTCAATGAATTATGAGGATGCAAGGATATAATCTCCCTAGTGATGATTCACACATGCTCATTTGATCTCTATGCAATGCCAATCGTTCTTTGGGTGTTAGTGTTTGAATTGATTGTCTTTTTTTGTTTGTTTTGATTGCTAATCCTTCCGTATTGAGGGAATATCTCTTTTATTTCTCATTCTTGAGATAGAGAGAGGGGGGAAGAGTTGATAGAGAATTATTTTTGTTCAAAAATTATCCATTTTTGATTTCACACCTTACACTATAGAAATAATAATCTATTTATAGTGATAGGGTTTTGGTTAAAATATTATTTAATTGTATGTCGGGCCTTAAACAATATTATAACCTTTAATAAACCATATATATCATATTATTATTATTATTATTATTATTATTTTATAGTGCATTACAACTTGTTCAATAACAAATATTATTTAAATAACTTTTTAATTAATATTTTTTACCAGACACAGTCTTGGTCTATTCAAAATAATCTAGAATTTATTGAACATCCAAATAAATATTAAATATTTTATTCATTAATAAATATTTTTGAATGATAAAAAATTAATAAAATTATTTCTCGGCCTTGAGATTAATATTTATTCTATTAATTAAATTCAAATATAATTTAATCAAGATCAACAGAAACACTTAGTATGTGACCCTCTAGGATTATTTATTATTAGAATTATATGGGCTTTCCCAAAGTCCAAGATTACTATCAAGAAACGGGTAAAGGAACCTAAGATAAAGAACTTAATGTCACAACAATGAAACCCATGTATGAATTCTCATTGTGTAATATAATTTCTTTGTCACAATATCTCATCAAGTAAGTTTCACATCTCTGTCGTCAACCTATATACTCGATATGTGTTTCTTTGACTATCTGAAATATACACATCATTACACCATGGATATAGAAATTATTACAATGGTTCTATTTTAGTCAAATGTCTGAGATATTAAATTCCATAAATATGGATGGGAAAAATCATTCCTTGACTTATCCATTAATAAAATGTCATTCATGATGTACCCAACGTACCCTACTTCCCACCAACATATTGTGTGATGGTTTGGGTTAATAGATCTAAGTGCACAAGTCATGACATGAATCAATGATAATTCTAAAGTCTAAGGACCATTGCACACACTCACAGATAGGAATATCTGATGACACCAAAACATGTGGAATTCCTACTGGAGGGTTTTTTCTTATAATCTCCCATCTTGAAGATTACCATGTGTAAACATAATGAGAATAAGCCTCATTCTCTTATGATTACTCACACCTGACAGTCTATGTACTATGTGTCCCATCACGGTACATTATCCAAGCATAAAATATTATTTAATAATATTGTCATATCACTTCAAGGTTCTCATGATAGTGGTGAACTATTATGTCCTTATCAATGTTACGTATACTCTAGGATGTTATTACATATAAGTCATGAAAAACAATGAACAATATGTAATAATTTTTTTATTAATATTCAATACATCGAATATACATATAATCAAAATAAAAATAGGTCATCCTAGAACACCAACTCCAATAAAATTATATTTTAAAAATATTCTTAATAGTATAAAATATCAGTTATATTCAGGAGAGCTACATGGGAAGTAGTCAAAACTGTCAATTTGTACTTGAGAAAGTACAAAACATATGTACCTGGTATATGGACAGGAAGGGATGCTAGTTGGGAGACACAAGATAGTCTTTTTATAGATCAATATGATTTAATATCATAGTTAGGATAAGGTAATAAGAAAGATAAGCTCATTCAAGCCACTGGTATCCATATCTATAAATACCGAGTACATCATGTCTTCTGATGCAGCTAAATAAGTAGTGTTAAATACTCAATGATTAGTTACAATTATTGGAATCACACCTAGTAAGTAAAGTTTTATCATATAATTAATTATGATAATTCTATTATCGATACTATCCAAAATTTATTATTTTGAAAGTGGAAAAATGAATATACTTAGGGATATCATCTCTTTGGGAGTATTATTCAAGGAGGAAAATTCAAAAATAGAAAAATAGTCATGAAGTGAAGACATGGAATACCCAATGATTAAATCCATAACTCAGTAGAAACATGATATTATCATGTGAGAGATAGCACATATAGTTAGAAATTTGGCTCTTGTGCAAGTGGAAGTGTTGTAATAGTGGGTTCCCTAGATCTAACTTGAACAGTACTTTTCAATTACTATATCATGTATACAGTGATTTATGAATGATGTATTCTTATTATAATAGTGTTGATATTTATGAATCCACTATTTTCATGGTAATTTAAATATATTATTTATCATTTCAAAAGGTTTTAGAAGTTCCTAGGATATAATGATAACCTAGAGATACCATGAGAGTAATATTAAACATATGTCATATGGTTTAGATACATGATACTGACTAGACATAGATGATGTATTACTATCAGGTGTTGGGGATCATAACCATTGAGACTTATTCTTGTGAAGTTTTTACTTGGTGATCTTGAGATGATGAGATCATGAGTACTGACATGCCAATAGGAACACCATATCGTTCAGGTTCCATTTGTAGTTCTTATATATTAATATGTTTAATGGTATACCGAATTTATATTATTATTGATTTGTATCATTTTATTGTGTTCTATGATACAATGAAAAAACTATGGCATTTAATTATTAATAAGTTAGCTTGCATTGGGTTCATCATTGGTGGTAGTGGTTAAATAATCAAGAAAGAATTTGTTTCTTCTGAAAGGAATTGATATCTCAGACCTAGTTGATTTGGATGGTAGTACCTTCACTAAATATATAGATATGGTGGAAGAAGGTAAGTCTATTTAGTAAGTTCAACAAATAATAAAGAAAGAAAGGATGGTGAAACAAAGTGTACATCCTTATTTATGAGATATGTCAAGATAAAGATATTATATTACATGTCATGTGTTCATAGGAAATGTTTTCATTGTTATGAATTTTCCTTGTCTCTTTAGGGGCCTTGATGAATTTCTAGACTCTGTTCATGGTCTATAAATAGTATTTATTTCTATTGGGATAAGTTCCTAGAGGGTCACACACTTAGTGTATTAAAAAATCTTCCCTATTCTGATGAATATGATTATAGGACATGGTGGTCCCCATCATAGGTTCCGGGATATGTATGAAAATATACAATCACCAAGGAATAAATAAATTCATATTACATGAGTTTAGAATAATTAGTATTGAATTTATTTATTATATTTATTTACAAGTATTAAATTAAATACATCGAAGAATATAATTTGAATGAATATTATTTTAAAATTAAATTTTTGTTTAATATTTTTAGGAATTGCGATTTAAGTTGGTTTTAACACATAATATATTTATTATATTATAGGTAAGTGATAAAAATATAAAGGATGTTTAGGACACAGTTAGTTGGTTATAAGATGTCATTTATCACTTATAACATGATGAACTGAACATCTAATACATCATCTATATGTTTCTTATAGGTTTCTTTCTCTACTTCTCTACTTTCTGAAGTTGGATTGATAGAAAGTAAAGAATCTAACACATATAACTTCATTTATTAGAATTTTTGTAAGATCCTGAATTTATTATGAGGTAAGGATCCTTTAAATTTCAGTATAAATCTCTTATTTTATTCCAATGGAAGGTATTAAGGGTTTAAGGAAAGGATTGGGAGCATCTTGGGCCTCTTCAGAGCTCGTAGCTCTGGTTTTTGAAGAAACATCATGAGGCTCACGATTGGTGCACGGTTAATAGTAACCATTCGACTCAACCATGCGGCCCATATATAGAGGAGAACAGTTTGAAAAACCATGTTAGGGAGGCCTCAAAACCATTTTTTTTGTGAAAGTGAGGTGTAGAGGTTATCCGCACGGTGTGCGTATATTTAGTCAAACCATGTGCAAACTATGCACGATTAGTGCCACTTGGGTAGTGACCCCCCACACAATTAGGCGTACGGTTTGGAAAACAATGTGGTCAAACCATGAGCCCCTTAAAATGGGTGAAAAATTGATTTTTATCTTACCATAATTAAATATTAAACCCACATTTATCCTCTAATTTTTTACAGCAACTCCCCCGTGCATGAAGATCTCCCTCCACTCCTAGAAATTTTGGTATCTCCTTCATTTGAGCTCAGAATCGGTAATTTTTTGTCTTGTTGGATCTATATCAGTAAGATATTTAATCTTATTACTTATTTTCTACATTTATATAATAATATGGAATTCTAAATTAGTGCAAGCTAATATACCCTATTTTCAAGTATTTTTTCCTTTTTCTGCATTTTCTTCCGTTCTAACCCAAATCAGAAGAAAATATTAGAGAAGGGTTAATTAACTACCATAAGGTATGTAGTCTATAAATTTTACTTTAATCCCCATCATTTATATTTGTTGTAGTAATATTGTATAACATTTTTACCTATGTGTTTCCCCTAAAGTTAATTTTCCTTAAATTAAATGACTAATTTGATATCCAAATACCCTAATAGACCCCCTTATATCGTTATAGGTCAATAAACTCAATGTGAGACACCCTTTTGGTGTTCCATGTGTATTACTATATGAAAATTTTCCTATTATTAACCAAAACACCCTTTGATGTGTTTGGTTTGACTTCCAAAAAGGATTTAATTGTTTAAATAGATGAATTGTTGCATTGTAATGGGGAAAGTATGTATCACCTAGAACTTATTAATTTGTAATAAAATGATAAATAGTATAAAACCTTATGCGAGGCTTTTTAATTTATAAATGAAAGATAAATTAATTGAATTAAATGGAAATAGTGAACTATCATGGTTTTCACATGGCCTTTCAATATTCATTAAATGTAAGGTGGCAATTACTAATATAGACCTTTTTCATATTAAAAGAGTGGTAAGACTTTAGATATCCTTGGATTACAAAGGGAATTCCTTGAACACTCAGAGAAAACCACCCCAATTCATTGATTTGGTTTACAAGGGAGATACTTTCCTGGGAATTCGGTCTTTGTCTTATTAGTACATGAATACCTCAGCATAGCACTGACGATTCACTCATTTAATATCCAGAAATTAGAATTTATTAAATTACCTATTTGGATCCATCTTGATGTACTTATAAATTTAATGCCTTGGATTATATTATTCAAATATAATCATGATTATACTGGTATTATAGTGGATTTGTTCCATAGACTCAATTCAACACTTTTCCAGTGGAATGCTGAGGGTGTACCCCTTGGATTACACTTAGACACCTATAGATAGGTTGAATAGTTTATTATTGTGAGATGGATTGACCTTATAAGTTAAATGACTCCTTGGTTTCACCTTTTTTCCTATATATTTATTTTTTATACTGGTACACCTTGGTTATGTACTTTAAAACCTAACCACTTACAGGTCACCTATTCAGACACATCTGACTTAGTCCAAAGTAGGTTGGTCATTTGAGCATACCATGAAGATTATGAGCCCAACATGGTTTTTTTTACACAGTTATTTACACTATTTGTTCATATAACTTCTCATTGTTACATTTATAACCACAAACTTGACTTTTATAGACACTATTGATGGTGTCTTAATGAGTATATCTCACACCCTGTTCAGGCAGCTGATTGGAACCCAAATTTTTTTTATAGATGTGGGTAGGGATAAGGGCATGTGCTCAGTTGTGGATGCTTTATTTTCTTATGTCATGGGATCTTGGAGCACAGGACCGAGCTTAGGATTGTTATGCTACTAGAGATAGCTTTTGGTCTTTTTTTCTTTTTTCTACATGCATTGTATGTATGTATACTACCATGTATTCTTGTTTATTTTTAATAGAATCGTGACATTGATATACTTTTGTATATGGTACTGGTTATTATTATTCAACCTATTTATCTTATTTTTATGTTTATCTTTTCCATTTTCATGGTTTTCCATTGTTGTACATTTATACTATTTATTCATTTATTATATCATTGTGTTCCACTATGATCATGAGGGTATAGTCTCTCCATTGTATCACCTTTTTAATGCCATGGAAAATTCCATGTAAAATTTTCGCATCTGAATGGAATTATTTTCAAACTAGGCACCGAGACAGCACGTGATTCCAAGGCCTATAGAGGCCAGAATGTATTTTTGAACTTTTTTTAATGTACATTAAGTAATCATGCGAGCAGATTTTTATAACTTTTGAACCGGTTCCTGAATTGAAAATCCAAGGTCACCATTGAATTTAGAACGTCAGGATTCTTCTAAAAAGTGTCTAACCTTGACCAGTACAGGTTGACCGAATAAGATAAATTTTAGAATTTTAGTGAAAAGTAAAATAAACTTAAAATAAATTAAATGTTTATTTTATTCAAACTATTTATACTGCGACGCAGTGACCAGCCAGTGATGCAGTGTAGAGATGAAGCGATGTTGAATCATTAATGAACCTCATTAATGAAATAGTGTGGCGACGCAAAATGTGTCTCCCTCCTTTAATTAAATAGGGATCCAAATTTGAAAAACAACCCTAGGAAATCCTCTGACGAACGAGGAATACCTCTATCTCTATTCCTCTCTCTCTAATGACAAATGCCATCAAATCAAGGATTGACGAATTCTGATGGGATGGATTCGAGATACGATGAATGATAAAAATTTGAGGATCGATGGTAGCTAGGAGATTCATCCCTCATCAGTGATGGATCCTCAATCCTGGTAGGGGTTATGTGATTTCTCTGTGATTGCTTCTTCCCGTTATTCTTTTCAAACAATGAACGAGGATCAACCCATAAACATGTTGACCCATGGTTTGGTCATTCTTGCGGGTTGGTAAATGATATTGTGGGGAGTTATAGAATTTGAAATCCATGTTAGAATTCTGAAAACCACATTGATATCTTTTTGTAAATTCTAATTCGGAGGGATCAGGTCGACACAAACAAGGCCCAGAACCCTCTGTAGTGGGAATTTGTGTTCTTTATGACTGAACGGAGGGATATATAAACTGGTGGACCTGATGCTATGGAAGTGATGGAGGTGACCTGAAAGGCTCGAGAGAATAGAAGGATCTGAGATCGGACCACCGGAGTGGACCCGGTGGCCTGCGAAAGGTGTCATCGGCGCGGCATCGTCGGTGCAGCAGCACCACCGATGGGGCGGCACCAACAACCAGTAGTGATGGCCTAAGGCAGTGGTGGTGGGCTGTGGCGGTGGACGCATGTAGAAGGCGGCACCACCCGGACACCGCGTGTGGGACATGGCAGCTAGCCCTTGTCAGTTGTGTTGGTGAAGGAGGCATGCCCGGTGTGAACCGTGGTGGAGGAGGATCACGGTCCATCAGTCACGGTGGCTTTCTGGATGTTGATCCAACATGGAGCCATGTAGGTGGAGTGGCCCGCTCCACATGGGTTGTGTGTTGACCAAGGGGGCGGCTGGCTGACCAGCCTCGTGTGCCCCAATCAGACTAGCTGAGCTAGGCTAAACTAACGGATCGGGCCTCCTGAGCAGGTTGGCTAATTTTTTTCGAGTCGGTCCACTTTAAAAGACCGGTATGACATGATAAAGTCGAGCTGTGGGGCTGCCCGGACTGGGAAAAGAGATCGGTCCGCCAATGTGGGTTGGGCAAGAGAAATTTCGTTCATTGGGTGATCGTGCAGACTAGACCCACAACCAAACTCGGTCGGGTCCAGTGAGGCCCAATGGTCCAAACGTACAGAATCGGGTCATGTAGGGCCCCAGGCTGGGGTTGGTCTGGTCAGTCTGAACCGGTCGAATCGGGTCTAGACGCAACCAGCCCCTGTTTGCAAAAAGGGATGTATCTCTCAGACTAAGTGTCTGATTGACATGTTGTCTATGGCATTGGGACCTACGTGACGAGGCGGTCCTTATGAAATCCTCTAAGTAAGATTTCATGGAAGTCGACCTAGTGAGACTTCGTGACTAAACTACCTAGAAAGGCATTGTGACTCAACTATCAGTGAGGCTCCATGACTTAGCTACCCAGTGAGTCTTTGTGATTCATCTATTAGTGAGGCTTCATGACTCAGCTACCCAGTGAGGCTTCATGATTCAGCTACCCATCGAGGCTCTGTGACTTAGCTATCAATGAGGCTTCATGACTTAGCTACCAAGTGAGGCTTCTTGACTCATCTACCCATCGAGGATTTTTTATTCATCTACTGAGTGAGGATTCGTGACTCAGCTATTAATGAGGCTTCAGGAATCAGATACCTAGAGAGTATTTTTGAATTAGCTACTAAATAGGTATAGGAAACCTAGCTATCCTAAAGGACTAATTGGGGATAAGTGTCTTTGCAGTGATTGATTTTTAGTGTTTTCAACTGTTGGTTTTATTATCAACCTTTAAGTTATACCTGTGTCGAGATGACTCTAATGACTCTAATACTTATGAATTCTTTTTTGATTTCCTTTGTGGATTTCTGTGAGACTCGAGTTGGTTTCGGGGTCCCTAATAAGTATTTCTATGCTCACCACTACATGGGCTTCACCCACACGTGTTGTGTCTTGTGAAGATGACGGATAGCTTTGACTGGGATCTTGGAGAGCTAGGGCCAGGTGGTCCTCAGAGGTGGATCTACAGAAACAGTATTCTTCAGCGACATCTGACAGTGATCTATACCTACCCTTCATGTAGGATCCTTGGTGTATGACCTTCAGAGCTTGTACTTCCTTTTACTGTACTTTCTTTTTCATTTGGGTTTGTATTCCATCCCCATTTTCCTTTCAGTTTCACCTTTACTTATACAGTTCCTTCCTAGTGTGACATATTTGTTGTTGGTATCCCAGATTCACCTTTACTTCATGTAGTATAGGTTGTGTGTGTGTACAGGTTTAAATTCAATGCTTTCCCTTTTTGGGATATGCCTTTTTGGTGCTAGTTTCCAGCCCCTGGACTAAGAAAGGCGGTCTTAGGGTAGTCATGGCACGGGCCCCGAGGGATGGGTCGTGACAAAGTGGTATCATAGGGATGTTCTGTTCTACTAGAGTAATTGAGAATCTATAAAATCTTTGATGGGGCAATGATGTTAAGTGTTTTGAGTTCGGATTTCAGTCTAGGGAGTCCAGTGTTGGTATGGAGGTCGACGTATCCATACACCAAGACCCTAAATTCTGCTTTCTGACTCAGTTCATGAAAACACTGGTTTCTTGCGTCTTTAAAATGTTTTTCATGATCTCTTTGAGTTAGAGTCAGATCACCAGATATAATTAACTGAATGTGGTCCATCTTGATTTCTCTTTAGATGCATCCACGTAGATAGCCATCTAGTATAATGATACAGGATCATGACGATGGTCCACCGAGCGATGAGGCATCAGTGTAGGGACCAGTTCCAGAGATAGAACCTTCAGGTGGTGTACTAGAGACACCACCACCCATCGAGTAGCAGTTTCTACCAGCCTTAACATTATAGGATTCATGTTGACTAAGTGTGTTTCATGAGTTTTAGAGGCATAGGCCTATGTGGTTTCAAGGTGAGACAGATCCTCAGGTAGCCGAGTATTTTCTGGAGGTGGTGACACAAGTTTTTCACTTGGTGAGGACACTATCAGACCAGATGGAGGTTCTAGCTGCTAGCCTTCTATAGGGCACGGCAGGGAGATGGTGGATCTTTACACTACAGATGAAAAATAAGGAAAAACTCACCTAGGAAGACTTCAAGAACCTTTTCAAAGAGTATTTATTCCCCAAGACCTTGCACTCATTACACATACAGAAGCTTCTCCACTTACGGTAGGGTAGCCTAATAGTGGCTGAGTACTCTGTGAGATTCACAGACCTCACCTGATACTCTTCTAATATGGTATGATACCCTTTATTCAAGGCCCGATCCTTTGAATAGGGGATCAGATGGTATATAAGAGCATTGATGGTCTCTCTTAGTATCCCTACTTAGGCTGGGGTGTTGAAGCAAGCTCTTCTAGTGGAGAACTTTCTGGAAAAATCTGCAACGACTGTGAGAGACACCACGGGAAGGCAGGTAGTGGAGTCCTTAGTCGTAGGCATCTGATAGCTGACACAGGGGTCCAAGAGGACTAGACCCTCCAATGGAAAACCCCGTGATATTGTATCAGTAAGGAAAGGTCCCACGGGCAGTGTACACTAGTATAGGGTCAGGTTGTGTTTCACGTGAAGCGGGCAGGGGCACATAGCTCGAGACTGCCCGACCCACCGTAAAAATGACCAGCAGACGGTTGAGGGGCCACCGAGGTAGAGGTAGAGAGTTTAACAGGGAATTACATAGAGATTCGTACATTGTAGAGGATAAGGCTGAGTGGTAGGTGGTGGTAGGAGATATGAGGTACTACCACCACCACCCCCAGGTGGTCCCCTATGAGCTCTAGGAGCAGGTGGACAGGGGTGGGGTTAGCTTCAAGTGATGGAATCCTACGACCATGGTGCTCCAGAGATGATTAGAGGTGCGATATATGTCTATTCCACTTTAGTTGTAGTTATTATAGACATAGTTTCTATTCATTACTTCTTCTCCATGGACCTTGTTCTGAGCTCAGAGATTTTGACCAAGCTGTTGGCTCGACCATTACGACTAGAGACTCCTATGAGAGGGATTCTGGAAATTACACACTGGTGATGATAGTGTGAGCTTACTCTTGGAGGTGAGATATTTGGATAATACCTCCTAGTATAATAATTGAAGCCCTACAACGTCATTTTGGGTATGGACTGGCTATCAGCAGTTCATGCTCTGGTTGACTGTTTCGGATGCACAATGTGGTGTATCCGTAGAGATGGGAACTAGTTTTCCTTTTTCGGTGAGAAGGAAAATGGGGTATTACGAGATGGACTCACACATAGGAGGGTGAATCCGATTACTCACAATTTGTCTAGCATGACCCTAGGTGTAGTGGATGAGGTGAGTCCACTCTTTCCTACAATGGTGGATGAGTACGAGGACGTCTTCTTAGAGGATGTTCCAGGACTACCTCCTCACAGAGAGGTAGACTTACGTATTGATTTGTACCCTGATACAGCACCAATATCTACTCCTTTATATTAGATGGATCTCGCAAAGCTCCAGGAGATAAGGATACAATTAGATTACTTTCATAGGAATAGGTTTGTAAGGCCCAATGTTTCACCCTAGGAAGTCCTAGTGTTATTTTCCAAGAATTAAGATGGAATATTGAGATTGTGCATGGACTTATAGTGCCTAAACCAGGTGACCATGAAGAACAAGTATCCTCTACCAAGTATTGAAGACCTATTTGATCAGCTGAAGGGAGAGAAGTGGTTCTCAAAGATAGACCTCATATTAGGCTATCACCAGTTTCAAGTACGAGATGAGGACATCTCAAAGATATCTTTCAGATGTCGCTATGACCACTATAAGTTCTTAGTTATTCCATTTGCCATGAGGAATTCCCCAATAGTGTTCATGGGACTCATTAATAGGATATTCTAGTTGTACCTAGACCGGTTTGTAGTGGTCTTTATTGATGACATCATGGAGTATTCAACATCCAAGGAGGAGTACGCGGTACACCTGAGGATGGCTCTGGACACACTTCAAGAGAACCAACTTTACAGAAAGCTCTAGAAGTGTGATTTCTAGATATGGAAGGTCCATGTCCTTGGAAACATCATCTTAGAGTCTAGATTTGCAGTACATCCAGTGAATATCAAGGTGGTTCTTTCTTTGGGTCCACCTAAGAGTGTTACTGAGGTAAAGAGTTTACTTGGGTTGGCTGGGTACTATCAGAGGTTTTTACATGATTTCTCCAAAGTAGAAGAACCCATGATAGCATTGAAGAAGAAGATAAAATCCTTATTTTGGATAGAATAATTCCATAAAATTTTTTAGTAGCTAAGACATATCTTGAAGAGTGATCTTATCCTGAGGTTTCTAAAGGAGGGAATCAGCTATGTTGTATATTATAAAACATCAGGAACCAGACTAGGGTGTATCCTGATATAGGGAAAGTCAGTGATTTCTTATAGATCACGATAGTTGAGACTGCATGAATAGAACTATGTGACTCATGACCTTGAGTTGGAAGTAGTAGTCTTCGCACTGAAGATGTGGAGACACTACCTTATGGGTAAGTGTTTCATTATCTAATTAGACCACAAAAGTCTGAAGTATATCTTTTCTCCGAAGGATTTTAATCTGAGATAGTGGAAATAGCTGGAGTTCCTCTAGGACTATGACTTTGAGATAGTCTATACTCCTAGGAAGGGGAATGTGGTGTCAGATGCTCTCAGCACAATATCGAGTTCATAGTTACTAAACGAGGCCTCAGAACAGTTGTCCTTACTTCATATATCCTTCGTGGATAGGTAGGAGGCATCTTTTCTTCAATAGATGGCAGTTTCCCCTCCACTCTTATAGTGAGTCAGGGAGGCACAACTTGGAGATACTATCTATGAGACTACACATGCCCAGATATCCATAGTTCATGCTCCTGATGGATATTCAAAAGGTAGGGAGCACATCATCCTTTTCATAGGATGCACAATAGTACCATTGAAGTTACGGGAGGAGGTATTGAGGGGGTTCCATAAATCCCCTTTTGAAGTGAATCTAGGTGTGGAAAATATGTACCAAGACCTCCGACATTAGTACTGGTGGCCAGGAATAAAGAAGGTGGTGGCATAGTTTTTCTTGAGATGCCTCGCTTTTTAGCAAGTGAAGGTTGAGCACCAGGTTCCAGTAGGTTTGTCACATCCCCTTGAGGTACCTGAGTGGAAGTGGGATGGGATATTGATGGACTTCGTAACAGGCTTACCACGTATTGTTGTACCCATATCTCTTGGATTTTAATGATCACAATCACTCTCATCGTGTTCTAACTTGTTTTCAAGTTTGTTTGATGATAGGAAAAAGGTTACCAAAGATTTGGCTCAAGAAGACTGGAAAAGGACTCTCTGAGTCCACCGGTCAACCGGTGGATTACCACCGGCCAGCCGGTGGTCTCTGACAGAAGCAAAGCTCTCTGCCAGGTTCCACCGGTCAGCCGGTGCCTGACCACCGGCTAGCCGGTGGAACCAGACAGTAGGCCTTGCCCACTGCCAGGTGCCACCGGCCCACCGGTGTCTGAATCACCGGCCAGCCGGTGGAACCCAGACAGAACGCTCTGCCTTCTGTCTGGAGCACCGGCCAGCCGGTGGCCAAGCACCGGTTAGCCGGTAAGCCCAGTCAAACTAGCCGTTGGGCTTTGACCAGACTTGTACTTTTGACCCCCAACGGCTCCGGAAGCCCTCCAACGGCTATATTGAAGTATTTGGGGATATTTCTCCTATAAATAGACGAGGATGGATGCCGGGAACAACCTCGATACATTGGAATGATATTTTGATCCCTTGAAGCTCTAACGACAAATCTCTAAGGCTACTTGTGATCCATCTCCATCCTTGAAGCTTGGGTTGCCTCTACATCAACTACTCTCACACTCTTGGCGCTCAAGGCTTCCTCTAGTTTGTTATAATTTATTTATTTCAATTGTTTAGTTCTTCATTGGGTTTGTATTAAAACAAACCATCTTTTTCTTCCTCTCTTTCATTTTGGGTTTCTTGCTACAACCATAATAAAAAAGCAAGTTGTACGAAGGTGATCTAGCCTACCTTAAAACGGCTAGTGGGTTTCTTGCTACAACCATTAAAAAGCAAGCTGAAGTATAAATCTCTCAACGGTTGATTTGGGAGTGGAGACGTAGGCTTTGGTTTAAGCCGAACTCCGTTATCAAATTGTGTCTTGCCCCTTTTTATTTCCGCTGCATTTATAAATTGTTTTTAAGTTGTTAATTAATTTTTAAAAGGCAATTCACCCCCCCTCTTGCCATCACCCGCCGACCAACATTTGGTATCAGAGGGAAGTTTGTGTAATACCTTAACCGGTTACAAACCTAAAATCCATAGTGATGGCTTCTTCCTCACAAGCACCCGAAGGGTATTCCATGACTCGGGCTCCATTCTTTGATGGAACCGACTACACTTATTGGAAAACTCGCATGATTAGATTTCTTAGAAGTATTGGCTATCCTATATATAGAATTGTTATGCAAGGCTACACTCTCTCTAGCAAAGATGAGTCTAAATGGACCCCCGAAGACATTTCTAATTTTGAGATTGATGGCAAAGCCATGAATGCTCTTCATTGTGGGTTAGACCGTAATGAATTTAATCGTATTTCTACTTGTACCACTTCTCATGAAATTTGGAAGCTTTTGGAAGTGACCCATGAGGTAACTAACAAAGTCAAAGACACTAGATTAGATATGTATCATCAAGACTTTTAAAGTTTCACCATGCACCCACACGAATCTATTACGGAAATGTTTACTCGCTTTACTGATGTATGTAATGGGAGAAAGTCTCTTGGAGATGATGTTTCTGTAGAGACGATGGTCAAGAAGATTCTTTGGGTCCTACCAAGCTCATGGGCTCCAAAGGTGACGGCAATCCAAGAAGCGAAAGATGTCAAGAAAATGCCGGTTGAAGAACTCATTGGATCACTTATGACCTATGAGATTACCATGAAGAGGCAAGCCGATAAAGAAGGTAAAATATTCAAGGAGAAAAAGAACATAGCATTCAAAGCAAAGAAAGAAAGCTCCTCCGATGATAGCGAATCCGAGATTGCTCAACTTGCAAGAAAAATGAGCAAGTTCATGAAGAAAAAGAAGAATTTTCAAAGGGCACGAAAGGAAGAGCCAAAAGAAGAAAAAGAAGTTACATGCTTTGAATGTGGAAAGAAAGGCCACATCAAACCGGAGTGCTCTCTTTTCAAGAAAAGGTTAAAGGAAAAGAAAAACAAGAAGGCTTTCAAAGCGTCAACATGGAGTGCAAGCGATGACTCCATGTCTTCAAGCGACTCAAGCGATGAAGGTGTAAAATGCCTAATGGCACTTGATGAGGTATCTTCTTCCGACTCCTCTTACTCATATTCTTATTTTAATAATGACATGTCTTATGAAGATCTCAAAAATGCGAGAGATCAATTAGAGGAAGGTTTTCACGAACTTACCTCTAAATTTTTGACCTTAAAAAAGAAACACAAAATTCTAATTTCTGAAAAAGATCAACTTCTCAAAAAGAATGAGGAACTTGCCCTTAAAGTCCAAGATATTCCAAATGTTGATTCTTTGAATTCAAATATTAAAGATTTAAGGGAATCTCTTGCCAAGTTCACCCAAGGTGAACAAAATTTGACCAAATTGCTAGGTTCTCAACGTTCGGCTAGAACCACACATGGACTTGGCTTTAACAAGCAAGCCACTTCTTCTAGAGCATCCACTACTTTTGTAAGGGGGAGCTCTCAAAATAAATTTTGTAATTATTGTAGAAAAACTGGACATATGATTTATGAATGCGATTGTAAAAATGCTAGATATGGCCGCCCCAAAATCATTACCTACTCGGATGAATATCTTAGGATGTATCCCTCTAGAAAAGTATGGGTTCAAAAGTCTCTTTTAGCTAATCTTTCCGGACCCAAACTTATATGGGTACCAAAATCTATTCTCTCTTGATTTTGTAGGATAAACACCAAAGAAGTAGGACTTAGAAAGGCTCATGGTATCTCGACAGCGGATGCTCGAGGCACATGTGTGGCTATCCCTCCGAGTTCAACTCCCTTGAAGAATTCGATGGAGGATACGTCACCTTCGGTGACAATTCAAAAAGCAAGATCGTCGGAATAGGTACCATTGGTTTTGGTAGCACCTCCTTAATTAAAGATGTTTTATTTGTTAAAGGTTTAAAACATAATTTAATTAGCATTGGTCAACTTTGTGATAGTGGTTTTTCGGTGAATTTTCAAAATGATTTATGCAATGTGTTTGATTTTCAAAACAAATTGATATTTTCTGCTTCCCGTTTTCAAAATGTTTACATTATTGATTTAAAGTCTTTAGCTATCCAAAATGTTAAATGTTTAAGTGCTCTTGAAAATGAGTCTTGGCTTTGGCATAGAAGGTTGGGGCATTGTAGCTCTCATTCACTTCTAAAGCTTAATAAGAACAAGCTCATCTGTGACCTTCCTAAACTTAAGTTTAAGAAAGATTTGATTTGTGATCCATGCCAACTTGGAAAGCAACACAAATCTTCTTTCAAATCTAAGAAGGAAGTGTCCACTTCAAAATCTATTGAGCTCCTACATCTTGATCTTTTTGGTCCTACCCCTGTAGCAAGTCTAGGTGGAAAATCCTATACCTTTGTCCTAGTAGATGACTTTTCTCGTTTCACTTGGGTTTTCTTTTTAGCTCATAAAAATGATGCTTGTAGAACCTTTTTGAAATTCTCTAGGAAAGTAGAAAACGAAAAAGGATATAAAATTATATCGCTCCGTAGTGACCATGGAGGTGAATTCGAGAACAAAGAATTCAATGAATTGTGTTCCTCTCAAGGATACAATCACACCTTCTCTTCCCCTAGGACTCCACAACAAAATGGAGTGGTTGAAAGGAGAAACCGAACTCTCCAAGAAATTGCTCGAACCCTCCTTAGTGAATTCAACCTTCCTCAATATTTCTGGGCCGAGGCAGTTAACACTGCTTGTTATACTATCAATAGAGTCCCTGTAAGACCCCTTCTTAAGAAAACCCCCTATGAACTTTGGAAAGGAAAATTGCCCAAAGTTGGTTATTTTAAAGTGTTTGGTTGTAAATGCTTTATCCTTAACACAAAATATCACCTTGGAAAATTTGATGTCAAATCCGATGAAGGTATTTTTCTTGGGTACTCCAACTCAAGAAAAGCCTATCGAGTCTTCAACAAATGTTCAAAAACCATCGAAGAATCATCTCATGTCAAGTTTGATGAAAATATTCCAAAACCCCATCCGGTCATTGAAGATGTTGAAGATAAGCTTGATAAACTTTAATTAAATGATTCCTCTTCTCCTCTCAAGGAGGATGATGATCATGAACCTTCTTCACCTTCGTCGCCTTCCACCTTGCCTAAGGTTTGGAAACCTTCTAGAGACCATCCTTTATAAAATGTTATAGGTGATCTTCAAGCCGGTACTCGAACTAGAAGATCAATCCTCAAAGAGGTTGAACATCAAGCCTTTCTTTCTCAACTAGAGCCGCAAACCATTAATGATGCCATTAATGATGAAAATTGGGTTCTTCCAATGCAAGAGGAACTAAATCAATTCTCTAGAAATGATGTTTGGACTCTTGTTGAAAGACCCAATGATCATCCAATTATTGTCACTAAATGTGTTTTTAGGAACAAACTTGATTATCAAGGAAATATAACCCGGAACAAGGCTCGCCTAGTAGCTAAGGGATATAATCAAGAAGAAGGAATTGATTATGGTGAAACCTTTGCGCCCGTTGCTAGATTGGAATCCATTAGGATCTTGTTGGCATTCGCCGCTCACTTAAATTTCAAACTTTTTCAAATGGATGTTAAAAGTGCTTTTTTAAATGGTTTTATTTCAGAAAAAATATTTGTTGAACAACCCCCCGGTTTTGAAGATCCAAAATTTCCAAATCATGTTTTTAAGTTAACCAAGGCTCTATATGGCTTAAAACAAGCCCCTCGGGCTTGGTATGAGCGGTTAACAAAATTTCTTTTAGAAAATGATTTTAAAATGGGTCAAGCTGATTGTACCCTCTTTTTAAAACACACTTAAAAAGATCTTTTAATTGTCCAAATTTACGTTGATGACGTTATATTTGGTTCAACCAAAGAATCTCTTTGTACTGATTTTTCAGATTTAATGAGAAAAGAATTTGAAATGAGCTTTATGGGGGAATTAAAAAAATTTCTTGGTTTTCAAATCTTTCAAAATTCAAATGGTATTTTTCTAAGCCAAGGAAAATACACAAACGAACTTTTAAGTCATTTTGGTATGGATCAAGTAAAGGAAATTAGTACCCCCATGAGTACTTCTTGTAAACTTACGTTAGATGAAGCCGGGAAACCGGTTGATAACAAGCTTTATAGGAGTATGATCGGGAGTCTACTTTACCTAACTGCGACCCGTCCTGACATCATGTTCAGTGTTTGTCTTTGTGCTCGTTTTCAAGCCAATCCCAAAGAATCTCATTTTAAATCGGTCAAAAGGATTTTTAAGTATTTAAAAGGATCAAAAAACATTGGTTTGTTTTATCCCTCTAATACTTCTTTCGAACTTTCTTCATATTCGGATGCTGATTTTGGCGGATGTCAATTAGATCGTAAGAGTACTAGTGGAACCTGTCATCTGCTAGGAAAGTCCCTTGTTTCATGGAGTAGCAAAAAGCAAAACTGTGTTGCTCTTTCTACTGCCAAGGCCGAGTACGTAGCAGCTGGTAATTGTTGTGCCCAAATTATTTGGATGCAGCACACTCTCTTGGATTATGGCCTTTCCTACGATCATGTCCCTATACGGTGTGACAACACTAGTGCCATTAGTATTTCTAAGAATCCAATACAACATTCAAGAACAAAGCATATAGACTTAAGGCATCATTTCCTTCGTGGCCATTTTCAAAAAGGGGATATCACTTTGGACTTCATTTCTACTGATTTCCAATTAGCTGATATTTTTACCAAACCGCTCCCGGTTGAACGTTTTGATTTTATTAAGGGGGAGTTAGGAATGATTCGTCAATGAGCACTATTAAATATTTGACTCTTTTTGTCATTTCTTACTTCCTTATTATTGTTTTTCTAATTTTCTTTCATACTTTTCCTCCTATTTTGATAATCCCAAATGGGGAGAAAAACTCTCTATTACATAGTTACTTATTTCATTTAATTAAGTGCTCTTTTTAAGTGCTCTTTTTAAGTTCTCTTTTTAAGTTATTGATTTCAGTTGTTTCTTTTAAATGACCTATGGTTACAATTTCAAAATGAACCATTCTCTTTATTTCAATCCTTTCAAGATTAATATCATTTTCAATACATGATACATCTATGAAATTCTTGTATGATCTCTAAAATTTTCCATGTCCAAGTTTCTTATTTCTTTTTTACTTGGCATATCCTTTTTAAAAGCTTTCTCATTTGTGATTGTGATCATCAAAATAGGGGGAGATTGTTGTACCCCTCTCTCTTGGATTTTAATGATCACAATCACTCTCATCGTGTTCTAACTTGTTTTCAAGTTTGTTTGATGATAGGAAAAAGGTTTCCAAAGAGTTGGCCCAAGAAGACTGGAAAAGGACTCTCTGAGTCCACCGGCCAACCGGTGGATTACCACCGGCCAGCCGGTGGTCTCTGGAAGAAGCAAAGCTCTCTGCCAGGTTCCACCAGTCAGCCGGTGCCTGACCACCGGCTAGCCGGTGGAACCAGACAGTAGGCCTTGTCCACTGCCAGGTGCCACCGGCCGACCGGTGTCTGAATCACCGGCCAGCCAGTGGAACCAGACAGAGAGCTTGCTCTCTGTCTGAACCACCGGTCAGCCGGTGTCCCAGCACCGGCCCGCCCGTGGAACCCAGACAGAAAGCTTTGCCTTCTGTCTGGAGCACCGGCCAGCTGGTGGCCAAGCACCGGTTAGCCGGTAAGCCCAGTCAAACTAGCCGTTGGGCTTTGACCAGACTTGTACTTTTGAGCCCCAACGGCTCCGGAAGCCCTCCAACGGCTATATTGAAGTATTTGGGGATATTTATCCTATAAATAGACGAGGATGGATGCCAGGAACAACCTCGATACATTGGAATGATATTTTGATCCCTTAAAGCTCTAACGACAAATCTCTAAGGCTACTTGTGATTCATTTCCATCCTTGAAGCTTGGGCTGCCTCTACATCAACTACTCTCACACTCTTGGCGCTCAAGGATTCCTCTAGTTTGTTATAATTTATTTATTTCAATTGTTTAGTTCTTCATTGGGTTTGTATTAAAACAAACCATCCTTTTCTTCCTCTCTTTCATTTTGGGTTTCTTGCTACAACCATAATAAAAAAGCAAGCTGTACGAAGGTGATCTAGCCTACCTTAAAACGGCTAGTGGGTTTCTTGCTACAACCATTAAAAATCAAGCTGAAGTATAAATCTCTCAACGGTTGAGTTGGGAGCGGAGACGTAGGCTTTGGTTTAAGCCGAACTCCGTTATCAAATTGTGTCTTGCCCCTTTTTATTTCCGCTGCATTTATAAATTGTTTTTAAGTTGTTAATTAATTTTTAAAAGGCAATTCACCCCCCCTCTTGCCATCACTCTCCGACCAACACGTATGTCTAGGAGGCATGATACCATTTGGGTGATCATAGACCAACTCACCAAGTTGGGCCACTTCCTACCCATTTGAGAGTAGGTTTCAGTAGAGAGCTTGGGATGCCTCTACACGCAAGAGATAATTCGACTCCATGGAGTCCCATCTATGATAGTCTCAGATCATGATGCATGCTTTACATCCCAGTTGTAGAATGGATTGCCGGAGGATTTTAGGGCTCAGCTGCACTTGAGCAAAACTTTTCACCCCCAGAAAAATGGTTATACAGGGAGTTTGCATACAAAAATAGTTGCCACTCCACCATCAGTATGGAACTATTAAAGGAACTGTAAAAATGACCATACCGGTCACTATTATGATGGATAGACCTAGGGGAGTCAGCAGTCATGGGACCATAGATGGTACAGGCCACCACCGAGAAGGTGTAGGTCATCTGAGAACATATGAAGACTACACAGAGCCGACATAAGTCTTATTCTGATAGGAAACCGAAACCCTTAGATTTAGAGTAGGGGGATCATGTGTTCTTATGGGTCTCTCCTTGATGAGGGATATTTAGATTTGTCTGAGGTGGAAAGTTATCCTTGAGATTCATCAAACCTTTCTTGATTTTTCATAGAGTTGGTGAGGTGGCGTACTGCTTAGCTCTATCTCCCTAGTTAGAGAAGGTGCCCAATTTCTTCCACATATCCCAGCTAAGGATATATGTGCATGACCCTTATCACATCATCGACCATAGAGATCTGTAGATTAATGACATGGAAACTTTCACAGAGTACCCAGTGTAGATAGAGGATTGATGGGAGAGGTTCCTTTTTGGATGGTCAATTCCTCTGGTGCATGTTAGTTGGAAGCATGGGAATCTCTAGGAGAGAACATGGGAGTGAGAGACTCATATGAATTCTCAGTACCCATTCCTTTTTATTTATCCCTTGTTTGTATTTTGAGGATTAAAATTCCTAATGTGGGGAGAATGTAATAACTTGGAAAATTCCATGTAAAATTTTCACATTTAAATGGAATTATTTCAAGACCGGGCTATGAGACGGCACATGATTCCGAGACCCAGAGAGGCCAGAATGTATTTTAGAACTTTTTTTTAAAGTACATTAAGTGATCATGCGAGTGGGTTTTTCTAACTTTTTAACTGGTTCCCAGATAAAAAATATGAGGGCACCATTGACTTCAGAATATCATGATACACTTAAAAAGGTCCTAACCTTGACCAACGTGGGTCAGCCAAAAAAGATAAATTTAGGAATTTTAGTGAAAAAATATAATAAACTTAAAAGAAATTAAAAGTTTATTTTATTTAAACTATTTCCACTACGACGCAGTGACCAGTCAATGCTACAGTGCAGCGATGACACGACGCTGAATCATTAATGAACCTCATTAATGAAATAGTGTGGTGATGCACAACGTGTCTCCCTCCTTTAATTAAATAGGGATCTAGAGTTGAAAAACAACCCTGGGAAATCCTCTGAAGAACGAGGAATCTCTCTCTCCCTCTCTTCAGCAACGATGAATTCCATCGATGAATTCCATAGAATCAAGGATCGACGAATGCCAATGGGATATATTCGAGAGATGAAGAACGCTAACGGATAAAGGATCGACGACAGCTCGGATCTTTGTCCCTCATCAATGACAGATCCTCAATCTAGGTAGGGTTTATGTTCTTTCTATGTTATTGATTATTCCCATTATTCTTTTCAAATGATGAACGTGGATCAACCCATGAATAGGTTGACCTGTGGTTCAGTCGTTCTTGTAGGTTGGGAAATCATATTGAGGGGAGTTATGGGATTTGAAATCCGTGTTAGAATTCTGAAAAACCCCCTTGATATTTTTTTTAAATTCTAACGTGGAGGGGTTGGGCATACATGAAAAGGGCCCAGATCCCTCCCCAGGAGGCATTTTTTTCTTCTTGAATAAATGTAAGAATAAATAAAACAGTTCCCCTAAGGTTGTGGAAGTTATGGCGGTGACCTGAGAGGCTCGAGGGTGTATATGGATCTGAGATCAAACCACCGAAGCAGACCTGATGGCCCTCAGAAGGTGCCACCAGCGTGGAACCACCGATGCGGCGGCACCCGCGATCGGTGGTGGCAGCCACAGGTAGGAGGCGATGCCACCCAGGTGCTGTGTGCGGAACATGGTAGTCGGCCCTCGTCAGCTGCACTAGAGGAGGAGGTGCGCCCAATGCACACCGCGGTGGAGGAGGGTCGTGACCCATCGGTCGTGGAGGCTTGTTAGGTGTGGTGCCAGTGTGGCACCGTGTTTTGACCAAGGGGGTGGTCGGCTGACCATCCGCACGCACCCCAACCGGATCGGCTAAGCCAGGCTGGGCTGGGCCAGCGGAACAGGCCAGCTAAGCATCCTAACTAATTTTTTTTCGAGTCGGTCTACTTTAGTAGACCAAGCCAATAGGATAAATCTGATCCACAGGGTAGCCTGATCTGGGAAAATAGACCATCCCTCTAGTGCGAGATGGGTTGAATAAATTAGGGTCACTGGGTGACCGGGCGGAATGGACCCACGGCCAACCTCAACTGGGTCCAGTGAGGCCCAATGGGCCAGGACAATTGGCCAGATGGATAGGATCGGGTCATACGGGACCCCGGGCTAGGTTGGTCGGGTTGGTCCGAACTAGTAGGACTAGACCTGGATGCAACTGGCCTCTATTTACAAAAGGGGACATATCTCTCAGACTGTGCATCCAATTTACACGCTGTCAATGGAATTGGGACCCACGTGATGAGGAAATCCTTATGAAATCCTCTAAGTAAGATTTCATGGAAGTTTTCCTAGTGAGGCTTTGTGACTCATCTACCCAGGGAGGCTCCGTGACTCGGCTATCAGCATCAGGGAGGCTCCATGACTTAGCTATCAGCAAGGCTTCATGACTCATCTACTCAGTGAGGCTTTGTGACTCAACTACCCATCGAGGCTCTATGACTCAGCTATCAGTGAGGATTCATGACTCAGCTACCCAGAAAGGCTTCGTGACTCAGCTACCCAGTGAGGCTTTGTGACTCAGCTATTGAGTGAGGCTTTGTGACTCAACTATTAGTGAGGATTGTGACTCATCTACCCAATGAGGCTTCATGAATCAACTACTGAATAGGTCTTGGTTGCCTATATAGACTAAAATAATCATCAGGGATGAGTGTCTTGGCATTGATTGATGTTCATTGTTTTCAACTGTTGGTTTTTCTATCAAAAATTTAAGTTATATATGTGTCAAGATGACTCTAGTGACTCTAATATTTGTGCATTATTTTGTGAATTTTTATGAGACCCTATTTGTTTTTGGGATCCCTAATGATTATTTTTATGCTCACCCCTGCATGGGCTTCGCCCGCACTTGTTGTGTCTTATGAAGATGACAGACAGCTTTGACTGGGATCTTGGAGATCCAGGTCCAAGTGGTGCTTGTAGGTGGATCTATAGATGCAGTATGCTTTAGTGACATCTGACAGTGAGCTAAACCTACCCTTCAGGTAGGATCCTTTTCGAAAGACCTCCAGAGCTTGTACTTCCTTTTACTGTACTTTACTTTTCATTTGGGTTTGTATTCTGGACCCCTTTTCCTTTCAGTTGCACCTTTACTTGTGTGTTTTCTTCCTCATGTGACATACTTGTTGTTGGTATCCTAGTTTCAGCTTTAATTTCCATAGTATGGGTTGTGTGTGTGTACAGGTTTAATGACAATGCCTTCCCTTTTTGGGATATGCCTTTTTGGTTCTAGTCACTAGCCCCTGGCCTATAGAAGGTGGGCTTAGGGTAGTCATGGCATGGGCTCTAGGGGATGGGTCATGACAACCTTATACCCTCATTACTGGTCAGCAGCCTCTGGTGTAAGAGGAGGCACTCTTGAAGTCATGTGGCCAACCAAACTAGTCACAAATCTATGAACTAGGACCGATACATCACAAAGTGGTATCAGAGGCTTATTTTATTTACCTTATTATTTGGGATAGAAGATAGGAGTTTATGACATGTTGGAATTTGGTAGTGAGATTGTTCCTGGGAGTATCTAACCCATGTATAGGGAAAAGGAAAAATTTAATGGGATGGGATTTGATGTTCTGGATTATTCATGTTACAGTTGTATTGATTTCACCATTGGGTGATGCACATGAATTGTGGAATTTATTACTATTGTAGATTTTATCTTTACCCTTGGACCATTATTGAAAGGAGGTAGTGTATCATGCATCATTATAGGCAATTGAGGATTGATATTTCATGCATTATTCCATTCCATTTTTACTTAATATGTGCATTGACTATTGTATATTCTTAGTTCCCTAATGGTCATATTTGAGTTTGTATTAATGTTTCTTGCAGGGATAAAATAATTGGATTAATTAAATTGTCTGTATCAACCTAAATAGTGTTTTCCCATATATATTGATGGTGGAACATTAATTATCCAATTATATTGTGTTTGATCCATGGAACATTGGTCACATTAGCTAAAATTTTAGTTGGTAAAATTACATGGATTCAATTTACAATTTAAAGAGAGTGTGTGCCTTTGTAAATTGGTAATGGTGATCCATCTAATTAATCCATCATAAAACCCTAGTTGAAGTTACATATAGTACTAATTTCAACTTATAAGTCATAGGATTTAATAACTTGGGAATGGAATATGTATCTAATTGGAACTTGAAATATAGATATACATATACATATAGATTCATTGTGAACTGTTGAGTCCAAAATTTAAATATAATTGGTTTTCATTAAATTATGTTGCCAATTACAACTTAAAGGGTGCTTTTCTATATAACTTGTAATTCAAAATTCATATGTCAGAACCCATTTGATTAAGTCTTGTAACCTAAAAAATACCTTGAACTTAGATCTTGGGTATTTGGGTTAGTATTTTTTTGTTATTAATCCCTTATTCTTATCCTTATACCATAAGGAATTACTTTCATCTATTATTGATTTTTGAGGTGTGTGATTGGAAATTATAGATATATTCCTTCATAACTACCTTGGGTTGAGCACCAGGAAGGTGGTGGTGACCATTATCATGAAGTGTTGGGGCCTAACTTTCCATTAGTTCCACTTGTGGAACCTCCAGTTATACCTAACTTGGGTGTTGATGTCCAGTTACAAGATGGTTTTCTACAGCACATGCAGACCATGTAGGGAGCCCTGTGACATGACCCTACAATAGCAGAGTTTATGCGAGAGTTCCAAAAACAACATTTACCTACTTTATCAGGGGATGGTAGCCCTCAGGATAATGAGAAATGGCTAGATTTCATGTTTTATATCTTTGACTATCTTAAGATGACTCCATAGAGAAGGGTCAAACTCGTGGATTATATGCTTCATGGTTCTTCTAAGCATTGGTGGGATGCTATAACCTTGGTAGAACATCATTGGGAAAAGGTATAGAGAGATTTATAGGATTTATTCTACAACTATTTATTTCTAGAGATGATGAGATCTGAACAAGCTAGGGAATTTATGCACCTGGACTAAGGATCCCTATAAATTATAGATCACTCAACTCACTTAACTGAGATTCAGTTTTTTTTCACCATCCTTCACTGGTGATGTGATTTCAATAGAGAGACTCTTTAATGATGGTTTTAGATATGTCATATTGTATTAGGTAAATGTATTTTATTTTACTAATTTCTCATGAATTGTGAATCAATCACTTATCATTAAGTTAAACTTGAGGTAAGATGATGAGACAGGGCACAGTGGATCAACACCAAAGTAGGGCAGTAGTTCATCCAGCAGCAAGAAACATCATCTGGAGGGTTCTCAATAGAGTAGTGTAATCCATAGTGTCTATATTGGTAGTACTATTATATTCCTTCAATGTGGAAGGAAAGGTCATGTAAATCCTCAATGCGAACATGACCTTGTTGAGTTCCAAGCCTATGGTGGAATGGGCTATCTTCATAGGTTTTGTCAGACCTTACCATCTACTCCCAGTGGGAGAGGATCTTAACTAGTTCCACCTTCTAGAGCAGTATTAATGGATCTATTCCATGATATAATCTATAATACCACTATCTATATAGGTCGAGGATGTGGATTTGGTCGAGTAGGTTAGACTATGGATATTCATTGTCGGCTGAGCGGACCCGCTCAGGGTAGTCAGGTTATAGCTCAAGGCCATGGATCATGCACGATATATGTAGTATGTCTTAAACTTGAGGATAAGGGTGTACAAATATCTACAATATGAGGTGCAATTTTTTTAGCCTCTACTTTAGTGTCTTCCCTTTTTGATACAGGTGCTTTGCATTATTTTATCTCAGTGACTATCCTGGAAAGCCTTGGGCTAGAAATTTAATGTTTTTGTGGAGTGATGGAATTCTTTGATATCATTCATGGGATCAAATGGTTAGTTACCTATCCTTCCCATATTGAATTTTATCATCATAGGGTTTCCTTATCATCACCCAAGGGCGATAGCTATGTGTATAAGGGTAAATGGTATGTCCAAGCTAGTCAAGATGGACCCGAGCATCTGAGAGGAGTGATGACCCATATTTCTAATATCTTTCTAAATGATCAGGGAGTGCAACGTGAATTTTTTCCTACAGTGGTGGATCATTTCAAGGATTTCTTCCATGAATATTTTTTAGGACTACCTCCTATGATAGAGGTATACTTTACTACTGATCTAGTTCTGGGATCAAGACCAATATCTATTCCTACTTACAGGATGGCTCCTACTAAGCTTCAAGAACTCAAAAGAAAATTGGAGTACCTAGAATATGATGGGTTTATATGACCCAGTATTTCTCTTTGGATTTCACCCATGCTTTTCACTAAGAAGGAATATGGGACCCTCAGGATTTCCATGGATTACCAAAAACTAAATCATCTTATGGTTGTGAACTAGTATCCCCTACCTCATATAGATGACCTATTTAACTATCTCTAAAGAGATTGGATTTTATTAAAGATCTATTTGAGTTTAAACTATCATCGAGTCTAAGTTAGGCCTTTGAACATACCTCATACAACATTTCAAAGCAATTATGGCCTTTATGAGTATCTAGTTATGTCGTTTGATTTAGCGAACTCACATGTCAATTTTATGGCTCTGGTGAATCAGGTTTTCCACCTGTATCTAGATTCATTTATGGAAGTTTTATGGATTACATCTTGGTCTACTCATATACTTGACATGATCATGATTAATATATTGATATAATTTTGAGCATACATAGTGAACACATGTTGTATGTTAAGTTCACAAAATTCCACTTTTTGATTGAAAAAGTTCACTTACTATATAGTATCATCTCAGAGGTAAGAATATTCATGTACTTAGAGAAGGTGAGTGTAGTGGTTTCCTGAGAGTATTCTAAGAACATTTTTGACATACAAATTTTCTTGGGGCTATCTGGCTATTATAGGTTATTTATTCAGAACTTTTCATGCCTAGTGGCACCACATACGATCATGACTAAAAAGGGTGTTAATTTTATATGTTCTGAAGCCTGTGAGAAAGTATTTCAGAAGATAAAAGGAATATTGACCTCAGTTCCAACCCTGATTCTATCAGAGTCAGGAATAAGCTATACGGTTTATTGTGATGAGTCGGTAATCAATCTGGGAGCCATTCTAATGTAGAAATATCGATTAGTGGCATACAGTTCTCATCGTTTGAGGCCTCATGAGTGGAATTAACTAATACACGATCTCAAGTTAATAGTTTTGGTTCATTCTTTTCATTTTTGAAGACACTATTTTCTTGGAGAGTGGTTTTTCATATACATGGATCACAAGATCCTTAAATACATATTTAAAAAGCATGACATACACCTCAGACAACGAAGATGGGTTAAGTACCAACATTCCTTTGACTTTGATATTTCTTATACATCTGGGAAAGGCAATGCAATAGCTAATTCTTTGAGTAGGAAAACTTATTCACAAGCAGTATAGGAGGACATTAGTGAATGGAAGTTGATTGTGCACTTTTGAAAAATGCATCCGGATCTATATAAATTTTGTGAAAATCCTATTCTTACAGCTTTAGCAGTGACCTCATCACTTCTAGAAAGGGTGAATATGAGACAACAATCATACCCATAGGGCTTGTTCCTAAGGGAAATTGTTTCAAGTGTGGACACACCGTGAGGGTGGATCGTGGATAGGGATGAGATATTGCGCATTTATGGACACATCTACAGGTTCCTGGAGATGTTTTAAAGGAATTGATGTGAGAATATCATTCTTCTAGTTGGTAGGTACACCTCAGGCTTACAAATATGTTTTGAGACTTATGCCACAATTATTGGTGACCAGAAATGAAAATGCAGATAGCAGGGTTTGTCACTGGGAGTTCCATCGGTCAGGAGATGAAAGAGGAACACCATAAACTAGTGAGTATTTTACATTCATTCCCTATTTTGGAGTGTAAATGGGATGAATACACTATGAACTTCATGATGGGATTTTTGAGGTCACCTCTAGGAAGTGAAGTTGTATGGGTGATCGTCGAAAATCTAACAAATGTAACTCAATTTTTACCTATCAATGAGACCTTTTCAATGAATGAGATTGGAATTCTATATGGTTGAGATATTATACTCCTTCATAGATTTATATGTACTTTTTGCATAAAATAGAGAAACTCATTTTACTTCTCTATTCTATAAATGCTTTCAAATGGTGTTAGGTTCACAGGTTATTTTGAGTACAACATACCACCCTCAGATCGATGGGAAATTTGAACATACAATAAAGGTGTTGGAGGAAATTATTAGAGAATGAATACTTGATTTTGAAGGTTCTTTGGAAAGAAACATAACTCTAGTTGAGTTCTATTACAATAAAATATTTTAGGAAATAATACAGATGGATCCATATGAGGCCTTATATGATAGTTCATACCATTCACCCTTGTACTGGTTAGAGGAAGTAGAGGTAGCACTACTGAGAACTCATATCATTCTAGAGACATCAAAGAAGGTACAACTTATTAGGAAGTGCATGGATTTGGATTTTTATAGGTAGAAGTATTATGACTATCATCATTAATGACCTATGGATTTTGAGGTTGGGGGTCAAATATTCTTATGTGTTTCATCTAGGCTAGGGCATTGGTGGATTTGGAGATAAGGAAATCTGGCACCTAGGTTTATTGGACCCTTTGAGATTTTTTAGAGGGTCTGGATGGTATTTTATCGAATAGTTCTTCCTCGTATGTATTGATTCGTCCATGAAACCTTCTACATATATCAGCTTTTTTGTTATCTTTCTGACACATCTCATACCTTTGATATTGAGGATGTTGTTTTATAGGTTGATTATCTTTATGAGGAGTATCCTATTTGTATGGTATATCATAGCATAGGGTCAGCCCAAGGAAGGTCATTTCATTTATTTTTGGTGATATGGAAACATGGCCATGTGGAAGATGATACCTAGGAGAGAGAGGCTTATGTATGGACTTAGTGGCCAAATTTATTCTTAGATAATGCATTACCACCCTTATAAGGTCAACTCAGGGATGATTTGTTTTAAGGAGGTGAGGTTATAAGATCTAAAATTTTATTATGAGGTACATATACTTTAAATTTTAGTATAAATCTATTTTTTTCTTCTAATGAAAGTAATTAAGGGTTTAAGGAAGTTTATGGGAGCATTCATGGCTTATTAGAAGCTCAGAGATCCAGTTTTTTGAGAAATAACATAAGGTGAACTGTTATTAGTAATTATTTGGATCAACTGTATGGTCCATATATGGAGGATTACGGTTTGATAAACCATGTGAGGGAGGTTGAACGGACATGTATTTTGGTATAGGTGGGTTTTAGATGTGATTTTCATAGTTTGATCATAGTTAGACAAACTGTGCTCAAACCATGCATGTTGAATGCCACTTAGGCAGTGATCTTGCACAATTAGGGGCATGGTTTCAAAAACCATGCATCCAAACCATACGCCCCTTAAAAATGGTTGAAAATTAAATTTTTCCCTTTACTTATTTAAATATTAACCCCCCCCCCATTTATCCTCCCATTTTTCACATCCACTTCCCCACACATGAAGCTCCCCCTCCTCTCCTCCTAAGAATTTTGTTATCTCCTTAATTTGATCTCAAAATCAGTCATTTTTTATCTTATAGGATCTATATCAGTAATATATTCAATCTCCTTTCTTATTTTCTTCATTTATCTCATTTTATGGAATTCTAAATTTGTGTGAGTTAATATACCCTATTTTTAGGGTTTTCTTCTTTTTCTATGTTTTATTCCATTCTATCCCAAATAATATGTTGATATTAGATGAGGGTTCATAAACCACCATAAGGTAGGATGTTTATAAATTTTCCCTCAGGAATTGTTGTTTATATTTTTCTTCATAGTGCTTCATGATGATATTACCTGCGTATTTCCCCTAAAGTAAATTTTCCTTAAATTTGATTCCAAATTTGAAATATAAATGCACTAATAGACACCCTCCTATCATTGGAAGTCAATAACCTAAGAATTATCTACCCCTTGGGTGTTCGTGTATATGCTTATATAAACTTTTTTCATATTATTAACTAAAACACCCTTTGGTGTGTTTGGTGTAACTTCCAAAAGGTATTTAATTATTTAAATAGATGAACTATTTCATTGTAAGAGGTCAAGTATGTATCACCTGGAACTTATTAATTTTTAATGAAATTTTAAATGGTATGACACCTCCTATGAGCCTTTTCATTTATAAATAAAAAGGAAATGGCTTGAATTAAATAGAAATAGTGATCTATCATGGTTATCACTTAGCCAATGAATATTCATTAAATGTAAGGTGACTATTACTACTATGGAACTTTTTCCTTTTAAAGGAGTTCCCAAACTTGGGCCATCTTTGGATTCCCAAGGTAATTCCTTGAAAACTTATAGGATGCCACCCTAATTAATTGAGCCAGTTTCTAAGGGAGATACCCACCTTGGAATTCTATCTTTGTATTCTTAGTATGTGAATGCATTGATATAGAACTGATGATTCACTTACTTCATATATGAAAATTATAATGTCTTGGATTGGATACTTGGATTCAACTTAATGTCCTCAGACATGAAACACCTTGGATTCTATCCTTGGGATCTAGTCATGTTTAGTCTATTATTTACTGTGTATGTGTTCCTTGGACTCGGTTCGACACTTTTCCAGTGTAATGTTGAGGGTGTTCCCCTTAGGTTACACTTAGACCCCTATTATGACAATCTTGCTTTTTATTACACAATTAAACATAATTTATTACATAAACTTAACTTGATGCAACATAGAATATCAAGAGGTCTACTGTCTTTGGGGATTAGGATAATTACATAACAACTTAAAACATGAAATACAATATCTTTATTGAAAACTTCCTTTACATGACCAATATATTCCCTCGTACTTAGTATTGCATGGGATAACCTCAGGACATGCATAAGAATAGGGTGAGCTATAAAGCCCAGTAAGGGAATAATCATGAAATAACATGAGGAATACAATAAATGTTAGAAAATAGGTATATCAATAGAGCACAAGAGAATAATAAACATAAAGGCATGATAAAACATGATAATCATAACATGGAAATGTGGCAACAACACTTAACATGGAATTAGCATGAGCCAAGGCTCATTGCACATCGAGCATGAGTAAACCCTCATTGCACATGAATCACGAGTAAAACCTCTTTGATCTTGAATTAGCATGAGTAAACACCCATTGCACATGACGTATCATGATAATATACTTTACCCAATGAATTAGAGCACTATCAGGGCACACCCTTCTTAAACATTTCATTTCATGCATAAGTGTGCCACATGGATCATAAAATATTGAATCATTCAACATAATATTTTATTCCATGATAAATGAATGTTGAATACATACATGAAACTCTTTAAACAATAAGTAAATGTGCATAAATTTTAAGACCCTTGATAGAGAAATGGGCATGGTATTCACTACACAATGACTTTGGCTTGGAAAAGCGTAGTGCAATTTCGGCAACATAACAGCGTGACATAAGAACTCATAAAAATGGATAATGAGAGAAAAAAGGATGTATCATAATATTTACATGACATGGACAGTAATGGGGTCATATAGATACATTTCACAACAAATTTAATGGAATTTAGATTCATGATACAAAACAATTTCTTGAATGTAAATGAGGATAAAGAAATTCCTTTTAGAATTTCGGTATAGTAACGGGTGTACATGGGAGGAATTTAATGAGAGATAAAGGGGTATCCCATCATTAAAACATAAATAGGGAAGTATGAGGGAGGTTTGAAACCATACCCTAACATTTATAATTGAAATTAAAAGGGCCTAACAATTTAAAGAATATTGGACAAAAATGAGAATGGAAGAAAAACCCTTACATGGAAGTGTGCTTCTAAAGGCTTGAGAGAGGCTTGAGAGAGGCTTCTTGGGAGATTGAGGCATCTTGGGAGGATTATAGAGAGATGAGGGCAGAGGTTGGACGAACTAAAAATGATTTGAGTGAGGAGGAAGTGAGAGCTTGGGTGGGTTTATATAGGAAAGGTGAGAGAATTATTTATTATTTATGTTTGGGACACCTCACATTAAACTAATCCAAACCACAAACCATCCCATGGTTTTTCCCCATGTTTTTTGGAAAAGGTAAGTGGAAAACAATATTTTATAAATCCAAAGTCAGAACTTATTAAAATAATGGGTTTGCTTATGTGGAAGTGAGTCACACTCCCAAGGAAAACAATTTAAAAAGACAAAATGTTTAATAAGTCTTGAAGGGTCCACTAAAGCTTTGTAAAATAAATCAAAAAAACCCAAAAATCACATTATTTTAATGGTAAAACATATATTGGCCGAAAATAAAGTTTATAGTATTTTATTACATCAGTATTTGGTGATTATGATGTCATAAAATACATTATATATTTAAATGGTATTTAATTTTTTCCCAAAAATTTGACTGTCTCAGAAAATTATGAAAAATTCATCGTTGGATAATTTCAACGTCCTGATTCCAGAAATAATATTCATTTTATCTAAATAATTTTCTAAATATGTTAATTTTCACTTTTAAAAGAAAAACTGACATTTATTGAAAATTCATGGGTTTTGACAAAAATGGATTTCAAACCTTAATAAAAATTTCAATTGCATTCATAAAATTATATGATAATTTATATTTAATAAAAATTAATTTAATAATAATAATAATATTTTATTAAAATATTATTTAATTAAAAAATCCATTACATCATCAAAATAGATTTCTTAGTTGAACATTAACTAAAAAAACTATTTGTGCTTTAAAAACTATTTACAAGGTAACAATAATAAAAGGAAAGTATATTCATTATTATATAAAAAAATAATGTACATAACCATAGTACTAGGGTCTTATTACATAACCCCTTATAACACCCGCATAAGACCTAAGAGTAAGGTGTGCGATGGTGACAGACTCTTGGGGTGGCTCAGATAACATTGCTCGAGTGGTAATCTTTGTCAACTTCCACTTCTCTCATAGGCGATCCCGCTAGAGCTTAACATATTCAAGATAGAATTGGGATTGGTCAAGAGTGAAGCCCAAAGATGTAACCTACTTTTTTAGCTCTAACAAATGGGCTTCGTATGGGTAACGTCCACTGGATGAGGCCATCACTTCCTTTGTCTAAGTAAATTGGATTTGTTAAAGCCCTATATTTATATCAATCATGTGATCACTGTTCAATGGCTATATTAGCAAAGTTCACAATTCTTAACAATATTTTAAAATCCAAAAACATAAAACCAAATAATTTGAAATTTTATATAAACATTTTACATAAATATACATTTAATTAGATCAATAGGGATTTCCATTAATGAAAGTTTGGGTCGTTACAATCTTTCCACCTTAAGAAATTTCACCCTTGAAATTTTTTTTCCCACGCTAAAACAGATGTGGGTAACTCTACTTCATCATTTCCTCTGATTCCCATGTCTCTTCTTCAAACTTGTGGTTTTTCCACAATACCTTGATGAGGGGCATTTTCTTATTTTGTAGAAATTTTTCTCTACAATCTAAGATCTTCACTGGTTTCTCCTCATAAGAAATATCATCCTCTAACTGTACCACCTCTGAAGAGAGTACATATGAAGGGTCTGGTATGTACTTCCTTAAGAGGGATACATGAAAGATATCATGTACTTTTTCCATGGTAGTTGGAAGTTCTAGTCAATAGGCCACAACCCCAACACGATCAAGAATCTCGAAGAGGCCGATGTACCTTGGACTTAACTTCCCTTTATTTCCAAACCTCATGACCTTATTCCATGGAGATATGCGTAGAAATACCATGTCTCTAACTTTAAACTCAAGGTCTCATCAACGGTTATCTGCATAACTCTTCTATTAACTCTCGGATGCCTTGATATGTTGTTGAATGGTTTTCACCTTATCCACCATTTCTTCGACCATTTCTTGTCCAATAATCTTACGCTCACCGACCTCATACCAACACGCTAGTGTTCTGCACCTTTTCTCATAAATGGATTCATATGGTGCCATCTGGATGCTCGAGTGGAAACTGTTATTATAAGAGAACTCAACTGGAGGAATATGTTGATCACATCCTCCTTTAAAGTCCATTGAGAACACTCTCAGCATGTCCTCAAGTGTTTCGATAGTCCACTTGGATTGGCCATCAGTTTGAGGATGATAGGCTATACTGAAGTTCAGTTTAGTATTTATATCATGTTGAAGACTCTTCCAAATCATATAGGTGAAGCTTGGATCTTGATCGAACATAATAGATAGTGGTACTCCATGAAGCCTTACCACCTCCCAGATGTATATTCGTGCCATTTGATCCAATGAGAAATCCTCCCGAATAGCAATGAAGTTTGAAACCTTTGTAAGATGATCCACAACAACCCATATTGTATTATTGCCTTTGGATGTCTTCAGAAGTTCGGTGACAAAGTCCATGGTTATGTTCTACCATTTCCATTATGGTATGGGAAATGGTTACATCATCCCCTTATACATCTCCCTCTCTGCCTTCACTTGCTGACACACCAGGCACTTTGATGTATATTCAATGATCTCCTTCTTCATATTATCCCACCAATAGTGCTCTCGGAGATCTCGATACATCTTTGTGTTTCCTGGGTGAGTAGAGAAATTTGAACTATGTGCATCATCCAAAGGTTCCTTCTTCAACTCCGAACTAGATAGAACACATAGTATTTTCCAAAATCTCACAATTCCTTCTTCATTAACATTAAACTCTAAGGATTTCCCTTTTCCGATAGCTTCCACTTTTTCCTGAATTCTCACATCATCCTTTTGATAATCCTTTAAACTTTACAAAATTGATGTTTGAGCAATAATTTATGAAAGGATTGATGATGTTCCCTTATTTATGATTCTCATGTCCATCTTCATCAAATCTAATAATATTAGATCCTTTTTAATTCTCATCAATGATAGAATCACTGGGTCCTTTCTACTTAGGGAATATACCACCTTGTTCTCTTTCCTAGGGTGGTAATGGATTGAGAAGTCATAGTCTTTGGTCAGCTCTAACCAACTTCGTTGGTTCATGTTCAACTCTTTCTATGTGAATATATACTTGAGGCTTTTGTGGTCCGTATATATTTCACACTTCTCCCCAAAGAGATAATTCCACCAAATTTTCAAAGCGAAGATCACTGCAGCCAACTCGAGGTCATGTGTTGGATAGTTCTATTAATGAACTTTCAATTTCCTTGAAGCATAGGCAATGACTTTGTCATTTTGCATCAACACACATCCCAGGCCCTTCTTCGAAGCATCACTGAATACCACAAAAATTTCTCCACTTGTGGGTAAATTGAGCATGGGCACAGTGATAAGCCTCCTTTTCAACTCCTTAAATCTTTCTTCGCATTCATCACTCCAAGAAAACTTTACTCCCTTCCGAGTTAGAATGGTAAGAGGGTTGGATAATTGTAATAAATTTCTCACAAATCTTCGATAATATCCCACTAACCCTAAGAAGCTACGGATATCTGTTACCGATGTTGGTCTCGATCATCCCTCAATTGCATCTGTTTTGGAGGGATCCACAGATATCTCATTGATTGTGATGATATGGCCCAAGAATGAGACCTCATTCAACCAAAACTCACACTTGTTGTACTTTTTATAGATATTATCCTTCCGTAAGGTCTCTAGTACAGTTCTTATATGCTCCTCATGATACTCCTTGGTTTTGGAGTATATCAGAATATCATCTATAAAGACTACGACAAATTTATCGAGGTAATCTCTAAAGACTCTATTCATCAAGTCCATGAATATTTATAGATCATTAGTTAGTCCTAAAGTCATCACTATGAATTCATGGTGCCCGTATCTTATACGAAAAGCAGTCTTGGGGATATCTTCCTTCTTCACCCTTACTTGATAATATCCCAACCGCAAATCCACCTTGGATAAGTATTGTTCTCCACACAGCTGATCGAACAAGTCATCAATTCGTGGTATAGGATACTTTTTCTTTATTGTGATTTTTTTAAACTCTCGATAATCGATGAAAAGGCGCATTGACCCATCCTTCTTCTTAACTAAGAGGACTGTTGCACCCCATAGTGAAGCACTTGGGCGTATAAACCCTTTATCCAGATTCTCCTGTAGTTGTTTCTTCAGTTCCTAAAGCTCCATAACATCCATTCTATATAGAGTCTTGGATATTGTCAATGGCCCAGGTATAAGATCAATTGATAATTTAACATCTCTTCTAGGATAAATACTAGGAAATTCTTTGGGAAACACTTCAGTGAATTCCCTCACAATAGGCATGTCTTCTAGGATGGTTGCCTCCTTAGAATCAATCATCTGATCCAGATACACGTGCTCATAGGGCAGTAATATCCATTCTTGAGATGATGGAGCTAAAGAAGGTTCATCTTCCTCCTTTCACTTGTAAATAATCGGGGGTCGATTCTCCACATGGAGAGTGATTTCCCTCTCACAGCAATTTATGTGGTCTCTATATAAGGAAAGTCAATCCATGCCAAGAATTGCATAAAATTACACCAGAGAGAGTATTACAAGGTTTTCCGGGAAGTTTAATCCACATATTATGATAGGGGTGGAGTTATATTCATGGGATGCAATGGTTTCCCCATTTTCCGTACTCACCAACATATTCAATTCCATGATTTGTGGTGGTGTTGGGATTGTTCTACTAAACTTTTGAGATATAAAAGAATGCGTAGAACCTGAATCAAAAAGTATGTTCGCTATTCTTGAAAGAATAACTAGTGTACCTGTCACCACTTTGTTGTTGGGGTTCACTTTGGCAGTAGTGATGGAAAAATATTTCCCTTACTACCTTGGAGGTTGTTGGTTGCCTCCGAAAACCCTTGGCTTAGGGCACTAATTTTCAAGATGCCCCAGTTCTTTGCAGTTGTAGCAATGAACCACGTGTTGAGATTCAAACGGAGTGTTCCTCTCCTCTGTCTCAGTAGTGGGTCTTTCTTGCTGATAGTTAATAGTTAGGTGCCCTTCTCTTCCACACCTAAATCATTTCCTCATCCCCTTCAGGCAGTTTCCAGGGTGCTTATTTCTGCACCTTTGGCAAGTTGGGTGCTGGATTTTCTTAGCACCGTTGGATTTATTCATCAAACCACTAGCATTGAAGTCCAACTTATGCTTCTTATCCCCATGATACCCCTGAGATTCTTCGATCTCCATTTTGACCTTGAGGGAACATCGAACAATTTACTCATAGTTGTCGAAGTCATGGATTGTTAGCACTTTCCGCAGGCTAGGTTTCATCCCACCAAAGAAGCGGTAAACCTTGAATTCGAGGGTAACGACAAAGACGTAGGTGTATCGTTCAATCCTTGTGAAGTTTTCCTCATATGATCTGATATATTCATCATCTTTTTCCTTGAGGTAAAGGAAGTCCCTTTCCATCTTAAGCTGGAGGGTACGTGGAAAATATTTATCAAAAAACATCTTCTAGAAATCATTCCATTCTAATTTCTAGATCTCCTCCTCAGGATTTGTATTTTTTATCAACGTCCACCATTGATCAGCTTCACCCTCCATATGATAAGTAGCAAGGAGAACCTTCTCTTGTTTAGAACATTGAAGGATTGAGAATATCTTTTCAATGGAGTTGATCCATTGTTTAGCGATTGAGGGATCAGATGATCCATTAAAAGTAGGAGGCCTTTGTCTCATGAAGCTATCGATAGCGACTTGTTATTTCTTAGGTGGGGTTGAACGTTCCTCTTGACCCATTTTTCTATTCAAATCTTGAGTTAGCTGAGATAGAATCGTGACAAAGTTCGCGATTCCTGCTCCCATTGGATTGGGCATCTCATTAGTACAGTCATCACATTGATCTTCACATCGGTTGTTAGCTCGAGTCCTCCTATTACCAGCCATTGGCTAGAATAAAAGGAAAGTTAGGGTTAATACATAAAGGGTAATCCAAGGACAAAACTGATGACTTATAAATAACTTTTATTTCCTTAACATATGAATTTATTGGCTTTTTTCTATGTTATCCATGATCTACTTTCTAACATATATTCTTAGGACATTTTTTTGTCCCTTAATAGTGGTTCATAATAAGATTGTGAATTTACCAAAGCATATCCCCCAGGAGTGTCATAACCAAGAGTACATAAAGGCCCATTTTCGTGCACCTATTCCCGTTCGAGTCTAGATCAAATTGGTGTTTTCATGTTTTACCCCTAGGATACATATGTGCCAGAGACGCCTATACCTGCTCATATCCAAACAGGGATGTATTTGGTTGATAAACCACTTACTCAATACTCACCAAAACTTTGGGATGTTTTTATTATACATGGTCTTGTCTCTAAGGCTTTACTAGGTTTTTCTAATCCTAATCCCAAAAATAACTAAACCTATCCTCTGATACCAACTATGACAACCCTGCTTTTTATTACACAATTAAACATAATTTATTACATAAACTTCACTTGATACAACATAAAAGATAGAGAGGTCTAGTGTATTTGGGGATTAGGATTATTACATAACAACTTAAAACATGAAATACAATATCTTTATTGAAAACTTCCTTTACATGACCACTACATTCCCTCGTACTTATCATTTCGTGGGATAACCTGACGACATGCATAAGAAAAGGGTGAGCTATAAAGACCAGTAAGGGAATAATCATGGAATAACATGAGGAATACAATACATGTTATAAAATAGGCATATCAATAGAGAACAAGAGAAGCATAAACATAAAGGCATGATAAATCGTGATAATCATAACATGGAAATGTGGCAACAACACTTAACATGGAATTAGCATGAGCCAAGGATCATTGCACATAGAGCATGAGTAAACCCTCATTGCACATGAAGCACGAGTAAACCCTTGTTTCACTTGAATTATCATGAGTAAACACCCACTGCACATGATGTATCATGATACTATACTTTACCCAATTCATTGGATCTCTATCAGGGCGCACCCTTCTTAAACATTTCATTTCATGCATAAGTGTGCCACATGGATCATAAAACTTTGAATCATTCAACATAATCTTTTATTACACAATAAATGAATGTGGAATACATACATGAAACTCTTTAAACAATAAGTAAATGTGCATAAAGGTGAACACCCTTGATAGAGAAATGGGCATGGTATTCACTACACAATGACTTTGTCTTGGAAAAGCACGGTGCAATTTCGGCAGCATAACGGCGTGACATAAGAACTCATAAAAATGGTTGATGAGAGAAAAAGGGGCATATAATAATATTTAAATGACATGTAAAATAATGGGGTCAAATAGATACATGTCCCAACAAATTTAATGGAATTCAGATTCATGATACAAAAGAATTGGTTGAATGTAAATGAGGAGAGAGAAATTCCTTTCAAAATTTCGGCATAGTAACGGGTGTACATGGGAGGAAAAGGGGTATCACATCATTAAAACATAAATAGGGCAGTATGGGGGAGGTGAGAAACCATACCCCAACATTTATAATTGAAATTAAAAGGGCCTAACAATTTAAAGAATATTAGACAAAAATGAGAAAGAAAGAAAAACCCTTACTTGGAAGTGTGTTTCCAAATGCTTGAGAGAGGATTGAGAGAGGATTCTTGGGAGCTTGGGGCACCTTGTGAAGATTATAGAGAGAGTATTTAAGATTTTGGACAAACTCCAAAGGATTTTATTGAGGAGGAAGTGGGATATTGGGTGGGTTTATATAGGAAATATGAGGGAATTCTTTATTATTTAGGTTTGTGACACCTCACATTAAACTAATCCAAACCACAAACCAGCCTATAGTTTTTTCCCATGGTTTTTGGAAAAGGGAAGTGTAAAACAATATTTTATAAGGCCAAAGTCAGAAATTCTTAAAATAATGGGGTTTCTTATGTGGAGGTGAGTCACACTCCCAAGGAAAACAATTTAAAAAGATAAAATGTTTAGTAAGTCTTAAAGGGTCCACTAAAGCTCTGTAAAATAAATAAATAAAACCCAAAATCACATTATTTTAATGGTAAAACATATATTGGCCCAAAATAAAGTTTATAGTATTTTATTACATCACTATTTGGTCATTATGATGTCATAATACACATTATATATTTAAACGATATTTAATTTTTACCCAAAAATTTGACCGTCTCAGAAAATTATGAAAATTTCACCGTTGGATAATTTCGACATACTGATTTCAGAAATAATATTCATTTTATCTAAATAATTTTCTAAATATGTTAATTTTTACTTTTAAAATAAAAACTGACATTTATCAAAAATTCATGGGTTTTGACAAAAATGGATTTCAAACCTTAATAAAAATTACAATTACATTAATAAAATTATACAATAATTTATATTTAATAAAAATTAATTTAATAATAATAATAATATTTTGTTAAAATATTATTTAATTCAAAAATCCATTACTTCATAAAAATGGATTTCTTAGTTGAACATTAACTAAAAATACTATTTGTGCTTTAAAAACTATTTACAAGGTAAAAATAATAAAATGAAAGTATATTCATTATTATATAAAAAAATAATGTACATAACCATAGTACTATGGTCTTGTTACATAACCCCTTATAACACCCACATAATACCAAAGATTAAGGTGTGTGATGATGACAGACTCTTGGGGTGGCTTGGATAACATTGCTCGGGTGGTAATCTCTGTCAACTTCCACTTCTCTCATAGCGGTCCCACTCGAGCTTAACATATTCAAGCTCAGATTGGGATTGGTCAAGAGAAAATCCAAAATATGCAACCTCCTTTCCGAGATCTGGCAAATGGGATTCATATGGTGCACGTCTACTAGATGAGGTCATCGCTTCCTTTGTCTGAGTAAATTGGATTTGTTAAAGCCCTATATTTATATTAATCATGTGATCACTGTTCAATGGTTATATTAGCAATGGTCACAATTCTTAACAGTATTTGAAAATCAAAAAACATAAAACCAAAGAAGTTGAAATTTTATATAAACATTTTACATAAAGAGACATTTAATTAGATCAAGATGTATTTCCATTAATGAAAGTTTGGGTCGTTACACCTATAGCTTGGATGCATCATTTATTATTGTGAAAAGGATCAAACTTCTAAGGTCAATGATGCCTTGGTTTCACCATGGGTCCTATATATTTATTTATTCCACTTGGACACATTGGTTATGTACTTTAGACCCTGACTTCTTATAGGTCACCTGTTCATACACATCTAGCTTAAGCCGAAGAAGGTATGGTTGGACAGGCATCCCATGAGGAGTCTGAGCCTCACATGGTTATTTTTTTATGAATTTATTTTCATTGATTGTTCATATACCTACACACTATTACATTTATATTCGCGTACTTTAATTGTATAGATTTCATTGTTGGTTCCCTACTAAGTATATATCACACCCTATTTGGGCCACCGATTGGTACCCAAACAGACTTTATGGATGCAGGTAGGGATAAGGGCAAGTACCCAGTCATGGATAATTGATTTTATTATAGTTTGAGAGCTTGGAGCACAAGAATGAGCATAGGATCACAATGCTACTGGATATATCTTTTGGAATTTTTGTTTTTTTCTCTATATGAATTATATGTATGTATACTTCCATGTATGATAATTTCTTTTGTATTACATCATGACATTAATATCCTTTTGTATATGTTACTCGTTATTATTCTTCAATCTATTTATCTTATATGGATGTTTATATTTTCTGTTGTTCTAGTTTTCTATTTTTATTTGTTTTCATTGTTTATTCATTTATTATACTGCTATTTTCTACCCTGATCATGAGGGTGTAGTCTCCCCACTATACTAACTTATACTCTCATTTTTGGTTGGAAATATATGGCGTATGGGTAGGTGCGCTTGAGGCCATGTGGCTAGCCATACTAGTCACGCATCTATGAACTAGGATTGAAGCATCACATTAGTAATATGCACAAGAGCCTATACCACTCTTAGAAGTTATTTACGGTTAAGATATTTTATTTCTCTATAATTGGAATTGTTTTTAGTGATTTTCATTTGATCTATAATAAATAAATATAGCTTATTATCACTTTATCTTGATTTCCAATAGTATAGAAATTAATTAAATCATTAATATTAAATAACACTCACTATTTTATGAAATCCTAGTAGCCCTTAACTACTAGATTTATTACTTGAATATTTCCATGAATATTATAGTGACAAGTATCCTTAAAAATTCTCCTCATAGTCTATGTTGCAGTTACACCACTACTTGAAGAGTTTTAAGGTGGGATTTCAATTAGTAAACCGCATTAACTTGTGGTTCCTTGATCTATTGAATGGATTATTAACTCCTAAAAATTCTAAACTTGGATTTATTCAAATATTTTTCTCTAGCTATGGTTATTTCATTGGAAAAAAAATTAATTAAGTCAACCCAATACTCTCATAAGAACTCCTCAATAGTTGGAGTCACTCTCAACTATGGATGATAAGTACATCATACTTATGGTTTTGTTCAAAGTTCAATGATGGATAGTTGTTGAATTAATATTATTTTGATTGATTTTTTAGTTTATTTTTTCTATGTGATCATGTATAAACTTTAAATTCATAACCATTCATGCGATAAAAATAAACAACACAGTCATGATTTGTTTCTAATGGTGGATCCATCGAGTGGGGGATGGACCAACTGAGACCCTAGGCAATAAAAATAAATGACATGATCATGATTTGTTTCTAATGGTTGATCCATTAAGTAGGGGATGGACCAAATAAGCCCCTGGGGTAAATCTTGGAGTTTTATCTAACTCAAGTTGTAGTGCTCACCCCATCTCATGGATTCATCTCTTGTTTGGTCCTTCATCCACTCTCATCATGAACTATATCTCTTTTCATCCATCTCATTATAAAATAGTATCCAAAAAAAGGTCAGGGGATCTTGGGGATGTGAGATATGTATGAATAATCTCTCAAGTGGACACATATACCCTTATACATTAAATTAGGTTGAGATACAATACTTTGATAATAATTTATTAATTAATTATTTACTACATTCCACATTGCATTAAATAATTAAATAAATGATAAATATAAAAAATATGGTTATCAATCTTAATTAATGATCAATCTAAAATTCATAAATCTTCATATTAAAATTAAAAATGTTAATGTTCTACCTTGAGGGTGTCTTAATGAATTAAAACAATATTATAATAACACTCATGAAATTACTAACGATCCCAAAAAATTAATAAATTCCTAATAGTTCAAAATAATTTTAGGAATTTTTTCATATTATTTGACAATTTTTTGGACAAAAAATGGTTCTGAGGAGGTAACCAAACCTATTTGGGTCGAGTTGGGAAGGGAAGATTGGGAAAAGAATATCAATTGTATGGGTCATATTGATTCGGAGCTTGTGTTCCACATGGGGATGCTAGCTTATGTTGTCGACATTCTTTTATTAATTTTTTTATAAGTCATGCTAACACATGGGTGTTACCCCCCCCCCCCCACACCCAATGGATTTGCTTCCAGCCAGGCGTTCCCATGAACTATATATATATATATATATATATTTAATTTTAATTTTTTGATTTCCAAAAACACGTCGATGTTTTGATGGTAATATCTTGGTCATACAACCTTTAATTGACACATTGTTAGTGTTTTTAGGATTGTATCGATATCTACTATCTAAATTCTATAAAATTTGATTTAAATTTTAATTTAATGAATTACATGAATTATCAAAGACCACTTTTTAGTAATGAGTGCGTAGTAGAAGTGTGAAAGTAGGTAAATTAAAAAAATAACTAGATTTGTGTCATAACATCATGTCTTATATGGAAAAACCTAGTTATCAATGTGAGGATCTCATGTAATTAAATTAAGTATGATAGCTAAATTGAAACAATACCTCACTCGATTTGAATAAATAGGTGTAATTTTCTTATCACTAGTGGTCATAGATCAAAGGATCTTGAAGTGGGAACTCTTTAGATCATCCACACATGCTTCAAAAGCTTATTGGTACATTGATCTAGGAACTTTGGGTGCTAGTGTGGATAACTGAATCATATTTCGATGTAGTTACAATCATCATAGCACTTTTAACATAATCTAGGATGAAGATCTTGGATCGAGGTGCTCCAAAACCTCCTCTCATAAATGATAGGAATAAAGGATAAGATCTCAAATTCATGAAAGAAATAGTGTCCAATAATTTGGTCTTATTTTGGTTTAGATCGGTATTTTAAAGCTCCTTAAAATTGTACTTAAGTCTTATAATAAGTTTAACCTTATAAATAAACCATTTATAACACTTTTGAACTAGTAAACATACCTCAATTGTCAAAAATATTTTATCACTTGTAACATTAAAATCATGTTATGTGACAAAATATGAGTCATTAACTCAAGAAATTTGAATACCTGGACATTACCCAACCCTCGTAGTGAGGCCCACCATGTCATAAAATCTAATTAATTAGAATTTTCCAAACTTTTGAATACACTTAGTGTCAATTCCAAGATAAAATGTGTAATATAATATCTTTGTTACATGATATATCATAAATTAGGATTTATATTTTGGTGTCACTATCATTCCATGATTTATTTATTCTTTCTTAAATCATATCGGATGGACTTACCTTCTACTACCATGCTCATTGGTTTAATGAAGGTATTATCATCTTGGTCAACAGGGCATGAGATATCCTCAAATAATTTTACTCGCTACAAACATAAACTATCATGGTTTTTATTATACATCGAAGTAAATAGTCAATAATATACATTAATAACAATATCAATTTAGGAGAACAATACACATGTTCATAGATAGTGACAATCAATGACACCAAAAATAGATAGTGTTTCTAATGATGGGTCAGTACACATGAACTCATATACTTGTGATTTCCAAGTGAAAACATCATGAGAAGAAGTTTAGATGCTTATGAGAATCTAACACCTAGTAGTCAATCATCATTTGTGACCCATTAGTATGAAATGTATGAACAATAAGACAAACGTTAATGATTAATATCATAGTATCTTGAAGTTCTAATTATAGTTGAGAACTATTATAACCTTTTATATGACATTTAATTAAAGAAAATTATCATATATAGTACACACCAAAGTAATATTATTATCATGGTAAGTGAAATACATGGATATATCAAGTTGTATACGTGAAATGGTAATCAAAGTACACATTCAAGTTGGTTTTAAGGAACTAAATATTACAAAACATACATGTTTTCAATGTCAAAATTGGTATCAAAACTTTATATTCAAAATATATTCTGCTAAATATGATATTGAAAATTTTTATGGACAAATTTTTTTTAATGAATCACTAAGATGTGTTTAACAATGTAGTTTTTGATCTTGAAAATATAAATGTCAAATTATAGGATGGGGTCTTGATAATATATTTCTTTTATCACCATATAAATCTTATAAAACTATCACATAAATCATGATATATAATAAATAAACATTAAGATTGGAATAGGTTCAATCTGCTCTCTATTCTAGGGAGTTTCAATTGAAATAAGAGAATAGAATATAAATAAAGGGATTGATTAATAGGGATAAATGACCTCTTTGTAGTGACACATCAAATTTATAGTTATTTAAAGAAGATTTTTTAGTATAGGGAATACCCTAGGTCGTCTCTAAAAGAGATTTGATAGGTTTTTAGTGTGTATTTTTAATAAGAAGAACAAAATAGGAGGTGATTTTGTAAACAATTTTAAGTAACTTAACGTAAAGTTGAAAGACAAAGTGGATTTTGAAAAAATATGAGATAAATAAGTGATAATTTATAAGTTGCTATAGAAATTTAATAATTCCTCGTTCTTAATTGATTATTAGGTTTTAGTGTAATCCTTTGGTTGAGGGTTAATCAAGATCTTGGTTCCCCTCTTTCCTCTTAAAATGATGCACAAAGAACCACCCCTTGACACAACAATTGTGTTTTCAATGTTTGGACCACAAGAATAGAGTGAGGTATACCAAAGCATACTGAAATATCATGTATGTGTGAGAGAAATAGGATGCTTGTGTTGTCCAATCGGAACAACCCAAGATTCCCACTAGAATCTCAACCCAATCGGTATTGAAATGAGAAATGCTTCACTTAATTAAACAAAATAAATGAATTCAGAGAAGAAGAATATATATATTAAACATAATTTAAATAATTCACACACAAATTACACAAAACCAGTGGAATATAAGGTGTCGGAACTCCCTCTTCAAGTGTGTATCTCTCTCACAATGATCACCCACCGTTTAGCTCGACATTAGGAGGAGGAAGCTCAGGTGGAACTCCTTCTTCATTATTGATACCCCTATGAGGATAGGGGCCTCCAAAACTTCAAGTATGAGGGGGAGACTCCTCCAGGACACCAAAATTTTATATCTTCACTTTTGGTTCGAACTTACAAATGAGGTGCCCATGGTGCCTTTTTATAGCCAAAATGGGACATGGTTTTCAGCACCCTATTTTTTAGATACCACTTGTGTCTCTGTTTTGGAATAGTATAAAGCCATATCACGACTTGAACAAAAGATAAAAAAAATTAACAACCTCTTGAATGCCTCCTTGTCAAATTTGGTGGCCATTAGATAACTAGATTAGGATATATGGTCAAAATACCAAAAAAAACTTTTGAATTCGTGCAGATTCTATCCCCTAGAAAGAATGGCTTGGATGGGCCACCAAATGGATGAATTAGGCTTCGATTACACAATAAGAGTTGTATACCATTATGTTTTTGATAGGGTCACCAAGTTTCAGCCCATTTGGAAGCACTAAATTCTTTTACTGTTCAAAATAATGGACATATGTCCATGGGATGCCATGCAGTTTGCCCCATTTTTCTTTTGGATGATCTCTAGGCCTCCAAATCACCTCCACCTTCAATGAAAATATCAAAAAAAGTATAATTTCCCTTTTTTAAAGTGATAAAAATTAATTAATTGAATAAAACATGAAGTTAAATTTATTATTATATTTTGAATATTTATTACAAAACTAGTTTAAAACAACAGTGTAAGGGTGGAATTTAATAGTGAATCGTTATGCAATCACACCCCCACACATAAACATTTGCACTCATGGAAAAAGTCACATATCAAAAAAAGTTGATGCATGAATATATTCCCAAAATCATGAAGATTTAAGATTTGAGGAAATTTTAATTCATTAAAGTAATGTGATCAATGCACGAACCACACCAAGGAGTTCTTCCTAGTGAAAATGGAAAACAATGTCTCATAAATCATATCACAATTAAATTAAAAGAGATTCATGACACCAAATTGAGAAAGGAATTAAAAATTAAACCATTTTACTAACTCTCCATGTGTGTGTGTGAAAACCATTCCATGCTATTCTTTCCACTTTCTATCCAATAAATATAGGTTATTTTAAAATTATTTAGCTTTAAATGAATTTTCACTGAACCTTCCCTGCATCCTTTGCAATCATATTTCAAGACCCACTCACTTAAGAATTCTAATAAGTCAAACCATAAGCTATCAACCCAGATATCCCCATATGTTTCACATTTCATCACTCTCCTCATTTATTATTTTTGTTTTTTAGAAGTTTCATTTGGAACAAATCTCACACTCATCTCTCAACCCTTGTTTGATCTCCTCACGACACTAATTTCAATAGTTATAATAATATCAAAGGTTGAGGAGGATTGTTTTTTGACCTTCCCAAGACACAACCCATTTTTTTAGGGTATACAACAGTCGGACATTAGGTATACACACATAGGTCAATCTGGTACAGTAATGAAACAGATCAGATAAGGAACGAACATATGGAAATATCATTTAAAGATGAAAAATATTAACCTAACATATATCTAATTTATATTAAGTAAGAAATATTCACACTTTATGGTTTGGTGCAAAAATGTGTGGAGATATTAGTGATAGAGTTTTCCCAAAAACTACTCACACAAGGGGCATCAATCATCTCAAATGTTTCACAGTCATACAACCATTTATATCATTGAAAAAAAATCAATTCACTAAAAATCACTCCCTGATGTTAAATTTATACAAATGTTCAATCCAAAATAGAGACAGGTTTTTTTATAAAATGTTAAATCAACATGGAATCAAAAATTTCAACATGCATCTTCAGTAAGTTTCATGATTTGGTGACCATAAGGGGTGGAAAGTAAAAAAACCATAAACAAGGCGAAAAGGAGAAGAAAGAAGAAAGACAATGAAAATACTAATGAACCCAGAAATATAGAAAAAATTTAAAATACCATAAAGAAGGAGAAAAAGAGAATAAATAAGAATGATGATGAAAATCCTAATGAACTCGACAAGATGGGGAAAAGTAAAAATACCATAAAGAAGGTGAAAAGGAGAAGAAAGAAAAAAAGGCGATGAAAATTCCTAACTAACCCAGGAATGTACCCATACCCCTACACCTAAAGTGTGCAGTTTCCTCACTGTAAGAGAAGAGAATGTGGGAAGGAAGGATAAAACCTAGTGAGTTTCATTCATATATTGCTTCTTGAACATGGAGTTCCTCTATCGGGGACTCCGAAATGGATTCATGGAAGTGCTTTAGCCACTTCCCATTGATAGTAAAGGTTTTCTTGGTTTCTTCATTTTGAACCTAGACAACACCAAATGGAGATACATTAATAATAGTTTATGGGCCAAACCAGCAGGAACAAAGCTTACATGGATGCAACTTCAGCCTTTAATTATAAAGGAGGACCTTCTGCCCAATGTGTAACTAACGATGAAGTATAAGACGGTCGTGGGAAGCCTTGGTTTTCTCCTTATAAATCCTAGAGTTTTCATATGCATATCTTCTCATTTCATCCAACTCCTGAATTTGCAACTTCCTTTGAGAACCTACACCTAAAATATTATAATTGCATTGTGTGATGGACCAATAGGCCCAGTTCTCAATCTCAATAGGTAGGTGACACCTCTTTCCAAACACAAGATGATATGGTGACATTTCAATGGTAGTTTTGAAAGTAGTAAGATAGGTCCATAATGAATCATCAAGTCAAAGACTTCAATCTTTTCTATTGGGTTGAACCGTTTTTTCAAGAATTTGTTTTATCTCTCTATTTGACACCTCGGCTTAACCATTGGTCTGTGGGTGATATGCAGTAGACACTCTATGAATGACCTCATACCAATGAAAAAGTTATTTAATTGTTTGGTTGCAGAAATGATAACCCTGGTCACTAATGATGAACCTAGGTAATCCAAACCTACAAAATATTTGAGTTCTCAAAAATTATATAACAGTTTTGGAATCATTTGTCCTTGTGGATCAGGCCTCTACCCATTTTTACACATAATTGACCGCCATAAGAATGTACAAGTTGCCAAAGGAAATGGGAAATGGACCCATAAATTCAATGCCCCAATTATCAAAAATGTCATGAAAGAGTAATGGTTGTTGTGGAATTTCATTTTTTTTAGAGGCATTCCTCATTCTTTGACAATGAGGACAAGATTTTCAAAAATCATGGGCATCCTGAAAAAGTGTTGGCCAAAAGAGGCCAGAATCAAGGACCTTGCGAGTAGTCTATTGGGGACCAAAGTGACCCCCACAAGCAAGAGTGTGACAGAATCTAAGGACAGAATGAAACTCACTATCGGGAACACAACGCCTAAGGACTTGATTACTACATGTGCACCAGAGGTAGGGGTCATCCCAAATGTACCAACGTGGCTCATGTTTTAGACGACTGGCTTGGTTTTTATTGAAATAATTAGGAATCCAAGATGCTTCCAAATAATTTACAATTTTAGCATCCCAAGGAATAACAACTTGCACTTGGTATAATTTCTCATTGAGAAGCATATCATTTATAGGAATACAGTGGGTGATTCAATGTCTGAGGATGGGGGAATCCTACTGATATGGTCAGCCACCACATTATCTGCTCCTTTTTTATCTCTAATTTCTAAATTGAATTTATGAAAGAGGAGAATCCAACGAATGAGATGTGGTTTGTATTCTTGTTTCTTAAGGAGATATCAAAGGGCTTCATGGTATGATAACACAATGACTTTAGAACCTAAAATATATGACCTAAATTTGTCCAATTAAAACACAATGTCAAGGAATTATTTTTCAGTTGTGGTGTAGTTCTCTTTGGCAGGGTCTAGTGTATGTGAGGCATAGGCAATGACATGTAGAGCTCTATAAACCCTTTGTGACAAGACTTCCCCAACTGTATAGTTAGAGGCGTCACACAAGAGCTCAAATGGTAAATCCCACTGAGGTGGTCGGATTACCGGGGGTGAAATGAGACTTTATTTTAACTTATTAAAATCTTCCTCGCATTAATTATCAAAAACAAATTCTTTTTATTTTTGGAGTAATCGAGAGAGGGGAGTATAATTTTACTAAAGTCACGAATGAAACGACAGTAAAATCTAGCATGACCTAGGAAATACCGCACATCTTGTACATTTTGGGGAATGGTAGGGAAGAAATGACATCCAATTTTGATTTATCTACTTGGATACCATCCCTAGAAATGACATGTCCCAAGACTATACCTTATCGCACCATGAAATAGAATTTCTCATTATTTAATACAAGATTCTTTTTAATACAGTGACATAGGACTAAACCAAGACTACTTAAACATTCATCAAAAGAGGATCCATAAACAGTGAAATCATCCATGAATAATTTCATTCAATTCTCCAGGTAATCCAAAAAAACACTAACCATGCATCGCTGGAAAGTACCTAGAGCATTGCACAGACCAAATGGAATCCTCCTATATGCAAATGTGCTAAAGGGGCAAGTGAAGGTTGTATTTTCCAGATCCTCAGGGGAAATATGGATCTGAAAGTATCCATAATACCCATCAAGTAAAAAGTAGTGGGACTTAACCACTAGCCTCTTTATCATTTAATAAATGAATGGAAAATGGAAATGGTCCTTCCTAGTGTGTTGGTTTAGTTGGCAATAGTCTATTCAGACACACCAACTATTCTTCACACGAGTTGGAACCAATTCATTATTTTATTTTTTAATTACTTTAAGGCCAGTTTTTTTAGGAACTTCTTTAACGGGACTGGCCCATTGGCTTTCAGAGATGGGGTAAATGATTCCTGTAGCCAATAATTTTTTTACCTCCTTTTTCACAACTTCTAATAGGTTTAGGTTTAGTCGACGTTGTGTCTACCTCACTAGTTTAGCCTCACCATTTAATAAAATATGATTTGTACAAATTGATGGTCTAATACCAATAATTTTAGCTAGTGTCCATCCCAAATCTTTTTAATACTCCCTAAAAAGTTCAAGTAGTCGTAATTCATGATCAGGAGGGAGTGAACTAGCAATGATGACGGGAAACTTGTTTCCATTCTTAAGATATGAATATTTTAAATCTTGAGGTGGTTTTTTTAGTTCTAATTCAGGTGGATTTTGGATTAATGTGAGTGTGTGTGAAAGTGAGAGTTCACTGATCTCATATAACTACTCAATGGTATCATCCTCATATGAGGAATGAGCTTTTACAAGCTTATCAGTATCATCAATGGTCATTGGATCCTTAGTGTTCAAGAAATCATCAATCAATAAACATGCATGACACTTTTCTAGACCACTACAACAATCAATGCATAAATCATTTCCTAGCATTATATCAATGAATAAAACTCGGAAATGGGGTCAGGGGAATGAAATGAATCTTTTTCAAAGGGCAAGGAGTACATCTATAGAATTAACATAGAGAGAGGAATTTTCTTCTGAGGGGTGCTTCATGGAATCAGGGATATTGAAATGGACTATTTCACCACCAAATTCCATAGATAATATACCATTATGAACATTAATTATGGTTTTGGAAGTTTTCAAGAAGGTTCTCCCCAATATAATTAGGGCATGTCCACTCATCCTATCATCTTCCATTTTTAGCACATAAAAATCAAGAGGAAAAATTAAATTTTGCACCCTCACAATAACATCCTCTAACACACTAGAAGGGTGTGTGGTATTCCGGTTAGCCAGTTGAATAATAATTCCAGTGGGATTCAATTCCCCAACCTACAATATAGAATAAATGGAGTGTGGCCTCACATTTATAAAAGCACCTAAATCAAGCATGGAATTGGAAAATGAATACTCCCCTATGGTGCATGGAATCGAGAATGTCCCAGGATCATTACACTTGGTGGGAAGTGATGGCTCTATCAATACTGATACGTTCCTCCCCAATCTCACATTTTCATCTCCATGAAGTCTCCTTTTATGTGTACACATCTCCTTTAGAAACTTTGCATATCATGGAATTTGTTTCACAATATCAATCAAGGGGATGTTTACCTGCACTTTTTTGAAAGTTTCCAATATTTCCTTATCTAGTTCAGTTTCCTTTTGTTTCCTAGGTTGGGTGGACCTTTGGGGAAATGGAAGAGGAATGGTTTGTCTAGGAGACTCATCAACATACACACTCTTTCATTTGGAAGGGATTCTCTCAAGACATGGTTTTTCAACATTTGGAACATTTTCAATGGTTGGGATAGAGGTTTACTCAGGAGGGGATGACTCTAATGGAGGATTAATTTGGTTTTTAAGTTTTTTCCACTCCTAAGGGTGATGGAACTAACATTTCCCTTATCCCTAGGGTTAACTACTAGTTGAGAAGGTAGTTTACCTGACATGTGACTTTGAATTTCCCCCACTGAGTTAGCTATTTAGCCTAATTGGGTTTTTAGGTCTTGTATGGATTCCTGGGTGGTTTTCTAGAATTGGAGATTGGTGGCATCCATTTGTTTCATTATATATTCTAGGCTAGGCTCAGGTTTTAGAGGGGTTGGTTGGAAAAGCCTTTGGGGTGGTTGAGGATTTCTGGGTGGTGGTGGTGGATGACTACTCTAACCTTGTTGGTTCAATAGATGATGAGGATGGTTTGAATACCCCTATTTCCTATAATTTTGGTTTTATTTCCACCCAGATTTGGATGGATAATATGGATCTTTCCTAAAGGGTTGGTTATAGGGGCGTCCTGGGAAGATTGCCTCAAAACTCTCAGAATTTTATCTCAATTGGGGGTATTGTTCAAAATAATGGGTGTTATAAGAGATGATTCCAGAATGGATGGGAGTAGGAGATTGAGATTTCCCTTGGGAGAGAGAAATTTTTCGTATAAGGGTGCTTACCTCCTCAAAATTCGTGTCCACCTTCTTCTCGAATTCAGTACTTTTCACCTCATGGACACCTCAAATGGGTACATTGGACCTTGAACTGAATTGTTGAGTGTTTTGAACCATGTTCTCAATTAGATTCCTTTCAGCGATTTGGGTTTTATCCACTAGTGTACCACCTGTAGCAGCATCAATCATGTTATGACCAATTGGAATTAAACCTTCATAAAAATACTTTATTAAAAGTGGATCATTTATTTGGCGGTGTGGAAAATTTAAACATAACCTTCTAAAGTGTTCCCAATATTCATGTAATTTTTCCCCTTTTGATTGCCTTATACCACATATTTCTTTCCTTATAGTTGCAGTTCGAGAGGCTGGGAAATATTTTTCAATAAAAAGGCATTTCATGTCTGCCCAGCCTCTAATTGGTGAATTAACATAGTAAAGCCAGTATTTTGAAATGTCTTATAATGAAAATGGGAATGCTCTGAGATTTACTTTTTCTTCATCCAAATTTGTAGGTTTTAATGTAGAACACACAGTATGAAATTCTTTTAAGTGTTTATGTGGATATTCTCTAGGAAGTCCATGGAATCTTGGCAATAAGTGAATTAGGCCGGATTTCAGTTTAAAATAGGATGTCTCGCCTTATATTTGAATATATGTGGGTTAGATATCAACATAAGGTGAGGTTAGTTATTTTAGTTTTTTATTGTTTTCATCCATTTTATACTCGTTAATTTCAGTTTCTAATTTTGTTCCAAAATAAGAGGGGTTTAGAAAAGTCTCAAGTTGTGGTGTGTCCTCCTTCAAAGAGTTGTCTTGTACGTCTCGGGGTCACTGACGTAAGATCATCTCCAGTTTGGGTTAGAAAGGTGGTAAATATCCCAGATTAGAATGCGTCATTCACAAAACTTACATAAGAAATAAATCATAACACAAATATATAGGTAAAGGTATAAGATAAAACAAATAAATATTCACAAAATTTACAAAAATCTTATCAACAACACGCACTAAAAACCAAAGTGTTCCCCGGAAATGGCGCCAAAATTTGACCGTGTTGTCATGACACATAAAATTGATAGTTATTTAAAGAATATTTTTTAGTATAGGTAATATCCTATGTCATCTCTCAAGGAGCATTGATAGGATTTGAGTGTTTATTTTTAATAAGAAGAACAAAAGAGGGGGTGATTTTGTAAACAATTTTAAGAAAGTAACTTAACATAAAGAGTTGTAAAGTTGAAAGACAAAGTAGATTTTGAAAAAATATGAGATAAATAAGTGAAAATTGTTAATTTACTACAGAACTTGAAGAGTTTCTCATTATTAATTGATTATTATGTTTTAGTGTAATCCTTTGATTGAGGGTTAACCAAGATCTTGGTTCCCCTCTTTTCTCTTCAAATGATGCACAAAGAACCACCCCTTGACACAAAAAATGTGTTGTAAAGGTTTTTACCACAATCATAGAGTGATTTCTACCAAATAATACTGAAATATCATGTATGTGTGAGAGAAAGAGTATTCTTGTGTTGTCCAATCGGAACAACCCAAGATTCCTACTTGAATCTCAAACCAATCGGTATTGAAATGAGAAATGTTTCACTTAATTAAACCAAATAAATGAATTAAGAGAATAAGAATATAAATATTAAACATAATTTAAATAATTCACACACAAATTTCACAAAACTAGTAGAATATAAGGTTTTGTAACTCCCTCTTCAAGTGTGTAGCTCCCTCGCAATGATCACCCATCGTTTAGCTCGACATCAGGAGGAGGAGGAAGCTCAGGTGGAACTTCTTCTTCATTATTGATCCCCCTATGAGTATAGGGGCCTCCATAACTTCAAGGATGAGGGGGAGACTCTTATAAGACTCCAAAATGGTATAGATTCACTTCTGATTCGAACTTACAAATGAGGTGCCCATGGTGCCTTTTTACAGCCAAAATGGGGCATGGTTTTAGTCACCTTGTTTTTGAGATACCACTTGTGTCTTGGTTTTGGAATAGTATAATGCCATATCACGACTTGAAAAAAATAGAAGAGTTGTTTTCCGGCCTCTTGAATGTCTCCTTATCGAATTTGGATCCATTAGACGACTTTATTTGGAGATATAGTCAAAATACCAAAACAAACTTTTGAATTCGGGCAGATTTTGTCCCCTGGAAAGAATGGTTCGTATGGGCCACCAAATGGACAAATTAGGCTTCGGTTCCTCAATAAGAGTTGTATCCCATTATGTTTAGAGTAGGAAAACAAAGTTTCATCCCATTTGGATGGACTAAATTCTCGTAATGTTCAAAACAGTAGACAGATGTCCATGGGATGCCATGCAGTTTGGCCCATTTTTCTTTTGAATGATCCTCGGGCCTCCAAATCACCTCCACCTTCAATGAAAATATAAAAACAAGTATAATTTTCCTTTTTAATAGTGATAAAAATTAATTCATTGAATAAAAAATTAAGTTCAATTTACTATTATATTTTGAATATTCATTACAAAACTAGTTTAAAATAGTGGTGTAAGGGTGGAATTGAATAGTGAATCGCTATGTGATCAATAAACTAAAACATAAGAGTTGTAAAAATATTTTCATTTGAACTTTAATAAACAGAACAAGAAGTGTAGTTCTAAATATAAATACAGATTCCTGAGATGTTTCTTGCATCATAAGGATGATAACTATAAGTAATAAATGAGTTATAGATGTTAGTGAGGGTAGTTTGATTTTGTAAAATAATATGGCTTAAAAAATCATGGGGATATGTGATATTAAATTACACTCTTGATAATCCAACTATAATTATGAAAGATGGGTACTCAAGAGGATTAATTTAATCTATTTAATAATTATTTTATAAAGTAATATTCTCTTTTAGGATAGAGATTGGTCAAATCAAAATTTAATAATCTCAATTTATACAATGAAATGGTATATTAAAAAAGGTTTATATGTCTTGATGGGTAAAACTTAACTAGGGAAACAAATTATTGTTCATATATACCATGTAAACCAAACCTTATTATGACATAGAATCTTAAACCATGTGAGTGAAAGAGGTTTGGTTATGTTAGAAAAAATGATGGTTGTTGAGAGATGTATCTTTGGGATCTAGATATGGTACCTTCTCATGGAGGAGGAAGATACTTCCTTTCAGTCATTAATGATAGAATATATGCCTTTAAACACTTGAAAAAAATATGAAATGTTTAGTTGTTTTAAAAACTGGTAAATGTTGGATGAAAATCAAACCAGTAAAAATTAAAATCTTGAAGAACTGATAATGAGTTGAAGTTTTTATTAAATAATTATAGAGTATTGCAATAGAGAGAGTCCTTAGACATATGTATATAAGAGAAACCCCACAAAAAAATGGATCAATATAGTGAATAGAAAAATCCTAAAAATGTTTAAAAGTATGATTTTCTAATTAGAGTTACCTAAAACTATTTGGGAAAAGGTTTTAATAGTTTTCAGTGACCTAAAAAATTAGGGTCCATCGACAACCATAAATTTTAAAATTCCCAAAGTAAAATGGATTGAAAAGTATCTCAATTATGATTACCTTAATGTTTTTGGGTGTGTTTTCTATGCACACATTAAAAATGAAAAATTAAAAATTACACTAGTTAAATTAATTTTTATAGGTTATTTGGAGGGATGGGTAGATCAACCAAGTTGTTCCAAGTGTATAAAATGATATGCAATTTTGGATAAAAATGTTATCCTCAAGAAATAAAATTCTAAACAAAAACAACTTGAAAGTAATAATAGAGGGGTTAACCATGTTGAGGTTAAACAATCAGTTTCATTTGATATCATACCTCCACAACCCAAACATGTGGAGAATTTTCTTGAAACTATTCAAGCATCAGGTGGGCCTTTTATTAAAAAAATTAATTCATGAATTAAGAAGTGGAATACTATAATAAAAAATCATATTTAATAATTTTTTAATAAACTATAATAAAAAATATTGGATTAAGTAGAAATTCATATTAGTAACAAAGGGTTTCACCCAATGAGAGAGATTCCATTATAGTAATATTTTTAGTAGCATAGAATCATGGCTCCATTAAATTCATTCAATTATTGTTGTTTTTTACTAATTTTTATATACTACCTAAAAACAAAAAATCATTTATGAATAATATATCATAAAAAAATTATTCAAAATAATTTTAAATTCAATGAACTAACCTTTAATTTTATATAAGTGAAATTGTAAGGTACATGTCAAACCTTGATAAACCACAATGGCAGGACTTTAAATGGTTACCAAGCTCTTTGGTTAACTCTTCTCATGTTGGTCTAAATTTTTATTATGATAAAGACTAAGATAGCTGGGTTGGATAACCTTGGACAATATAGCTGGACAACCTATAAGGAATTTTCTAAAAGAGTTAAAGAAGTCTGTGCATGGGGAAACTAGTTTTTGGATATGAGCAGCTAAAAAGTGGGTATATGAGAATATATTATGAGGCCCAAAGGGAGATGAAGGATGAGGCAAGTGGTTATGTAAGGGAGGGGAAGGGAGATATAGGATGAGGAAAGTGGTTATGTAAGGGAGAGAAACTATGGTGAGGCCCAAAGGGAGATGGAGGATGAGGTAAGAGGTTATATAATGGAGAGAAAGGGGTACTACAGGGGGCATGCACTAGTGGAAAAAGGATTTTTCACATCAATTTTTCTTTTTTAATGTCGGTTAGTATGCGACGTTATTGCAGGAGACATTGTAAATAAGTTTTTAATGTTGATTAATAAAAATCAACGTTATAAATACATTTTGGTGGAATTTTTTCATATTGGTAAATAAATGATGAGAAAGGTATATCATATTTTATTTTTACATCCATTTTCATATAATCGACATGAAAATTAAAATACAATATACCTTTCATGTCAGTTTTAAAAAACGACATGGAAAACAAATTATCATATCAATTATTTTATAACTGGAGTGAAATGTTTCTCGTATTTTATTTTTCACGTTGGTTTTCCTATAACTGATGTGGAAAAATAATATTATTCATTTTTACTACGTCAGTTATATTAAAATCGGCATGAATAATCTTTTACCATGTTGGTTTTTTTTAAACTGACATGGTAAATCTTATTTTACATTTTTCACATTGGTTATTTTATAACTGACACGAATAATATTTTAAAAAAAATTATTTTAATTCTTACCCTCTAAACATTATAGTAGAAAAACAACAACAATATAGCAGAAAAATAGCAACATCACAATTACAATTTGGACTTTTAAGTTTACAATGTATATTACAAATAAACTAAAACCCAATCATACCTTTAAAATGATTCACCCATTCGATTTTTAAGTGTCTTAACTCTTTTCTATTATAAGGTTGAGGGTCATAAAAAAGATACAAATTAAAAACAAATCATTTAACATGTATTCTGAATAAAAATAATGAAAAAATAAAGGAAAGGTTTATAACAAAATCTAACCTTCTGGAACTTTGTAACGATCCCAATTGAAATTATTTCAAAAATAAATCTTAAAACATGGTATCCATGTTCATTTAATCCTTGTTTATGAAATTTTTGTTTAAAATAATTTTTCAACTCAAAATAAAATTTTAAATACTATGGCCAAAATATAGTAATTATGATTGAAATCCACCTCCTTTTCTTTTACATATCTGATCTTGGAACTCGTCTTTATTATTATATCACTAAAGTAATTTCATGCCCTATTTTAAAATAATATTAATATAATAAATTTAAATGTAATTATAATATATACATGTATCAAAACATTCAAACTTACATACGCATTCAATACATTTATAAAATTTTCTCGCACTTTTCCATAGATAGAGCATTAGACAATAGTATCTTCTCCCTTGGACAAAAAAACACCCAACATCCAATGGCCAGTAATATATAAGAAAATATAATGTGAGTTTTTATTCTGTTAAGAGATATATAACACTTTATGAGATATAATTTTCATACTCTTGAAGGTGAGGAAGCATCCAATACTAAATAATTACATTCTTTTGAACTCTTTCAGCAATATAAACCATTCTTTTTGTATCAGTCATTATCTTTATTATAAGTGAAATAAATTATGGGTCTATAAATCCATATACTGTTATTGTGTAATGTTATATAAAAATTGTATAAATATACCTAATACAAAACAAACATAAGGATAAATTTTCAATAAATTAAAATAATAGAAATATTTATGTTAATCGGAATACATGGAAAAAACTTGCATCGTGTTGATGCCCAACCCATATCCTATTATAATATCTATGATATCTTTTTTTAGAGCATCATAGTCATTGCAAGACCACAAATTTCAACTTCCATTGGAATCTCATAAACATCCAAAAATTGAATATGTTAACAATCTATCACGGCTAGTAAAAGTTGTATCTGAAGTCATAATAGTTTGTATTTTTTGTTGTCTGTATAGTATTTACTTACCTTTAAAGTATTCCTATAAAAAATAGATAGACATATAAACTTTAAAATGTTAAAACAAATTTAATATAAAAAATAAATAAATAATATAATATATACATACCTTTATGGTAATTTGTCAAACAAGTCTATGGAAAAACTAAAAAATGGTTGATAATTTATCCAATTATACTGATCTCATCTATAGAAAATGGTATTCTTGCTTATCTATCTATAATATCATGTACTGTAACCCTATGATTCTTTATCACTATTTTTTGATGATGAATGGTATCACCAATATAATATACCATCTCATATACAACAATATGATTTCAGGGATCATCAATATATAACTCACAATAAATGAAAATTTTTTAGAGGAGGGGTGTAGGAATGGGATAAGTAAGAGAAGTGGGGTCTACAGGTAGAGGTGGAGGAGTAGGATAAGTAGGAGGAGTGGGATTTGTAGGCGGGGGTGGAGGAGTGGGATCAGTAGCCTGAAACTGTCTTTTCATGACTGCAAACATCAAAAATGTTGAATCTATGATTTTTTTCATTCATTATCTCCCAAATATCCCAAACTGTAGTTTCCAAAGATTATATTTTTTTATATAAATCATCCATTGAAGTAGCTCCAGAACATGGAAACGGTTTTTTACTGATACACCTGCAAGGTATCCTCAAGCATGACCCGAGTGTTCGAGCTTTCCTAATGTTATAGCTAAAATATTCTTCCTATCCTCATCTATGAAGACCCCCTTGTGTTCTCTACTCCTCAAGATATTCCTATATAGAATATTTTAAAAAAAATATAGTGAATCACAATATATAAAAAAATTATTTGACTTAAATAAATAAGTAAAGTAAACATCTTACAATCCTCTCACCTAAAACCCTCAACTCTTCCATAAGATATTGTCCTTTTTTTATTATATGATCCCTCTTCCATTTTTTATGTCCAGCTTGGGGGGTCAACCTCTACAGATCCTGAAGACTCAACTCTCAGTTTTTGAAATTTTTCATCCATCATATTTTCTTCCAATAATGTATACCCTCCCTGAGATAAATTATGAATGTATACATTTCTAGATTTCATATCCTGATGATATCTCCTCATTTTCTATAAATTAAGAATAAAGAAATAATTAATATGATCATTAATATAAAAAAACTCTAAAATGTAACATTACACTTACCAAAAATGCTTCTTTTCATCTAATTTCAATAAATTGAATCCATATATATTAATATATAAGTGGGTATATATTACATAGATTTTGATTTTTCTATGCCCAAAAATGAAATCTGATGTGAGGGTTGATTTCAAATCCCTCCATCTTTTATCAGCCAATGCTAAAAATTTCCTCCTGACTCCTCTGGTATTAGGTATATTATATTTCATTTGATAAGAAGGGGTAAAACATATATTAGTATAAACATTTCATTATAAGTAAAATAATAACAAAGTAACTTACCAAAATTTTCTCTCATAACTAAGATATTTTCATTTTGTTAGCACTTCTCCAACCAGCAATCAAAATACTAACTTTTATTTTATCCTGCACTACAATAAAAGTTTTGAATTGTTTTGAATTTGGACCTCTTGGAATATCATTATCATCAAATTCAACCAGTATTATATGGTACTAGCTACAGGAAATTGATAATTTTAGTAAACATGCGCTGCCATGTTTACCAACCCCTGAACTCTTTTTCCCCTCGCAGAAGTAGATGCCTCTTATAAAGAAGGGTGAGGAGGCTCATCAATAGGATTATGTGTATGTTCCTCCTCAGAGATATGTGTATGATCCTCCCCAAAAGTATGTGGTAGATCAGATTATTGATCTGTTATTATCCTACAAATCAAAGTAACAAACAATTAGTACACAAATATATAAATCCAACTATTACATACAAATATAAATGAAAAATGAAGAATTATCAAACAACAGGTAAACTAAACTAAACACATTTTTATTAATAATTTATATAATTAATTAAAATGTTAACAACATTAATGAGAGATAAAATGAAATAAATGAATGAAAAAAAAATCCAAAAATGGTGTGTGAATAGTAAAAATCCTCCAGCATAATGCACCATTTTTTACACCAAAAATAATAATTGTCGAATGTATGAAAAATGATCCAGAAAAAAGTTAACTAAACTGACGAAATTTTTATTCATATGTGTTAGAGTAGTTAACTAAAATGCTAACAATATTAATGGGATATGAAAAGACAAAAAATAATGAAAACAAATCCAAAAAATGTGTGTCAATAGTAAAAATGATTCAATGTATTAAATCATTTTTACACCAAAAAGAATATTCTTTGAATATAATCTTTTTGTAATGTCTCGGAAATTCCATGTATTTTTTTTAATTTATATGGGATTATTTTGAGACCTGGTGCTGAGATGGCATGCGATTCTGAGGCCCAGAGTGCCCAGAATGATCCGTTGAAAAAAAATGTTAAGTTTTAAAAAGCACGTGTGAGCGGTTTTCCTGCAAAAGTATAATAACTCTTAAATGGGTACTTAGATCATAAATCCAAGGTCACCGTTTCATTTATAATGGTGGGTTTACCCTAAGTATGATTTAAGTTTAGTCGGCGCAGGCCTCCAGTCAGAAAACCTGAAAATGTCATAACCGTAAATAAAATTATTAAATAAAATTATTTTATTTTTCAAATGCTTATAACTCATGAACGGTGACTCATATTGAAAATATGAGAGCACCGTTGAGCTCATGAGGGTATTCTTTCATTAGGCAGATCTTAACGTTGGCCGGCGTGGGCCAATAGTGGAAGTTAGTTTTTAGCCGTAAATAAAATAATTAAGTAACAATTATTTTATTTTCAAATCCTTATAAATCCTAAATGGTAACTCGGATTGGAAATCTGAGAGAACCATTGAACTCGTGAGGGCGTGTTTCCCCTAGGCGGATCTTAAACTCGACTGGCCTGGGTTGAGGGTGAAATATAATTTTTGGAACTTTTTTTAAGTGAATTAAAATGGCGCGCGTGCGTGGTTTTGGAAACTTCTATATGGGTGCCTGAATTAAAAATATGAGGGAACCATTGCATAAGGAATGGAGAAATTACCTAAGAATGGACCTAACCACGACCGATGTGGGTTGAGGGAAAAAATTAATTTTCAGACCTTTCAGAAGAAAAATAAAATAACTTAAAAAGTTATTTTATTTGTTTTCTTCATCTTTAAGCAATGGCATGTCAGCACTGCAGTGTAGCGATTAAGCGACGCTGAATGTCATTAATGAACCTCATTAATGGAGTAGGGTGTCAATGCTACAACACGTACATGTCTTACTTATTTAATTAAATAGGGAATTCAGGGTTGACAGACAACCCTGGAATTCCTCTGACGAATAAGAAGGGAACCTCTCCAATGGCGAACGCTGGCAAATCGGACGACGGCAGTGACACCTTGGAGAACAGATCCAGGACCGATGAATGACGAACACCAATGGATTTGAATGGATCGTGAATCCCCACAGATGGATCTCCATCAATGATGATCCTTCCCTTCGATTGAAGCTTCTCCAAGTAGGGGGTTTATTTTTAAGTAAATTCTTACTTTCCCCGTTCTTCCTTTTTAGACGATGAATGCTGGTTAAATCACTAACAAATTAACATGCAGTTAAAACATTCATATGGGATGGTTAATGTATGTGGGATAAAGGAAATATTTTATCTTTGAAATTATTGTATATTTTGTGTGTTTCCGCTAACACGAACAATCCCGAACCAACACGAACAAAGGTCGGTTGTTCATTTGGGAATTCTTGATGATTTCTCCCTCACTCTCTCTCTCTCTCGCTTACCCGTTCCTCATGGTGAAACGACAGCGGCACAATGGCCAAGTAAGATCCAAGAGGACGCGATGATCAGCCGTGGTGGCGGCCGCCGGCCGTAGCCAGGCGGGTCGCGGCACCGGCGACAGGAGGCCGTAGCAGCAAGAGGGAGGCGATGTGTTGGAATCACGCCACGGTGGCAGCAAGGGGCCACTGGCACAATGGCCGGCGAAAAGCGAACGTGGTCATCCATCCATATTGGAGGCGCCACACATTTTGGGACCGCGTTGGAGGTGCCACGCAGTCTGGGACTGTGTTGGTGAGATGGACCCGCGGTAAAGCCATGGGCTAGGTGGGGGAAACCAGTCCGTGTGAGCGGACCCGTGCAGGAGGGTGGCGCCGTTCGGGTGCCACATAGAAGGAGAAGCATGCGCCATGTGGGTCGTGGCAAGGGCTGGCATGCGGTCGGCTTCTACTGGTCACGTGTGATCGAACCGAACACTCAGTGGGCATCCGGGATGGAGGAAACTAGCCAGCCATGTGGGCTGAGCTAGGGGGCATGAACTGGGCTGTTGGGCGGTCCGAGCTGGAAACTAACCGACCTTCCTTTGTAGGCTAGGCTAGAGGGATAAACCAGGCTGCTGGGCGGCCTGAGCTGAAAACAAAGTCGGCCCGCCAGTGCGGGCCAGGACTGATGGTACCGGGTCGCTGGATGACCCGGCGGGCTGGACCCATGACCGAACTGAGCTGGCTCCAACAAGGCTCAATGGGCCTGGCCCAATGGCTAGGCTGGACCATGTCAGCCCAAACCTAAACCAGGTCGGTTCGGGTCGGTCGACCTAGACCGGGTCATGCGGGACCCACGGTCCGGGTTGGTCGGGTCGGTATGACCGGGTCAGACTGGGCCCGGATGCAACCGGTTCCTGTTTACCAAAATGCCAATATCTCTCAAATCGGTCATCTAATTGATGATCCATTTGCGGCATTGGAACCCTCGTCATGAGGTGGATCTTTTGGCATACTCTAATAAGCCTTTCATGGAAGTTGGAATACGACGAATGGATTGAGGAGCAGTTTCTCCCAAAATCAAGCACACTACGTGCGGAGATCCTACAGCTGACTGAGACCTGAAGACTGCTAAAAAGGGACCCTGTGTGGATTAGCTATGATGGCCTAGTGGGAAGTGGCTCTGTGTGACCTGGCAGACCCACGATGGGGAATGACTCTGTGTGACCCGACAGACCCACGGTACTCATCAGGAAAGAGTACCTCAGTACGATGGCCAAAGTGAGAAGCGGCTATGTGTGACTTTGTAGGCCCACAGTGGGGAGTGACTCTGTGTGGCCTAGAATAACCATGGTACTCATTAGGGACGAGTACCACAGAAATCCAAGGCTAGTGGGAATTAGATATGTGTGACCCGGTAAGACCACGGTGGGGAGCGGCTCTGTGTGACCCAGTATACCCGCGGTACTCATCCGAGAGGAGTACTCTAGCAGCCCAAGGTGTTCAGTGATACGACTGATGGTCTTTCTTTCTATACTTTAGATTATAACTATGTGAGCCGACTCTTGGTGTACTTAGTGTACTTGGTGTACTCTCCTCTTGGTGTATTTAGTGTACTTGGCGTACTCTCCTCTTTGTGTACTTAGAGTACTTGAGGTACTATCCTCAGTGGTGTACTTAGTGTACTTGGCATACTCTCCTTAGGGGTTTACTTAGAGTACTTGGTGTACTCTCCTCAGTGGTGTACTTACTATACTTGGTTTACTCTTCTCAGTGGTGTACTTAGTGTACTCTCCTCATCGGTGTACTGATAGTACCTTGTGTGTACTTTCCTTTGTGGCCTTTCCTTTGTGGTTTGGGGTCCCCAGTGAGTATTGTGTTAATCACCCCTGCATGAGCTTCGTCTGCATGTGTCGTGTCCTGTGTAGGTGATTGATGCTTCGACAGAGACCTTGGTGGTTCGGGACCAAGTGGTGCTCGGTGAGACAAGACGGACGGACGCTTCGACGGAGACCTTGGTGGTCTGGGACCAGGTAGTGATCTGTGAGACGGGACGGACAGGCGTACGTCTATGGCTACAGATATTTACCCTTCACCTACCCTTCAAGTGGGGTCTTGAGCAGACAAAACATGGTAGTTTTACTTCCATTTGTGGTTTTGGGCTTGTATTATGGCCCCTTTGTAATTTCAGTTTGTATTGTACTCTTTTTAGTTGTCTCAGTGACAAATGTGGTTTACTTCCTATTTACTTTCTATAGTTTGAACTTTGTGTGTGTGTATAGTTTTAAAGGAAAATGCATTCCCTTTTGAGAATATTCCTTCAGTGTTAGTCGCCAGCCCATGGCCTATAGAAGGCAGGCTTGGGGTAGTCACGGCACGAGCCCTGGGGGACGGGTCGTGACAAAGTGGTATCAGAGGTAGTCGGTTCTACCGGAAGAACTAAGAGTCTGTAAATTTTTATGGGGAAACAGTGTTAAGTGTTTTGAGTTTGGCATTCAGGTCATGGAATCTAGTGTTGGTGTGGTGGCTGATGTATCCATGCACCAGGACCCTAAATTCTACTTTCTGACTCGGTACATGAAAACACTGGTTGCATGCATCTTCAAATGTTTTCTCATTATCTTTCTGAGTCTGAGTCAACTCACCAGGTATAATAAATTTATTTTGGTTCATCTTGATTCTCTTTCAAGATTCCTCTATGCAGAGAGCCAGCCATGATTCCAGTGTGTGACCATGAGGATGGTCCAAAGAGTGATGAGGCTTCGGTACAGGGGTCATTTCCCGATATAGAACCTTTGGGAAGTGTCATAGCTCTACCACTACCTATTGGTTAGTGGTTACTATCGGCTCTACTAGTAGAGGACGCATGTAGGATGAGTGTCTTACACGAGTTTCAGTGACAGAGACCCCTCGGGTTCTGAGGCGAGCCCAATTCACAGATGGCTAAGGACTAGCTTGAGGTGGTGACCGAGTTTTCCATCTAGTTAGGGCACCATTAGATCATATGGTAGTCCTGGAAGTGATCCTTCTACGTAGCTCAGTAGGGCGATGATAGGGTTTAGATTACCCGATCTTACGATGAGGTGACTTTTTCGTGGATAGATCTTGAGAACCTCTCTCCGAGAAGGGGCTCTTGCCATAAAAACCAAAGGATATGTGTTCCCAAGATCTTCTACAGCTTCGACAGGACGACATGTCAGTTTCTGAGTATTCATCGAGGCGTACCAACCTTTCTATCCATCCAACGGCCTGAAGGCCTTCAAATTTTTTTATTATAAAAGCCCCCTTTTAAGGGATGAAGGGGGTGGAAACCCAAAGACATCATGGACATGGGACAACACACTAAAAGGATAAAAAGAATAAAACCCAGAAAGACATCATTGAACTGCTCCTCCCCAACATTTGAACATGAAAAAACTCTCCACCATTTCAAGGTTAATCGGCAAGCAAGTGTCCTATGTCAAGCATAGGCCCAATCCGATGGTTGACTCCATGCCCTCTCAAACAACCAAATCCAAAAAACTCTGCAAAGATTAATCGCCAGCTCTAAAACTTCCTCTGAAGACTGTTCATGAAGTCATCTGGATCACCAACTTCTCTCCTTCGAACAACAAACCATTCAAGCAGAGAAAAACCACCATGCTGCGACACTGAATCTCAGGACCGTAAGGGACCATTCCACCAAAATACAACTCCGATAAGATTACCAGAGGAACCTGTAGACCACCAATAGCACGCCATAACCAGCTTAACACAAGCATTACCAAACCAAAAACCTGCTAAAACCACACAGAAACGCCAAAGCAGGACCCTCCCCCTTCGAGTCAATCCAGGTCCGTCTTCAAGCCACCAGAAGCATGAAAAAGGCGACACCTGGCCGCGCCAACCCGAACGGAGAGACCAGCCGCATCGGACCACACACCGGAGAATCGGGCCTCACCGGAAGCAAGTCGTCTCGGCCGAGCAGTGCCTGTCCAAGAAGGTCGAAGCCATGGCAGGCCACGGCGAGCCGAGCATAAGTCGATACAGCACCGACCCACGACCAAGAGCTGCGAAAACGAACCTCACCGAAGCTCCACCGCACCCCGCCTTTACCAAACCACACCGAGCAGAAGCCGAAGACGCCGATCCATGACAGACCTAGCAGGACGGGCCACGCCAAGCCGTGGGAAACCGAAGCGTCGCTGAACCCCGTCTAAGGAAAAACACCGCCGAACCTCACCATTGCCCCGCCGCACCGTGCCGATACCAATCCACACCAAGTCAGAGCCAACCCAGAAGACGATGAATCGAGACCTGAACTGACCGAAGAGGGAAGGGGAAATGAAACCTAAGAAAACCCTAGCCGCCGCCGCAAGAGGGTGAGATGCCGCTCAGAGGGGAAATGACCAGTGCTTCAGGGCTCAGACCTCCGAGTGAGATGTGTTTAGGGACATCTGAGCCAGTACTATTCCTCTATGCATTCCTACTTATGCTAGGGTTCTAGAGAGAACCTTTGTGGTTGAAGGTCCTTTGGATGAGCAGATATAACTAGTAGATGTCAGCAGTGGGAAAGCAGAAAGATAACATTAGTCTTAGAGACTTGGACGTGTGATATGTTCCGATAAGAGGTCCCAAAACAGGGGATCTACAACTCAGGGCTCACAGGGTGAGTCCAGTCAGCCTAGAAAGAAGTAAGGCTTTTCAAGAGATGACAGGGGACATCTCACTAAGAGTTGTTTATCCCATCATGATGATAGTGAAATGGTGGATCCAACAAAGATTGATATGGTGCTTGCTTGGGAGCCACCCAAGAGCGTTACTAAGGTGAAAATTTTCTTTGGGTTGGCTAGGTACTATTGGAGGTTTGTACCTGACTTCTCCAGAGTAGAAACACCCATTAAGACATTGACAAAGAAGGGAAAACCCTTTGTGTGGATAGAAGGATGCCAGCAGAGCTCTAAGAAGCTGAGGCATAGCTTGACGAGTGCTCTTATCTTGAGGCTTCTAGAGGAGGGAACCAGCTACGTGGTGTTTTGTGATGCATCGTGAACCAGGATTGTTGTTTCCTAATGTAGGGGAAAGTAGTTATTTCTTATGGCTCATGAAAATTGAGACCGCATGAGCAGAAATATGTGACTCATGATCTTGAGTTGGCAGTGATAGTCTTCGCACTGAAGATGTGGTGACATTACCTTATGGGCGAACGATTCATTACCAGCTCTTACCACAAGAGTCTCAAGTTTATCTTTTCTTATAAGGGTATGAATCTGATACTGCGGTGTTGGCTAGAGTTCCTCTAGGACTATGACTTTGAGATAGTCCATACTCCTGGGAAGGGGAACATGGCGGAAAATGATCTCAGCAGGAGATCGAGTTCACAGCTACTGAACAAGGCCTCAGAGCAGTTTTCCTCACTTCAGATGTCCTTTGTGGATAGAGATGAGACATCTTATCTTCAGTCGATGGTAGTTTCCCTCCACTCCTACAGTGAGTCAGGGAGGCACAACTCAGATATGCCAGCTACGAGACTACATATGCCCAGATGTCCACAGAGCATGCCCCTGATGGATATTTGAAAGGTAGAGAGCACATCATCCTTTTCAGAGGACGCACCATAGTACCAATGGAGTTGTGGGAGGAGGTTTTGAGGGAGTTCCATAAATCCCCTTTAGCAGTAAATCCATGTGTGATGAAGATATATCGGGACCTCTGACATTAGTATTGGTGGTCGGGGATGAAGAAGTCAGTGTAGAGTTTGTCTTGAGGGTAGGGTTCAGTAGAGAGCTTGGGAAGCCTCTACGTGAAGAAGATAGTTCGAATCCATAGAGTCCCATCAACGATATTCTCATATCATGAAGGACACTTTACATCCCGGTTGTGGAAGGGATTATAGGAGGCTTTTGGGACTCAGCTACTCTTGAGCACAACCTTTCACCCGCAGACTGATGGTCAGACAGAGCGGACCTTACAGACCTTGGAGGACATGCTTCATAATTGAATTCTTGATTTTGGTCACAGTTGGGAGGACCACCTACCACTAGTCGAGTTTGCATACAATAATAACTACCACTCCACCATTGGTATGAAATCATTTTAGGCACTATACGAATGACCAAGTAGGTCACCGTTATGCTGGACAGACCCAGGGGAGTCAGCACTCATGGGTCCAAAGTTGGTACGGGCTACTACTGAGAAGGTATAGATCATCCAGGAGAAAATGAAGACTGCACAGAACCGACAGAAGTCCTATGCTGATAGGCGATGGAGACCCTTGGACTTTAAAGAGGGGGACCACGAATTCCTATAGGTCTCTCCTCGACGAGGGATAAAGATATTTGGCTGGGGCGACAACTTATCTATGAGGTTCATCGGACCTTTCCTGAAACTGTGTAGAGTGGGCGAGGTGGTGTACCTCTTGTATCTACCACCACAGTTAGAGAGGGTGCACAACGTCTTCCACATGCCCCAACTGAGGAGATATGTGCATGAACCTTCTCATGTCATCGACCACGGTGGGTTGGAGATTGATGAAGGGACAATGCTTGCAGAGTTATTAGTGGAGATAGAGGATCGACAGGAGAGGGTCCTTCATTGATGGTCTATTCCTTGGGTGCGCGTTCAATGGAAGCACGAGAATCTCTAGGAGATCACATGGGATTGGGAGGCTCATATTCGTGCTCAATACCCCCCATTTGTTTGTTTAGGCTTGTTTTGGCTTATGGTGACGTGAATCCCTAAAGGTGGTGGTAATGTAATGTCCCAAAAATTCCATGTAATTTTTTTTAATTTATATGGGATTATTTCGAGACCATGCACTGAGACGGAGTGCGATTCCGAGGCCCGGAGTACTCGGAATGATCTGTCAAAAAAATGTTAAGTTTTAAATAGCGTGTGTGAGCATTTTTCCTAAAAAGGTGGAATAACTCTTAAAAGGATGCCTGGATCAGAAATCCAAGGGCTCCATTGCATTCAGGATGGCGGGTTTACCCTAGGTGTGATTTAATTTTATTCGGCACAGGCCTCCAGTGAGAAAACCCAAAAAAGGCATAACAGTAAATAAAATAATTAAATTATTTTATTTTATTTTTCAAATGCTTATAACTCACGAACGGTGACTCAGATTGAAAATCGGAGACCACCGTTGAGCTTGTGAGGGTATTATTTCCTTAGGAAGAGCCTAAAGTTGGTCGGTGTAGGCCAACAGTGGAAGTTAGTTTTTGGCTGTAAATAAAATAATTAAGTAACAATTATTTTATTTTCAAACCCTTATAACTCCTAAATGTTTACTCAGATTGAAAATCCAAGAGCACCGTTGATCTCATGAGGGCGTTTTTCCCTTAGGTAGAGCTTAACCTTGACCGGCACGGGTCGAGGGTTAAGGATAGTTTTTGGAACTTTTTTTAAGAGAATTAAAATGGCGCACGTGCATGGTTTTGGAAACTTCTAAACAGGTACCCGAATTAAAAATTTGAGGGCATCGTTGCATCCGGAATGGAAACATTACCTAATAATGGATCTAACCTTGATCAGTGTGGTTCGGGGAGAAATTTTAATTTTTGGACTTTTCAGAAGAAAAATAAAATAACTTAAAACGTTATTTTATTTGTTTTCTTCATCTTTAAGCAGTGGAATGTCAGCGTTGTGGTGCAGTGACGAGGCAACGCTAAATCTCATTAATGAACCTCATTAATGGGTTGGCGATGCTGCAACACGCACACGTCTTCCTTATTAAATTAAATAGGGAATTCAGGGTTGACAGACAACCCTGGAATTCCTCTGACGAACAAGAAGGGAACCTCTCCAACGACGAACACCATAGAATCGGATGATGACGGTGACACCTTGGAGAACAGATCCAAGAACGATGAACGATGAATGGCAACGGCTTCGAACGGATCGTGAATCCCCATGGATGGATCGCCATCAGCGATGAGCCTTCCCTCTGATCGAAGCTTCTCCAGGTGGGGGGTTATTTTTAAGTAAATTATTACTTTCCTTTTTCTTCCTTTTTAAATGATGAACGCGAGTTAATTCACAAACAAGTTAACCCACAATTCAAACATTCATACAAGACGGTTAATGTATATGGGATAAATGGAATATTTTATCTTTGTGATTATTGTATATGTCGTGTGTTTCTGTTAACATGAACAATCCCAGGCCAACACGAACAAAGGTCGGTTGTTCATTTGGGCTTCTTGGTGATTTCTCCCTCTCTCTCTCTCTCTCTCTCTTGCCTACCCGTTCTTCGTGGCACAACAGCGGAAGAACAACGGCCAAGGAAGCGCCAAGAGGCCACAGCGGCGGCACCCGGCCGCTGTCAGGTGGGCCGCGGCTCCGGCGGTAGGAGGTCACGGCGGCAGGAGGGAGGCGATGCCCTGGCAGCGTGCCATGGCGGCAAAAAGAGTAACCGACACAGAGGCATGCGGCTAGCGATAGGCAGACGCATCCATCCGGCCACATCAGAGGCGCCACACGATCTGGGACATCGTTGGCAAGCTGGACCAACGGCAAATCCGCGAACCAGACGGGGGAAACCGGTCCACGTGAGCGGACCGGTGTAGGAGGGAGATACCACTCAGGCACTGTGTGGAAGGAGCGGCCTGTGCCATGTGGGCCACGGCAGAGGAATGGCACGCGGTCAGCTTCTTTCGGTCACATGCGATTGAACCGGACGCCCAGCAGGCGTTCGTGCTAGAGGAAATCGACCCACCTTACGAGCCAGGCCGGGGGGCGCGAACCGGGCCACTAGGCAGCCTGAGAGGGAAACTAACTAGACCACCTTTGTGGGCTGGGTTCCTGGGTGACCCGGCGGGCTAGACTCATGGTCGAACCAAGTCGGGTCCCTCAAGGCCCAATGGGCCTAGCCTAGTGGCCAGGCCAGACCATGCCGGCTGAGACCCGAACTGGGTAAAGTCTGTTCGGTCAAACTAGACCGGGTTATTCGGGACCCATGGGCCTAGTTTGTCAGGTCGTTCTGACCGGGTCAGACTGGGCCCAAACGTAACCAGCCCCTATTTACTAAAACGCCAATATCTCTCAAATTGGGTGTCTGATTGGTGAGCCGTTTGTGGCGTTGGAACCCTTGCGATGAGTCAAATATTTTGGAATACTCTAAGGAGGCTTCCATGGAAGTTGGAATATGATGAATGGCTTGAGGAGCAGTTTCTCCCAGAATCAAGCGCACTACATGCAGAAATCCTACGGCTAATTGAGACCCGAAGACTGCTGACAAGTGACCATATGTGGATCAGCTATGATGGCACAATGGGAACTGGCTTTGTGTTACCCGGCAGGCCCATGGTGGGGAGCGCTCTATGTGACCCACCAGACCCATGATACTCATCAAGAAAAAGTGCCTCATTACGATGGCTAAAGTGGGAAGCGGCTCTATGTGACCCAGAAGGTCCACAGTGGGGAGCAGCTCTGTGTAACCCAGCATACCCACGGTACTCATTAGGGATGAATACCAAAGGAGTCCAAGGCTAGTGGGAAGCGGCTCTGTGTGACCCGGCAGGCCCACAGTGGGGATCGGCTCTGTGTGGCCCAGCATACCCATAATACTCATCAGGGAGGAGTACCCCAGTGGCCCAAGCTGTTCAGTGATACGATTAACGGTCTTACTTTCTATACTTTAGATTATACCTGTGTGAGCTGAATCTTGGTGTATTTAGTGTACTTGGCGTACTCTCCTCTTGGTATACTTAGTGTACGTGGTGTACTCTCCTCTTGGTGTACTTAGTGTACTTAGAGTACTCTCATCTTGATGTACATAGAGTACTTGGTGTACTCTCCTCAGTGGTGTACTTAGTGTACTTAGCGTACTCTCCTCAGTGGTGTACTTAGAGTACTTGGCGTACTCTCCTTAGCAGTGTACTTATTGTACTTGGCGTACTCTTCTCAGTATTTTACTTAGTGTACTTGGCGTACTCTCCTCAGTGGTGTAATTAGTGTACTTGGTGTACTCTCCTCAGTGGTGTACCGATAGCACCTTGTGTGTACTTTCCTTTGTGGTCTTTCCTTTGTGGTTTAGGGTCCCTACTGAGTATTGTATTACTCACCCCTGCATAGGCTTCACCGGCATGTGTCGTGTCCCGTGTAGTTGATCGACACTTCGATAAAGACCTTGGTGGTTCGGGACTGGGTGGTGCTCAGTGAGATAGGACGGAAAGACGCTTCGACGGAGACCTTGGTGGTCCGGGACCAGGTAGTTCTCAGTGAGACGGGACGGACGGGCATACTTCTACGACTACAGGTAGCTACCCTTCACTTACCCTTCAGGTGGGGTCTCGAGTAGATGGATTGTGGCAGTTGTACTTTCCTTTGTGGTTTTGGGCTTGTATTTTGGCCCCTTTGTACTTTCAGTTTGTATTGTACTCTCTGTAGTTGTCTCAGTGATAGTTGTGGTTTAATTCCTAATTACTTTCCACAGTTTGAGCTTTTTGCATGTGTATAGGTTTAAAGGAAAATGCCTTCCCTTTTTAGAAATATGCCTTCGATGCTAGTCGCCAGCCCCTGGCATATGGAAGGCAGACTTGGGGTAGTCACGGCACGGGCCTTGGGGGACGGATCATGACACTTTTATACATTTTTTTATTTTTATTTAACATAATTGATTTAAAATAATTCTTTTTCCAAAAAAACAAAAAATAGATAAGTTACGTAAGGGTAAGCATGGTAAACTAAACAAAAATAAACTAATATAAACAAAAAAATTAACTTATTAGTTATAATAAGTGTTTTATTAAAGAAAATAAAACTAATATATCTAACATTTTATGAAATTTTGAAAAGTAAACCAGAAATAAATATACGCTGCTTATAATATTAGGAATGTACTAAGGATTTTTTTTCCCAAATTCTTTCATTATGATCGTTCTGTATGGCACAAACCATGTCTAGGATGTGCTCATCAATATTATCTATTAATCTTTCCATGGAAGTAGGGATCTCGCATAAATCAGCATCTTCGTCAAGTTTATCATCACCAACATACTGTTTTTTCTTGTAAAAAATAGACCATTGTATATCAAATTGATCAAGAACATAGAAAATTTGTTTAGCATGTGTTTTCATGATAAATTGATCAGTTGTGTATTCCAATCTATTCAGATTAACTAGTTTCATTCCAGATTCATCATGTATGACACTTTTCTTACCAATAAACCATTTGTAGTTAAACAATGGAACTCAAAATTTAATGTAATCAACCTCCCATATTTCTTCAATGACTCCATAATATGTTCTTGATGTGGATATTGGATTTTTGTCTTTGGCACTTGAAAAATGCATTGCTTTTGTGAACACCAATACACTACTATTCTAAATTAAACTTATGTTGTTCTGATCTTTCGTATGAAATGTATAGCCATTAATGTCATACTCAGACCATATGATCAAATTTAAACTTGGACCGCCCACTAATCATCTCAATGTTTCTGATGCATTTGATCAACCAAGCATGGTCTCTTTAAACCATGGAAAAAAAGTTTTTTTTATGCTCATTCAAAATCCACATATCTTTCCTCTTTGGATAATATTACTTTTAACACATTAATATGCAATGTTATATATGGTTGAGCATCGTCCATATTATTCAAGATATATAAATGCACCTTTTTCATTTGTTCACCTGTCAACGATTTTACTTTCAATCCACGGATCCCCTTTCCCCCATAATTAACTCGTTCATAGAGAGATGTAGGAAAATCGATGTGTTCCACTACAGACAAGTAACTTGTGAAAAACTCTACAACCTCCTTAGAAATATACTTCTCAATAATGGAGGCTTCAGGTCGATATGGATTCTTAACATGCCCCTTCAATTTCTTCACATATCTTTCAAAAGGATACATCCAACGTAGATATACAGGTCTATGAAGCTTTATTTCTCACACCAAATGAACCATGATATCAAAAAATATGGAGGAAAATACATTTCCAATTGACAAAGTATAGAAACTACTTCGTTCTCCAAATTTTTCAAAGCTTTCATATCAATCACCTTATTACAAATTGAACTGAAAAAATAAAAAACCTTCATGATAGTCATTCTGACACACATGGGAAATATTCCACACAATGCAACTGGTAGTTTTTGAATCATGATGTGACAATCGTGATATTTCATACCTATCAAATTCAAATCCTTTAATGATGCAATTTTTTTTACATTTGAATAATAACCATGCGGCACTTTGATATCATGAATACACTAAAAAAGATAATTTTCTCCCTCTTGGATAATGTATAAGTCAAGGGTAGGAATGTTCCCCTTCCATCAGGAGTGGGAGGTAACTCCAAACGTATTCTCATTAAGAGTAAGTCCAATCTTGCATTCATCCCATTTTAGTCTTTCCTTTAATATCTAACAATGTTCTGATTAATCTTTCATGGATATACTTCTCCACGTGCATGACATCAATGTTATGTTTGACCTCATGATATATCCAATATGATAGCTTAAAAAATATTGATCGTTTTTTTTTTCAAATATTTCAATCATTACCTTATTTTTATGCCTTTCTAAATCACATTAATATTTTTCACCCTCTCAAAATACTAATCAGTGGACAAAGGTTTTCAAGCAATATCAAATTCTTATTAGCCATTGAATGCCTTTTTTAATCTTCGATAAGAGTGATCCATAGACAAAAACCTTTGATGGCTCATGTATACTATTTTTCTCCCATGTTGCAGTTGATAATATGAAGTTTGTTGTTCACAAATTGGATAAGCTTTATGCCCCTTAACATTTTATCCAGATAAATTTCCATATGTTGGGAAGTCGTTTATATTGAACATAATCATTGCATGCATTTAAAAATATTCCATTTTATAAGAATCATACACTCAAATACCTTCCTCCCATAAAAGTTTCAAATCATCAATTAATGGTGATAAGAAAACATCAATATCATTTTTGGGTTGTTTTGGTCCAGAGATCATTAAACTCAAAATGGCATACTTTCGCTTCATACAAAATTCAAGAGATAAGTTTTAAATCACCAATAAAATAGGTCATGAACTATGTGTGCTACTAAGGGTTCGATATGGATTCCTTCGCAGTACAAGTCTAAGATTTCTAACTTCATTTATCAATGTATGAAACTGTTGATCAATTTTCTTCCACTGTGAACAATCAGCTGGATATCGTAATTTTCCATCACATATCCACTCATCTGCATGTCATCTTAACCTTGTTGCATCATTTGAATTTCCAAATAAACATTTCAAATGAGGAATTATAAGAAGATACCAAAATGTCTTGGTAGGGGTCTATGTAACCGCAAAATCAGCCTATGATTTTTCTTTGAACTTATACCGTGAAATCTCCCATTTAGGACACTCTGACAGAAATTCATATTATTTCCTATATAGCACAGTCATTCAGGCAGGCATGTATTTTCTTATACCCTCGATCCCATCAGGCATAATATTTTCTTTGCTTTATAATGTGAATCTGGAAGATCGTTTTCTTTAGGAAGAATGTCTTTCAATAATTATAGCAACTCTGTAAAACTCTTGTCACTCCATCCATTTTTTACCTTCAAGTTAATCAATCTTAACGCTATTGATAAAACTATAAATTATATACAAGCCGGATACAATGGTTTTTCAACATCACCATATAGACACTCAATTTTCAGTTCTTTCTCAATTGTCTCTACTTTAATATCACAAATCATTTCTTCAATTTAATCAGACTTATCATCTCACAAAGCATCATCATCAATAAATCTAAAATTCTACCCAATTTCACCATGCCAAGGTTGTACCTCGGATTAAATCCATAAAAAATTAAATGATCTTTGATCTCTCTAATTTTCAATTTCTTCATATTTAAACATTTCAGGAATGGATAGAAAAACATGTCATTTTTTGAAACATTTCGTTTAGAAAATTTCAAAAAATCATCGACACCTTCCTCATTTTCAGCACTTATTCGAAGTGCAATAATCCAACTTCGACTCATTATTATTTAAAAAAAATATCAAAAAATGAAAATAAGTTATTATAATTTCAAATTTAATTACAAATTTACTTTTATAAATAACAATAAAAAATACCATAACATATTTCAAAAAAAATACAACATATTTGATAAACAAAAATATAACATTGAACATATTAAATTATCATTCTTTAATAAAAAAATCACAAACCTTAATCTAAAAATAATCATTCATAAATTAAAAAAATATCTAAGATGTGCGAATAATCGAAATTGTATATACAAATACATTGGATTCACATAAAATCAAAACAATAAACACAAACAATAAATTGATATTCGAATCGAGATGATTGAGAAGGCGAAACCAATGGTAAGAAGGTGCAAGTGGCGACCGACGATGGGTAGAGGTGGACGGGGACTAAAAGATAAGACGACGTCAATAGAAAATTCAAACCGCAAATACAAATGCAAATGAAAATAGGTTGGATGCATGAAAAATCGAAACAAAAAATACAAACTGTAAATTGATATCAGATCCGGGACAACTGAGAAGTTGAAACAAATGGCAATTAGTCACAAGCAGCTGATGACAGATGACGATGGTAGATGTCAACTCAAAGATAAACCAAAATCAAATAAAAATTGAAACCGCAAATACAAATAGCTAAAATGCATGAAAAATGGAAACAATAAACAGTAACCTTAGATTGAAATCGAAACCGGGACAAGTGACACCGAGCGCGAGCGGTTGTTGACTGATGAGCAACTGTGGAAGAGGGTGGTGGATACCAAATGAAAGATATTCAGGCCAAGGATCGAAGAACAAAGAAATTTGATGCCACAGATCAAAGAACAAAGAGATTCATAGCCACGGGTTGAAGATTTTTAGGGTTAGGGTCAGCTGCATGAGAGAACAACAAGAGTTGTCATGTGAAGAGAGAAACAAAAATGACTCATCCCAATCTTGATTAAAATTATAAAGCTTTTTCACATCGATTATTCAATAACCGATGCGGAAATAAGTTTTTCCACGTCGGTTACTGGATAACCGACATGAAAAATCTCTTGGTTTTATTTTATGCGTCGGTTATTCAATAACTGATGTGAAATATCATATTTTTCATGTTGGTTATCTATAACCGATGCGGAAAATAAAACTGTAAGATTTTTCACGTCGGTTATTAAATAATCGATGTGAAAAACAATTTTCCATGTCGGTTATAACCGACTTGAAAAACGCGTCGGGGGAAAATATATATATTGTTGGGTAGTTTCGATTGAAGCTTGGGTGGGAGATCCTGGGGACTCTCAAATGTTTCTCTGGATCTCTTTTACTCTTCTTCTTCCTCCTCTTCCTATACCTCTAGCCCATCACAGTTTCTTTACATGAATACTAAGTAATCATTCCAGTAAATTCGATGTTGTGAGGGACGTATCACTTGGTTCGGCCTGGCAGTATCCAGATACTGCCAGGGGGTCTCTCGGGGATGAACGCATTGACAATGGGGATGCAACACCATGTTCTCTTAGACGATGTCGAGCAACGAATAGGGAGGCTTGAATCTGCATTCTCCAATTTAGCGTCGGCAATGTACCAGCAGACTTGGGAGAAAGAAAGAAAGGAGCAAGCCGGCTTTTGAAAGGAACAAATTGAATTTCATAAGTGCATTTCTGGACTCTACGACACTTAGAGAGGAGAAAGTGCAGCATGATGAGGAACGCTTGTCGTTTGTGTCGGAGCTGTCTGCCTCACACTTAAAGGAATCTAGGCGCTACCCACAGCATCTGGCGCACTCCTCTTAGAGCCACTGCGGATGGGTGGTGCAACATGGATATCCGTGAAGGGGTTGTTGCTTTTCAGTATTGGTCAAAGTCATCAAACCAAGCCAGTGGCAGCTAGCAGGCTACGACACCATGCACCACAAGTGCCAACCTTGTTCAAGAGTTCAGTGGCTTCCTACAAAGATACCTTCATCTATAAGGCAACGGTAAAGAAATCGCGACCCTTGATTTTCATCCTGGGGACAAGGTGACTTTTCACACTAGTGGTAGAGGTAGCAAGAGGAATGTCATGCCAAGGGGTGGAGTTCTGATAGCTACTTAGGAAAAGGGATTCATCAACCGTAATCAGTTTCATTTGTTCATTCTTGAGGAAAAGATTGTTCTCAAGGAATGGCGAGTGATAGAGACCGAGACAGCTGGGTTGGACAGCCTTCAAAACCACAGCCGGACAGCCTAGAAGGCACTTTCAAGAATGGGCAAAGAAGACTTTTTGCAGGGGCACTCTCTTCTACTCTTTTTCCTCCTCTGTTCCAGTCGATTCGTTGTTGTGAGGGATGTATCACTATGTCAACTTCATCCACGACAAAAACCAAATATTTTGTTTTGATTGGAGTAACTTCACGACTAAAGAGAATAATGAGGGAGTTTTTATTGTGTTTTCGCATGATCCGTTGTATGGCTTCTCCTTAAAGAAGGGGAACGCACCGTCCACCCCTATAACTGGATGATTTCATGTCAGAGCAGTGTCACTGAGGTAACCTACCCCTGGTTATTATTGCTGGGTATGAAAAAGGGAACGTCATGGGATGACATGAGGTGGATGTGAAGGATTTGCATTCATGTTCTTTCGGTGGTTGGTGACATCAATGTACATGTGAAGAATTTGAGTCATGTGCACCTCGTGTGAGATCTTTGGTGATGAAATGTGAATAAAAATTAGCATTGATGACAATCCTATCATAAGTAGTAGTAAATTCATAAATTCATGCACTATCTATACATTTTTAATTTGTTGTGTGATTAACGATCTCCAGTTTAGGGATGAGGTGAAAACAATGTACACAAGTCAAAGTAGAGTTTGAGAAATTTATGTAATTTACATAATTTTCATTTTGTATGATGAACATTATCCATTATACACATATGTTGCTCGGTTGGGCACATATCCATTTTCTCTCTCACTTTGAGCAAGAATCGTTATGTATTTTCTCTCTCTCTCATAACCACACATCGGTTCAGGCATCTTCATCGAGCTCAGCAGAATTAGAGAAATGATCATGGCCCGGCAGCTTGGCGATGGGGATCGTGTATATCTGGCGCTCCTTCCCACCAGGCTTGGATGAGGCGCTGCCATACCAGATCATGCCCAAAACGGCCACCGCCATACCGAGGACAACGTGCAGGTTCAGGCCCTCCTTCCCAAAGAATAGGAACCCGAGGACCAGAACCAGTATGGTCTTCATGTGGCCGATCACCTGGAACGAAACAGCCGTGAACCGGCCGATGCAGATGAACTGGCTGAGGTTGGTCCCCACAGCAATGGTGCATGAAATAATTATGAACATCTGTTTTTATTTGTCAATTATTTATTAGAAAATATGTCAAAAAATGTTTTGAAAAATAAAGTAAAAAAGAATAATGTATAGGAATCACTTATCCAAGGGTTTGGATTTTTTTGGCTTTCCAGAAACATCTTATTCATATTTTTTAAAATATTTTCCATTTATATACTTCAACATATTTTCAAATATATTTTAAAAAATGAAAAGAAAAAAAAAACATTACAGCTTATTTTTTGCAAAGCAACTTATTGGCTTTTTGCATACCCAAATTGGGAAGATGTGATGTTGCTTTCCAAAAAAAATCACACTAATTTTGTCAGATTTCTTCCAATAAAAAGTCAGAAAAATCTCCCAAACTACCCTTTCAAAACAAAACTAAGAAGCATTATGAGATCTAAATGCTTGCCAAATCTAATAAAAAACAACCAATACTCACCACTGTCACTAAATTATAGTCGAAGGCATAAACTCTTCTGTTTGTTAGCCAATAATCCACAAAGGGGCCTAACAGCAAAAGCGATGCTGCCTGAGCCGGTGCGGTGTGCCCCAAGAGACCAAAAGAGCCAAGAGAATACTTCTGTTGTAAATAATGTACATACTGCAGATGCACATCACAATGATGTTAATGCTAAGTGCAAAGAAATCAAATACGTAAAGTGCATGGAAACGAGAAAGAAAATTGAAATGGAAATAAAATAAATATGATTATAGTTTGAACATTATAGTGTCACTTACCAAGCATAAGAAAATCATGCATTATAGAGAGTGAAAAACGTACATATTGCTGCAGGGCCGTGCTCCAAACTGCAATGCAAGCAGCAATGAAGCCTTTCGCATTGACACTCACATCAGTAATGCTACACACAGCAACACCAAGGAGAACAACTGCTATGCTGAGTTTGGTATCTCTTGAATATTGAACCCTATCCAACACAACTTCCAAAAGGCAGGATACGGGGATCATACTGAGCTTCGCAATCTGGCAGTTTCAACTGGATAATGTTCATAACTCATAACAATGTACAAAAATGCAAATTAACTCAAGAGTACAGGGGAGTTCTCACCTGATAGAATCCCACGGAATTCCACATCAGGCTGACATTCATCCCTACAATAGAGAAGTTTGCAGAGATGACAAATTTCAGGAGCTCCGTGAAGGGTAAATGTGACGGTTGAATATAGCCAAGAGACTTGAAAATAATTGTCAGTAATGTTGTGGTCGCAAAATGCAACCCAGTCAATGTCGTGGCTGCATAAATTATCAATACCAAAAGTTAATAACAAGATCATAATAGGAATATGCAAAGTAACACTTAAGGTCCATTTGAAAGCACTTATTGGAAAGTACTTGAAGCACTTATTGCAAGTATTTTTTTCAAAAACAGAACAAACAACGTGGGCCTTCAGGTTGGTTGGGCCTACGGGCCATGATGTGGGCCTTCGGATCATGTTGTCTTGAGCTTTAATGTCCATTAGACCTACGGGCCATATAATGGGATCCCTCTGCCCAACAAAATGAGAGGGGCTTGTTTGGTTTATTAAAGGGTGGGGGGCTTCCCCCTATCTGTTCAAAAAAAACAAACGTGCCTTTATCAGAAGTGATAAGTGTTATGATAGACAGTTTTCAATAAATGATGTTGCTTATGACAATTACTTTGGTGTAGTGTTTCTAGATTGCTTATGAGGAAATACTTTTCTACAACTTTAACTTATTAATTATGATAAACTTTGGTGTAGTGTTTCTAGATTGCTTATGAGGAAATACTTTTCTACAACTTTAACTTATTAATTATGATAAGTGCACATGTATAAGTGTTTCTAAATTGCTTGTTGAAAGTGTTTTTCTGCAACTTGCTTGTTGAAAGTGTTTTTCTGCAACTTGTTTAAGTAATTTTCTTTAGGAAATTAAATGCAAGTAGCTTTTCAGAAACAGAACAAACGCAGCCTATTTTTTCATACTGCTTATCATAATTGATGAGTGTTGTAAGCAGTTTTTAATAACTGCTGTCAAACGGACCCTCACACAATCCACCGGGGAAAAGAAACGCTCACATTGAGATGATCTGAGATGCTTTGTAAAAAAATGTACATGAGGAAAATATTCAGAATCACATCTCATTGTTATTACGTTAATTTTATATGCAATCACTTGTGAAACAAAAAAAAAAAATCACTTACTATTCTTAAGTAACACCTAAATCCATATTGACATGAATTCATTTACCATTATATTTTAAGACTGAAGTTTCTTACTGATAATCTTTACGCAGCACCAGCACTATTTAAACCTGACAGAGAATTGAGCGGTGAGGTAGGATTTTGAATTTCCATGTACCGAATTCCAAACTTACAACGGTAGAAGAAAACGAAGAATATGAAAAACAGTGATCCGATCCTGCAAAGAATTCTCTCTTCCTGGCACATTTTCCAATTATCTTCTAACCCTCCCTTCCCTGTCTGAGAAAAACAAAAATTATACAATAGTTTTTCAAGGCTAACTAACAATTGGAAAATACATCTCTGTCCCTATCATTTATTCATTATTATTGTAGAACGATAAAAAGGAGAGACCCGAATCCTCAAGGTACTCTCTAAATGAGCCCTTGAGGTTCTTTTATAACAACTAATAAAGACCACACCGGACAACAAGTCCGATGTGGGATGCAGACTCCAACACTCCCCCTCAAACTAGGTGTACCTAGCTTAGACACATAAAGAAAAAAACAAAGCAAACAACAGACTACAAACACTCCCCATCAAGTTGGACATACCCAACTTGATTACAAAACAAGACGAAATAAAGAGAAACAAGCAACGATCGTAGCTCTCCCTCAAGATGATGGATGGATGAAAATGTCGCGGGCGCAGCACAGGAACCACCCAGACCGGGCCGGTTGACGGTGCGCTAGGAAATCCGCATTAGCGGGGCCGGTCGATGATACGCCGGGAAAGCCACACTTGCACCGGGAAAGCCGCACTTGCGGGGCCGGCGATGGGAGGCGGGGATTCCGCAGAATCGTTGCGGGATCTGGCGGCGCCAAAGGGCCCGGTCTGAGGCGGTCGAGGTGTTGTGCCACAGTGGAGAAAGCGCGAGGCCGTGCCGGTAGACAAGGAGCATGCATAAATGGTTCCGTCGGGAAAGGGAGGCGGCTGCCAGGAGAGCAGCGCAGGAGGAGGGGGGCCGAGCGACGCCGGGAGTTTCCGGCTGGGAGTGCGCTGCGGGGAGGGACGTCGCTGGAGGGCCGCGGGGCGGTGTCGGACGTCATAGCGCCGAGAAATCCGCAGGACGAGGGTCGGCCTGGAGGCAGGGGCTGCCACAGGTGGAGGCCGACATGGAGGGAGCAGTGCTGGAGGCGTCATGCAGGGCGGAGCCGTTGGAGAGCAACAGAGCCATCGGAGCTGGCGCACAGAGAGGGGGCTCGGGGATTCCGAGCAGGAAGGGCCGCTGGGGGCTACGTGCGCAGCGACGGGAGGAGGGCGCCTCTCAGGCGGGGCAACCAGATGCGCGACTGGATCCCATCGGGATCTGGAGACGCGACGGGATCGGGAGGGCCGGGTCTGGCGCACGCAGTAAGGAGGAGACGTCGAGGAAGGATGGAGGTGCGCACGTCAGGAGGAAAGTTGTCGGGGCCTGGAGGCGCGACGGGTGGCGCGACCTAGGCGGGACGGAAAGCCGTCGGGAGAATCGGAGGAAGGGGCCGCCGGGATCGAGTGTGAGGAAGGAGCTGTCGGGATTTCGACGGGAGGAAGGGGTCACGGCTGGCCGTCGGGATCGCGACGGGATCGTGACGGGAGGAAGGGAAGGACCGGGCCTGGAGAGAGGGAAGGTCGTCGGCAGAACCGGAGGCCAGCTGCTGGAGGGGCCGGCAGGGGTGGAGGCCGGCTGCTAGAGGAGCCGGCAGGGGAGTGAGATCCGCCGGGAGGGAAAGCCAGGATAGAGCCGCTCAGGCGGATGGAGGGATCCACTGGGAACCCACCGAGAGGCCGCCTGGGATACGAGCCCGGAGGGGCGGCGGCAGAAAATAAACCCAGAGCCCTACATGGGGGGGGGGGGGGGGCCGCCCTCCACGGAGGAGAAATAATGAGAAACCCTAGATTGGGAAAATTAAAAATGGGAGGGAGGGTTCGGGATTAGGTTCCCTCTGATACCATGTAGAACGATAAAAATGAGACCTGAATCCTCAAGGTACTCTCTAAAGGAGGCCTTGAGGTTCTTTTATAACAACTAATAAAGACCACACCGGACAACAAGTTCGATGTGGGATGCAGACTTCAACAATTATCTTTACTCTCTGCCTTTGGTAAGTAACAAAAGTTTTGAGCCATTACTGCGGCAAATCAGACCCACCAAGATGTATTCTCATCATTCCCACCCTATTGAAAAACCACCCTCAAAGTGGAAAAAATAAAACTGAACTTTAAACACTTCTGCCGACTCCCAAGTAACCTCATTTGTGGGTCTTCCTTTCCTCTCAACAAGCCACATTTAATTCGTTCCTTGTGTCTTGACTGCTAGCATCTCTTCTCGAATAACCCTAACTTCAACACCCATGACAAAATCTTTGGGCAAAACTTCTTCTCTGAGATGTTCTCCAATGGCAGTCCTCAGCACCGACTTATATAACATTTTCCCCAACCCCACATGTGCGTCCATAACCTTCTCCCCTAACAAACTAACAAACTCACCCTACAAAGACCCTTTTACCCCTTATTACTGACCACGCCCATACTTGGTTTCTATCACTAGTCACCCCTTCAAATCAGCCTTGTCCTCAAGGCTGAATGTGGGGGAACGGGTTCCTCGTTGTCACGGGCTACCTCAGGGCCCACTATGTTGTCCCTTCTTCATTTCCAGCATCATCCTCTCCCAGTAATAGCACCCTCAGGTATAAATCGGGACACCTGTGCATGGGCCTGTAAAACTGACCGCATCGGAAACAAAGGCTCTTGCGGCGTCAATCCTCCCACTCCTGGGTGGTCAAGTGTCGAACACATCGCCCGTCAGAGGTGGTGCGAGGAGGAGGCTCGCAGTAAGCTCCATTCCCAGCGGCCTCTCGGTGTTTGGCTGGTTGGAGAAAAGCTTTATCCAGTTGGTGTGATCCCAAGCGGATTGGAGGATGTCACGATTTAGACTCGCGGACCTTGGTGAATTTGCGGGACCCTACGTCGTGAAATTGAGAACTCTCGCCTCCCATGATAGCGAGCTCCGCATTTCAAGTTAAGCGCATGACTTGCAATCGGGTCGATGGGTCGTGAATGCGAACCTAACTTCAAATGTCAGCGCTCAAACCATGCAGGAAATAACCAACAAATCGAGCCTCGGGTTGGCGAGGTAGCAAGGATGGCGAATACTCAAACTGTCATGACCTCCTCCCGCCAAAGATACTGCAATGAGGGGAGAGAGATAATTACCTCTGAGTCCCACCTCCAGTAGGCCCCGGGTTGACGACTAGCACCGAGGGTGTAAAAATCTCATAAAATGGGAGGCATTACCCTTTATAATAATGTAGGATCGGGAGACAAGATCAATCATCCACAAACAACTCAATGACATAATATAAAAAGAAATCAAAACCATCCAAAAAATGCATGTATAAATAAAACTAATAGAGATATAAGTCTCCAAAGTAAATACCCAAAAGCAAAACTAAAGCACCGACACAATAGCTATCCAAGATCCGAGCTAATAATGTTCATCATGGTCCACATAATCTTTCTGAAAACCTAAGAACAGTTTTACGTAAGGTGAGCATACAGATATATTCAGTAGGAAAAATTTCTCGTGCACATGTGAAATAAGCATACTAATGCACCCGTGAGTAAACAGCAGAACCAACAACACCTAAATAGGTCAACTATCCACCTCAAACTCAACAAGACACGCTCACCAAATAACGCAAAGTATAGTAACAAAATAAGAAGCATATCGATAAAGGGTATCCCACACCACTTTCCCACTGATTTGCCACCCTCACACCCCAACATTGTACGTCATGATGCTATCTCTTTCGAATAACATATACCACCGCCCCACAGTACGGCCACACCACATCTCGTCCGCAGACACCTGGGTCACTGCCCCACAACACGATCACATCACATCTCGTCCGCAAACACTTTGGTCGCCACCTAGTGACTGTGTAAGATCTCAACCTTTTTTGGAGTTGTCTCGTGCTTGATTTCAGGTACTCTTTTGTCCATGTTTGAGTACTTTTTGTTTGGGTTATATCTTGAGCAGTTTTTGGGTGAAATTTGAGAAAATTGGAAGGAAGAAGGGGCAGTACACGGTTGGCGCACGGTTTGCCCTAACTTTGTGCCCCGATCCAGTAAACCGTACAACCCCAAACAAAGGGGGATTGTACGGTTGGCGCACGGTTTGTCAAACCGTGCGCCCTCTTAGGAGTAACTGGGCACCCCTATAAAAGAGGCGCACAGTTAGGGCAAACCGTGCACCCCTATCCAGCAAACTGTGCGTGACTTTTTAATTCACCCGAAAATTAGTTTTAAAATTACCAGAACCCCCCGAAACTCACCCAAATCGAACCTCATTCGACCCTTGATGTCCTTTCACGATTTCAGAGCCTCCCGAACAGATTTCAAGCCCTCCCGACCTCAGTTCTTGGTGGTTTGAAGCCCGAATCGAAGATCTGCACCCTCTTGATAAGAGGATCTCATCCCGATTGTTTTCCGATTCTTCTCCCATCCTTCTCTCTTTCTTTAAGGGAAGTTATTCTCTGTTTTGTTAGATCTAGACCTAGTTTTATGGATCTAGATATAGGATTGTAGATTTAGATCTAAATTTAAGAGATCTTGATTTATTCGATCTTGATTTAGGTTTTAGATCTGGATCTCATTTTACGTCGTTACTTCGCTGAAATTGGGGATTTCCGTTGGGCGATCGTTCGTCAACGAATCGAGATAGGTGGTCTATTATTCAAATCTCATAGTCATGATTTCAATTAAGTGTATGAAATTGTAGAATTGCTAGGGCTCGTTTAGCAATTCAAATTCTTAAACTGAATTAATTAATGTGGTAAATTAATTAATTAAGCAATTGGGGATTTGATGGGATATTGAGATTGTGAAATTAAATAATTAATTGTTGAATTAATTGTGGGATATTGAGATTGTGAAATTGAATAATTAATTGTTGAATTAATTAGGGGATATTGAGATTGTGAAATTGAATAATTAATTGTTGAATTAATTATGGTATATGAGATTGTAAATTATGATTAATTAATTGTTGGATTAATTAATGGGATAAATGTGATTAATTAATCTATGAATTAATTAATGGACTTGGATTAATTAATTGTGGAATTAATTAATGGAAGATTGTGATGGTGAAATGTGATAAGAGGATTAATGTTAATTAACCTTGATTGATGTGTTATTGTACATGTGATATTGTGATATATGTGAATGTTTGATAAATGTGTGTGGGACATGGTCGGCTGCTTCCAAAGCCCGTAGTGATAAATTGTTTGATAAACGTGTGCGGAAAATGGTCAGCTGCTTCCAAAGCCCGTAGTGATAAATTGTTTGATAAACGTATGCGGGACATGGTCTGCTGCTTCCAAAGCCCACGGGGTCCTAAGCATGACGACCTAGACCCAAATTGTTGGCATTGGGCTATGGTTCCAGTTAGGCGTATTATAAATTGAAATGAAATGGATAATGAAAGCCCATTTGTTAAATGAATTGTGAATTGAAAGTGTGAAATGGTTCAAACTCCGGCACGAGCCGAAACAGGTATTGAGGTTCGGGTGTGCTCGGGAACCTGAGTGTTATGTTGTTAAATAAGGAGTAATTAAATAAATGCAAATTGTATACTTTATTGCTTGTACTTTATTCTTTATACAACTGCATACACTATTATTGACTAGATATTGTTTTAGACGTCGTTGGTGGTGATCTACTGAGTTATACTCACACCTAAAGGTGTAATTTTGGCCTGAAAGCCTGAGTGGCCCGGCCCAAAAGTATGAGCGGGCCGGGCCTGCACCTATCCAAGAAGGTGTTGGATTGGTGTAGCCCGATCCGGGTTGTGCCGAATGCTTGTGGCCCGTATTACGCACTAACCTGCAACTTTCGCGGGTCGAGCTCCGCGGTGAGCTCGTTGGGGGTTACAGGGAGCAACACGCCCCTGCTCCGAAGGTACGGGAGCCGAAGGCCCCCGACCCAAATTTTGGGGGGGCTGTAGCAACTCTGACCACTGTAGTAGAGTTGACCGACCGACACCGACAAGGCACTGTAGCAGTGTTGACTTCGGAGTCAACAGTGTTGTAGCTCCTTGGACTTTCCAACCGACAGCACCGTAGCACTTTTGACTTGGGTGGTCGTCTATCACTGTAGCGACGCGGACTTCCAGCCGCCTTTCACTGTAGCATAGCAGACTTTCCAACGGTTGGTGGAATAGTGTTTTTTCCTCTACATTAGCCCATTTTTAGGCTAGAATTTCAGAGTGTGTGTGTGAGAAACTCTGAGAGATCTTCTGTAAAATTGTGCTCCCGACATATAGTGAAGTTTTGCCTCTTTGTGGACGTAGGGATTATTCCCGAACCACGTAAATCCTTGTGTTCTCGTTCTGTTTTTTTTTTCCTTTTACTCTTCTTTGAATCGTTGTTTTGTCATTGCGACTCCCAACATTTCCACATCAGAAGGCCCGCGAGCCGGCCCAGAAAAGCCTAGCCCGCTGGCCCGTACGGAGCCCGACCCGTAAAAGTCCGTCTGCTATAAAAAAATAACCAGGAAACTGCTGGTAGGGAGATTCGACCCCCCTACCACAAACTTTCAAGGCTGCGCCTAGACCAACTGGTCCAGACGGTGCACCTGTTTAGGAATTACAGACTTTATATATATATATCAACGATTTAACATTATATATATATATATAATTATATATCAATAATTTAATATAATATATATATATATAATAACTCATTATATATTAACAAAAAAATAATATATATAATTATATATCAATGATTTAACATAATATATATATATATATATATTAACAAAAAAATAACACTAACTAATGTTCGCACATGCCCCCCCTAACCCTCATTATTTTTTTGTCTACCCCCCAATCTCATTAGTTTTTTTAAGTCTACTTGCATATATTATATATACATATATAAATCTATTTAGAAAACAAAAAACATAATCTACCCATTAATTTTTTTTACAACTTGCACATAATATATATAGATTCACATGTATAAATCTATTTAGAAAAAAAATTAATATATCCACCCATTGTTGCACACCCCCAACCCCTCATTAATTTTTTTTAACAATTTTCACATATTATTATAATTGATATTTATTTAGACATAGCAAACGCTGCAGATTCGTTTTTTTAATCGAATGATTTTAAATAAATTTGTTGTCGGTGAATTCCCCTTACCTCAATGAGAGGTGGAGACATTCTTTTATAGATGAGTAAAACAAATTACAAGGAGGGTAAGTCTGATGTGGGACTCAGAAAATACCCATTAAACTGAAATGGGGTCCAACACTCCCCCTCAAGCTGGACATGCCCAGATTGGATTGAGTCCCACAAAGAAAAAAGAAGACAAGACACAAAGACCATCGTATACTCCCCCTCAAGCTAGGCCATGGAGGCTGTGAAGACCCAGCCTGGTAGTGAGAGAGTCAAGGCGAGCTCCCGGGAGGCCTTTGGTGAAGAGGTCAGCAAGCTGATCCGCCGTCAGAATATGACCAAAGCTGATATGGTTCTGCTCCAGATGTTGTCGAAGAAAGTGGCAGTCCACCTCGATATGCTTCGTCCGTTCATGAAAGACGGGATTCGAGGCAATCTTTGTGGCTGCCTGATTGTCACACCAGATATGAGCAGAAGTTTGGGCTGGGAAGCCGAGCTCTTGGAAGAGGTGACGGAGCCAGAGGATCTCAGTGGTGACTGTGGCCATGGCGCGGTATTCGGCCTCGACACTCGATCTGGAGACAACAGTCTGCTTCTTGCTGCGCTAGGAGATTAGGTTACCGGCGAAAAACACGGCGAATCCCGAAGTAGACTTGCGGGTAGCGAGGCAACCGGCATAGTCCGCATCACAGAAGGCCTCAACATCAAGATGAGCATGATGTGAGTACCGAAGGCCACGTGCAGGGTCTTTCTTGATGTATTTGGCAATGCGGAGGACAGCATCCCACTGAGATCTGGTTGGATGCTCCATGAACTGGATGACTTTGCCAACGGCGCAGGCAATGTTAGGTCGCGTCATGGTGAGGTAGTTAAGTTTACCCACCAGACGTCGATAACTCTCGGGATGAGGAAATGGCTCCAAGTCGATATGGAGAGATCGTTCCCCAGGCTCAAGAGGAGTGTCCACTGCAGTCGTTGTGCTCAAACCTGCATCCTACAAGATATCAAGAGCATATTTGCGTTGGCAGAGAGAGATAGTGTCCTCAGAACGGGAGACCTTGATGCCAAGGAAGTAGGTGAGGGGACCCAGATCTTTGGTGTGAAAGTGGTGGTGGAGGTGTGCCTTGAGGTTGGCGATTCCTGCGGAGTCGCTCCCTGTGATGATGATATCATCAACATAGACCACGAGCAAGATACAGTCATGCGTCGTCGTACGGAAGAAGACGGTGTGATCTTTCATACAGCAAGAGAGGCCAAAGGCTGTGACGACTGTGCTGAAGCGGCCGAACCAAGCCCGAGGAGACTGCTTGAGGCCATAGAGGGAGCGACGAAGGCGGCAGACATAGGAGTCGGCACCAGATGCAGAAAAGTTAGGGGGTTGTCGCAGGTAGACCTCTTCGTCAAGAAAGCCATGGAGAAAGACATTCTTGACATCCAGTTGATGAAGCTGCCAGTGATGATGAGCAGCCAGAGATATGAACAGGCGGACAAAGGTCATCTTGGCTACCGGAGAGAAGGTCTCAAAGTAATCGATGTCATATTTCTGAGCAAAGCCCTTGGCCACAAGCCGGGCTTTGAGGCGACAAAGAGAGCCATCGGGATTGAGACGGATCGTATATATCCATTTGTAGCCGACCACCTGTTTGCCCGCAGGGAGGGGGACCAGATCCCATGTATGATTGTCCTCCAGAGCCTGCAGTTCATCTCGCATAGCCTATAGCCACCCCGGGTGTGACTTAGCGTCGCCAACTGTGCGGGGAATAGAGATCACCTCCAGTGCGGACAAACCTCTGTAAGATGTAAATAAAGGAGTAGTCTGACACGATCGAGTACCTTTCCGGAGTGCAATTGGCAAGTCCTCAGGTGCTGGGACAGGAGCATCTGACAAAGTTGGAACAATGTTGTCCTCGGCCTGGATGGGGGGTACAGTTGATGGACGACGAGAGTAGACCTGTCCAAAGTGATGACCTGTAGGAGGAGACACCAGAGGCTGGTGAAACAGGAGAGGAAGGCAGTCATCGATGGTAGTGTCTGGATGAGGAGAGGGCGGAGTGAAAGAAGAGCTCTCAACAAACGATACATCGGCAGAGGTGATGTAGCGGCGTAAGTCTGGAGAGAAGCACCGATAGCCACGCTAAGTGCGAGAATAGCCGAAAAAAATACACCAGAGGGATTTGGGAGAAAGTTTTGAAAGATTGGGGCGAGTGACCCGGACATAGCAGAGACATCTGAAGACACGGAGTGGAAGGGAGTGAGGGGGAAGAGAGGGGAACAGGGTATGAAAAGGAGTCGCCCCCTGAAGGATGGAGGAAGGAAGAAGATTGAGTAGGTATGTGGCAGTGAGGATGGCATCCCCCCAGAAGTGTAGAGGCACCTGGCGGTGGAAGAGGGCACGAGCAGTTTCCAGAATATGTCGGTGTTTTCGCTCAGCCACTCCATTTTGCTGAGGGGTATCAGGACAGAAGGTCTGATGTATGATGTCGTGTGCCCGCACAAACTGCTGAAAGGGAGTGGATAAGTATTCCCGCCCATTGTCGGAGCGCAGACATTTTACAAAGATAGAAAACTGTGTCTGGATCTCATGGTAAAAGGTCTGAAAGGTGGAGAAAACTTTTGTCCGATCTCGAAGAAGGTAAAGCCATGTCATACGGGAAAAATCATCAATGAAAGAGATGTAATATTTATACCCGGATTGACTCGAGGTGGCACAGGGACCCCATACATCGGAATGAACCAAATCAAAGGGTTTGGCGGCCCGTGTGTCAAGTCGAGGATAATATGATGTGCGATGGTGTTTCGCAAAGGTACATGACTCACAATGAAAAGATAAAGATGGACTAATATCTGGATAGAGCTGATGAAGAGCGGAGGCGGAGGGGTGGCCCAACCGAGAATGGAGGTTTACGGCACGAGCAGAGACGGACGTGCAGGCGATGGATGTCAGACCATCGAACATGTACACCCCATCTCGAAGCTGACCTCTACCAAGTTCCTGGTTCGTCGTCCGCTCCTGAAACACAACAGAAGACGAGGTAAAGATAGCATTACAATTGAGATCCTTGATCAGCTTGCTGATGGAAAGCAGGTTAAACGGACTGCGTGGTACATGAGCCACTGAGGATAGGTGAAGGGAGGAGGTGAGGGAACATGTACCAAAGTCGGCAATGGGGAGAGTGGAACCATCAGCAACAGTGATGGCTGAGGAACCAGTATAGGGACGGTAGTTGGAGAGTATACCTGCATCCCCGGTAAGATGGTCGGACGCACCTGAGTCAAGCATCCAGGCAGGGGAATGATGACTGACAAAAGCAGTGGGACCACCGGAGTAGGCAAGAGATGCTGATGAAAAGCCCGGTATGGAGGTGGCCCTATGATCGTGAATCAGCTGGATCTCAGCCATGGAGAGATCCAAAGACGACGGAAGAGCAGCAGCAGGTGATGATGCATCTCGGATTGCAGTCTGGCCCTGTCGTGGGTGCGAATCGGGACGGCCATGAAGGACCCAACAACGGTCAACCAAGTAGCCGAGCTTGCCACAGTGCTGAGAGAGGGGGCGAGGTCGGCCGTCTCCACGGCCGCGTCCACGAGTGCTGGTAGGGCGGCCACCGCCACGACCCAGGAGAGCAGTGTGATCAGGGCTAGGGACGGGTGGGGCAAGGGCCCGATGAGATTTCCCCAGGCGATGATAAACCTATGGGATATCCAGCGTAGAAGGGCTGACAAGCATCTCGGTGGCCATCGTGGCATAGTCCGGGGCGAGGCCATTCAGGAGATTGAAAATGCAGAGCTGGTCCCATTGAGTCTGCGCTTCCGTCGGAGTCTGAGGAACGGGCCAGAGCTCTTGCAGTTCGTCCCGGAGACCTTTCCATTCCAAGAAATAGGCCGGAAAGGTCTGATCCTGCTGTCGGATGTGGGATAGACGCTGTAAAATGTTGGAGACCCGAGCCAAGTTGTTGGTCTCGGAATACATGACAGTCAACGAATCTCATAGTTCTTTGACAGTGTTGGCGGTCCGGGTAACATCTTTCACTGATCGGTCCATGGAGTTGACCAGTAATGCGAATATTTTGCTATCCGTAAGTTGCCAAGAGTCGAATTTGTCGTCAGTCATAGCAGGTGGAGGATTCTCAAGATGAGAATGAAGGCCCATGCCGCGCAGGGACATCAAGACCGTCTTCCGCCAGACGGAGAAATTCGTGGCGTCCAGCTGGTCATCTACAAGCCGGGAGGAGGTGGTGATCAGGGAAGGCAGAACCGAGGAAGCGTCCATGGTGGGCGACGAGAGGCGCGGGTGGCGCGGTCGTCGGTGCGGGGTCGCCGGGACGAGCGCACAAGGAGGGCGGGGCTGGCGCGGGGTTGCTGGGAGCCGCGCGCTGGAAGGGAGCTGCCTGAGGGAGATAGGGCCGCCGGGAGGAGACGTCGGGCTTCCGGGAAGGGGAGACGCTGGGAGCCGGGAGTCGCGTCGGGAGCCGGGGCGAGGGGGCCGCCGGGCGAGGGCGCCGGGGCGAGGGCGCCGCTGGGCGAGGGCGTCGGGGCGAGGGCACCGCTGGGGTTGAGGGTTATTATGAAACGCATGAAATGAGCAATTTAAAACATGTAAAATGATTGAAAATTAAATGAACATTTCAACCGTAAAATGTTAATTAAAAAAGAAAAAGAAAATAAACGATTTAACATAATTATATATCAATGATTTAACATTATATATATATATATATATATTAACAAAAAAATAACACTCATTCACTGATATTCGCGCAACCCCCCAACCTTGTTATTTTTTTTAAGTCTGTTTGCGTATATTATATATATTATATATATTATATATTATATATATTATATATATTATATATTATATATATTATATATAAATCTATTTAGAAAACAAAAAAAATTAACCCATGCACTACTGCGCACCCCCCAGCTCCTCATTAATTTTTTTTACAATTTGCACATCATATATATAGATTCACATGTATAAATCTATTTAGAAAAAAATTAACATATCCACCCACTGCTGCGCACCCCCCAACCCCTCATTAATTTTTTTTACAACTTTCACATATTATTATGAATATTATTTATTACAATAATTGATGTTTATTTAGACATGGAAAACGCTACAAATTCGTTTTTTTTAATCGAACGTTTTCAAATAAATTATTTAGCCTTTAATTATTTTCTGAATTGGTCTATATTTTAAATTTTTATTAAATTAAATAAAATATTATAATTATAATAGTCATGTGACGTTGGGGTTGAGGGTTATTATGAAACGCATGAAGTGAGCAATTTAAAACATGTAAAATGATTGAAAATTAAATGGACGTTTTAACCGTAAAATATTAATAAAAAAAGAAAAAGAAAATAAACGATTTAACATAATTATATATCAATGATTTAACATTATATATACATATATATATATATATATATTATAACAAAAAAATAACACTCATTCACTGATGTTCGCGCAACCCCCCAACCTCATTATTTTTTTAAGTCTGTTTGCGTATATTATATATATTATATATACTATTTATACATATATAAATCTATTTAGAAAACAAAAAAAAATAACTCACCCATTGTTGCGCACCCCCTCAACCACTCATTAATTTTTTTACAACTTGCACATCATATATATAGATTCACATGTATAAATCTATCTAGAAAAAAATTAACATATTCACCCACTGTTGCGCATCCCCCAACCCTTCATTAATGTTTTTTACAACTTCCACATGTTATTATAAATGTTATTTATTATAATAATTGATATTTATTTAAACATGGAAAACGTTGTGAATTCTTTTTTTTAATCGAACGTTTTCAAATAAATTATTTAGCCTTTAATTGTTTTCTAAATTGGTCTATATTTTTTATTTTTATTAAATTAAATAAAATATTATAATTATAATAGTCATGTGACGTTGGGGTTGAGGGTTATTATGAAACGCATGAAGTGGTAAATTTAAAACATGTAAAATGATTGAAAATTAAATGAACAGTGTTTCAATTCAACTGTAAAATGCAAATAAAAAAAGAAAAAGATAAAATAAAATTTTAAAAAACACGTTTAAAAAAGTTAAAAAACGTTTAAAAAAAGTTAAAAAACGTTTAAAAAAAGTTAAAAAAACATTTCAAAAAAATCATTTTAAAAAATCGATTTAAAAAAACGTTTCAAAAAATCATTTTAAAAAAACATTTAAAATTAATCTTTTAAAATAAACGTTTAAAAAATCCATTTTAAAAGAAACGTTTTAAAATGATGTTTTAAAAAAATGTTAGAAAAACGTTTTAAAATAAATATTTTAAAATAACCATTTAAAAAATCGTCTTAAAAATACGTTTAAAAAAACATTTTAAAATAAAAGTATAAATAAAATGATAAAAAAACCCTTTTAACTCTATTATTTTATTTTGAAAATAATAAAAGCCCACAAACGCCGGCCCAAAAAGAGGCCCGATGGTTTGGGCTAAGCTCGGGCCACCACATGGAGCTGTTCGGGCTGGCCCGGCCCAGCCCGAATAGTGGTTCGCGGCCCGGTTTTTTGAAAGGCATGCCCGACCCAACCTGATCCGGGCTGAAATTACACCCTTACTCACACCCTACTGGGGTGCCTAATCGGTATCCAAATAGATTTCATGTTTGCAAGATAGGATCAGGGTAAAAACCCTGTGTTAGATGGCTGATTTGGGATGGAGCATGGTTGAGGGAACCGAACATGGTTCGGGACCCGCTTGGGAGTTGTCAATGTTGTTGGGTCCCTGAGATTATTGGACTCTCTTAAGGTTTGACAATCACATATCAGTCCTTAAGTTTTGATAATCACGCATCATTTTAAAGCTTACATCATGTATGAACACATCATCATTCCTACTCTATCATGTTTTACTACTGTTTCATTATGATTACCTTCTCTTACCCTACTGTTAAGTTTTTGTTCCAAGACAGATTACTCAAATGTTTCTAAGTATGAGACACAGTCACCGGTCCTATACAGAGCAGCTTGATATTTCGCAAAGGATGTGCCACCGCTTCCGGTCCCATACAGAAGGACCTGAATCATTGGTTATATACAGACGGATTATTTGTTTTTCACAAAGGACTTGAAACAGTCACCGATCCCTCTCAGACATTGAATCAATGTTTCGCAAAGGACGTGACACAGTCACTGGTCCCTCACTGACGCCGTGACACAGTCGCCGGTTCCATACTGACATCGGTCCATTATTTTTGGCAAAGGCAGAGAATCTGCTTCCGTTCCTCAGTCACCGGTTAGGTGCCACCGCTACCGGTTCAACAACACTTGATGACACCACTCAAAGGCATAGAAGGACTCACCGTTCCTGAGGCACTTGTTATATGACATAGTTCTTGTGACACCGTTCCTATGGCACCGCTCCTGTAACTCACCGTGACACCGTTTCTTCTATACTAGACAATATTTAATGTTGTCTGTAGGATATTCAGAGGACAGTACTAGGTATGAGGATGTTGTGCACCCAACATAATGATACCACCTGTCGACCCCCAAGAAATATATAAAAAGAGAAGCTCGTGCGAGAAAGTGAAAAGTAGACATAATAGATAATGTAAGTGGGTGAATTCCCCTTACCTCAATGTGAGGTGAGGATATTCTTTTATAGATTAGGAAACCAATATACAAGACGGGTAAGTCCGATGTGGGACTCACCCATTTACACTTAAATGGGTTCCAACACTCCCCCTCAAGCTGGACATGCCCAGATTGGATAGAGTCTCACACAAAAAGAATAACAAAACAATCGCAAACTCCCCCTCAAGCTGGGCCAGGGAGGCTGTGAATACCCAGCCTGGAAGTGAGAGACGCAAGACGAGCTCCGGGAAGACCTTTGGTGAAGAGATCGGCAAGCTGATCGGCCGTCGGGATATGGCCGAAACTGATATGGTGTTGCTCCAGATGGTGGCGGAGAAAGTGACAATCCACCTCGATATGCTTCGTCCATTCATGAAAGACAGGATTCGAGGCAATTTTCGTGGCGGCCTGATTGTCACACCAGATATGAGCAGGAGTCGATGCCGGAAAACCGAGCTCCTGGAGAAGATGACGAAGCCAGAGGATCTCAGTAGTGACAGTGGCCATAGCTCGATACTCTGCCTCGGCACTAGAACGGGAGACCACAGTCTGCTTCTTGCTGCGCCAAGAGATGAGATTACCGGCGAAGAATACGGCGAATCCCGAAGTAGACTTGCGGGTAGCGAGACAACTGGCATAGTCCGCATCACAAAAAGCCTCAACATCCATGTGAGCATGATGGGAGTACCGAAGGCCGCGTGCAGGGTCTTTCTTGATGTACTTGGCAATGCGGAGGACAGCATCCCACTGAGAGCAGGTGGGATGCTCCATGAACTGGCTGACTTTGCCAACAGCACAGGCAATGTCGGGACGCGTCATGGTGAGGTAGTTGAGTTTACCGACCAAGCGCCGATAGCTCTCAGGATGAGGAAAGAGTTCCGAGTCGGAATGAAGGGAGCGTTCCCCAGGCTCAAGGGGAGTGTCAACTGTGGTGGCGGTGCTCAACCCGGCATCCTGCAATAGATCAAGAGCATACTTGCACTGGCAGAGAGAGATAGTGTCCGCAGTTCGGGAGACCTCGATGCCAAGAAAGTACGTGAGGGGTCCAAGATCCTTGGTGTGAAAGTGATGGTGAAGATGCGTTTTGAGGCTGGCGATGCCTCTGGAGTCGCTCCCTGTGATGATGATGTCATCAACATAAACGACAAGCAAGATACAGCCGTGTGCCGTCGTACGGAAGAAGACGGTGTGATCTTTCATACTCCGAGAGAGGCCAAAGGCGGTGATGACAGTGCTGAAGCGGCCGAACCAGGCGCGAGGAGACTGTTTGAGGCCGTAGAGGGAGCGACGGAGACGGCAGACATGGGAGGCGGCACCAGAGGCAGAGAAACCAGGGGGCTGCTGCAGGTAGACCTCCTCGTCAAGAAAGCCATGGAGAAAAGCATTCTTAACGTCGAGTTGATGAAGTGGCCAGTGATGATGAGCAGCCAGAGAGATGAAGAGGCGGACCGAGGCCATCTTGGCGACTGAAGAGAAGGTCTCAAAGTAGTCGACGCCATATGTCTGAGCAAATACCTTGGCGACAAGCCGGGCTTTGAGGCGGCAGAGAGAACCATCGGGATTGAGACGGATCGTGAAGATCCATTTACAGCCGACCGCCTGTTTGTTTGCCGGAAAGGGAACAAGATCCCAAGTATGGTTGGCATCCAGAGCCTGCAATTCATCTCTCATTGCGGCTAGCCACCCGGGGTGAGATTTAGCTTCACCGACCGTTCGAGGAAGCGACACGGTCTCCAGAGCTGACAATCCCCTGTAAGAAGATACAAAGAGAGGAGTATTCTGACACAAGCGAGTACCTTTCCGGAGCGCAATCGGCACATCCTCGGGAGGTGTGTCAGGAACATCAGGCGAAGCGGGAACAATGGTTTCCTCGACCGGGACGGGAGGTACAGCGGAAGGACGACGAGAGTAGGTCTGTCCAAAGAGATGACCGGTCGGAGGAGACACCAGAGGCGGGTGAACCATGAGCGGAAGGCAGTCATCGATGGTAGTGTCAGGAGAAGGAGAGGGGAGAGTGAAAGGAGAGCTCTCGACAAATGAAACGTCGGCAGAGGTGATATACCGGCGGAGGTCTGGAGAGAAGCATCGGTACCCGCGCTGAGTGCGGGAATACCCGAGAAAAATACAGCGAAGGGATTTGGGTGATAGTTTGGAGAGATTTGGGCGAGTGTCCCGGACATAACAGAGACATCCGAAGATACGGAGTGGAAGGGAGTGAGGAGGGAGAGAGGGAAACAGGGTATGAAAAGGAGTCTCCCCCTGAAGGATGGAGGAGGGAAGACGATTGAGAAGGTAAGTAGCAGTGAGGATAGCATCCCCCCAGAAAAGAAGAGGGACCTGGCGGTGGAAGAGGAGGGCACGAGCGGTCTCCAAGACATGTCGGTGTTTCCGCTCGGCCACCCCATTTTGCTGAGGGGTATCAGGACAGGAGGTCTGATGGATGATGCCGTGGGCCCTCAGAAACTGCTGAAAATGAGTGGATAAATATTCTCGCCCATTGTCAGATCGGAGACATTTCACAGGGAGAGAAAACTGTGTCTGGATTTCCTGAAAAAAGGTCTGAAAGGTTGAGAGAACCTCTGTTCGATCTCGAAGAAGATAAAGCCAGGTCATGCGGGAGTAATCATCAATAAAGGTGATATAATAACAGTACCCTGACTGGCTAGGAACCCGGCAAGGACCCCATACATCGGAATGAACAAGAGCGAAAGGAGCCGCTGCACGTGGTTCCGGGCGAGGAGCATACGTCGTCCGATGATGTTTGGCAAACTTGCAGGATTCGCAATGGAAGGAGAGGTGAGAACCGAATTGGGGGCAAAGTTTATGGAGGGTGGAAGGCGGTGGATGGCCAAGGCGGTAATGGAGGTCAAGGGCTCGGGCTGTGGTGGATGAGCAAGCAAGGGATGATGGGGTATCAAACAGGTAAACCCCATCCCGAAGATAACCTCGACCAATTTCCCGATTCGTCTTCCGCTCCTGAAAAACAACACCAGATGAGCTAAAAATAGCAACACAATTCAATTCGGTGGTGAGTTTGCTGACAGAGATAAGATTAAAGGGACTTTGAGGAACATGAGCGACCGACGTCAGGGGAAGAGACGGGGTCAAGGAACATGTGTCATATCCGGTAATAGGGATTGTGGAGCCATTAGCAACAGTAATGGTAGAGGCACCGGTGTACGGATGATAGGTAGTGAACATACCAGAGTCTCCTGTGAGATGTTCTGATGCACCGGAGTCAAACATCCAAGCTGTCCGGCGATGAGAAACACAGGTGGTGGAGTTGCCAGTATGAGCAAGTGGGGCTAGAGAAGAAGATGGTGGCGCAGTCGCGCGATAAGATTTTACCAAAGCAAGCTCCTCCGGCGAGAGTGTTGTCCTGTAACGGGTACTGGAGGAAGGAGGACCGCTGCGCGGTAGAGCCGATGATGGAGGATGGGAGAGCCACTCGGCTGAGTGCATAGGTGCTCGGGAAGGCCGACAATGGAAGTGAGGGTGCGGCCCTGCCGGAATGCTGTCGTCTAGAGGTGATGTCGGAGGGCCGCGGGCGGACACGCCCGCCATTAACGCAGGGAGCTGGGCCGACGGCGCAGGAAGGCCGCAGGGTAGCTGCAGGGAAGCTGCTGGGAGACGGGCTGGGGAGCGCCGGATCGGGCGGGAGCCGCTGCTGGGAAGGGAGCCGTTGCGGAGGGCGGTTGCAGGGGGAGGGCCGCCGGAGGAGGAGTCGGGGCGGGAGGGAGGCGCGACGGGAGCCGCGTCGGACCGGAGGGCCGGGAGCCGCGCTGGAGCCGCGCAAGAGGAGGGAGGTGCGACGGGGGGGCCGGGAGCCGTGGGCGTCAGGCCGAGGGCGTTCCGTCGGGGCGAGGCGGGGCTGGCCGGGAGGGAGCGTCGCAGGGAGGGAGCGCCGCTAGGAGGAGATCCGTCGGGAGGGTCGGCCGGGAGGGAGCGTCACAGGGAGGGAGTGCCGGGACGGGGGGCCGCGCGGGTGATGGCGTCGGGAGCCGCGGGGAGCCGCAGGGAGGGAGCGCCGTCGGGGAGGAAGTCCGCAGGGAGGAGCCGGCGCGGGCCGCGTCGGGGAGAGAGGGCCGTCGGGCGAGGGCGAGGGCGCGGGGGCGGACGGGGCGAGGGAGCCGCGAGGGCTAGGGCGCACCGCGGAAAGACGGGGGACGCTGGGGCCGGGAGCCGCGCCGCCGTGGAAGGGCGCCGGGAGGGGTGCCGCGTCTGGAAGGAGGCCCGCCGGGAGGTGGAGGCGCACCGAGAGGGAGGACCGCCGTGAGCAGAGGGGCGCCGGGAGGTGGAGGCGCACCAGGAGGGAGGACCGCCGTGAGCAGAGGGGCGCCGGGAGGGAGGGTCTGCCGGGAGGAGGAGCTTCGCCGGGAGGGAGAGCCTGCCGGGAGGAGAGGTGGCCGCCGGGAAGGGCAAGGCCAGAGGGGGAAGAAAGGCGGGGCCGGACAGAACCGGGAAGCCGCTGGGAGGGAGGGTCGGGATTAAAATCCCTCTGATACCATGTAAGTGGGTGAATTCCCCTTACCTCAATGTGAGGTGAGGATATTCTTTTATAGATTAGGAAACCAATATACAAGACGGGTAAGTCCGATGTGGGACTCACCCATTTACACTTAAATGGGTTCCAACAGATAACACGCGCATCTACAGAATACACGAAGAACACTTCCTGTTCCTGCTCTTGTGCTTACATGCTGAACTCAAGAATTTTACGAAGATCTTTTCGAGAGATAAAGCTCAAGCCCAACTGTGTTGTGCTTCATCGACTACCACTCACACAAAAAGGTTGGAACATTGTCTATCCTGGAAGGCTGAACCAAAAGTCTACGACACTCTGTTTTTGGAGACAACTTCCAGAGAAGGACCCAAACTGCACTTCTTGCATAACAAGGAGTCCAGAGCTGCACTACATAACACATAGAGCCTTCTAAACTCAACTCTACATTTCTAGCTCTATTGTGTTCCTTTTTACTTACATTTTAGAGCAGTGTGTGTATCTGTTTGACACACACACACTGTCTCCGGTGCATAACTGGAGGATACTGAATATCCACACTTTCAAAAAAAATTACACATTTGTATCCCACTGTTAAGTGTGGAAGATGTCGAGTGTGACCTGTTTGTTGTTTTTCCCACGTGAACTATGGTAGAGGTACTTGTACCTGGACAGCCCTGTGTGCTGTTGTAAACCCCGATCCAGGGAGTGGATTAGAACTGTTTATTAATTTAAACTGCTTGGTGGCAGGTGATCACCAAGTGGAGAGGATTAGGTCTCGGCTTGAGACTGAACCTCTTGTATTCAGTTCCGTTGTGCTTGCTTGTTTATATTTCACACTCTGTTTTATTTCAAATTGCATATAAACAACCAAACTCTGATAGTTAGTTTAGCAAGTGATTATATTTGTTTTAAACCAATAGGTTTGTTTCAAAAGTTAAAGTAATTCTCAGATTAATATAACTGAGACCTAATCAATTTTCTGAGAAACAAATTGAACATTTAGGACTTTTATAAATACGCTACAAACTGACTTTGATTATATTTTAATTGGAGGATATCTTTCAAAGAACCATTTTTTTTAACAGAAATTTTTATAGATACTCAATTCACCCCTCCCCTCTTGAGTGATCTACTCTGACCAACAAATTTCTTTACTTTTGGGTTTGCATTTTTACACCTGGAACGTACTTTAGCATAGCATGTCTACAATTCAGTTTTGATATTGTATCTTCGGTTTTGGTCATCTTGTGATATTGGTACTATTCTGTTCTGTTTATGGTTATATGTTATTCAGTTATTGTTTCTTATTTTCTGTTGGTGTATTACTCTGATAAAAGAGGATAGTCTCCCCATGATCAATATTAAACCTTCGTTGCTAATCGGCAGCCTCTAGTTTACGGGGAGGTGCGCCTAAGGTCATATGGCAGACCGGCTCGGGGCACCAGCATGTGGCACCCAGGTCGGGACATTACACTAGGTGGGTGTCAGCACATAGTGATCGACATGGGTGGGGTACGTATAGAAATCACAAAGAATACAAAAGTATATACATATAGTCACACACAAGCCCAACCTATGGGTTTGCAGCCAAACACTAACAAACTCACCACATCCCCACTTTCGTTGTCACCTCTAAATGCATAACACCACACAACAAGCCCACAAGTCATATTTCACATATCCAACCAATTTTCATTATCAGACTCATTTGTTTCATTATTAAGCATCATTCACATTTAACCACATAACCCATCAATTATTTATCAATTATTAGCATCATTCCATAAATCAGGTACTTTAGGAAAACCATCCTAAGCTACCACCAAGGGAAAACATGCAATCGAGCACATTCAGCTACCTCAAGCAGTGGGGAAAGGAATGCAGATAAAACAAGCAACCCGATCATCGGCCATTTAACAAATTCATAAACGAGAATCCCAGCTCTCAGCATCACATCAACGAGTAAGCTCAGCTTCAACCTGTTTCATCATCATCGATGTCATCCCCGACACCACATGCATATCTCGATACATCTCGTCATCACAGGCGTCAACTGTTGTCACATCATCTGGGCCTCCCCGCCCACATCACATCAGTTATCTCAGGCTCAACCTGTTGCGGAAACGTCGGGAGTCGCAACGACAGAAACGAGATACGAAAGAAAATGCAGAAGGAAAACACACGAGACACACAAATTTACGTGGTTCGGGAATAATCCCTACGTCCACGGAGAGGCAAAAATTTACGTGGTTCGGGAATAATCCCTACGTCCAACCGGATCGGGCTACACCAATCCAACACAACCATCCCAGACTCATAACATGTCCGAGCTTCCCCGCCCTATATCACATCGCATAGCAAAGCTCACATCCAGATCACATTGCAAGGCACCAAGAAACATAGTCAATAAGGCAATCTAGGCTCTAAAACAAGGCATCCGGCCTTCACACATAAACGAGCTCTCACAGCACTAAACTCAAGGCACTCGGTCTTCTCAAGCAGACACGCAACTCAGACCCTATCAATTATCTTTATCACACAATTGGTTCTTATTGCATCTTGAATTAACCAATTCATTATTCACATGTTCCAACTACGAGCACCTGAGGCATCATAATATAACAAGCTATCAAAAATTAAACATGCTCTTAGCATTAAAACCAGTTTCATCAAACTATGAGAAGAACCCTTCTCAATTAACATGCATTTTTATTATTATCAACATTCTCAACAAGCCTTCACATTCTTTATCAATTCCATTAACACATGGAAGAACACATTTAATTAAGCATGCGCATTGCATCAATTTAATTATCATCAAATTATAATAAACACCAAATTTATTAAACCTGCCTCTTTATTCTCCAGCCAATTAATTAGCAATTAATTTCGGTTTTACGTTCTTTACCATTTTCCATCAAGAACAACATGTTAATCCATAGCATAACAAGACATGCTAACAAGCATAGCATAGATATCACACCATCTAGCAAATCAAGAGGCAATCACGGTATAAAGCACATCAACGTGCGATCGCTAACCAATTCTTTATTAATCCAGTTTAATAATTATTAGGTTAATTTCAGTGTCATCCAAAGGGCTAAATCATGCTAACTTTACGATTGTAGACAAATAAATAGGAGAAGCAACGAATCTCCAACCTCAAAGGCGTCAACGTTCTTCACACGAGAACGGACCAACATCATAGATCCCGATCACCTCTCCCACAAGAAACTGCATCCCTTCAAGGACGTCACGCCATAACCACACCAACAAACAACCAAGAAAACTCTGTTAGAATGATGGAGAGAACCGATGGGCGTCTAGGGTGTGGAAAAAAAAACGTAAGGTTTGAGAAAAACGTAGGGTTTGAGAAAAACCTGAGGCGCTACAGCTTTTAAAGGCGCACTGCACAACGCATTTTCACAACGTGAAACCCTTTCATGTCGTGTAAATGTTGAGATTTAAGTTTCGGTTTAAATCTTTACATTGGACCTAATATGGATGCTTAATGAGTTAGCAAAGGTTTCAAAGGTGTTCGGGGCAGGTTCGGAGCCCAGAACCCATCTTTTTGGGAAAACTAATCATGTCGCACGGTTTGGCTAACCGTGCAAATTGAAATTTCCGAACATAACCATTTCGCACAGTTTGCGCACGACAGTGCGGCCTAACCGTGCAAAGTGCCCTTCTGCCCAGGTAACCGTGCACAGTTTGTGCACGATTTGTCAAACCGTGCACAGGCCTTTTTTTGGGTAATTTTACAAAATTGCTCTTAATGATCTAATTAGAACCCCTCTTCCTCCCTAATTCGTATTTCAGTGGGATAAACCTAATTTCCTCTCATTTTGGAGCCCTTTGAAGATCTAAGGTAGGAAATCAAGAGATCTTCTTCATCCGAGATCCGATCGAGCTTTCATTCGTCACGTTGGATGCGCAACGGTAAGTACTCGAGTCCTCTAGAGTCGTTCTCCTTCTCTTTTGCTCTTGACTGAGTTATCGGGGTATGAGCGTTTTTCTCCTTTTTTTGGATCTACTCCAATCCGAGCCAAATCAAGGTCCAATACCGAGGGAGAGTCGTCCAAGCCTGAGGTGGGTGGTCTATAATTCATCCCTCAAGTTTGTTGATTTTGGAATTGTCGTGTGGGGCCCACCGATTTCATCAGGTGTCGTTTATAGAATTTATATGTCATGTTTGTAATCATTAGAACCGTATGGTTATGTTCTTTCCAAATATGTGATTAGTTGTTAGTGGTTACACCCACAACTCAATCTTTCCCATGTTGAATGTTATGCCATAATTGTCGTTTTAGTGCTTTGACACGTTTGGGTCACCGTTCGAGTGTGCCTTGGCTTAACCTTCCTAAGAGTAAGCGTTTCTATATTAAATGGCTTGTTTGTAATGAGAATCGCATAATGGCAAGTACCATGTATGCTCACCACTTGACCCGCCTAAGGTAAGTGCTTCAATTTTATAATAAAATGAGAAATGTGAATTGGCAAGTATACTAAGTATATGACTTGGCCTTAAATGTAAATGAATGGTAGGTTGCATATCCGTAGCACCCCTTACCACATTACTAGAAGGTAGCGGAAAGAAACTTGAATATGGAATATCTCTGATGTCTGAGGTTCAAGTCACGCTAAGAAAATATATATTTCAGGCTCTTATGGTGTACACCACAAAGCGCTCAGCCAAAAGATAGTATCTCAAGCAACGTAAGGCATGGACAACTGTTGCTAGCTCGAGGTCGTGCGTTGGGTAATTTCTCTCATGAGGCCTCAACTGTCGAGATCCATACGCAACGACTCTGTCTTCCTGCATCAATACTGCTCCTAGGTCAATGCCTGATGCATCACAGAAGACGGTATAAACTATACTAGGCTCAGGAAAAATTAGAATAGGTGTCGATACAAGCCTCCCCTTCAGCTCCTGAAAGGCTTTCTCACATGCTTCTGACCATATGAACTTGACACCCTTCTTTGTAAGGCCAATAAGAGGTGAAGCATACGTGAAAAGTCTTGTATGAAACGCCTGTAATATTCAGTCAGCCTCAAGAAACTCCGTATATCAAACACATTCTTGAGTTGCTCCCAGAAAACTACAGCACTCACCTTTTATGGGTCAACAGACACTCTCGATTCTGATATTATATGACCCAAGAAATGGACTTTGTCGATCCAGAAGTGGCAGTTAGCAAGCTTGGCGTAAAGCCAATGCTCTCTCAGTGTACTCAGAACGATCTCAAGATGTTTGGTGTTGGAGTCTGTATCCCACATCGGACTTGTGGTCTGATGTGGTTCTTTTCATTCATTATAAAAGAATGTCTCCACCTCACTTTGAGGTAAGGAGGCAAGGGGGGTTTCTCAACCTACATGGTATCAGAGGGAACCTAATCCCGAACCCTCCTCTCAATTTTATTTCCCCCCGTTTAGGGTTTCTCAGAATTTTTCCCCCATGGGGGGCGGCGGCCCCTCATGTAGGGCTACGTTTTTTTTTTCCCCTTCAGCCGCCGCCCCTCCAAGCTCGATTCCCAGGCTGCCCCGGTGGCCCTCCCTCCCGGCGGCCCTCCCTCCCGGCGGCCCTCCCTCCCAGCGGATCTTCCTCCCTGCGCGACGGCCCCGCCTCCTGCTGCGGCATCCCGACGCCAGCGCCCGCCTCGTCCTCCTCCCGCCTGTGCGCGATGCCAACGGCACTTCCGCCTCACCTGCGCAGTCCCGGCGTCGGCCCGCTCGTCGCCGCCAGTTCCCGCGGCTCCCCTCTCCGTCGACGACGTCCCCTCCTCCTGCGGCTTCCCGGCTTCGCCTCCTTGCGACGACCAGCCCTGCCTCCCTCCGACTTCCTGTCGCGGTTCCCGGCGGTTCCCTGTGCTTCGTCCGGCACTGCTCCGTTGCCTTCTGCCTCTGCCCTGCGCGGCTCCCAGGAGGGCCTCCCTTCCCATTCGGCGCGTCGCGACTCCTCCCGCGCGGCTCCCTCCTTCCCGCGGCACCCTTCACCCGGCGGCCCTCCACGCCGACCCTCCCCGCGGTGTCGCACCCCCCGACGGCTTCCTCCTCCCGCGCGGCCGACCACATTCCGGCGTCTCCTTCGGCCGCGGGTCCCCTCCGCGGGTCTCTCCCGCGGCTTCCCGTCGTCGACCCTCCGCGGTTCTCCCCGACGGTCCCTCCCGGCGTAACATCCCATTTTTTTCCTCCTCCCGCGGATCCCTCCAAGCGAACCGGTCCAGGCAGAACCGGTCCCGACGGCTCCCTATTCGGCCGGTCTCCATTCCTGCTGGCGCCTCCGACAGCCGGCCTCCAGCAATCGGCCTCCACCCTTGCCGGCCCCTCCACGCCGGCGGCTTCCAGCGCCGCCTCCCGCTGTCCTGCTCCCTCGCCGGCCTCCTCCTGCGCTCCTCTTCCGGCAGCCAGCCGGCTTCAGTTTCTCCCAGCGGCTGCCCAGCTTCAAGTTTCGGCTCTTCGGCACCTCCTGCGGCATCCCCGCCTCGCCGACATCTCCCGACGACTCCCAGCAGCCGCATCTCTATCCGCCGGCATGCCCATTCACTGGCGCAGCAGCTCGACCACCTAGGATTTGTGCCCCGTTGGCGCCGCCAGATCCCGCAACACTTCTGCGGAATCCCCGCCTCCCATCGCCGGCCCCGCAAGTGCGGTTTTCCCGGTGCTAGTTTGGATTTCCCGGCGTTTCATCGACCGGCCCCACTAGTGCGGCATTCCTGGCGTTCCGTCAACCGGCCGGTTTGAGAGGTCATCTGCTACGCCCACAACATCTTTCATCCATCATCTTGCGGAGGAGCTTCGATCGTGAGGGGGAGCAGCAACAGCAGCTTTATATTTTATTTCTTCTTGTTTTGTCATCAAGCTGGGCATGTCCAGCTTGAGGGGGAGTGTTAGCGTCTGTTTTGTTGTTTTCTTTTCATTATGTGTCCAAGCTAGGTACACCTAGCTTGAGGGGGAGTGTTGGAGTCTGTATCCCACATCGGACTTGTGGTCCGATGTGGTCCTTTTCATTCATTATAAAAGAATGCCTCCACCTCACTTTGAGGTAAGGAGGCAAGGGGGGTTTCTCAACCTACATTTGGCATGGTTGCTACGAGTGTGAGAATACACCAAGATGTCGTCCACAAAGACCACGACAAAAGAATCCAAATAGAGGTGGAAAACCCTATTCATCAAAGCCATGAAAACGACGGGCGCGTTCGTAAAACCGAACGGCATAACTAGGTACTCATTCAGACCATACCTGCAACGGAAGGTTATACGATATATGTCTGGTGGTCTGACTCGTACCTGATGATAACCTGATCTCAGGTCGATCTTGAAGAAGACATTTGCTCCTCGGAGCTGGTCGAAGAGATCATCTATTCGAGGAAGTGGATACCGGTTCTTGACCGTAAACTGGTTCAACTTTCTGTAATCCACGCATAGACGTAAGGTTCCATCCGCATTCTTGGCGAAAAGTACGGGCGAACCCCAAGAGGATGTACTGGGCCGTATAAAACCTTTGGCCTCTAAATCCTCTAACTGTCTCTTGAGCTCCTGAAGCTCTGTAGGTGTCATCCTGTACGGAAGAATGGACATTGGAGCTACTCCTAGAACAAACTCAATTGTAAACTCTATCTCTCTCTCAGGAGGTAAGCCAGAAAAATCGTCGGGAAAGACATCCCTGAAACGATCCACTACTGGAGGAAAATCAGTTTGTCGTAAACCCTGATCCTCCATGAAGAGATTTGCAATCTGGGCGGTCACTCCACCTAACCCATGATGTTCTGGTCTAGCTCTACCAGTCTGGACATCCCGCTCACCCTTATGTAGATAACTGTTGCCCTCTGGTGATATAAAAGATACCCTGCGGTGATAGTAGTCTACAAAAGCATAATAGTGAACCAACCAGTCCATTCTGAGTATGACATCGAAGCCCGTCATCTCGAGAACAAAGAGGTTCCATAAGAAATGGTAATTGCCTACCTCAAGGGGGCAGTCCCTACACTGGCGTATGCCCTCTGTTCGTACCCCTAACGACGCATCTAGGGTCATTACACCATAGTAGTATTGTATCTATAGTCCGAGACTTTCCACGATGGATACAGAGATAAAAGAGTTTGAAGCATCCATATCAAATAAAGCAGATACTATAGTAGAGGCTACTGGAATAGTACCTCATATTGTAGAAGGTCCTGCAGCCTGATCTTCAGGTATTGGTTGTAATGCATGCAACTGACCCGGTCCATAACCCTGTGCAACAGATGGACTACCACGATCATAACTGCTCTATTGGTGCTGCTAGTGATCAGGGGTCTGGCTACCACGGTCGCGACCTCCTCCTCAGCCAGACCTACCAGTGCTATTCCAACTTATCATCTGACGCAGCGTAAAAGAACTCGCTCCTGAAGGTGGAGCTGGTGCGGATCCTTTTCCACTCAAAGCTGGTGGAAAGGTCCTACAGAAACGTTGGAGATGCCCCATACGACCGCAAGCCCGGCACTTCATTGGGTCTTTATCGCACTGAGGCTTTGAATGTCACTGTCGTCCACACTGATGACACACTTTAGAGCAGTCAAAACGGACACTCTGATTATCACTACCGTGACGAGAAACCTCTAAGGAACGTTTCCTGCCACCGGGAGAACTACTGGCCTGACGCGGCATTGATCCTTTAAACCCGGTACTATTGTCGTCCCTCAGGTTGTGCTCAGTGATAAGAGCCTGATTGACTATCTCAGAAAAAGTAGGCAGACGAAAGACATTGACCTGCGTACGGAAAGCGTACTGGAGCCCATCTTCAAGGCGTCTAGCACGCATAAGCTCAACACCGACTAGAAGCGGTGCAAAGCGCTGCAACTCCGTGAAACGTGCTGAATACTTCATAACTGACATAGAACCCTGCTCGAGATGCATGAACTCTCTGGCTCTGTCAGGTCAGCGTCTGAGGAAAGAACTGATCATAAAAGGCAGTCTGGAAATCAGCCCAAAACATGCCTTGATGACGACCAGCCTGGGTAATCACATCCCACCAGCACTTGGCCGAATCCCGAAGCATGTATGTGGCAAGCTTGACCCTTCGTTCTGGAGTCGTCTTCATATGCTCAAAGATAGATAGGATGGCTTCTAGCTAAAACTCAGCAGCCTGCGGACCGCCATCCCCTGAAAAGGTAGGAGGATGCCGCTGCTGAAACTCACGAGTCAAATCAGTCATCGTAGGTGCAAGTCGTGGAGCACCATGCATGCACTGCATCAGACGTAGGAAACTATCACGAACTTGGGCATCAATGCCCAGATCAGGTACAGCAGGCGGTGCCTCAAGTGGCACTCCTAAAGGTAAGACTGGCAGCTCAGGGCCCACCATGTCTGGAGCATGGTCGTCGCCACCTTCCTGGCGCATGAGACGAGGACGTCGTGGCGGCATTGGTCTACAAATGTCAAGCACACGCCTCAGAACAAGCTTAAGCAGAAGGATAGCATCACTATAAGAAACTGAACTCATGAAAACTCACTACCCAAGGAATATTACCCCAACTACCCGCTTAGACGACCAGGGTATCGGTAAGTGCTCAAGTATAAGTTTCATTTCATTTTACATTTAATTTTCAGGTTCACTCATTTACCTTTCATAAACATGTCAAGGCGGGATAAGGATGTGCAACCATTTAATATTATAATTCATATTCCATCTTATAATGGATAGTCATTCTCATTGAATCAGTGTCCATACACCTTATCAATGAAAACGACACCCATTTATTTATAGCATAATGATTCAATTCGGTAAATTACTCATTCCAACCCATTTATTTATAGCATAATGGTTCGACTCGGTAAATTGCTCATCCCAACCCATGAGGGCTCATACACCTCATGAATTGAGACAGGCAATCACTCAATCGCAGCCAAGAGTAATACAAGCATAAGCTAACTATCACAGCATCACTCAACAATCACAGGCATATCAAGCAATGCAAAGCAATGAAATGCACCTATATGGCATGACCATATGCATGACATGTGAATTTTAGGTACCTATAATGATGCATGTAACAATGCTCTTTGTCATCATATCATCAGGCCAAGGATGAAAGAAAATCCTCAAACAGAGTAATAATCAACAACACCACATAGCATGTGCATCACCCAACGATGAAATAATGTCAACTGTAATAGGCAAAAGCAGAACAACAATTATATTTTGGGTAACATGGTCTTTACCCCGAACATGGGTTCACGACGCCCAAGCACGACTTATGACTAAGTCTCAAGCGTTCCTAATCTCCAATCTATTGTCTCCAAATAGTAAAGCAAGAAAAGAAAATCCCCTCTGATACCACTTTGTGACGTCCCAGGCTCGGATGTCACTAAACGGGTGCCCCGAGCCCAGTGGGCCACATGGCCTCAAACGCATCTCCCCGAACGCCAGAGGCTGCCGACTAGCAACGAGAGCCTAGGGTGTGTCCGTAGGGAGACTATGCCCTCATTACCAAAGTGTACCGCAATGGGTGAAAGTAAATATAGGTAAATATTGAAATCAATATAAGTAAACAGAAGGCACAGCGGGAAAATAGAAACAACGGTAACAATAACTGAACAACTGGAATAGCATTCAACAACTGATGGAAAACAAAAGACTATCCCAAGCATCCCGAGCTCCGACTCGGTCATCTGTTATCAAGCTCCATACTAAACAGCAAGCAATCAAGTTTTTGAAATCGTATGCTTCCATTTGTCAACACCTGCAACCATGTAATCTACTCTGGGTACCAAACGGCGCCCGGAGAGGGTGTGAGATAAATCTCAGTGGGCCACCACCAACGGTGTCTATAACATTCGGCCCGTGTAATGGAAATGTAACAGTATGCAAGAATGCATATATAAAGTAAAGCAGTACAATGTAACAAAATACTCAAGTACCTGCTTCTGCCCTCGGATGGTGTCTAAACATGTAACCAGTTCATTTAATTAAGTAATTACCAATTTTATCTCGATAGGTCTCGTGAGGCATAGCCAACACTGACATCACCTCATGATAGTATAAATAGTGAAGGTTCCAAGATGTACAAGGCAACCATAATCAATGATATTTAATAGTGAAGTCCCAAGGCAATAACCAAGGCGACGTAAACCTCGAGGGTCGCCAACTCAGTAATAACTGTAGTCTGGCATGGGGTAAGAGTGTAATCCAAGGAGCATAGTCCAAGGCATTCCACAATGACGCGCCTACCGAGTCCAAAGTGATTGACCAAGGTAAAACGGGGCTAAGCAGAGACAGGGCCCGATGGGCTTTAACCATGGCACCACCTACTTGTCAATGTTGGATCCAAAGAGTGTATCCAAGGCATCCTGTAATGATAATGAAAGGATCCTACGATGTCATACCGGGCATCCAAGAATAGACAAGGATCGGGATCTAGGTGGGTTTCAAACTAAGCAAGTCGTATCCTTATATCGGAATGGGGTTCTGGCGAATCGTTTTACCGAAGGTATGTTATCAGTGTCCCAAATTGTTTTACCCTAACGAGTATAGTACCAGTAAGGGGTCGATCCACAGGGAAAAAGAAGTTATTTTTGTCTTGCTTATCCAGTTTGTATTTTTGTCTTAGTGAAGTGTACTGAATTTAGAGTCAATTTTTAATGTTTGGATAAAAAGGTAATTGAATTTAAATTTCTTTAGCAAATTACTTAACGGATAAAGGAAAATACGGGAAATTGGTTTTGATGCAAATATGGAGGAAAGTGTGTTGGGGTTGTGAATTCTTAAGAGGTTGTTTAAATCTACTATTGATGACTCTAACCTCTTTGAAATCACTCTTATTGGGGCTAAATACACTTGGTACAGGAAACATTACAACAAAAATGTTGCTAGTAAACTTGAAAGGGCTTTTGTCAACATGAAGACTCTTGATAACTGGGACAAAATATCCGGTGTAACTCTTCTGAGACTCAACTCTGATCATCATCCTATCCTTGTTAGCATTCTTATGAATGATCGAAAGCCTGTCCTTCCTTTTGAGTCGCCTTTATCTATGACACCTGGAACTCCATGAAACACCATAATGATTCTTTTGCTTGTTTACGCAAGTTGAAAATTCTCAAGCAGGCTCTCAAAGGATGGTGTAAAAATACAAATTCTCAAATGGATCTTGAAATCTCCTATCTTGAAGATGAACTCAGTCGTATTCAAACTCAGAACACTAATTCAGATTTAAATATGGATCCTCAAGTGGAAGCTAATATCTCTTCTAAACTTAATTCCTTACTCATTTTTAAGGACAATATTCGTAAACAAATGTTCAGGACTAAATGGCTTACTGATGGTGATCGAAATACCAAATTCTATAACTGTCTTCAAAGAATTAGAAAGGTCAATCGTCCTCTTTCTAGGATCATTAATAATGACTTGATCATTGATTCTGAAGAAGCCATTACGGATCATGTCACCTCGTACTTTTATAACATTTTTAATGGTCCAGATATAAATATTGATCTTAAACCGGATATTATTCCTTTAATGGTGGATGAAAGAGACAATGAGACTCTTTTGAGCACCCCTCTTGATCATGAAATCAAAGACATAGTCTTTGGTCTAAATCCTGACAGTGCTCCTGGTCCGGACGGGTTCAATAATGGTTTTTTCCAAAAACATTGGGATATAATACACAATGATGTCTGTAACCTTGTTAAGACCTTCTTCACTCATGGATCTCTACCCCATGGTATCAATGCTCAATTTCTAACCTTAATTCCTAAGGTTGAGAATGCTTCTGAGATCCATCAATTCAGACCAATTGCTTTGATTAACACTATCTATAAAATCATTACCAAAATTATTGCTAATAGACTTGCTCCTATCTGCAATAGAATCGTCTCTTGGAACCAATTTGGTTTTATTAAAGGAAGGTCCATCCAAGACTGTATCTGTCTTGCCTCTGAATGTACCAATAGTTTAAATAGAAACACAAGAGGGGGTTATGTGGCCATCAAACTGGATATCAGAAAGGCTTTTGACACCATAGACTGGAACTTTATTTTCAAAGTCTTAAAAAACTTTGGCTTCTGTGATCCCTTCATTGGTAAAATTAAGACTCTTTTTCGCTCTGCTTATATCTCTATCCTGATTAATGGTGTACCCCTAGAGGTTTCTTCAATTGCTCAAAAGGTGTCAGGCAGGGCGACCCGCTTTCTGTTATCCTTTTCGTTATTGCTGAGGATTACCTTAGTAGACTTCTTAACAATTTGGTTGATCAAAATATGCTTAAACCCATACAAGTTTCCAGGAACTTAAATGCCCCTACCCACCTTTTATATGCCGATGATATTATTTTATTCATTAAAGGGGATCAAAAAAATATTCATGTTCTCAAGCATGCTATTTCTCACTATGAACAAATCTCAGGTCAAGCAATTTCTTAGAACAAATCGTATATCTTTTTTGGGAAAAACTTTCCTGTAAGAAGGAAATCTATTATCACCACTTATCTGGGTATTAAAGAGGGTTTTTTACCTTTCATTTACTTGGGTGTTCCAATATTTTGGGGTCGGCCCAAAGCAACCTATTTTGCTAACATCATTGATCAAATCACAAATCAACTCGCTAGCTGGAAAGGGAAATCCCTCTCCATGGCTGGGAGAATTTGTTTGGTTAAATCGACCATTGTTTCTAAAATGGTCTATTCCCTTATGGTCTATAAATGGCCCGCCAGCATCTTTAAAAAAATTAATACATATATTAAAAACTTCATTTGGTCTGGAAGCATCTTTGAAAGGAAGCTAGTTACAATACCTTGGAAATCTTGCTGTAAACCCATTGCTAATGGTGGTATTGGCATAAAAAATTTAAAGTTGTTCAATGATGCTCTTCAGGCCCGCCTCACTTGGCACATTATTAATTCCACTTCTAAGGCTACTGAATTCCTGAACCATAGATTCCTCTTTAAGCTTTTAAAAGGGAATTTTAATTTCATCAACTCATCCATCTGGCCTTCTATTCGGGACTCTTATCACAAGATCATGCAAAAATCTAGATGGATAGTCAGTGCTGATTCTTCCATAAATTTTTGGTGTGCCAATTGGTGTGGTACCCCTCTGATATCCTTGTTACCCTCTAATAACCCTCCTGAAGATACTAATCAGACTATAAAGGAGGTCTTATAATCTCGCCAACATGATCTCCCTGATAATATTGCACAAATTATTGATAATCATCTTTTTTCTACTGATGGTGATTTCCTTGTTTGGGAACCTTCTACCAATGGTATTCTTGATTCAAAAAATTATTATAATCATAATTTCTCTGAAAATGACTCTAGTTTTCTCTGGGTGAATCATTTTAACAAACCCTGGATTAAACCTTCTAGGCTCACCCTTATCTGGCGCATTGCCCATAATAGATTACCAACAGAAACTGGTCTTCAAACTTTTGGTTTTCAACTTTGCTCTAAATGTCGCCTGTGTAATCAGCATAGGGAGGATGTCAATCATCTTTTTATATCTTGTGCGACGGCCTCTGCTCTTTGGAATTATATTTCTGAATTATTTAATTGCAGATGGTTCTTTACTGACTCAATTTCCTTGTTATTAAAAAATTGTACTAGACATGATGTTTCTCTGCAGATTAAAAATCTTTTTCTGGCGGCAGTGGCGGAACTTCTGCATGAGATCTGGTACGTTAGAAATGCTCTCATTCACAATAATCACTCTCTCAATCTAAATGCAGGGAAATCTCGGATTCTTCTTGCGGTTCATGAGGCTGCCTCAATTCAAAAGGACTGTTGCAACAACTCGGTTGGTGACTTTGAGATCCTTCGTCATCTTCGTGTTCCTGGCATCTATCCAAAGCCCAAACACTCATTTGAAGTGTTCTGGCAATCACCAATGTCAGGATGGATCAAAGTGAATGTTGATGGAGCTTCCAAAGGCAACCCAGGCCCTGCCAGTTGTGGTGCTATCTTCAGAGAGTCAGCTAGCCAGTGTCGGGGCTGTTTCTATGTTGGATGTGGTCACTCTACATCTCTGGAGGCGGAAATGTTGGGGGTCATTCATGTTGTTGATCTTGCGCTCCAAAGAGGTTGGAGAAAGCTATGGATTGAAAGCGATTCAACCACTATCATTCATGCCATCTGGAATGGCAACATTCATCTGGCTTGGACACTTACCACTCGTTGGATGAATTGTCTGAACTTGCTTCATGGGATCGATTATATAGCTACTCATGCCTACCGTGAAGCGAATGTTGTTGCGGATGCTCTTGCCAACAAAGGAATACATCAGAGCATGACTTGGCTGGACTCTATTCCATCCGACTTACTATATCTTTTTGATAGACTGTAAAAAAATCTCATCCTTTCACCTCTTGTAATCCTTTTTTGTTTATCAATAAATTGTGCTTTGGTCTCTGACCAAAGCATTACCTTTTTTTAAAAAAAAAAGGTTATGTTGTTCATAATAACCCAACACTTTGGGTTTCAATTTGTAACAAGGTTTCCTTGGTTCGGTAAACTTATGTCTAGAGCTGAGAAAACCGACTCATTGGTCCGATAGTGTTTCACAGTTCTTTATTTGGCTTAGTCCATTTTTGAGTCGATGAATACTTCCAATGATCATTAAAGTATTCATCGTTATTCTTCTTTTGAGTCCCTGCAAATTCTGCCATTGGTTTGGCTCAGAATTTTCAGTGATAAAATGAAGTGATTAAAGAAGAATAAGAAGAGGTTAATAGAACAAACACATTCATAACAACTAATCTAAATTACAACTCTTTCATCTCTCACAACCCCAACACACTAGGTATTTAGTTACACATAGAAGAAAAGATAAAAACAGAACCCTCGATACCTGATGTGGTCATCGCAGAAACTTCGAGGAGAGATTGGCTCTTTGGTAGAATGGTAGAATGGCGTAGTTGAATGATGGTAGCACAACAGTAGAGCTTATTTCCTTCGGACCTTCACCCCCTCTTCCTCCTCCTTGAATCGGAGGCCAAGGCCTCTATTTATAGAAAATAAAAGTACACGGCGTGTGGCAAAAGTACACGTTGTGTACTTTTGTCAACGCGCTTTTGTCATCTTTTTCTCCGCCGGTAGGTGGCCTAACATGCCGTCTTTGACTTGGAACACGGCACCGCCTGGTAGGTGGATATACACAGCGTGTACTCTCTTTTGTCGGCCACTAACCGCTTCTAGAAGGGAAGACACAGGGTATAGATGATGTACACGATGTGTCAACGTCAGCCGGCCACATGGGCGTATAGACTTCTTCTCAACCACCAACCGCTTCTAGAATACAATACACGGCGTGTAGTTTTAGTACACGGCGTGTACATGCTTCTGGTAACTTGGGCATGTATTTGTCCTAGCCAATCTGTGTCCGAGTCTGAATGTACACGGCGTGTATATATGTGCACGCCGTGTAGTTGTAAATTTTGCTCAGTTTTCCCCCGGTTTGTGTGTTTGGCCAGAAATCACCTGAAAATGAACAAGATCACTATTTGTCCACTAAGTAGTAGGTATTTGCTGAATACATGTTCTTATTTTCAATAAAGTATGTGGAAATGTATACACAAATCGGGTGCATCAGGTTCCCGAGTGCTCATGGCATTCTCCGATCAGAATCCAAGGCGAGCTCAAGTCAGGACATTCCTATTTGATTATGAAGTCATATAATATCACCTTCGGTTCAAGCTTTACCTTTCATTAGTGCGATAAGGTCAAGTAGCATGCAACTTTTTTATCAAGTCATTTGGTTCAAGTCTTGTCTTTCATTAGTGTGAAAAGGTCAAGTAGCATGCAACCTTTTTATCAAGTCATTTGGTTCAAAGCTTGTCTTTCATTAGTGTGACAAAAACAAGTAGCATGCAACCATTTAATCCATTTAAGGCATATTCCATATGTTGGTCGGAGTGGACACTCAAGAGGGGGGTGAATTGAGTTCCAATTAAAATTTCTGTTTAAAATCCTTTACAAAAATCCCCAATTTAAAATACTAATTGAATTGTAGTGAATTTGAACTAAAGCAAACTTTCAGTTAGGTTCTCAAGGGATTGATCCACACCCTGGATCGGGGTTCACAACAGTTTACAACTGTCCAGGTCAAAGACCTCTACCACAGTTCTTCGTGGGAAACAAAAACAACAGCAAATACAGCTGTCCAGGTCACACACGACCTCTACCACTATCCACAGTGGGAAATAGAAGATGTAAGGAGTTTGAATGAGGATTTACAGATCCTCCAGTTAAGGTTCAGGAGACAGTGTGTGTGTAAATTAAAACTGATGACACACACTGCTCGTAATGTAAACAATAAATCACTGAGCAAGATATAGAGTTTAGAATGGCTCTAGTGATTGCAGTGTAGCTCTGGACTCCTTCGAATTGATCAGAGATGGTTCTGAGTCCTCTTCTGGTTTTTGTCTGGAAAACAGAGTGTCGTCTGCTTGACATCCAGGTTCAGAGACGGTGAAAAAGTAGTCGATGAAGTTCTTCAAAATCCTCGTGAAAGTGCACAGCTCTTCTTGAGTAAGCGTGAGAGTGTATGAGCTTCTGTGTCTTATTGGTCGTGCATGTATATCTGTATGAGCTCTTCTTGTGTGTGTCACTTGTAGATCACTTCTGTATGCATGTTGTCTCCTTTGCAGCAACAGGGACTTCTTATATTTATGGCACGAGCTCCGGCAAAAGAAATGATTTCTTTTTGCAGGTACGAGGTACGGTTCCCTGACATCCAACAACCTTCATTAAATAAATGACAGAACATTAAAATATACCTGATATGACTGTTGGTTAGATTAAACAAAGATAAAGAAATTAAAGGCAACGTCGGATTCTCTGGAACGGTAGCTTTGGATATCGGTAGCCTTGTGTATCGGTAACCTCTTGTATCGGTAACCTCTTGTGTAACGGTAGCCTTTCTATCGGTAGACTTGATCGGTAGCGGTAGACTTAATGTACCGGTGACCTTTCGTGTAACGGTAGCCTTCACGTACCGATAGCTTCCTTAGTGTATCGGTAGACTTCCTTCGGTAACTTGTCTGTAACGGTAGGCTTGCACAACGGTGACTTGTCTGTATCAGTAGGCTTGTGTATAACGGTGACTTGTCTGTATCGGTAAGCTTGCATAACGGTGACTTGTCTGTTTAAGCATTCTATTAGCAGAATGGGTTAAGTTAGAATATATATCTGTTGAAGTATGTGTAACTTCCTGCCCCACTTCCTTGGTAACTTCCTGCCCCACTTCCTTGGTAACTTCCTGCCCCACTTCCTTTGTAACTTCTCTTTGTAACTTCCCTTTCTTTTCTATAAATGAGGGCCCTCTCCTCACTTTGAGGAGTGTGGGAATTTCTGATTTACATGGTATCAAAGGGATTTTTATCCCGAACCCTCCCTCCTCTGCGGATTCCCGGCAACCTCCCGGCCCCGCCTCTCTATCCACTGCCCTAGCCATTTCTGGCGAACCCTCCCTCCAGGCAGCGCTAAACCGGCCAGCGGCTCCACTCCCGCGGCCCCTACTGCATCGCGGCGCCCGCCTCTTCCTCCCGGTGTGGCTCCACCTCCCGGCGGGCCTCCCTCAGGCGCGACACCCCGCCCAGCGCCCTTCCCCGGTGGCACGGCTCCCGACCCCGGCGTCCGCCGTCCTCCCGCGGTGCGCCCTCGTCCCAGCGGGCCTTCGCCCAGCGCCTGCGCCTCTCTTGTCGCGCTTGCCCGCTGCTCTCCGGCGTCCAGACCCGACGACCTCGGCACTTCCCTCTCGGCGCGTCTCCTCCCGTCGCGCCCCGCGACACCTCCCCGTCGCGCCTCCCGCGACGCCTCCCAGACGCGACTCCCGTCGCCTCCCCACTCTCCCGGCTCTTCCCGGCTGCGACGACTCCAGACGAGGCGCCCTCCTACAGGCGCGGCTCCCTTCGACCCAGCAAGCGCGCCTCCAGCGCGGATAATCCCTCCGCCAGACATCCGACCCTCTGGTGCTCCCCTCTTCACGCCGCTCCTGCCGGTCCTCCCTTCCGGCAGCTCTCCTGCTCCCGCGGCTCCCGCGGCTCCCCGGCGACCCTCCGCCTCGTGTCCCGCCTCTGCCCTGCGCGGCTCCCCGACAGCTCTCCCTACCGACGCGGCAGCCTCCCGCGCGGCAGCCTTCCGCTCCGGCTCTGTCCGGCGACGCTTCGCCCTCGGCGCGCCTCGCCCCGACTCCCGGCGGCACTCTGTCGCCTCTCGCTGCTCCCGCGCCTCCCGCTGCTCCCGCGCGCTCGCGGCTCCCGGCTCCCGGCGGATCTCCCTCCATGTCGGCGATCCCACCCGGCGGATTTCCCTTCAGGCGCCCGCTCCTCCTGCGCGCAGGCCCTCTCCGCCTCGGCTCGGATTCGCACCGTCCCTGCGCGCTTCTCCAGCGGCACGCGTCCTCCTGTCTGCCGGCATCCCTCCTCTCCCGGCGGATCTCTCCAGCAGCGGGTCTCCCTCCCCTGCGGACTCCCAGCGCCGCCGCTCCCGCGACGCCTCCCCGTCGGTCCCGGCAACCACGGCTCCCGCGCCTCCCGCTGCTGCCCGCGACGCCTCCCGTCGCCCCTCGCGATCCCGCTGCGCGCTCATCCCGGCGCCCGCTCATCCCTGCGGCCTTCCCCCCCGGCGGCCCTCCTCCTTTGCGAGCCGCGGATCACCCAGCGCCTCCCGCGGATCACCCGCGGCTCACCCGGCAGCTCTCCTGCAGATTTCCTGGCGACCCTTCCGGCTGGCCGGCTGCGCCTTTCCCGCCTTGTTCTTCCTGGCGACCTCCCTTCCCCGACTGCTCCCTGCCGGACGACTCCCCGCGCCGGCGGCCTCCCTTCCCCGGCTTGCGGCTCTTTCCGGCAGCCCACCTCCTGTGCGAGTCTCCCGCCGGCTCTGTTGACGACCGGCTTCCACCCTTGCCAGCCTCCACTCCTGCCGGCTCCTCCAGCAGCTGGCCTCCATTCCTGCCGGCTCCTCCAGCAGTCGGCCAACAGCCCTGCCGGCCTCCCGTGCCACCTCTGCTCTACTGCTCCCTCCATGCCGACCTCCTCCTGCATCCTGCGGAATCCCCGCCTCTCTGCCCGGTGCCTCCTGCGAAATCTCCGCCTCTCTGCCCGGCATCTCCTGCGGAATCACCGCATCTCATCACCGGCCTCCTCCTGCGGATTTCCCGGCGCTTCGACGACCGGCACCCGCCATTGCGGATTTCCTTGGCACCTTGACGAACGGCCCTCCCGAGCGGATTTCTCGGCGCTTTGACGATCGGCCCGACATTACGGTTTACCGGCGCTCTGACGACCGGCCCGTAGTGCGGATTTTCCCGACGCTCTGACGACCGACACCCGCCAGTGTGGATTTCCCGGCGCTCTGTTGTCCGGCCCCGCACTTTTCCGGCGATGACCCATCATTTTCAGCGGCATCACATTACAATCTTGAGGGGGAGCAGCATCATCAACGATTTTATTATTTCTGTTTCTTCTGTTTTCGTCTTGTTTTGTCATCAAGCTGGGTATGTCCAGCTTGAGGGGGAGTGTTTGCAGCTTGTTGCTTGCGTTGTTTTTTTTTTTCATTATGTGTCCAAGCTAGGTACACCTAGCTTGAGGGGGAGTGTTGAAGTATGTGTAACTTCCTGCCCCACTTCCTTGGTAACTTCCTGCCCCACTTCCTTGGTAACTTCCTGCCCCACTTCCTTTGTAACTTCTCTTTGTAACTTCCCTTTCTTTTCTATAAATGAGGGCTCTCTCCTCACTTTGAGGAGTGTGGGGATTTCTGATTTAACAATATCCATCAGTAACCGAATTCTCTGAAGATAATATAAATATTATAATATATGAATATGTGCATGGTGTACAGAAATACTGAAATAAGTAATTAATCATTAATTAATATAGGAACTATCAAACTATAATTGAGCATAATTGGGATTATCAAAATATGATTGAGCATAGTTGGGATTATCAAAATATGATTGAGCATAATTGGGATTATCAAAATATGAGTTCAACTAATTCTCCCAGAGGGTTCAACACCATATTCAAGGTTCATTCCGCTACCTTCCATTAATGTGTTAAGGGGTGCTAAGGATATGCAACCAATTCATCATTCACATTTAATTATCAATTTGAAGCACTTACCTTAGGGGGGTCAAGTGGTACGCATGCATGGTACTTGTTATTATGCTTTTCTCATTACAACAAGCCATTTAATATAGAAAAGCTTACCCTTAGAGTGGTCAAGCCAAGGCACACCCGAACGGTGGCGCAAATGTGTCAAAACACTAAACAACAATTATGACATAACTTTCGACATGGAAAGGATGAAGTTGTGGTCATAACCACCAACAATTAATCACATATATGGGAAGAGCATATCCATACAATTTTAATGATTATAAGCATGACATGTAAATTCAATAAACGGCACCCGATGAAATCGGTGGGCCCCACACGACAAATCCAAAATCAACGAACTTTAGGGATGAGTAATAGACCACCCACCTTAGGGTTGTACGATCCTTCTCCTCCGGTATTGACCCTTGATTTGGCTCGGATCAGAGTAAATCTAAGAAAAAGAGAAAAACGTTCATACCCCGATATCTAGGTCGAGAGCAAGAGAGAAGAGTAAAGGCTTAAACGGACTCGAGTACTTACCGTTGCGCATCCAACGTGACTAAGAATAGATTATACTCATAGTGTGGTTATGAGCTATATTATATCCTGTATATTCTGTGATTTCATATGTTGTCTCACCCATATCGGTTAGGGCGACTGACACCCAGTAGACTCTGAGAAGGTGTTTTCCCCAACATCCCGGTTGAAGGATAGATGGCTGACTACCCCCTCTGGCGCAACACTCTTCTCTTGATAGTTACTTGTGCTGGTATGCACGACAGTTTTCTCATATATGTGTGTAGAGGGTTGTGATGTTTGTGATTATTTCACACACATGAATCTTCGGATATAGTATCCAAAGGATTACTATAGGTATGATGTGTGTAGGTTGTGATGGCTTGAGGTACCTTACTCGGTGTATGGGTTGTGATGGCTTGAGGTATAATACTCGATGTATGATACACCTCATACGGGTCGTGGTGGCTCCAGTAAACTATTTGGTTGCTATATACGAATATATGGATGAGATGATGTGATGCACGAGTTGCATGTTGTGATGTCTTGCCTAAGTGTCTTCGGACTGGCTTATTTTGAAGAGAGATAGCTCAAGACGTGCGACGTTGGGACATAGCAGCAAACCAGCGGGGAAGCGGGAGCGGGGTACCCTTGATGTTTCATTATTATATTATATGCTCTCTTGTATGTGATACTTGGTGAGAGTTGGTCATGGTGAGGCTATGAACTTAGTATACCTGTTTAAATGACGAGTTCTTTTCACTCTTGTTTACTGTGTTTTATCATCCTTTCTTTATCTTTTGCACGAAAGGCTCCAAGGATTCATGCTCTAAGGAAGATGCTCACCCTACGTATATATAAACTGTTTTTTTTTCAGGTCAGTCGAAGCAGGCTGGAGATCGGGCTGGATATTACTACCTTGTAGTTTTGCCGGAGCAGTTTGGGCTTCGTGGTCACCGTCGTCATTACCTTTTTTTGGCACTTATAGTTTTCCTTTCAATAGTTATAGTACTGTATAACATTGCATGTTTGCACTTGGGATTCTTTAAATATATGTATGAGCAGGAGTTGATTGGTGTATTTTTCTTATCACTCTTCTGCATGTTCTCTTAGAGGGTAATATCTCCCATATGTATGTTAATTATACCATCAATGTCAGTCGTCAACCCGGGACCTACTAGAGGCGAGACTCAGGCAGTCGCCATCTTCATTCTCTCATTGTCGGCCCAGGAGGGATGCACTTTGGGGGGGGGGGGGGCGTGACAGAAACTGCTCAATATAGTCCTGGACTGGTCCCTACTATTGGAGGGGGGTTGCAACCCCTTGGATTTGTGCCAGCAAAAACCGGGAGCTCCATCCACCGAGCAGGAGACTGTCGCCCTGAGCCAGTGTGGAAAGTGAGTGCGGCTACACCAACCTCCCGGTCAAGTGCAAGGGGGTTGTCCGACTATTATGCGCGCGAGGAAGAGACCTTCGTCGTCAGTGATGAACGCGCCTCGTTCGGTTGCGGCGTCCTGTCCAGGCAACGGACTAAGCCGAAGATTGTCTAGGTGAGTTCAACAATGTCGTACGCTTAAGACTGTCAAAAGGCCAGGCGACGGACTAAGCCAAAGACTTGTTGCGGAATCGTCGGAAGACACAACGACAGAAACAAGAAAACGAAAGAACGAAAGCAAATAAGGACACAGCGATTTACATGGTTCGGGAAAAATCCCTACGTCCACGGGAGAGGCAGAATTCACTATATCGGGAGCACAAAATTACAGAAAATTTTCAGTAGTAACCCTAGCCCGAAAATGGGCTATAAAATGAAGACGATCACTGTTCCGAAAAGGTAAGTTCGCGTCGCTACAGTGAACGGCGGCCGACTTTGTCAAAAGCGCTACAGTGGCTGCCGGCTGGAAGTCAAAAGTGCTACAGTGAAGTTGACTCCAAAGTCCGCACTGCTACAGTATCCGTCGGTGTTGGTCGGTCAGCTCCGCTACAGTTGCAGGCCATAAGCATTCGGCCCAACCGGATCGGGCAACACCAATCCAAAAAGACTGTCTAGGTGAGTTCGACAATGTTGTACGCTTAAGACTGTCAAAAGGCAGCCTGCTCTTGTCCTCAGGTTTCCAATAAAGCTTCGAGTCGACCGCGTCCTGGCGAGTTTGCTTTCGAGTCTCCATCAGCCTAGTAGCCTTTCAATGACTTGGCGGTGGTGTGGAACAATAATGCGGGAGTGTGATGTCGTTATGTGCGTCTGACAATGTGCACATCCCACCTGCCCAAAAGAAAAAATCGGGCACGCTCTTTTTTTTTTAGCAGTATGCGGCCGGCACACCGAGATGCAATGCTTGAAAAGAGTTGTCCGAGTGCGGCAACTCAAAACGCGAGATGGCGGAGGGCATCTCCTCCGGTCAAAGTCCCGTCGGGCGCGGCTCGTCCGAGCGAGCTGAGAAACTGGCGATGTATGCCTCCTCGGTCAGCGATCCGTCAATGCGCGCCTGACGCTAAAGACCAACTAGTCATGGGCGCTTCGGTTGAGCGATTCTAGTCAGACACCTTGTCGTGCGATATGTGAGTCGGTTGATGACGAACTGCAGTGCGCCTCGGAAGAAGTGGTGAAGAACCGCAACAGTCTGTGCGAGGGAGGAGGAAGAAGGAAGCACCCTCCAGTCGTGAAGCGACTTCCAGTGCGTGCGTACGCTCGAGATAGAAGAGGAGTCGATGGAAGGTCAGACCAATTGTTAAATACTCGCGCCAACAAAAGAACAAGAACAAACGACTTATATAATATAAACGAGGGAGGAGAAGAAAGGAGGATAAAATCGGGAGGGACTCGCACTCTCGCCCAACCCATGAAGGCCGACTCCAAAGCCTACAGTCGATCTGTTTAACAGCCTAACAAACAATATATTCCCTCCTCTCACATGCTCACCTCCCCCGACTTATATAACATTTCCCTCAACCTCACATGCGGGTCCAGAACCTTATTCCCTAACAAACTAACGGACTCACCATACAAACACCCTTTTACCCCTTATTACTTACCATGCCCAAACTTGGTATCTATCAAATCCCTTCGTAAATTTTCCTTAAATTGTTGCAATGTTTCATCCCTTACCAATGATGCATTTTTCACTGTTTCTACTGTCACCTCTTCTTTAGTGTAATACAGAAGGTGCATAGGCTTGCAACCATAAACCACCTCAAAAGGGGGAGAAAAACAATATAGGGGGGAATCCAAATATACATGTTTAAACAAATGGGGGGAAGATTTCTTACTTAAGGGGAGCCTATATTTAGAGGGAGTTTTTAAAAGGGGAAAGTTGAGGTTTTTTTATGAGTTTTTTGAAAAAAAATATTGGAAATTAGTAGGTTTAAAAAAAAAATTAAATCTGGTTCCCAAAGGAGTTCAAGGGGTTAACACCTTTGGGTTCGGCCAAAGGTGTCGAGGTCGAGGTCCTCGAAAAAAAACTAATTTTTTGCAATTTTAAAATTTAAATTTTAAAACCTAAACTCGTTTCTATTTTTTTTTTCAAAAAACCCATACAAAAAAAACTCGCTTGCACAAGTCCCTCCCACTTTATTCCCCAGGCATCTTTTATTTCTTGCCCGCCTCGCATTTCCCTCCCATGCACGTCACCTCTTATTTTGTTTCCCATGCAATTATCCTATAATAACTAAAAGGTAGATCCTAAAAATTATAAAATTTATCACAGTATAATAATTAACTATATAATGTTGATAACTAATAATTACTTAGGTTAAGAGTACTAGATATTTTTAATATTTGTGTCCCGCATTTGTATGGGTTATCTTTTGTACTCCTTTTATCATCTATAAATAAAACACCCCGCCACTTTGTGAGGTATGGGTTTCCATCCTGTTGGAATGGTGTAACCCGATCCGTTTGAATGAAGTTGGGCTGAATGACAGCGGTCCAGACTCCACACCAGACCGCAACTCTGTGGTTTGATCTCCACAGTGAGCTCATTGGGGGGTTACAAGGGGCAACGCACCCGTACTTAGGGGGTTCGGGGGTCGAAGGTCCCAACCCAAATTTTGGGGACTATAGCAATGTTGACTCACAGTCACAGTACTGACCGGCAACACCGATAGGGCACTGTATCAGTATGGACTTCGACATGGCACTATAACAGAACGGACCAGGTAACACCAACAGAGCACCGTAGTTCCGAGGGCTTCTTGCCACCAACACTATAACAGCTTGGACTTGGGTGGTTGTGGTATTATAGCAGTGCGAACTTCCAGCAACCATTCATTGTAGCACAGTGGACTTACTATGCGTTTGGTAGCACAGTGGTTCAACTTCTTTATTAGCTCATTCGAGCTAGGGTTTTTTGTGGGTGTGTGAAACTCTGATCTCCCTGTAATTTGTGCTCCTGATTTCTAATGGAGTGATTCTGCCTCTCCGTGCACGTAGGGATTTTTCCTGAGTAAATCGTGGTATCCGTGTTCATCTTCATTTTCTTATTTTGTTTCTATCTTTTCTTCATCTGCAAATATCAGTTGCTGTGACTCCCGTCATTTCTGGAACACAGAAAATTACAATTCTACCCCTAGGAGTTACTAACCTAGCTCTAACTTGAACAACCCCTCCCCCACGTCCCTATTATTGTCGCCTCCTTAAATTTTCACCTTATCCTCAAGGTGAAAATCTAAAGAAGTGTCCTCAATATCATGTCTTGGTCAATCCACCCCTTCGAAGCAAGGCGTTGTTCTTCAATAGAAGCAGCAAGCTTATGTTGGTTGCTGAAGCGTAGTTTGCGTAATTTTTCTTTCCCCAACTTCCCTAGTGTTGTCTTTCTTCTCTTAGCCTAATGTCGGAAGTTTTGTACATGGAAATGCTAGTGTGTGTAGCTCCACATAAGGGTGTAATTTCGGTCCAACCCGAGCCCTCCCACCAAAAAAAACAGACCGCGAACCACTATTCGGGTCGGGCCAGCCTTTTCCGATTAGGCCACGGGTAGGCATTTGCAGACTTTTATTAATTTAAAATAAAATATATAACGAATTAAAAACGTTTTTTTATGTTTTTTAACATTTTTTTAAACGTTTATTTTAAAACGTTTTTTTTCTAAACATCATCTTTTTTTTTAAATGTTTTTTTAATGATTTTTTTGTTTGTGTATGTATTCATGTTTTGTTTGATTACATATCAGTTTATGTTTTTAAATATCTCAAAACCCTTTAAATATTTTATGTGAAAAAATGCTTTTAAAACCTATCTGTATTTTAATTATAACTTGTGTTGTAGTGATCAGAATTTTATATTTTTTGTTTCATATGAAAGATAACAAGTTTATCTAACTTTTACTAAACTACAACATTGTCTAATTTTTTCTCTAACATGTTTGCATTTAAGGCCGAACATGATTCATGTTTTTACTCTCAAATAATATTTTCGGTATAAACTGCTTTAAAGTTTTCTTTTGTGTTTTATTTATAACATACACTATACTGATCATATTCTTTCGAAACTTGTCCCGTTTGAAAAACAACTCATTTATCTAAATTTCATTAGAATAAATGAAAGTCTGATTTTATTGCTTAAGGAGTGCCCCGTATATTCGAAGATTTTGCAACATATATGCAATTCTGAATTTTCCAGAATTGAAAATATTTTTTGTTTCTTTGATATCTCATTCATTTCTAATCGGAGTCGCTCGATATTTGTTCGATTAGAAAGCTAACAAGTTTTTCTTCATTTCATTAAACTACATTAAAACTCTGAAAATGGCTTTTACATATCTTAAAAAATGGCCGAATGTTAGCGTTTTTTTTTTTTTTTTGCAATTTCTATTTCATGTTTTCACAATATTTTGATCATATCTCATTCAATACTTATCGGAAAAGCATCAATTATTTTTTTTAAGCATCGATTACTTTTTTAAAGCATCGATTATTTTTTTTAAAGCATCAATTAAATTTTTTTTAAACAGTCAATTAATTTTTTTTAAAAACGTCAATTAACTTTTTTTTAAACCATCAATTAATTTTTTATTTTCTAATAGTGAATTAATTTTTTCTTTTCTAATGGGGAATTAATTTTTAATTTTTTAATGGTGAATTAAAAGTATGTCCGCTCTAAAAAAAATATTGGGAAACTGCTGGTAGGGAGACTCGAACCCTCTACCACAAGTTTTCAAGGCTGCGCTTGGACCAATTGATCCAGGCGGTGCGCCTGGTCAATTAATTTTTTATTCTAATAGTGAATTTTTTTTTTTGATATGGGATTATATATATTATTAATAGCTTGATATATAATTATATATATGTAAATATATATATATTATTAATAACTTTATTTATATATATTATTAATAGCTTTGTGTGTGTGTCCATATATTTATATATATATATAGTCTGGTAATATTTAACCGGCCGCACCGCCTGGATCAGTTGTTCCAAACGCGACCTTGAAAACTTGTGGTAGGGGGGGTTCGAGTCGCCCTATCGGCAGTTTCACGGTATTTTTTTTAGAGCGGACGGGCTTTTATGGGTCGGGCTTTAAACGGGCCCACGGGCCGGAGTTTTACAAGCCGGTCCGGGCCAACCCGCGGGCTTGCTTGCATAGGCCCAAGCCCTACCTGACGAACCATCAGCCCGAGCCCGGCCCGGCTCGGCTCGGGCTTTGCCGGGCCGGGCCGGTCAAGCTTTTGGGCCGTTGGGCCAAAATTACACCCTTAGTTCCACGTTGCCAAAAAACTTGTTTCCAGCTCGCTATATGTCTTTCAAGGATAAGCTCCATCTTGTATCCTGTTCTGATACAACCACCACCAGCTGGACCATTTTGTTTTATCTTCAAACCCAATAATGCTTTGATCGGCTGAGTAAATACATCACTGAGATTTCCATGGCCTAATGTAGCAGGTTCAGTTCCGCCTCCAAATAATGTAGAAATACCACTGGAAATTGATTCATTTTCCAGCTCAAGGCATGTGAAGTGTACATGACAGCCTACCGCTCCAGCATTCACAATAATTCCTGCTCCAACAACAACCTTTGTAATCACTCCAATGATCATGTCATTAGAAACACCATTCATTACTGTTGGGTTGCCTACTTTCCCAATTGAAGAAATTAAGCCATTTTTTATACCAATATCAGCTTTAAAGGTTACTGTATAATCAATGATGACTGCATTTGCTACAACTGTATCAAAACAGCCTTTTGAAGAACAGCCACTAGCCTAGCCCATTCCATCCGTTAAATCCTTTCCTCCTCCAAACACACCTTCGTCAAAAATGCTGTCCCAAGCCCACTGGACACTTCATCCCAAAAGTCTCGGGCCACTGTTGATGCAAACCAGTACCCCACCCCAAGACCCATGTTCCTATCAGAACCAATGTGCCATACTAGACACATTTTAAGCACCTTGACTCAAGAAAGGCTCCAGAGATACATGTCCAGTATTCTAAAAAATATATGGTTAAATTTCCAGTTTATAAAATTTATTGTTACTCTATTGACACAGTCAATACCCTATCAATGCATATTTTCCCCTCTTAAAATATGCCATTAATTTTTTGTTTTGACAAGCCAATGATAGATGTTGTAGTTTTGAATATGATATTGATTGATAGCAACTGTAATCTTTTAAAAAAAATAGAAATAGGTTGAATGGGTATGAAAATGGTATCGGTTGTGGCTACTTTATTAAATTAACCAACTCCCAACTGAATATTATAACATGCAATTTGACTGAAATAATACAAATATATTTATATTCAACGTGTTGTGGCATGAAGGAATTCTAGATTTTACAATATATTTGCATTAGCATATCATGCCCCATAGCGTCATGTGGAATACACAATATGCAACTGCCATAATTTCTAACAGCATGTTACCATATGTCTGTTAGTGTGACGTTACTTGAGGAATTTTGAACACTGATTCTATAAATTTACACATATCATTATTTGGTTTTCATGCAGTGCATTTAAAAAACCTCCATTCAATTCATTAGATCTTGGATAGGCTCAAAAACAATGCAATCATAAAAAAATAAGACAATCCTTTATTGTGCAATTACCACTTCTCAATTAATCAGCAGTCACCATATTTTGGAAGCACAGTCAATTATAATACAAAAGCAATGCAAGAATTTATGCAGAAGAATAAGACTTGAATGGTAGAGTGAAGAGGCGATCAAAATCAAAATATAAATGGTAGGCAATAGAAATTTGAAGAAAGGTACAATATTACTAACCAAAACTATATCCGTATGTAGCCATCAATGATTTATTAACAATGATTATCCCAACTGATGTCACGATATTGAACAGCCATGCAGCTGCATCTATAGCTGCTTTTCTATCAGCCGTCCTATTTGGAGACATTGTGACCTAATTACTAAAACTGATCAGCTTTGAATTCCAATCATCAGCCTCTGTAAAATTTCACTGCTTCCGTGATCATGCGTTCTGTTTGAGTGGGCAAAAAATGTTAAACGCAATGGGATTTCTGACAGCTTCCATAACCAAAACTCAAGTGGCAATGGTAGATGCATCATGGCCAAGAAAAAAGGTGTTATTTGACCAGTCTAGGACTCAAATTGAAGATATTTAGATTTATATTTAAATTCAAAACTACAAAAACTACAGCTTGGGAACAATAAAACGGATTTGTGTTCATTCAACATCTAAGGGATACGTGGATGATTCTTCAAAACTTAAGGGCTTTCGCGTAAGAACACTTCGTACTAAACCAAAGGTCAAGGTTTGAGCCATGGCAACAGATTGTCAAAAAAAGGGAGAACAGAGAGGCCTCTGCGCCTCTGCGTGCCAACATTTCACCAAAATCAATAGAAGTGTTAGGATCCTGAGCCACAATCAGTAAGGCCTATCACCAAAAACGATAGAATAAGAATGATGACAGCCTTGACAAAAATGATACCGCACAATCAGCATGATCGTAGTAAGAACTTTCCTATGTATAAATATTAACGTCTGCAATAAAGCATATGATTGTCCAGAGCATTTGCATTCCATTGATAAATTAATGACACGCATTAAACCACGCTCATTCAGAGGTTTCAAAACAAATTTAGAAATGATACCGCCTGACAACAATACAAGAATATAAAAAACACGGCAGAATGGAGAATGGGAACGCCTAATAAAATGGCCCTGCAACACCACAAGGAAATTTAGCCGTTCCGGATCTACGAATAAGCACCGGATCAGACAGGATGATCACACTAAAGTGTCAACAAACAGACCACCACAATTCATCAACAAAAGTGTAAAATACAAGCGCAAGAGTGATCGGTGAAGGTACCATTGCATATTTCCGAGGCCTATCGTTGGATCACCAAAAGCAGTCACGGACGGAGATATCCAGCGGAGCCTGCGCTGGGCAACGGAGAGAGGACCCGGAGGAGTTCGAGGGAGATGGTAAGGGGCTTGGCATGGACGACATTATATGGGATCGCGTCGAGGGGTCGCCTTCTTCCTCGCTTTCCATGTCTGTTGGAAGGGAGGTTGCGTCGGGGAATGAAGTATCCTAGTTGAACATTCACGGTCGGCGAAGCCTTTATTTTGGCCCCCAAGGAAAAAATGACATCCAAATGCCAAAAAGGAGGGAGAATCCTTTTACATTCAAATATACCATTTTATCCATTTGTTTAAACTAGCTCGGTTTATTAACAAGATCTTAAAAAAAACATGGGTGAACACCGAGTTAAAATTGTTTGACCCATTTATCAATCGGGTCTTAAAATAATATTAAATCAAACAAAATTTATAAATAATAATGTGAATTTTGATTTTCATATAAAATTGACTTCGATTCTGTCATTTATATGTTGGGTGACTCTAACTATATTGTTTATGCTAATATTAAATTTTGGATTTTACGGTTGGGCTCTTGTCATTCGGGCCTTGTTTTTCTACTGGGCCCTTTGTTTTGGCCACCTAATTTTGCTGACTTGGCCATGGCTTGACCCTTTGTGTTGCTTTGATTCTTATTATTTCTCTAGGGCTCGTGTGAGATGTTGATAACGTGTTCTTCCTGACTTCATCTTAGTCATCCACGCGGCTTTTCCAACTTGGCTCAGATTTTTTCGATGATGTTTCATATGTTATGCCAAGGGAATTGATTACCCCTACAAGTTATCATTTTGAGGCATTTATTTCGTTTTGATGCTCTTCTTCGTCCTCATTCGAACCAAAACACCTTCAAAACTTCAGAGAGAGCGATTTGGTGAGGAACTCGAGTCTTCTTCCTGGGCTGTTGTTCGTGCGCCGTCCATGATGGTTGTTTGGGCCAGTTCTGTTGTTTTGGAGCAGAGTCTTGAGTTTCGGTGGAGATTAAAAGCTCGCATCTAAGACGAAGTCTTTGATGTGTAAGATTCGGATCCGGGGGCATGAACTTCATCCCCCAAAGCATCTGTGAAGGACTACCAGACAATGATAAGTTGTTCGAATTGTAAGTTCCTTTTTCATCTTATTTTGCTTTGGGTTATTAGTTTCATGTTCTACTGTTTATGATTTGTTTATGCTCGAATTATCTCTTGTATTTCATTTCTTTTGAGCATCAATAAAACGCGTGAGTGAGTGGTGTTCCTGACGTGCACGTCGGACCAAAACGATCTGAAGCACATTAAATAATCATGACCTTTTATTACTTTCAGTTTTCTTTCTTCGCATATGTTTTATTTCTTTGTTTATGGTTTCGTCTTGTCTTAATTCTCCAAGACAACACTCTTTCTTGTTTTTCCTTGTGACTTTTGTCTTCATCCATCTATTCCTCTTCTATTTGTTAGGACTTAAGAGAAATCAGTCGCATATCCAGTAGATCCTAGGCCTTTCTTGGGGGTGTTCCACTCAACGTCATCCTCAATAATTAGCAACAGAGCTACTGACACTACTACAAAACGGGTTTTTAACAGCGCTAGTAAATGGGCTTTATCAGTGCTGATAATGTAAGCGATGTTAAAGGCTTAACTTTATCAGTGCTAAAAAATGTAGATAAAATGGACCTTTAACAATGTTTTTTTAGAGCTGATAAATGGGGCTTTTATCCGCGTTTTTTTTAGCGTTGTTAAAGGCCACCTTTATAAGCGTTTTTTTAGCGCTATTTTGTTTTATATTTTATGATATACCTATATATCTATATATATTTTGTTATATTTTTTATCTGTATATTTATATATATGTTTACATATATGTTTATATATATGTTTATATATATATATATATATTTATTTAAATACATATTTATTTATATATATATTTTAAAATATATATTATTTTTTATTTAGATAAGGTTTGTATATTGAGAAATATATTTTATATGTAAATATGTTTAATTATTTATTTATAAAATTAAATTTTTATGTGTCAATATATATAAAATATGTATATATTGTTATATATTTGATTATAAATGACAGTACATAATGAAAAATGATAAAATTTCAAATCCATAATATCAATATAAATGTAAGCCCTGAGAATAAATTCAGTCCCCACTGAAAAAGAGCAAAAAGACCCTCTTAAACGAGGCTTAAAATCTATTGAATGTTAAAAAATTGTGATACAGATGCTAAAAACTCAGTTTTGGAGGCCTTATGGGCATTTTTTGCCTAAAAAGAGGTGATCAGGGGATCCCTTGGGTCACCGAGGAGTATATCTCATCGCAATCTTTGATTTGATATGTGGTACATCCCAAACGGACACCCGAAGCATAATTTATGATGGTTTGAAAGGGCATCAAATGTGAAACGTCCAAACAACATCCCAAGGAATGAACTTGCTCTAATACCAATCTATCACGACCCGACCCATGTCGGGGCTCGAGCCCCAACTACCCCAAGCCCAACTCCATAGGCCAGGGGGTGGTGATAACCACCGAAGGCAAAACTAAACTCAGGGAGACCTTTTCCTAAGTACCTATACGCACACACACAACCAACTCATTGAAAAAGTGCAGAAAGAAAGAAAATAAAAGATGCAACACTGCTATAAATAAACCAAATATGCATAGACCTTTAAACAGTATGAAGTACGATAGTGTAAACTGAAAATAAAAGGAAAAAATACACGTCCACCCAGAAATATGTCCCAACCTGACAAAACTGGAAAGGAGTAAACAACTGTGAGCCCAACTCTTGTATCCCAAGTTACAACCATCGTACACGGTCCAAGCAGTTTGTATCCCTAAGATTCTCTAAAGTCATGCACTACTGTAAATTAAGCTTATACCAACGGTTTCAAACCATTGGTAAAAGCCCCAAAACCGTTGGGAATTTCTTTCCCAACGGTTCACTGAACCGTTGGGATATGAGGCGTGAGGATAGCAATATCCCAATAGTTCAAGATGAACCGTTGGGATAGGTTGTCTGGATTTTCAAAATATCAACGGTTTAGTATTAACTGTTGGTAAATTTCTATCCCAACGTTTAATAACCATGGGTTTATACAACTACACCAACGGTTTTTAACCATTGGTATACACCAATTGCAATGGTTCAAAGTGAACCGTTACCATAATCTGGGACTACTTGATCTGTATACCAATGGTTCTATGAACCGTTGGTATTTAGTCATATCCACAAAAAAACTGTGGGCATCTCTTCCTACCAGCCCCTATTCCAGCCAGCCAGAACCAACATACAACGACCTCCCCTCTTATGCAATTCCAACGGCCTCCCCTCTCCAATTCCAGTACTGCAATTCCAACAAGCAGTAGGTAGCTGGATCCACTCTGGAATTACAATACAAACTTACAGAATAATGATGAATAAAAAAACACTCATACAGACAATATACAATGATGAATACAACACCTGGAAATACAGAATTTTAAAAAACACTCACGCAGACAATACAATGGACAGAATTCAAAAAAAAACACCCCCACAGCCCCCCCCCCCCGAACACCCCCTGCAACCCCATGCCCCCCATGAGCAGCCCCTTGCACCCCCTGCACCCCCATGCCCCCCTAGACAGCCCCCTTGCACCCCCCTGGATAGCCCTGGTGCACCCCCTTGAACACCCCCCTGCACCCCCATGCCCCCCTGGACAACCCCTTTCACCCCCCTGGACAGCCCCCCCTGCACCCCCACTGGACACTCCCTCCCCCCTAGACACCCCCTTGGACACCCCTCCCCCCTATACACCCCCCAAGACACCCCTCATGGACACCCCCCTGCACCCACATGCCCCCTGGACAACCTCCTTGCACCTCCCTTGAACACCCCCATGCCCCCCTGGACATCCCCCTTGCACCCCCCTGGACAACCCCCTTGCACCCCCACTGGACACCCCCCAGACACCCCTCCTGGACAACCCCCCTAGACCCCCTGGACACCCCCTTGACATACCCTGGACACCCCCTTCTAGACACCTCACCTGCACCCGCCCCCTTGCCCTGCAAACCCCCCCGGATAGCCCTTGGACACCCCCCAGACAACCCTTGGACACCCCCCTGGACAGCCCCCCTAGACACCCACCTGCACCCTGCCCCCGCCCTACAGACCCCCACCCCCCCGGACAACCCTTGGACACCCCCCTGGACAACCCCTCTTAGACACCCCACCTGCACCCTCCCCCTGCCCTACAGACCCCCCAACACCCCCCGGACAACCCTTGGACACCCCCCTAAACAGCCCCTCCTAGACACCCCACCTGCACCCTGCCCTGCAGACCCCCCCGAGCAGCCCTTGGACACCCCCCCTGGACAACCCCTCTTAGACACCCCACCTACACCCTCCCCCTGCCCTGCAGACCCCCCGACCCCCCCCCCCCCCCCGGACACCCCACCTGGACAACCCCTCCTAGACACCCCCACATGCACCATGCCCTACAGACCCCCCAGATAGCCCTTGGACACCCCACCTCAACAGCCCTTTCCTAGACACCCCACCTGCACCCTGCCCTGTAGACCCCCCACAGACATCCCTTGGACACCCCCTGGACAACCCCTCCTAGACACCCCACCTGCACCCTCCCCCTGCCTTGCAGACCCACCCCCCCCCCCCCCCCCCCCGACACCCCCCGGACAACCCTTGGATACCCCCCTGGACAACCCCTCCTAGACATCCCACCTGCACCCTACCCCCTGCCCTGCAGACCCCCCCATATAGCTCTTGCACCCCCCCCTAGACAACCCCTCCTAGACACCCCACCTGCACCCTCCCCCCGACCCTATAGACCCCCCTGCACCCCCCAGGCTTTCAGCCACTACACAAAAGCCTTCATGTTTTCCCAGTATAGCTGAAATTTTATTCTGGACAGTTAACCAATATAACAAAACAAATATGAATCACCTCAATGGATTCGGTATCCCAAAGACTCCACCTGGTAGTCTAAATTGATTCATGTAACCCAATATATTCACATTGTTTAGACTCCATCTGGTAGTCTAATAAAAAATACCTATGATCGTCCTAAGAATCTTGTATTGTGGGGCTACTATCTTGATTTTGGGGTTCCTAGGTGTGCCTTCAAGATCGATTTATTCAAGGCTTTTGATTCGGTCAGGTGGGACTTCTTATGGGATGCTTTGGATCTGCTCGGCTTTCCGGCTAGGTTCTCGTCTTGGGTTAAAAGATGCGTCTCTACCCCAATGTTCTCGGTGAACATTAATGGCAGTTTACATGGATACTTTTCAGGGAAAAGAGGGCCCAGGAAAGGGGATCCACTTTTGCCTTTCCTTTTTGTTATTTGCATGGAGTTTTTATCGCGCATCCTGGACTCCCTTATTTCATCTTCAGATGCTTACAAGTTTCTTTGGCGATGTGGTAAAACCTTTATTTCTCACATTTGTTTTACAGATGACCTTATCTTCTTTTCTTATGATGATTTGGATTCAGTTTTAGTCTTGAAGCATGCTTTGGATCTTTTTTCTTCCCCGTCTAGATTGAATGTTAATCTTTCGAAGTACCTAATGTTTGCGGCTGGTATCTCTCCTGATGTTTGTGATTCTATTGAGGCTGTTATGGGGGTTAGGAAGGGGTATCTTCCTATTTGTTATATGGGAGTTCTCCTCACCACTTCCAAGCTTAGAGATTCTGATTATGTGGTCTTGGAAGAGAAAATTGTTCGAAGAGTGAAAGTTTGGACTAATAACTCTCTCTTCTATGTTGGGTGGTTACAACTTGTTCAATCGGTTCTTTTTAGTATGCAATCTTCTTGGTTCTATCACTTCATTTTACCCAAGAGAGTGGTCAAATCCATTGAATCCACCCTTAGGAATTTTCTTTAGAAAGGTCCTTCGCTGGCTTCCTCTGGGGGTGGCCTGCTATTTTTTCTGTGTTGGAGGTGTGGTTTGGATGGGGGTTAGAGTAATGGTTTTACAGGCTGGTTGTTTTGGCTGTATGTAGTGGTAGTGGTTTTCTGGTGGATGAGGTGCTGGTTTGTTGTGGAGCTGGGTGCGGGCTGGTGGTGTGTAGGGCCTGGGGTTTTTGGCTGATGTGGTTGGTGTCTATGGCTGGTTTGGGCTGGAGTGGCAAGTGCGGGTTGAAATACAGGGGGCTGGTGCGGGTTGGAACAGGTGGTATGAGGTTGTTTTGTAGGTGGTAGGGGGGTGGTGCGGGCTGGAATGCAGGAGGTTGGGGGCTGGTGCAATGGCTGGTGCAGGCTGGAGTGGCTGGTGTGGGCGGGAAGGCAGGCGACAGGGGGATAGTAGGGGGCTGATGTGGGCTGGAATAGGTGGAAGGGGCTGGTGTGAGCTGGATTTTAGGTGGTTGGGGGCTATTGGGCATGTGGTAGGGGCTGGTGCGGGCTGAGATGTAGGAGGTCGGGGGCTGGTGAGGGTTGGAACTGGTGGTTGGGGCTGTTTTGCAGGTGGCAGAGGGTTGACATGAGTGTTTTGCAGGAGGCTGTGGGTGGGGGATGGTGTGGTGGCTGGTGTGGGTTGGATTTCAGGTGGATGGGAGCTGGTGCGAGCTCGAATTCATGTGGAAGGGGGCTGGAATGTTGGTGGAAGGGGGATGGTTGCAGGTGGTCGGGGGATGGTGTGGGTTGGTTCGTAGGTGGCAGGGGGGGCTGCTGTGGGCTGGAATGATGGTAGCAACAGGCTGAAATTAAGGTGGAAGGGGGCTGGTGTGGGCTGGATGTGCCTGGTGAAGGTTGGATTGTGGTGGTTGTGGTGGCTGATGGTTCATAGGTGGACTGTGGCGGCCTCCTTGTGTTGGTGATTGGGAGCATGCATTTGTGTGGTTGGGTGCGTGCGTGTGTTTTCAAGTGTGGGAGTGTGTGCTCTCCATGGGGGGGGTGTGGGTTTGTGTGGGTGGGTGCATGTGTTTTCCTCTTGGTTGCCGCTTGTGTCGAGTGGACCTTTGTGCTTTCATGACGACGGGGCGGTTTCGTGTGATTCTCGGGTCTCCAGTTGGATGTTCGTTTGATGTTCACGTGTTTCTTCTACGTCTCTTCGTGTGGAGGATAATTCTTTGCTGCTGGTGGTGGGATGATGGTGGTTTTTGCGGTCTCTTCCTTTGGGCGTTGCTTGTTGTGCTCAGGATTCTTCTTGGTCGCGTGCTCTTGACGGTGCTTGCTTCCTCTCTCTGGGTTGCGGACTCCGTGTGGCGTGGAATTTTGGGCGGTTGGCTTGCTTCCGTAGCCTTGGTTCTCCCTGGGGGCTGGTTCTTTTCTTGGCTGCTTGGCCTTGTTCCTGGTGCTTGGTCACCTTGTTCCACCCATTGGATGAGTGGTTTGTTATTCATTGTAATCCATCTTACGTCTTTTATATATGTTCTATTTTCCTTGAATATATATATATATACACACACTCTAAAACAAGAAACACAAACACCATCAAAATGGACTTCAAAAATCCATCCCCATGAGACATAAAATTGATCAATAAGTAATCTCAAGATATCATTTAAATAAAACTAAAATCCAATAATTTATAAATTCATAAAAATCCAACAATATGTACTTTTAATTCATTGAATAAGTGATCCAAATTTTCCTATTTAACCCAACATAGTTTTATCAAAACTTATTTCAAAAATAATTTTCATTCATTAAAACATCATTTTTACCCATGAGGTTTTGAAAAACTCATCTAATAAAGATAAGCGTTAATTGTTTATGAAACCAATTAAACATAATTATAGATTTTGGTAAAAACATTTATAACATTCAAATAGTTCAAAAGCATCTATTTTAATAGTACATTCAGCTTCAATCCTTTAAATGATTCTAATTATGCTTTATTAATATCACTTTAAAACCTTGAAAATAATTAACACTATCCCTTTTTCTAATGGAATTGAATTTTTTTCCAAAAATAGGTTATCATTTTAAAACAAAAACATTTTAGACACTTTTCCAAATACAAATATCATTATAAAAGTATTCTCAAGTATTCTTATTGTCCAACATTTACTATGATGTCCCTCGAGCACTTAGAAGGTCCTTGTAGAATACAAGTAGCAAGCTTCACCCTCATCTCCAATGTTATCTACAGGTGACTAAATATTTTCATGAGAGACTCAATCCAGAGATTTTCTACCTGAGGGCCTCCCTCCCCATTAACTATGGGTGGGTAATGTATCTAAAACTCTATCTAGGTATCATACATCGAATTCCGACAGGACTGTGAACCGCTGTGAGGTGTCATCCTGGAGTAGGGCCAAATCACGACATTACCGTGGCGTGAATGTGGCATGTTGGCCCGGTCCAGCGACATCCGTGGGGCAACATCTTCCGACCCAGAGCGAAGGGAGCAGGAGGAGGCAGGGCAATATTCCGGTCATTGTCCCGCCAACAGAAATTGTGATTAGTCAGTCTCAACATTGACCACAAGACTCATGGAATACTATCACAGAACTGATCATCCATCATATTCCCCATTGTTGTAGAAAGCTCCAACTACACTATATGAGGTGTGTGTTGTTTACTGTTCTCACACAGAAAAAAAAAGATAATGTAGAAGCATATTCTCTACAAGGGTCAAAACACTCATCAGATCATCAGGATCATAAAAATATCAAACTCTGAAGGACAAGGACAGGTACAAAACAGAAAACCATACATAAATGGTTTCATCAACTCTGTTGAGAAAGTTAATTAATCATATTTTAGTAGAAAAGCTTTTATTCTTATTTTTATCAATCATGTTATATAATTTCATATGCAATTAATGAATCCCTAGAATGGAAAAATCAGGATAGGACTCCACTCTTATAGAACATGGAACCAAGTGGTCATGGCATGAAGTGGGGAGGACTAGTGATCATATAAAGTTTTTAAGTATTATTGAAATTTTATTCTACTTACCAATGTCTATACTAGATATCAAAATTTTGATTACTCTTTATAAAGGATTCCAAATAAATCCTATGTAGTTGTCCTTCACATTATAGAAACTGATCTTATGTTATAAAAAATAGACTCTTGATTCGGGATTGTGGTATGATAAAGATATATATTTTATATTCGTTGTTTTTAAAAGTGGTACTAGGTAGTTGAATTTACTGATTGAGAGTCAAATTATGCGGGCGTATTACTTATCAATTGTATATGCATTTCTTGGAACTCTAATAATAAAACTTTAGTCACCTTGAGAACAATATAATTTGAGTATGTTTTAACATCTCAGTATGCAACACAAATCTTATGGGGAAATTCATATATGTAAAAAATTAGATGTGCATCGAGGCCAGGCAAACACCCCAAACAATGTTAAGATGAAGCTTATGGTGGGGAGCACCATAAGCCTAACAGGTGTTAAACAATGACACCATCAATGTTTTTAGATATATAGGCTCGGGTAAACACCCAAAGGGGTGTCCAAGAGGCCAGGAAAACACCCAAATGGGTGGTCAAATGCAATAACTTAAGCTACTAGATCAACATAACTATCACTGTGAGTTGTCGTAGACATCACACCTCTGTTGGAGGGGTTTTATTATAAAAACATGAATTTATTTATCAAATGAAACAATCATATTAAAGAACATTTATTCAAGATATGAAATTCAATATAATTAAGTAGAATTAAGAAAGAAGTTAAATTCAATTTAAAGCATTTTTGAATTAAATAGGCTAGGAGAGGGACCCTACCTCAAGGTAGAACCAAGCCATCCACTTCGGCTCTTGGAGCTTTCTAACTAAAAGCTGATGCTCCCCCACTGGGTATACGCACCTTCACACACATGCAAGGACACCTTGCCCCTATGCACACACCTGCATGTCCATGAGAATGTGCAAGTGGATCCTTGAACATATGCTTATATGCATATACCAATCTCCACTCACCTACGTATGCATTTATATATATATATATACATGGGCACACCTAGCCCCATATGCGCATAATCACTGCCATGGATGACTATACACGTAACAGGGGAATCCACATACATATACTTACTTACCTATGCACATGCAAGCGAGTCTCCCTTGACTTGGTGACTTGAAACCAATAAGAAGGGATCAACACACTATAAAAAGGATATTAGGAACCTTAAAACACATAAAGGACGCTAAATAACCAGTGAGAAACCAACCGATGGCATTAAAGCCTTACCTCGATTGGAAGTAGAGAACCAAATCCACCCAAACCAACACGAAACAATCCAACACCCTACCGAAACCATAATATGGAGTCAAAAATACCAAAATCCCCAAATACATGAGGTGCGAGACAATTAGGAACCATAAAATCTTACCTCGGATCAAAGCCAGTGGACTGAATCAATCTGAACACCTTCACAAAAATATAACTACCCTCTATCCATAGAAAGCAGTAAAAGACCTAAGTGGATAATGCGATAAAGAAAATAAAATAAAAACTAAACTAAAACATACCTGTCTCCTATGACTATACACATCACTGCCCAATATATAAGAACCAAAACTCCCCATGGGTCAAATCATGTTCCTGCAAGCAAAGGGGAAACAGATCCATGTTTCAAAATGATATTATCAAATAGTTCATTCCTATTAATTAACAATTACTCTTCCTATTAATGGTATATAATCAGTTTGGCTCGAGTTTGCGATTATTTTAGTTTTGTTCGATACAAGTTTGTTTGGGAAATTTCCATTAGATTTAGTTTGCCTTATTTTTGTTTATATTATCTTGGACAATTTCATTCCTTTGGGTTCTAGTCGATCATGAAATTAATAATAATTAGTCAATCCATATTAATAATTATATCCATTAGTTTCATATCTGGAGTAAAAAATACATATAAATGAATGATATCATATAAGGAAAATCATAAGAGGGGCGAGATGTAAAGTAGTCTTATTCATGCAATTCATACCTAATATAGATTTGTCATGGACACATAAATCACAAAAATCCCCAAATTAAATTGGGCTAAACAAAGAGGTCAGAATAAACCAACCTCAAATGGTGGCAGATGAACCAAGATGATCTAAACTGCTTTACCTTCAGCAGCGAATGCCAAATCATGTCTGAGGTGGACCCGAAAGAACCATGATATAACCTAGAAACAACGATCAAAGTTAGATAAAAGGAAATTATACAAATAAAGATCTACAATGTTTATGATAGAAAATTTGAACTAAAAATGGAAACCATCCAAGAAAGAGATAGTAGAATTGGATTAGTAGTTGACATTTCTAAAAAAGATCCTAAGAGATTTCCTAAGGAAAATAAAAATAAATTGAAGATGTTTTTTGAAGGTATAATTATGTTGGTCATGGAGCTATCATATGTATGACTTTGATTATAGTGTCAAAATAATTTGATTAGTGGTAAGGGAAAAGATCCAATGTTATCATGTTCTAAATCAGTTGCTACAAATGGATCCACACCTATGAAGAAGGTTGAACATGATAAGAAAGAATTTTTGATCATATGTTCTGATGAGTTATACAAGGATAAACTAAAAAAATGAAAAACATTGAGAGTTCTGTAATTTTTCAAGTGAATATGAATTTTTCAACCAATAATAAACATGTGAAAGAAGAGAAAACCATGTTTACTCAACAAAAACATGTTTAGAACGTGAGAAGTAAGAAAGTGAAAAGAAAATAAAACACTTTTGAGCTTCAAAAAAAGTACTCCAGTGTTGAGAAAAAAGCCTCAATCAGTGTTATAACTTAGAAGTTGATAAACCCACCTTATTACCATACTTGTTGATATAAAAAAACAATTGAATGGAAATGTCACATAACAATCACTTTACACACACACACACACACACATATATATATATATTTTGTAAAGGAAAATAATTTTGAAAAATGAATCCTTCATATAGTGTTGTTATTCTTCTATGTCACTCTCAATGCATCCATGAATCTCGGCTGCACAAATCCCCAATTGAAAATGCCTATTCAATAACTAATAAAATTGATTTTGGGAAAAACCCCTTGAATATGAAAAAGTGAATACCTTAATGGATCGACGTGAAAAAATAGGAAGGGATGAATAACCCTTTCTAATTATAGAAAAATCGATGAATAACCCTTCCTAATCATAATTATAGAAAAAACGGAATGTGAAACATTGAATAACCCAAAAAAAGAATATGAAACATTGATTTAGGGTTCCCCTATTCCTAATTATAGAAAAATCTCTTTCATAAATGATTGATTTCACCATACTTCAGTAAAATCGATGAATAACCCTAAAACAGACACTTCTGAAATCAGAAATGCTACCTCTGTGCACGTTGCAGATGACACGCGGAGTGAAAAATTTGTGAGGGAGGGGCGAGCGAAGGTTGATAGGTCTCAGGATTGGAGGGAGGGGAGAGGCGGGAGACGACGAGCAGGGAGCGGCGAGCAGGGATCATGGAGCGGGGAGCGGCGAGCGGGGAGTAGTGAGCGGCAAGCGGAGAGCGGTAAGGGGGAGTTGGAAAGGGAGGAAGGGAGCACGAGGGGAATGAGAGAAGCGGGGAGGGGAGGACAGAATGGGAGCAGTGATGAGGGGAGGTCAGGTGGCAAGGTGAGGTCAGGCAGTGAGGGGAGGTCAGGAGGAGCGGTGTTGTGCTATAGGGATGGAGAAGTGGGGTGTGACCAGATGGGAGAAGGATCCCGATGGCTGGCGGTTTTTTTGGTGTCTCTATCCCAACGGTTCATATGAACCGTTGGCATTGAGATGATTTTTTCCAACAGTTTACTATAATCATTGGGAAAACCCAACATATATTAGTCTACCCAATGGTTTCATAGAACCATTGGTATAGGTTATTTTTTCCAACGGTTTTTCCAAACCGTTGGGAAAGAAGTGTGGTATATGTGGGATTTCCACCAGTGATGATCGACCTGTCCGCCATCTAAAAAAGGCACAACACGTGTTAAGAGAAGCCCATGATGGGGTGAGTATATACATACCTAGTAGAATGTCCTAAAAAGGTGAAGGGGGAGTAGTAAGAGATACAACTGAAGAGGAAAATACTATATAGAACAAGGTACGATAAAAGAGAACAACTCAACCCAACAAGAGAGAGTGAAAACAAACTCATCCAAATCTCAAAATAGTGAGAAGATGAACTTCTCATCAAGTCTTCTCTACCTATATTAGGAGACTAGACTTGTCCAACCATGATAAGTTAGGCACGAAAAGTACGTGGCATGCCTCACACGTCTTCACCTCCCTTGGAAGGAGAGTAACCAAATCCCAAGGAGTGGGCATTGAAACAAGATATATATATGATCAGTCAAAGAATCCCAAAAAAGGGAGTAAGGGGATCTCCATCTCACAACTCAGTCCAAGAAGAAGAGTAGCCAATAGTTCCAAGATAAGTCTATCTCATGCGTCTGCCCAAAACACACAAGTCTATAGGACTCAATCACTACACCTTGATACTATATTCTTTGGGCAACACTGAATTGCCCATATAGTTTTAGGTCATGCCACAAGAATGTGTCTCGGTGGGGAAAGTATACCTTTTTCTCATGAGTCCAAGGAACTTCAAACCACGCCTCGACACTATGATGAATAGTCAAGGGGTCACCAGTTTTAGGAAAGGATCCAGTGACCTGGTATGATAGGAGGGTCCTTGTGATGTCCCAGACCTGGATTCCACTTAATGGATGCCCCGAGCCCGGTGGGCCACATGGCCTCAAATGCATCTCCCCAAACGACAGAGGCTACCGACTAGCAACGAGGGCCTAGGGTGTGTCCGTGGAGAGACTATTCCCTCATTACCAAAGTGTATCATAATGGATGATTATAAACTAAGGTAATAGTGGAAGCAATATTAGTAAACATAAGGCACATTAGAAAATAGAGACAATAATAACAATAACTCAAATAACTGGAATAACATACAATAATGGATGATGATATGTCATGTATCTAGAAAACTGGAAAACATGGATACAAGACAAAAGACATAACATGTTCCACAAAAGTATAAATCAAATCGAGACTATCCCAAGGATCCCGAGCTTTGGCTCGGTCATTTTCTATCAAGATCCATCCTAAATAGCAAGCAATCAAGTGTTTGAAGTTGTACGCTTACCTTTGTCAACACATGCATTCATGTAATCTACTCCAGGTACCAAACGACGCCCAAAGAGGGTGTGAGATAAATCTCAGTGGGCCACCACCAACAATGTCTATAACATCCGGCCCGTGTAATGGAAATGTAACAGTGTGCAAGCATGTATATATAAAGTAAATTAACACAATGTAACTAAATACCAAAGTACCTACTTCAACCCTCAGTTGGTGTCTGAAACATAACTAGTCCATTAATTGATTATTACCAATTTATAAATAAGTCACATGTTACAAAAGTGAAGGTTCCAAGTTATGAAAAGGCAACCTGTAATGATATTTATTAGTGAAGTCCCAAGGTAATAACCAAGGCGAAATAGACTTCAAGGGTCACCAAATCATTAATAACTGTAACCTGTCATGGGGTAAGAGTGTAATCCAAAAAACATAGTCTATATAATTCCAAAATGAGATGCCTACCAAGTCCAAGGAGTTCATCCAAGTTAAAAACGGGGCTAAGCAATGACTGGGCCTGATGAGATTTAACCATGGCACCTACTTGTCAACGTTGGATCAAAGGAGTGTATCCAAGGTATCATGTAATAATATTTAAGGGATCATATGGTGTCACATCGAGCATCCAAATAATAGACAAGGATTGGGATCTAGGTGGGTATCAACCTAATCAAGCCATATCCTTGAATCAGAATGGGGTTCCCGAGTGCTCATGGCATTCCCTAATAAAAATCCAAGGCAAGCTCGAGTCAGGAAATTCCTGTTTGATATTGAAGTCATGTAATATTTCATTTGATTCAATCCTTGCCTTTAATTAGTGTGATAAGGTCAATTATCATGAAACCTTTTAATCAAGTCATTTGGTTCAAGCCTTTCCTTTCATTGGTGTGATAAAGTCAAGTAACATGCAAACTTTTAATCCATTTAAAGCATATTCCATATTCAAGGTTTATTTCACTACCTTCTATTAATGTGGTAAGGGGTGATGTGAATATGAAACATACTATTCATTTACATTTAATCTGGTCAAGTCATATACTTAGTATACTTTCCAATTCACATTTCACATTTTATTGTCAAATTGAAGCACTTACCTTAGGCGGGTCAAGTAGTGAGCATACATGGTACTTTAAATTATTTAATTCTCATTATAAACAATCCATTTAATATAGAAACACTTACCCTTAGGAAATTCAATCCAAGGCACACCCGAACGGTGGCTCAAATGTGTCAAAACACTAAAATGATAATTAAGACATAACATCCTACATGGGATGAATGGGGTTGTGGGCATTACTACTAAAAACTAACCACATATTTGTAAAGAGCATAACCATACAATTCTAATGAGTATAATCATGGCATATAAATTATATAGATGACACCCAATGAAATCAGTGGGCCCCACATGACAATTCCAAAATCAACGAACTTAAGGGATGAGTTAAAGCCCACTCACCTTAGGCTTGTATGAATCCCCTCCTCTGGTATTAGACCTTGATTTGGCTCGTATTGAAGTAGATATGAGAAAAATGGGGAAATTCTCACACCTCAATAACTAGGTTGAGAGTAAGAGAGGAGAAGAAAAGCTTAGACGGACTTGAGTACTTACTGTTGTGTATCCAACATGATGAAAAAAAGCTTGATCAGATTATGTATGAAGGAGATCTTTTGATTCCTACCTTAGGTCTTCAAAATACTCCAAAATGAGAGGAAATTAGGTTAATCCCATTGGTTCTCAGATTAGGGAAGAAGGAGGGATCTAATTAGACCATTAAGGGAAAAAGGACAATTTACCCTAAAAATTTGTCTATGCATGGTTTGAAAAACCATGCACAAACCATGAATGGGTACTTGGGAAGAAGGGGTTCTCGCACGGTTAGGTTTCACAACCATGCACCAATTATGCGATATGATTCTGCCTGAAAATGGACCACCGCACGGTTAGGCAAACTATGTACCAACCATGCAACATGACCATTTTTTCCAAAAAGATGGGTTTTGGGCTCTGAACAAGGTCCAAACACCCTTGGGACCTTCAATAACCCGTTATCCATCCAAATTGGGTCCAAAATAGAGAATTAGACCAAAATTTAAAGGATCCATACCTGAGTGAAAAATCAGGTTCTTATAGTCTTCCCCCCTTAAAAGAACTCGTCCCTAAGTTCACCTTTCAAGGGTGGAAAAACATTGTCTGAGAATAATTCTAGTCATTGAGCATGCATGTCAACTTCCCGCTCCCAAGTCTCATCCTAGACATGGCCATGCTACCATAACACCCGTACTAGAGGGATATACCAGCCTTGGAGAACCTTCGTGCTCCGGTCAATGATGCATACTGAATACTCCTCAAAGGTAGAATCCACATTTAACTCAACTTCCTCAGGATCAAAGGTATGAGATGGGTCAGCATGATACTGGAAAAGCTGCAAAACATGGGAGATGTCGTTCATGTAATGGTACCTCTGAGGTAATAGAAAATGATAGGCTATCATCCCAACTCTCTCTATAATCTCAAATGTCCCTATATAATGAGGATACAAATTTCCCTAATTTTGTAACTGTCTATGCCCTAGCTTGGGTGATACTTGAAGAAAAAAATGATCCCTGACCTCGAACTCAGGAGGTCATCGATGGTGATCAACAAAAGATTTTTGTCTAGAATGAGCAATAGTCATATTCTTTATGATAAGTTGAACTTGCTCTGAAGTCTCCTGAACGAGACGAGGACCTAGTAGGGTTGCCTCACCTACCACTAGCCAGAATAGGAGTGAATTTCATGTCCTACCATACAAGGCCTCAAAAGGATCCATCTGAATCGTCGCCTAAAAGATGTTATTATAGGAGAAATTAATTTGAGGGATATGCTTTTATCAAGAACCACCGAAATCAAGGACACATGATCAGAGCATATCCTATAGAACCTATATCGTTCATTCTGATTGTCCATCAGTCTGAGGGTGAAAATTTGTGCTTAAAAGCACCTGTGTTCCCATAACCTTATGCAATACCTGCCAGAATCATGATGTGAAATGAACATCCCTATCTAAAATGATAGTACGAGGGACCCCATAGATTCATATGATTTTACGGACATACAGTTTTCCAAAATTATCAACTGAGAAAGTCTTATAAATAGGAATGAAGTGGGCTACTTTTTTCAGTTTGTCAATGACAACCCATACAAAGTATCTACCTCTAGGTGACCTAGGTAAACCAAATACAAAATACATAGAAACATATTCTCATTTCCATTCCTAGATTGGAAGTGGCTGTAACAAGCCTGCAGGTCTTTGATGCTCTGCCTTCACCTGCTGATAGGTGGAACACCTAGTGATGAAACCTGTTATCTGACATTTCATCCTAGGCCACCAATACTAGAGTCGCATGTCTCGATACATCTTTGAGATGTCTGGATGAACTACCCACTGAGAGATGTGAGACTCTTTCATCAACTCCTCTCTTATTTCTATAGGAACCCAGACATGTCTATGGATACGTAGGATGTCGTCTCTATATATAGACCAATCCAGAGGTGGGTTATCTCATGATATACTCTCACGAAGAACCAAGCCTTCAGGATCTGAAAATTGTCTACTCTTTACTTTCTCAAGGAGGGAATAGGTAACTATCAAGGATGATAGGTAAGACTGCTCGTGACTATCATCAAACTCTAGATGTGGCTTAGAAAAGAGGGTCATTAACTTCCATTCATCACTAGCTTCCCGTACTGCCTGTGCCTGAGTTTTCTGACTCAGTGCATCAGTAACCACATTTACCTTCCCAAGTGTATAGGCAAGCTCAAAATAAAAGTATTGAACATATTCAACTCATATCCATTTTATGTGGTTCAAGTCATGCTGAGTAAATATATATTTTAGGCTCTTGTGTTTTGTGTACACCACAAAGCTCTCACCCAAAAGATAATTTTCCTAGCAACGTAAGGCATGGACAAATACTACTAGATTGAGGTCATGAATCAAGTAATTTATCTCATGAGGCCTAAAATTCCTATATCCATATGCAATGGCTCTATCTTCCTGTATCATCATAGCTCCTAGGCCGATAATTTATGCATCACAAAAGACGGTATAACCTATGCATGGCTCTGGCAGGATCAAAATATGTTCTAAGACAAGCCTCCCTTTCAACTCTTGAAAGGATTTATCGTACACTTCTCACCAAAGTAACTTGACACCATTTTTTGTAAGGCTAATAATAGATGAATAAAGACATGATAAATCTTGTATGAAATTCCTTTAATATCCAACCATAACCAATAAAATCCGTATATCAAACACATCCTTGGGATGCTCCCAGAAAACTACAACACTAACCTTTTCCGGGTCAACAAATATGCTTGATTCTGAGATAAAATGACCTAAGAAGTGAACTTTGTCAATACAGAAGTGATACTTAACAAGCTTGGCATAAATTTGATGCTCTCTCAGTGTACTCAGAATGATCTCAAGATGATTGACATGGTTTCTACGAGTGTGAGAATACACCAAAATGTCTTCCAAAAAGACCACAACAAAAGATTCCAAATAGGGGTAGAAAACCCTATTCATCAGAGCCATGAAAATGGTGCGCACATTCATAATACCGAACAACATAAAAAGGTACTCATACAGACCATACCTTCTACGAAAATCTATACGAGGTATGTCTGATAGCCTGACTCATACCTGATGATAACCTGATCTCAGGTCGATCTTAGAGAAGACCTTTGCTCCTCGGAGCTAGTCAAAGAGATCATCTATTAGAGGAAGTGGATACTGGTTCTTGACCGTAAGCTGGTTCAACTTTCTATAATCCACACATATATGTAAGGTTCTGATTCACGCTCAAATTTACCCAAGAGAAGAAGGTAGGACGATCCTTGTAGTTTATCTTGGGTTGTCGAATCCTCAGAGACCTAAGAAGAAACCTATAGACACGTACATTATGTGGACTATTTTTGGCTATGAAGTGGCCAACTTGGGTTGATTTTAGATGGGTTTAAAGGAAATATAATATACTTAAGTTAATTCAATTTTAAAGAATGAGTTGATCCTAGGTTATCACTTGGGGTGGATTGGATGTATTCCCTTTTCAATTATTTCAATTTCTTATATTTGAGTTGAGTTCATTTAAGGAGATCAAAAAACTTCATAACTTACTGATTTTATACCAACACACCATAATACTAATCACCTATACACTTTAAGGATCAAAGTTTTGAGCACTTCAAGGTAAAGGTTCGTATTAGCACTTGAAGTGTGTGGCCTTAAATTCAACAAGGACAATGGAGTTTAAAAATCATCAAATAAAAATCTCAATTAAAGAAGTGATTATACATTAATGGGGTGATAAATAACATCCAATAAAGCCCCTTGATACTCAATTGTATCAACCCATAAGTGGGTTAGACCTCCATTGATTATATGGTTTCAATGGAAGCAGGAAGTAGACTCATGAGGGAGGAAATGAAGAAGTAAAGAAAACAATAAAAATAAAATGATCACTCCACCGTTGTGTGAATAATTTCACAAGATTTGGTGTGAATAAATTCACACCTTGAGGAAACGATATCAAATTAATATGGAGAACAAAATAATTAGAGGAGAAGAATAAATTTTATTAATAAACTAAAGTGAATTGAACAACTTACATGTGAAAGACAAACTTGAGACAACAAAATCGCAACATAACATTACAATTGAACAAAGCACCAAAGATCCTAAAACTAATCCACCAACACTGACTTAAATAGGCATTTTGGAAGCCTTTGATAGAGCATCCAACAGTACAAAGCATCCCACTTTATTATGGTAGGCCTAGGGTGGTGGAAATCTTGTGGAACTTGGACTTTTCCACATTTGACCCGAGGTGACAGCCAGCTTTCATCCACCGAACAGACGCACTTGTAAGACCTTCTAGATGACCGAATAAGAGTGGGACATAGAATAAGAAAATGGATCCCCAGATGTCTACTAACCGCCTGTAAAATTTGGGCCCATTTGTAGGTGTATATTCGGAGCTATGATTATATTAGTGGGATGTTTTTCTGGGCTCAGAATTTGGACCAGAATTTTATCTCTAACTTGGGCCTCCTAAATGACCACAATGGAGGCTGAATTAGCATTGGATCCTGAAGAATGATTTGTTCCTATATATGTATTATATTCTCCTACAAAATTTGGGCTTCATTGGGTTTGTAATGTGGGTCCCACATTCTCATCAGTGGGCTGGTGTCTAATCTGACTTCTTCAGAATTGTTTCCTTCCATCACAAAATATCCCCATCTTATTCCATGAATTCTCCATTGATCCCTGAATCAAAAATGTTCATATATAAGTTTAGATCAATTTCCAAAAATATTAAATTAAAATATGTATAATTAGATTCCTTAAAATCAGATGAATCATTGGGTACTTTAAATGATGTTAAAAAATGTACCACATAATAGTGCATTTTAAGTAAGAATTACAATCATAATGTGAAATGATGTTCAAAGTGTAAAATGCACTAAAATGGTGTTTATGAATAATAAATCACATGAATATTATATATATTAAAAATGAATATTAGCCTCATTTAGTGGCTAATCACACCCCCCAACTTGAGTTTTGCTAGTCCCGAGCAAAATATATCTCAACAATATGAAATTCGAATTCCCTTTTCCAAAAACATTTTAATACACAATGATCACCAAAACCCTTATACCAAAAAATCATGAAAACCATAAAAATATTTTAATACAACATTGTTTCATAAGTATATCCCAATCCCAAGCCCATTCCTTTGTTCATTTTCATTGCCATACTTCATCCAATATCAATTAAGTATGAGGATGTGTTGTGCATCACAATAGACACGAGGGTTCATATTTATTCAAGGGGGAAATGATGGAAGCGCTAGGTGGAATCACATTTCAATATTAAGATGAGTATTCAAAAAATTTTTTGTATCATATTTTTTTGTTTTTTTTTGCAATTTTTCCATGGTAATTGAAATTGCACTCAAAAGAGTCAACCCCTGTATCAAAACTTTGCCGATGACTCCCAGGCTCAAAGAACTTAGGGAACCAAATGAATCCCACATACTCAGGAATCATCTCGAGTTAACTCAATCAAAAACAAATTCAAATTACCAAAAATAGAGATAAAATTACCAACTCTGGTCTAGAAAACTATGAAGTCACGATCCCTAAGTGCCGAAAGCCACACATTAGGTCATTTCATTGATCTATGCACAAATTTATTATTATTATTATTATTATTATTATTATTTTTATTGAATAATAATATTAAAACTAAAATGATCACCAAACCTATGATATTTATTTGGGGTACCCCATGAACTCAAACTAATACCCCACTATCCAAAGGACGTGCATTGTGATATTTTTTTATTTGGATGAAAATATAAATGATGAAATATCACATTGGACAACCACACTTTCCAAAATATATGCTCATGAAATTATAAAAGGATTAAAATCAGAATCATGGCATGCTAAATTATTTGATATTCAGTTTCAAAGTGTGCAATGTGTATTACCATGTTCAAGTTAAAGGAATTTTTCCTTCCATTTACACCTTTTTTTTTCAAATCATTCATTTTTTTGACACAAAATCATTTTTTATTTTATCTCCCCCCCCAAATTAAAATAACACTATCCCCAGTGTTTAAAGAAAAGAAAATTTATAAGGGGGTAGAGGTAGAGAATGAAAGTTCAAAAAGGAAATTGAAAATGAGGATCATGGAATGAAGTCACCTGGTGGATGAAGTTGAAATTCTTGCTGCTCCCTTTTAATACTTTGATATCCATGTCACTTGTAGAGTTCCCTAGTAGAAAAAGGAAAAAAAAACAAAAAAAAACAATATATATATATATATAATAAAGAAAGTAAAATATAAGTATATATATAAAAATTATAGAATAAGGAAGCACCAAAAACCATAGGTTAGTGGTAAGCGTGCACCCCTGTCTCCCTTCGGTCCCAGGTTCGAATCCCCACGGCTTCACCGGTTGTAACAGGGTTTGACCCACAACCCATGACGTGTCCCTTTTTTATTATTATTATTATATTATTATTTATTTTTTTGTATTTTTATTTTAACTTACAGAAACATTAAAATAAAACAAACTGATGATACATTGTCTTCTTTTTAAATTTCTGGGTGAGGCATTACTAAAGGATTACACCACGTGACATAGATGAATATGGTGCTCCCCTTTCATACCCATCCATACTCATAATAAAAGAATAGGTCAACATTATATTTTTTTTTAAATATAAAAATGATTAATTAAAATATCAGTTTTATTAAAACAAAAAAATGATAGGAAACTTGAAAACCATGGGTTTTATACCATGTAGTGCTTTGTTTAATGTCGCTAGCCCAACATGGATCCTAAATCTATCAATTTTTTACTGGTTCATAGGTTGGATCAGTTAACTCAACCTCTATTTTATGTTTATTGAATGATTCAATGAATGGTTTTAAACTTTGACCATTGACCTTGAAAATGTAACCACTTGTGGGATCTTGAATCTCTACTACCCCATGGGGGTATACATGATGCACTATGAAAGGACCTGACCATCTAGACCTTAACTTTCCTGGGTGTAAATGAAGTTTTGAACTATACAAGAGCAAAAGTTTTCCCGGTTCAAAATGTTTGACCTTGATATTCCTAGATTGGTAGGATTGAACTCTAGATTTATTGATCCTTGAATTTTCATAAGCCTCCATCCTTAATTCCTCCAGTTCATTGAGATATAATTTCCTTTTTGTTCTGGCCAATGAGAGGTCATAATCCATTTTCTTAATTTCCCAAAAGGCCTTATGCTCAATTTCAACAGGTAAATGGAATGGTTTTCCATAAACCAACCTATATGGTGACATTCCTAGGATGGTTTTGTATGCTGTACGATATGCCCAAAGAGCATACAAGAGTTTCTCAGACCAATCTTTCCTAGAAGGATTGACAGTTTTCTCAAGAATTTGTTTGATTTCATGATTGGCTAACTCAGCTTGACCATTGGTCTGTGGGTGGTAAGCAGTTGACACTTTGTTAGAAATTCCATATTTTTCCATGAGTGATGAGAATGCATGATTGAAAAAATGAGTTCCACGATCACTAATGATAGCTCTAGGAATTCCAAATCTAGAGAAGATGTTTTCCTTGGGAAATATAATCACAGTTTGATGATCATTGGATTTTGTAGGAATGGCCTCAACCCATTTAGATACATAATCGATATCTAAGAGAATGTAAAGATATCCCCTAGAGTTTGGGAAGGGACCCATGAAATCAATTCCCCAATAGTCAAAGATTTCAACCACTAAGATGGGAGTGAGTGGCATTTGATTCCTTTTTGTGATGGACCCTACTTGTTGACACCTAAGACAACTTTGACAAAATGTGTAGGAGTCCCTTGAGAGGTCGGGACAGAAGATACCACATTGAATAATCTTAGAAAATGTTTTCTTAGAGGAAAAGTGACCTCCACATGCCTCACTATGACAGAATTTAAGGATGGACTCTTGTTTAGATTCTGGAACACACCTCCTAATGACTTGGTCAGGGCAGAACTTATAGAGGTATGGATCATCAAACACATAGTGTCTAACATCAGAAAGGAATTTCCTTTGAGATTGAGTCCCTAAGAATTTTGTAATGACTCCTGTAACTAAGAAATTGGCTATGTCGGCATACTAAGGTCAATCACTCACAGAGTATAGGTGTTCATCAGGAAATGAATCAGACATAGAAAGGTGATTTTAGTTGTCTTTTAATTCCATCCTAGAGAGGCGATCAACTACAACATTTTCAACGCCCTTTTTATCCTTGATTGTGAGGTCAAATTATTGTAATAGAAGGACCCACCTAATCAGTCTAGCCTTAACATCTTGTTTTTGGAAGAGGTATTTTAGTGTTGAATGGTCAGTGAACACAATGATGGGGCATCCTAAGAGGCAGGACCTAAACTTCTCTAAGGCAAACACAATAGAAAGTAACTCCTTTTCAGTGGTGGTGTAGTTGATTTGGGTATCATTTAAGGATTTTCTTGCATAAGAAATGACATAAGGAGTTTTATCACAACGTTTTCCTAACATAGCTCCTACAACAAAGTCACTGGAATCACACATAAGCTCGAAAGGAAGGTTCCAATTCGGAGATTTCATAATGGGAGGAGAGGTGAGAGAGTATTTTAGGGTTGATAATGAACCTTCACAGCTTTCTGTCCAAACAAATGGAGCATCCTTTACTAGGATAGCACAAAGGGGATGGGAGATTGAACTAAAGTCCTTGATAAATCTTCTATAGAAACCAGAATGTCCTAAGAAATACCTCACTTCCTTGATAGTTTTGGGTGATGGAAGGTGACAGATGATTTCAACCTTGGCTTTATCAACTTCAATCCCCCTACTTGAGACCAGATGGCCTAGAACTAGTCCCTCTTTAACCATGAAATGACATTTTTCCCAATTTAGGACCAGATTCTTTTCTTTACATCTTGACAAGACTCTCTCCACATTTTGCATACATCCCTCAAATGTATCCCCAAACATATAGAAGTCATCCATGAAGACCTTAAGAAAATCCCCTACCATGTCTGAGAAGATTCCCACCATGCACTGTTGGAAGGTTCCAAGGGCATTGCATAACCCGAAGGGCATGCATTTGAAAGCAAAGGTTCCAAATGGACATGTGAATGTAGTATTCCCTTAATCCTCTAGGGATACCTCAATTTGATTATACCCTGAGTACCCATCTAAGAAACAGTAGAAGGCATGACCTGCCACTCTCTCAGGGACTTGGTCAATGAATGGTAAGGGGAAATGGTCCTTCTTGGTGAATGAGTTTAGCTTCCTATAGTCAATGCAGACCCTCCATCCACTACTCACCCTTGTTGGAAGAATCTCTCCATCCTCATTGGTTATTACTGTGATTCCATCCTTTTTTGGAACCACTTGGATTGGGCTCACCCATTCACTCTCAGCTATGGGATATATGATACTAGCTTTTAACAATTTCAGAAGTTATTTTCTTACTACCTACATGATATTAGGATTGAGTCATTGTTGAGGTTGATGACATGGCTTTGAATTAGATTCCAGAACAATCCTATGAGTCCCAATAAGTGGGATAATCCCGGGAATATCAGACAAGGTCCAACCAATGACTTTCTTATGTTTCCTAAGGACATCTAGAAGAATCCTCTCATGATTGGATTCAAGAGAAGAAGAAATGACAATAGGATGTGTTTGATTGTCCCCTAGGAAAGCATACTCGAGTGCAGCGGGAAGTTCCTTCAATTCAAGTTCAGGCTGATTCAGAATTTCAGCAGAAGATTGGGACATTGGATCAAGATCAATTTTTTTCCTAAAGTTTTAGATAGGATTGATTCCCCAAATGTAGAAGTTTCAGCTACTAGATTGTCTTGATCAGATTTAGGGAAGGAAGTTGGAGTGGTCTCCATGAAAGTGGTTTCTTGAAAGGTTTCACTAATTGTTGGACCTAAGACTTCATCATAAGAGCAATTTGAAAATGATTCAAGCCAAGGATATAAACTTCCTTCATATGAACAAAGGAAATCAATCTCATCCTGACTTAAACATTCATAAAATATTCCTTGATGTTCTATGGATTCATTATCAATGCTTCCTATCATGTTTACTTCATGAATGTCCTCGTCATCCCCTATTTGTGAGCTTGCATTATAGATGTTCAAGTCTAGACTCATGTTTCCAAAGGTGATGGTCATGTTCCCATTTTATACTTGGATAACAGAGTTGATTGTTGAAAGGAAGGGATGACCAAGGATAATTGGGGTTTGTTCCTTATTTCCTAAGTTTGGATGGTTGTCAAGGATAATGAAGTCAGTAAGGTAGATGGAGTTTTCAACCTTTACCAGAACGTCCTTTAAAATCCCCTTTAGAACCCTAATGCTACGATTAGCAAGTTAAAGTGTGACAGATGTGGGTTGGAGTTCTTCAAGGCCTAACTGGAAGTACACAACATAGGGAATGAGATTGACACTAGCACCTAGGTCACACAAGGCCTTGACAACTTTGCTCTCTCCTAGTTCAACATTGATGTAAGGGCAACTCGGGTCTTTCAACTTAGGAGGATTGGTCCCTTGAATGGTGGTACTCACATTAGCAGCCAAAAGGACTTGGTTTTTATGTGAAATTTTTCTTTTAAATGTGCACAAGTCCTTAAGGTACTTTGAGTAGGAAGGTATGTTTTGGATGGCATCGAGAAGGGGAATGTTCAACTAGACTTGTGAGGAGATTTCCCTCAATGTTTCACTCAATTCAGGCTTGGTTTTCCCCCTCATGCGTTGAGGAAATGGTGCATGTTGTGGGGTTGTTTGTTGAAGAGTTGTTTCTTTCACATTGTTATTAGTTTCCTCAGCTTGATCTTGTGGTTCATTCGAATTTTCATCCAAGTTTTAATCTTTAGGTGGGTTCTGAATTAGTTGTTCAGGTTTCTCAATTGATTTACCACTTCTTAAAACAGTAACAAACTTTAGTTGTTCATGAGTTGTTTGAGTACAACTTGACTCTCCCCTTGAAGTTAAGGATGGCACCACCTGAGTAGGCATGGGTGCCTTTCCAGTTTTGATGGTTTGAAGTTCTTGTTTAAGGAAAGAGACTTTTTAGTTCATCCTTTCCATTTTTTTTCACAATTGTTCTAGTAGGCTTTGTGGAAGAGTTTGGGTTGGTTCTTGAGAAGATTGGTTTATCCCGGTGGGATATTTTGGAGGTGGGATAGTTTGTTGAAAATGGACTGGTGGTTGTTGGTATTGGATAGGTTGGGTTTGGAACTGGTTATGGGTTTGGTAGTTCTGATGGGGGTAAGGATTTTGTCCCTGTGGTTGGCTAGGTTGTTGGTTATCTTTCCAGTAGAAGCTTGGGTGGTCATTATACCTTGAGTTGAAGTTGTTTTGGTATTGAGGCTTTTGAAAGTTCAAAGAATTTACTTCCACTGGGGGTCCTCCTAAAATAACATCCTTGATGGATGAAATGGTTGGGAAATTGTCTATCTTATGGTCATGTTTGTCACAAATTGTGAAAACAAGGTCAACAGTTTGGATTTCATGGACTTTCCTAAGGTCTATCTCTTCAACCTTCCTAGAGAGTGCTGCGAGTTTAGCCCTAAGGCTTTCCTCTTCTCTAAGTGTATGAATTAAAGTAGTTCTTTGTGTCTTTTCAGAATAATGTGAAGTTCCCCATGTTTGTTTTTGTTCAGAAAGGATTTCTAGATACTCGTATGCATCATTTGGGGCTTTGTTTTTAAAGGTTCCATTACACATCATGTCAATGAATTGTTTGTTCCCCAGACCCAAACCTTCATAGAAAATTCTCACTTGTTCAGGAATAGAAAAACCATAGTGTAGAACCATGTTTAGGGTGTCTTTGAACCTCTCCCATGTTTCATATAATGACTCTCCCTCTTTTTCAAAAAAGTTTTGGATGTTATTTTTAAGTGCAATTGTTTTGTGGTGGGGAAAGTATTTTTTGTATAATTCTCTTTGTAGTTGGTCCCAAGAGTTTATAGATGATGGTCTAAAAATTTTTAGCCAATTTTTAGCTTGATCCTTTAAATAAAAAGGAAATATCCTCATCTTAGCTGATTCTAGTTGATGTGGGGGACACATGGTTTCTACAATGTCATTGAACTCTTTAATGTGAAGGTAGGGCATCTCGGACTCCATTCCATGGAATGTGGGAAGGTGGTTTAGGACACGGGGTTTAAATATGTAGTTGGAATCTCCTTGGTAATTGTGTCTAATGCATGGGGGGGCATTGGTCCAGGAAGGTGTGAGGTAGTCATTCATGGTTTGATCAATTGCATTCCCCAAGTTTGGGGCTGCCACATTTGGGTTTCCATTTTGGTTCCCACCCGGGTTTATGAGTTGTTTTCTTTGAAGACCTTCCATTGAAATAGGATAAATTTTTGACTCAGGGGTGTTAGGAAGATTAGGATCTAATGGAAAGAGTTCCCTTGGTGTACTTGACTCCCCAACCCCAGGACTATCCACCCTAACTAGACGGTTTGATTGATCGCGGGTGTAGGCGGACATGCGCCAAAAGAAAAAAAACGAGAAAGGGAAAAGATAAGAGAATTTGGATGAGAAAAGAAGAAACGGGGGAGAATAGAATGGGTGTTTAGATGAATTACTTGGGTCCCCATAAACGACACCAAAATTTGATTCACGTTCAAATTTACCCAAGAGAAGAAGGTAGGACGGTCCTTGTAGTTTAGCTTGGGTTGTTGAATCCTCAGAGACCTAAGAAGAAACCTATAGACACGTACATTCTATGGACTGTTTTTGGATATGAAGTGGCCAACTTGGGTTGATTTTAGATGGGTTTAAAGGAAATCTAATAGACTTAAGTGAATTCAATTTAAAAGAATGAGTTGATCCCAGGTTATCACTTGGGGTGGATTGGACGTATTCCCTTTAAATTATTTCAATTTCTTATATTTGAGTTGAGTTCATTTAAGGAGATCAAAAAACTTCATCACTTACTGATTTTATACCAACACACCATAATACTAATCACCTATACACTTGAAGGATCAAAGTTTTGAGCACTTCAAGGTAAAGGTTTGTATTAGCACTTGAAGTGTGTGACCTTAAATTCAACAAGGACGATGGAGTTTAAAAATCATCAAATAAAAATCTCAATTAAAGAAGTGATTATACATTAATGGGGTGATAAATAACATCCAATAAAGCCCCTTTATACTCCCTTGGATCAACCCATAAGTGGGTTAGTCCTCCATTGATGCTATGGTTTCAATGGAAGTGGTAAGTAGACTCATGAGGGAGGAAATGTAGAAGTAAAGAAAACAATAAAAATAAAATGATCACTCCACCGTTGTGTGAATAATTTAAAAAGATTTGGTGTGAATAAATTCACACCTTGAGGAAACGGTATCAAAGTGAGATGGAGAAAAACAGAATAAGAGGAGAAGAAAAACTTTTATTAAGAAACTAAAGTGAATTGAACAACTTACATGTGAAAGACAAACTTGAGACAACAAAATCGCAGCATAACATTACAATTGAACAAAGCACCAAAGATCCTAAAACTAATCCACCAAAACTACCTTAAATAGGAATTTTGGAAGCCTTGGGTATATTCTCAAACATTACAAAGCATCCCACTTGATTATGGTAGGCCTAGGGTGGTGGAAATCTTGTGGAACTTGGACTTTTTCACATTTGACCCGAGGTGGTAGCCATCTTTCATCCACCGAACAGAAGCACTTGTAAGACCTTCTAGATGGAAGAATCAGAGTGGGACATAGAAGAAGAAAATGTATCCCCGGATGTAGACTAACCGACTGTACAATTTGGGCCCATTTGGAGTTGTATATTATGAGATATGATTAGATTAGTGAGATGTTTTTCTGGGACACAGAATCTGGCCCAAAATTTTATCTCTAACTTGGTCCTCCTAAATGACCACAATGGAGAACGAATTATCACTGGATCCTGAAGAATTATTTGTTAATATATATGTCTTCTAGCCTCCCACCAAATTTGGGATTCATTGAGTTTGTAATGTGGGTCCCATATTCTCATCAGTGGGCTGGTGTCCAATCTGACTTCTTCAGAATTGTTTCCTTTCATCACAAAATATCCCCATCTTCTTCCATGAATTTTCCATTGATCCCTGAATCAAAAAATGTTCATATTTAAGTTTAGATAAATTTACCAAAATATAAAATTAAAATATGTGTAATTATATTCCTTAAAATCAGATGGATCATTGGGTACTTTAAATGATGTTAAAAAATGTACCACATAATAGTGCATTTTAAGTAAGAATTACAATCATAATGTGAAATGATGTTCAAAGTGTAAAATGCACTAAAATGGTGTTTATGAATAATAAAGAACATGAATATTATATATATTAATAATTAATATTATCTTCATTTAGTGGCTAATCAAGTTCCATCTGCCTTCTTAGCAAAAAGCATGAGAGAACCCCAAGAGGATGTAATGGGATGTATAAAACCTTTGGCCTCTAAATCCTCTAACTGCCTATTGAGCTCCTGAAGCACTATAGGTTCTATCCCGTATAGAGGAATGGACACTGAAGATGCTTCCATAACAAGATCAATTGTAAACTCTACCTCACTCTCAGGAGGAAATCTAGAAAATTCATTGAGAAAAACATCCCTTAAACAATCCACTACTAGAGGGAAATCATCTTGTTGTAAACCCTGATCCTTCACGAAGAGATTTTCAATCTGGGTGGTCACTCCACCTAGACTATGATTCTCTAGTCCAACTCTACCATCCTAGACATCCCACTCATCCTTATGTAGACAACTTCCACTCTCTGGTGATGTAAAAGATACCCTGTGATGATAGCAGTCTATAAAATCATGATTGTAAACCAGCCAATCCATTACAAGAATGACATCGAAGCCCATCATCTCAAGAACAATGAGTTTACATAAGAAAGGGTAACTACCTACCTCAAGGGGACAATCTCTATATTGGGTTATGCCCTCTGTTCGTACCCCTAACGGCGTATCTAGGGTCATTACACCATAGTAATATTGTATCTCCAGTTCGATACATTCCATAATAGATACAAAGATAAAAGAGTTCTAAGCACCTATATCAAATAAAACATACACTATAGTAGAGGCTACTATAATAGTACCTCATACTATAGATGGTCCTGTAGCCTGATCCTCAGGTATTGGATGTAGTGAATTCAACTGGCCTGATCCACAACCCAAGTATGAACTACCACAATCAAAACTGCCCTGCTGGTGCTGCTGGTGATCAGGGGTCTGGCTACCACAACTATGACCTCACCCTTGGCCAGTACTACATGTGTTATTCCAAATACCTATCTAACAAGGCGTAAAAGAACCCGATCCTAAAGGTGGAGCTAGAGCAGATTCTTTTCCACTTTAAAATGGTGGAAAGGTCCTATATAAACATTGAATATTCCCCATACGACCACAAAGACCAACACTCCAATGGGTCTCTATCACATTGAGGCTTTGAATGCCCCTGTCTTCCACACCAATTACACACTTTAAAGCTATCAAAATGAGAACTCTAGTTTTCACTTCCCTGATGAGAAAACTCAAGGGAACATTTCCTACCACTAGAAGAATACTATCCTGCCATAACACTATCCTCTATACCTAGTACTATTTCCATACCTCAGTTTGCGCTCAGTGACAAGATCCTGATTTACTACCTCACAAAAAGTATCTAGGCGAAAGAAATTCACCTGTATATGGATGGTGTACTGGATCCCATCCTTAAATAATCTAGCATATGAAAGCTCATCACCATCCAGAAGTGGTGCAAAGCACCGCAACTCTATGAAACATGCTGAATAATCCATGAATGTCATAGAACCCTTCTCAAGATACATGAACTCTCTAGCTCAGAAATCTCTCAACGTCTGAGGAAGGAACTAACCATAGAAGGCAATATTGAAATAAACCCATAACATACCCTGATGACGATTGGCCTGGGTAATCATGTCCCACCAATTCTTGGTCAAATCCTAAAGTATGTATGTGTCAGTATTGACCCTCCACTCTGAAGGCGTCTCCAGATGATAAAAGATAGATAGGGTGGCCTCTAGCCAAGACTCAACAGCCTGCAGACTGCCATCCCCTAAGAAAGTAGGAGGATGCTGCTGCTGGAACTCACGAGTCAGTCATGCATTGTAGGTGCATATATAAATCACCATGCATGGATTGCATCAGATGTAGGAAACTATCACGGACTTGGGAATCAGTGCCCAAATTATGTACAACAGGCAGTGCCTCGAGTGGCACTCCTAGAGGTAAGAGTGGTGGCTTAGGGCCCACCACATCTGGAGCATGGTCGTCGCTACCTTCCTGGTGAATGATATGAGGAAGTCATGGAGACATTGGTCTACAAATGCCAAGCACACACCTCTGAACAAAATTAAGTAGAAGATAACATCAATAGCAGAATATGAACGTAGGGAAACTCACTACCCAAGGCATACTACCCCAACTACCTTCTTAGACATCTAGGTATCGGTAAGTGCTCAAGTATAAGTTTAATTTTGTTTTAAATTTAATTACCAGGTTCGCTCCTTTACCTTTCATAAACATGACAAGGTATGATAAGGATATGAAACCAATTCATTTTGGATCTCATGATTCACTTTATAATGGATAGTCATTTTTGGTGAATCAGTTCCAATACACCTTATCAATGGAAACAACACCCATTTATTTTTAGAATAATGACTCAACTCGATAAATTACTCATCCCAACCCATGAGGGCCCATACACCTCATGAATTGAGACAAAAAATCACTCAATCAAAACCAAAAATAATACAAGTATAAGCTAACTATCACAACATCACTCAACAATCACAAGCATATCAAGCAATTTAAATAAATAAAATGCATCTATATGGCATGAAAATATGCATGAAATGTGAATTCTAGGTGCCTATAATGATGCATGCAATAATACTCATTTCCTTCATATCATCAGGCCAAGGATTAAAGAAATCCTCAATCAGATTATTAATCAACAACTCTAGATAGGATATAAATCACCCAATGGTGAAATAATGTCAACTGTAATAGGAAAAAGAAAAACAACAATTATATTTTGGGTAACTTGGCTTTTACCCCGAACATGGGTTTGTGAATCCCAAGCATGACTTATGACCAAGATCCCAACATTCCTAATCTCCAATCTATTGTCTCCAAATAGTAAAGAAAGAAAGAAACTTCCTATGATACCACTTTGTGACGTCCCGGACCCGGATGCCACTTAATGGGTGCCCCAAGCCCGGTGGGCCACATGGCCTCAAGCGTATCTCCCTGAACGCTATAGGCTGCTGAATAGAAACGAGGGCCTAGGGTGTGTCTTTGGGGAGACTATTCCATAATTACCAAAGTGTAGTGCATCAGATGATTATAAACTGAGGTAATAGCGGAAGCAATATAAGTAAACAGAAGGCATAATGGAAAATAGAGACAAAAATATCAATAACTGAAATAACTAAAATAATATACAATAATGAATAATGATATGTCATGTATCTATAAAATTGGAAAACATAGATACAAGACAATAGGAATAAAATTTTCTACTAAAGTATAAATGAAATCGAGACTACCACAAGCATCCCAAACCCCGACTCGGTCATCTTCTATTAAGGTCCATCCTAAACTGAAAGAAATAAAGTGTTTGAAGCCATACACTTCCCTTTTTCAACACATGTATTCATGTAATCTACTCTAAGTACCAAACAACGCCTGAAGAGGGTATGAGATAAATCTCAGTGGGCCACCACCAACTATTTCTATAACATATGTCCCGTGTAATAAAAATGTAATAGTGTGCAAGAATGTATATATAAAATAAAGCATCATAATGTGACCAAGTACCAAAGTACCTGCTTCAGCCCTTGGCTGGCGTCTGAAACATAACTGGTCTATTAATTGATTATTACTAGTTTATAAATAAGTCACATGTTACAATAGTGAAGGTTCCAAGTTATGACAAGTAAACCTGTAATGATATTTATTAGTGAAGTCCCAAGGTAATGACCAAGGTGACATAGACCTCAAGGGTCGCCAACTCAGTAATAATTGTATCATGGCATGGGTTAAGAGTGTAATACAAAGAGAATAGTCTAAGGCATTCCACAAGGAGATGCTTATTGAGTCCAAGGAGTTCATCCAAGGTAAAATGGGGCTAATCAATGACTGGGCCCGATGGGCTTTAACCATGGCACCTACTTTTCAATGATGGATCCAAGGAGTGTATCCAAGGCATCCTATAATAATATTGAAGGGATCCTACAGTGTCATACTGGGCATCCAAATAATAGATAGGGATTGGGATCTAGGTGGGTCTCAACCTAAGCAAGCTGTAACCTTGAATCAGAATGGGGTTCCCAAGTGATCATGGCATTCCCTGATAAAAATCCAAGATGATATTGAGTTAGGAAATTCCTATTTGATATTGAATTCATGTAATATTTCATTTGGTTCAATTCTTTCCTTTCATTAGTGTGATAAGGTCAAGTAGCATGCAACCTTTTAATCAAGCCATTTGGTTCAATCCTTTCCTTTCATTGCGTGATAAGGTCAAGTAGCATGCAACCTTTTAATTCATTTAAATCATATTCAATATTCAAGGTTAATTCCACTACCTTCCATTAATGTGGTATGGGGTGATACAGATATAAAACCTACTATTCATTTACATTTAATCCGGTCAAGTCATATACTTAGTATACTTTCCAATTCACATTTCACACTTTATTTCCAAATTGAAGCACTTACCATAGGCAGTTCAAGTGGTAAGCATACATGATACTTCCTATTATGAAATTATCATTATAAACAAGCCTTTTAATATAAAAATTCTTAACCTTAGTAAGGTCAAGCCAAGTCACACCCGACCGGTGGCTCAAATGTGTCAAAATACTAAAATGACAATTATGGCATAACATCCTACATGGGATGAATGGGGTTATTGAAATAACCACTAACAACTAATCACATATTTGGAAAGAGCATAGCCATATGGTTATAATGAGTATAATCATGACATATAAATTCTATAGATGCCACCCAATGAAATCAGTGGGCCCCACATGACAATTCCAAAATCAACGATCTTGAGGGATGAGTTAAAGACCACCCACCTTAGGCTTGTATGACTCCCCTACTCTGGAATTAGACCTTGATTTGGCTTGGATCAAAGTAGATCTGAGAAAAAGGGAAAAACACTCACACCTCGATATCTAGGTTGAGAACAAGAGAGGATAAGAAAGGCATAAATGGACTTGAGTACTTACTGTTGCGTATTCAACATGATGAACAAAAGCTCGATCAGACCCCGGATGAAGGAGATCTCTTGATTCCTACCTTAGGTCTTAAAAATACTCCAAAATGAGAGGGAATTAGGTTAATCATTCTGGTTCTTGGATTATTGAAGAAGGAGGGATCTAATTAGACCATTAAGGGAAAAAAATGACAATTTACCCTAAAATTTTTCCTCTGCACGGTTTGAAAAACTATGCACAAACCATGAACAAGTACCTGGGAAGAAGGGGTGCTTGCACAGTTAGGCCACATGACCATGCGCCAATCGTGCGATATGGTTCTACCTAAAAATGGACCATCCATGCGGTTAGAAAAACTATGTGCCAACCATGTGCCAACTGTGCAACATGGCCAGTTTTCCCAAAAAGACGGGTTCTGGGGTCCGAACAAGCCCCATAAACCCTTGGGACCTTCATTAAACTATTAGCCATCCAAATTAGGTCCAAAATAGAGAATTAGACCAAAATTTAAAGGATCCATACATGAGTGAAAAACCAGGTTCTTACATTCCTATTCTGACAGTCATTGAGGAACGCCACTGCCCAACTCAGCTGGAGGGTACCACTTGGGAAAGTCACCAGGGAATGCCATTGCACAATCCTACTAGAGGGTAAGCCTGGTGAGTTGTTAGGGAAAAACCACTGTTTGAACCAGCTGGAGGGTCACTCAAAACATCAAGGAACTCCACTACCCAGTCCTACTAGAGGGTAACTCGGAAAGATCATCGAGGAATTCCACTGCCCAGTCCTAGTGGAGGGTAAGACCAGAACTACCATCAGGTAATTCCACTACCCATCCTAGCTAGAGGGTAATCCCGGTACTACTCTGGTGATTCTGTATGATCATTTCCATCATCGGGTGTTGCCTCAACATGTGCCAAACCTAAAACATTTACATTGTTTCTTGAAATCTACTTATGAGGGAACCATCGGGTTCTATGCAGAAAAAAACTCAGAATAGGAATCTCATGGGCCAAAATCTGAGTTCAAACGAAGAAGATACAAAGGCTTTAAGGTCAATCGAAAGAGATCAAGTAGCACACGACATGTGAGGGGACCCACATGGTGTGTGGTCCCTCTTCACAGTCTGATTGTGTCTCTGGTCAGTACATGAGTCCCGTCTATGTAGGGGTACACATCGTGTAGGTGGACTACACGATGTTTCCCACCTATCTGGGGACCGGTCCGTGTCTTCTAGCCACGTCTGTGTACTCTGATACACAACATGTTGGTCCACATAGAATATTTCCCATGTGTTCAACCCATATCCATGGTCTCTTACACAGAGTCCCCGCCCGTGTGACCCATCACATGGGTTGTCCAACTAGGGAAGTGGTACACAACATGTGAGGGAGTGTTACACACTAGGTTACCCTTAATTTTTACAAACCCTAGTGCCACCATTGAGGGAGGATACACATCATGTGTTCTTCATTGAACATGACGTGTAGTCAGGATTTTGACAGAAAACTCAGATTTTCTAGATCTGCATCTGTGCTTCGAATCAAGCCCCACCACCATAGATCCTACCTCAGTTTCTCCCGAATCTCATAGATCTTTCTAGGATTCATGGTCATCCGTTGGAGTTCACTGAAAATCAACCATTGTTCATCATTAGGGTTACATTCTTTGTTCCTCATGCCACCACATCTTCGATCCTTGATGATCCTGCCTCAAACCTCCGAATCGAGATTCCTTTCATCACAAAAAATCTAGATCTATGCTTTTCTCATAGATCCATTATTGTTTCATCAATCCACCTTGAATCCGGGCACCCGATCGAGCTCGGGGCACTCGACAACTATCGAATCGGGAACTAAGGGGTTCCAACTGTGAAGAATGTGAAGAACATGGGAATAAAGGCACAAAAAAATAAGGTTTTACGATCATTCGATAAGCGTTCTTGTCCAATGATTAAGAACACACTCCAGGGTTAGATAAACCAAATAAAACAATATGATTATTTGTTCTTGGGAGCATGAAAGGTTTGTCAAAGGCATAGATTCAAGAAAATGAATGAAACTGCTCAATTATTTTAATCTAAGGGTGTAAAAACACCAAAATAAGAGTCCCACCTCTTGGTTGGATCGTTCTTTGTTAAAGAACATGCCCTCCAATGAATTTGGTAGAATCCGCTGCATTCATTGTGCTTCGATCCACCTTGAATCAAAGGTTCATCGTTCGTCGCCAATAGAGGAAGAGAGAGCTCTCTCTAGAGAAACATGGAATATAAGGTAACCTTGGCCAAATTCCCCTAAATACCTATTTATAAACTTTTTATTAGGTTAAAGATTAATTATCCAAATAACCATTTAATTAATTATTTCACTTAAATGCATCGCCAACGAGCGAGGTGTCCGGTCGTCCTGTGTTGACTCATTTTATGTTGTGCCTAGGGTAAACAGTATGTTCCATACCAAACCATGGTCTCATATTTCTGATCTGATCAAATTTTTAAGAGTTATCCCATTTTATTTAATTAATCATGTGTGAAAAATATAAAAATATATTTAATATTTTTATAAAATTAATTTCAGGCACACTGGACCTCAGAATCACACACCGTCTCAGCGCCTAGCTCTAGAAATATATTTAGAAATATTTCAAAGTATTATAAGGAAAAAATCGGGTCTCTACATCATTACCGCCTTCAATATTTTCATCCCCTAAAAGAAAAAAAAACTAGAAAAACAACTCAGGATACTGATCCCGCATCTAGATCTCCCGCTCTCAGGAACTCTCCTGCATGTTTCCATGATGCTATAACACACAAACTAAAGGGATGGTCCGTCCATAAAAGGTCTGATCCTGTTAGTCCTTGATCGCCACTGGGTGCTCTACAAAGGTGGATTTGTCCTCGATGTCCAGCTCACCCCAGTTAATGATGTGCATGAGGTCATTCACGTATTTACTCATCTGTGACACACGGAATACGTCATGCACTTTCTCTAACTATGGGGGTAGGGTGAGGTGGTAGGCAACCTCACCGACCCGCTGTACGATCTTGAATGTCCTGATGAACCTTGAGGATAACTTTCCTCCTCGATCGAACATCCTTATTACTCATCATGGGGATACTCTCAAGAAGACATGGTCACCCTGCTCGAACTCTATGGGCCTATGATGGCGATCTGTGTAGGATTTCTGTTTTCTCTGGGCCGTCTTTATCAGCTCACAGATGACCTGCATTTTCTCCGTTATTGCCTGTACCAATTATGGACCCATAAGAGATGACTATCCAACCTCTATCCATCATAAGGGGTGGCCTGTAGGGTCTCCCACACAGGGCCTCAAAAGGTGTCATACCGATGTTAGAGTGGTAGCTATTGTTGTACGCAAACTCTAACAAGGGCAGGTGATACTTCTAGCTCCATATGAAATCCAGCACACAATCCCTCAATATATCCTCTAGCACCTAGATAGTACACTCAGTTTTCCCATCGGTCCAGGGGTGAAATGTTGTACTCATCTTTAGTTGGGTATCTAATGCCTCCTACAGACCTCTCCACAATCGTGACGTAAACCACACGTCACAATTATAGACAATTGTCGAGGGTACCCCATGAAGGAACAAGATCTTCCACATGTACAACTACCCAAAAATCTCCACCAAACTCTGCTCCCTGATAGTGTAACGTACTGACCCTAAAGACACTAAATTGGTGCTCCGAACCGGTTCTCCACAAGGCCTCAAGCGCGCCTCCCCGTATACCAGAGGCTGCCGACTAGTAGCGAGGGCCTAGGAGGTGATAGTGGGAAGACTATGCCCTCATATCAGAGTAATAAAGAAGCAGAAATAACTAAGTATCATACATAGTGGAAAGTAAAAAGAGTACAGAAGCAATAAACAACTGAAATAGAACAATCTATAATAGTAAAATGCTGTAAAATACCAAACAACTATGCAATGCAATACAAAATTGGTCACCCAATGGGTCAACCATATAGATAAAATTACAAAATAAAGTGAAAGTAAAAGTATAGGGCTCTACTACTAAATTTGAGCCAACCCATGTACCCAATCTCCAGACACTGTCGAACTGCACCAACCCGATCAGTAGAACCACTCAAGCAGCTCCGCTCGATCATGCAACACTGGGCCTCAGCCCTATCCACTATGAAACTCATTTTCAACCAAAAAATCATACATAAGGTCTACACGTACACCGAGGTGGACATGTAGGGGTGAGAAATAATATCAGTAGGGAACCCTGATAAGCAACCTATAACTATGCTGCTAAAAGTGTATGCAACAACAATGTGATCAGCCTAGCTGGAACACAACAAAAGGAAGTAAAACAAACGTGCAACCACCATAGAACCCAGGGTCTGTAATCCCTATCAATTGGGCAAGTGCCACCATGGATTTCCATATCTATATACATATACATGTATAGTCTCGTACCTATACACATATACATAAATATTAATATTCATGAGTATGTGAATCAAATAATAAGAAACAACATCATCATTCAATCCTTGGGTCCATAAGCCCAATCTCCTAGACATCCTATGAAAGGGAATTGAGTTGGATGTCATGCCACTCAAGCTGTGTATTATTAATTCGATCTTTGGGTCTGTAATCCCATCGACATGTACCTACTTTAGCTAACACTGGAATTATATCTCTAAGAAAGCTACGTCACCACAGGAGGAATGATTGTCTTGACACCTGGGTTCACTCTTACTCACCTCCAATCACTGAACAAGGATACCATATACTGACGGTCAATACTATGAAGAAAGATTCTAGGAAAAACATTCAGACATCTGGTGAGACGCCATGCTACACCCCTAGTGTCCCATAACTTATTTGGAAGAATGTAATCATTCTGATCATATAACATCCAGCCTATGAGCCCATCAAAGGCATTACCACATGGGAATCCAAATATCACTCAAGGCATAAGAGTCATTAACCCACTAAGTCTATCCAAGGAATCCCTCAACTGGATCCTAGTATCACTCAGGGTACATAAGTCTATTACCCACTGAGCCCATCCAAGGCATCCCTCAACTAGATCCATGTATCACTTAGGGTATAACCATATCCAACCAATGAGCCCGTTCATGTCATCCCTCAATTGGATCCACGACTCACTCAAGGTTTAATCACATTTAATAGTACACTAATCCCATCCAAGGCATTACTACAACGAGAATCCATGTATCACTCAGGGCACATAAGTAAACAACCCAATGAGTCAGTCTAAGGCATTCCTACAATGAGAATCCATGTATCACTCAGGGTAAATAAATAAACAACCCAATGAGTCCATCCAAGGAATTCCTAAAATGGGAATCCATGTATCACTCAGTGAATACAAGTCAACACATAAGTCTTAACACCCGAGTCCTAGGTAATACCTTTGGTACCTGTAAAATATCATAAATAACATGGCTCAGAAGCCGGATCCCAGGAGAGCATGTCCGAGCATCCCAATAAACAAGAAATATGCCTCGTGTCAGGATCAACAACCACCAAACAAGAAGAACCTTTGGTAAAATCTACTGCATCAAAAAAACCAAGTCAGATATAAAAAAATGAGTGAGGGTGGCCCGAATGCCCAACCCAACACTACATACATAGCCCCATGGGCTTAAAAGTTTGGCACGAGTTCTAGGTGACACCTGGACACCATCTCTACCTAAACCCGACGTACAACTCAGGGTTAGTCAAACCATGGGTAGCCGCTGGGTCCCTCAAGTCAAACACTGAGGAGAAATCCTATCTAGGATCCTCTAGGTAAACACGAGAAAAGGCATCCTACACAAGATCCTTAGTGAAGAGTAAGGGAGAAATACTACAAGGGATCCTCAAACAAAGAACAATAGATTAATCCTACAAATAGAGATCCTCTTAAAGGAAAAACAGGAAAAATATCCTTTAAGGGACTCCCTAGGTCAGCACATAAAAAGAGGCATCCCTTAGGGGACCCTTGGAAGCATCCGATCTCACGGCCTCATAGGCCAGAAGGAAACATCTCACAAGGGGGACATCCTAAAAATAATTGGTTATGGGAGATAGCTCACAACTCATGTCAGATCAAAGGTCTCAACTAAGTTGGTCCGAACACCCAAACTATCATCCACGCCAAGTCTCACTCTTAGGTGACAACTGAACTCGATAACTGGAGGAAGAAGCTCTCCATTTATATAGAAATCCCCAAAAAACCATTTATATGACCTCTAAATTTCAAGAGGATTCTATCATTGTGATCTACATGAAAAAAAGCTTAGACTGGACTACTCACTCGCCCAAAACAGTCAACCGGTGAAAAAGGTACTATTCACCATAAAGATCCCAAGTGGGGCCCACACCTGATTTCATTTTTTTCACCTGAAATAAGTCTCTAAAAATTTTCCTTTAATTTAGGGTTGCAACTCCACTGACGGTGCCTCAAACAGACATCAGACGTAGAAGATACGTTTGATTCAATAATCGCCAAATAATAATAATTAAAATATTATTATTATTTTATTGGATGTTTCATAACACAGAGCATCATTACCAACTAAAAAAGTTCTTGAACTTGAATCAATAGGTCCTCCTCAAATATAGGGCCGTGTGGCCATAGACGACACGTGAAACGAAACCCTAGATTGCAACGTACAAGGGTTTAAAGAACCCCTAAATGAAACAGGCTGGACAAAGTACATGGCATGTACTCTGAAGTACATGGGGTCTGCCCATGTAAAATTAAATGATGTGTAAGTTACTATACATGGCGTTTACTATTCAAAAAACACCATCACATGTGCATTTTCACCCAAACACACGCCCATGTTCCACTACACAACGTGTATTGTTCAAAAACGACTATTCCGTGTTCTTTTTTCACACGACCGGACACACGAAAAACCACCACATGATGTGTACTTAGAGTACATAGTGTGTACTTAAGAAAACTTCTTCTTCCCCAAATGGGAAGAATACACGGCCTGTTCCCCTGGAACACACGCTGTGTAACTTGGGTTTCCCGACGGGAAAACCCTCAGATCGCCCGAAACACTCGTTCATGCCCTTGGAACAACAGATCAAGCCTCAAGAGGCCAAAATCAAGAAATATAAGGATTTAATTACTTAAAAAAACATGATTAAAGGGAATATATGGTGAAAACATAAACAACCCTACCTTCTAGAGGAAACTGTCGAAGCTTCAGTTGTTTTTACTGTCCACAGATGCCATACACCGACTCTACACGCCGAGGGCTTCAAAAAGGTACCAACCATTCCTTCCCTCTCTCAATATTTCTCCATATCCCATTTATCTCATAGGACATGTCCAAGGAGGATCCACACAAGGATCATGTGCAAGGAGGAGGAAGGAATAAAAAATAAAGAAAAGAAGAAAAGGAAAGAAAGAAAAGAAAAAGGGGCCCGACCCGACCCCAATGCCCGACCCGAGATTATGCCTCACCTAGGCCAAACTCCCCATTTTAGATTCAACGGTGCAGAAAAAATCTAAATTAGATGTACCATTTAAAATTTATCACTGAACAAACCTACGTGAATAATTTAATATTTAATTTAATAATATTAAATATTAATATTCTGCTAAAATTCGAACAGCTCAGATTTCCACCAAAATCCTATCCGAGGGTAAAAACCCTATTCCAGGACCAACAGAGTGGCAAATAATAGGTTAAAAACACCATTTTACCCCTCATGAGCATCCAACAACAAAAAATCAAATTTCTGCTCAAAACGAAAGTCCGAAAAAACACAGGTTCTTACAAACTCCCCACCATAAACATTCTCGTCCCTGAGAAGCCCAGTGAAAGGACCAGCAACCACGCTTCCAACTTGAGAATTTTCCAACCAAGATATTTAGACTATTATATCATTAATAACTAACTTCTACATAGAATACATTTAACTGCGACCAATCTGGTACTCCCCACCATATGAATACCCCTATTTTCGTCTCAAAAGAAAACTCTGAGCTTAAAAGCTCACAGAAAACATCGAAGCTTAACCAAAAAAGAGGAAAACCACCCTCAAATGGCCAATGGTACACTACCCACCATATGGATTTCCTTACACCACTCTTTGAGTGCAACCACAATAGGTTACCTCCTTAATAGGGAAGAATATTAATAAAGAAAAAGGAGCTTGACGTAGGGCCGAAGCTCTCTTAGCATACTCAAGATGAATCAAGATAGTGCATGATCGTCTCTTACAGGATTACACTAAGATTTCATTGAAGGCGTTTCTAGCTCCCTACAACCCACACTAACATGATACCAAAACCTAGCCAGGATTCAAGCATGGTTCAACCATCTCTCACATAGGTTTCCCTAGAACAGAACAGACATCGACCTACAAGGGTTCGAGTCAAAACCAAGGGTCTCTAGGTATTCCACCTACCCCTACAGAAAAAGCCTCACAATTAGGTCACAAGGTCTAACCACCTAGCCCAAAAGATCTAAACCTATTAAAATTAGGTAATATCACAACAACCAATGAGGGTCAAAGCAGAAAAAATGGTCTACGAGGGACCAGACCCTCTCCGAGCATCCTCAGAAGGAACTGCTCCTTGGAGGTCACAACCTAAGAAGAAGAGAAACCGAACTGACACTCATCGAGTATCTGTATACGGAAATACCCCAAGTAGGTATAGTTTTTAAGAAAATCCTTGGTATCTATCAGAATCATACTCTGTGATCCGACTAGATAACCACAGACCCATAAAACAACACCCACAAGGGGTTAAATAAAAAGGAATCACGTGCCATATCAACCTACTGAGGTCACTGCACCACCTATGCATGAGGACTGAGTCATCATACTCAAAACAAAACTCCTCAAAGTAGATCCACATAACCTTCCATTAGAGTAAAAAGTATGTGTAAGCAGACCTAAAGGTCTCAATCATCAGTAAAAACAGACACTAGCAGGCCTATATACTGTGAATCCTATGTGCCTAGTATGATGCATGAGATGCTGATCAGCCAATAAAAATACATATGTTAATTTCATTTTAATGGTATTAAATGTTCATTTTTTATCTTATGGGCCTGAGCTAGTGGATTTTAATTTTGAACATCCATTCTCATCATTTGTGCACTTCATTCCTAATGTACACCAATTTAGGCCCAATGATTCATCTGATTTTATGGAATGTAATTATCCATATTTTAATTTGATATTTTGGAAAATGGATCTACACTTAAATATGAACATTTTTTATTCAGGGATCAATGGAGTATTCATAAAGGATGATGATGATATTTGGTGATGAAAGGAAACAATTTTAGAGAAGGCAGATTGGACACCAGCCCACTGATGAGAATGTGGGGCCCACAATACAGACCCACTAAAGCCCAAATTTCTTGGGATGATATAATAAATATAGATTAACATATAATTCTTCAGGAGACAGTGCTAATTATTCCACCATTGTGGTTATTCAGGCGGACCAAGTTCGAGATAAAATTCTGGTCTAGATTATGCGTCCTAAAAAAACATCCCACTAATTTAATAATATCTCGGAAAACACAAATTAATTTGGGATGAAATTTTACAAAAATATAGGAGACATCAGTAGATTCACTTTTGTATTCTATGGACCACTCTAATTCTGCCATCTAGAAGGCCATCTAGGCGCTTCTGTTTGGTGGATGCAGTTGCCATTTCAAGTCAAGGATAAAGAAGTCCACTCTCCCTTACTTTCCACCACCCTAGGCCTACCATAATCAAGTGGGATACTTTTTACTATTGTAGGATCGACCCAAGTCTCCCAAAATACCAATTTAAGATAGTTTTGTTGAATTATTTAAGGATCTTGGATGCTTTCTTTCATTGTAATGTTATATTGCCACTTTTCCTTTGTAATGTTCTTCCTCAATTGTAAGTTGTTTTAATTAATCTTATTTTATTAATAAAAGTTATTATTTTCCTATTATTCTTTTCTTATCTATCTCACTTTGGTACCGTTGCCTCAAGGTGTGAATTTATTCACACCAAACCTTGTGAAATTATTCACACAACGGTGGAGTGATCATTTTCTTTTTATTGTTTTCTTACTTCTTCAATCCCCCCCTCATGAGTCTACTTCCCACTTCCATTGAAACCATATCATCAATGGAGGGATAACCCACTTATGGGTTGATACACAGGAGTAGAAAGGGGTTGGATTGGATGTTATTTATCACCCCATTAATTTCTAATCACTTATTTTAATTGAGGTTTTTATTTGATTATTTTAAAACTCTTTGTCCTTGTTGAATTTTAAGGCCACACACTTCAAGTGCTAATACGAAACTTTACCTTGGAGTGATCATAAATTTGATCCTCCAAGTGTATAGTTGATTAGTATTATAGTGTTTTGGTATTAAACCAGTAAGTGATGAAGTTGTTTGATCTTCTTGAATAAACTCATCTCGAATATAAGAAGTTGAAACTGTTAAAAAAGGAATTCCATCCAATCCACCCCCAAGCGATAAAATAGGATCAACTCATTATTTCAAATTAAATTCACTTAAGTCTGTTAGTTCTATCTTAAAATCCATCAAAAATCAACCCAAATTTGGAAACTTCATAGCCAAAACAATCCATAGAATATACATGTCTGTAGGTTTCTTCTTAGGTCTATGAGGATTCGACAACCCAAGATACACTACAAGAGACCTCTTAACCCTAAAAAATTGGGTAAATTTGGGCAAGAACAAATTTTGGCACCGTTTCTGGGGATCTAAGTAAGTTATCTTAGACACTAGCATCCTTTTTTTATCCCACTTCTCTGTTCTCACCCCCTCACTCCTATAGAAGGAAATTTTGAACAAATCCAAACATGGGGAACCTATTCCTACTTTGATCACCCAACCCCATGTGTGTACAATGAACATACTAATTTATATTGGTGGTATCATCAACAACCTAATGAACCACAATGTTTTAACTCCTATGATCCACAAAACATTCCAATATATAATGAGTTTCAATCCCCACAAAGCCAATCTGAACACCCTCTTATGCAATTCTAACAACTTAATTATCCACCTAGAATAGACCATTTGACTCAAACCCTTATCCATCCTGATCCACATACATTACTTGAAAAACTATTTCAACAAATTGAGATAATGAATTTTGATGTTTCATCATTGATATTAGAACTACAAAACTTTGTGATGGTTATGGAAACCATTCCCACTCATGCTATCCCTTCCCTGTCATTGATAGAAGAATATTTTCTCGCAAAAACCTCTAATGAATTTATTGAAGAACCAACATTTATATTTGGGATATATGAAGAAGATAAAAGAATTATTTAAGGGTCTTTAAATCAAGAGGAAATTGTTTTTTTGGATTCAAAATAAGAGAATTTGACATCATGGATTGAGTCTCCTAAGGATAACTCCATTGATGATTTTTCAAAAACACCAATCACTAAACCATTGAGAGAAATCACAAACATTGAGTCCATACCCATTCCTAACACCGATATTTCCAATTTTGTGGTTGGATATTCCATTCAAAAGGAACCGATTCTGTTGAGAAATTTGGAAAATGAAACGGAGTTGGATTCAAAATCTCAACATGTGTCTAAATGTCCTTTCCAAACCGAGCTCAAAATTATTATCCTTCATTACACACTCAAGTATCCCTTAATAGGGTATAACCATGACCTTTAAATTGGAATTCATTATTTTATTAAAACCAAAAAAGTTGTAATGATCATTGATGTCTTAGGAAAGACTACAGAGGAAACTGGATCAACCATTTTTGATATTCCTTGGATTTTTCCACTCATTATAGAACATAGGTTTGTTCATGAAAAAAATTATAAACATATAATGAATCTAAACCTAGTAGAAGTGGAGAAACATGTGGTCCTTAAAATGTTTAAAGTTGGTATTGGGTAAGTTATGGGTGTTCATGTCGAGCTAGCGACGTTAAACCAAAGCGCTGCACGAGAGGCGACCCGTGGTTTCCATGTTTCCAATATTTTTGAATCATATTTATTTTTCAAATAGGATTAATGAATCATTTTTATATTAAAAAAATAGACTGTTGAATTGTTCTTCTATTATTATTATGGATGGGTATGAAAGGGGAGCACCATATTCATCTGTGTCACGTGGTGTGATCCTTGAGTAATACCTTAACCAGAAATTTAAAAAGAAGACAATGTAACATCAGTTCATTTTATTTTTTATGTTTTTGTAGGTTAAAATAAATAAAAATATAATAATAATAATAAAATTAAAATTCCACATCGTAGGTCATGGGGTAAACCCCGTCACAACCAGTGAAGCCGCGGGGACTCGAACCCGGGACCGAAGGGAGACAGGGGTGAACGCTAACCACTAACCTACGGCTTATAGTACTTCCTTATTCTATAATTTTTGTATATATACTTATATTTTACTTTTTTTTATTATATTAATAAATATATATGTCTATATATATATATAGTTTTTTTTTGTTTTTTTTCTTCCACTAGGTAATTCTCAGAGTGACATGGAGATCAAGGGATTAAAAGGGAGCAACAAGAATTTCAACTTCAACCACCAGGTGACTTCATTCCATGATCCTCATTTTCAATTTCCTTTTTGAACTCCCATTACCTGACTCTACCCCCTTCTAAATTTTCTTTTCTTTAAACATTGGGGACAATGTTATTTTAAGTTGGGGGAGATAAAATAATAATAAAAAATTATTTTGTGTAAAAAAAATGAATGATTTGAAAAAAAGTGTGCCTTAATGGAATGAAAAATTTCTTTAACCTTGAACCTGATAATAGAAATTGTACACTTTGAAACTGAATATCAAATAATTTAGCATGCCCTGATTCTGATTTTAATCCATGTATATTTTATGAGCATAGATTTTGGAAAGTGTGGCTATCTAATGTGATATTTCATTGTTTATATTTTCATTCAAATAAAAAAAAAAAATCACAACACACATCCTTTGGATAGTGGGGTATTAGTTTGAGTTCATGGGGTCCCCCAAATAAATATCATAGGTTTGGTGATCATTTTAGTTTTAATATGAGTATTAAAAAAACAATAAATGTGCACGTAGAGCAATGAAATGACCTAATGTGTGGCTTTCAGCACTTGGGGATCATGAATCTATAGTTTTTTGGCCCAGAGTTAGTAATTTTATCTCTATTTATGGTAATTTTAATTTGTTTTTGACTGATTTAACTCATGATGATGCTCGAGTATGTGGGATTCACTTAGTGCCCTAAGTTCTTTGAGCCTAGGAGTCATTGGCAAAGTCTCACTACAGGGGTTGACTCTTTTGAGTGAAATTTCAATTACCATGGAAAAATTGAAAAAAAAAACAAAAAAAAAAACAATATTATTTTTTGAATACTCATCTTAATATTGAAATGTGATTTCACCCAGCGCTTCTATCATTTCCCCCTTGAATAAAGATGAACCCCCATGTCTAATGCGATGCACAACACATCATCACTCTTAATTGATATTGGATGAAATATGGCGATGAATTTGAACAAAGGAATGGGCTTGGGATTGGGATATTCTTATGAAACTATATTGTATTAAAATATTTTTATGGGTTTCATGATTGTTTGGTATAAGGGTTTTTGGTGATCATTGTGTATTAAAATGTTTTTGGAAAAGGGAATTCGAATTTCATATTGTTGAGATACATTTTGATCAGGACTAGAAAATATCAAGTTGGGTGGGGGGTGAATAGCCAATAAAAATACATATGTTAATTAAATTTTAATGGTATTAAATGTTCATCTTTGATCTTATGGTCTTGAGTTAGTGGATTTTAATTTTGAACATCCATTCTCATCATTTGTGCACTTCATGCCTAATGTACACCAATTTAGACCCAATGATTCATCTGATTTTAAGGAATCTAATTATCCATATTTTAATTTGATATTTTGGTAAATGGATATAAACTTCAATATGAACATTTTTCATTAAGGGATAAATGGAGTATTCATAAAGGATTATGGAGATATTTGGCGATGAAAAGAAACAATTCTGGAGAAGGTAGATTGGACACCAGTCCACTGATGAGAATGTGGGGCCCACAATATAGACCCAATGAAGCCCAAATTTCTTTGGATGATAGAAGAAATATATATTAACGTATAATTATTCAGGATCTAGTTCTAATTAGGCCACTATTGTGGTTATTCAGGTGGACCAAGTTAGAGATAAAATTCTGGGCTGGATTCTGCGGCCCAGAAAAACAGCCCACCAATTTAATAATATCTCGGAAACAAAAAATTCATTTGGGATGAAATTTTACATAGAGCTAGGAGACATCAGTATATTCACTTTTTTATTTTATGCACTACTCTAATTCTACCATCTAGAAGGCCATCTAGGCATGTCTGTTCGGTGGATGCAAGCTGGATGCCACTTCAAGTCAAGGATAAAGAAGTCCACTCCCCCTTACTTTACACCACCCTAGGCCTACCATAATCAAGTGGGATGATTTTTACTATTGGAGGATCAACCCAAGTCTCCAAAAATTCCTATTTAAGGCAGTTTTGTTTAAGGATTTAAGGATCTTGGATGCTTTATTTCATTGTAATATTATGCTTCCACTTTTCCTTTGTAATGTTCTTCCTCAATTGTAAGTTATTTTAATTCATCTTAGTTTCTTAATAAAATTTATTCTTTCCTATTATTATATTCTTATACATATAATTTTGATACCATTGCCTCAAGGTGTTAATTTATTCACACCAAAACTTGTGAAATTATTCACACAATGGTGGAGTGATCATTTTCTTTTTATTATTTTCTTACTTCTTCAATTCCTCCCTCATGAGTCTACTTCCCACTTACATTGAAACCAGAGCATCAATGGAGGGCTAACCCACTTATGGGTTGATCCAAGGGAGTATCAAGGGGCTGTATTGGATGTTATTTATTACCCCATTAATGTCTAATCACTTCTTTTAATTGATATTTTTATTTGATGATTTTAAAACTTCTTTTTCCTTGTTGAATTTTAAGGCCACATACTTCAAGTGCTAATACGAACCTTTACCTTGGAGTGCTCATAAATTTGATCATCCAAGTGTATAGGTGATTAGTATTATGGTGTTCTGGTATTAAACCAGTAAGTGATGAAGTTTTTTTTATCTTCTTGAATAAACCCATCTCAAATATAAGAAGTTAAAACTGCTAAAAAAGGAATTCCATCCAATCCACCCCCAAGCGATAAACTAGGATCAGATCATTCTTTCAAATTGAATTCACTTAATTTTGTTAGTTATATATTAAAACCCATAAAAAATAAACCCAAAGTTGGAAACTTCATATCCAAAACAATCCATAGAATGTACATTTCTGTAGGTTTCTTCTTAGGTCTCTGAGGATTCCACAACCCAAGCTACACTACAAGCGACCGATTAACCCTAAAAACTTGGGTAAATTTGGGTGAGACCATATGCCTCTTGCCTTTTTCAGACAAGATTCAAAATCTGTTTTCTGGCCTCTTATTGATGGCCAAGATCTAGAGATCCATAGTAAATAAAAACACCCACACAACATGTGCATCACTCGAGGTGAAAATCATATACAACTATAACATCACAAATCAAAACAACAATCCAAAAACCCTGGAAACTAGAACTTCTTACCAGAACAAGTGTTCTTGATGCACCAGTTAGCCATCACAGGTTCTAACACATTCCTAATACTCCTTTATACCATATCCCAAATAGTAAAGACCAGGAAAAGAAACTCCTCTTATACCACTTTGTAACATCTCGACCTATAAGCCACTAAACTGGTGCTTTGAGCCGGTTCGCCACATGGCCTCAAGCGTGTCTCCCTATACGCCAGAGGCTGCTGACTAGTAGTGAAGGACTAGGAGGTGCTAGTGGGAAGACTATTCCCTCATATCAGAGTAAAAAATTAGCATAAATAACTAAGTATCATACACAACGGAAAGTAAACATAGTGTGGAAGCAATAAATAACTAAAATAGAACAAGTTGTAATAGTAAAATGTTGTAAAAGCCCAAACAGATATGAAATACAATACAACACTCGCCACCCACTGGGTTGACCATACAAATACAAGTACAAAAGAAATTGAAAGTAAAAGTATAGGACTCTACTACTAACTCTGAGCCAACCCACGTACCCGATCGCTAGACACTGTCAAACTGCACCAGCCTGATCAGTAGAACCACTAGAGCAGCTCTGCTCGATCATGTAGAACTGGGCCTCAGCCCTATCCACCATGAAACTCATGCTCAACCTGAAAAGAAGACATAAGGTATAAACGTACACCGAGGTGCATGTGCGGGGGTGAGAAATAATCTCAATAGGGCACCCCGATAAACAACCTATAACTATGTTGCTAAAAGTGTATGCAACAACAATGTGCTCAGCCTAGCTGGAATACAACAAAAAGAAGTAAACCAAATGTGAAACCACCATCGAACCCAAATTTTGTAATCCATTTCAACTGGGCAAGTGCCACCATGGATGTCCATATCTATATACATATACATGTATAGTCCCATACCTATACACATATACATAAATATGAATATTCATGAGTATGTGAATCAAATAAAAAGAAACCACATTAGTAGTCGATCCTTGGTTCCATAAGCTTGATCACCTATACATCCTATATAAGGGCATTGAGTTGGAAGTCGTGCCACTCAAGCTGTGTATTATTAAGTAGATCTCTAGGTCTGTAATCCCATCGATATGTACCTACTTCGGCCAATGCTAGAATTATATCTCTGAGCAAACTACGTCACCATAGGGGGAATGATCATCCTATACCTGGGTTCACTCGTAATCACCTCCAATCACTAAACAAGGATACCATATAACGATGGTCAATCCTATGAAGAAATATTTCAGGAAAAACATTCAGACATCTGGTGAGATTCCATGATACACCCTTGGTGTCCCATAACTGGTTTGAAAGAATGTAATCATTATGATCATATAACATCCAGCCTATGAGCCCATCTAAGGCATTACTACATGGGAATCCAAATATCACTGAAGGCGTAGGAGTCATCAACCCACTGAGTCTATCCAAGGCATCCCTCAACTGGATCCTAGTATCACTCGGGGTACATAAGTCTATTACCCACCGAGCCCGTCCAAGGCATCCCTCAACTGGATCCATGTATCACTCAGGGTATAACCATATCCAACCAATGAGACCATTCATGGCATCCCTCAACTGGATCCATGAATCACTCAAGGTTTAATTACATCCAACAGTCCATTGAGCCTGTCTAAGGCATTACTACAACAAGAATCCATGTATCACTAAGGGAACATAAGTAAACAACCCAATGAGTCCATCCAATGAATTCCTACAATGAGAATCCATGTATCACTCATGGTACATAAATAAACATCCCAATGAGTCCATCCAAGGCATTCCTAAAATAGGAATCCACGTATCACTTAGGGAATACAAGTCAACACATAAGGCTTAACAGCTGAGTCCCAAGTAATACCTACGGTACCTATAAAATATCATAAATAACATGGCTCAGAAGATGGATACCAGGAGATCACGTCTGAGCATCCCAGAAAACAAGAAATATGCCTCACATCAGGCTTAACAACCACCAGCCAAGAAGAACCTCTAGTAAACACTATTGCATCAGCAAAACCAAGTCAGATATAAACAAATGAGTGAAGGTGGCCCAAACACCCAAACCAACACTACATCCATATACCCATTAGCTTACAAGTTTTTCAAGGGTTCTAGGTGACACCTGAACACCATCTCTACCCAAACCTGGCGTACAACTCAGGGTCGGTCAAACCAAGGTCACCTGATGGGTCCCTCAAGTCAAACACTAAGGAGGCATCCTATTCGGGATCCTCCAGGTAAACATGAGCGAAGGCATACTACATAGGATAATTAGTGAAGAGTAAGGGAGGAATCCTACAAGGGATCCTCGAACGAAGAAAAAAAGAGGCATACTACAAACAGGGATCCTCTCAAAGGAAAAACAGGAGAGAGATCCTACAAGGGACTCCCTAGGTTAGTATATAATAAGAGGAATCCCTTAGGGGATACTTGGAAGAATCTGGTCTCACGGCCTCATAGTCTAGAAGGGAACATCTCACAAGGGGGACGTCCTCAAAATCATAGGTTATGAGATATATCTCACAACTCATCTCATATCAAATGTCTCAACTAAGTTGGTCTGAACACCCAACCTATCATCCATGCCAAGTCTCAATCTCAGGTGACAACTAAACTCAATAACAAAAGGAAAAACCTCTCCATTTAGATAGAAACCCACAAAACACCATTTATATAACCTATAAATGTCAATATGATTCCACCATTGTGATCTATGCAGAAAAACACTCAGAATGGACTACTCACTCGCCCAAAACAGTCAACCGGTGAAAAAGGTACTATTCACCATAATGATCCCGAGTGGGGCCCACAAACAATTTCAGTTTTTGAAGTTGAAATTAGTCTCTAAACGTATTCCTTTAATTCAGGTTTGCAATTCCACTAACGATTCCTCAAACGGACATCGGGCACAGAAGATACGTCCGATTCAATAATCGCCAAATAATAATAATTAAAATATTATTATTATTTTATTGGACGTTTCATAACACCGAGCATCATGAACAACTCAAAAAGTTATCAAACTAGACTCAAAAGTTCCTCCTCAAATCTAGGGTCATGTGGCCGCAGACGGCATGCGAAACAGACCCCTAGATTGCAACGTACAGGGGTTTAAAGAACCCCCGGACGAAACAGGCTGGACAAAGTACCCGACATGTACTCTGGAGTACATGAGGTCTTCCCATGTAAAAGTCCATGGCATGTAAGTTTATATACATAGTGTTTATTGTTAAAAACACCATCCTGTATGAATTTTCATCCAAACACACATCCATGTTCCACTACACGACGTGTACGACGTATACTGTTCAAAAACGATTATTCCGTATTCTTTTTTCACACAGACGGACACACAGACAACCACCACATGGAGTTTAATTAAGAAAACTTCTTCTTCCCCAATAGGTAAGAACACATGGCTTGTTTCCCTAGAACACATGCTATGTAACTTGTGTTTCCCGACGTGAAAACCCTCAGATCGCCCAAAACACCCGTTTTCACACCCGAAACAACAGATCGAGCCTCAAAATGCCACAAGAAATAATTATAAGGATTTAATAACTTAAAAAAAAAATTAAAGGGAATCTATGGTGAAAAATTAAACGACTCTACCTTCGGGTGGAAACCACTAAAGCTTCAGTTGTTTTCACCATCCATGGATGCCATACGCCGACTCTACGCGTCGAGGGCTTCGAAATGGTACCAAACATCCCTTACCTATCTCAATATTTATCCATATACCATTTCTCTCATAATATATGACCAAGGAGGATAAAAACAATGATCATGTGTAAGAAGGAGGAGGAAATAAGAGAAAAGAAAGAAAAGAAGAAAAGGAAAGAAAGAAAAGAAGAAAAGGAAAGAAAGAAAAGAAAAAAGGGGCCCAACCCCAGCGCCCGACTCGAGTTGCCTCACCTAGGATAAACTCCCCATTCTAGACTCAACGATGAAGAAAAAATATAAATTCGATGCACCATTTAAAATTTATCACCAAATGAACCTGCATGAATAATTTAATAATATTAAATATTAAATATTCTGCTAAAACCCGAACATCTCAGATTTCCACCAAACTTCTGTCCTAGGGTAAACACCATATTCCAGGACCAACATAGTGGTCATAAAAATTATCCAAGATCAAATAATAGGATAAAAATACCATTTTACCCCTCACGAGCATCCAATAACAAAAATTCAATTTTTTTCTAAAAATAACAGTCTGAAAAAACACGGGTTCTTACAGATAGTAAGGAAGTGTGATGACATCATGATTTAGTTTACTATCACTTAGATGACATTATGGACCTTCACTATGCATGGAATCCCTGTGATGAAGTCCATGGATATGTCATCCCATTTACACTCTGGTATCTCAAGAGGTTGTAATAAACCTTCTGAAACTTGGTGCTTATCTTTCACCTGCTAACAATTGAGGCACTGTGAGAAAAACTCCTCTATGATTCATCTCATGTCAGACTACCAAAACTGCCACTGACGATCTATATAAATATTCCCCACTCCGAGATATACAACTAAGGGAGAAGTGTGTAACTCCTACATTGCGACTGGAACCACTGTTCTCCCCTAGAATAAGATCTCATGATTCCCTCCTTTATAATATCCATTTGGTGTGTCACCTATGGATATTTGATCATGAAGAACTCCGCGGTCGATGTCTCACAACTGGGACTCTTTCAAATGCTTAAGGAGTGAAGGAGTCAACACCATCAATTGAAGAAAAGTTATACCCTCTTTCTCCACCAAGGTCAGTCGCAGGGAAGCTAACTGCTCTAAACCTTCCCGCACTAGGCGAGCCTAAGAATTACTACTAAGGGAATATGCTATAACATTGCCCTTGAATGGAGTATATACTATCTTAAAGTCTTAGTCCTATATGAACTCCAACCAGCATCACTGCCTCAGGTTCAGGTCTCTCTGAGTGAAGACATACCTAAGGCTATGGTGGTCTAAGTAAACCATAAAGGGATCTCCCAAAAGGTAGTGTATCCTGATCGTGTTGTCAAGTGCGACAAATTAGTTGTTTAGTTTTTACTAGAGTTTCTGCAGTATAGAAGCAACCCTAGGTCATCTCTCGATGGAGCCTTAGATCATCAATTTAAAAAGAGGGTTCTGATTATGAAAATAGAAGGGGAATGAGATGTAATAAAACTTTGGGTTTGATGATTAAAGATTACAATATAAAAATGGAAGTGATAAAACCAAGTAGAAATAAACAAGATTAATTAAACGTGATCAACCCAGGGAAATATCATGATTCTCATCCTTCATCACTTCAAGAGATAGGGTTATGATCTTTTAATCCCTGGTTTGTAACACATAGAACTAGTATGTTACTGAGTTTATACTAGAGAACCTCCTAGGGTTCAGTTGAAAACACATAATGATTCACCGGATACCACTGATGATTGGGTGATTTGTGTTCGACTTCATAACTGAAACTCACCAAGGCAACACACGGAGAACTCAATGTGTTGTCTAGGTTTGTATGCTATTTCAATGTGTTACCATTAATTTAAAGTACATGTCCATGATAGTGTTTATGTGAGTTCAATTGAACAATATGAACCACACAAACACTACAATTGAAAGGGGGATGAAGAAGTGGTGAACAGTGTGTGAAACATCACATGAATGGGTACCCCCAAGCATGATCATATGAGTCGATCATGACGTAACAATACATAACACAATTAAATAAAAATAGAGGATGAATAAAAACAACAAACAAACCTGGAATTAAAAAGACCATTCAAATATTGCAACATTAAGCTCGGGATTTAAAACATGTTCCTCCCCGAGTGATCACAAGGGGTTTAGAAACCCATGGGAGGGGAGGAAGATAAAGGGGTGGAGGTAGAAATTCCAATGTCCTCTAGAACTTCAAATATTTGTGGGAGGACTACTTTGGGACTCCAAAATGGCAGCACCTTGTCTCTGGTTCGAACTCCAAAATAGGGTGCCCAAGGTGTTCTTTTATAGTCAAATTGGAAGGTGGTTTTGAGCACATAGATTGTGTAAAACCAATTGGCTTGTAGTTTTCGGCCAATATACAGTCAAATATCTCTTTGTAAAAAACTAGAAAGTTGTATCCCCACATCAAGAATATCTACACCAATTTTTTTTCTTTATTTGGTCAATCACAGTCAGAGATATTGATAAAATACAGAACACCACTTTTGACTTGTGTAGATTTGATTCCCTGGACATATCAGTTCGGATGTGAATTTTAGAGGAATAATGGGACTTGGGTTCCTTCATATGAAATGTATCCCATTAAATTTTGTACCATAACACAAAATTTAACCCCATTTGAATACAATTTTTAGTAGAATAATGCAATTTAGTCCACTAGTATGTTTGGATCATGTACAGATTGGCCTATTTTTCTTAGACTTCATCTTGGGTCCTCCAAATCACCTCTAAATACAATATAATTATCAAAACAAGTAACGTTTTAATTTTTAAAAGTGTTAACCATAAAATAATTGAATTAAAAATGGAGTTAAGTTTGTTATTATACTTTTAATTTTCAATACAAAACCAGTTTAATACATTGGTATAAGGGTGAAATAAAATAGTGAATCGTGGTATGATCACACCCCCACACCTAAACATTTTCACTCCTGGGCAAAGTATAATATAACAATCATGTCCCATTACTAAATAAAAGGTGTGAAAATATCCAATATTCTTTTGAAATGAAATTCATCATGTCTCATTTATGGAATCAATTTTACTATCATTTATCTTTTCTCACATTCAAATTTGTTCAACTTCATTTGTTCACCCATGAAACATGTCGCAGCCTACCTCACTTAGAAATTTTTCCTCTTCACTCAAGTAACATATGAAAGTGGAGTTATTCTATTTTCACAGAGTTCATGTGATCTTACTATATGCTTGCCAAGATTCTAAGTTCTCTACCAGCATAAACTAGTGTGCTACTCAAGAGGACTTCTAACAGGTTGTTCTGAGGTTCAAGGGTTGGTAGGATTTAATGTTTAAAAATCTGAGGCAGAAGAGGAGTGTTTAATCTCTTATGTACAAAACATGTCAAAATTAATCTAGTTTTCACAATGAATTTACACACTCAACCCATCACAAAGTGTATCACCTCCAACTCACTCTCCCCATGGTCTATTTTTATGGGTCACAACCAAGTAGTGAACAATAATGAGTAAACATCCTCTTTTCTCCATTTTTCCTTTTGTTCTATTTTTTTTCAATGTACAGAACTATTTTTTTTAATTTATATTTTTTTGGATATAAATAGGGAAAAATGTGTAAAACAATTATGTAATATTTCTTGTGAACCCATTGCCCAAGGAAAATGTAGGCACCCTTTATATCAACCCATAACAATGATTCTCTTCCCAGAATTCCCATGGAAACACCCTCTCTCCCACACTTTATGAAAATAAAACAAGAATATAAATAAGAGATGGGTGGTTAGGGATAAATTATCTTGTAATGTGGCTACCTAAAAGAAATTTCATGGTCTTTAAGGATTAAGAAGGATAAAATGTAATGGTGGCTGAAAATAGAGGATAATTGTACAAAGGTCTTTTCAATGAACGATTACCTCTATCATGAATATAGAATACTTGAATCTTATGGATTCAAACCGAATCAAGGAAAGTTCTAGTTTCTATACATGACTCGATACTCTCAAGAAAGTTATTAAAATAAATAATATGCAATAAAGGTCTTAGAATGTCTCTCGGGTAAGGGATTAAAATATTGGTCAGTGCTAATGAGGCATGGAATTAAAAAATCCATTAAACACCTAAGAATGATTTGAAAATAAAAATTCTAGAAAAATATTCCATATCAACATTCATTTGAATTTTTTTTCCAAAAACAATGGAATTTTATGCACAATCGACTCAAGTGTGAAAAATGATTTTGGATATTCTTTTTAAGATCGATTTTTATCTAAAAACACAAAATAAGGGAAAAATAAATCAAAAATGAAAACACATTTTTGTTTAATCCCAACTATGACATGTCACCCTACACCACACCTAAAAATTACATTGTACTCAATGAAATTATTTTAAATAAATAGACAATAAATAAAGGTAGTGAGAAGGGACAACCTATTAAGTGGTGTCATATGTGGCATCTATTAGTTGGATTTCCTCCACGAGATGATTTGTAAAATCCTCATAGAAGTGTTTGAGCCTATTCCCATTGATAGTAATCTATTTTCCACTCTTCTCATACAAAACCTGTATATCACCAAAAGGGTAAACATCAGTAACAATATAAGGACCAAGCCATCAGGAACGAAGCTTACCTGTGTAGAGATTTATCCTGGAATTGTACATGAGGACCTTCTCACCAATATGGAACTTCCACTAATGAATCATGCTATCATAGATAGCTTTTGTCTTCTCTTTATAGATCTGGGAGTTCTCATATGAATCACGTCTAATTTCTTCTAATTCTTGAATCTGCAGCTTCCTATGCTCACCTGCATCTAAAAGATTCATATTACATTGTTTAACAACCCAATATGCACGATGCTCTACCTCTACTGGGAGGTGAAAAGACTTTCCAAACACAATCCCATATGGTGACATTCCTATTGGGGTTTTAAAATTTGTACGGTACACCCAAAGTGCATCATCCAAGTGCAAACTCTAATCTTTCCTGTTGGGTTGTACTATTTTTCCAAGATTCTATTAACTTCCCGATTTGAGATTTCTGCTTGTTCGTTAGTTTGGGGGTGATAAGCAGTGGAAAATTTATGATCAACACCATACTTACGAAGCAAATTTTTCATGTTACAATTGCAAAAATGTGAACCCTAATCACTAATGATTAATCTCGGCAAACCAAACCTACTGAAAATTCGGGACCTCACAAAATCAACAACCACTCGAGAGTCATTGGTCCTGGTGGACTCTGCTTCCACCTATTTAGATACATAGTCAATAGCCAATAATATGTACAAAAATCCAAATTAATTTGGAAAAGGCCCCATGAATTCAATGCCCCATGCATAAAAAATTTCACAGAATAACATGGACTGTTGGGGAATTTCATTCCTCTTGGAGATATTCCCTGTGAATTGACAACAACTACATGACTTGAAAAATCTATGGACATCCCTATACAATGTTGTCCAATAAATTCCCAAGTCAAGGACCTTTAGATCTATACATTTAGATCCAAAGTGGCCCCCATAGGCCAAAGTGTGGCAGAAGGTCAAAATAGAGGTGAACTCATGGTCAGGGACACACCGACGAACTACTTGGTCACTAAAAATTCTCCATAAGTATGAGTCATACCAAATATACCATAAAAAATCATGCTTAATTATCTGGGACTGTGAAGTGCTAAAATCACTGGGGACCCTAGATGTTGCTAGAAAATTCACAATTTCCACATACTAGAGGGTAAGGTCCACAACATCACAAAGGTTCTCATGAGGGAAGAATTCTCCAATGGGGAGGGGTGAGTCAACATGATGGTCCAATGGTGGGGAAATTTTACTAATGTGTTTAGCTACCACATTTACCACTCCTCTCTTGTCATAAATCTTAAGGTCAAACTCTTGGAGGAGGATCATCCACCGAATGAGGCGAGGCTTGGTTTCAGGTTTCTTTAGGAGGAAATGAAGGGCAACATGATCAGAGAAGACAATGATTTTTGACCCGATAAGATATGAACGGAATTTTCCCAAGGAAAACACAATATAAAGAAGTTATTTTCAGTGGTGGTGTAGTTTTCCTCGGTAGGGTCAAGGGTACATGAGGCATATGTAATGACATGAGGAACCTTCTCAACCCTTTGTGATAAAACTGCCCCAACTGCAAAGTTAGAGGAATCACACATAAGCTTAAAGGGAAGATACCACCTTGGTGGTTGGATTAAAGGAGGTGATGTAAGACACCTTTTTAGTGAATTGAAAGCATCCTCACAATTTTTATAAAACAAAAACTCATAATCATTTTGTAATAACCAGGACAAGGGAAGTGTGATCTTACTGAAGTCTTTAATGAATCAATGGTAAAAACCAGCATGACCCAAGAAAGATCACACCTCACGAACACATTTTTGATTTGGAAGGGTTGAAATTAATTCAATTTTTTATTTATCAACTTGAATTCCATTATTTGAAATGATATTCCCAAGAACTATCCCCGCTCAACCATGAAATGACATTTCTCATAATTTAAAACAAGATATTTTTCAATGAAGTGGTAGAGGATAGAACCTAGGTGTTCCAAAAAATCATCAAAAGAAGAACCATATACCATGAAAACATCCATAAAAACTTCCATGTAATTCTCAAGGTACTCTGAAAAAATACTCAACATACAATGCTGGAAAGTACCAGGAGCATTACAAAGACCAAAAGGCATCCTTCTGTATACAAATGTGCCAAATGGACATGTAAATGTTGTCTTTTATTGATCCTCATGGGCTATATGGATTTGGAAATATCCCGAATATTAATCAAGGAAACAATAATGGGACTTACCATCCAATCATTCTAACATTTGGTCAATGAAAGGCAGAGGAAAGTGTCCCTTTCGCATGGCTTGATTCAGTCGATGGTAGTCAATACAGACTCGCCAACTGTTTTGCACACGTGTTGGAACCAATTCATTCCTTTCATTTGACACAACTATTATTACTGTTTTTAGGCACAATTTTCACTAGTCTAGCCCATTTACCATCAGATGTAGGATAAATTATCCTTGTAGTAAGTAATTTATTGACTTCTAATTTTACCACTTCAAGGAGAGTGGGATTCAACTGGCTTTGAGATTGTCTTACGGGCTTAGCCTCATCATCAAAAAGTATATGATGCATACAAATAGACAGGATAATCCTGAGAATATCAACCAATGTACATCCTATCGCCTTTTTACACTCTCTCAAAAGGTTGAACAATTTTTATTCTTACTGTGGAGAGAGGTTATTGTCAATAATGATGGACAAATGGTTAATACCCTCAAGATACACATATTTTAAATTAAAAGGAAGTGGTTTAAGTTCCAACACCAGTGGTTTTTGGATTTAGGGAGGGTGTTTAAGGGGAGTGTGGTCCATGAAACGATCTATCTACACATTTTTATTCTTTAAGGATAGAGAATCTATTGAAATGAGATTTTCAGAATCATCAATGGTCATGGGTACCTCAGAATGAACACACTCATCAATTAAAGCACAAACTTTACACTTTTTATAACCCACACAACACTCAAAACATGAATCAAAAATCAAATCATCCAAGGGTGAAGAAGAGGAAAATGAATCAGAGTATGGGTTGAGGAGATAATTGTGTGTGTGTGCATAGTTTGAGAGCACTTCCATAGAATAGATAGGAAGAGTAGAGTGCTCTTCAATGGGGTGTTTCATAGCCTCAAGGATGTTAAAACTTACCTTTTCTCCACCAAACTCCATGGAAAACATACCATTGTGAACATTGATGATTGTATTTGCTATTTTTAGGAATGTAATCCCAAGTATGAGAGGGAAATGTCCTTGAGTTCGAGTATCCTCCATCTCAAGAATATAGAAATCAGCGGGGAAGATGAGATTCTTCAGTCTTACAAGGACATCCTCAATCACTCCTGTTAGATGTGTAGTACTCCAGTTTACAAGTTGCACGACAATGCCTATTGGTTGAGGCTCTCAAAACCATAGAGAAGTATACATTTAGTGAGGCATTACATTAATGGAAGCACCTAAATCTAACATAACATATGAAAAGAATGTCTCCCCTATGGTACAAGGTATCATGAATGTTCCCAGATCCTTGCACTTAGTTGGAATTTCTGGTTGAATCAAGGCCGAGACATTCCTCCCCAAGTTGAATTTTTCATTCCCCTTTAGCCTTCATCTATGGGTGAAAATTTCTTTAAGAAATTTGGAAAAACGAGGAATTTTATTGACTGCATCCAATAAAGGAATATTAACTTGAACTTTTTTAAATGTATCCATTATTTTAGTATTAATCTCATTATTAGAATTTTTCTTAGATTTAGAGAGTTTTTTGGGGAAAGTAAGAGGAATGGATTGTTCATTTTAATCATCAATGATAATTTGATTACCCTTTTTATTTTGTTTTTCTTTATTGGAATCTTTAATGAGTGGAGAAAGAGTGTTTTCAAGAGGGGGACATACCTGTTGAGTAGAATTAGTAGAAGGATAAACTTCTTTACCACTACGAAGTGTAACTACACATACATTACCTCTGTCCTTTGAATTTTCAATGGGTTGGGATGGTAGTTTTCCAGAACCTTGCATCTTAAGCTCACCGATGGTGTTTTCCAATTGCCCCACTTGATTTCACAGGTCTTGAATAGATGATTGTGTGGTTTGTTAGAAATATAGGTTCTGGGTTGCCATTTTCTTCACCATATCCTCGAGTCTTGGTTTATATTTGGGAGGATGAGGATGATTGTTTTGAGAAGTTTAAGGATAAAAAGGTTGCATACCTTTCCCTTGCTGATACCAATTCTGTTTGGGATATCTTGAGTTTCCTCCTTGTCGGTACTGGGGTTGTACTTGTCACCCAGGGTTTGGATTTGGACTAAATGGTTCTTGATTGAAATGGGGTGCTTGTTTGAATGGATGCCCAGGGAAAACTACTGCACAAGACTCATATGAATCTTGAAGTTGTGGTCACTAGTCAGAAAAATGAGCATTGTCAGAACAAATACCACAATGTAATGGAACTGAAGAAGAGTGTGAGTTACCTTGTGCTTGAGATAATTTCCCTATAAGGGTATGAATCTCATCAAGTTTATTATATACCTTTTTTTCTAGGGCTAAATGACTTACCTCATGAACTCTTAGGGTTGGTTCAATTTCTCATGTACCAAATTGTTGTGCATTTTGAGCCATGTCACTACAAAAAAAACTGGGTTTAGCGGCGGTTTTGTGGCGGCGGTTCACAAAACCGCCGTTAAACGTTTTCAGTGAAAGGTTTCGCGGCGGTTTTTAATAAACCACCGCAAAACCCTATTTTATGTAAAAAACCCTGACCCTTTCCCCTACCCCTGCCGCGGTTCCCCCAAAAAACCCTCACCCCTTCCCCGATCCCCCCTCTTCCCCGACCCCCCCGGCCCCGGCGACACCCGCGCCCCCCGCACCCTCCGGCGATCCCCGCACCCCCCACGCCGCCCACGCCCTCCGGCGAACCCCGCACCCCCCCGGTGCCCCCCTCGACCCCCGCACCCCGTGCGCCCCCCACGCCCCCCCGCGCCCCCCATGCCCTCCGGCGACCCCCGCACCCCCCGCGGCCTCCGGCGACCCCTGCACCCCCCCGCGCCATGCCCTCCGGTGAACCCCGCACCCCCCCGGCGCCCCCCTCGACCCCCAGCGATCCCCGCGCCCTACGCGCCCCCCACGCCCCCCGTGGCCTCCGGCGACCCACGCACCCCCCGGCTCCCCCCCAGAACACCTTCTATTTTGGTAATTTTTAGTTATTTCTTGGTTCTTTGATTCGAATCATGAATTTGTTACACAATGTGAATCTACTGAAGGGTAGATACTATGAGTTTGGTTTAGAGCTTGAAGAATTATAAGTCATAAAACATTTTCAAGTTTTTAATGGGTTGATTAGGATTAATTCAAACTAAGGATACTTTTTTGGGTATTTTTATAAATCGTGGAATTCACACCATGAAAGGGGTTCATGACATTAATTATTTAGAACCAATGGTTTTTATCATGATTTACATATTACCCTTATTCCATTCAATGTGAAGACCTCCCTCATAAATCCTAGAAAGATTTTAGATAATATTGGGTATCTTCCTCTACCAGATTTCTTTTCTTGGAGCATTTGTTCACTAGTGTGGTGGGTTGTCTTCCTTTGGGTACGTGTAATATCATTCACTCTCTTTATCATTTATCTTCTTGGTTTGGTAGTTTTGTGTGATATGGTTTCGATGGTTTCATAAATAATATGTGTTATCAATTAATCCATTGTGGTTTTCCCTCATTCCTTTTCTATTTGAGGAATATCTGCTTGTTTCCAATTTATGTTGTTGAATGATCTTAGGTTCCTTATGTTTATAAGGTAGGTGTATCTATACAAGCGATTCTAATTTAAAATTTCCTTATATTCTTATTAATTTCTTTGGCTTGTTTCATGAAATTGATGGATTTAAATGGATTTTATGGAAAATATACATGTTTTTAAAGAGGTCTTTCTTCAAAAATGGTTTTTCTCACAAAAAGTGGTTGACTAAATTCTTTATGGTTTGGCCTATTTAGATTGAATTTTTTATACTAATGGATATTTATCTTTATTCTTTATTTTAATTTGGTTTCATAACTTTATTCTCTAAAACAAGATACTACTTTCATGTCTCTTTATTACACATCTCCATGTATAAGACCCTCTTGGGAGACTTGCCTAGTTTTCCCTAGTCAGTTCTTTATAAATTAATATCAAAAGGAATATTGAGCCTGGAATGTTACGACACTTCCTAGTTTTGGTTTAGTTTCATTGGTATACTAGATTTAGTAGCACTAGAATTTAGTTAATATGTGTGGGATGGTGCCTAGACATCTCACCTCCATGTATGAATTCAAGTTACTATGGGTGGTTAGTTATTTTTGAAAATATTGTCACTTGGTCTTTGTTGTTGATTAAATAAACTAGATTTGGTGTCTATTTAAAAAAAACTATTCCTTTCTTATGTTTTATATTTCATTAATAAAATTCATAAATTCATAAAATTATTATTATTTTAAATCATTAATATTGATTATGGAAGTTGTTCTATGATTTAGGAATTTTCTCATGACTAAAGGGGTTTTCATCTTGTATTTGTTAGACGATTCCTACTAGAAGAGGTCTTATGAATCTAAGTGATAGATTTGTGATACGGGTTTAATAGGAGAATCCCTTAGTGGTATCTTCTTTAGTGGAAGTTATAATATGCACTATTCATACTTTGGTTATGAAGGTATTAAAAACCCAGGAGGAGTAGTGGATCATGACTCATAATTTACTAACAAGAATCCACTTATCTTTCATGGTGATAATGGAATCTAGAAATATGAGGAGAGGATTGAGTAGATTGGTAGAAGATTTAAAATTATAAAGATTCCCAAGGAATCTAAGGGGTGGGGGTCAACATATATTCTTGATGGATTGGGAAGGAAATGGTGAGGCTCAGTTGTGCATGCTATATTTTATGAGGATCTTACGTGGGAATCCTTCAAGAAAATATATAAACTATAGTTTTATCCTAAAATGTTACATGTGGAAAAGACCTGATACTTTCTAACATTATAAAAATGGGAATGTATTGTTATAGTGTATTCCACTAACTTTTCTAGGTTGGTGCATTTCAAAGTGGATATTATTACCAATGTTTACATGAAATCTATAAGGTTTGAGATTGTGCCAAGTGTCTCCTAAGAAACCTGAGTGTGACATGGATTTATATTTATAGTGACACTTAATTTTGATATACCTGCACACTATTTTTTGTTTTATATTCATGGACTAGATTATGCATTAGAAACCATTAGTGGTGGCCTACTTAATTTACCTCACACCATATTCAGTACATGGATTGGTACCTAGATAGTCTTCTTTGTCATAGGAAATACGACTTTGATATGGTTGGTTGTGTATGAAACCATTGAGAAACATCATTCCTCTTGGAGGAAATATAAGGTCAAGCCTAAACAATCACATAATGTCTCAGGTTTAAAATGTATTATGATCAGTTTCGATCACACATCAATGGGGTGTTGTTTGAGGAAACATAAATGTGTTATCGATAGTGTTATGATAAGTGTGTAACACGATATTCTTATTGCTCCTCAATGTGGTGTTGACCTATGGACCAGACTTATTCGGTTGGTCTGAAGTGGTAAATGTGATCAATGAATCATCTTTATTATATTATGTATACTTTATGATCAATTGTTCATCTTTATTATATTATGTTTCTGTAATCTTACACTATCGTATATTTTGTGTAGGCACATTGTGATATACATGGATAAAAGCTGGATCACATTACTGAGGAACACACCTCAATATGTTAAGGGTTTGAATGAGTTTTTAGATTTTGAAATTTCTAATCGATCCGTTGAAGGGAGAATAAGATGTCCATGTCCTAAATGTAAATTTAGAACATGGTTAAAGAGAGATGAAGTTTATGAACATTTAATACTAAAGCAATTCCCTGATCAATATTTGTGTTGGATTTGGCATGGAGAATCAAACAATATAGAAAGATTGAGGACTGATGTTAATCCACATAATGAGGTCCCAAGTTTGTCGCCAATGGAAAATGAAATGCAAAACCTCATAAATGATGCATTCGGCACTGCAAGACACCACTATGAGCATCAAAACATATCAGAACAACCAGAAGAGGGTGCTACAAATTGCAACGTGACAAGTGATGTTTTTGAGACTGTAACACAAGTAGATCAAGATTGTAACATATCATTGGATCCTCCTCTTGATTCTGTGGAGCCAAATGTAAGGGAAAACTTCAGTGAGGAAAATGCGTTTCATGATTTATTTGACGATGGAAATCAAGAGTTATATAGTGGGTGTTTGAAATATTCAAAGCTTTCATTTCTGCTGAAGTTGTACCATATCAAATGTCTATGTGGAATTACAAATAAGGCAATGTCCATGTTATTGGAATTGATTCGTGATGCATTTCCTGAAGCAAAAATCCCAGAATCATTTTATGAGATGAAAAAAGTTGTAAAGAAGCTTGGTCTAAATTATACAAAAATACATGCGTGTCCCAATGATTGTATGATTTACTGGGGAGAGGATTCAAGTAGGCAGAATTGTAAGAAATGTTCTTCTTCTAGATGGCATTCAAAAGGTGATGTTGGAAGTATGACTGAACATAATTTCATGGAGAAGAAGAAAAGGAACACACCTGCAAAAGTTTTGCGTTACTTTCCTTTGAAGCCTCGATTGCAAAGATTATTCAGGTCATCAAAAACCTCCGAACACATAAAGTGGCATTCTGTAGATAATAACAATGATGGGTTAATGAGACATCCATGAGATTCCCAATCATGGAAGACATTTGATTCATTACATCCAGATTTCTCAGCTGATCCTAGGAATGTTTGATTGGGATTGGCTGTCGATGGATTCAACCCATTTGGGACTTTGAGTACGAGTTATAGCATTTGGCCAGTTGTTTTGATCCCTTATAATCTGCCTCCGTGGATGTGTATGTGAAAAACATATTTTATCATTTCGATGATTATTACTAGAAAACAAATGCCTGGAAATGATATTGATGTATACCTGCAGCCTTTGATTGAAGAATTGCAGGAGTTATGGAGCAACGATGTTGAGACATTTGATGTTTCTTCTAAAACAATGTTCAAAATGCATGCTGCTTTAATGTGGACCATTAGTGACTTCCCTGGGCTTGGGAATTTATCTGGTTGGAACACTTATACGGGTTTGGGTTTTCCCGTTTGTAACTTTGATTTCGAGCCCAAACGGCTACCTCACAGTAGAAAATGGTGCTTCTTGTGCCATCGAAGATTTCTTGATGCATCTCATAGATTTCGGCTGAACAAATCAAAATTTAATGGTTCCATTGATCGTAGACCAGCTCCAAAGTTGTTAACTGGTTCTGAAATATTGACACAGATTGAAAATGTTAAAACAGAATTTAGGAAGATTCATCATTTGACTGATAGAGGAAAACAAGTTCGAAGTGCATATCAAGTGAAATCAGAACACAACAATGGAAGAAAAAAAGTATATTATTCAAACTTCCGTATTGGGAATTTAATTCTTTGCGCCACAATCTTGATGTGATGAATATTGAGAAGAATGTATGTGATAATTTGATTTTCACATTACTTAATGAGCATGGAAAGTCGAAGGATCATCTCAATGCTCGCAAAGACTTACAAGTAATGAACATAAAACGTGATCTCTGGCAAGATGAGAATGAAAAGTATGCTCCGACCATTTTTTCAATGAAAAATAGGGATAAAGATGCGTTCCTTCGAATTTTAAAGAATATGAAGGTATCTGATGGGTATTCGAGTAACATCTCGAGGTGTGTTGATTTGAAGAATCGTAAGTTATATGGATTGAAAAGTCACGATTCACATGTTTTGTTACAACAGTTACTACCATTGGCATTGCGTACATTATTACCTAAAAAAGTTACTGCTGTTGTACTACAATTCTTCACATTTTTCAGGCAATTATGTGAGAAAACTCTACATCCATTACAGCTTGACAACCTACAGGAGAGGTTTGTATTGACCCTTTGTGCAATGGAGATGATCTTTCCTCCATCGTTTTTTACTGTCATGATGCATTTAACTGTGCATTTGGTTGACGAAGCTAAATTAGGAGGCCCCGTTCATTATCGATGGATGTATCCAATTGAGAGGTATTTTATTTATATGTTTCCAGTTAAGTAAACAATATTTGGAATTTAAATAAATGCATAATATTATTATTATTTTTCACAGATATCTTGGGCATTTGAAAGCATACGTGAGAAATAAAGCTCAACCAGAAGGCTCTATTACTGAAGGCTATTTGGACGAGGAGTGTCTCACCTTTTGTTCCAGATATTTGGATGATATTGAGACAAGATTTAATCGAGTTGGACGTGTTGACGACACATCATCTCAATCTCAAATGCATCAGAAATCAAAAATATTTCCTGCTATTGGCCGATCAGTTGGGAGAACCTCATACGCGACACTGACAGAATTGGAGTCATTACAGGCACATAGATATGTGATGTTGAATAGTGAAATTGCAGATCCATTTATTGAAGAGTTGAGGATACAAACAAAGAGACGAATGAGAGGCCGAACACGAAATGAAAAAGATATAACGAAAGCTGTGAATAAAGAGCTGGTAGAATGGTTTGCACGATGTGTAAGTTTATAAATATTTAAATAAATACGAATATTAGTTTGACACATACAATTTGAAAATCTATTAAATTATATTTTTATTCTTCAGATCATGAATACTGATACTCGAGCAGACTTGTCAGAAGATTTGAAGTTTCTTGCTAGAGGTCCTATAAAACAAGTTTGAAAGTTCGACGCTTATAATGTGAATGGTTTTAGATTTCGTACAGTCGATCGAGAAGTGGGTTTGAAAACACAGAATAGTGGTATATTTACATTTTCTGAAGTGGAATACTATGGAAAGTTTCATGATACTATTGAATTAAACTACCACGGGCATTTTTCTGTTGTTTTATTCAAATGCAAATGGGTATATATTATCAGAGGTGTTAAAAGAGATTCCTTGCAATTTACTTATGTAAACTTCTCTCGCTTGATGGATGATGGTGATCGTGAACTGCATGATCCATATATCTTAGCATCGCAGGAAAAAATGGTATATTATGTGAATGATGTTGTGGTTGAAGGGTGGAGTGTAGTTACTCACGTAATACAAAGAGATTTGTATGATATGGGTGATAAAGTGGAAGATTTGACCTCTGCAATTGAATTTCATCAACAACAGGAAGCAGAATTATTTGTCCATTATGATATTGAAAATATTAGTCTATCAAGGATGAATGAAGTGGATGAAGCAATGGAGTAGGAAACCGACATGATTGAAGGGGAAAATTATTATATGTACAATTATTTATTCATTCAGCAACCACTTGTTTCATTTCTATAGTCATTCATTATCATTGTTATATATATTTTGTTTGTTAGTACTGGGCATCTATTATTATTTTTAATTTTTTTTCTGCATAATTTTTTTGAAATATATATTCTGAACTTAATTTTATTTGATTAAATGACAGGAATGCCAAGGAAGAAGCGGTACACCATTTCATCTACTTCTGCGACATATGACGATCCGTCTGTCCCTACGGCATCTGAGGCAGCAGCTGCCTACATCCCTGCATCATCTCCCCCTGCACCATCTCTGACACCGTCAGTGGATGTCTCATTAGAGGATGAGTCATCGCCTCCCCCTACAGGAGCCTCAGCAGTGGGGCAGTGACACGCCCCTTCCATTTCATCACGGACATTCTGGAGGGTCACAGTCATAGGTACAAATTTTAATTAAATTAATTTATTGCATTTTGTTTATAGTAATTGTTTGCTAATTGCAGATGAAAAAAATGCAACCTTGGAAAAACACTTAAAAAGTTCTGATGTTTGGAACATGAATGGCGAGAAGATAGTGGTGCCATTTGATTCTTATGGGGTCCCGATGGATGACGCCGCAGGTTTACTTGGTCAGATTATAGGTCAGCTGGAAGCGGAGCCCATTTCCCTGCCTATTTCATATGATGATTGGAGGCGTATGCCTCCAAACTGGAAAAATGAAGTTTTTGATTCTCAGATAAAGGTAATTTTATTACTTTATGGTTTAATTGAATGTCATGTTACTAATATATTCAAAATGAATTTCTGTATACAGATGTTCTTTCACTTTACCGTTGCTGATGTGATAGCACGGAAGTGGACATTGAAAAATCTTGGAAAAAAATGGAAAGATTTCAAATGGAGGTTGTGGTGTGATGTCAATGATACTTCGTTGACTGTGCAGCAGATGTATGAGAAGCTACCCAGTGGGGTACCGAAAGAACAGTGGAAAGTGTTTATCGATAGTCATCGTGATGAGAAGCGGATGGTATTGAAATATATATTATTATATTATCCTCATTTTACATTTATACATGTACATGAAGAGGAGATAGACATTGAATACATTACTGTTAAATTGAATTTTATTTATTTCAGGATCTCTCAAGACAGAATGCATCAAACCGGGCAAAGCAAGTAATCCCGCACACTGTGGGATCAAAAAGATTTTCTAGAAGCCGAATGTCATTGGTAATATTTTAATTAGTTTAAATATTTATAAGACAATATTATCTATTTAACATATTTAATTGTTGATTTATCTTTGTTTAATGCATTCACAGAGTTTAGGGCATGAAGCATCCCGAACAGAACTGTGGCTGGATGTTCATAAAAAAACAGATGGAAGTTTTGTTAATGAACCTGCCAGAGAAGTTGGGGTATGAAGTCAATTATTTATTATAATAACTTATTATCAGTTTTTACTGTGTTAATATATATTGATATTTGATTTATAGGTAAAAATTAAAGAAACATGGGATGTCAATCCTGGGAAATCCTACTCAGTCTCCCAGGATGACCCGGTTGGTAAAGTCCTTGGGAAGGAGCATCCTGGTAGAGTGCGAGGGATGGATTTGGGACCCGTACCATCTGAGGTCTTTGGCAGGCCATCAGGGATTTCGGCTACATCTACTCCTAGTTATAGTCATTTCATACCTGAAGATACTCAGGGGGATATGTCTTCTCTACGAAACATAGTTCACCAGCAGGGGGATCAGATATCTGCTTTGCAGAAAGAGTTTCTTGAAATACGTCAGCATATGAGCAGATATTCCCCCGGTGGTAGTGCATCTGCTAGTGGTGAGCAGGTAAATCACAAAAAAATCAAAATCATTTAGTTTGCACAATTTTATTGGTTTTAAGTTTAATTATAAATATGCAACAATATTTAATTTTCAATATAATGTTCTTATAGGTGGCAGCAGGTAGTGGAGATGAAGGTGGAGAGGGTGACGATGCAGCATCAGATGATGAGTAGTAGTGTTGTTGATGTGTTGAACAAGTATGAGAACGGTTGGTTTGTATATGTAACATGTATGGCACATAGTTTCCACCAAACATTTTCATGTCCTAACATTTTCTTGATTTCTCATGTTTCCTTCTATGCATTTTATTTATTTATGATGTTTCATTTTATGTCTTTATTTCTCAAGTGTGGTATACATCATTCCATTTAGGCCTGTGTTTTAATTGGTACCACATCCAATGAGAATACCATATATGTAACCCATATTCATACCATTTCTACTATATAGCAGCATTCGGGTAGCCCCATTGTGTAAGCTCGATTCATACCATAACTGATTCATAGAAGTACCTAGGCAGTCCAACTGTGTAAGTCCCATTCATATCATTGTTTCTCCATAGCAGCACCTGGGTATCCTATCTGTGTAAGCCCAATTCATACCATCACTATCAAGGCCCAATGATCCACAACACATTACACAGGCATGAAGAAATTCTATCACATACCAAAGCCCCAAACATTCAATGGTATAAAGACAACCAAAACAACAGAAGATAAAAATCTCACTGAAGGGCTTCCATAAATTATAACACATCCTTAGGTCTACGCTAGGTTGGTCTACACATGCCCAACCTATATCCATAATCACAACCAAAGTATATCCCCTTAGAATAAAATCTCAGGAGGGAGGAACAGTCACCCCATGTAACACTCAACAAGGAAGAAGTTATTAGGTAACATATTGGTTTTATATATGCCAATTTTTATTAGATACTCCCTTTTTCAATCAATTTCCTTACTAAGTGGAAGATAAAACACCTATCTGATGGCCCAATATGTTTTAGTTTAGCATAGAAATACCCCTATTGGATCCATATCCAATATGTATCACACTAAAAGTCCAATCCCATGACCATAAATGTCTAAGGCATGAAAGGTTAATGATAAAAGGCTCTGTCATGGCCTTAAAATTTTTACACCACTCAAATGGGTCAAGGAATACCAATTTGTTTTTAGTTTAAGGTTGATATAAAACAAGCGATGAGACCACATATCACATGTATCATAGAATAATGTATAAACCATAGGAAGAATGTTCAAGGACCATCTAATTGTAATAAAAAATTCATCAAAATATGTGTCATTTGGTATCCCAATGCACTAACCATCTTGAGAAACCTGGCGTCTCCGCAATTGAACAAACCCATACATTAGTAAAGCATCACATGAAACAACCATGGATTGATAATGTCCCCATGACCAAATTCCCAATAGTCACATTACCTTCATCACTAAATCTCTCTATTTATGAGATCTATGAAAATCCAACAATTATTATAAACCACATGTTAACCAAGTAAAACTACACCTAATAACTACCCAAATCCCCACCTGAAAGGCTAATCTTAGACTATACAACCAACATACCAATTATGCTGATAAAGAACTCACGCTCTTACTGACATGGAAAGAGTGTATCTTGGAAGCCTCCCACAATACCTAAATTTAACCGTTATCAGTATAACATGAATCTAAGCATGTATACACTCTATTAAAACACCTAATATGCATCATTACAATAACATCCAAATAATCATAGTTTAACTTAACTTATCCCCCAAATAACCATGTCAATTATTCATGTTAGACTTAACAAAACACAAGCACTACCCATGCTTTTACATTCACAATACCAAATACAATGATATTACTAACTGAATACCAAACCACAATCCACCTATATACCATCACTATAGAACAAAGTGTCTAAACTTACTTTCATTTATTTAATGAACTCATAGACCTAGGATAAGTCCTCTCTTGGATTACATACATACAAGAAAACCCTCATCAGGTGGAAATGAGAATCGTTATTTCACTTGATTAGAACACTCCAATCACCAATATCCCAAGATACATCTCAATATTACTAGTCTCTCACAACCCTAGTTCACATGTCACATCCTATATAGGATACAACCCATGGAGAAGCATATATGAACCCATCTCAAATATCACGAGGAAAATCATAGGCCAATATACCCACTCGAGGGTTCTCATGCATATCACAAATCCCATACCCAATCCAACTATGAAATCTAGGTTACTAATCCTAACTAGAAATCGACACACCATACTTCCCCTGAAGGATAAAGATCACATACATGCACATATATATTAATGACATTATCTTATGATAATAACTATTGTGAAAAATCAATATCATTTGGTTTGGTTATGTATAATTCCACCAATAAGGTATTTAGGAAATCATTAGATAAGTTGTTGTTGAAATTTTAAAAAACTCAAACCTATTTTCTTTAACGAAGTCAATAACAACTATATCATGATGCATCCCATCCAACCTGCAACATGATGACCATCTTGGGATGTATACATGAAACTCTTATCTCATATCCAATGACATAACTCAAATCCTCAATAGGAATCATGTATATCCTACAAGATCATAAACCATACTCTCTCAAGCACCATGCACGGTTAGCGTGTTGTCCAACCTAAAACACACACCAATTCACAAGTTACCCATTTTCTATAGTAGGCATTAACAACCAACCCAAAACACACAACAAACCATACCATAACATACATTCTATAACTACTCAAACATCCATCTTTGGAACAAATTCTATACCCATATAAACATAATTTGTTCTATCCCATAATACAAATCCATTGTTAAAAAAACCCAACCCATATCACAATCCACCCATGGATGTTATATCGGTCAACTTAGAGCATAACCAATTACATATCATTACACATCACCATGGTTAGCATGATCACATAAATTGTATCAAAATTCATAACCATTTATTATATAGAGTATTAGTATCCATATAATATAAATCAACCCTTCTTAAAACACATAAGAAATTAAAGAAGCTAAAAACACATATACATCTTGGGGGTCACATCGATTGGTTACTCACCAAATTGTGATACATACCTTTCCTTAAGTTGGACTCCATAACATACAACATTTTCTCATATCCTATTTTTCAATGAATACTACCATGTTATTTGTTTGTATGGTGTCTCCTGTTCAATATTCTGGTTTGATTTGTTTTTCAGGGCAGTGGTGTGGTAGGAGCATAATTTTTTTTTCCAGGTCAATATTTCACGGCGGTTTTAACCACCACTAATGCCTTACTGGTCAGAATTTAGCGGCGGTTATAACCACCGCTAAATGTATTATGTTTAAATTTAGCGGTGGTTTTCACCGCCGCGACATAGGTGCATCAAACGCCAGAATATAGCGGCGGTTAAAACCACCACGAAAAAAAAAGTATCATCTACGCATAAAACCGCCGCGAAATGGACAAAAACCGTCGCGAAAAGAGGCATCTACGGCGCTTTTCTTAAACCACCGCGAAATAGTAAAAACCGCCGCTAATAGATTGCCGACGCCCACTTTCGCGGCGGTTTTTGTAAACCGACGCCAAACCCTATAGCGGCGGTTTAAACCGTCGCCAAATGAAAAAAAACCGCCGCTAGGGGCCGGTTTTGTTGTAGTGTGTTGGCTATTAAGTCACGATCGGTGGAAGGAGTTTTATCAACAAGGGCACCACCAGTTGTAGCATCTATCATTCCATAATCCATGGAGATAATTCCCTCATAGAAGTATTGGATTAATAGTTGTTCACTAATTTGGTGGTGGGGGCAGATTTAGCAAGGTCTTTTGAATCTCTCCCAATATTCATGAAGGGTCTCTCCTTATGATTGCCTAATGCCACAAATTGTTTTCCTAATTGATGCAGTTTGGGAGGCAGGGAAGAACTTCTCTAAAAAGAGTCTCTTCAGGTCATTATAGCCCCCAATTGTGGTAGGTAGATAATATATCCAGTCTTTGGCTACACCATCAAGGGAGAAAGGGAAAGCCCTAAACTTAATTAGGTCCTCAGATACATTTTGGGGTTTCATGGTGGAGCACACTATGTGAAACTTCTTAAGGTATTTATGAGGTTCTTCACTGGGAAGACCATGGAATTTAGGAAGTAGGTAGATGAGGCATGATCTTAGCTCAAAGTTGGTTGCTTCCTCGGGATATTGGATGTACGCAGGTTGGTACTCCACATTCAGGGAGGTCATTTCTTTTAAGGTTTGATTATTTGCAGCCATGTTTTCTTGGGTTTGATTGGGTTCAATTTTTTATTGGTTTATGGACACTTGAGGCTTAAAAAGGGGTTCCTCAGTGTTACTTTATTGACCTTCTCTAGATGTCTTTATTTGTGAATGGAGTGATTTTTCAATTTTAGGGTCAAATTCAAGTAGTGTTTCTTTACCATATCTTTTCATGAAACAATGATGTCCAGTTTGATTGATTGATTGTTTTTTTTTGATTTTTTTGTAATTTTTTATGGAATATGAATGAAATAAAAATACTTAATAAATAAAATTATTAAAGAAAAGAGAATTTTATACTACAAAATTAGAGAGAGATATGGAGAAGAAGAAGAAAGAGAGAGAGAGAGAGAGGAAGAACACCGTTTCCGATGCTTTCGCTGGGGAGCGCGCATCTGTCTGTGGAGGACGTGCAACTGTTACCCCTCATTCCCGCTTTCCAAAGGCGGGCAGCATCCATTCCTTATTCAGGGATGTTTTCTCCTTGATTGAAATGGGATGATGGGATGTCGGTTCCTCCTTCCATGGATTCCTCCTCAGAACTCGTCACCTTGTTCAGGTCTCCCTTAAAGATTAAGACGTTGTTCATGAATCTCATTCCTAGTACCATATCTTTGTGGACACTGGTTAATTACACTACTTATCACTACAACAAAACCGGCCCCTAGCGGAGGTTTTTTTTTTCATTTGGCGGCGGTTTAAACCGCCTCTATAGGGTTTGGCAGCGGTTTACAAAAACCGCCGCGAAAGTGGGCGTAGACAATATATTAGTGGCGGTTTTTACTATTTCGTGGCGGTTTAAGAAAAGCGTCGTAGATGCCTCTTTTCGTGACGGTTTTTTTCCATTTCGCGGCGGTTTTATGCGTAGATTATACTTTTTTTGTAGCGGTTTTAACCGCCGCTATATTCTGGCGTTTGATGCACCTATGCCGCGGCGGCGAAAACCGCCGCTAAATTTAAACATAATACATTTAGCAGCGGTTATAACCGTCGCTAAATTCCGACCAGTAAGGCATTAGCGGCGGTTAAAACCGCCGCGAAATGTTGACCTGGAAAAAAAATAATTTTGCTCCTACTACACCACTGCCCTGAAAAACAAATCAAACCAGAATATTGAACAGAAGACACCATACAAACAAATAACTTGGTAGTATTCATTGAAAAATAGGATATGAGAAAATGTTGTATATTATGGAGTCCAACTTAAGGAAAGGTATGTATCACAATTTGGTGAGTAACCAATCGATGTGACCCCCAAGATGTATATGTGTTTTTAGCTTCTTTAATTTCTTATGTGTTTTAAGAAGGGTTGATTTATATTATATGGATACTAATACTCTATATAATAAATGATTATGAATTTTGATACAATTTATGTGATCATGCTAACCATGGTGATGTGTAATGATATGTAATTGGTTATGCTCTAAGTTGACTGATATAACATCCATGGGTGGATTGTGATATGGGTTGGGTTTTTTTAACAATGGATTTGTGTTATGGGATAGAACAAATTATGTTTATATGGGTATAGAATTTGTTCCAAAGATGGATGTTTGAGTAGTTATAGAATGTATGTTATGGTATGGTTTGTTGTGTGTTTTTGGTTGGTTGTTAATGCCTACTATAGAAAATGTGTAACTTGTGAATTGGCGTGTGTTTTAGGTTGGACAACACGCTAACCGTGCATGGTGCTTGAGAGAGTATGGTTTATGATCTTGTAGGTTATACATGATTCCTATTGAGGATTTGAGTTATTTCATTGGATATGAGATAAGAGTTTCATGTATACATCCCAAGATGGTCATCATGTTGCAGGTTGGATGGGATGCATCATGATATAGTTGTTATTGACTTCGTTAAAGAAAATAGGTTTGAGTTTTTTAAAATTTCAACAACAACTTATCTAATGTTTTCCTAAATACCTTATTGGTGGAATTATACTTAACCAAACCAAATGATATTGATTTTTCACAATAGTTATTATCATAAGATAATGTCATTAATATATATGTGCATGTATGTGATCTTTATCCTTCAGGGGAAGTATGGTGTGTCGATTTCTAGTTAGGATTAGTAACCTAGATTTCATAGTTGGATTGGGTATGAGATTTGTGATATGCATGAGAACCCTCGAGTGGGTATATTGGCCTATGATTTTCCTCGTGATATTTGAGATGGGTTCATAGATGCTTCTCCATGGGTTGTATCCTATATAGGATGTGACATGTGAACTAGGGTTGAGAGAGACTAGTAATATTGAGATGTATCTTGGGATATTGGTGATTGGAGTGTTCTAATCAAGTGAAATAGAGATTCTCATTTCCACCTGATGAGGTTTTTCTTGTATGTATGTAATCCAAGAGAGGACTTATCCTAGGTCTATGAGTTCATTAAATAAATGAAAGTAAGTTTAGACACTTTGTTCTATAGTGATGGTATATAGGTGGATTGTGGTTTGGTATTCAGTTAGTAATATCATTGTATTTGGTATTGTGAATGTAAAAGCATGGGTAGTGCTTGTGTTTTGTTAAGTCTAACATGAATAATTGACATGGTTATTTGGGGGATAAGTTAAGTTAAACTATGATTATTTGGATGTTATTGTAATGATGAATATTAGGTGTTTTAATAGAGTGTATACATTCTTAGATTCATGTTATACTGATAACGGTTAAATTTAGGTATTGTGGGAGGCTTCCAAGATACACTCTTTCCATGTCAGTAAGAGCGTGAGTTCTTTATCAGCATAATTGGCATGTTGGTTGTATAGTCTAAGATTAGCCTTTCAGGTGGGGATTTGGGTAGTTATTAGGTGTAGTTTTACTTGGTTAACATTTGGTTTATAATAATTGTTGGATTTTCATAGATCTCATAGATAGAGAGATTTAGTGATGAAGGTAATGTGACTATTGGGAATTTGGTCATGGGGACATTATCAATCCATGGTTGTTTCATGTGATGCTTTCCTAATGTATGAGTTTGTTCAATTGCGGAGACGTCAGGTTTCTCAAGATGGTTAGTGCATTGGGATACCAAATGACACATATTTTGATGAATTTTTTATTACAGTTAGATGGTCCTTGAACATTCTTCCTATGGTTTATACATTATTCTATGATACATGTGATATGTGGTCTCATCGCTTGTTTTATATCAACCTTAAACTAAAAACAAATTGGTATTCCTTGACCCATTTGAGTGGTGTAAAAATTTTAAGGCCATGACAGAGCCTTTTATCATTAACCTTTCATGCCTTAGACATTTATGGTCATGGGATTGGACTTTTAGTGTGATACATATTGGATATGGATCCAATAGGGGTATGTATATGCTAAACTAAAACATATTGGGCCATCAGATAGGTGTTTTATCTTCCACTTAGTAAGGAAATTGATTGAAAAAGGGAGTATTTAGTAAAAATTGGCATATATAAAACCAATATGTTACCTAATAACTTCTGCCTTGTTGAGTGTTACATGGGGTGACTGTTCCTCCCTCCTGAGATTTTATTCTAAGGGGATATACTTTGGTTGTGATTATGGATATAGGTTGGGCATGTGTAGACCAACCTAGCGTAGACCTAAGGATGTGTTATAATTTATGGAAGCCCTTCAGTGATATTTTTATCTTCTGTTGTTTTGGTTGTCTTTAAACCATTGAATGTTTGGGGCTTTGGTATGTGATAGAATTTCTTCATGCCTGTGTAATGTGTTGTGGCTCATTGGGCCTTGATAGTGATGGTATGAATTGGGCTTACACAGCTAGGATACCCAGGTGCTGCTATGGAGAAACAATGATATGAATGGGACTTACACAGTTGGACTGCCTAGGTACTTCTATGAATCAGTTATGGTATGAATCGAGCTTACACAATGGGGCTACCCGAATGCTGCTATATAGTAGAAATGGTATGAATATGGGTTACATATATGGTATTCTCATTGGATGTGGTACCAATTAAAACATAGGCCTAAATGGAATGATTTATACCACACTCGAGAAATAAAGACATAAAATGAAACATCATAAATAAATAAAATGCATAGAAGGAAACATGAGAAATCAAGAAAATGTTAGGACATGAAAATGTTTGGTGGAAACTATGTGCCATACATGTTACATATACAAATCAACCGTTCTCATACTTTTTCAACACATCAACAACACTACTACTCATCATCTGATGTTGCATCATCACCCTCTCCACCTTCATCTCCACTACCTGCTGCCACCTATAAGAAAATTATATTGAAAATTAAATATTGCTGATATTTATAATTAAACTTAAAACCAATAAAAGTGTGAAAACTAAATGATTTTGATTTTTTTGTGATTTACCTGCTCACCAATAGCCGATGCACTACCACCGGGGGCATATCTTCTCATATGCTGACGTATTTCAAGCAACTCTTTCTGCAAAGCAGATATCTGATCCCCCTGCTAGTGAACTGTGTTTCATAGAGAAGACATATCCCTCTGAGTATATTCAGGTATGAAATGAATATAACCAGGAGTAGATGTAGCCGAAATCCCTGATGGCCTGCCAAAGACCTCAGATGGTACGGGTCCCAAACCCATCCCGCGCACTCTACCAGGATGCTCCTTCCCAAGGACTTTACCAACCGGGTCATCCTGGGAGACTGAGTAGGATTGCCCAGGATTGACATCCCATATTTATTTAATTTTTACCTATAAATCAAATATCAATATATATTAACACAGTAAAAACTGATAATAAGTTATTATAATAAATAATTGACTTAATACCCCAACTTCTCTGGCAGGTTCATTAACAAAACTTCCATCTGTTTTTTTATGAACATCCAGCCACAGTTCTGTTCAGGATGCTTTATGCCCTAAACTCTGTGACTACATTAAACAAAGATAAATCAACAATTAAATATGTTAAATAGATAATATTGTCTTATAAATATTTAAACTAATTAAAAGATTACCAATGACATTCGGCTTCTAGAAAAGCTTTTTGAGCCCGCAGTGTGCGGGATGACTTGCTTTGCCCGGTTTGATGCATTCTGTCTTGAGAGATCCTGAAATAAATAAAATTCAATTTAACAGTAATGTATTCAATGTCTATATCCTCTTCATGTACATGTATAAATGTAAAATGAGGATAATATAACAATATATATTTCAATACCATCCGCTTCTCATCACGATGGCTATCGACAAAAACTTTCCACTGTTCTTTCGGTACCCCACTGGGTAGCTTCTCATACATCTGCTGCACGGTCAACGAAGTATCATTGACATCACACCACAACCTCCATTTGAAATCTTTCCATTTTTTCTAAGATTTTTCAATGTCCACTTCCGTGCTATCACATCAGCAACGGTAAAGTGGAAGAACATCTGTATACAGAAATTCATTTTGAATATATTAGTAACATGACATTAAATTAAACCATAAAGTAATAAAATTACCTTTATCTGAGAATAAAAAACTTCATTTTTCCAGTTTGGAGGCATACGCCTCCAATCATCATATGAAATAGGCAGGGAAATGGGCTCCGCTTCCAGCTGACCTATAATCTGACCAAGTAAACCTATGGCATCATCCGTCGAGACCCCATAAGAATCAAATGGTACCACTATCTTCTCGCCATTCATGTTCCAAACATCAGAACTTTTTAAGTGTTTTTCCACGGTTGCATTTTTTTCATCTGCAATTAGAAAACAATTACTATAAACAAAATGCAATAAATTCATTTAATTAAAATTTGTACCTATGACTGTGACCCTCCAGAATGTCCGTGATGAACTGGAAGGGGCGTGTCGCTGCCCCACTGCTGAGGCTCCTGTAGGGGGAGGCGATGAATCATCCTCTAATGAGACATCCACTGACAGTGTCAGAGATGGTGCAGGGGGAGATGATGCAGGGATGTAGGCAGCTGCTGCCTCAGATGCCGTAGGGACAGACATATCGTCATCTGTCACAGAAGTAGATGAAATGGTGTACCGCTTCTTCCTTGGAATTCCTGTCATTTAATCAAATAAAATTAAGTTCAGAATATATATTTCAAAAAAATTATGCAGAAAAAAATTAAAAATGATAATAGATGCCCAGTACTAACAAACAAAATATATATAACAATGATAATGAATGACTACAGAAATGAAACAAGTGGTTGCTAAATGAATAAATAATTGTACATACAATCATTTTACCCTTCAATCATGTCGGTTTCTTGCTCCATTGCTTCATCCACTTCATTCATCCTTGCTAGACTAATATTTTCAATATCATGATGGACAAATAATTCTGCTTCCTGTTGTTGATGAAATTCAATTGCAGAGGTCAAATCTTCCACTTCATCACCCATATCATACAAATCTCTTTGTATTACGTGAGTAACTACACTCCACCCTTCATCCACAACATCATTCACATAATATAACATTTTTGCCTGCGATGCTAAGATATATGGATCATGCATTTCACGATCACCAACATCCATCAAGCGAGAGAAGTTTACAGAAGTAAATTGCAAGGAATCTCTTTTAACACCTCTGATAATATCGACCCATTTTCATTTGAATAAAACAACAGAAAAATGCCTGTGGTAGTTTAATTCAATAATATCATGCAACTTTCCATAGTATTCCACTTCAGCAAATGTAAATATACCACTATTCTGTGTTTTCAAACCCACTTCTCGATCGATTGTACGAAATCTAAAACCATTCACATTATAAGCGTCGAACTTTATAACTTGTTTTATAGGAACTCTAGCAAGAAACTTCAAATATTCTGACAAGTCTGCTCGAGTATCAGTATTCATGATCTGAAGAATAAAAATATAATTTAATAGATTTGAAAATTGTATGTGTCAAACTAAAATCCGTATTTATTGCAATATTTATAAACTTATACATCGTGCAAACCATTCTACCATCTCTTTATTCTCAGCTTTCATTATATCTTTTTCATTTCATGTTCGGCCTCTCATTCGTCTCTTTGTTTGTATCCTCAACTCTTCAATAAATGGATCTGCAATTTCACTATTCAGCATCACATATCTATGTGCCTGTAATAACTCCAATTCTGTCAGTGTCGCGTATGAGGTCCTCCCAACTGATCGGCCAATAGCAGGAAATATTTTTAATTTCTGATGCATTTGAGATTGAGTTGATGTGTCGTCAACACGTCCAACTCGACTAAATCTTGTCTCAATATCATCCAAATATCTGGAACAAAAGGTGAAACACTCCTAGGCCAAATAGCCTTCAGCAATAGAGCCTTCTGGTTGAGCTTTATTTCTCACGTATGCTTTCAAATTCCCAAGATATCTGTGAAAAATAATAATAATATTATGCATTTATTTAAATTCCAAATATTGTTTACTTAACTGGAAACATATAAATAAAATACCTCTCAATTGGATACATCCATCGATAATGAACGGGGCCTCCTAATTTAGATTCGTTAACCAAATGCACAGTTAAATGCATCATGACAGTAAAAAACGATGGAGGAAAGATCATCTCCATTGCACAAAGGGTCAATACAAACCTCTCCTGTAGGTTGTCAAGCTGTAATGGATGTAGAGTTTTCTCACATAATTTCCTGAAAAATGTGCAGAATTGAAGTACAACGGCAGTAACTTTTTCAGGTAATAATGTACGCAATGCCAATGGTAGTAACTGTTGTAACAAAACATGTGAATCATGACTTTTCAATCTATATAACTTACGATTCTTCAAATCAACACACCTTGAGATGTTACTCGAATACCCATCAGATACCTTCACATTATTTAAAATTTGAAGGAACACATCTTTATCCCTATTTTTCATTGAAAAAATGGCCAGAGCATACTTTTCATTCTCATCTGGCCAGAGATCACGTTTTATGTTCATTACTTGTAAGTCTTTGCGAGCATTGAGATGATCCTTCGACTTTCCATGCTCATTAAGTAATGTGAAAATCAAATTATCACATACATTCTTCTCAATATGCATCACATCAAGATTGTGGCGCAAAGAATTAAATTCCCAATACGGAAGTTTGAAGAATATACTTTTTTTCTTCCATTGATGCGTTCTGATTTCACTTGACGATGCACTTCGCACTCGTTTTCTGCTATCAGTCAAATGATGAATCTTCCCAAATTCTGTTTTAACATTTTCAAGTTGTGTCAATATTTCAGAACCGGTTAACAACTTTGTAGGTGGTCTACGATCAATGGAACCATTAAATTTTGATTTGTTCAGCCGAAATCTATGAGATACATCAAGAAATATTCGATGGAACAAGAAGCACCATTTTCTAATGTGAGGTAGCCATTTGGGCTCGAAATCAAAGTTACAAACGGGAAAATCCAAACCCGTATAAGTGTTCCAACTAGATAAATTCCCAATCCTAGGGAAGTCACTAATGGTCCACATTAAAGCAGCATGCATTTTGAACATTGTTTTAGAAGAAACATCAAATGTCTCAACACCGTTGCTCCATAACTCCTGCAATTATTCAATCAAAGGCTGCAGGTATACATCAATATCATTTCCAGGCATTTGTTTTCCAGGAATAATCATCAAAATGATAAAAGATGTTTGTTTCATACACATCCACGAAGGCAAATTATAAGGGATCAAAACAACTGGCCAAATGCTATAACTCGTACTCAAAGTCCCAAATGGGTTGAATCCATCGGCAGCCAATCCCAATCGAACATTCCTAGGATCAGCTGAGAAATCTGGATGTAATGAATCAAATGTCTTCCACGATTGGGAATCTCATGGATGTCTCATTAACCCATCATTGTTATTATCTACAGAATGCCACTTCATGTGTTCGGTGATTTTTGATGACCTGAATAATCTTTGCAATCGAGGCTTCAAAGGAAAGTAACGCAAAACTTTTGCAGGTGTGTTCCTTTTCTTCTTCTCCATGAAATTATGTTCAGTCATACTTCCAACATCACCTTTTGACTGCCATCTAGAAGAAGAACATTTCTTACAATTCTGTCTACTTGAATCCTCTCCCTAGTAAAGCATACAATCATTGGGACACGCATGTATTTTTGTATAATTTAGACCAAGCTTGTTTACAACTTTTTTCATCTCATAAAACGATTCTGGGTTTTTTACTTCAGGAAATGCATCACGAATCAATTCCAATAACATGGACATTGCCTTATTTGTAATTCCACATAGAAATTTGATATGGTACAACTTCAGCAGAAATGAAATCTTTGAATATTTCAAACACCCACTATACAACTCTTGATTTCCATCGTCAAATAAATCATGAAACGCATTTTCCTCACTGAAGTTTTTCCTTACATTTGGCTCCACAGAATCAAGAGGAGGATCCAATGATATGTTACAATCTTGATCTGCTTGTGTTACAGTCTCAAAAACATCACTTGTCACGCTGCAATTTGTAGCACCCTCTTCTGGTTGTTCTGATATGTTTTGATGCTCATAGTGGTGTCTTGTAGTGCCGAATGCATCATTTGTGAGGTTTTGAATTTCATTTTCCATTGGCGACAAACTTGGGACCTCATTCTGTGGATTAACATCAGTCCTCAATCTTTCTGTATTGTTTGATTCTCCATGACAAATCCAACACAAATATTGATCAGGGAATTGCTTCAGTATTAAATGTTCATAAACTTCATCTCTCTTCAACCATGTTCTAAATTTACATTTAGGACATGGACATCTTATTCTCCCTTCAACGGATCGATTAGAAATTGCAAAATCTAAAAACTCATTCAAACCCTTAACATATTGAGGTGTGTTCCTCGGTAATGTGATCCAACTTTTATCCATGTATATCACAATGTGCCTACACAAAATATACGATAGTGTAAGATTACAGAAACATAATATAATAAAGATGAACAATTGATCATAAAGTATGCATAATATAATAAAGATGATTCATTGATCACATTTACCACTTCAGACCAACCGAACAAGTCTGGTCCATAGGAGACAGCGTCAACACCTCATTGAGGAGCAATAAGAATATCGGGTTACACACTTATCATAACACTATCGATCACACATTTATGTTGCCTCAAGCAACACCCCATTGATGTGTGATCGAAACTGATCATAATGCATTTTAAACCTGAGACATTATGTGATTGTTTAGGCTTGACCTTAGATGTCCTCCAAGAGGAATGATGTTTCTCAATGGTTTCATACACAACCAACCATATCAAAGTCGTATTTCCTATGACAAAGAAGACTATCTGGGTACCAATCCATGTACTGAATATGGTGTGAGGTAAATTAAGTAGGCCACCACTAATGGTTTCTAATGCATAATCTAGTCCATGAATATAAAACAAACAATAGTGTGCAGGTATATCAAAATTAAGTGTCACTATAAATATAAATCCATGTCACACTCAGGTTTCTTAGGAGACACTTGGCACAATCTCAAACCTTAGAGATTTCATGTAAACATTGGTAATAATATCCACTTTGAAATGCACCAACCTAGAAAAGTTAGTGGAATACACTATAAAAATACATTCCCATTTTTATAATGTTAGAAAGTACCAGGTCTTTTCCACATGTAACATTTTAGGATAAAACTATAGTTTATATATTTTCTTGATGGATTCCCACGTAAGATCCTCATAAAATATAGCATGCACAACTGAGCCTCACCATTTCCTTCCCAATCCATCAAGAATATATGTTGACCCCCACCCCTTAGATTCCTTGGGAATCTTTATAATTTTAAATCTCCTACCAATCTACTCAATCCTCTCCTCATATTTCTAGATTCCATTATCACCATGAAAGATAGGTGGATTCTTGTTAGTAAATTATGAGTCATGATCCACTACTCCTCCTGGGTTTTTAATACCTTCATAACCAAAGTATGAATAGTGCATATTATAACTTCCACTAAAGAAGATACCACTAAGGGATTCTCCTATTAAACCTGTCTCACAAATCTATCACTTAGATTCATAGGACCTCTTCTAGTAGGAATCGTCTAACAAATACAAGATTAAAACCCCTTTAGTCATGAGAAAATTCCTAAATCATAGAACAACTTCGTTAATCCATATTAATGATTTAAAATAATAATAATTTTATGAATTTATGAATTTTATTAATTAAATATAAAACATAAGAAAGGAATAGTTTTTTTTAAATAGACACCAAATCTAGTTTATTCAATCAACAACAAAGACCAAGTGACAATATTTTCAAAAATAACTAACCACCCATAGTAACTTGAATTCATACATGGAGGTGAGATGTCTAGGCACCATCGCACACATATTAACTAAATTCTATTGCTACTAAATCTAGTCTACCAATGAAACTAAACCAAAACTAGGAAGTGTCGTAACATTCCAGGCTCAATATTCCTTTTGATATTAATTTATAAAGAACCGACTAGGGAAAACTAGGCAAGTCTCCCAAGAGGGTCTTATACATGGAGATGTGTAATAAAGAGACATGAAAGTAGTATCTTGTTTTAGAGAATAAAGTTATGAAACCAAATTAAAATAAAAAATAAAGATAAACATCCATTAGTATAAAAAATTCAATCTAAATAGGCAAAACCATAAAGAATTTAGTCAACCACTTTTTGCGAGAAAAACCATTTTTGAAGAAAGACCTCTTTAAAAACATGTATATTTTCCATAAAATCCATTTAAATCCATCAATTTCATGAAACAAGACAAAGAAATTAATAAGAATATAAGGAAATTTTAAATTAGAACCGCTTGTATAGATACACCTACCTTATAAACATAAGGAACCTAAGATCCTTCGACAACATAAATTGGAAACAAGCAGATATTCCTCAAATAGAAAAGGAATGAGAGAAAACCATAATGGATTGATTGATAACACATATTATTTATGAAACCATCGAAACCATATCACACAACACTACCAAACCAAGAACATAAATGATAAAGAGAGTGAATGATATTACACATACCCAAAGGAAGAAAACCCACCACACTAGTGAACAAATGCTCCAAGAAAAGAAATCCGGTAGAGGAAGATACCCAATATTATCTAAAATCTTTCTAGGATTTATGAGGGAGGTCTTAACATTGAATTTAAGAAGGGTAATATGTAAATCATGATAAAAACCATTGGTTCTAAATAATTAATGTCATGAACCCCTTTCATGGTGTGAATTCCACGATTTATAAAAATACCCAAAAAAGTATCCTTAGTTTGAATTAATCCTAATCAACCCATTAAAAACTTGAAAATGTTTTATGACTTATAATTCTTCAAGCTCTAAACCAAAATCATAGTATCTACCCTGCAGTAGATTCACATTGTGTAACAAATTCATGATTCGAATCAAAGAACCAAGAAATAACTAAAAATTACCAAAATAGAAGGTGGTCATGGGGGGCGCTGGGGGGTGCAGGGGTCACCGGAGGCCGCGAGGGGTGCGGAGGTCGCCGGAGGGCACGGGGGGCGCGGGGGGGCGTGGGGGGGCGCGGGGATCGCTGGGGGTCGAGGGGGGGCGCCGGGGGGGGGGGGGGGTGCGGGGTTCGCCGGAGGGCGTGGCGCGGGGGGTGCAGGGGTCGCCGAAGGCCGCAGGGGGGTGCGGGAGTCGCCGGAGGGTGCGGGGGCGCCAGGGGGGTGCGGGGTTCGCTGGAGGGCATGGGGGGCGCGGGGGGTGCGGGGATCGCCGGAGGGCGCGGAGGGCGCGGGTGTCGCCGGGGCCGGGGGGGGGGGGGGATCGGGGAAGATGGGGGATCGGGGAAGGGGCGAGGGTTTGTGGGGGAACTGCAGCAGGGGTAGGGGAAAGGTTCGGGGTTTTTTTACATAAAATAGGGTTTCGCGGCGGTTTTGTGAACCGCCGCCACAAAACCGTCGCTAAACCCAGTTTTTTTGTAGTGTATGTTAGGACATTCCATGGGGTCTTGACATGGTAGAAACCTTCGGTCAGATTAGATGACAACATCAGGCATGTCGAGGCATCTCTGGATGCGTGGACATTGGGGAACCTGTATTCTTCCTCATAAGAGGGCATCTCAAGGGTGCAGAACCCGAGGCGTCCCACATCAAATGCGGGGAATCATATGCCATAGACATGTATCTGTGGTTTTCCTTAGATTCCCATGTTTAACACAGGGTATGCTGCAAGTTTAACGTCCAATAGAGACGGTTATGCCAAATGCATGTCTTTCGAGGTTTTACTCAGGCATCTCATGTTTATCACGAGGTAGGCCTCGAGTATAACATCTTACAAAGATGGAATGAGGGTGATCAGAACGTCCCATAGAGATGGATCGGATTGGTACATACTGAGGAGGGAACACCTGGAAGATGGATGGATCAGAACGCCCAATGAGGATGGATCCGAGGTGGTGCGCCCCATGGAGGGAAGATGTCACACCGTAATGGATGATCTGAACACCACTGAGGGAGGATCAGGGAGAGTGCACCCCAAAATGGGGTACAACAAGGTTTACCATTGGCTGAGATTGAACCTTGTAGAGGTTTCCTACGTACCATGCATAGATGATAGGGATCAAAACACACATAGTTCGAAGGGGTGATGAATTGGGGTGCACACAGAGGACAACAACTCAAATACATGCAGGGGCTTATGCATGGATAGCCGCCCCAGTACTTCTAGAAGTAACAAGGAGGTGGAGGACATGATTCCACCAGGATGTGGGGCCCGTATAAGAATCAAGATGGATGATGGAGTGGTTGCATGAAGTGGGTGGGGGAATGAAATGGGACTGTCATAAAGGTGACGGTAGTGTTGGTCTTGAGCCTTGAAGATACTTCCTACATATCCCCATGGTAGGGAATCAAAGTCTACGTAGTTCGGTGGGACGAGGGGACACCTGAGGAGGTGGTCCATGAGAATGGACGCATGGATGGGACCTGGAAGAAGTAGAACCACAAGGTTGGGGCATGGTCTTCCCAGAAAACATGGGATCGAGGGATAGATTAGGATGAGACATGGGTTCTGGACTTGAACCTCATGTAGGCTTCCTACGTATCCCCATGACAGGGAATCAAAGTCCGCATAGTTCATCTGACGATGACTTACCGTTGATTGGGGACTTCAAAATCTTACCGCCGAATAAGGTTGACAACAGCTTACCGCTGAATGGGAGAACAATGTCTTACCACTGGTTGAGTTCTGTAGTTTAACATCATGTAGGACGGGGGTGAACCGACATGAAATAGGACCTGGGGCCCAGATAGATGGAGGGCTTGAACCTCATGGAGGCTTCGTAAGTACCTTGACTCAACAAGGATCAAATAACACATAGTTCAGAATGGGGTGGGAACCGACGTGAAGGTGGTCGGAACCAATGGGATGTTGGGTTTGAACCTCAGGGAGGCTTCCTACATACCTCTCCTTGGAAAGGATCAAATACCATGTAGTTCAGGAAAGATTGGGGCTTACACTCTAGGCTGCCCAAGGTGTTGGTGAACTGACGTGAAGGGGGTTAGAGCGACCAATGGGTGGTGGGCTTGAACCTCGTGGAGGCTTCCTACGTACCTTGCCTTGGAAAGGATCAAAGACCAAATAGTTTCGGTATGATTAGGGAATATACTCTAGGCTTCCTATAGAGGATTCCATGGTCGATGTTTGCTACTCTAATCCCACATGAGTTGTGCTCGGTGTGAGAAAAAAGAGGCAGCAAGGACCTGACGATCACAGCGCAAAGGTGTTCCCATGAAGGGTGGTGAATGGGGCTTATGCAAGTAAGCTTCCTAGGTGCCGCTATGGAGTAACAATAGTGCATGTGGATTATGCAAGGAAGATACCCAGGTGCCGCTATGGAGCGGAAATGGTGAATGGGGCTTACTCAAGGAAGCTACCCGAGTGCCGCTATGGAGCACCAATGGTGGATGGAGCTTACATAAGGAAGCTGCCTGTGTGTTGGTATGGAGCGACAATAGTGGATGGGGCTTACGCAAGGAAGGTAACTAAGTACCGCTATGAAGAGACAATGGTGGATGGGGATTATGCAAGGACTATTAGGCATAAGGCGCCTAGAAATGGATGGTGTTGGGAATTATGCAAGGGAGGCCCTTTCTAGTTCAACCTGGCATATGAGCCAAGTGATGGGGTTTGGATGAGTTACTTGAGGAATGGTTCAACTCAAGGTACTTGGGGAATTGATGATGAGAATCTCAACTCACAACACAGGAAATAAACCAAGAGGAATATGTCAACTCAAGGTGTTTCATGGTGTGCATAGGAGTATCTGAAATCATGGTCTTCCATAGGTGGAAGGTGGATGTGCATAAGGGTGCAATGGAAAATGTCGACATCCCGGCCCGAAAAGTTTGCGGTGATACTCTCTATTTTTCATGGGGGTCAGTGACGGTAGTGAAGGGAAAGACCCTGCGGTATGGACCAATGGGCGTGAAGGTAGGACCCTCGCAAAGGATAGGTCACCGTGGAGTAGCTTGTGGAGAAAAGGGGCTCATGGAGCATGGACTCGTGAAGCCTGGAATCGTGGAGCATGGACTCGCGGAGCAGCATCGTGAAGGAAGTTTCTCACAAAGCATGGACTCGCGGAGCAGCATCGTGAAGGAAGATTCTCATGGAGCTTGGACTCATGGAGAAGCCATGCGAATAAAGCTACTCATGGAGCATGGGTCGCGGAGCCGCTTCGTGAAGGAAAGCAGAGATCCGCGAACCGGGAGATCGGTCGCCAAAGGGTCGGAATGGCTGTTTCGCGAAGGGGGGTGAGCTGGGTATTTATAGGGGAGAAGAATCACAAATCAGAGCTTGCTCGACATGAAGACGAAGCTTTCTACATGAAGGATCGTGAACATCAAATGTAGTCGCGGAGCATTACCGCCTCCTAGCTCCACAGCGGGTCGCGAACGTCAAAGGGGTTCACGGAGCATCCTACCTCCTTACTTCGTGGAGGGTTTGGGAACTTCAAAGGGGGTTCACAGAGCATCCCGCCTCCTTGCTTCATAGTGGGGCTCTACGGCATGTCACGAATGTCAAAGGGGTTTGCGGAGCATCCCGACTCCTTGCTTCGCAGCGGTGCTCCGAGATCGCGGAGGGGGATTCGCGAACAGGCTTCACAAACCAGTTTTACAGGTCAAATTAAAATGTCTATAACTCTTAATCCATAACTCCGTTCGGGCCCTACGACCTACAAAATCAAAACTTGCTAAATGGGATAAGATATTGGATCATGTATGGAAGCATCTAAAAAAAATTGGGGACGCGTTTTCTGGTGTCAACAAATGCCACCCCTAAGAACGAGGTCCAACGGGGATGAGAAGGGTGAGGCAGACCGCGTTCTGAGGAAACGGATGAGGAAAATGCATACCTTGGGATCCATTGTACCTCGATCATATTTAGGATATAGTTGACTAAATATCTAAGACCACGTGAGCCATGCTTGGTGCGAGAAACAAGAGATAATAGGAGCTCCTGTACAAAAGTGTTAAACAATGGAAGGTGTGAGGGGATCAAAATGGGACATCGATCACCATTTTGGGAGAATCCTAAAAGAGAGAGGGGTCATAGCTGGAGAGAATGGCTCTCTGGACAACCAACCTGCTTCTCCCACTATGCTTTGGTGCACGAGCGGGGTAACGCTAGGGGCGTTAGAATCAATCCGAACAGAGGGGAGTGGAAGGTGTGAATCACGATACCCAAAATACGGAACACTATGGGGGTGGCGTGACAATGAAGGATAACCATTGACCGCATTCGAAACACAATATCCTTATTGAATTATCCCGAAATGGAGATAACAAATGAGGTCCGACCGTTGACCATGTTTGAAATACAGGGCCTAACTCAAAATGCTACCCATTAGTCTTCTAGAACGTTGGCCCAAGACAGTAGGCGAGCCATAGGCCGAGCATCCATACTGTTAGGGGGTTCTTTTAGACTTGAAAGAGGACGAGGGTCCGAATAAAGGGCAAAGAAAACGTGGAGTGTGGAATGACGGGTTGTTCGAATGGAGTCCAACACTCTTGAAATCACGCCACCGTGGTGGAAACACATTAGGTGGGCATATCTAGCTAATCAGGGACCAAACATACTTCTAACTAGGACCTATCTGGTAAGGACTTGGAATGCTATGTAGTTTTACGTCATAATAATAAGGACGACAGACATATAGTTTAAATGTCATACAGTGTGGATGGTGCACATAGTTTAAAGGTCATAATGCATGGACCAGGGCTAACAGTTTAAAGTCATGGTGCATGGATTGTAGGATCCTAGTTTACGGTCATAGATATTAGACTGTGATCGGGTCCAAGGGGCCAAGAGGGATAATGACCCTAGGGTTGGGCCCAAGTAGGAATGCCTGGGTGTCACTACGTATCCCATAAGGATGAGAATCAAGCCAAACGTTGTTCTTGAAGCACAATGTAGTTAGAGACCAACACTGATAGGTGAAATCCTCTATGGAAAGGGATCTAGTGCATCCCATGACTAACATGGGGCATACTAAACTTGTTCAGGGTAGAACTGCAGTTTAGTGTCATACGTTGAGGACATATGGACTCCTGCAGTTTAACGTCATACGATAGGACGTGGAGTGAAAGGGAAGGTCCCAGGAAGGGAGTATGTGGTGAGGTAGCTATAAACCTGACGTGAATGAGGACTCGGATTCCAGATCACACCACGTATCCCCAGAGGAAACTCTTCGGGTCAAGGGACCAAGAGTGAAAATTAGGCTGGGCCTGGAGAAAAGTGGCCAAGCATTCCTACGTACCCCATGAGGATGGAAATCAAGCCATACATAGTTCTGAGAGCGCAGTTTAACGACATGTGGGACAAAGGGCATGACTGTGCCAGTACACATCCTACCAAAACTACTAAACCCATGTGAGTCGTGCTCGATGTGAGAAACATGTAGTGGTGGGACTTTCCCGATGCAGGAAGGAACATGTTAGGGGTGAGGGGACGATAGGTGAATGATGTCCCAATGATGCTGACCCGTTCATGTAATGCACCTAGATGCACAAAGAAGTAAAGCCGAGTATGTTGGAATTCCACTTGAACATAAGGAAGTGGAAATGTGTGAATCATGATGCTCAAGATCTGGACCATAATGATGGCGGCGTGATGATAGGGGATAGCTGTTGACCATGTTTGAAACATAGTATCCATAACATGTTAGCCTTGAATGGGGACATACAAATGTGGGTCGACCACTGACTATGTTCGAAACACGGGACCTGTCACAAATTTCACCTGATATCTTCGGGGATGTTGGCCCGAGATGGCAGGTGATCCGAGGTGGCATGAGACTAGGCCATGAAGGGGGTCCCTTCAGATGTGGAAGAGGATGAGGATCAAAATAATGATCTCATGAAGCTTGGACATGGAACGAGGGGAATGTCCCCGTGAAAACTCCACACTTCGGGCACTTTGTCAAAATGCATCTGAATATGACTATAAGATGTATCAGATAGAGGGAGTTGAGTCCCTTCCCCCCAAGGAAAAGGGTATTGGGGTCACACACTTCCAGCTTAATGGTCATAGGATGAGCCATTAAGGGAGCCTGATTTAATGAATTGGGCGCAGGGAAATGAAGTAGCCAAACATGATGCACCGTTCCCATAGGGAGATCTTAGTTTAAGGTCATAGAGCTTGAAACAGGTGGGGAGAAGATGCAAGAGGCACATGGTGTAGTCTTTTCAAAACCCTGCATGAATGAGGGCCCATGAGGTACTCGCCACACCACATGTTCCTCAGAGAGTTTGGTCCGAGGGGCCAAAAGAGAGTAGCGTGCAAGGTCTGTGAACCTAGATATGTACTCAAACACTATCATCCCTCCCTAATAAAGATCCAAAAGATCATGAATATGGATGGATATTAATAAAGAGGGGTAATAATCTTCATGAAACAACTGTTGGAAGTCATCCCACGAGAGTGTTGACTCAACGCGCATCTAGGTAACTAAGCTCCACCAACACCCAGCTGCTCTGTGGAAAAGACTGACTGCCAAAGACACCATATGATCCATCGATGTCTAGATAAGCCTGAAGATATGAACTATTGACTCTAGCCAATCCTCTACTGCTTGAGGATCTGGATCACCATGGAACCTCAGTGGTCTTTGACATTAGAACCCGCGAAGCGTGCTTAGCCTACACACATCCTCAACCTACTATCCAGGGATGATTTGTTTCTCAATAGGTAGAGGTTATGATACCTGACTACCTAGAGGAAGGGGATCACATGATGGACCATGAACTGATGCCTCTTCATTCATAGGGTCTTCGTCACAAACTAGAGCTAGTATCCTAGATGGCTATCATCACAGAGGAATATTGAAAGTTATCAAGGAATATCATGGTCAATGAGAATATATATATATATATATATATATATATCAATAACGGGGTGCTAAATCAATAAGGATAGTCAAATACTCAAACCTATATAGTGCATGTACCATTGTTCCCTACAAAAAATGTCTTAGGGTGCCGAATTGACAAATGGGTAATTAGGGTTCTGGTGAATGGATACATCATCCGCTCACACTATCACTGGACTCCCTAGAATGAGAGCCACACTCGAGACACATTGAATTTTTTCCCTAAACCCAACCAATCCTTTTAAGGGGAAACATCTGAACAATGTCCCAAGGAATGAACCTGATCTAATACCAATATTTCACAGCCCGACCCATGCCAGGGTTCAAGACACAACTACCCAAGCCCACCTCTATAGTACAAGGGGTGGAGAAAAGAGATGAAAGCACAACTAAAATCATGGAGGTATTTTCCTAAGTACCGGTATGCACACACACAACTAACTCAATGAAAAAGTGCAGAGGGAAAGAAAATAAATGATGAAACACTGCTATAAATAAACCAAATATGCATGGACCTCTAAAAAGTAAGAGGTATGGTAGTGTAAATTAAAAAGAAAAGGGAAAAATACATGGTTTCCCGGAAATATGTCCCAACCTGACAAAATTGGAAAGGAGTAAACAACTGAGAAACCGACTCCTGTATCCCAAGAAATGATCACCATATGCATTCCAAATAGTATGTATCCCTAAGTTCCACTAAATTCATGATTAACCTGTCCACTATTTGCAAAAGACAAGAAATGTGTTGGGTGAAGCCTATGTAAGGGTGAGTATATACATACCTAGTAGAATGACCCAAAAAGGCGAAGGGGGAGCAGTATGAGATACAACTGAAGAGGAAAGTAGTAGATTAAACAAGGTATGGTAAAATAGTACAGATCAACCCAACAAGAGAGAGTGAAAAAAAACTCATCCAAACATAAATATATAAAAATGGTGATAAGATGAAATTCTCATCAATTCTTTACTACCTACAGTAGGATAATAGACTCATCCAACCATGAGAAGCTAGGAATGAAAAGCACGTGGCATACCCCACGAATATTCAACTCCTCTAGAAGGAGAGTAACCAAATCCCAAGGAGTGGGTACTAAAATAGGATATATATATATATATATACTTAGTCAAAGAAGAAAAAACTAGAGAGTAAAGGGATCTCCATCTCACAGATCAACCAAAGAAGAAGAGTAGCGAATAGTTCCAAGATAAGTCTATCTCATGCATTTACCCAGGACACACAATTTTATGAGACTCAATCACCACACCTTGATACTATCCACTTTGGGCAGCACTAACTCACTCATACGGTTTTAGATCGTGTCACAAGAACGTGTATCATTGGGGAAAACATTCCTCTTTCTTATGATTCCAAGGCACATCAAACCACACCTCGCTACTGTTCTACACAGTCGAGGGGTCACTAGTTTTAGGAAAGGATCCCATGCCCTGGTATGATAGGAGGGTCATACTCTGATAGTCATTGAGGAATGCCACTACTCAGCTCAGCTAGAGGGTACCACTTGGGAAGGTCATCGGGGAATGCCGCTACCTAGTCCTACTAGAGGGTAATCTCGGTGAGTCATCAGGGATATGCCACTGCCCATCCTTGCTGGAGGGTTATGCCTGGAAGATGTCATTGGGGAACTCCACTGCCCAACCCAACTAGAGGGTAATCTTAGAACATTGAGAAAATCCATTGCCCAATTATAATGGAGGGTAACTCAGAAAGATCATCGGGGAACACCATTGCCTAGTCCTATTGGAGGGTAAGCCCAAAACTACCATCGGGGAACACCACTGCCCATCCCAGTTGGAGGGTAAGACCAGTACTACTCTAGTGATTATGTATGATCGCTGCCATCATCGAGTGTCGTCTCAGTGCATTCCAAACCCAAAAAATTTCCATCATACCCCGAAAGCTGCTTCTGAGGGTACAATCACATTCTACACAGAAAAAAACTCAGTATAGGCATCTAGTGGGCCAAAATCCAAGTTCAAATGAAGGAGATACGAAGGTTTTAAGGTCGCTCGAAAGAGCTCAAGTAGCACACAAAATGTGAGGGGACCCACACTGTGTGTGGTCCCTCTTCAAAACCTAGCTGTATCTCTGGTCAGTACATGGGTCCCATCTGTATAGGGGCACACACCATGTAGGTGGACTACATGGTGTGTCCCACCTATCTAGGGACCAAGCCATGTCTCCTAGCCATGTTCATGTACTCAAACCTCATGTCCATGTACTATGATACATGACATGTTGGTCTACATGGGATGTCACCGGTGTGGTCAACTCGTGTCTGTGTTCTCTAACACGTATTCCCTGCCCGTGTGACCCATCACATAGGTTTTCCAACTGGAGAAGGGTTACACGATGTGCGAGGGAGTGTTACACACCGCATTACCCTTAATTTTCCCAAACCCTAGTGCCGCCGCTGAGGTATTATACATGCTGTTTGTTCTTCATTGAACATGATGTGTAGTCAAGATTTCGACAGAAAACTCAGATTTTACATATCTGTCTCCATGATTTGAATCAGGCCTCACCATCATAGATACTGCCTCAGTTCCTCCCAAATCGCACGAATCTGGTCAAGATTCATTCTTTTCGGCCATCGTTCGTAAGAAATTGACCATCGTTTATCATAGGGTTTTTTTCTTCATTCCGCACGCCACTGCATCTTCAATACTTGATGATCCATCCTCAAACCATGAGATCGAGCTTCCTTTTTTTGTAATGAATCCATATTTGTGCACTTCTCATAGAGTTATCACCGTTTTGTCGATCCGCCTTGAATCCGGGCACCCGATTAAGCTCGGGTCACCCAAAAACTATTGAACTGGGAATCATGGGGTTCTAATAGTGAAGAACATGAAGAACAGGTGAATAAAGGCACAAAAAAAGGTTTTATGAATGTTGGAAAAGTGTTCTTAGCCAACGATCAAGAACATAATCTAGGGTTAGATATACAAAAAAACAATATGATTATTTGTTCTTGAGAGAATGTAAGGTTTTTCAAAGGTATAGATTCAAGAAAATGAATGAAAATGATCAATTATTTTAATCTAATGGTGTAAAAACACCAAAATATGAGTCCTACCTCTTTGTTGGATCTATCATTGTTTAAGAACACACTTTCTAATGAATTCGGGTGAATTTGTTACGTTTGTTGTGCTTTGATCTGCCTTGAATCAGAGGTTCATCATTCATCGCCAACAAAGGAGGAAGGGAGAGCTCTCACCAGAGAAAGGTGGAATATAATACAAATTTGGCCAAATTCCCGGACCGACTCATTTTATGCCGCGCCTAGGGTAAAAACCCTGTTCTAGACCCAACCACAGTCTTATATTTATGATATGATAAAATATTTAAGATTTATCATATTTTCTTTAATTAATCTTGCATGATAAATATAAAAATACATTTAATATTTTTATAAAATTAATTCCAAGCACACCGGCCCTCAGAATCATACTCCATCTCAGCACCTCACTCTGGAAATATATTTAGAAATATTTCAAAGTCTTACAAGTCAAAAACTGGGTCTTTACATAGCTATCTATTGTTATCCTTAGGCGATAAAGTGTCAAGAGAAATTTCTTATGAATCTTCTGATACTGCTATTTGGTTAAAACTAGTGAAATTATATATGATTTCTTATTTAGTTGGTCATCTATATAAAAGCATCAGATGTTTACATCCAAGATGCATTTTGGTACTTTAATAAAATCACATCTTGATGAATTTAAACAAATTATACTTAATGTGTCTAATATTAATTCTACTATTGATGATAAAGACCAAACCATGGTTCTACTTATTTCTCAAGATAATTCATACAACAAACTTGTTGAAACTATGATGTATGGTCAAGACTCTTTAACCTTGGAAAAATTTAAGTCAATTTTACTTTCTAAAGAACTTTATAATAAAACCACAGTTAAATATAGGGAAAATAACTTGTATACCAGGGATATACTTGAAAATAGAAATAAAAAAAGAAAGATAATGGTAATGGAAATGGAAATAATCCAAACCACAAACAATCTAGACGTAGTAGGTATAAGTCTAGGTCTAGGCCAGTTACCTGTTACAATTTTGGAAATCCTGGTCACATTAGACCAGAATGTCATAAGCCCAAACAGAATAAAAAATCCAATGAATCAGTTGATCAATCCCTATTTTTTGATGCATGATATGATAGTGTTGAAGTTGTCCATGTGTCTAGGAATAACCAATCATATGAGTGGGTCTTAGAATCTGGTTTTTCTTTCCACATGTGCCCCAATATAGTTTCCTTTCTTGAATTGACTAAGAGAGTAGAGGGAGTGGTTATTCTAGGAAACAATAAGAAGTGTCAAGTCCTAGGTAGAGGCTCTATTTTGTTAGATATCAATGAACATTCAATTGTCACCTTACTTGATTTTATGTGGGTCTGTGACCTGTATAGGAATCCTGTCACCTTAGGGGTTCTGGACCAGAAAGGATTTACTTTCAAGTTTGAATAAAGTTGCCTTAAAATATTCAAAGGCTCTAGAATTGTTATTTAATGTTCTCTTATAAATGGGATTTATGTGTTAGATGGGAAAACCCATTGTAGGAAGCTATGTAGTACATATGTCACAAATTATGACAATAAAATGCTATGACATAAAAGGTTGGGGCATGTCAGCTCCAAAGGACTTGAGGAATTAAGTAAATAGGGGTTATTGAATGATATAAAACCACCCAATCTTCCATTTTTGTGAGGATTTCATTTTTAGAAAATCTAAGAGAGTGATTTTTAGAAGGTCCATTTTTAAGGCCAATTATCCACTTGGATATATGAACTATGATATATAGCATCCTACTAGGACTACCTACAATGGTGGAGGCTCATAATTTGTAACCTTCATGGATGATTTTTCCTAAAATGTCTAGATTTATATTCTAAAAAATAAATTTGATGTGTTTGGAATATTCTAAACATATAAAGCTTCTGTTGAAAACCAGACTTGAAAAAAGATTAAAACTATGAAAATTGATAACGTGCTAGAGTATTTATCATATGATTTCATCCAATAATTTTAATCTCAAGGAATAACTAGATACCATACTATTAGGGATACTACCCAACAAAATGGGTTGGAAAAGTGGATAAACTACACCATATTGGAGCGGGTCTATAACATGCTTGTATGCCTGGGCTTGCCCAAATCCTTTTGTGTCAAGGCTAAAACTACTACAGTCTATCTTATAAATAAATGGAATTCAGTTTCTAATCAATTTAAAACTCTAGAATAATTATGGAATAAAAAACCCCCTTCATACAACCATTTGAGAGTGTTTGGGTGTACAACCTATGCCCATATTAAAACTGATAAACTTGAGCCTAGAGATCTTAAATGAATATTCATTGGGTATCCTAAATGGGTTAAAGGATATGAATTATGGGTTGATAAACATAATTATCAAAAATGAATTATTAGTTGAAATGATGTTTTCTATGAATTCTTTTCTCCTAAATTTAAGTCTCTCACTGATGATAGTGATCATGTACCTCAAACTAAGACTGTTGAGACTAGTCAACCAACCTAATTTGGGGATACCATTGAGAATTCTACACTTTATCCTCATCCAAATACCCAACCTTAGTCCAGCTCTAAACTTGAGTTGGAAAATAATCCCTCAAATGCTGCTAGTGACTATCAGCTCACCAGAGATAGAGCTAGGAGAGTTATAAAACCTTCTACTCATTTTTATCCAACATGATATAGACCCATTTAATTTTAATATCTCCTAAGATCTTGTTGACGATGATCCTCAAACTTATAAATAGGAAGTTAATAACAAAAATTCTAAACACTATATATCTTTCATGGATGATGAGATAAATTCCTTATAAAAGAATAAAACTTGGTCAATTATTGAAAAACCATCCAATACTAAAGTAATTGGTTGTAAGTAGATATTATAAAGGAAATAAGATAGAACCAGAGATAAGAAAATAAAGTTTAAGGCTAGAATTATAGCCAAGTGGTTCCTTTAATGAGATGTAATATACTACTCTGAAATTTTCTATCTTGATGTAAAATACTCATCCATTAGATTAAGGCTTTACTTTTCTACTTACCATGACTTTCATATTGAGTAGCTTGATGTTATTTTTTCTTCTTTATGGTGATATTGATGAGAAATTTTATATGAATCCTCTTTATGGTTACATGAATGAGTTCAAACCAAATAAGTTATATCTATTGAATAAATCTTTCCATGGATTGAAGTAAGCTTCTCCATAATGGTATAATTTTTTTGACTCATTCATGTTTTATAATATGTTTAACAAGAGTAAATGTGATGCATGTGTATAATTTAAATTTTTAATAATTCCATAATTTATCTGCTATTATATGTGGATGATATGTGGATTATATGAAAATATATTAACCTCATCACTTCCATTAAATCATAAATTAATAATTATTTTGTGATGAAAGATCTTGGTAATTACAAAAAAATCTGTGAATGGAAATTTCTAGGGATAGAATTTAGTGAATTATATAATTTTCATATCATGAATATGTTTTGAAAGTATTAAAAGGATACTCGTTTCAATATCTTAATACTTCTAATGTTTCCTTTGAACAACACTTTAAGCTTTCACTATCTTAGTCACCTATTACAAATACTGATTTTGAATACATGTTTAAAATTTATTATTCTAGAATTATTGGTGGTATCATGTATTCGATGATCTATACCAGACCTGATATATCCTTTGCTGTTTTCACCCTTAGTAAGTTTATTGATAACATGGGAAATCCACATTTTCATTCCCTTAAATGGATTATTAGATATATTTATGCTACACTAGAATTATCTGTCTTTTATAGTAAAGATGTTAATTCTAATAAACTTCTTACTAGCTTTGCAGATTTTAATTATAAAGGTAATATTGAAACTTAAAAGTCCTTAACATACTATGTTTTTACTACCTACAGAGGATCTATTTCATGGAATTGAAATATGCAGTATGTTGTGGCCCTCTCAACATTTGAGTTTGAGTATATTACCTTAACCTATTCTGTCAAAGAATCTATATGGTTAAATGGTTTTCTTTATAAAATTTCACTCTATAGTTCTATTATTACAACATATAGCGATAACCAATCTACTTTACATTTTTTAAATCTAGTTTTCCATGGTAGGTATAAAAATATAGACATTATACAATATTTTATTAGACAAGTTGTTGAATTATGGACATTGTGTGTTAATAAGATACACACCAATAACAATACATATGATAGTTTGATTAAGGTTGTGAGATTATACAAGTTAAACCACTATTTAGATATATTTAACATGGTTCTAATTCAATAACATTATGTGTAGAAACATCACTAATTTTAGATGTAAATGGTAGGGATTTGTTAATTTTTATTTCTATATAAAATTACCTTTGATTCTTCCATTTATATGTTGTGTAACTTTCATGAAAACTATATCTTTTATGCTTATATTATATTATGGAATTCATAATTGGGATCTTTCACTGGGCTACTCATTCACACCCTATTTTTCTATTGTGTAATATGATTTGGCCTCCTTATTTTACTAACTTGGATCATGGATTGACCCTTTGTATTTCTTCGATCATGATTATTTCACTGGGAATCATGTGAGTCATTGATAATGTGTGATGCCTGAATTTATCCTAGTCATCCACATGGTTGTCCATGCTTAGATCAAGTTGTTTCAGTTTTTCTTCACCTATTACACCCATCAAGGGAATTTATTACCCCTACAAGTTATCATTCCGAGACATTCATTTCAGTTTGATGCTTTTCTTCACCCTCATTTGAACCAAACCACCTTTAAAACTCTAGAGAGAGTGATTCAGAGAGGAACTTGAGTATTATTCCCGATCCATTTTTTGTGCACCATCTATAGAGGTTGCTTGCACTAGTTTCATTATTTTAGAGCATAACTAATCCCAGAGTCTTGAGTTCTAGTGGAGATCAAAAGCTCACATCCAAGATAGAGTCTTTGACTTGCAAGATTCTGATCTAGGGAAAAGAACTTCATACTATGAAGCATCCACAAAGGACTACCAAATAGTGGTAAGTTGTCTGAAATGTAAGTTACTTTTTCATATTTTTTTTCTTTGAGTTATTAATTTATTTTTCTATAGTTTATGATATGTTTATATTCAAATTATCTATTTTATTTCACTTATTTTTAGCATTAATAAAACAAATGAGTGGGTGGTGTTCTTACCATGCATGTAGGATCAAAATGGTCTAAATCACATTAAATAATTGTTTCCTTTTATTGATTTCAATTTTATTTCCTTACAAATGTTTTATTTATTTATTTTTGGTTTTGTATCATCTTGATTCTCTAAGACAACTCTATTTTTTGCTTTCCTTATGACTTTCATCTTCATCCATTTGTTCATTTTATATTTGTTACAACTTATGAAAAACCAATCACGTATCTAGTAAATACCAGTACTTTATTGGGGGCATTACACTCAACATCATCCCCAACAAATAATCAATAATTTAAACTAATAAATACATGATATTATAGTTAAAAAAATAACATTATAATATAACATAATTGGGTAAGGTGGGTCGTTTATTGGGTCACATGATAAAGACCAATCATGACCCTATCATTAATTAAGATTTAAAAATAGTCTCGTTTAATATTTAAGTTAAAAAATTATTCCTAATAAGAACTTTTTATCAAGTCATGATTATTGGGTATGGAGGTTTCCACAACCCATGTACAAGTCTAATACACGTGAGTGTGTGTGCATGTTTTTGTGTGTCTATAAATATAGGTATGCGTGTATTTATAATCATGCTTACATAATAAATAAATATTTATATACAATAAATAAAAATATTCATATATACATGCATGTGTCGCATGTTTCAATTATTTTTACATTAAAGGTTGATGGAGATGTATCCCCTCCTACTCCTAGGCCATAGGGGTTCCTTTCTCATAGCCCTATAATAGTTTCAATCATCAGTTTTCCTAAACCAAAAATAGATATGATGACTATAACACCCTGGACCAGGTTAGGGTGTGAACAGGTTTAAATTTTTATAAAAAACTAGGGTCTATTTGAATTTTTGTCTAAAATTTGTATATTTAAAAAAATTTAGGATGTTACCTATGGTTGGGTATTCAAAAAAGGTTATGTAGTGACTAAAATAAAATGGAGGTTATTTGGAGTGATTTTGGGTGTTTTTGGGTTTTAAAATAATTTTAAAAAAATATCTTAGTATAAAACCCTACGAATCATAGGAGAGAATAAAATATATTACACATGCTCTTTCTGACTAATGGAAAGACCATAAATATGCAATAAATATATTAGGTATGGAGGAAAATATATCACATATGAGAATTTGGATAAGGTAAAAATCTTACACATATGCATAAGATATTTCTCAAGAGAATAAAATTCTCTAAGTGTTAGAGATACCTGTATATCTAATATATTTTTCTAAGTGAATTCAGAAATGCGGAAAATACAATATCTTACACTGACATGTAAGATATTACAGTGGTATAAATATATTATGTATCAATTTTTTGCAAAGGAAAGAATATTACATACCATAGTGGAGTTGAAAAAATATCTTATGTATTAGATATTTCACTAAGGAAAATCTATCATGTATAAAGAATTATATTTTGTAATGTATTGGACTTTTCTTAAGGAAAATATCACACATAAGAAAAATATATTACATATGACATAAAAATACTACGTATCGGTTTTTTGGCTAAGGAAAAAATCTTACTTGTGGAGAAATATATCATGTAATGATCAAACATGTTACACATTGGTTTTAAACAAAGGGAAAAACCTTACACATAAATAAAATATTATGTATGGGATTTCTGTTTAAGTATAAAACCTTATGCATTGAATAAAAATTTTATGTGGAGGTTTCTATAAGGGAAAAACCTTACATATTGTATATATATTAAGCATGGGAGAGAATCATAAGTATGATATTTTTTAAAATCCAAAAACCTTACATATGGGATTTAAAAACCTTAGGTATGAAATGTTTCAAGGAAAAATATCAATTTATTAAAATCAATTACATGGATTTATAAAATCATGAGGGTGGCTCTTTTCTCCTATAAAACGACATCACTTTCCTTACATGCCTCCATCTCAAGTATCCCCCTTATAATGTGGTTTCTCCTTTGATACTTAATAGATTCAAGCATTGTTTGATGTGGATGATATATTGAGGTAAATATATCACCCTGATTTGAATCTTTCTCTATTTCCCCCCTTTTCTTTTCTATTGATTTATTGCAATCTGAGTTAGGGTTTGAGGATAGTTCCACCAGAGCATGGTGGAATCATCACGATATGATGGATCTTTTTATTAGTTTATCTAAAGAATATCCCAAGAGGATTATCACACCATGTTTTGTGTGGATTTATTAAGGAATGTTGATGCCTTAATATTATTTAGGGTTTTTATTGTTTTGGGTAAAATTGATGGATATATTGGAATGAGAAATTGGTGATTTTGTGTATTAAATGTCAAGATAGATACTAGGGGTGGTGTGCACACCTTTATTTGATATTTAATCCATGTGAGATCATTAATAATTGACTCTCATTTTATTCCCTAGGTATTAATTTTGAAATTAATTATGGAATAAATTTTGGAAATGACTATAATTTGTTTTATGATTTATTAAATGATTATTGATGTAGTTGGATATTTTTATTGATAGGAAATGTTGGTCAAGCTTATATGATCTTAGGTGAGGGTGGATGAGAATGAAAAAGGGAAATAAATCCATGTATCAGGTATGTGGTCCTTAAACATCTCCCTACAATTTATGTATTTTGTTCTGTGTGTGTGATATATAGTCTCGCCACTTGCATGCGATCGAACTTGATTATAAATAAAATGTTTTTCTTAAAACCCGATGAGAAAAATAAAAGTACCAAGGGCCATGAAGGAACCTGGAAAAATAGTTTGATTCCTTGACCACTAATGCCCAAGGGATTGACTATAAATTTATATCATGTGACACAAAGTCCATAGAGGTCTATGAATGGAACAAATAAAGTGCAGTGGACCTTGAGTAGGTGCCCTTGGTCCTATCCATGTAAGAGAGAGTGATATATTTGGAATGGTTGAACTAGGGGAAATCTAAATATAACCATGGAGTTCTTGAGAGACTCTTAGATATATGATTGGGTGTGGGGTGAGTGTTTTCGCCTAAACTAATGTGTGTTGGTATCTTAGTGAGGATACCATGGGAAGGTTGTGTGTGTAGGTTTGTTTGTAGGACCGACCTAGATTGAATTTAGAAATTAAATGGTCATTATTACATCTATTAGGGTGTTTCCTGTTGTGCATTATCAGTGTGGCCTAATAGGTCATGATATGCATATGGCTATATCAAGGGACATTATGCCACCAGGCAACGAGATTTGGTCTTAGAGATTGGAACTGGATGATGAAATACATGTGGGGTTTCCAATCCATGATGTGACTTAGGAGACCATAGTGGGTTACCCAGTCTTAGGTGATAGAGATAGTACATGGAGGCTAACATGGTGAGAGCCTAGAATGCATGTCATGTTAAGAATGGGTTGTGTGCTTGAGTGGACAACCAAGGAAATGTGTGTGGGGTGTGGACATGTAGTCAAATCCTATGATTATGTTATATGATATATCTATTTTTTTAGGGTGGGATACTCTTGGTATATTCTATATGAGGTTTTAGGGTGGTATGATGCCTTTAGTGGATGTTTTATGAGGTTCGAGGGTGAAATAATGCCCATGGGTGCATGTTATGTGAGGTTCCGGGTGAGCTGAGGCCCCTGGGTGTATGTGTTATTAGACATTGAGGTAGGATACAACCCATGAGGTAATTATGGTCTGGTAACTATTATAGCATAGTATTAACCCCTTGAGTTATATTCTATATGAGGTTCTAGGGAAAGACACCCTTGGGTGTATGGTGTATAAGGTTCTAGAGAGGATTGATGCCCCTAGTTATATGTTGTATGAGGTTCAGAGGCAAGAAATGGTTCCTCATGGGTGATGATATTTCAAGTTCTAAGGTAGGACATGGTCCCCTGAGTAGTGATACTTTAGGTTCATAGGCAAGACATGGTTCCCCTTGGGTGGTGTGCATTATGCTCACAAACATCTCGCACTAGACAAAGCAGGTAAGGTCAATCCTGGGTGTCATCTTAAAACTCGAGGATTGATGGTGGTTATCTTATTGTGTTTCTACACTTTATTTTATTATGTTGGGAATGTCATATTGTGTATCCACTACATTTACCTGGTTATATTAGGGACATTGTTGGTTGTGGCCTACTAAGTTTTACTTGCACCTTTCTTGGGAGACCCTGGAACTTTGGTATCCAAGAAAACCTCATTATCATAGGTGAAGGTAGGGAAGAGGCCCAATATTACATGATTGATATAGGTATCTTTGAAGGAGTAAGGATATGGGACTAGGTGGGAAATAAAGACTAGGTTGTGACAGTTCAGTTTTATTTACTTTATTCTAGGATATATATAATCTGTCCATGAGAGACCTTGTTGATATCTAGTTGTCTATGCTCCATTTAGATAGTTTATTTGTTATAGCATGTGATGTATTATATATTTATGTTTTATTTGGATTGTGATTATTATTTATTCCTTTAGGTATTGTGATAACTACTTGTATATTATTTATACTATTTTCAATACAATGATATGTGGGTATAATATCCCCATGGTTTCACCTTATACACTATCTATTAGTTGGTAGCCTCTGGAATACAGGGAGGTGTGTCTAAGGTCACGTAACAACTATGCTTGGTTACTATATAGTGATCTAGAATGGGTTCATTACAAAGTGGTATCAAAAAATGTTTTATTTTTCATACAATTTAGGATATTGTAAAGACCCTATTTTTTCCTTATAAGACTTTAAAATATTTTTATATATTTTTCCAGAGCCATGTGTTGAGATAACGTGCGATTTCAAGGTCTGGTTTGACCAAAATTAATTTTAAAAAAATATTAAATATGTTTTATATTACGTGTGTTCATTTTCTTAAAAAATGTGATAACTCTTAAAATGAAGATCAAATAAAAAATCTGATACCATGATTGAGTCCAAAACACATTGTTTACCCTAGGCATGAACTAAAATAGGTTGGTGTGGGATGTTTGGATATCTCGCCCATTGGCGGTACATTTAGTTGGTTAATTAATTAAATTAATTAAATTAATTGATTATTTTAACCTAACTAAAATGTATATAATAATGTTTCTATGGAGAATCCTCTAAGGTTAGATACATAAACCCTAGGAGGATTCTAGATCTTCCTCCCCTCCTTCCATTGGCGAATCACCTCTGAAGATGATGAAACTATGGATTAGAGAAGATCATGACACAACGAATGCAACAACTTGCTTTGATAATTAGGGAGTTCTTTCTTCAACGAATAATGATCCAATATCCAACCAGGACTTTTCAATTTGTATTTTATGACCTTTTTGATTAAATTGATTAAGCATATCAATCTCCCCCTTTGATATGCACCAATTATGGACTTTTTATGCGCCTGTGTATCGATTAATTTTGTTATTAAATTGTTTTCTAACCCTGGATATCCCCATTCTTGATTATTAGACAAGAATTATTTAAAACGAATGATTAAATTTTTTTTGTGGTTTTTTTATATGTATTTTCTTCATGTTATTCACTAGTTGGACCCCGCGATCCCAGTTCGACATTGCAGGGTAGTACTGACCCCGATCAAACCCCCAAAACCATGAAAGATTTATGTGTGAGGGATTAATGAATGAGTCAAGGATATATCTGAGTTGGTTACAAGTTTTGGGAGATTGTTTCAATTATCAGTAGCTAAATCATCATCTATGAAAGGAAGTGGGATGTGTGGTGTATAAGATGAAACCTACGAGGACTGATGAAACCGATTTCCAGCCACTGGATGGCTAAAAACAATGAACGATGACTAGATCCACTAATTTTGGGTGAAAAAGAAGCCATATCTAAAGGTGTAAGATCAAATATCACATGTGTAGAGTGGATTTGAGATTCTGGAAAAATCCCAAATACAAGCCATGTAGTTCGAAGAACACATGATGTGTTGGACCCTAGCTGTGATGGCTAGGGTTTTGGAAACCCATAAGGATAACATGCCGTGTAAACTCCCTACATTCCATGTACCCCCTTCCCTATGTGGATGAGCCTTATGAAAGAGCACATGGAAATAAACACACCATGTGCTCGAGTACACGAGAACAAATAGAGCACACGGGTGGCATCCCATGTGGAGAGGCACATTGTGTACTAAAGTACATGGGCATGACTTGGATACACATACACAACCAAGAACACGGGAAAAACCCTAAGTGGTATGTGCACACCATGTATATCCCCTACACACCATGTATCCCTAAATAGTAGGAATGTTGTGTACCTATAGGGAAACAACCAGTCGATGGAGTGGGAACACATTCCATGTGGGTTCCCTCACATGTCGTGTACCCCTTGGCTCCTTTTGAGGAAACTTCAAGCTTACATATATCCTTCGTTTAAACTCAAATTTTGTCCCATGAGTAGCCTATCCCGAGTTTTTTTTTACATAGAACATGATGGTTCTATAATTTTTTTATTTTGGGATATTATGTAGATTTTTTTGGGCACAATTCTTGGTTAGGCAATGCTCGATGATGATAGTGATCACATAGGATCACCAAAGGCATCCCGAGTGTAACCCTATAGCTGGGAAGGGCATGGGTCCTCGATGACTTTTAGAGCGGAACTCTCTTGTTGGAATAGAGAATGGGTCCTCTATAGACCTCCTGAGTGGAAATATCTATCTATTCTGGGCATGGTTCCTCGATGAATTCTAAAGTGAAACCCTCCAGCTGGGCTGAGCATGGTTCCTCTACCGAATTTAATAGTGGAACCCTCCAGTTGGGCTGAGCATGGGTCCTCTAATGACTTCCTAAGTTGAACCCTCCAACTAGGTTGGGAATGGGTCCTCAATGAATTATAGATTAAAACCCTCCAACTGGGCTGGGCATGGGTCCTCTACTGACTTCTAGAGTGGAACCCTCTAGCTAGGTTGGGCATGTGTCCTCTACCGACTTCTAGAGTGGAACCCTCCAGCTTGGATGAGCATGGGTCCTCTACCACTGAGTGGAACCCTTTTATTATACTAGGGCTTGGGTCATCTATCAATATAGTGGAACCCTTTAGCTAGGATGGGCATTATTGTTGGACTTTTGGAACTGTTGGTGACTCTTCTTCCTTAGCTTAGCTGTGTGATGAAGATCCCCTTTCTCTCTCTTTGGGCTTATTTTTACTAAGAACACACACATATATATATACATATATACTTCTGCATCCATACCTTTGTATTTGGTTACTCTCCTACCATGGGTTACAAAGACGTGTGAGGTATTCCATGTGATTTCTGTGTTTAGCTTCTCATGGTTGGATGAGTTTACTCTCCTACTATTTGTATAAAAGACTTGGTGTGTAGTTTATCTAATAATAGTTTTGATCCCCCAGTGCTTGTATGAGGTTAATCTTTCTCTTTATTGGGTTGAGATGCATATTTTTTACTATCTATCATCTTTCTTTTCCTATTTTATCTCTTACTACCCCTTCATCTTTCAGGTTATCCTACCGGGTATGTATATACTCACCCCTACATGGGGTTTTCCCGCATGTGTCGTGTCTTATGCAGGTTATGGACAAGTTGATGGTGACTTCAGAGGAGCTTAGAGATATTGGGTGTTGTGGACCATGTACGGTAGTCATAGCTTAGAGATCAGGAGATGGGATCTCTCACCAGTTTACTTTCCAATTTTGTCAGGTTGGGCATGTATTTTTCCTCTTTACTTTTCAATTTACACTACTACACTCTTGTATTGTCTAGAGGTTTTACATACATGGTTGTTTCCCTAGTGTTTTGAATATTTTACTCTTTTTCCTCTTCACTTATTCATCGAGATGGCTGTGTGTGTGCATATAGATACTTAGGAAAATGCCTCCCTATATTAGTTATGCATTTAGTGCTAGTTTTTAACCCTTGTCCCATGGAGGTGGGCTTGGGGTAATTGTGTCTTGAGCCCCGGTTAGGGTTAGGTCATGATATATTGGTATCAGAGGTGGTTCAATCATTGGGACAATGTTTGGAGTAGTCCCCTTAAAAGTATTTGGTTGAGATTAGTGAAACAATGTTAAAGTGTCTCAAGTGTGGCTCTCAGGCTAGGGAATCTAGTGATGGTACGGGTGGTTGACATATCCATTCACCAGGACCTTGAATACCTGCTTATCACCTTGGCATACCAAGACATTGGTTGTAGGGATCAATGGTGCATGAATCATATATAATTGAGTATTTGGATATCCTTCTTGATTCATCTCCCCATTTTAGTTATATATATATTCTCATCTAACCATGGTACATCTTGATAACTTTTAGGATGCTTCAACGATGAAATCTAGCCAGGATACCAGTTCTGGATCATGACGATGATCAGATGAACGATGAGGCCTCAGTTCAAGGTCCATTATATAAGATTATTCCTCTAGGTGGATAGGTAGCACCACCACCACCTGTCGAGCAATAGATCATCCCATCAGAGTAGGCTGAGGATGCACATAGTCTTAGCGTGCTCTGCAAGTTCCAGTACCAGAGGCCACTAAGGTTCCACAACGAACCAAATTCTCAGATAGCAGAGGATTGGCTAGAGTTGGTGGTCTATGTTTCCAGGATCATCTAGACACTGGAAAATTAGGTTGTTGCATTGGAATCTATCCTTTTCCATGGAGTAGTTGTGCACTGGTGGAGTCTTGTTACCTAGATGCATGATGAGTTGACACTTTTGTGGTTCGACTTCTAGTAGCTATTCCATGAGGAGTACTACCCCTCCTATTTGTGCTCAGTTTAGATTAAGGAGCTTCTAGAGCTGTAGTAGGGAGAGATGGAAGTGTTTGAGTACATGGAGAGGTTCACAGAACTTACTCAGTACTCCCTTGATATGATTAGTGATGGATACTTCTGAGCATGAAAGTTTGAGTAGGGACTTCACGAATATATCTATTCCAGTGTAGTTACCTTGTGCATTACCACCTATGTCAGGGTGTTGGAGTGGGAACTAGTGATAGAAATATTTCTATCACAGGAATTCCATAAAACTAGAGTTGGTAGTGGTTGTCACAGAACTGAGTCATCTGCATCAGCTAATAGGCGCTAGTCAGTGGGATCTCGGTGCAAGAGATCCTTTCAAAATCAGACTCAGGCGTGTGCTCATGTGATACATGGATAGTGCATAGAACCAGGGAATCATAGATAGGGTTTTTACTATGATTATGATGGAAAAAGTCACATAACACATGATTTCCTAACTAGACATGCCAAGGAGCGCAGATAGGTAGCTGATGGACCACCACAACATAGGCAACGCTATGACCAGGGATCTCCCAGAAGAGGGTAGGGAGGCCCCCAGGGAGGCCAAGATGGAAGATGAGGAAGAGCAGTTGTGGGTGATATATGACACTATGATATCCTTATACTACCACCACCAGGAGGCCCACATCAGGTTCAGGGAGCTAGCAGTTAGGGACGTAGACAACTATAGGCTCTAGAGGCTTATAACTCTATGACACACAGAATGATTAGAGGTACAATATATGTTTATTATACTCTTGGTTTAGTATTAGTAGACACAATTTCCAGTCATTCCTTAATCTATATATTCCTGGTTTAAGATTTGGAGCTCCCAGTTGAGTCGCTAGCCTAATAGATTCATCTTGAGGTTCCTATAGGGAACACATCTTTTGAATCTTTTATCTATTGGCAGTGAGAACTATATATTAGTGGAGAGAGGTTCATATGGGACCTTTTGGTCATCTCAATGAGACCCTATGATGTCATTTTGGGTATGTATTGGTTGTCCATGGTTTGAGCCTAGGTTGATTATCATTTCAGATTAGTCAGGTGCCTACACACCAATGGGATATGATTCTTCTTTATGGGTGACATAGATCTCATAGCGGGATGAGTGGGTTCTGTGAGTAGGAGGTTGCATCTCATCACCCATCAGTTAAAGAGTATATCCCTTTGTGTAGTAAGCTCTTCATACATTTGTATTCCTTCAGTTGGAAAGGATTATATGGATGTATCCCCCAAGGATGTTTTAGGACTACCTCCAAGGTGAAATATGGAGTTTTTCATTAAATTATATCCTAGGACCACTCCGATATATTTTTTGGCATATCATATGGCCCCTATTGAGCTATAGGATCTGAAATTACAGTTGGATGACCTTAAAAAGAAGGGTTTCATCATAATTAGTGTGCCCCCTGAGAAACTTTGGTGTTATTCGTGAAAAATGTGGACAAGAGATTGCGTATTTTCATAGATTATCATCCCCTAAACCAGGCCATGATAAAGAACAAGTACCCCCTTATGAGGACTAATGTCCTCTTTGACTAGTTTGGAGGTGTGATATGGTTCTCAAAGATTTATCTTAGGTTCGGATGCCACTATTTGAGGTTTTTCAAGGATGATATTCCAAAGCTAGCATTCTGATGTCACTATGGATAGTATGAGTTCCTGATGATTCCATTTGGTGTGAAAAATTCCCCCGCTGGGTTTATGACTTTGATGAACTAGGTATTCCATCCATACTTGAACCATTTTGTGGTTGTCTTCATCAAAAACATACTCATCTACTCTACATTGGAGGATGAACATGTAGATCACTTGAGGTTGGTTCTAGATTTGATTCGAGAGCAAAATATTTATGGAAATATCTTGAAGTACCAGTTCTGGATTCATGAGGTTCACTTTCTAGGGCATGTCATTTTTTATCATGGTTTATTCGTAGACCTAGTGAATATTGATGCAGTGATTGATTGGGATCCACTAAAGAGAATGTCAGAAGTGCAAATCTTTCTTGGCTTGGAAGGGTACTACAAGAGGTTTTTTGGAATAATTCTATATAATTCTAGCCCCTTTGACCACTCTGACGTGAAAATGGAAACCTTTTTCTTGGACTGAGTAGTTCCAGAGGAACTTTGAGGAGTTATGGCTGATACTGAAGAGTGATCCTATGTTTAGAATACCATAGGAAGGCATGGAGTTCATAATGTATTATGACGCCTTAGGAGCTGGGATCAGCTGCGTGTTGATGCAGTGACTGACAATTATCTCATACTGGTCGAGGAAATTGAGAACTCACGAGCATAACTATGTGACTCAGGAATTAGAGCTGGAAGTGGTAGTATTTTCCCTGAGTATTTGAATGCACTACCTTCTGGGGGAGCACTTTGTGGTTTTCTTAGACCATCCAAGTCTCAGGTATGTCTTCATGCAGAGAGACTTGAACCTGAGACAATGACACTAGTTAGAGTTCCCATAGGACTATTAATATGAGATAGTATATACTTTGGGTAAGGGAAATGTATTAGAAGATTCCCTTAGTAGGAAGTCTTGGGATCACTTGGTGTAGGAGGCTTATGAGAAGTTGGATTCCTTGCAGCTAAACTTGGTGGAGTAGGAGGGTGCAATTTTTCTTCAGTCAATGGTGTTGAATTCTCCGCTACTTGAGTGTGTGAGAGAATCCCAGCTATGAGAAATTGACTATGAGGTCTTACGTGACCATATATCTATAGGGGATTCACTAGATGAATATTCTAAATGAGGGAATCATGTCATATTTTTCTAGGGATGGATGGTGGTTCCAATCATGATGTGGGAGAAGGTTATGAAAAAGTTCCACACTTATCCCCTAGATGTACATCTCGGTGTGGGGAAGATTTATAGAGACCTTTGCTGGTAGTTTTGGTGGTTCGATATGAGACAAAGCATAGTTAAGTTCATCTCTTGGTGCCTCACCTGTCAGTAGGTGAAGGGTAAGCACTAGGTTCTAGTAGGTTTTTTATAGCCCCTTGAGATCCCAGAGTGTAAATGGGATAACATATCCATAGAATTTGTGATAGGGATCCTGCACACATTAAAGGTCCATGACACCATATGGGTGATATTTGACTAACTCATGAAGTCAACACACTTCTTTATTATCTAGGAGTAGAGTTTGATGGAGAGTTTGGGGTAGTTGTATGCATGAGAGATCGTTCACCTTCATGGGGTGCCCTCGATGATTGTCTATGATCATAACATGAGGTTTATGTCATGATTATAGAGAGGAATGTAGGAGTTATTCAGGACCCATATGATTATGAGTACAACCTTTCACCCTCAAATATATGGGAAGACTGAGCGAACTATCCAGGTGTTGGAGTATATGCTGCGAGCTTGTTTTTTAGACTTTGGTTGGAGCTGGGAGGATCACTTTCCCTAGGTAGAGTTTTCACACAACAACTACTACCACTTTTCCATCACCATGACACCCTTTGAGGCCCTGTACGGGAGTCCCTGTAGGTCACCCTTGTGCTAGAAAAAGATAGTAAAGACATCTCTTGTGGGTCCATAATTGGTGCATGTGACAATGGAGAAGGTCCAAGTCATCCGTGAGAAGATGAGAAAGAATCCGAGTAGGAAGAATCCTTATACGGATCACCATTATAGGCCCATGGAGTTTGATCATGGAGACCAAATTTTTCCAAGAGTCTTCCCATGATGAGGATTATGTAGGTTCAGTCAAGGAGGCATGCTATCCTCGAGGTTCATCGGGTTATTTGAGATCATGCATAAGGTTAGCGAGGTTGCCTACCACCTCTCCCTACTGCCATAGCTAGAGCGAGTGCCCAAAGTCTTCAATGTGTCACATCTAAGGAGATACGCGCATAAACCTACACATGTACTCGACTAGGGTAAGCTGGACATCGAGGATGGATCCACCATTGCAGAGCACCCGATGGCCATCGAGGATCGGTAAGAGAGGACCCTGTATGGATGGAACATCTCCTTGGTTCACGTGTTGTGGTAGAATGGGAACGTGTAGGAGAGTTCCTGGGAGTGGGAGAGCTAGACGTGGGCTCTGTATCCTGAGTTATTTGTTTAGTTTTTCCTTTTAGGGATTAAAATATTAAAGGAGGGAATTATGTAGAGACCTGATTTTTTCCATGTAATACTTTAAAATATTTCTATATATATTTCCAGATCCAAGCACTAAGATGACATGTGATTATAGGGTTCAATGTGCCCATAATTAATTTTATAAATATATTAAAAATATTTTATATTTCATGCATGAAATTTCTTAAAGAAAATGGGATAAATCTTAAATAGAATATCAGATCATAAATCCAAGACCACGGTTGAATTCGGAACATGTTTTTACCCCAGGCATGACCTAAAATAAGTCGTCACATGGTGTTTGAATATCTCTCCTATTGGCAGTATATTCAGTTGGTTAATTAATTAAATTAAATTGATTAATTGATTATTTTAACCTAACTAAAATGTCTATAATAATTTCATTATAGAGAATCCTATAGGGTTATTTGTATAAACCCATGGAGGATTCTAGAGCTTCTTCCCCTCCTTCCATTGGAGAATCACATCGGACGACGAAGAACCACGGGATCAGAGTAGACTGAGATGCGGTGAATGCAACGACTTCCTTCAATTATTAGAAAATTAATTCTTTGATGAATAATGATCCAATATCTAGGTATGAATTTTTAATTTTTGGTTTACACCCTTTTTCATTAAATTGATTGGGCAGATCAATCTCCTCATTTTATCTGTGCCAATTATTACCTTTGCATGCACCCTTGTATCGATTAATTTGGTTATTCAATTGTTTTCTAACCCCATATATCCCCAATCTTGATTGTAGTCCAATAAAACTTGGAAATTATCTATTAAATTTTTTTTGGTACCTTTCTCCCAATTTGATTCACGTTCTTCACTGATTGGACCTCTCGGTCCCAGTTCGATGTTGCCGGGTGGTACCAAGCCCAATCGAACCCCCGAAATCATGAAATATTCACATGAGAGGGATGAATCAATGAATCAAGGACAGATCTAGGTTTTTATGGGTTATGGGAGATCATTTCAATGGTCATTATCCAAATCATCACCGACAGAAGGAAGCAGGACGTGCATTGTGTATGGAAGAACCTCTTATCAGTGATGGAACCGATTTTTGGTCACCAAATGGATGAAAATGAAGAAAAATGACTAGATCTACTAATTCTAGGTAAAAATGAAGCCGGATATAAATGAGGAAGATTAAATATGGCACATAGAGATAAGATCTGATATTATGGAAAAATCCCGGCTACACACTGTGTAGTTCGAAGAACACATGACATGTTGGGCCCTAGATACGACGACTAGGGTTTTGTAAATCCATAAGGATGGAATGCCGTATAGACTCACTATGTGTTGTATAACCCCTTACCCATGTGTATGAGTAGTGTGATGGAGAAAACAGCTGGGAACATTCCATGTTCCTGAGTAAATGGGAACAAACATAGCACACATGCAACACCCCGTGTAGAGAGGAATGCCGTGTACTAAAGTACATGGGCACAAATAGGATACATGAACACAACCAAGCACATGGGTGGGACCCCGAGTGGCATGGGAACATCGTGTATATACCCTACATGCCATGTATCTCTACATGGTAGGTGGGTGAAAGAGCGCTGTCGTGGGCGCCCTCAAATGATTAGTGTAATTTGGGGTACTTAGGTGCAGCAGAGTGGCTGACCAAGGTCGTCTCTCAAAGGAGGAAGTGAATTTAACAACTTATTAGAGGTATTCTAAAAATAAAATAAAATAGAATAAAATAACTACTTGAAAGGATGGGGGTGATTTTTTTTATAGTTTATGAACCTAGAAGAAGTTTGCTGGAAGAAGATTGCATTTTTTTTGTTTTTAATTTTGAAATGAAGTTTCGATTAGAATGACACAACAAGAAGATGTTTTTTTAGAAATCTATTTTAAAAGGCGTAATCGATCTAACTATACCTATTCAATAATTTATTAATCATTATCATTTAAATTAATATTCACTTAATTATGATCCCTTAATTTGTTAAATCCCGAACCCTACGAGAATTAACTTTACCACGAAGATTGAAGTGAATTTTAACCTTAGGATAACTTCGGAACATGAAATCGCGACACCCTGCTTTGATTGATGCTCTAAAATTAGCTTATGGTCAGTGGTAAATTAAGGCACATAAACACTCTGGAAATGAGGATTAATTGAGTTTAGGGATTATATTTGAACTCTACAAATTGATCCCATGTGGTTTTGAATTACCGGTTAAGGTTGCGCTCTCATAGTTCACACAATTCCCGACCTTGCGTGTTTTGTGTTAAATATTCAATTGCTTGCTTAGTTTAATTTAAATTAAAAACTCAATTAATAGATCATAATATGTGAATTACAGTATCTCATTGATTCAAAATAAATGAATGAAGAAGGATAGAGGTCGATCGATTACTAAAAAGAACTACTCTTCTATGGGTGGTGTAGTCATCGTGGAGACGTTTTGCATAAGCAACGGATTGAAAGGGTAGAACCCAATCTTGTCTCCACTCTTGATTCCAACCCAATTAATAATATTAAGATAAGAAGAAGAGGGATGAACACAGAAGACTATTTGAAGAAAAATTCAAGAAACAAACATGAAAGAAAAGAAATACAAAGAAGAGGTGAGAGAGGAGAGCCTTTTTGGAAGAGAGGTTTTCACAAAGGCTTACTTCTTCCAAGAGTTGTGAGGGGATACCAAGAGACACCCTTTCGGCCACACCTTCCCAAAGCCTCTACCAGCCCTCTAAAAGAGTTAAAACCCCCTTTAAATAGAGTTTGTGAGGGCTAGGGATACATAACTTTTTAAGTGTGAAATGAAAAACTCGGCCAAATATTTTATTCCAACTTGAACCGCCCATTTGACCTCTCAAAAGCGTGAATTGACCGGCCTTACAGAAGGATTATTTGTTAAAAATCATGTCCCCGAGCTTTCCTAAAAATTTGGGCTCAATACAAGCCCGTATGTAGACGATATGGCCTAAATACAGAACCCATGTCCATTCTGCCGAGTCCAGCCCACCATTGGATTAATTTCTCATTTACTACATCCAAATGCACTATTTAGCTCTAGTGTCCTGAATGAAAGTTGTATAAAATGAAGTTAGGAATACTTTTACAAAATTTCAAATTCAAATAATAAATATAAAAATATTTATCTTGGAAATACTACAATGAACTATTAAGGGTAAAACTGAAATTTTCACCAAATTTTCAAATGAATGATCAAATCCCAAATATTTTATAAATAAACATATTTAACACAATGTGAGGAAATTATTTCATTTATTATCAATAAAATATTCAATAAAATAGTGTTTTATCAACTCCCCCACACTTACCCTTTTGCACACCTGGGCAAAACCTCATATCAAGTAAACACCAATATCAAATCAAAACCAATTTTAAAACACATATCCTTAAGATCAATCAATTTCACACCAAGAATCAAAAGATATCATGCCTCATAAAAAACCTTATTTCAAGTTATCCATTTATATCATTCAATATATTTCCACTTCATTTATCCTCCCATGCACAAAACACTTACCTCGCTTGAATTTTCTCTCATCACTCAAATATCAAATTTTTTTTGCAATGTCTTTCTCATCCAAACTCATACAAGGGTCACCATAGGCTTGATAGATTCCTACATAGCTACCCGATGTGAGTCAAGGACATATGTTTATCATGAGGACTTTTCAGGGTTGTTCTGTGGCTTTCGGTTGGTAGGATTAAGATGTGAGAAACTCTGAGGCAGAATGAGGAGGGCTTGACTCTTTTGAAGCAAAATTGCATTAATCTAATTTTCACTTAAATATGTTCTTCTCTTAAATCCCCATAGTATCAATTCAGCTCCATCATCATGAAAAGTCATGAAAGGTTTACACCATTCATCATTTCAGCATAAAAAATGTCAATCTTCTCAAACATGATTTTCTTGAAAGCTCCAGATGGGCACAACTTTCCACCTCAATTAGAAGCTCCAGAAAGGGCACAGCTTCACTTGTCATGAAAGCTCCAGAAAAGGCACAAATTTCAATATAATGACTTTCTTTAGCAGCAACACATCTCTTCAGAATTTAATTTTCCACCCAAAGTATCACATAATGTGGTGGCACAACACAAGACAGCTTCCCCCACACTTAAGCTCAACTAGATTATGCAATTTCACTTCAAGAGTTGGTTGGATAGGGAAAATTGGCTTGTAATGTGGCTTAACCTAACAGGCTGTGCATGGATTCTAAGGGATACAAGGATTAAATATTCAAGGTAGGCCATTAAAAAAAGGATTCTTTGAAATAGGGGCTTTAATACCAAACAGATGCCTCAATCATTTAAACATAAGTACCTCAAACCCTCAAGTTTTGACAGGAATAGATCAAATTCTGGTTAAATCAAGTATGGTTTGGTTCTCTCAAGAAGTGAGGTGAATGTAAAGAATATGAAAATAATGGTTTAGAAGCCTCACAGGAAAGTGATTTCAAATATAAAGACAGTGAGATTGGCATGGGATTCAAAATTCAGCGTACTTTTCATGAAATTACTAAATGTTTGAACTTGAAACAAAGTCATTTCAACATTCATTTAAGCTTAGTTTCAAGGGGTAAATTGTTTCACTTATTGATATGGATTTAAAAATGGTGATGAGAATCATTTCAGCCCAAAAGTTTCAAAAACACACAGAAAATTGTAAAATAAACACACAAATTTTGAAAAACACACAATTTTTTTTTTGGTTTTTTTTGAACAGGAAAGCAATTGAAATTACTAAACTAAAAGGTTCCCTCCCCCACACTTAAAATATTGCATTGTCCTCAATGTGAACCCATGAGATGATATATGCACATGAAATGCAGAATTTTTAAATAGGACAAATAATATAAAAGTGAAAGGGTTAGGAACATCCTGATGTGATCAAGTGATGATGGGGTCATGCAGTGTGATAAAATCCACTGCATCAGTAGGATGTCCCTCAATGTATCTCTTCAAACGTTGCCCATTGACTGTAAAGCTCCTTCCAGTGTCCTCTTGTGTGATCCCCACTGCACCATAAGGAAAAACATTAGACACAATATAAGGACCTAACCATCTGGAACGCAACTTACCAGGCATCAACTTCAGTCGTGAACTATAGAGAAGGACTTTCTCTCCAACATGAAACTCCCTTTGTTGGATCATTTTGTCATGAGCTGCTTTTGATCTTTCCTTGTAGAGCCTTGAGTTCTCATATGATGACAGTCGAATCTCCTCAAGCTCTTGAATTTGCAACTTCCTTTGAATTCCAGCTTGGACCAAATCCATGTTACATTTCTTTATAGCCCAATATGCCCGATGCTCGACTTCCAAGGGGAGATGACATGCTTTCCCAAAAACAATCCGAAATGGGGACATACCAATGAGGGTCTTGTATGCTGTCCTATAAGCCCACAATGAATCATCCAAGCGCTTGCTCCAATCCTTCCTATTTGGCTGCACGGTTTTCTCCAAGATTTGTTTCAACTCACGATTTGAAACCTCAGCCTGGACATTTATTTGGGGGTGGTATGGTGTTGATGTTTTGTGTGTCACCCCATACTTTTGAAGGAGGGAAGCAAAATTCCTATTTCAAAATTGTGTCCCTTGGTCACTGATGATGTCCTTTGGTACTCCAAACCTGCAAAAAATCTGTGCTTTGACAAAGTCCACAACAACATGAGAATCGTCAGTCCTGGTGGCCTTGGCCTCCACCCATTTACTCACATAATCAACATCAACCAAAATATACAAAAATCCAAATGAACTAGGAAAAGGACCCATAAAGTTGATTCCCCATACATCAAAAATCTCACAAAATAGTATGGGTTGTTGGGGCATCTCATGTCTCCTAGAAATGTTCCCAGTGTGTTGGCAACAAGAGCAGGACTTACAAAACAAATGGGCATCATGGAACAAGCTAGGCCAATATAATCCAGAGTCTAAAACCTTCCTAGCTGTCCGTTGGGGTCAAAAGTGTCCACCACATGCAAGTGTATGACAGAATTGCAAAACAGACTCAAACTCATGATCAGGAATACACCTCCTAATAACTTGGTCACTACACATGCGCCAGAGGTAAGGATCATCCCACACATAAAACCTAGACTCACTTTTTAATTTTTGGACTTGATGTTTCTTTAAATTTGCAGGGATTTCAGAAGCAACAAGGTAGTTAACTAAATCAGCATACCAAGGATGCGTACCTGAGATGGTATAGAGATGCTAATCAGGGAAAGTGTCCCGAAGTGGTACCTGATCCAAGGTGTCATCCTCTAGTGTGTGAGTAAGCCTACTCATGTGGCCCGCCACCATGTTTTCTGACCCCTTTTTGTCCTTTATCTCGATGTCAAACTCTTGAAGAAGGAGCATCCAACGGATAAGTCGCGGCTTTGCATCTGGCTTCTTCAGGAGGTACCTCAAAGCTGCATGGTCAGAAAAAACAACTACTTTAGAGCCCAATGAATATGAACGTAATTTATCTAAAGAAAATATGACAGCAAGAAACTCCTTTTCTGTGGTTGTGTAATTTGATTGGGCTGAATCCAGTGTCCTTGATGCATAGGCGATCACATGTGAACGCCCCTCCACCCTTTGAGATAAGACAGCTCCAACTGCGAAGTTGGAGGCGTCACACATAAGCTCAAAAGTAATCTCCCACCTTGGGGGTTGTATGATAGGTGGAGTGGTCAGACGTTGTTTTATCTCATCGAATGAATTCCTGCAAGAAACATCAAACACAAAATCAGAATCCTTTTGAAGTAATCATGACATAGGAAGAGCAATCTTACTAAAATCTTTGATGAAGCGCCGATAAAATCCTGCTTGACCTAGGAAAGACCTAACATCACGCACACATGAAGGATATGGTAAGGATGAAATAATATCTACCTTTGATCTATCAACCTCTATCCCATGTTTTGACCCTACATGTCCTAAGACAATGCCATGCTCTACCATGAAATGACACTTTTCAAAGTTCAGGACCAGATTCTTCTCAATACAACAATTCAACACCTTTCCCAAACTAATTAGACATTCATCAAATGAAGACCCATACACTGTAAAATCATCCATAAATACCTCCATGAAGGTCTCAATAAAATCAGAAAAAATACTCACCATACATCTCTGGAAGGTACCTGGGGAGTTGCAAAGTCCAAATGGCATCCTCCGGTAGGCAAATGTGCCAAAGGGACAGGTGAATGTAGTCTTCTCCTGATCCTCTGGAGCTATAGGAACCTGAAAATATCCATAAAATCCATCCAAGAAACAATAGTGTGTCTTCCCAGCTAGTCTCTCAAGCATCTGATCAATAAATGGGAGGGGGAAATGGTCCTTGCGAGTGGACTGATTTAGTTTCCTATAATCAATACACACACGCCAACTATTTTTCACCCTCATTGGAACTAACTCATCTTTCTCATTTTTAACAACAGTAACACCACTTTTCTTAGGCACAACCTGAATAGGACTTACCCACTGAGAATCTGAAATGGGAAATATTATAACTGCCTCAAGCAATTTCTCAACTTCCTTTTTAACAACTTCCAGGAGGGTGGGATTGAGTCTCCCTTGTGGTTGTCTCACCGGTTTAGCCCCATCCTCCAAGAGAATCCTATGCATGCAAATGGAGGGGCTAATACCTGATATGTCAGCCAAGGTCCACCCAATCGCCTTGATGTTCTCCCTCAAAATATTCAAAAGCTTTTCTTCATGTTCAAAAGGGAGATTGTTAGCAATGATAACAGGTAATCTCTCACCACTCAACAAGTATGAGTATTTCAGATTTGGTGGCAATGGCTTGAGTTCTAATGAAGGAGGGTGTAGTATGGATGGAGACATTGAAGGAACTGAAATATGTGCACAAAGAGCATCAGTATCAGAATAGACATCATCAAAATCATAGAATAAAGCATCAAATCCATCAGCATACTCAACAACCATTTCATAATCAGAGTGAACATGATCAAAATCAGAATATGAATCCACATCAAAATCAAATCTTAGAGAGTCTTGTTCATTAGAAACAGGTGTGGAAGTTCTCTTAGACATTAAACCAGAACCAATACTCATAATCTCCCTAAGCATAGGACAATCCAATTCCATGATGTTTTTACTTGGTGGTTCAAAATGGGAGATAACAAAAGAAGGGATACTTCATGGAATCAATAACATTAAATATCACAACTTCATCTCCAAACTCCATGGAAAGTGTACCCTCATTGACATTTATGATAGTTTTTTCAATTTTGAGGAAGGGTGTACCTAAGATAATGGGGGCATGAGAACTTACCTGATCATCCTCCATGTTAAGCACATAGAAGTCTGCTAGAAAGATCATGTCTCTTACCCAAACAAGTACATCCTCAAGAACTCCCGCTGGATATGCTGTAGCTCTATTCGCCAATTGCACCACTACTCTTGTTGGATTCAACTCACCAACCTGCAAGGAAGATAATACAGAGTGAGGCATCACATTTATGGAAGCTACCAAATCACAAAGAGCATCATAGAAGTGCAACTCCCCTATGGTACATGGGATGGTGAATGTCCCGGGATCCTTTCACTTTGTTGGCATTGCTAGAGTTAGTGTAATGAGTGCTGATACATTCCTTACAAGGTTGATCCTCTCATTCCCCTTGAGCCCTCTTCGATTGGTACAAAGTTCTTTTAAGAATTTCGCATACCTTGGAATTTGCTTAATGGCTTCAAGTAGAGGAATGTTGATCTCCACACGCTTGAATGTGTCCAAAACCTCCTTTTGCAATTCTTCTTCAGCCATATTCTTGGTTTGAACAACCCTGTTTGGAAAAGGAAGGGGTTTAGGAGGAACATCATCGATCTTTTTCTTACCTTTATCTTTCTCCTTGGATTGCTCATCAGTTGGTATGGAATGCGGCTTCTCTGAAGTTGAGGTGAATCCCGGTGGAATGGTAGGTGCAGATGTATCGTTCATTTGCTTCCCACTTCTCAATGTGATGGCACTAACATTCCCCTTTGGATTTGGAGTGGGTTGGGAAGGTAGATTTCCAGAATTCTTACTCACAAGTTCATGGAGGGCGGTGGCAATCTGACTCATTTGAGTCTTCAACTCTCTCAGCTCCGAACTTTGACTCTTCAGCTCATTCTGTTGATTAAGAACAATTTGTTTCAAAAGATCATCAGTGTTAGAGTCTACCTTGTGTTGGATATTCCCTTGTTGCTGACTCGTTGATGTTTGAGCTTCGAATCTCCTTTGGGGTTGTTGGAAACCCTGTTGGTAAGGTGGAGGCTGCTGGAAGTTTGGTTGAAAAGGGGGCCTTTGTTGTTGTCCAGAGCCATACCTCATGTCCGCTAGATCTTTACACCCTTGGTTGTATGTTGGATCAAACTTCTTTTGGCGATATGGTTGTTGTTGTTGCTGCTGAAATGGTCTCCCAGGGAACACTGCTGCACAATCTTCTGTTTCTTGGAGTTGTGGGCAACAGTCAGTTGGGTGGCTTGTCTCAGTGCAAATACCACAAGGCCTTGAAGGAGGGGGTAGAGATGTCTTTTGTGCCAAATCAATTTGCCTCACCATAGTTGTCAATTCTTCTAACTTTGTATCAATCAAATGACTCTCAAGAGAAGAAGGACTTACCTGATGTACTCCCCGGACATGTGGTGTACCTCTATCACCAAATTGTTGAGAGTTTTGGGCCATTTTGTCGATCAATGCTCGTGCAGCTACTGGTGTCTTGTCCACCAATGCTCCCCCAGCTGTGGCATCCACCATGATCCTCTCCATAGGTGTGAGTCCTTCATAGAAGTACTGAATGAGTAATTTCTCACTGATTTGGTGATGTGGGCAGCTTGCACACAACTTCTTGAATCGCTCCCAGTACTCATACATTGACTCCCCTTGGGCTTGCTTGATCCCCGATATCTCCTTTCGAATGGATGTTGTCCTTGATGCTGAAAAAATCTTTGCAAGAAAAGACGTTTCAAATCATTCCAACATGTTACATCTTCAGGTTGCAAATAATACATCCAATCTTTTGCAGCTCCATCAAGTGAGAATGGGAATGCTCTTAATTTAATTTGATCTTCAGAAACATTTCTTGGTTTTAAAGTTGAGCAAACCACATTAAATTCTTTCAAATGTTTATTGGGATCCTCACCAGATAAGCCATGAAACTTTTGAAGAAGGTGAATTAATCCAGATTTCAATTCAAAGTCCGATTCGAGATTTGGGTATGCAATATAATTTGGTTGATAGTTAATATCAGGTGCAGCCAATTCTCGAATGGTTCTATTAAGTTCATTTCCATTATTTCCAGCCATTGGTTCCTCTTTTATGTTTGAATTTGAATTGCTTCCAATTTAAATGTTTCCAGAAGAGAGTAATTCACCAACTGGTTGAATATTGAAACTTCCCGTAGATTGAGAATGTCTGATTCGTTCCCTAAGGCTACGTTCAATCTCAGGGTCAAGATCTAAGAGATCTTAGGGATTAGTTCGTGTCATAGATTAAATAAAAATTAAAAGAAAGAAAGTGGACCATAGTAAAAAAAATAAAAATGAGAAGTTTGAGTTGATGGTCCAAAAAGAAGTAGAAGAAAATAAAAGAAGAAGAAGAAAAATCAGATTGGGTAAAGAAGGAAGAAAGAAGAGAGGAAGAGAATAAAATGTAAAATAAAACAAATACCTATAATTGGTTGAAATAATTACTTGCCTCCCCGGCAACGACACCAATTTGAAAGAGTGCTGTCGTGGGCTCCCTCAAATGATTAGTGTAATTTGGGGTACTTAGGTGTAGTAGAGTGGCTGACCAAGGTCGTCTCTCAAAGGAGGAAGTGAATTTAACAACTTATTAGAGGTATTCTAAAAATAAAATAAAAGAGAATAAAATAACTACTTGAAAGTATGGGGGTGGTTTTTTTATAGTTTATGAACCTAGAAGAAGTTTTCTGGAAGAAGATTGCATTTTTTTTGTTTTTAATTTTGAAATGAAGTTTCGATTAGAATGACACAACAAGAAGATGTTTTTTTAGAAATCTATTTTAAAAGGCGTAATCGATCTAACTCTACATATTAAATCATTTATTAATCATTATCATTTAAATTAATATTCACTTAATTATGATCCCTTAATTTGTTAAATCCCGAACCCTACGAGAATTAACTTTACCACGAAGATTGAAGTGAATTTTAACCTTAGGATAACTTCGGAACATGCAATCACGACACCCTGATTTGATTGATGCTCTAAAATTAGCTTATGGTCAGTGTTAAATTAAGGCACATAAACACTCTGGAAATGAGGATTAATTGAGTTTAGGGATTATATTTGAACTCTACAAATTGATCCCATGTGGTTTTGAATTACCGGTTAAGGTTGCGCTCTCACAGTTCACACAATTCCCGACCTCGCGTGTTTTGTGTTAACTATTCAATTTCTTGATTAGTTTCATTTAAATTAAAAACTCAATTAATAGATCATAATATTTGAATTATAGTAGCTCATTGATTCAAAATAAATGAATGAAGAAGGATAGAGGTCGATCGATTACTAAAAAGAACTACTCTTCCATGGGTGGTGTAGTCATCGTGGAGACGTTTTGCATAAGCAACGGATTGAAAGGGTAGAACCCAATCTTGTCTCTACTCTTGATTCCAACCCAATTAAGAAGATTAAGATAAGAAGAAGAGGGATGAACACAAAAGACTATTTGAATAAAAATTCGAGAAACAAACGTGAAAGAAAAGAAATACAAAGAAGAGGTGAGAGATGAGAGCCTTTTTGGAAGAGAGGTTTGCACAAAGGATTACTTCTTCCAAGAGTTGTGAGGGGCTCCCAAGAGACACCCTTTCGTCCACACCTTCCCAAAGCCTCGACCAGCCCTCTCAAAGAGTTAAACCCTCCTTTAAATAGAGTTTGTGAGGGCTAGGGATACATAACTTTTTAAGTGTGAAATGAAAAACTCGGCCAAATATTTTATTCCAACTTGAACCGCCCATTTGACCTCCAAAAAGCGTGAATTGACCGACCTTCCAGAAGGATGATTTGTTAAAAATCATGTCCCCGAGCTTTCCTCAAAATTTGGGCTCAATCCAAGCCCGTATGTAGACGATATGGCCCAAATACATAACCCATGTCCATTCTGCCGAGTCCAGCCCACCATTGGATTAATTGCTCATTTACTCCATCCAAATGCACTCTTTAGCTCTAGTGTCCTGAATGAAAGTTGTATAAAATGAAGTTAGGAACACTGTTAAAAAAATTTAAAATTCAAATAATAAATATAAAAATATTTATCTTTGAAATACTACAATGCACTATTAAGGGTAAAATTGGAATTTTCACCAAATTTTCAAATGAATGATCAAATCCCAAATATTTTATAAATAAACATATTTAACACAATGTGAGGAAATTATTTCATTTATTATCAATAAAATATTCAATAAAATAGTGTTTTATCAACTCCCCCACACTTACCCTTTTGCACACCTAGGCAAAACCTCATATCAAGTAAACATCAATATCAAATCAAAACCAATTTTAAAACACATATCCTTAAGATCAATCAATTTCACAACAAGAATCAAAAGATATCATGCCTCATAAAAAACCTTATTTCAAGTTCTCCATTTATATCATTCAATATATTTCCACTTCATTTATCCTCCCATGCACAAAACACTTACCTCGCTTGAATTTTCTCTCATCACTCAAATATCAATTTTTTTTTGCAATGTATTTCTCATCCAAACTCATACAAGGGTCACCATAGGCTTGATAGATTCCTACATCGCTACCCGATGTGAGTCAAGGACATATGTTTATCATGAGGACTTTTCAGGCTCCCCTTACACGCTGTGTACCCCTTGGATCCTTTTGAAGAAACTTCAAGTTTTCATATCTCCTTCATTTAAACTCTAATTTTCGACAGTGAGTATCCTATCCTGAGTGTTTTTACACATAGAACATGATGTTTCCATTAGTTGTGATTTTGGGATATGATGTGGAATGTTTCGGGTATAATGCTTGGTTAGGTGATGCTCGACAACGACGATGATCATGCAGGATCACTAGATCCATCCCAAGTGGAACCCTTCAGATGGAATGGAAATGGGTCCTCAATAACTTTTATAGTGGAACCCTACTATTGACATAGAGAATGGTTCCTCTACATACCACCCAAGTGGAACCCTCCAGCAAGGCTTGGCATGGGTCCTCGATGAATTCTAGAGTAGAACCCTCCAGTAGGCCTGAGCATGGGTCCTCTACTGACTTCTAGAGTAGAACCCTCTAACTGGGTTGGCCATGGGTCCTCTACTGAATTCTCGAGTGGAACCCACCAAATATGCTAGACATGGTTCCTTGATGACTTCTAGAGTGGAACCCTCCAGCTAGGCTAGGCATGGGTCCTTTACCAATTTATAGAGTGGAACCCTCTAGTTGGGTTGGGCATGGGTCCTCTACCACTGAGTGGAACCCTCATATTGTACCAGGTAATAGGTCTTCTACTTAGATATTGTGGTCACCTTGACTGTGTGACATAGTGATGAGGAATGGATTGACTTGGACGATTACTTCTGGCCAGACGCATGAGATGTTAGGCATTATTTTTGTACTTTTGGATCTGTTAGCAACTCTTCTTCCTAGGCTGATCTATGAGATGGATATCCCCTTTCACTCTAATTTGGGATTATTTTGACTAATCATATATATAAATACTTCTTTATCCATACATTTGGATTTTGTCACTCTCCTACCATGGGTTGTGAAGAAGAACAAGGTATGCCATGTGCTTTTCATGTTTAGATTCTTGTGGTTGGATGAGTTTAGTCTCTTGCTATGGGTGTCAAAGACTCGATGTATAGTTCATCTACTCACTATGTTGACCCCCCTTTGCTTAGGATAGGCTACTATTTTTCTTTCTTGGGTTGAGCTACATCTTTTTTACTATCTACTATCTTTCTATTCCTATTTTATCTCTTACTACTCCCCTTTAGATTTCAGGGCATCCCATTGAATATTTATATACTCACCCCTGCATGGGTTTTTCCTGTACATGTCGTGTATTATAAAAATGATAGATATGTCTATGGTGAATTCATAGGAGCTTAGGGATATTAGGTGTTGTAGACCTTGTATAAAGGTCATATCTTGGAGATCAGGAGTTGGGATCTCTCAGTAGTTTACTTTCTAGTTTTGTCAGGTTGGGAAATTTTTCTGGTTAGGCATGTATTTTCCCCTTTACTTTTCAGTTTACACTACTTCACTCTTGTATTGTCTAGAGATTTTACATGCATGGTTGTTTCCCTAGTGTTTTTTATATTTTCTTATTTTTCCTCTTCACTTATGTATTGAGATGGATATGTGTGTGCATACATGTACTTAGGAAAAGTCCTCCCCATGTTAGTTATGCCTTTAGCACTGGTCTCCAGCCCCTGGCCTATGAAGGCGGGCTTGGGGTAGCTGTGGCTCAAGCCCTAGTTAGGACCAGGTCATGATGGATATGGTAGACAAGAGATAATACTGGTCAAAACTTTAGGTGTACAATATATCATGTGCCTGAATAAAAACATTATGAGATTAAGTTCAAGTTACTAGGGAGTCAGTATTGATGTTCCTATTTTTTGATCTTACATTTGAGATGATTTTTTCTAAAAGGGATATTTTGGATTTATTGATTTCCAATTTTTCTCTTGGATCAGGGTGGTAATGGAGAGTATTTCATGCATCATATTATGCATGTTGGTCCACATGGAATATAACGACCCATACTTTTTAAAATTATATTTTTTTCTTGAATAAATGTTTATTACATATTATATAATATCATACATGTACAAAATAAAGATAAACCCATTTTTTTATCTCTATAACAATGATCATTACATTAGTCTGCTATGAAACCAATTAAAATGTCAAACTTTACAACTAGACAAAAAATATAAAATAAAATAGCTAAAATGGGAAATTATAGATCACCCCAATATTCTAGAATCATTTCTCCCACAACAAATGCTATAGAAATAAAACAAAATATTAGTAAACCAATCAACATCTTATGAAAATGAAAATATATCCCTAAGAGAAATTGTAGTGAATTTTGAGTGAAATAATGAAGTGGTTTTATAGGTTATAAAAATAAATACGACCAGTGGTCAATATAACCATTAGAAAATATACTATTGGTTTATAATTTTACCATTATAATTAGTGTTTATAAGTAGTAATGATAAAGGATAATTGATAAAGAAAGGAGAATCAATGGCTTTAGCTAGTAGAGTTGTGCCGTTTTAATCCCATTTGTCAGAACTTGGGAGGGAGGTATCGTCACTGGAGTTTTCCCTTGATCAATCCCAATATAAGCTTAAACAAGTAAAGATTTAATGAAATCTCTTATGGTAGAAGTTCAAATTAGTGGAGATTACCACTTGGTCTATGTTAGCTGAGCCATCCCACTAAACTACCGCCATCACACACCTTACCCTTAGGGTGTATGTGGGTGTAATAAGGGGTTACGTGTCCAGAAATTAGTATAAATTACTTTTTATAAGTAAAATGTTTATTCCATCAATTTCATTTTAATAATATTTTTTCTTAATAAAATATATGTTTAATTGAGACAAATTTGACAAATTTGATTTTTGGATGCAAATAAAAAATAATTGTATTTTTATAGAAAATATATGCAATTTTATAATAAAATCAAGTATTATGAATAATATTTATTTTAATAAAATATTATTTTAAAACACTTTCACCTAAATATAAATGATAAAATAATTTTATAATTTCCTAGTAAATTTTTTATAAGTGTTAGAAATTTGACCGTGCCTTAAAAACTAATATTTTAAAATAAATAAGGATTTTTATATTTAAAAGTTAAAATTATCATATTTAAATATTTATTCTGTAAAATTAAACATTATATTTTAAATCATAACTTCAAAATTATGTTATGGTGAATTTATGAGAATTTTCTAAAATACTTTATTATTTTTGTAAATATTAAAAAATAAAGTTTTAGGTTTTAGGTATAATTTATGACATCATATTTATGTCATAATGATGAAATAATTAATTAAACACAATACATGACCTAAAATATGTTATTTTATTAATATTATATATTTTAATATATTTTAATCAATTTCCAAAACTATAAGTTACTTTTCAAAGTCTAAAAAGGAAAATTTTATTTTTTAGAAACATTACTTTGTGGAATCTTTACTCTTCCATGCCAAAATAAGTATTAAAAAAATGGTGTTTGGTTTTAGTGTATTAAAATAACTTAAAATGTGACCTAAATATCCAAAAAAATGAGCAAAAACCATGGGTAAGTGAATGGATTTTCATTTTCTACAACTTAGTTTTCCAAGACCTATATTTGGAAATTATTAAACAATTCTTCCAATTTTGCTATAAATACCCACCCATTTCACCATTCACCTTCACCCCCAATCCATAATTTACAAATTTTTGGTGATTTTTCCTCCTAAGGATCCCCCAAGGTTCCATTCCTCAAGATCTTGGAGTAACTCTTCATGGTAAGGGGACTATCCTTCCTTTCTCTTCAATTCAAGAACCTATTTTTGTATATGTATTCTAAATTTTATTTTTTACTATCTTTTTTTACCCTTTTTATCATACCCTTACTGATAAATTATGTTTTATCAATGGGATAGCCTTGTCCCCTCTCATTTTACCCATTTCTAAAACCACATTTTATACCCGTTATGCTGCCGAATTTACTTCTCAAATTTCTCTCTCTACTCAAGAAATTATCTTTTAATATCTTTTTTTAAATATCCAAACCTCTTTCTTTTATATGTGTATTCAACTAGATGTAAAAATGATTAATTTTATTCAGGTATTTACTCATAATAAACCCACATTCCCTTTTCGTGGGCTAAAATGATGTAATGATAATGTATTTAAGCACTTTTGAAGCACCATGATTTTGATAAGAAACCCATTATTTATTCTCCACAGGTTATTAATGAAATGATTTATTATTATCTATATGGATAACATTAATTAATACATATCAAGGGTTTTCCCTGATATCACTCTAATGCATTGGGTAAATAATTTAATCTCTAAAGATGTCATGTTTTATGATGCCTTGGTGAATAACCTTGGTGATTTTCATTTATGAAACCTTGGTGAAAAACCTAGGTGATATGTTTAAGAATGTATCATTTAAATGTTTTATCCATATTTCCATGTTATTATTCATGTTATTATCATTATATTAATCTTTTTCATGCCTTATTGTCATGTTCTTATTGTTATGTCTCAAGATCGCATGATATATGTCTCTCTTTCTTTTTCCCTTATTGGGCTTCATGCTCACCCCTTTCCTTTGATGTATGTCACCATGATATGATATTAAATAAAATTAACTTAGAGTAAACCCATTAATATTTCTTTCAATTGGATTTATTAGTATGTTTTATGTTTTCATGTATTATGTACCTTATGTCCAAGAAACTAAACTTTATAAGATCCTCTGTTTGTACCATGTAATGAAAATTTATGTAATAAAAAGGTATGATTTCATATGGAATGTGATTTACTTTATGTTATTGATATACTAGTTCTAGAAAATGTAAATAAATAAAAATAAAACTATATTTGGTTACTTAAAGTTTTAATAAAAACCAATATAGTATTTTCTCATTTATCTTATTTGTGGAATTATACTTAACCGAACCACCTAAGTATGTGAGGTTATAAAAAGTAAAATATGTTTTAGTTATTTAAAGTATAAAAAATAACTTATTTGGTTCTTTTAAAAATATTTTTTATTTTTTGAATTCTACTTAACCAAACCAGATGACCATGCTTACTCAGTATGAATCGTTAAAGGAAAATGTCATTATATATGCACACGTATGTGACTTTAGATCCGGGGGGGGGGGGTAGTTTGGTATGTAGATTCATAATGAGTATTAGTACCCTATAGTTGGTAGTTTATTGATTATGATACTCCTTATTCATATTCATATGGGAACCCCAGAGTGGGTGTGTCAGCATGTGAGTACCTTGTGATACTTAAGACAAAAGCCGAGATGTTTCCCCGTTAGCTGTGGTCTATGTGTGGTGTGACTTATGTGTTATCTGGTAAAGCATAATGATGTTGATATGTGAATTAGGATAGTGGTTATTTATGTATTTTGATTAAATAGTAGGATGCATCCCTATTATTATTACAGATGATTTGGGATAAATGAGGGTAACCTAAGAGAGGGGTTATCCTAGGATCGTGTGTGCCTTTGAAAATGGAATAATGGTTAGATGATTTGTTTTGAGATTTATGTAAAAGGTGTGTGTGAGATGGTATTCCAAGTTTTTTTCACTTTAAATAGTTATAGAGTTGTAAATTCTTTAATGGTTTGGAAAGAAAGGACCGAAACAACTAGGGATTTTGGGTTTCATTTTGGATTCCAAGGGGTGTTTTGGAAAAACTTAGGTGAGTTTTGTTTAGCCTATGTTGTAGGTGGATTTTTTCAACCCAATATTAGACTATGTTCGACAATATTGGTGTTTTATTAGATGTGAGTGGCCTTGGATTACATGTGGGACATGTTGATGGGTGGATTTTTAGAAATCTCCAAGATATAAATATTGAGTTGTGTAAGTTTTGTGAATCATAGGGAGAGGTCATGATAGTAGATGAAAAATCAAGGTAGTTTGATTTAATGCTTTCCTAGTGTGTAGATATTCCATTTTAGGATTTATGTGTTTGTTATATTGAAACCATATGGGGTACATGACCTTGAGAGATGTCAATATGTTGTAATGGGGTCTAGGACTCCTTAGTTCTCCAATTGTATAGGGCTAACTCATGGGTTGTTGATGGTTTTAGTTATGATCACATGTAGATAGAGATTAGATGTGAGATGATAATGGAAAGGTGTGGGACACATTGTAATGATTGAGGAATGGAAAAGGGGTGTTTTCCCTTAAGGCTATATCATGTGTTGGTTAGATAATGACTTCTCTAGGACATGGTTAGGTGTAGTTGACTATAGAGAACTAGTACATTAGGATATAAATAGTGTGTGATATGAGGTCTTTATAAGGCAATTTTTGAATAACCAAGGGGTTATGAGATTATGGGTTTGTGTAAATGATAAAATCATGCGATATACAAGATGTGATCCAAGTGAAATGTGGTATGATGACTTTTGGGTATTGTGAAACACTGAGGGGCTAGGGGGCTCATCATAAGGGATAAGGAATAAAATGAATCATCCTATTATGTTGAGATGGTAACTGATGTAAATTATGAGTTTCTAATGGTAACATGTAGGTCTAGTACTAGGTTAGAATGTGAGAGTCATGTGATGGTGAGCAAGGTCACAAACCTTGAGCTAGATCCATCAGGATTAGGTATGCAGTGAAAAATTTACAGTAGAGTTTGAAAGTAGTTTTATGAGGAATTGAGGTATTATTGGACTCTCAAATATTTCTTAGTATGTGAACCTATTTAACAATTACAAAAAAGGGAATCTGAGTGTCAGTGTTCAATTGTTGGTGTGTATCAGGTAGGTTTGTGCTCATGAATTGGCGAGGACCCGTGTACCGATCAAGAACCAATGGATTTGATGAGACATGTGCAAGAATGGTGATTAAAGGTTTTTATGGGGACATGAGGTGTCACTATGTGATGATAAGAGACATTATAAATTTATTGGAGTACCATGAAACATTCAATCCAAACTTGTTCCTTGACAGAAGTTGTCAGATATGGGATGAGCATGGATCGGGAGGAGCATCACATGTGTCATATTGGAGCTTGTCTAACGCTACACTTGAGGAGTGGTTATAAGAGAAAATATATTATGGGAAGAACTTTATAGATTATTTAATCATATGGTTATCATTTTGATCAGTTTTCGATAAACATTAGAGTGAACTGTAAATGGACCCAACCTGGAGGTGGTTACGGTTTTGTGACAGTACTTGGATAAAAGTGGTTGGGTTGTGTTTAGTGAATGGAAAATACCTAGATGGGGGTATCAATTGATGAAAATCATGTTGAGTCAGTATGTTCAGTAACTGAAAGGCTCTAAACTCAGTATTATGACATGTGGTATAAATGGTTGTGTGTTTTAAGAAACAAGTCAACAGAGTAATTGGGTCGGTGGAAATTCCAGTGAAAGTGGAATGCATGTCAACATATGAAATGAGTATGGGCCTTGTGATATTGATATATTCTCAAGAATAAGATGGATAATTATGATAAGGATATTCAGGTGATGCTTGAATATGACACCGGGTGAGAGATGGTCTAGTATATACCCATAATGTCAACTGATGAGATATACAAATGGTAAATTTGGAATTCATGATAGCCTCAAGAAGTGGGTCATTATCACGGAGTTAATGGAAATAATCTACACTGTGATGCACAGGTTGGTTGGATTTTGTTCAATGGAGCCAGTGTGGGTGTAGTGTTGGCACAACCATGACTAGTGGGAGACATGTGATTTGAGATAGTGCATTGTTTTTTGGTAACCAAGATAGTTTAAAGTGTATGTATGAGGGGAATTCTCTAGGATGAGAAGTAATATGGTGGGGTGGTTGTAACACCCTATACTGAGTTGGGGTGTAAACCATTTTGAGTTTTTATAAAAAATCAGTGTCTATTTGATTTTTCCTAAAATTAGAATATTTAAAACATTTTGGGTTGTTACATATTTCTGGGTATTAAAAAAAACTATTTTGGGTCAAACATTGGACTGACCATGTCTATTGATACCCCAAAGAGGTATTGCGGGCATAATAATAGGTTTATAATTTACCCTCTAGAGTTGGATTGGGTTAGGGTCTTGTTTGCTGCTATTTTTCATCAATTGGAATGTTTGGGGAGGTTTTGTGGGGGATAAAATGGAATGGAGGTGTTTTGGAGTGATTTTTGGGTGTTTTAGGGTTTTGAAACATTTTTAGAAAAATTTATGAGTATAAAACCCTAGGAATCACAGGGGAGAAAAAATATATTACGTATGGTTTTTATAGATAAAGGAAAATCTATATGTATACGATAAATATAAAAACCTTAAGTATGAAATGTTTTAAGGAAAAATATTAATTTATCAAAATAAATTCTAGGGATTTATAAAATCTTGAGGGGGGGGGGTTGGGGGGGGGGGTCTTTTCTCTTACACAAAAGTATCACTTTCCCTACACACCTCCCTCTCGAGTATCCCCCTTCTTAGGTGGTTTATCCTTCGATCCTTAATGGATTCAAGAGAAATTTAATGCGGGTGGTAACTTGAGGTAAATAAATCACTCCTCTTCAAATATTCCTTAGTTTCTTCCCCCTTTTCTCCACAACTAATTTGTTGTAACCCGAGCTAGGGTTTGGCAACGGTTCCACTAGAGCATGGTGGAATATTCTTAATATGATGAATCTTTTGATCAGATTATATAAAGGAGATTCCGAGAGGATGATGACACTAATTTTTGTGCGGATTTATTAGGGTATGTCACTGACTTAATATTATACAGGGGTTTCCATCATTTTGGTTAAAATTCACGGATAAATTGAGATGAGAATCAGGGGATTTTTGTTTCAAAGATCCCGATAGATATCGAGGGTGGTGTGCACCCCTTTTCTCGATATTTAAGTCATAGAAGACCAATGGTTAATGAATATTAGCTTATAAACTAGATATTAATTATGAAATTAATCATGGAATAATTTTTTGAATTTTTTATAAATTATTTTATGATTTATTAAATAATTATTGGCAGAGTTAGAACCTCATGTTTATGGATGATGGACGGTTAATCTTGGATGATCTTAGGTGAGGGTAGACAAGCTTCCAAAAAGATAATAACTTCATGTATGATGTAGGTGGTCCCTGGATATCTCCTTATAGTTTATGCATTTTTTATGTGCACGTGATATGTGGTGTCATCACTTGCATGAAAGTGAAATTTTTTATAAATAAATTATTTCTATTAAAACTTAATGAATATAAAAAAGTTTCAAGGGCCAGAAAGGACCCTTGAACACTAGTTTTATGCCTTAGTTTTATATGGATGAGATCTTGACTATAAATGTATATTATGTGACATGAAGTCCCTATAGGGGTATTAATGGAACAAATGAAGCCTAATGAACCTTGAGTAGGAACCCTTAGTCATCTCTATGCATGGAAGAGTGATAAATTTAGAATATTTAACCTCAGGGTAGTCCATATAGAACTATATATTGTTTGAGAGCCTCTTTTCTAGATTATTAGGTGTGGGGTGAGTGTTTCCTCCACTACTAGCATGTGTGGGTATCCAAGTGAGGAGACCATGGAAAGTTTCACCATGTAAGTTTTGTGGGAGGACCAACTTAGCTTGAATATATAAATTAGATGGGAATTATACCATCTATTAGGGTTATTACTATGGAGTATTACTAGTGTGTCCTAATAGGGAGTGATATGTTCATGGCTATATCAAGAGACATCATGACACCGAGTGAAGAGTTTTAGTCCTATAGATGAGAACATGATGAATGGAACCCATGTGGGGTGTCTAGACCTTGATGTAATTTAGGGGACCATAGTGGGTTCTCTAATCTTAGGTGAACTTATAGGGGGATAATATATGGAGGAAAACACAATGATATCCTAGTAAGCATGTTGTGTCAAGAATATTGTGTGCACTCAAGTCTCCAACCCAGGAAATGTGTGTGGGGTGCAGTCATGAAAATAACCCTCGTGATTGTGTTATATGATATATCTGATATTATAGGGGTGGGATACCTTGAGTATATGCTATATGAGTTTCTGGGGTGGCATGATGCTCAGAGTGGACGTTATATGAGGTTTATGGGTGAAACAATGGCCCATGTGTATATTATGTGAGTTCTCATGTGAGATTCATTTCTAGGTGTATATATTATTAGGCACCAAGGTGGGATAAAAATCCTCAATAAATGACGGTTTTTAACTTTTCTAGGGCAAGATGCGACCCTATAGGTTGTATAATACATGAGCTTATAGAGAGATATACCCCTTGAGTGTATACTGTATGAGGTTTTGGGGAGGTATGATGCCCCTAGGTGTATAATGCATGAAGTTATAGGGTATGACATAGTTCCCCCTAGGTTATGATATTCCAGGTTCTAAGGAAAGACATGTTTCCCCCTAGGTTGTGATACTTCAGGTTCTAGAGTAGGACATGGTTCCGTATGGGTGATGATACTTTAGGTTTTGGGGAAAGATATGGTTCCCCTAGGTGATGTGAATTATGTCAAGAGATATCTAACACTAACCAAAGTAGGTAGGGTTGATCTCATGTATCACCTTAGAACATGAGGATCAACAATGGTTATATTATTGTTCTTCCACACTTTATTTTATTATAATAGGCATGAAACATTATGCATACACTATATTTACTGGTTACATTAGGGACAACATTGGCGGCGACCTACTGAGTTTTACTCACACCCTGCTCGCGCGTCCATAAAAATTTGGTACCTGAGTATACCTCATGATCGTAGGTGCAGGTAGGGAAGAAGATAATTATTACATGATCGAGATGGGTATCTTGGATAGAGTCAAAAGATAGGGTCGGGTGGGGAATCGGGGCCAAGATATGGTATCTCAACTTTATTTACTTTATTATGATATGTATATAATCTTCCCATGTGATACATTATTGATGTATTCCTATCTTTATATCATTTATTTATTTCATTTATGTAGTATGTACTGTATTTTTTTGTCTTAGGCTGTGATGTTTATTTATTCCTTTAGGTATTGTGATGACTACTTGTATGTTATTTTTGTGGTTTTCTCTACTCTAATATGAGGTTATAGACTCCCCACAGTTTCACCTTAGACACTCAATGCTATTCATCAGCCTCTAATGTATGGGGAGGTACACCTGAGGTTACATAATGACCTAGTTTAGTTACTATAGAGTGATTTGGGCCGACAATGTTACAATGACCCATAACTCACAAATATTTATTTTACAATGTTTCCATAAAAAATTCATAAGAAGTTATACAAAATACACACCCAATACATAAAGTCCAAATGTATTTAAAGAAGATGTACATAATGAAAATGCTTCAACATTAAAATATATAAATCTATTTAAGGATTCATAATATCCTTCTTATAATCCATGAATGATACACATAAAAATAAAAGGTGAGTTAAAAACCCAATTAGAGAAATGACATTGTGACTTAGTGCCAACAACCATTCACACTAGTGGTAAAGTGCTTGCGATATCTCTCTCATGGTCTCAAGTTTGAGTCACAGGGGGTGAAAAACAATCTAAAGCGAGGTAATTGGGAATACTATAGCATTATAGAGACATATGGTCCCACATCAAAGTAGTATGATGATAAATTTTAGTCCTTTTATCTGATTTTGAAGAGTTATATATTTAAGATAAACAAAACATAAGGAGATGTGTACTATGATGGCTTGGATTTTTCCTTTTTTAGGAATTATCTTATTAATTGAATTTCAGGGTCTTGGACTTTAAAAAGGGTATAATAGTAAAATTCACAAAAATAAACAATATTGATTTTTTATCATTATGTTGATCTTGGGACATGGTATTTACCCATAGGTTGAGATTTTATGATATTCTAGTTTGTTGAATTTTATGGGATATTTAATATTTATTTAAAATAAATAAATATTTATCCCACATATGTGAATGTTGGTATCTTCTATATAGAGTTCCATATGAGAATTTTTATATTGTGGTTGTGTTTGGAATAGGGGGTTTTACCCAAAAGAGGTATATTTTATGTGCTTGGGTGTAACATCCCATGTAAGTAATGAATAATAGATATTTTTATCTACGTCTATTAATGAATTAGATAGTGTTTTAGAGGCTTAAAATGAAAATAAATCCAATCTTAAGCATGGAATACACTAATATTTTTAAAAGATTATTTTACTGCCTTTTGATGGAAAACCCTTTTTAAATCAATCTTTTTACAATTTTATAATATATATTTGTCAAAATAAACATATTCATTATGATTGGGACATTTAATTTTACATTGGATAAATTTTTGGTATTTTTCTGACAATGTTCATTTTTTAATGAATAGTGAAAAGTACTGCATTTTACATCAAAACTGCTTTTTAATCTAATTTATTTATATGATTAGATTATCTTTTGAATTGGTTTTGAAGTGAAATTAGAATAAATTTTTACCATTTAATCCAATGGTGGTCATTGGAATAAATTTCACTTTCAAATTGGACTTAAACTGGTATCAATCTTTTGATACTTATTGTTTCATAAAAACACGCTATTTGTCATGACAGCGGGAATTAATTATTAAATTAATTAATGTGAATTATATGTTTTGAATTTTTCAAAATAGACTTCATTTTTGAATTTTTAATATCAAATATAGCTTAGGGTGAATTTTTGGTAATTTTCTGAAAAACTTCAATTTTTGATGAATAGTGAAACCACTAAGTGGTACTTATAAAAACTGATTTTTCCGTTTAAATGAAATTTTTCCATAATTGTGTTTTGAATTTCAAAAATCCGACATACATGGTTGTCATTAAGAAGTAAAATGTGGTTCAATGGGATTAAAATAATTTTTTGGTGAATAGTAACTTATTAAGTTCTTAATCGCGATTAGAGGTAATTAGTGTAGTTTAAGGTAAAAATAATGCTTTAATAGAATGAGGTGAGCTTGACACATGTCCTACCATCATTGGTTGTGTCATGGCAGACCAAGACAAGCCATGGGTAAACTTGGGGACCCCATGTAGCCACTTTGGTTGGGAAATGACATAAATATCTTTTTATTTAATGATAAAGTAAAGAGGACACAAACATGATATGTTTTACTAAAACAATTTTTATATGGGGTTAAACAAGTCAGATTTTTGACTATAAATATTACTTAGAAATATAAAAAGATTTCCTACATCATAGTATTTTTTTTATAATTTTTAGACATTAAATAAATTAAATTATTTATGACATCATGATGATACAGCGATGACCTCATTATTTAACGATTTAAATAAAATGGAAAGTTAATGTAAAATCTAAAACCTACACATGGTCAAAACCAATTGGATGAGTGGATTTCTAACCCTTATCACCTTATAATTGAATTATATCAATGTGGGACCTTTTGAATCCGAAAATCATTTTAAAATAAATTAACTTATCTTTACTTTCCAAGAGTGCCCCTCCTCTCCTCTTACAAAAGGCCCCCACCTCTACCTCCTTACCCACACTCCCAAAGCCTTTGGCTCGGCCAAACCCTGCAAATTTTGTCTCTCCACTTCCCTCTATTACTCCTTGAAGCCTCACTTTGGGGAGAAGTCTTCCCAAGGAAGCCTTTGAGCTCAAACCAAAGGGAGTTACCCGATTTTAAGGTAATATCTTCTTTTGAGTCCTTTTGTTTTATTTTTCTTCTCCAACCCCCTATACTCTTTTTATTCTTTTATTTTGTAACAACTCCAGTATCCTTAATATACTAGGATGTTTTTATAATATGGATTCGAGCTACACTTACACACACCTACATCTAATGGTTAACGAACATACTGTTTCCGTGGATGGTGAATTTATGCCTCCTGAAACGATGATTGTTCAACATTATTTTAACACCTTAAAAGGTGGCCATTAAGATGTCACTATATTTATATATGATATATAATATGTTTATGTTTTCCTTAAGCTTCTGTATTTTTCTTTTTGGTCATACCTTTATGGTTTCCATTATGGGTAAACGCGATATCTTCATTTAAGGAAGTGCGGACTACCGCCCCCTCAAAGTGATTTGATTCGTTAAATACCATATGTGGGATGTATAAAGGATGGAACTATGATATTATATATGATATTATACTGGAATTATAATATACCTTTATATAATTATGATTTCATTCTATAAAATATGAAATATAAATGAAAGTAGCGTTCATGCGTACGTACGGCTTACCGTCTCCATGAACGGTGCATTTCATTTCTTACCTCTAAATGATTATGTAATATTATAAATGCATGTATATACTGGATATATATGATATATACATAATTATTATAATTCTGGATATAATGGATACATGAACAACATGTAATTATAAAGGGTTTATTTTTGACTCAAGTACCAATGATCGTTAAAACGACCGTTATTAACTTAAATAATTACATAGTGTTCATGAAATGGAAATAAGTGATATAAAAGGAATAATGAACTTGAAAAAGGTTCTTAAAGAAGTAGAAATTAACTCAAGTTTATTATTCAGGACATTAAATAACGATCGAGTCAAGTCGGACCCGAGGTATGGGACTTCGTCTCAATCTCCTTTCATTGAGGCATATTTTGTTTTATACACAACCTTCTTTTATACGGTGTATAAACCCCTTTGACTTTTACGTTTATCCAAAAGGAATCTTTTTTATACGAAGTGTTTACTAAACGACAAAAGGGAATGTTTTTGTCGTACGTATGCGGTGACAACGACTTCTCCGCCGCCGTGACCATTATTTGAGTTTCGGCTTCCTCTACAAGCCATACCTTTTTTTTAAAGAAAAATAAATACCATGTTTTTCTTTTATTTTGGTATTGAAAATTGTTTTCATAATGTTTTTACATCAATGTGTTGTATTGATATCTTGTGATTGAAAGGTGGAAATGTTATGTTTCCTTTATGCATGTTTTATGTGATACGAATATGTTGAGGTTGTTGGGAATTATTATGAAGACGGGTGGTTCCGTGATAAACTAAGGGTGGGTGAGCCCGATATAGCTCTCCAATGCATTGGGTAACGCAAAGGAGTGAAACGTTAAGGTTTCTCCGAAGAGATTTAGGGAATATACTGTGATGGGTATTCCAAACGTAACCAAGAGGGTTACTCCCTACGTAAGAAAGTTATGAATGCCTCAAGTTACCTTTATGTCTTATGATTTCTATGATTTATTCATGATTTGATGAGGTATGTTAAAGTGCTTATGTTTTATGGGTAAAGTATGATTTCATTCTTATGTATATATGTACCCATGTTTCCTTTCCATATTTTTATATCCCTTACTGAGCTTTTTATGCTCATCCCAAGTTTTTTTTGAAATGTTTTTCACAGGTCAAGGGAAAGGTACATGATATGATGATAGTGTCAAGGAAGTGTCAAGAAAGAATCCATGTTTTATTTTAAATATGTTTCCATTGATGGGAAAGAAGAATACTATCTTTATGTAACCACTTTGTTTACATGTGGAATGTAATGAAAGTTTTATGATCTAATTCTCTAAAACTCTAAACCCGAAAAGATCCTCAATGTGTAATCTTGTAATAACTCAAGATTAAGTAAGGTTTAAGGCTGGGGCCTTATAGTTGGTATTAGGGGTTGGTTTAGATAACTTTAGGAGTTTGAATTCTATTAAATGATTGTCCATTTTTTTTTGAAATGATATAGCATTTGAAGATTACCATGTTGCTTCCTCTAAGACATGTTTGTTTAGAATGGTTTTCCGCAGAGGAAACAGGTAAGCAGTGCTAGGAAGGCATACAGAAGGAAATAACCTTCCGAATCAGCATCCTGAGATGGTCATAATTGGAACTGAACAGTTTGTTGCAGTGATGGTGCAGTTGACTCAAGTGATAAATGGTGGTGGTATCCATGCACGAGATCAGCCATATCAACCGCAGAGGAACATGTCAGTGGTGGAACATTTCATGAGGCAACATCCCCCATCATTCAGAGGATCATCTGACCCTGTGCTAGCTGAAGGGTGGATTAAAGCACTGGAGAAGATTTTTTATGTCATGGGGTTTTCAGACAATCAAAAGGTTAGTCTTGCTATTTACCGTTTGGAGGGTGTGGCAGATCAGTGGTGGTCTATGGTTAAAAATATCAGGGACACCGATGAGATTGATGCTCTTGACTGGGATGAATTCAAAGGTATGTTTCTTGAGAAGTATTTTCCTAAGGCTGTTCGACTTAGGATGGAAAAGCAATTCTTGGAATTGAGGCAAGAGGAAGACTCAGTGGCTACCTATGAAGAAAGGTTCACTCGATTGGCAAGGTATGCTCCAAATTTTATCCGAGACCTTGATAGTAAAATCAATCATTTTTACACAAGATTAAAGCCAAAATATCGAAGGGAATTAGCTTCTCGTGAGTTTAAAAGTTATGAAAATCTTTTTCGATGTGCTGAGAAGGTGGAAATGGAGTTTGCCGATGATCAAGTGTTCTATAACAACCAACAGAAGAAGAGACCGAGGTGGCAGGAGAAAGGTAAGAATTCTTCAAAAAAGTCTGATGGTAAGAAAACTAAGTTTCCAGTTTCTGATAAATGTGGCAAAAGGCATGCTGGGGAATGTCTTCTGAATTCTGGAAAGTGCTAATGATGTGGTAAGATGGGACATAAGGCTCGTGATTACACTGAACAGGATCAAGGTAAAGGTAAGACCAAATTTGATTTACAGTTAGTGAAATGTTATAAGTGCAATGAGATGGGTCACTATGCAAACGAGTGTCCGACAAAGAGCTTGAGTGATGGGAAGCAGTTAGACTACAAGCAGAAAGGGGTGGTGAAATCCTTTGCAACTACTTCAGCAGATGTCGGGCCATCAAATGAAGTTGTATGAGCTCCAGGGAGCTCAGTATTTTTCAAAGATTGACTTGAGATCGGGGTACCATCAGCTGAAGGTAAAGGAAGAAGATGTTCCGAAGACCGCGTTCCGTACAAGATATGGCCATTATGAATTTGTAGTAATGCCTTTTGGGCTAACCAATGCACCTGTTGTATTCATGGACATAATGAATATAATTTTCCATGAGTTCTTGGATAAGTTTGTGGTGGTTTTTATTGATGATATTTTGGTTTTTTCTAAAAGTAAAGAGGAGCATGAAAGACATTTAAGGGTTATCTTTCAAACCTTAAAAGAAAAGAAATTGTATGGGAAATTCAGCAAGTGTGAGTTTTGGTTGCAACAAATTTCTTTCCTTGGTCACATTGTTTCTAAATATGGGATAACTGTTGATCCTGCAAAAACAAAAGTTGTGGAAGACTGGCCAAGAACCACAAATGTAACTGAGATTCGTAGCTTCCTTGGTTTGGCAGGCTATTACCGAAGGTTTGTTAGAATTTTTTCACGGTTATCTAGTCCAATGACTAAGCTAACTCAGAAGGGTGTTAAGTTTATCTGGACAAAAGAATGTGATGATTGTTTTCAGGAATTGAAAAGAAGATTGGTGAATGCTCCAGTTTTGGCACCACCTTCCAGGAATGGTGAGTTTGTTATCTACAGTGATGCTTCATTGAAAGGACTTGGTTGCGTCCTAATGCAAAATGATCAGGTAATTGCTTATGCTTCATGACAGTTGAAAACTCATAAGGTAAATTACCCTACACATGATTTGGAATTAGCTGCTGTTGTTTTTGCTTTAAAAATTTGGAGGCATCATTTGTATGAAGTAAAGTGTTAAATATATACCGATCACAAAAGTTTAAAGTATATATTCACTCAGAAAGAATTGAACATGAGACAAAGGAGATGGCTAGAATTAATCAAGGATTATGATTGTACAATTCATTACCATCCAGGAAAAGCGAATAAAGTGGCTGATGCTTTGAGTCGAAAAAGTAATGCTTCATTAGAAATGTTGCGTTTGGAACGTGATCCTTTGGTTAAGGATTTGATGAACTTTGGAATAGAAGTTGTTGGTGCAGGAAGTTCTTCTGTTTTGTTTCAGGTATCAGTGAGATCATCTCTATTAGATAGAATCAAGAAAGCACAGAAGCAAGACAGTGAGTTGCAGAAAAAGGTAGAGCTGGTTCAGAAAGGTAAGTTGAATGAATTCAACATTGATAATGATTGCGTTTTGAGATTTGGGAAGAGATTTTGTGTGCCTTGTGATTCACAGTTGAAGAGAGAGTTGTTATGTGATGCTCATAGTTCTCCATTTTCAGTTCATCCTGGCAGTACTAAGATGTACAGAGATCTGCGGGAGTATTACTGGTGGGATGGAATGAAAAGAGATATTGCTGATTTTACTGTGAAGTGTTTGACATGTCAACAGGTTAAAGCAGAGAGGCAGTTACCGAAAGGGATGCTTCAACCTTTACCAGTGCCAGAGTGGAAATGGGAGAATATATCCATGGACTTTGTTGTGGGATTACCGAAGACATCTCGAGGTAATAATGCAATCTGGGTTATTGTTGATCTCTTGACCAAGTCTGCTGATTTCCTTGCTATACGAGATACTTTTTCCCTGGATCAACTTTCCCGTTTGTATCTTAAAGAGATAGTCAGGTTACATGGAGTTCCTCTCTCCATTGTATCTGACCGCAATCCCAGGTTCACTTTTAACTTTTGGAAAGGCCTTCAGAAGTCGTTGGGTACTGAATTAAATTTTAGTACAGCTTTTCATCCTCAATCAGATGGACAGTCAGAACGAACAATTCAGACCTTGGAGGATATGCTACGAGCTTGTTCGATGGATTATCAGGGAAGTTGAGACCAACATCTTTCTTTGGTTGAATTTTCATATAATAACAGTTTTCATTCCAGTATACAGATGGCACCATTTTAGGCATTATATGGGAAGCAGTGTCGAACTCCAGCTTTCTGGGATGAAGTGGGTGAAAGGAAGTTGATGGGACCAGAATTGGTAGAAGAGATGGTAGAAAAAGTTTAGATGATACAGAAACACATGAGAACAGCTCAGATCAGGCAGAAGAGTTATGCGGACAATAGGAGGAAGGATCTCTATTTTGAGGTAGGTGATAATGTTTTTCTCAAGGTTTCACCATGGAAAAGTGTGATGCGATTTGGTAAGAAAGGAAAGTTGAGTCCAAGGTTCATTGGACCATATGAAATTCTGGAGAGAGTTGGATCAGTTGCATACCGAGTGACTTTACCTCCGATTTTATCTCAAGTACACAATGTTTTTCACGTTTTGATGTTGAGAAAGTATATGCCAGATCCATCTCATGTTTTGAGTCCAGAGGTGGTTCAGCTGGAAGAGAACCTATCTTATGAGGAACAACCGGTCCAGATTCTTGACCACAGGGAGCAAGTGTTACGGAATAAGGTGATTAATCAGGTAAAGGTTTTGTGAAAAAACCACATGATGGAAGAGGCAACATGGGAATTTGAAAATGCAATGAGGGATAAGTACCCCCATTTATTTGATAAGTAAATAAATTGCAGGGACGCAATTTTCTAAAGGGGGGAAGGATGTAACATCCCAAGTAAGTAATGAATAATAGATATTTTTATCTACGTCTATTAATGAATTAGATAGTGTTTTAGAGGCTTAATGAAAATAAATCCAATCTTAAGCATGGAATACACTAATATTTTTAAAAGATTGTTTTACTGCCTTTTGATGGAAAACCCTTTTTAAATCAATCTTTTGACAATTTTATAATCTATATTTGTCAAAATAAACATATTCATTATTATTGGGACATTTAATTTTACATTGTGTAAATTTTTGGTATTTTTCTGACAATGTTCATTTTTTAATGAATAGTGAAAATACTGCATTTTACATCAAAACTGCTTTTTAATCTAATTTATTTATATGATTAGATTATCTTTTGAATTGGTTTTGAAGTGAAATTAGAATATATTTTTACCATTTAATCTAATGGTGGTCATTGGAATAAATTTCACTTTGAAATTGGACTTAAACTGGTATCAATCTTTTGATACTTATTGTTTCATAAAAACACGCTATTTGTCATGACAACGAGAATTAATTATTAAATTAATTAATGTGACTTATATGTTTTGAATTTTTCAAAATAGACTTAATTTTTGAATTCGGAATATCAAATATAGCTTAGGGTGAATTTTTGGTAATTTTCTGAAAAACTTCAATTTTTGATGAATAGTGAAACCACTAAGTGGTACTTATAAAAACTGATTTTTCCGTTTAAATGAAAATTTTCCATCATTGTGTTTTGAATTTCAAAAATCTGACATACATGGTTGTCATTAAGAAGTAAAATGTGGTTCAATGGGATTAAAATAATTTTTTTGGTGAATAGTAACTTATTAAGTTCTTAATCGCGATTAGAGGTAATTAGTGTAGTTTAAGGTAAAAATAATGCTTTAATAAACTGAGGTGAGCTTGAAACAGGTCCTATCCTCATTAGTTGTGTCATGGAAGACCAAGACAAGCCATGGGTCAACTTGGGGACCCCATGGAGCCACTTTGGTTGGGAAATGACATAAATATCTTTTTATTTAATGATAAAGTAAAGAGGACACAAACATGATATGTTTTACTAAAACAATTTGTATATGGGGTTAAACAAGTCAGATTTTTGACTATAAATATTCCTTAGAAATATAAAAAGATTTCATACATCATATTATTTTTTTTTATAATTTTTATACATTAAATAAATTAAATTATTTATGAAATCAGGATGATGCAGCGATGACCTCATTATTTAACGATTTAAATAAAATGGAAAGTTAATGTAAAATCTAAAACCTACACATGGCCAAAACCAATTGGATGAGTGGATTTCGAACCATTATCACCTTATAATCGAATTATATCAATATGGGACCTTTTGAATCCGAAAATCATTTTAAAATAAATTAACTTATCTTTACTTTCCAAGAGTGCCCCTCCTCTCCTCTTAGAAAAGGCCCCCACCTCTACCTCCTTACCCACACTCCCAAAGCCTTTGGCTCGGCCAAACCCTGCCCATTTTGTCTCTCAACTTCCCTCTATTACTCCTTGAAGCCTCAATTTGGGCAGAAGTCTTCCCAAGGAAGCCTTTGAGCTCAAAGCAAAGGGAGTTACCCGATTTTAAGGTAATGTCTTCTTTTGAGTCCTTTTGTTTTATTTTTCTTCTCCAACCCCCTATACTCTTTTTATTCTTTTCTTTTGTAACAAATCCAGTATCCTCAATATACTAGGATGTTTTTATAATATGGATTCGAGCTACACTTACACACACCTACATCTAATGGTTAACGAACATACTGTTTCCATGGATGGTGAATTTATGCCTCCCGAAACGATGATTATTCAACATTATTTTAACACCTTAAAAGGTGGCCATTAAGATGTCACTATATTTATATATGATATATAATATGTTTATGTTTTCCTTAATCTTCTGTATTTTTCTTTTTGGTCATACCTTTATGGTTTCTATTATGGGTAAACGCGATATCTTCATTTAAGGAAGTGCGGACTACCACCCCCTCAAAGTGATTTGATTCGTTAAATACCATATGTGGGACGTATAAAGGATGGAACTATGATATTATATATGATATTATACTGGAATTATAATATACCTTTATATTATTATGATTCCATTCTATAAAATACGAAATAGAAATGAAAGTAGCGTTCATGCGTACGTACGGCTTACCGTCTCCATGAACGGTGCATTTCATTTCTTACCTCTAAATGATTATGTAATATTATAAATGTATGTATATACTGGATATATATTATATATACATAATGATTATAATTCTGGATATAATGGATACATGAACAACATGTAATTATAAAGGGTTTATTTTTGACTCAAGTACCAAAGATCGTTAAAACGACCGTTATTAACTTAAATAATTACATAGTGTTCATGACATGACAATAAGTGATATAAAAGGAATAATTAACTTGAAAAAGGTTCTTAAAGAAGTATAAATTAACTCAAGTTTATTATTCAGGACATTAAAGAACGATCGAGTCAAGTCGGACCCGAGGTATGGGACTTCGTCTCAATCTCCTTTCATTGAGGCATATTTTGTTTTATACACAACCTTCTTTTATATGGTGTATAAACCCCTTTGACTTTTACGTTTATCCAAAAGGAATGTTTTTTATACTAATCATTTACTAAATGACAAAAGGGAATGTTTTTGTCGTACGTATGCGGCGACAACGACTTCTCCGCCGCCGTGACCATTATTTGAGTTTCGGATTCCTCTACAATCCATACCTTTTTTTTAAAGAAAAATAAATACCATGTTTTTCTTTTATTTTGGTATTGAAAATTGTTTTCATAATGTTTTTACATCAATGTGTTGTACTGATATCTTGTTATTGAAAGGTGGAAATGTTATGTTTCCTTTATGCATGTTTTATGTGATACGAATATGTTGAGGTTCTTGGGAATTATTATGAAGATGGGTGGTTCCGTGATAAAATAAGGGTGGGTGAGCCCGATATAGCTCTTCAATGCATTGGGTAACGCGAAGGAGTGAAACGTTAAGGTTTCTCCGAAGAGATTTAGGGAATATACTGTGATGGGTATTCCAAATGTAACCAAGAGGGTTACTCTCTACGTAAGAAAGTTATGAATGCCTCAAGTTACGTTTATGTCTTATGATTTCTATGATTTATTCATGTTTTGATGAGGTATGTTAAAGTGCTTATGTTTTATGGGTAAATTATGATTTCATTCTTATGTATATATGTACCCATGTTTCCTTTCCATATTTTTATATCCCTTACTGAGCTTTTTATGCTCATCCCAAGTTTTTTTTTGGAATGTTTTTCACAGGTCAAGGGAAAGGTACATGATATGATGATAGTGTCAAGGAAGTGTCAAGAAAGAATCCATGTTTTATTTTAAATATTTTTCCATTGATGGGAAATAAGAATACTATCTTTATGTAACCACTTTGTTTACATGTGGAATGTAATGAAAGTTTTATGATCTAATTCTCTAAAACTCTAAACCCGAAAAGATCCTCAATGTGTAATCTTGTAATAACTCAAGATTAAGTAAGGTTTAAGGCTGGGGCCTTATATTGGGTTTTGGGTCTTGGGTTGGGTTGGTTGTAGGTTTTAAATTAAATACATGATTTGACATAATTTAAGGATTTAAATACCCACTTATGTCCCTCTATCTGGAGTTAGCTATATTCTACCACAATGAAACCCTAGTGAAGAGTAGAGGAATAGAGATGGGGGATTCAACTTTCCAAGGATGAGATGCTAATATATTGTGGATCATGGTGAGAGGATTCAGAAGTAATATCGATTCAATATCAATTTAGGTCTTTGTTATTAAATCATATGTTTGTTCTTCATGTTTCATCAATTTCAAATTTTTATGTATAAGGTTCTTGTTAGAATTAACTTTAATAACCCATGATCATGGATAAATCATTTCATTATTTTATATAATGAATTATTAATAATTTTTATAGAAACTTGAGCCTTTTACATAAAACATTTCATAATTTTAAGCATAATTAATCATCAGAGTACAAGCCAAGGATCGTTAAGTATAGTGTCCTGGAAGACTAGGTACATATAACATAAAACATGGGGCTAAAAAAACTTCTTTATTTAATCTCCATAAAGATATTCTAACTTACTTTGAGCTCTTACATCTACATAGGGTGCCCTGGGGAACACATGAAGAAAGGAATGAGCTAAAAATCCCAGTAAAGAAATGAACATAAGGATACATCTCAAGTACATGAGTTAGGAGACATGACATAATGATATCCAAAGCATGAAACTTATAAAATAATTTAATATAAGCATGAGATCATATAAACATGGAATCATATAAATGTGTCAGAATCATAAATCATATATTTAGTACAGGTCAAGGCTAACCGCCAATCCAGTTTCCCATTTCAGTACGGGTCAAGGCTAATCGCCAATCCCGTTTCACATCACATCTCATGAGACTTAACCTTACCCAATACATTGGAGCGCTATATAGGCGTGCCCATCTCAACATATTCATGAATATTCTTTCCACATAAATAATCTTTCCACATAAATAATCATACATAATCAACCATACGTAAACATAAGGGTACCCATGGAAAGAATTGGGTACCACAATCATGACATAAAACATATCCAATGGGCGTATCACGAAAGTGTCTATGAAAGGAAAGGATTAGAACATACATGGAAATTAATAGGGTAAAATAGGAATATAACATGGTAAGTGGTGTCAAATATAAGTGACAACATATTAAAAATGTATTTTAGAAACATTAGCATTAAAACATTTTTGTGCGGTTTTAAGGGAAACACTCTAGAGCTTTTCAAATAAAAAAGAGGAAATTCTTATATATAAAACTAGAATTTACCCAAGAAGGTTTTCATAATAAAAATACTGATCTTATAAATACAATGGTTTTTTAAAACATAGGATAGAGTGCACTTGAAATTTGGGTAAAAATTTGGGAAGTCCCCTTAAAACAGGTTTGCTTATCGGAAAGTTCTAAAGAGGAAATCTTTCAAAATCATGTATATCCCCAAAAGAATGTGATGAAATTATATTGATATAATAATATTGTAAAACTAAACAGAATTCATAATACTCACATAAATAGATAATATAACACCATTTTTAAAGAAAGATAAGGCAACCCAAAAAAACAAAGAAGGTTCCGGTAGAATTCGTTATGATTTTATTGGCATGGTGTCGGGTGTGACCAAGAGGGATTGATGAGATAGAAATGGGGTTTCTCATCACTTATAAATCCAGAAGGAAGTATGGGGGAGGTTATTAAACATACCCCATAATTTTATAGTACACATATAAAGGCATAGTATAGAGGACAATATTGATTAAGAGAGAAAAGGAGAGGATCCCTTACCTTAAATCCGGTGGTGTTCTTCACTTGTTATTAATGAAATGAATAAAAAAATTAGGATTATTAATTAATAAGTCCATAACCTCTTCTATATGTAATTTATTTATTATGACCCTTTTTAGTCCATTCAAATCCTTTTTATTAGTTATAAGGTTCAATTTCATTGTTCGAGCTCATTTGTTTACTTGGCTTTAAAGATCGGTTCACTTATATTCAGGTTTGATTATATGTTAGATGAAAGTGGTTGTCCAGAATTAAAGTTATATTATTTAGTTCATATCCAGGAGATTACATGGTTTTAGTTTTAATTAGGTTACTTAGAGTGAAGTTGAATTATTATATATATAACCTTAGTGATAACCATTTTTGTTAATCGATGGATTTGATTACAAAGAATGTGTTTTTCATTACAACTTAATTCCATTTGTACCAAAATATTACAGAACCAAAAATAGGATATATTACATATATAATAATCTGGTTCAACCATAACACAATTGGTTTCATGAACATAATTAAAGATAATAATAGAAATTGATAAACTGTTGTCCTTGAATGTGCTAAATTAGCACATCTCAAAGGGTGCTTTCATTTCTTTCAAGTAAAAGGGGGAAAAAGGAGAGAGGATAATGAAGTATACCACTAGAATTAAGACATTAAGGTACATGTATGTTACTGTATTTATCATACTATTATGGTTATGGAAGGTGAGGAATTAAATAAAAAGAAAAGAACTTAAAAGAAAAGAATAAATTTGGGAAGAGGAATTTACCTCTTGAAAATTCCTCCTATGAGAACCTCTTAAGGGGTGAGGTTTTGGTATTTTTAGGAGGCTGAGAGATTTTGGACGTGTGGGAGGACCTTGGAGAGACATTTTAGCAGAATTTATAGAAGTCTTGGAGATTGAGAGGAGTGGAGAGAAGAGGGAGTGAAGGGGTTTTTTATAGCGGAGGAAAGGAGGGATTTCATAATATAATAATCATTAATTTATTATTTCTTCCCAAGACAAGGAATAATAAGTATTCCATGACCAAGAATAGTAAATGGGTCATGAGAATTCTAACTAAGTGGGCTTACATCATCATAACATCATCTATGACTCAATTAATCCATTATTTAGCATTTATTGTGAATTATGAGATTCTACTATTCATAAAAAATTCAAGTATTTCAGAAAAATCCCAAAAATTCACCCTAACCATTTTTCGACATGTAGAATCCAAAAATGAAGTCAATTTTTCAAAAATAAATTTCTAAATATGATTATTTTAATATTTAATTAAAATAATAATTTATTATCAAAACCAGTTTTAAAACATTCATTAACTCATTCTAAACTATAAGTATATCGTACTTCCAACATGAATATTATTTTTATACCACCAAAGGTGATGTTACTATTCATTAGGGTATATCACTATTCATAAGGGTATGTTACTATTCATTAGGTTAGGTTACTATTCACTAAAAATTATTTTTGTTTTATTAGGCTCCAAAAAACATCTTGAACACAACCGTGTATGCCAGATTTTCGAAATTCCAAACACATAAGTGACAAAATTATGTTTAAAGGTCACTTATCACTTAGTAGTTTATTATGTTGTGTTTTCATGTGATTTTATGACATAAATATAAGAAGGGAATTTCCATTGAAAAACTTTGGGTCGTTACATTCTTCCCCCCTTATGAAAATTCGCCCTCGAAATTTCATTTTACATACTAAGCCAAAAACAGGTGCGAGTACTTTTCCTTCATTGCTTTCTTCAATTACCATGTTGCTTCCTCAAACTTATGGTTCCTCTATAACACTTTGACAAGATGGGTTGTCTTTTTGCGTAGAAACTTATCTCTCCGATCCAGAATCTTTACTGGTTGCTCCTCATAGGAGAGATCATCTTCCAGCTGCACCACCTCTGAGTTTCATACATGTGAGGGATCAAGTATGTACTTCCTCAAGAGTGATACGTGGAAAATATCATAAAATCGAGCCATATTTGGTGTAAGTGCAAGCCGATAGGCCACGGTTCCTATGCAGTCAAGGATCTCAAAGGGGCCAATATACCTTGGTCTTAGCTTCCCTTTCTTCCCGAATCACATGACTCTCTTCCATGGAGATATTCGAAGGAAGACTTTATCTCCAATGTCGAACTCCAAGTCCCTTCGATGGTTGTCAGCATAGATATTTTGTCGACTTTGAGCAGCTTTGATGTGTTTCTGGATGACTTGAACCTTCTATGTCATCTCTTGAACAAGATCGAGTCCAAGTAGCTTTCTTTCTCTAACTTCATCCCAACAGGTTGGAGTTCTACATCGCTTCCCATACAGAGCTTCATATGGAGCCATCTGAATACTCGAGTGGAAGCTATTGTTGTATGAGAAATCAACCAATGGGATATGCTGATCCCATCCACCTTTGAATTATAGAAAGCAGGCTCTAAGAATATCTTCAAGCGTCTGAATAGTTCTTTCAGACTGGCCATCAGTTTGGGGGTGATAGGCTGTGCTGAAATTTAATTCAGTACTCAAAGAATGTTGAAGGATCCTCTAGAATTTAGATGTGAACCTTGGATCACAGTCAGAGATAATTGAGAGTGGAACACCGTGTAGTCTCACCACTTCCTTCACATATATCTTTGCAAGTTGTTCAAGCAAGAGATCTTCCCGAATAATGAAGAAATGGGATGTCTTGGCGAGTCAGTCAACCACAACCCATATCACATTATTTACCTTCGACGTCTTTGGGAGACCTGTGACAAAGTCCATAGTCACATTTTCCCATTTCCACATAGGTATAGGAAATGACTGCATCATACCTTTGGACTTTTTTCACTCAGCTTTAACTTACTGACATACCAAGCACCTTGATATATATTCCACAATATCCTTCTTCATTTTATCTCACCAGAAGTGTTCTCAGAGATCACGGTACATTTTGGTACTCCTAGGATGGATAGAGAAGGTCGAGCTATGTGAATCATTCAATAGCTCCTTCTTTATCTCTAGATCAGATGGTATAAATAATCGTGTCCCAAATCTTACAACTCCTTCCTCATCAATTTTGAAATCAGAGGATTTCCCATTTTTAACAGCTTCCACCCTTTTCTGAATTTCCATATCCTTTCTTTGAGCAACCTTTATTTTCTCTATGGGGGATGGTTGAGCAATCATTTGAGAAATGATTGATGATGTTCCTCCCTTAATGATTCCCATGTCCATCCTTTTCAAATCCAAGAAGATCAAATCCTTTTCAATTATCATCATTGATAAAGATGCAATATCCTTTCTACTTAGAGCATCCGCCACCTTGTTTGCCTTACCAGGATGGTAGTGGATTGAGAATTCATAATCATTGATGAGATCTATCCATCTTCATTGGTGCATATTAAGCTCTTTCTGTGTGAATATATATTTGAGACTCTTGTGGTTAGTATATATCTCACATTTTACCCATAGAGATAATGCCACAAGATTTTCAACGCAAAGATCACAGCCGCCAACTACAGATCATGCGTGGGATAGTTTTTCTCATTGATTTTCAGCTTCCTTGAGGCATAGGCTATCAATTTATCATTTTTCATTAGCACACAACCTAAGCCTTTCTTAGAAGCATCACTATACACCACAAAGAGTTCTACACTTGAAGGGAGTGTGAGTACCGGTGTAGTGATAAGCCTTTTTTCCAACTCCTTGAAACAGTCCTCACATTCCTATGTCTAGACAAACTTTACTCCCTTCCATGTCAGCTTGGTCATTGGGTTTGACAATCATGAAAAGTTCTTCACGAATCATCGATAATACCCAGCTAGACCTAAAAAGCTGCGGATCTCTATTACAAAAGTTAGCCTCATCCACTCTTCAATTGCCTTCGTCTTGGAAGGGTCCACCGATATCCATTTCCTGGTGATAATATGCCCCAAGAATGATACTTCCTCCATCCAGAACTCACATTTACTGTACTTTTCATACAACTTCTCCTTTCGCAAAGTTTTTAACACAGTTTCCAAATGCTCCTCATGTTCCTCCTTGCTCTTGGAGTATATCATAATATCATTAATAAAGACCACCACAAATTTGTCGAGGTAATCTCTAAAGACTCTATTCATTAAATCCATGAAAATTTCTGGAGCATTAGTGAGTCCAAAGGGCATCACTATAAACTCATAGTTTCCATACCTTGTTCGAAAGGCAGTCTTGGGAATATCTTCCTTCCTCACCTTTAGTTGGTGATATCCCGATCGAAGGTCTACCTTAGAGAAATAACTGGCCCCATGAAGCTGATCAAACAAGTCATCTATCTGTGGAAGGGGATACTTGTTCTTTATAGTGATTTTATTGAGCTCATGATAATCAACGCAGAGGCGCATTGATCCATCCTTCATTTTGACGAAGAGAACTGGAGCACCCCACGGTGAAGCACTCGGGCGTATAAAACCCTTCTCCATATTCTCCTGTAACTGCTTCTTCAGCTCTTCTAGCTCTACGGTGGCCATTCTGTAAGGTTTCTTTGAGATTGACAGAGATCCATGGATAAGTTCAATTGAGAAATCAACCTCTCAGTTAGGAGGAAGACCAGAGAACTCTTCGGGGAATACATCAGTGTAATCCCTCATGATGGGCATGTCTTCAAGCATGATTCTCTCCTTTGTCTCAATCATTTGAGCTAGGTATACATGATCATAAGGAAGAAATATCCTAACTTGAGACGAAGATTCTAAAGGAGACTCATCTTCCTTCTTGCACTTGTAAAGAATCAGAGGATGCTTCAGGATGTGAAGAGTAATCTCCCTTTCCCAACAATTGATGTTGGCCTTGTACAAAGATATCCAATCCATGCCCAAGATAGCATCGAACTCCACTAAAGGAAGTATGACAAGATTTGCTGGGAGGTTCAGTCCACAAACATTAACTGGGGAGGAGTTATAAACCATGGATGTAATAATTTCTCCATTCGCTGTTCTCACAGATAACTTTTCCTCCAAATTTTGAGGTGGTTTTTGAATAGTTCTACTAAACTTGCAAGATATGAAAGAATGCATAGAACCAGAATCAAATAGTACGTTTTCTATTCTTGAATGAATAATAAGCATACCTGTCACCACATCATTTTACGGCTCCACCTCAGCGGTAGTGATAGCATAAGCCCTTCCTTGTTGCCTTGGAGGTTATTGCTGATTGCCTCCGACAACCCTCAGCTTAGGGAAATTGTTCGCATAATTCCCAAGCTCCTTGTAGTTAAAACAATGCACTGTAGGCTGAGTGTTGATCTGAGCCTTCCATTATTCTTCAACATTATCGGGATTTTTCATATCCCTTTGGCAGTTCTTGTCCAGATGACCAAACTTTCCACATTTTAATCAATTCCTGGTTCCCTTGAGACAATCACCAAGATGCTTCTTCCCACAATTCTTGCAAAGGGGAAAGTGAGGCTTCTTTCCATTATGGGATTTGTTTGATGAACCACCCATGTTGTTCTCCATTTTCCACTTCTTATCACTAGGCCCATGAGACCATTGAGAGTCTCCAATCTCCATTTCAACCTTGAGGTCACAACGGACAATCTCCTCATAACTTTTGAAGTCTCGAATCACCAACACTTTTTATAGACTCAGCTTTAGTACGCTAAAGATGCAATACACCTTGCTTTAGGTGTTCATGACAAAGCCAGAGGCGTACCTTTAAAGCCTTGTAAAGTTCACTTCATACGCCCCTATGGACTCATCTTCCTTCTACTTGAGTCCAAAGAACTCTCTTTCTATCTTGAGATGGAGGGTTCAAGGAAAATATTTGTTGAAAAACATCCTCTTGAATTACTCCCAATCTATAGAATCAATTTCCTATTGGGACTTTGTATTCTTGATCAGTGTCCACCACTGATCAGCTTCCCCATCAAAATGATAGACTGCCAGTACAACTTTATCTTCTTCCAAGCACTGGAGGACAGAGAAAATCTTTTCAATGGAGTTAATCCATTGTTCTGCGAGGAGGGGATCAGAAGACCCGCTAAACATGGGAGGCCTTTGCCTCATGAAGGATTCTACAACAACTTTCTCTTTCCTTGGAGGAGGGGGACATTCCACCTGATTCAAGTTATTATTCATAACTCAAGCCAGCTGAGCAAGTACTGCCATGAAGTTTTGAGCACCCGCTTCCATCACATCAGGCATGCCATTAGGGTAATCATTACATTGCCTATCACATTGGTTATTGGAACATGTTCTTCTATTTCCCTCCATTAACTAAGAAAAAGAACGTATAATTAGAGGTCTTGAATACTTAGCTATTGAGCATAAAAAGGAAACATTGAACATTAAAGGATAAAATTATAAAGAAGAAGTACATCCTAACTTTTGATTCCTTAGGTTTATATCTAGGTTATCCTTGATCTATTTCTTAACTTATATTCGTATGGCCTTTTTTTGTCCCTTAATAATGGTTTGTACTAAGCTCGTGAATCTACTGAAGCATATCCCCTGGGAGTGTCGTAACCAAGAGTGCAGCAAGGCCCGTTATCGTGCAGCAATTTCCGTTTGAGTCTAGATCAAAGAGGTATTTTCGGGTTTTACACCTAGATACATCTATGCCAGATCCGCCTCTACCTGATTGTATCCAGACAGGGATGTATTTTCTTGATAAACCACTTACTCTATACTCACCAAAATTTAGGACTGTTTTCTTATACTTAGTCTCATCCTTAAGGTTCTTGCAAAGGTGCTCTATTCATAATATCCAAAAATAACTAGACCATTCCTCTGATACCAACTATAGCAACCCGAGCCTTTTACATAAAACATTTCATAATTTTGTGCATAATTAATCATCAGAGTACAAGCCAAGGATCGTTAAGTCTAGTGTCCTGGAAGACTAGGTACATATAACATAAAACATGGGGATAAAAAAAACTTCTTTATTTAATCTCCATAAAGAGATTATAACTTCCTTTGAGATATTACATCAGCATAGGGTACCCTGGGGAACACATGAACAAAGGGATGAGCTAAAAATCCCAGTAAAGAAATGAACATAAGGATACATCTCAAGCACATGAGTTAGGAGACATGACATAATGATATCCAAAGCAGGAAAATTATAAAATAATTTAATATAAGAATGGGATCATATAAACATGGAATCATATAAATGTGGAAGAATCATAAATCATATCTTTAGTATGGGTCAAGGCTAACCGCTAATCCCATTTCCATTTTAGTACGGGTAAAGGCTAACCGCCAATCCCGTTTCACATCGCATCTCATGAGACTTAACCTCACCCAATGAATTGGAGCGCTATCTGGGTGCACCCTTATCAACATATTCATGAATATTATTTCCAAATAAATAATCTTTCCACATAAATAATCATATATAATCAACCATACGTAAACATAAGGGTACCCATGGAAAGAATTGGGTACCACAATCATGACATAAAACATATCCAATGGGCGTATCCCGAAAGTGTACATGAAAGGAAAGGATTAGAACATACATGGACATTAATATGGTAAAATAGGAATATAACATGGTAAGTGGTGTCAAATATAAGTGACAACATATTAAAAATGTATTTTAGAAACATTAGTATTAAAACATTTTTGTGCGGTTTTAAGGGAAACATTCAAGAGATTTTCAAATAGAAAAGAGGATATTATTTTATATAAAACCAGAATTGAACCAAGAATGTTTTCATAATAAAAATACTGATCTTATAAATACAATGGTTTTTTAAAACATAGGATATAGTGCACTTGAAATTTGGGTAAAAATTTGGGAAGTCCCCTTAAAACAGGTTTGCTTATCGGAAAGTTCTAAGGAGGGAATCTTTCAAAATCGTGTATATCCCCGAAAGAATGTGATGAAAGTATCTTGATATAAGAATATTGTACAACTAACCATAAGTCATAATACTCACATAAATAGATAATATAACACCATTTTGAAAGAAATATAAGGCAACCCAAAAGAACAAAGAAGGTTCGGGTAGAATTCGTTACGATTTTATTGGCATGGTGTCGGGTGTGACCAAGAGGGATTGATGATAGAGAAATGGGGTTTCTCATCACTTATAAATATACAAGGAAGTATGGGGGAGGTTCTTAAACATACCCCATCATTTTCTAGTACACATATAAAGGCATAGTATAGAGGACAATCTTGATTAAGAGAGAAAAGGAGATGATCCCTTACCTTAAATCCGGTGGTGTTATTCACTTGTTATTAATGACCTGAATAAACAAATTAGTATTGTTAATTCATAAGTCCAGAACCTCTTCTATATGTAATTTATTTATTATAACCCTTATTAGTTCATTAAAATCCTTTTTTATTAGTTATAAGGTTCAATTTCAATGTTCGAGCACATTTGTTTACTTGGATTTAAAGATCGGTTCACTTATATTCAAGTTTGATTATATGCTAGATGAAAGTGGTTGTACAGAATTAAAGTTATATTATTTATTTAATATACAGGAGATTACATGGTTTTAGTTTTAATTAGGTTACTTAGAGTGAAGTTGAATTATTATATATATAACCTTAGTGATAACCGTTTTTGTTAATCTGTGGATTTGATTACAAAGAATGTGTTTTTCATTACAACTTAATTCCATTTGTACCAAAAGATTACAGAACCAAAAATAGGATATATTAAATATATAATAATCTGGTTCAACCATAACACAAATGGTTTCATGACCAGAATTAAAGATAATAATAGAAATTGATAAACCGTTGTCCTTGAATGTGCTAAATTAGCACATCTCACACGGTGCTTTCATTTTTTCAAATAAAAGGGGGAAAAGGAGAGAAGATAATGAAATATATCACTAGAATGAAGAAATTCCAGTACATGTATTTTACTGGATTTATCATACTATTATGGTGATGGGAGGTGAGGAAAGAAATAAAAAGAAAAGAACTTAAAAGAAAAGAAGAAATTTGGGAAGAGGAATTTACCTCTTGAGACTTCCTCCTTTGAGAACCTCTTAAGGGAAGAGTTTTTGGTATTTTGAGGAGGATGAGTGATTTTGGACGTGAAGTAGGACCTTGGGGAGAGATTTGGGTAGAATTTAGAGAAGTCTTGGAGCTTGAGAGGAGTGGAGAGAAGAGGGAGTGAAGGGGTTTTTTATAGGGGAGGAGAGGAGGGATTTCATAATATAATAATCATTAATTTATTATTTCTTCCCAAGACAAGAAATAATAAGTATTCCATGACCAAGAATAGTAAATGGGTCATGTGAATTCGAACCAAGTGGGCTTACATCAGTAGAACATCATCGATGACTCATTAATCCATTATTTAGCATTTATTGTGAATTATCGGATTCTACTATTCATAAAAATTCAAGTATTTCAGAAAAATCCCAAAAATTCACCCTAACTATTTTTCAATGTGTAGAATCCAAAAATGAAGTCTATTTTTCAAAAATAATTTTCTAAATATGATTATTTTAATATTTAATTAAAATAATAATTTATTATCAAAACCAGTTTTAAAACATTCATTAACTCATTCTAAACTATAGGTATATCGTAATTCCAACATGAATATTATTTTTATACCACCAAAGGTGAGGTTACTATTCATTAGGGTATATAACTATTCATAAGGGTATGTTACTATTCATTAGGGTAGGTTACTATTCACCAAAAATTATTTTTGTTTTATTAGACTCCAAAAAACATCTTGAACACAACCGTGTATGCCGGATTTTCAAAATTCCAAACACATAAGTGACAAACTTATGTTTAAAGGTAACTTATCACTTAGTAGTTCATTATGTTGTGTTTTAATGTGATTTTATGACATAAATATAAGAAGGGAATTTTCATTGAAAAACTTTGGGTCGTTACAATTTTTGTATAATTATTCTTAGTTAAATTTATACTTGATCATTAGAAAACTTTATTATGTCAAATCCCTATGAATGATACCTCATTAATAATCAGTTTGATATTCTTATAATAATTCCCATCACACATTTCCTTCAATTAATGTGGTCCCAAATTAGAATTTGGGTGGTCAAATCTCTAATCGATCACCGTTCTTAGTTTTCCACTTTTCTCCCCCTACGGTTCGATAGATATGACCTATATGGAGGATCATGAGATGAAATAGCACCATCGACCTTTAAAGTGATTGAAGGTGGGTTTGAAGGGTGATCGTGGTGCGGAAGAATCATTATACTAAGTAGGGGGAGGAGTTTTTAGTTAAGCATAGGGATCGACTCAAAGATAATGGCATGATAAGCTGACAGGGTGTTAGCGAGTGGTGGTGAAAGTTACTAGAGATAAGGCATAATTATCTTGGTGTGACTAGAAAAGTGCTGGGTACCAGTGATGATCGAGATGGAAGTGTGAAACACGGTCGATTAGGGTTTCTAAAAACTATGTTTTATATCACATTAAATGTAATTTTCAAAGCATGTGTTGTGTATAGTGATAGGGTTTTATGCTAGGGTTTATGTGAAAAATCAAATACCACATGATATGGAATTGCATATCACACACCATGTTTCATATTTAATAGGTGGTTAGGGTTTCTCTAGGGAATTAAATATCTATGGTGTTTAGTTTTGATACACACATTTCATTAGGATAGGTCACAAAACTCAAGAAGTGTTTAAGTACATGCCTGACTAAATTCTAAGGGACACATTCTATGTGTGTTAGGGAACACATTATATATGACCTAATTAAATAGCTTGGGTATCAACTGTATATGATGACTAGACCTAGAGCTGCATATGTCATGTCTATGATAATGAAACATCACGTATAAGTAAGTGACATTGATCTATGTCTTTGGGATACATTTATGACTAACTATGAGTCCCACATGTCATGTACCACTTTAAAAAAATTCTATATAGTTTGATCAAACATGACACAATGATAGTAGTACACACCCCACTTCTGTCTAAGTCCGACACGTCATGTCCATCATATTACATTTATTTCACCACTTCAATTTTTCTTATTTTTATATCTTTCTACCTAGGTTTTATAAACAGACAAATAAATAGTCCATTTTGAGTGATTTTTAGTTCAAAATGTGATGGTAAAATCCTCTTCATCGTCAAAACCATTTTCAAGGAATAATGGAAATTTTGATGATCATATCTCTGTAGAGAAAATGATAGGGTTTTCATAATGAATTTAGAGTATCCATGAAGTTCAAGTACTCTCCCAAGTATTTAGGGAACAAGTCCTCTATTAACTGGGTTCATTACTCCCCTAGAGACATACTCTTAATAGAGAATGATTCCTCTAAATTGGGCATGTGGTTAGTAATACATTAATCTCGATGAGGCATGATTAACCTATACTAAAGTTAGAGTCGGTATTCCACCACATAATGGGGTGTGAGTCCTCCACTTGAAGAAGTTAATACCCCCTCCTATGTAATGGGGTGTAGGTCCTTCATTAAGTGGAGTTAGTGCTCTCTCGGTTGAAACTTCCCCTCAATGATTTGTGACCCCTCTATTAGGTTGGAAATCCCTTATCTTACACTCATTTCTCAATGAGGTGTGGTGTTTAGATCATGGCTATCATCCGATAAACCCACCAGATGACATCCATCAGAACTTATAAAGGAAAAAACAAATTATCGACATTGAGACCACACTATAACATCTGGAACTTAGGATACACACCACACCCAAATAACCACACCACAATGTTCAACCTTTGTACACATCCATACAATAACTATAAAAAAATTCAATGAAAAAAATAAATCTAAGGCACAAGAATGAAAAAAGTTTTACATAGTTTAGACTTGTGTCCTAATCCATAGGGGGAACATTACAACTCTTTTATTCAAGTAAATGGAATTAGATTAGAATCAATCAAGATTATTCCCAATTACAAGTGATCCACCCTACTATTTCTAGTAGTATCCAACTAGTTCTTCCAGTAGTCACCACCATTTGATATTTAAGGGATAAAGTCCATCTGACTTGATCTCTATGGATAATCACTATGTTCATTGAAATACTCCCACCACCACAACTCATTTTTTCGGTCCACTTAACATGTTTAAAAGATATCATAGAAATAATTTTACATGACTTTACTTTTCCCAAACTACCTCCAACCTGAGTGATCAAGGGGAACTTCTAAAAAACACCTTCTAACTATGTCGTCCAGTCATATCATTTGATTGGTATCATCCAACTACACCATTTGACTATATAATTTATGATAATTTATGATCTCACACCATATGGGTATCCTAGACCATGGTTACTACCACTCTTCCATTACTATCCAAACCACCAGACACGAGTGTCCCAAAGTTTATTTATCTAGTGGACTAATTCATTTGGTTGAAAACTAGTTTTCATAGCTGAGGCTAGCATTTTATCACCGGTGAATCATTTTAAGGCTTCACGACCAAGTACTCTGCAACATCCCGAGTTTTAATATAAGAATTATTTATTTTTATCATTTATTTAAGTATTAAATAAATATTAGTAATAATAATAATAATAATAATAAAATGGTAATGAATGACAATTTATCAATAAAGTAAATAAATAAATAAAAAATTATAATGACACTCTTAAATAAAAATTTATTAAATAATATTTTTATTAGTTAATTTTATCAATTAATTTCATACATAATTTTTTTATTTAAGTACAAAGCAATGTTTTAGTTCAAATCATAAGTTTTCTATTTTAAAATATGAATAAATGATTATTTTTGTAAAAAACAAGAAGATTATATATATATACATGAATATATATATATATATATACGAATATATATATATATATATATATGAAATGTGTAATTTTAAAATTAAAGGTAATGTAAAAATATATATATATATATATATATATATAATTAAATAATAATAATAATAATTAAAGATGAGTCATATTATTATTTTATATATTTTTTGAAATAAATAAAATTTGAATATTCAAGTTAATGTATTTTTTTATAATAATTATGAAATATGAATATTATTAACTATATATATATATAACCTGAATTACGAATTATATGTGAAATATATTAATTTTTTTAAAAAAATGAATATCGAATAAAAGGGAAAATTGAACAAGGGGTTCAATTCGTATAGGGAGGCTGAGCGAGTTGAGATGAAATACCCAAGGGAGGGTTCAACTGTAGAGAGGGATTTTATGCAGGAGAAGAATCAAACAAAGGATATGGGAATAAATCTAGATTCGAATGCGGATGAGGGTTCGAGTGCTTGAAGGAATTCCAAGGGAGATCAGGTGACGTGAATCTACTTGAGGTAAAAAAAACTGAATAGATTCGAAGGAATATCTAAAGGGTTGTAATCTTGGAAGGGTTTCATACACAGATGCGGAAATCATGAGTGATTTTTTCTTCATTGTCTTCCTCCCCTTGTTTTTTGATTTATAGAATATTAGAGGTATGCATTTTTTGTTTTTATGTTTCTAAATCTTCCTAAATATCCTATTTTAAAGATCATTTTCACCATAATAGTATTACACTCGTCATTTTCTTATTTTTTCTTTATCGATCATCATCGGCTGTCCTCTATTCATCATTTTCCTATATATTTTTTATGGACCGTTCAATGTATATACACGATTTTAGAATAGATATGGATCAATAGTTTATGCTGTCATGTAGTTGAATCTTTGCTTATACTGATTTTATATTTGGTTGTAATCCAAAGCTTCATGAAGAAGCACCCACCAAATTGATCGAAATAGGTGATAAGGTATATCTATATAAATGTATAATGAAACCAATCAATTATTTTTCATCCAATTTTAAATTATCCTTCATCATTTTCCTCCTTAAAATTGAACCTGTAAACATCATGAAATAATAATATATATATATATATATATATATATTCTTGCTCGAAAAGCATTATAACCCAACCACATATGTTGAGGAATCCAAATTTCTCCCAATTCTTCCTTCGACTATATATGATTATATATATATATATATTCATTAAATAGTAGAGTCAAGGATATAAATAAGTATCCTTACTTTGGTGTTCAATGGTGAATACCATTTATAAAATCAATTATTAAGAGAGAGATAGAGTCTGAAGGAGAAAGAAATTGACTGTTTTTAATAAGAATTATGCTATAAATCAAGGTAAGGGATGTTTTTATTTTTAAAGTTTAAATATATCAAAATTATGTTTTAATTTGTAAAATTTTATAATTAATTATGAATTTATGTTATATTATTCAAAAAAAGTATGATTTTATTATGTAAGGATGCTATATGAATTTACGTCCACTTCAAAATTATATTATAGTAAGGAAAAACTTATTATTTTCTAAAATCCCTTATTTCAAAAATATATATATACATGTTTTATATTTTTTAAAGTTTTATTTTTAAATTAGTAAGGAAAGTTATTATTTATTTGATAATCAAATTTTTATTTTGTTTTAAATTCAATGTTTTATTTCAGGATTTAAAACAATAACAAAACTTTTTTTTTTCATAGTAAAATTTTAAATTAGTTATTTTTAATGGAATTTTATTTTATTAAATTATCTATATAATTTTTAATGATAAAAGATATCATTTAATGTGTATCATAAATATTTAATTTTTTTAAATGTCATGCATATTATTATATATGGCCATCATCAATAATTTCTAATGAAATTTCATGCATTTTCATACAAATATTATTTTTAATCTCAAAATATTACTATTTATATCTTTTAAATGTAAGTAATTATATTATAAATATGGATTTTCATATGAATTTTATGAAAATTGATATAATTATTTTCATATATGAAAATAATTTGTGTAATATTTTGAAAAAATTTTAATGGGTTATGAATGAGAAATGCATATCTTCTAAAAAAATGTTTTCTTAAAATTCAGCACTTGAATATCAAATGAGATGATGAGGAATGGGGAGTGAAACCATAAAATCAATGATATTTTTTCCATTAAGTGATATTACTAAGTAACCACGTGGTTTTCATAAGATATGCTAAGTAACATTTTAATCCATAAATGGAATATTATTTTCAAATGATTTTTTAAGGAGAAATCCAATTGTTTTTCAAATATTATTTTTGAAATGAATTTTCAAAATGATAAGTATTTTTATATATAAAATATTTATAATTGATAAAAAATATTTCAAAAGAGTTTTTAAATAAGTATTTATAAAATTATTTTTCACTGGTTTAAAAAACCATTACCGGGAAAATTTATGGTCACCCAAGTTTTAAAATATATTTTACAGGTTTTTTAGAAATTCAAAAGGTTCTTGTTTCATATAAGGAGGAAATACATGTGAAGATGATTAGTTAATTTTATAAATTTAGTACAACTTTGATTAATTGTACGGTTTTGTTTATTTTTCTAAAACCTAAACCAGAAAAGGTACTCAGTTGTATAATGTACTGTGTATTGTTTAGTTTCTTTTTAAATAAAAAAATACACAGTATGTTTTAGTACCGAATCTAGAATTGTGGGTTTGGGTCTATAAATCCTCTATTAGCTTCTATAAACTTCCCTCCACTCGTGAATATTTCGTTATAGCTATCATGGTCCCCCCACAAAGCCTTCCGATCATCCCAACTCAATTGAGGCACAACATCACCTCATCACATCATGGACTATGGCATTTTTCAACATGTACACCGGATTTCGAGGCCCTTATATATTATATAGATCTATAACTCCACCCTCCAAAACATTTAAAATGAAGTGATATTTCAGTTGAATATGATTTATTCTTAAATGAATCATCAGATTCTTGGCTAAGTGAGTCACACTTTGTGAATCACAAAATAGAATCCCATTATTTTTCTTATATCAGAGATCTTTCATCAGCCCTTTATCCCTAATCAACTCATTCCTAGCTTCTGTATGTACAAAATACTCTACTTCGATTATCAATAGTGAAAATAATAGTTGGAAATTTGACATCCAAAATTTTTTAGTTCCCCTGTTTATTTCCCCTAAAAAATGAACACTTATCCAGTGGTGCTCTTCCGAGTGTCCCCATCTCCACCAAAGTCTAAGTTAGAAAATCCTTGTAACGAATCACACATTATGAAGAAAAGTTATATACTTTTGTAACTCTTTAAGTACTGAAGAATCCACTTCACAATCTCTCAATTTTCTCTTCTCATACTCAATATAAATACGATGAAAACTCCCACTACTTGCACAATTTCTGGATAAGTAGATAACATAAAGTATATCAATCTTCTGATAGATAATAAATATGGAATATTTTACATGTAATAAAGATTAGATTCCATTCATGCCTACTTCTCCTTCCTTATCCTAAAATGTTTTCCTAGGGGTGTCTTCATTGGTTTCACCATGATTATGCCAAAATGATCCACCACTTTCTGGATGTAATCTGACTGGATTAGGTATAGTGTACCATAACTTAAGTATCTCACTATCTGTATCCCAAAAATCTATTTTACTAGAAAAATATCCTTAATATCAAAGACTTTATACAATTTATCCTTCATTTCATTGATCTTTACTTTACCGGACTTGCAATCAACATATCATAAACATAGATAAATAAGATGATAAAACTCCTATCACTGAACACCTTTCGAGAATAACAACGGAAAACATTGATTTTTATGAAATTTTTATTCTTCATGAATTCATTGAACTTATTATAATTCCTTGATTCCTTATTCAAACTTTAAAGGATTCTATTGAGCTTACACACAAGATCCTAATTCTGCCACTCCTCAAAACCAGCCGGCTGATCCATGTAGTTTTCCTCATCTAAGTTTCCATGAAGGAATGTTGCCTTCATGTCTATCGCAACCCATCCCAGTGGGGCCCGAGCCGCAACTCCCCAAGCCCGCCTCCAATAGGCCAGGGGCTGGTGACTAGCACTGAGTAGGCATGCTACTAACATGGGAGGCATTGCCTATAAACCTGTACACACGCACATACATCTCCAAGCCCACAAAGCTGAAAAGTAAAAACTACAAAAAAGAAAAGATGCATGCATACACTAAAACCCAACCAAAGAGTACGATAGGGAAGTAAAGTACAGTAAAGTAAAACCCTGGGCCAAAAGTACAAGCCCAGTAAAAAGGAAGTCTACAACAAAGTCCAACCTGTAGAAAAAGGTACTGAGACTGCAACCCGTCGCTGAAGGAACACACCTTGGCCTGTCTGATCTCACTGAACACCGTCCGGTCCTGGTCCTCCTAGAATCCTGTCAAAGGCTCGCTCATCTTCACAAGACACGACACGTGCGGGCAAAGCCTGTGTAGGGGTGAGTATAATAATACCCAGTAGGACACCCCGAAAACCACAAAGGAAATACAACAAAGGAAAATACCATAAAAAAGGTACAGTCATATCTACACAGTATATGTCTACGGAACATATAACAAGAATATCCAGATATACTCATACACAAACGACCATCACGAAAACCACCACTAGGATCCAGCTCGAAGATTCCACTAAGCACACCATCGGGAGGACATACTCCTAGGTCTGAAGAGAGAGGCACGAAGTACTCGTTCCAGGAGAACACACTCCACAAGTACCTTGGGAACAAGATGCTCAGATGAGGATCACAACCAAGTCATGGGGTGATTCCGACAACTCAGTCTGAGCTAATCCGCTAAGCAGAGGATCGACGCCCGGGTAAAGTTGGTCACGTCGATACCAATAACTCTACCTAGGGTTCTACAAATGAATAGAGGATCCGGCTCTAAGTCTCACAAAGAGGATTCCAAAAACTCTATCCAGGGAGGTTTGATGAAGGGATCATACCCCTGTATAAAGGAGTTTATGCCAGAACCTTAGGGGGATTACCAAGGGTACGAACCCTGAGAACTAGTCCAAGTCACAGAAGGAAAGTGGCTCAAGCCATGAAGAAAAAGTTACACGGCGTGTAGTATGGTTAAATGCCGTGTTCCTTGACCCCAGGTACTACCTGTGTGAACGGCCCATGTCCTTTGTTCAAGCCGTGCAAAACCAAACTACACGGAGTGTAGAAAAGGAACACGCCGTGTTCCTTGACCCCAGGTGCTGCCCGTGTAACCGGCCCGTGTCACTCGGCTTGTCGAAAGCAACTACACGGCATGTAGAAGAAAACACACGCCGTGTTCGAGCGCCTGGGCTCGCTCCATGTACGCTGACCATGTGCCCATACACGGTCTCTTCCCATGTCCGTGTTGCCTGCCCGTGTACCAGTACACGGGGTACCCCGTGTATCTGGCCGAGTCTGGCCGAAATCGGATTTTGGAGTCGATTAAAGACCCAAAACCCACGGATTCGGCTTCACGGAGATGAGGCAACCCCAACTACTCTAGATTAAGTCCTTATATGGTTACTATAATCAACACCATCTAAATATTTTTATGTTTAATTACCTGTGGAAATATTTTTGATAAATCCACACATTACATTAATTGAAACCCCTTTATGACTAGTGTTGTCACATCCGTGGTATGATTTTGAGGTATTTTATCTTTTATTTTTGGATTTACCTTTATAAAATGGATTTAATACGAGTTTTTAAGAAAGATAGTAGTTTTTTTGGCAGGTCATAAGGAGGCACATGGTTGGTGCACAATTAGTAGAAACCATGCACCAGCCTAGTGGAAACCATGCACCCTGGACAGTGGCACTGTCCAAGCTACATGACCAGTCGCACGAGCGTGAGAACTTCTCAGAATAGCCATGAAATTGTGATAATGGTATTATACCAGCCACATGGATAGGTGCATAGGTGTGATCCCCATCTAGGTGAATTTTGAAGCTTCTTTTCCTCTTTTATAGAGGTGCTACATGATTGGCACACAGTTTGGAAAACCATGTGGCCAAACCTTAAAACCTACCAGATATTTAAAATTTTGGGATTTCAAATTCTAACCTCCTTCAATTTTAACCCTAAGTAACCTATCTCTCACCCCATTCAACCCCCTATACCCTAGGTTCACCCTCTATACTTCCTCCCCTCCTTTGGCCCAAAATATTGGGTGGTTTTGGCTTAGAATCTCCAAGAATCATCAAGTAAGATTCTCTTCTCCTCTTTTATTCCCTATTCTTAGTTTCATCCTCCTTTATTCTAGTGTTACCTTTTATATAGAAAGGGTTTTGACCTATTCTAGGTTTATCCTCTTTTATTTGGGTTAAATATCTTTAGTTTTGGTGTTCTCTTACTTCCTTATGGCCTACTCTTGGTGCAGCTTGTGGCTTCCAACTATTTCTAGAAGTTTTCAAGCAAGAGGTAAGTGGTTACATGACTTGAAATTACTTGATTATTTTATTATTATTGAATTTATTTCTAAATGAGTTTATAAATTGTGTAGGTGGTGCGAAAGGTGATTTCCATGGGTTTTGGTGTGAGTTCTTGGTTGATTGGTTAATTTACCCTTGTAAATGGTTGTTTTACAAATATAGTTTCAATTTTTGAATTTATAATTATATGAAAGGGATTTCACTTAAAATGGAAATTAGATAGATCTCATGGTAACCCCAACTAATATATGTTTGTTACTATGGGCTATTACACCATTTGGATCGGCTGCCCAATGACCTGGTCTCTCTGACTGGTTCACACTACAACACTAACTAAACATATGATGACGAATTGGGGACCTCTAGAACATTGGATGTGACCTCTATAGTGGATTGTACATGAGAATATTATATATGGTTCAATCATCGAGTTACGAGGATCCTAGGGCCCTAAAAACCTTTCTACTTAGGGAGTCTCCCATGGTGCATTGGTTTTTTTAGCCATTTAAAATTATATTTTCATTAATTACTATTTTATTTATAGATTAAAACTGTTTCATTTTAAAAGTTTTTCAATCCATTATTTCCAAAATTAACATGTTAATTTGTGATTTAATTTCATTACATGGAATCTTTTTGTGGTATCCTACTGGGAAATTTAGCTCACACCCTACTTACACCCTCGGGGTGTGAGTATACCTTGATTCTGGTAAGGGAAGGGCTCCCCTTGGTGGAGATGGTGGTTCTATGTCCTAGAAGACTATCTTTTTGTCAGGTGTTGATGGTGGTAGCATAGTTTTCTACCCACATGCTATATAGAGGTTTTTTTTGTTTAGTTGATCTCCTCCCCTTTTTAGTATTTGGTTTTTGGTTGTAAATTTTAAATTATTAACTCAGTCTTGTTGTGTTTTCTATTTACCCCATGCATGGATGTTGGTAATGTTTTGATGTAATTATTGGTTATTGTTGGTTAATTATTTCATAGGATAAACCATTCCCAAAGGTGTTACTTGATTCTCAGGCACTAGTTTTCAGCCCCTAGGGATCAAGAACACCCTTCGAGCCTTGACATAGGTTAGGTCAGGTGTCAGATTGGATGGAAGCCTAAAACGATTTGTGAAATAATGGTATCATAATAGGTTTTTGCCTTTATTTGGGTCATGTTATTTGGTAGAGTCTGGATAGATAGAATCTAGGAATGTTAGGGCTTGAGGTTCTAGTTGTGAGTGGGGTGTTTGGCCAACACACCTTGTGACAAGACTTGGGTCACCATGGGATGTTTGGAATTGGGTTTGAACCCCCCCTTAGGTGGGATGTACAAGATTTATACTACACATGGGCATCGAGTTGGGATAGAGTGGTTTAATTAGTTTTTTGACTTTATTATGGTTTATTCCAATTTATATGTATGTTAAATCATGTCATCATTGGAAAACTATTATGGGTCAGGTATTGATGGTTTCTTTGGTCTTGTTAATTGATGTAGCATCATGCCTCACCATAGACCTCCCATGAAACTATGGGATGAAGTAAGAGAGAATTATACCTCACCAGTTTATCAAAGATTAGTAGAAGTAGTGGTTCAGGCTGTTTGAGCACTGGATTAAGGAGCGAGCTCTGGTCCTGCTTATGCTAGGGAGACCTAACCAGGTCTGAAAAAGGACAAGGCTTATGAGTTTCTTAAGAACAAACTTCCTTACGTCTAGGGTAGCATGAACCCCTAGGAAGCTGAGGATTGGATAGAAAATATTGAGAGGATTTTTTGGTTTCTTGATACTTCTGAAGTGGTCAAAGTGAAATGTGCATTGTTTATGTTAGAAGGACCCAGTCGCAGGTGGTGGGATTTAGTGGTTCAGACCAAAACATGTGAGTAGACGGGATAGAAGGATTTCAAGGATACTTTCAATGAGCATTATTTCCCTAATACCTTGGCCCTCACCAAGACCTGGGAGTTTTTGGATCTCTATTGGGGGGGGGGGTCAAAACATGTTGTAGTATGCCAACTATTATGAAAAATTACTCTGTTTCGAACCCAAGTTGGTTTTTAATGATTAGTTAAAGGATTAACATTTTGAAATGGGTTTTAATCCTGAAATTTGATATCAGGTCTTCTTGTTCAAGTTTAATAATTATGTTGAGGTGATTGACTGGGCCCTGATGGCGGAGATTTATCGGGCTGGAAAATATGGTTTTTCTAGGGAAGTTTCCGTAGTGGGAAAAGGTGGTAGTGGACCATTTGGGAAGAAAAAGAAGTGCAAAAAGTAGGAGAATAAGTGATGTGGTATCTTAGGACACCCTTCTAATCCACCTTCATATGTGACCAATGGTGGTGGATTAATTGTGTTCCATTAATGTAGAACCCCCATACACATATGAACCGCCTGTTCAGCTCCACCCAGGTAATGTTACCAGTGTGTACTTATATGGAACCTACAAAGGTTTTTCAGGAGTGTATTACCATCTCATAGTGGTGTGGGTTCCTCAACCTCTAGGGGGTCAAAAACTTAGTTAGAACCATCCAAAACCATGGGGTCCCAGTTTGGCAGTCATGGTGGAAGAATTGGATCTACTATTGGGTAGAGCTAGCTTAAGGCAGAGTCAAAAGTTAGTAATCATTCCTTGTCCCTGAAAAAGATGAGTCACCTTTATACTATGGACTAATCAATAGTATAATTGAATGTAGGCCCATGCGATAGTTCAAGGTACTATTCTTATTGCATCATCCATAGCTGTCACTTTATTTGATAAGGGTGCTTATAACTATTTTATTTATGCACATATTTTGTAATTTATTAAAGTAACAAATGATATTATTCTATATTCCATGGATTTGGTTACTCTCTTCGACAAGAAGAGGGAACAAGGTTTTAGATGTTCGTCTTACACTCTCAATCTATTAGGGGTCGATCTAGAGTGGAAATTTTTGTTTCTGAGAATGGACCTCTTTGACATGATCCTTGACATGGATTGGATGGTTCATTTTAAGGATCACATCAATTTTTATCATCGGTGAGTGAGATTTTAGGCACAGGATGGGAGTACTTAGGTATTTCAAGGTGAATAAGATCCCTAATCGGAGCGAGTAGGACCTCCACTTCCAAAGTTAGGAAACATCATTTTATAGGTCTCTTCTCTAATTATAGGGAATTATGGTAGCGGTTCTGAGGATGGGTTTCCCCCTGTGGTTTTTGAGTTTCCATAGGTGTTTCCAGATGGCTTCTCAAGGTTACCCCTAGAGTGTTATGTAGAGTTTACCATCGATTTGGAACCAGGAACACAACTGATATCTCTTCCCTCATATCGTATAGTCCCACCAAATTGGGGGAATTAAAATTATAGTTGGATTACTTAGAATATAAAGGATTCATTTTCTCAAGAATCTCACCTTGGTCCACCCCAATAATATTTGCTAATAAGGCTAATGGATCCCTCCGATTGTGCATTGATTACTAGAAATTGAACAAGGTCACTATTAAGAATAAATATCCCTTACCCCGTATTGATGAACTATTTGATCAGATCAAGGGGGAAAAGTAGTTTTAAAATATTCAACTGCACTTCAGGTATCACTAGGTCAAGTCTAGAGATACATAAATTACCAAGATAGTATTCTGAAGTGGGTATAGCCACTTTGAGTATTTGGTTTTTCCATTCAGGTTGACAAATGCTCTGGTGGTTTTCATGGTTCTTATGAATCAGGTGTTCTATAAGTACCTCTAATACTTTGACGCAATGTTTGTGGACTACGTCCTGGTCCACTCTAGGATAGAAGATGAGAATGGGAAGCACTTTAGGATCATGTTAGGTACTCTTTGAGATCACCGTATTTATGATAAACTCTCCAAGTATACATTATAGGTCTATGAAGTCAAGTTTTTGGGCCACATGATCTCAGGGTATGGGGTTTTGGTGGACCCCAAGAAGATAAGAGTAGTTATTTCATGGGAGAAACTGGGAAATGTATTTTAAATTAAGAGTTTCTTAGGCCTGGAAGGTTACTATAAGTGATTTTTTAGGGAATTATCTTGGATCAATTCACCTATGGACACGCTTACCCAAAAGGGGTAAGGTTTGAGTGGATCCCAAAATTTTGGAAATATTTTTAGAAGATTAAGTGAAGGTTGACCACTGCCCCTATTTTGATCATACTAAAATCCAGAAAAGGATACATGGTATATTGTGATGCTTCAGGTACAAGTCTTGGGTGTGTGTTGATGCAGGATGACCATGTGGTGGCATATGGATCTCACAAAATATGACCACATGAAAGGAACTACCCAACCCATGACCTATAATTAGTGGTGATGATTCATGCCTTGAAGAATTGTGACCACTATCTTTTTGGGGAGAAATTTGTAGTCTAATCAGACTATAAGATCTTGAAATAAACTTTTTCTTAGAAGGTTATGAATCTAAGGTAGCGCCGATGGGTTGATTATCTTCTGGGGTTTGAATTTTATATTTTTTATACCCTGGGAAAAGGTAATGTGGTAGTTGACACCCTAAGCAGGAATATTCTAGTGAAACTATAAGGTATTCCAGTGATGAATGTGTTTTGATGGGGCTCTTTTCCTAGATGCACCTGGAAGCCAGAGTGCATAATAGAAGCATGTTCTTGGAAAATATTCAGTTGATGCCCTCTCTTCTAGAACTTATTTTGGAGGAACGGCCTATTGACGATTCATGTTTGTGTTCTAGGAAGCTTCTAAATGGTGGGGATGTTCCCAGTGAGTGGTCATTATCTTCTTAGGTAATTATTTATTTTAGGGACGCTTTGTGGTTCACTTATCTTTATGAAAGGTGGTAATGCAATATAGTCACCAATCTTAGTGGGTTTTTCATCTTGGGACCACCAAGATGTTTTACGACATGTGATTCTAATTTTGGTGGACAACTATGAGATGAGATATAACTGACTTCATATCTAGGTGATATACATGTCATCATGTTAAAAATAAACACCAAAGGCCATTAGGTTTTCTTTATCCACTCCCCATTCCTAATTGGAATTGGGATGATGTCTGCATGGACTTCATCATTGGGTTACCTCATATGAATTGGGTAAGAATTTTTTTTGGGTGGTTATTGACCATCTGACCAAATCAACCCATTCCATTCTGATCAAAGATTCAACCAAGGTTGATGAGTTGAGTTGGTTGTATGTTCATTATATTTTGAGGCTTCTTAGTGTGTTGATAGCTATTATTTATGATAGGGACCCAAATTTTAACTCTTAGTTTTGGGAAGGCCTTGAGAGGGAAATGGGGTTCTAGATCAAACTCATTATGACATATCATCATCAAACAGATGGTTAGATGAAGTGGGAGAACCAAAATTTTGAAGACATTCTCCATGCATGTGTGTTGTATTTTATAGGTTCATGGGATAAAAATTTGGGGTTGGTGGATTTTTTTTATAATAATAGTTACCAATTATTGATCAAGATGGATCCCTTTGAGGTACTCTATGGCTGGCCATTTTAGTTTCCCTTATGCTGGATGAAAGTGGGTGATAATTCTTTGATGTGAATGAGCCTTGTGAAAGAGAAATGTGAAAAAGTTTGGTTCATTATATGGTGGTTGTTGATAGCATAAAGCTGCCATAAATCCTATGTTGATCAATGTTGATGATCCTTGGAATTATTAGTGGGTGACTAGGCGTTCCGCAAGGTGGAACCCCACCTTGGTCACCATCGTCTGGGTAAGAAGGGGAGGTTGATACTGAGGTATTTTAGACCTTTTGAAATTATAGAAATAATCAGTAAGGTGGTATAATAGTTAGATTTACCATCTTAGTTGACAATTATCCATGATGTGTTCCATGTCTTTCAATTGAAGAAATATAATCTAGACCCATCTCATGTGCAGAATTGGGAAGATATGGAGTTGGAATCTAATTTGTCTGTTTTCAAGAAACTGATACAAATTGTGGATTCAAAAATGAAGGTTCTTCATGGGAAATCCATACCTTTGGTTTGGGTCCTTTAGCAGCATGAAAATGATGATCAAAAGACACGATAATGGAAGTATTGGGTGGGGGAGAAATACCCTAATTTATTCTTTAGTCAGACTTTGGTTTGGATTTTTGAGGGAGGAAAATTTTCATGGTGGGGAAAAATATCATATCCATGGTGTCATTTTGAAGTATTTTATCTTTTATTTTTATCCCTAACTTTTATCATGGATTTACTGGGAGTTTTTAAGAAAAATGGTGGTTTTTAGGCCAGTAAGAAGGAGGCGCATGGTTGGCGTATGATTAGTAGAAATTGTGCGCCCTGGACAGTGGCACTGTCCATGCCACATGGCCCGGCGCATGGGCGTGCGACCCTCTTAGACTAACTGTGTGACTAGGAAAGTGGCACTGTACATGCTTTATGGCTAAAAGCACATGCATGCACCCCATCTGGTTGAACCATGTGGATTTTTTTCCTCTTAGGCAAAGGTACCGCATGATTGGTGCACACTTTGACAAACCGTGCAACCAAACCATATGGACTACCAAATATTTAAAATATTGTGATTTCCAATCCTACCCTCCTTTGATTTTAACCCTCAATAACCTCTATCTCACCCCATTCACCCCCTCTACCCTAAGTGTACCCCCTCTCCTTCCTCCCCTCCTTTGGCCCCAAATCATTGGTGGTTTTATCTTGGAATCTTTAAGAATCATCAAGTAAGTTTCTCCTATCCTCTTTTATCCTATATTATTAGTCTCTTACTCCTTCCTTATAGTGTTATATTTTATACAGAAAGGGTTTTTACCTATTATAGGCTCAACAAATTTTCTTTGCATTAAATATCTTTAGTTTTGGTGTGTTCTTGTATCCTTAGGGTTTTCTCTTAGTTCGAATTGTGGTTTCCAACCATTTCCAAAAGTTTTCAAGAAATATGTAGGTGGTTCCATGACTTGACATAACTTGATGATTTTATTATGCTTTTATTTCTTTCTAAATGAGTTTATAAATTATATTGGTGGTGAGAAAGTTTATTTCCATGTGTTTTGGTGCATGTTCTTGGTTGAATGGTGAATTTCCACTTGTAAATGGTTGTTTTACAAGTGTGGTTTCAATCATTGTATTTTTAATTATATGAAAGGGATTTCAATTAACATGTAAATTGGATAGAGAATATGATAACCCCATGTATTATAGGTGGGTTTCTATGAACTAGTATACGATTTGGGTTGGCTGGGAAATGGCATGGGATCTCTGACTAGTTCACACTACAACACTAACTAAACATATGCTGATTACTTGGGGACCGATATAATGTTGGTTGTGACCTATCTAGTAGATCATGCACAAGAATGTTTTATATAGGTCGATCAATGAGGTATGAGGATCCTAGATACCTACCAACCTAGCTACTTAGGGAGTCTCCCATGGTGCATTGGTTTTGTTTTCATCCATTTAAAATTATATTTGTATTACTTTACCTTTTCTTTATAGATGAAAACTGTTACATTTTCAATGTTTTTCAATCCATTCTTTTCAAAAATATCATGTTAATTTGTCATTTAATTTCCTTGTATGGAATATTTTGGTGGTATCCTACTATACAATTTAGATCATACCCTAATTACAACCTCAAGTGTGAGTATACCTTTTTATATTTGATTCAAGTAAGGGCAGGGCTCCCCGTGGTGGTAATGGTGGTTCTATATCCTAGAGGACTCCCTTTTTGTCAGGTGCTGATAGTGGTAGCATGGGTGTTAGACCACATGCTACATAAATGTTTTTTTGTTCAGTTGATCCCCTCCCTTTTATTTAATTTGGATTTTGGTTGTAAATGTTAAATTCTTAACTCATGCTTGTAGTGTTTTCTATTTACCCCATGCATGGATGTTGGTAATGTTGTGATGTAATTATTGGTTAATCATTTCATGGTCTAAACCATTCCCAAAGGCGTTACTCGATTACTAGGAACTAGTTTCTAGCCTGTGGGGATCAGGAACACCCTTTGGGACTTTCCACAGGCCAAGTCAGGTGTCAGATTGGATGGTGGCCCAGACCGGTTCATGACAATTCTGACCTTTTAACTTTGATTACTATTTACTTCTTACTTTATTCAATACACCCATTTGTTTTAAAGTAATGTCTTTTAAGAAGGTCTCTCTATTAGATCCCATGTTTCAGATCCATAGAAGGAAATGATTTCATACCTCATGGATAACTCCCATTGATATGAGTCTTTCAAAATTCTTGCCTCTTCTGAACTCTCAGGCTCTCTATCATTTGTTAGAAAAAAGTAGTGAAGATCACTTCCATATCTTTGTATTTGGATCCTCACTTTGGTAGATCTACACAACCACCTCTATAGCTGTGCTCCTTCCAGTACTTGAACTTTTGAAGTTTTATTTTCAGATCTTTTACATGAGCTTCAATGGTTCTTGATCTCTTTGGTAATTCAGACCTTATAAGCACCATCAAAATTTGACTAACTTCCTGAACATCCTCTAAATAATATAGTGTTTTTGGTACTGACATGATTCCTAAATTCTCTGTAACATTAGTAATTTTTGGATGTACATTCAATTAAACTTCAGCTTTTGATGATAATTTTCTCTCATTAGAATTATATAATAAGTTCTGATGCTTCCATATAATTTCTTCACTAAAGATCAAATTTCAAATTCCATCTACCATTTAAAGGCTGTTTTACTAAAGTTGAAAAAAACACTTAAGTCTCCATATCCCACAAATTGACACACTCAAGACTTAACATCAAGCTTATCCCTCTCCTTGGCATCAATGTGGATATAGGCGAGTGAGCCAAATACTTTGAGATGGGTGAAGTATACCTTCATTTTGGACCAATATAATTATAGAAGTTCCCACCCTAATGGAGAAGAAGGACTTTAGTTTATTATGTGCACACATAATTCACCACTTCCACCCAAAACACCTTGGAAAATCCCACATGAATTCTCATACTCCCCACTCTTTTAACCAGCATCTAGTTCACCATCTCTATGAATCCATTATGTTTCAACATTACCAGTATGATATTCTCAAAAAATATTCCTTTCCACCAATAAAACCTTAAAAATTATCTGTTTTAATACTTACCACCATTATCAAATATTAATCACTTAATCTTGCATCTGATCCCCTTTTCCACCATATCTCTCAATCAGATAAAGATTTTGAATACCTTAGATTTGTTCTTGAGAAAGAATACCCACACTTTTTATGTTTTTTCATTGATGAAAGTTATGTATTAGAGCTATCCACCATGATAATTAACTAGATCTAGTCCCCATACATCCATAGGCACCAACACTAAATTCTGGTTCTTTGGCATCTTACCTTCTATTTGGAAGGAAAAATTACTTTTGTAAGGAAACCATCCTTTTCTTCTCCAGAATATATTTCTTTCATGTTTAGTACTCCATGATTTCGTCCTTCATCATTCCTTTAATAGTTATGAATTTCATCCCTTTCTCACTAAGGTGACTCAGATGATCATGCCATAACATCACGAAAGTTACTTGTTTGGCACACATCATACCTTAAAATAATCTTGTTAGGTATAATTAACTTCCATATCTCATTTTATATAAAAATAAAGATGTGAGGAATATTCCATTCTCCATTCATGAATATTGTACAAAAACCCACATCATCTAACTAACCAATGAAAATTAAACTCTTCTTAAACCCAAGGATGTTCCATACTCCTTGAAAATTCAGAAATATTCCACTCTATAGTGACTTAAGCCTTTTACACATACCATTACAATATTTTCAACATAAACATATATTAATTACAACCCAAAGACCGTGAGGCCTATTGTATTTGGAAAAATAGGTTCATAATACATCAAAGTAGGGATAAAATAAAATTTCTTTATTTTATTCTCTATAACGAGCTTCTAAATCCATTAGAGATCCTAAAACTACATGGGATAACCAGGGGAATACATAGACAATAGAGATGATCTAAAAAACCCATTCAAGGAATAAACATGACACAGAAATATAACATGCAAGTAAAATGTACAACATGATATAATAAATGAGAAGGCTTAAGAGTAATAAAATGTGATCATAACATAAATAAAATGGTATCATAAAATCATGAAATCAAAGGAAATATAGCAAAAATATATAACATTACATAAACATGAGTCAAGGCTAACTACTTAGACAATATCACACGGTGGACAAAGTCCTATAATGGATTAGGTTTACTTTCTAATCCCATACATGATGTATCATGAGACTAAAAAATTACCCCATTCATTAGAGTGATATATGGGAGAACCCTTCATAACATGTTCATGATTATGTGTGCTACAAAAAGGAAATCAATCATAAGGCATAAAGATAAGGATTATCCATGGAAAGAAATGGGTTGCATAATCCTGTCTCATATCATAATCAAAAGAAATTTCACAATGAAGTCATTTAAGAGATGAACATAAGGAATTTATTAACCCATCAAAGTAAGAGAGAATAATCTAGGTATATATTTGATATATATATATATATATATATAATTTATAAGCAATCCATAATATCAAAGGTTGTCATCATTTATGAAAATTTCTTTAAAATATTACATGGAATATTTCTTGGGAAAAATAAACTTTTTAATTTGAAATAAATTATGAAAAATAAAAAAAATCAAAATATTACAGAAAAAATTTATTTAAAAAATAACCATTTAAAATTATAAAGGAATCTTCAAATAGTTTAGTGGTCATGATGATAAGAAACATTATTTTAACACTTTTATAAAAATATTTAAAAAGTGTTTCATTTAGAAAATGATAAGAATATTCCTTTAATTTTTTTTTTGTAAAAGGTAAAAAAATGGGTAGAAATATATTTAATAAATCTTTTTGGTAATTTTAAAAATATTCTTGTAGTTTTTTAGAAAACATGGATATGGGAGAAAAAATATTTTCAACCGAAGAGAGCAATGAAGTAAGATTTTCTTAAAAACATTTTCTAAATAATCTTAAGTACCAAAGAGAGGAAAATGGTACTATTAATTGAAAATTTCTTGAATAACTATAGGATAATAATATTAAAGGGTTTTATTAGACAATAATCAAATAATTTCCAACAGTGGAAATTAAAGCATAAATAATTCCGATTAAAATGAGATTGAAACATAATCCCTTACCGCTTTAGTAACTTTTGAATCATAACTACCATGAATGAAGTAGATGAATTGTAAATTATATTATAATTAATTAATAAGTATTAATTATATAATATGTAAAGGGAAATTATATACAATATTTAAAATAAATTAGGTGTATAAAATAATATGTGTCTCAAAGAAGGAAGTTTTGAGATGAAACCCTTACCTCAAGTCTAGACATTACTGTGTATGTCTTTTATCTTCTATATAATAAACTTATATAAATTATTTATTTTATTATTTAAATTTTCCAGATTTAATCCCTTATACATAAACAATTTATTTATTTATTTTATTGAAATATTTAATTACTTAATCGGTTATGTCCATGTTAGGTGTTTTTGGGGAAGCTCAGTTCATAATTTCAAAACAACATTGGTGTGTTGACCATGTTTAAAGAGTTTATTATTCAATAATATCCAAAATAATAATAATTAAATAATTATAATTTTTATACATAATTATACTTTTAAAAATAACCATGAATTATGTTTATGAAAAATTAATTACTTTACAATCATGGAGACGGTAGGTCGTATGTATGCAAGTGTAACATTTCCATTTTTCAACAATCACGATGAATAGAAGGAAAATGTTATTTTATATTTACATGATTATAATAATATCATAAATATCATATTATTTATTTAAATATACTTAAATATACCATCCATTTGATGTGGTAATACAAAAATGAATCACATCACTTCATGAGGCGGTAGTTTACCATACACATGAACAACGCTATCATTTTTCCATGGATGGTAAAGTAAGAAGGTATGTAATATATTAATTTTCCAGAATGATTAATATATTATTAATATAATATATAAAAATTAAATCCATCATCATTAAAATCCATGATAGGTGATGATGGAAGATGAATTATAACGGTTCATGAGGAGGTAGTCCACTGCACACACGAATGCTGGTTTCGTTTCCCATTTGATGGAAGAGGAGATGAATGAATATTATTTCATAAAATAAAATAAAATATTATTATATATGATATATATTTTCTATTATATTTTAATTTTTAATACATAATTTAAGGTGTAAAAATAATAATAAAATGAAGGAGCTCGGTGAAGACGATTACCTTTGCTTAGAAGAACCACCTTTAGATCTCTTATTAAAGACCACATGGTTTGTATTTTGGAAATAAAAGAAGATATATAATGTTGATAAGAGTGTTTGGGAGATATTTTTTTAGGGTTTTGTATATCCAAATTTTTTGATATTTTTGAATAAGTGTGGGGATGAGGTGTCCTTTTATAATTGTGGAGGAGTGACATTTTCATAAATACCCAAAACTATTCAATAATGGGAAGTCACTCTCAAGAAAAGCACCACCAAAATTGATAAATAATGGGGTTTATGTTTTATATTTTCAATAAAAACCTATAAAATTAAAAAATAAACATTTTTAAACATATTATACTATTTAACTCTAAGGTTATTCACTTTTACTATTTTAATTTTTTACCATGGTAACTATTTTTTTACTATTTTTACTATTAATTATGACCAAAAACTAAGTTCAAACTATTATATAATATAAATTTTGATGATTATAAATATGGAATCCATTTCATCAAATTAAATTAACATAATTTCTATAATTTAATTTAAAATAAAGCTCATAAGAGTGATGAAAAGTGGTTTTCTAAAAAATGAATTTTTCAAGGAAAATATGATCTTATATTATCTGTATGAATATAAATCATAATTATATGAATTAAAATTAAAAAATATAGATATAAAATCTATAAATTTCATTTAAATAATTTTTTATTAGGGTATATTTTAATTAATTAAAATGGAGAAACATTATTCACTTTAAAACAATCTTCAAAAAATGCGTTTTTAAGCCTAAAAATAAACTTTTGATAAAATCCAGTATAAAGGTGATTTAAATGTAATTAATTGGATTAAATATAACTAAATAATAATTATTTTAATTTTAAATCAAATTAAAATAATAATGGGACTTTTAAATAACTTAATTTATTAAAAGAAATGATAGTTTTACAAAAATCAGTATTTTTCACTATTCACTGAAAAATCAATATTTTATGAAAAATCCAAAAATTTCACCCAAAGTTAATATCAATGTAATGATTTAAAACAATATTTTATTTTTATAAAATTAAATTTCTAAATTATATAAAAAATAATTATAATATTTTCTCACAAAAACTATAAAAATATTTTTTGAAATAAATGTTTTTATTAAAAATTGATTTCTTATTTCCTAAGAATTTACAAATATATGAGAGACATATATAAATAATTTATAAAAAATACATAAAATAAATGGTTTTAACCATTGATTAAAATGTATTTAAAAGATTACGTTGAATATTTCTTGAGAAAAATACCCTTTTCACTTTGAAATAAATTCTTCAAAATCTAAAAATTTAAAAAATTTTATAGAAAAAATTTTATTTAAAAAGATACATAAAAAATTATAAAATAAGATTAAAATATTTGAGTGTTCATGATGGTGGGTAATTCTATATATGTGATATAAGTTAAAAGAAACATTCCTTTCACACTGTTGTAAAAAGGTTAAAAAAGTACCTCCTTTGAAAAATGACATGAAGACTCATTTCAAAACATTTTTAAAGAAGAAAAACATGGATAAAAATGTATTTATTAAATATTTTGGGGAATTTTAAAAAATTTCTTGAAAATATTTGTATAAAACATGGATATGGAAGAAAAAGGATTTTCAAAATAAGAGAGAAATGAGGTTAGTTTTTCTTAAAAATATTTTCTAAATAATTTTAAGTAATAAAGAGAGGAAAATGGTAATATTACATAAAAAATTCATGAATAAATATAGGAGAATAAAATTAAAGTTTTTATTATAAAATGATCAAATAATTTCCTATAACATAAATTCAAGCATAAACAATCTCAATTAAAATAAGATTGAAACATAAACCCTTACCACTCTGGTAACTTTTGAATCATAACTCCCATGAATGAACTAGATTAATTTTAATTTTAATTATCATGAATTAATAAGTATTCGTGATATAATATGAAAATGGGAACTATATACACCATTTAAAATAAATTAAGTGCATAAAAGAACTTGTTCCTCAAAGAAGGAAGTTTTGAGGTGAAACCCTGACCTCAAGTCCAGAATTTGTCCTGCATGTATTTTATCTCATGTATGATAAACTTATATCAATTATTTTTTTATTAATTAAATTTTACATGTTTAATACATTTCACTTACACAATTGATTTAATTTATTTTAATGATTTATTTAACTACTTAATCAGTTATGTCCATATCGAGTGTTTTTGAAGAGACTCAATTCATATTATTAAAATGACTTCGGTGTGTTGACCATGGTCAAAGGTGTAATTGTTCCATAATATAAAAAATAATAATCATGAAATAATTATAATTTTTATACATAAATTATAATTTAAAAAATAACTATGAATTATGGATATGAAAAATGAATTACGTTACAATCATGAAGACGGTAGGCTGTACATACGCATGTGTAACATTTACATTTTCCAATGATCATGATGGAAATAAGGAAAGTTCTATTTTATATTTATATAATTATAATAATATAATAAATATAATATTATTTCTTTAAATAAACATACATATACCATCCATTTTATGCAATAAGAAAAAAATGAATCACAACACTTTGTGAGATAATAGTTCACCATACACACGAACAATCTTATCATTTTTACTAGGATAGTAAGGCAATAAGGTATATGATATATTAATTTTACATAATTATAAATCCATCATCATGAATATCCGTGATATTTTATGATGTAAAATGAATTACATCAGTTCACGAGGCAGTAGTCCACCGTACATAGGAATGATTGTTTCGTTTACCATTTTATAGAAGAAGGGATGGATGGATATTATTATATAAACACAATAAAATATTAGTATATATAATATAATGGTGTTATTATATCATAAATTTTAAGACATAATTTAAGGTGGAAAAAGAAGAAGAAAAACAAGGAGCTCAGTGAAGATGATTACCTTCGCTTAGAAGAACCTCCTTTGGATATCTTATCAAGGACCCCATGGTTGGTATTTTTGGAATACCAGAAGATTTAGATTGTGTTTAAGTGTATTGGGGGGAATTTTTTTTATAATTTTTTTGATACAAATTTCTTGAGATATGTTAATAAGTGAGGGGAGAGGGTGCCCTTTTATAATTGAGGATGAGTGACATTTTTGTAAATACCCAAAACTATTCAATAATGGGAAGTCACTCTCAAAACTAGTGCCTTAAAAATAGATAAATAATAGATTTTAGGGGTTATATGGTTTATAAAAACCTCAAAAATTTAAAAATAAACATGTTTTAAACATGTTATCCTCTTTACCTATAAGGTTACTAACTTTTACAATTTTTTACCACAGTAACTATTTTTTTACTATTCATTAGGACAAAAAATTAAGTTGAAATTATTATATAATATAAAATATTTTGATTAAAAATATAAAATCCATTTTATAAAATTTAATTAACATATGTGTCAGAATTTAATTTAAAAAAAACACGCAAGCGTGACGAAAAACGGTTTTCTGAAAAATGCATTTTCCATGGAAAAAATGATTTTATATTAACTGTATGAATAAAAATCATCATTATATTAATTTAAATTAAAAAATATAAATATATAATCTATAAATTTAATTTAAATAATTCGTCATTATGGGTTATTTTAAATAAATAAAATAGAGAAACATTATGCACTTTAAAACAGTTTTCAGACAAATGCTTTTTTAATCCAAAAAATAAACTTATGCTAAAATCCAGTATAGAGGTAATTTAAATGTAAATAATTGGATTAAATATAACTAAATAATAATTATTTTACTTTTAAATCAATTTAAAATAATAATTATACTTTTAAGTTACTTAATTTATTAAAATAAATGACATTTTTTCAAAAATCGATATTTCCACTATTCATTGAAAAGTAAATATTTTCTGAAAAATCCCAAAATTTCAGTCTAAGTTAATATAAATATTCTAATTTTAAAAATTATGTTAATTTTATAAAATAAAGTTTCTAAAATATCCAAATATTAATTATAATATTTTCTCACATAAATCAATAATTTTTTTTGAAATAATTGTTTTTATTAAAAATTGAGTGTTTATTTCCTAGGAATTTATAAATAAATTTATATTAATTAGATAATTTATATCCATTTCATAAATTAGTTAATCTTATTAATACCCACAAATTTAATGGTTAGTTTATAAAATTCATATTTAAATAATGATAATTTATTAATATATCATGGATCGTTTTAATCTAAATGTTGCATATTGTATATGCTATCAAACATAGTGTCCTTTTAAAATCTGGGGGTGTTACAGACTCCTTACCCTGAGAGAAAAGTTTCCCATTCTAACTATCTCAAGATCCTTACCATCTGATAGATGTACCCTACTAAATCTTTAAGAAATATGGTTCTTCACACTTCCTCTCTCAGATATTGAGTGAAACAAATCTACAGAATCTATTACCCAAGACTTAAGTGATCTAGTAACACTTAGAAGTAATCAATTTCTATATTATGGCATAATATTTGTAGATCCAATTCTGAAATTTTATCTTCTGTAGTTTACTCTACATTCATTTTAATACTTCTTAAGGTGACATTTCTTTACACAATTCCAGCACATGGAACCACCTTCACTCAAGCTCCTCCTACTCCTAATTATCATCCCTTTATATTTCTTATGTCTATTTCATTTTGTGTGTCATCCTATTTATTACTCACTATAAGAATTACCATAATATTCTTGGATATACTTTTGATGAAGCTTCTTATTCAGGATTAGGTCCTCTATATCTGTAAACACTAGGTTATTCTTCCTGCTAGAGTTACTCATAGCAGTGATCATCACATCATAAGATTTAGGGAGTAATGAGAGTAAAATTAGTGCCCATCCCAAATATTAGAAGTAAAAATTCACTTACTATAACTAACTTCTTATCATGTTAAATTCATTAATATGATCAATAATAGAATTCCATTCTGAAATTCTCATACGAAAAATTCCCTTTATATAGAACATTTTGTTCATTATCATGGGCTTCTCATACATATCAGTGAAGGTGTTCATAATTTATGATGGTGTATTTACTTCTTGGATATTAAAATCCATGTTTTTGGAAAATTAAATCCATATCTACCCCAATTATTTCTTTTCTATACTATTTCATTCTTCCTTTTTCATCACATTTAGATTTGTACCCATCAATGGAAGATCAAGGCCATTTTTCTACAGACAATCCTCTATCTGCATTTTATAGAACCCAAAATTTATGGTGTCAAACTTATCTACCTAGAACTTACCATCTTCTAACTATATCCATCTAGAAATTGTAAACTACTACCAACTTCTAATCAATATAAGAGATATATCAAGAACTACTTACTAATATTCTCATACAAGGAAAAGGGAAAGACGATGCTACTGAAACGAGAAATGAAACACATTTACCAAGGTATAATTGTCCAAAACACTCCAACCAAATCTCTAACACCACTTGTTGAGATCATGAATATCATTTGATAAACCCATTAGATGGTATCAATAAAAAATTATAAAGTAAGAAACAATTTTTTTGTAGAGATATCATACTACAATGTCAGGAAATGAGAAGACACACCACACCCAAATCACAATGTGGTACTATAAAACCTTCTAATACACTCAAACAAGAATAATAAAAAGACAATGATAGAAAGGAAACCAAGTCACAAGAACAACAAAAGTTTTAAGTGCTTTATACTTGCATCCCAATCCTTAGGGGGAACACTACAACTCTTTTATTCAAGTAAATGAAAGTGGATAAAAATATCTCAAGAGTAGTCCTAATCACAAGTGATCCACACTACTATTTATAATAAGATCTAGCCAATCCTTTCAGTATTATCTACCATAAAATATTTATGGGATGAATTCCAAATAAACTAATCTCTATGGATGAACCCTCTGTTTGGTTAAAAAAATTTATTACTTCAACTCCTTTAGTCGGTCCATTGTACATATTTGGGAGATCTCACAGAATGACTTTGATGTAAATTTCCTTTTCCCATACTATCTTTAGCCTTAATGATCAATGGTAATTTCTGAAAAAAAAAATATTCCAACTATGCCATTATGTTATATCATATAATAATCATTTTCCAACTTCACCATCTAACTATCCAGTCTATGATAAATTCTGGTTTCCCATCATCCGAGCATCCTGGACCTTGGTCATGCCACTCTACCATTACCATCCAAAACACTAGAAATTATGTTTCTTTATCTTTTAGACTAATTCCATTGGTCAGATTATGGATTTCATAGCCAATCCTAACATGTGGGTCCCCCATTATGGATATAGATAGGTATCATGGAATTTATGAATGATGGGATGTTTGGGTATTATGGGTCCTTCAACACATTAGCCTTTGTCACTAACTTTTTAACATGATTTGTAGTTAGGATTTTGACTTAATGTTTTAAGAGCCTAATACTTTTCTGAGTGTCTCTAGTTATATATGAGATGAAATATTTTGTGGATATGATCTTATGTGACTAAAAATTACCTATTTCCCTAAGTTTTCTACCTAAAAAGCATATCAGGGTATTTTTAGGTCCCTCTCTTATTCCAAAGTTTTGAGATGACCAATTATTTTTAATATTTCCTTTGTGTTTTCAGGAATCCTATTGGGTATAATTATACTCACCCTTTCATGATTTTGGGGTCTACACTTGTTTTGTGTATGCATATGAAACATAGTTAAATGGAGATCTTAGTGGACACAGAGCTAGTACATCTTGTGCAGAGATGATACTTACTGGCACTTAGTGGTGCTATAAAGTGGTGGTTGTTGTTGGTGAGATATTCCTAGGAGTTCTTATTGTGAGGAGGTGTTTTACCTTATCATGAAATCGTAATTATTATTGGAATATACTTTTGTATATGGTTTCTTTTGGGGATTTTCTTATGTGGCATTGTAATGAATGGTTGTTGTCTCATACATGTATTTTTTATACTGTTCAATTATTTATATATATCCAGTGTAGTTATTAGTTACCATGTTTTCTCAAGATGTATATTTTCTATAGGTTTTATATAAGATAAGTCCTCACATGTTTGATGTACCTTATTAGTGATAATAATCAAACCCTAACCCATTGGGGGTAATATTAGGGTGTTACATGGGGCTTACAACTAGCCTAGGTGGGGTCCTAGTGGGCCGACTCATGTTATAATGAAATTAGAGCTGTTGAGTCTTAAATATAGAGTTTGGAGCTATACATATTGTGTGTATTGGTTTGGTATTTATTAAAACTATCTCAAGGAGTCTTGAGTTCAGTTTTTAGATCAATAAAATTGGTTTTGATGTGGTGACTAACATATCTATTCACTAATACTCTAATAATTGTTTTACTGACATGAACCTTTGAGGCAATGATTACGAGTTACATTTAAGATGGTACATGCATAATGTAGTGGTTAATCATGATCTTTAATGTCATTATAATGTAAAATCACCTAAATATAATAAAATATACATGTTTACACCCTATTTAGAAGAGGATTTGACCCAAAAAATAGTTAACTTAAATTCCTAAGTAAGGCTGGAAAAGACCATGCTTGATCCTCTCACCACTAATCAGTTGAGAAATGAGTTATCAATTTAGGGACCCGATTGAGAGTTATCTTTTACCCATGAGTATAGGGAAATCATTCCCTATTTTTAATAAATAATAACTTCTTATAGATTGAATGGTAGTTCCCACTGAGTCAATCAAGACTACCCATGGTCCAAATTTACTATATGAATTCTAGTGACAGAGGTCACCTAGGTTTCAAGGTCATCAAGATCCTCAGGTTATAGAGGGTTTAATAGAGCCATTTACTCATTATTTTTATATGGTTTGGACACTATTTGACTATATGGTGATTATAGCATTGAGAATTTCACATCAAAATGAGACATTTATGGATATTTTTTAATCAGACTCATGTTAGTGATTCTCTACCATGGTTGGAGTTTGGGATTTTGTTTAGTGAGGAGTTAAATCTGACAATGTTAAGGATGATCGAGTATGTGGATGGATTCATGGACCACATGAGGTTACATAGAACATAATTTTTGATAAATACTTTTATTCTTAGATGTTTGAGGGTGGATTACAAATTGGGTGGGTTGAGGTTTCATTCTTATACATCCTCACTTATTTAAAAGTTTGAAGAGTTTTAGTGATGGAAGGCTTTGATTAGAAAACACCACATTTGTTCCATGCTATGATCTATATCCTTTCTATATTAGCACACATACTCATAAAATTTTGAATGAGTCTTTATTTTAGTGTTGTATCATTGGATATTGAGTTGGAACTAGTATACAAGTAGTTTAACACATCAACCTTTTGACATCAGTTATTTAATAACTGATGCTAAAAATATTTTTAACATTGTTTATTAAATAAGTGATGTCAAAATTCCAACGTGTTTAGTTTTTTTGCATCGCGTTTTTAAAAACACGATGTTAAAATGTACCATATAATGTTTGTTTAAAAAAATGATGTGAGAATCCCAACATGAATTTTTTTAAGATTCACATTAATGATTTTCATTTTTTTTTCACATCATGTGTTTAAGACTTCTGTATTCTTGTCAAAAAATACATCTCATCGACCAATATTATTCATTACCCTCAAACCATTCAATTCTCTAGATTTGTACATTCTCGATCTACTCTAAATTAACTTTTTTTATCATTTATAAGTTGTGATCTATCCTTATTTTAGTTATTTTGATGTTTCATTTCATCATATACATTTTTTTACTATTTGATTTTATTTTGGATGAAGACAACTCATTCAAATATAGTATAAATGATTAAAATTCCACATGATATGTACTATAAAAAGTTCAAAATTCCTTATCAGTTTTTCATAATGATGCAAATTAATATCAAGAAATGATCCATAAATTTAGAGGGGATGACCGAAAATATGGAGAGTAAGATGAGAAATTAACTCATTTTCATTTGTTTTCTATAATTTTTTGGTTACTATAATTTTATGGTTATACTACCTTGTTTTCTATTGTATTGTTGTCGTTTTCTTATATCATAGGTTTTGGTATAGTAATTTTAATTATATATATATATATATATTTAAAAATTAATTTTTGACATCGATTATAAAAATAATATATTTAAAAAATATATTCCACATCATTTGTTTTATAACAAATGAGTAAAGTATATGGATTTTTCATTTTAGGGGATTTTCAATGTCAGATATAACAATAACTTACATTGGTTGAAAAAATTGATATTAAAAATGTATTTAAAATGTATCTTACATTGATATCACTTTAAATATGATGTTAAGAATAAAAAAATGATGTTAAAAACCATTTTATGAACTAGTGTAGTGATTCCAATAGAACTACTAGATGATATTTTTGGCTAGAAACTTATACTGGCGATGATCACCATATCACTCACATATTTTAATAGTATGAGTATATTTTCAAAAAAGATAAAGGTATTTTATGTTGAATCATATGGAAGATGAATTCCCATGGCACTATCCTTGGTATGTATTGGTTATTATCAGTCTAAGATTAAGTGGATTTATTTCATTTCATGAAGTTATAATGATAAATAAATGGTCAATATTCACCTCCAATGGTGAGTATGACCCTCAAGCATGATAAGAATGGACAACCCTCAGTGAGTTGTAGTCAATCACCCACTAGTTGGTATATTTAGATTAGTGTGCTACAATTGTTATAGAAGATTGGTTTCCTATAATGGTGGAAGAATATGTTGATGTTTATTTAGATAAAATTATAGGGATTCCATTATTGAGAGTTCAATTTATACTTGTACTTGCTATTAAGGACCATATCGATATCTTTTGTAGTTTATTTGGTAGATTGATCAATTCCAATGAGTTGTTGGTGTGATTGGGAGAAATTTTATGGGAAATGTTTTGTTAAATAAATTATCACCCACCTTTAACTAGAAGAAAAGAATAGGGTGGTTATTGAAAATTGATCTCATGTTTGGATATCATTATCTTGGGGTTCATGAGGAGAACATTTTAAAGACAACATTCAGGCATTTCTATTGACAATATGTAATACCAGTGGTGATATTGGGAGTAAATAATGTTATTGATATAGTAATGGGACTTATTAATCAATTATGGTGGTCCCCTTTGATGACACCCACATTTAATCCAGGTCAAAGAAAGAGAATGCTAAGTATTTGTGCTTTTTCTTAGCTTACTTTGAGAGCACTAGTTGTATTATGAATACTCAAATTTCGAGTTCTATATTTGAGAGATATATTCTTCTAGGTCATTCCTTCAAGGGGGTATAGTGGTATTTAACTTCTATTAAGCTTAATATTGTGATGGATCAAGTAATCAGAGTGGCATAATAGTAGTGTGGTAGCTGATTCCCTTAGTAGGAATTCCTTAATTAGCTGATGGAGGAGATATTCGACCAGTAATCCTTGGTGTGCCAATTTTGATAGAAAAGGGAGTTATATCTTTTATTTTATTAATTATAGTATCCCCACTCCTCATAGATTGAGGTAAGTCTATCTTGTTAGTATCGATTATGGGATATTGTATGTCTAGACATTCTCAGGGTATGCACCTAACAAATTTTCTAAATATGGGGATTACACCATCCTTATCTATGGTTGGTGGGTGGTATTACCATGAGGATGCATTGGGAATCATGATAAATTATTTTGAATTAATTTTTTAATAGTGGGATATGGGACCTTAGTAGTGTAGGTTGATAATATGTTTTTTTCAAAAAAATTATTTGATTTCAATTGAAAATACCCCCCTCAACTCGCATAAAATACTGGATAAATCACATTTTCATTAATTTTTATATTTTTAGTGTATTTTTTGTAAATAGATAAATTTTGATTTAATTTATTGTGTTTTATTATAGAAAAATGAATGCACATTATTAGTTTTTAGTTCAGATATATTTTTGATATTAAACTCTTAAAGTCATATGTACTTTTGAATTTTGGTGAAAAATCAGCCTATAATTTATATTTTAATTTTTTATATTTTTATTTTATGCTTAATTGATGGTGGGAAGGTACATGAAATTGGTTTTTTATATTACATATGGTGTTAAATTTTATTTTTCACAAGTGTTGATTTCATATTTTAGGTGACGAAAAATAATAATAAGTAGGTTAGAGGAGTTACATAATATTAAATCACTATTTTAAGAAATACATAATATTAAAATTAATAATTTCTTCTTAAATAAGAATAAAATATTTTATTATGTAATAATAAAATATTCTATTACACAAGAATAAGTCATTGGGAAAATCAAGAACCTATAATGGGAAGGATTTTCCGCAGATTTCAACTCAATATTTTCTTATTTTCCTAAGTATATAGCATAGTGAAATACCTAGGGTTGATCCCTTGAGGATGACACTCACACAACACTATTCTTCTATTTTCACTATTTATAAAATAAATTATACTAAAAATGAAAAAAATAAAATAATGGAGGTTTATAAAAATATAGGAGATAAAATAAAATATATTGATATATGAATGAAAAATAAAAGGAAGAATGTAAATAAGTTTTTAAGAAGAATTTTTTGTCCTAATAAGTTCACAATGATGTAATCATCATTATTTAAAATATAATTCTCAATATCCTATTCACTATAGAGACCAAAACCTATCACTCTAAACCAAACCATTCAAATAATTTTTAACCCATATTGATACCTCTATATATAGGATAATTTATTATGGATATTTTCATTGAATCACCCTAATCAATATTTTCCCCTTCTAAAATTTAGTATAATAGCGACCATGGGGTTGTATCATGAGGAGGTTACAGGATAAGTTGTCAAATTTTCACTTTGTTAATTTTATTGTTTTAAATGTGAGAACTAAAATTGGGGATTGAAATGATTTATAGTAAGTTAAATTAAGGTAAATCATATTAAAAATAAAAATATATTTTATATATTAGAAATCATAAGCAAACTAGACTAAAAAAATACAAAGTAAAAGTAACATCGGTGGAAAAGATTCTATCCTCAGACACTCCTGTTATCATTGTCAACAAATGATTTCCAATTTGATTATCTAATTTATACCTTAAAACCTAAATTTATACACCTATATTGACCACAAAACATATAAATACCTCAAATATGGGTGTTTATATACTTATGAAAGTTATTAGATTACCCAAATACCTCTCAGAAACTGAAACTAATTGAACTTATTATGCTCAATGGGGAGACCTCACCCAAATAAATTTAAACAATACGACAATTATTTTAGAGTCATAAGTTGATAAATGATATAGAGAAAAAATAGAATTAATTTAAAACTAAAAATAAATATACCTCCTTCAATCAAGAAAACAATCTCCAGGATAATTCAAAAGAAAAGAGTTTATAGTTAAAAGCACAAAATCAAAAGGGAAACACCTTTGGATATTCTCTACCCACTATCACTTGAAGTTTATCCCTTTATGGATTGATTAATTAATTTAATAATCATATACTTCAACATATATTATTTATCACAACCCAATCCTTTAATATAACCTTCCTTTTAAATTAAGTGAAGATAAAAATATAAAGAAGAAGGGGGTATCCAAGGTGCTATCCAGAATCTTTCCTTCAAACATTTTCTCAAATTTTGACCTCCTACTAGTAGAATATTGCTAATGTGACTTCATAAATTTTGTTATAACATGATTTATCTTTCTTCCTACAACATTTGAGACCCTTTTTACATATATTGAGAATGTTATACCAAAAAAAAATTATAGATGAAGTGACTGTTCAATTGTCTCCAATTTCTTGCACCCACGAACCATATTAATGACCATATTTAATCTTTTTATTTAATATGACGACGAATATTAAAATAATATTTCTTTTAAAGGTAGAATCACCTTAATTAGACACCTTTTATTTGAGCTATTCTTCATTTAATGAAAGAGTATCAATTATCTCTGAAAAATGATTTTCTAAATTAAGTGATTTGTAGGCCTCTAAATGATCGATTCAACCCTTAGACCAGTTAAAAAAGTTGAATCCCACAATCCATGGGTTCCTAAAAAAATAATTTAAAAAATTGGATCAGTATTAAAAAATGTATTCTCAAAAAACCAAAGAGATAAAAAACTATTAAAATTCTAGAATTAGGGAATTTTCAAAATTTAGCTCAAAACACTTCTAAATTCCAAAAATAATAAAATTTCACATAAAAGGATAATTTTTTGGGGATTAAATCACTGAAATACATATAAAATATATTTTAAATATTATCTTCATTAATTTCTCCACACTTTAGACTTGGAATCCTCGACATGTGCACATTCGAAATAACTAGCCAATGAAAAATTCAAAACACATCAATGAAATTTACAAGCTTAAAATAAAGGAACCCAACTTATCATGCCTTTTTAACAGATTAAATTAAAAATATTCATTATGTTCATTCATTTCATTCCCATTTCATTCATTCTTCCATTAAAAAGGATTCCTACCTCACCATTTTTCCCTCATCACATGATTTTGATTTTGAACAAAGTTTTCCTCATCCAAATAAATGCATGGGCCAGCATAGGCTTGAAAAATTTATAAATCTCAACTCAATTGTTTTAAAGAATTATATCCATCATGTGGAATTAGATAAGGGTTTTCTGATCTTTGAGGGTTGGTGGGTTTCCAAATGTCAAAAATTCTAAGGTAGAAAGAGATGGTTTGGATCTTTGTTGAGGAAAAATTGAATGATTCCAGTTTCCACTCAAGCACGATATTATCCCATTTATTCTTGGAATAAAATAATATCCAAATTAAATTCGTTTTTTTATTCATAGAAAACTCACAACCTTTCCAATTCAGCAGTAATTGTATACCAATTTCTTCCAAAAATTTCATATTTTTTTCTCTAGAATCTATAGAAAGGCACAAATTCATTTTCCTTGAAATCTCTAAAAAGGAAAATCTTTCAGTAAAGTATTTTTACCGTATAAAAAAAATCTATTTGGAATTTTATCTTTCACCCAAAGTAGCACCAAATGATATAGCACACCACAATATAGATCTCTCATAATTAAGCTTAACTAAAATCATGCAACATACTTCAAGAGTGGGTTGGAAAGAGAAAATTGTCTGGTAATATATCTAACCTAATAGGTTTTTCAAGGATAATAAGGGTTCACAAGGGTAAAATGTATAGGTCAGGTCAAAATAAAAATTATTCTCTTGAAAATGGGGATTTCAATCACAAAAAAGTTTCCTAAAATCATTTTAAACACAAGCTCTTTAAATATCACAAGTTTTGACAAAAAAATGGAAAGTTTTAGTTGAAAAATAATTATTTAGTTCACTCAAGATATGGGGTTAATGTTAAGAAGATGTAAAAATGGTTTAGAGTCCTCAAGAGTAATTAATTTTTAACATTAGATAGCATTCATAGCTTGGAATTCATAATTCAACGATCTTTTATGAATTTACAGAATCTAAATCTAGAACACAACACATTTAAAAAATCATTTAAGTTTAGTTATATGAATCAAGTTGGTTATTTTCATTTTAAATATTTTTAAATTAATTTTTTTATTAATTTAAATCAAACAAGTTTCAAAAGAAACAAAAAATCTAAAATAAAGCACAAAAATTTTGAAAGAAAAATTAAAAACATAAATTGAAAAGAAAACACCAAAAATCTTAAAATACGAAGGATGATCCCTTCAAACTTATTTTTTAAAATATCCTCATTATTCATATTTCATATTGAGAAGTAAAAATTGATAAGATAAGAAATAAAAAAAATGGAGAGGAAAGATATAACCCTGTTTTATTGAACAATAATACCCTTGAGTTAGCCTCCTAAAAGATGCAACTTAGAAACCTATAAGAGAAATAAAAACAAACAAACCATCAAAGTTTTATTGAAATAAAGAAAAAAAGAGTAGGGAAAAGATTCTTGGTATGAACTCCCTAAGTGGGTGCTAGGATTTCACTACCCATAGTTAGGTAGTTCCGTCTCATTATACCCAATATGAAGGTGGGTGAGGTTTCTTCTTCACGAACCATAAAAATGATTTTCCTCTAGTCTTCTTCTGCCCAAAAAACATTTAGAAGATCACAAAATTAAATATATTCAAGTTACCTTAATTTAAATTGTGATTTTTATGATGTAGTTGAAAATGAACAAAATATAAAATCAACTTCCCAAGACTTTATCATCACAAAAAACCTCCATTGGTTGTTGAAATGTAATCCCAGGATGTGGTTCATTTTAAGGTTTAACTTCAAAAATGATTTCTTATTTGAAAAATATCTTGGTACCACCATCCTCATATGTACCAGTGTAATATTCAACATGGCACACTACTATTTCTTCAATATAAACCTTCACATCCTATTCATCTGAAATATCATTCCTTGCAAAATTAGTAGGCACTAAATTTATATAGGGATAAACAATTAACAAGTTATCCTCAAAATAATTTTGAAAAAGTGGATCAAAATTTAAGACTTCTCCCCTTGGATTCTCATTACCCAGCTCTGTAATTCCCTAAACCTTGAAGCCCAGAGCCGGTGCATTATTTTATTACATTGGCATGATTATAAGGAATCAAATCCTAAAGGACTGATTATTTTAGTAGTCTTGGAAGACCAGATTACATTCTTGATACACATAATACATTGGGAAAAGTAAATAAAAAATGATACAATATAAAATAAAATAAACTTCATCCTTGAAATATTATTCAAAGTTTTATTTTTCATAATCTAGGGAAAGGAAACATAAGAAAGGTGTGAGATTAGATGCTATGTAAGGGTAAGTAATATAGTAGGATCATAAATAATAAGGTATGATGAATAACTAAAGAACAAATTCCATTAAAACATAAAACTGAGCATAATATGATAGGAATAAAAGCTAAATAAATAATTCCATAATAAAACATAACCATGGATAATCTACTAGTCAAATAATCATAGACTATAAATTACTATCTTTATAATGAGAGAATGCATAATGCAGGACACCTGAAACATACTATCGAGGCCTCGACTAAGATGTTTGAAAATACTAGGGTAAGGCCTTGACCAAAAACCAATTTTGTTTTGTATCATGATACCTACCGATGAATATAGGGGCTATATAGGGCCCCATCTATCAATTACTTATTACAATATATTCATCATATGAAAAGGGTGAAACATGAACAACGTACACATTTGTATTAAAAACTAGCATACGAAATGTAAAAACTTTAACTATAACCCATGAATGGTATCAAATTAGCACATCCACAATCAAAATGATCATCATCACTTCAACAACATATGGTAGATTTTATCATAAGAGATACACCTCAATGAGGTACAATATTGAACAAAGTATGTTGACATAGATGATGATACTTTCAAATGAGACCATTGAAAAATTATTAAGGAAATAATCTTTAAAAATTCCAAAGTGTCCCATACCACATTAAAACATTAAAATCATAATACCTTATAATATCATGAGAATAAGGATAATTTTGATATGATATATCAACTATAAGTACATACACCACACACATAATGAATAAGTGTTGAACAATGCAAATATCTCAAAGAAGTAAAAGTGAGACGAGAAAAATTCTTTTTACTTGGAAAGAATAATTATTTTTGAAAATCATTTGTATTTGTAATAAAATAAGATTGTAAAAATTTATATCCCATAAAATAAAAGGTAAGTAAATTGAAAATATATTTGATTCACAAATTATGTCCCATTTAAGTGAAATCATGTAAAAAGAGTTTTTAAGAAACTTTATAAATAACACATTTTAGTGTATTTTAAGGAAAATATTAAAGAGATTTTAAAGTGGAATAGAATTTTTGTTTTCATAAAAATAAAAATGAACCAAGATATTTTTCATGATAATTTTTTTTATTTTATAAAAATAATAATGGCTTAAAAAATATTATATAGTGCACTTGAAAATGGGTAAGAATTCGGGAAGTTCCCTTGAATCGTACTTGTTTATCGGGAAGAATTGAGAAAGGAACAATTTTAAAACATGAATATACCAATAAAAGAAGGATGTTATGATCTGGATATATGATTTTGGAACATATACACAGAATTTAAAATAAATATACAAAAATAAATAAGCATTAAATTCAAGTAAAGTTAGAGAAAGAGTAACCCAAATGAAAGACGTGGGTTCGGGTAGAATCCCTTACCACTATGTAATCAATTGAATCATATGACCCAAAATTAATAATCATCAAATGATAAATTGAATACCATGAAAATAAATTTATTAATGATATGATACATAAATGGGTAGTATAAATAAACCATACACATGAAATTGTGGTGAAAAAGGAATATCACACAAAAATGGAAGTGAGATGAGAAAACCCTTACCTTATGTCTGAATGAGTTCTGAAATTGACCTTAAAATCTTGGATAATCAAATTAAATCCATTAATTAATTAATTAAAAACCTTTTATATATTTATTTGATTAATTATAATTTTATTAATTTCATTTATGTCCTTTTTTATGAGTTATAAGATACAAATTTATCGCTCGATAACATTCGTTTCCTTGGTTTTCATGATCAGTATACTTGTATATGAGTATAGAAGTTCATGTGGAAAGGATATAATTATACAGAATTGAATTTATATGATAATAATGAATATAAATAAGATTAAATGGTTATATAATTCATTTGGTTGTATGGTATAAGGATTATTTATTAGATAAACATTAGTGATAATCATTTAGATTATTTTGGTGGTTTTTGATAATCATGAACTAGTTTTGTCATATGAATTAGTATTGTGTATATATACTAGTTATAGAACATTAAATAGGTTATAATAAAAATATTATCATATGGTTTAACTATAAAAAATGGTATCATGACCATACTTTAAGAATAAATTGAAGAAAAAAAGTTCATCATCCACGAATGTTGTAAATCAGCTCCTCGCGAATGATGATTTTGTTTTTAAAATAAAAGAGAGAGAGTAAGAAGATTGATGATGGGTATTATATTAACATGATATAATTATAGTATATATATGATAATGTAGTTATCATGATAATTTGTACATAGGAGGTGAGGATATTATAATAAAATAAATAACTTGAAAAGAAAATAAAAGGAAACGAAAGAGGATTTTACCTCTTGAATACTACTACTTGAGAACCTCATTAAGGAAATTGGTTTTGGTCTTTTGGTAAGACCAAGAGCTCCTAGATTTGGGGAGATACTAGGGAATAGTATCTGGGTAGAACTTTGACCAGATTCAAGTCTTATAGGAGTTAGGAGAAGAGGGGGTGATGGGTGGTTTTTATAGTGGCAGAGAGGGGTGATTTCTCATTATTTAATTCATTATTTTATTATTTTTCTTAAGATAAGAAATAGTGTTGATTATTATGACTAAATAAAGTAACTTATGAATTGGAGTTTTAACTAATTATGCTTACCTCATCCTTAAATCAACAATGACTCAAAAATTTATGTATTTAACATTTATCGTAAATTATCGTATTTTACTATTCACAAAAATTCAATTATTTTAAAAAAATATCAAATTTTCACCTAAACCATTTTTCGAAGTGTAGAATTCAAAAAATGAAATCAATTTTATGATTTTTTTTAAATATGATAAATTTATTTTTTAATTAAAAACTTAATTTACTCGAAAAATACAGATTTTAAATTTATAACTAATTTTATAACAGTCTGAAAAATTAACTAAGGTCTCATAAAATTATCCTAAAATCATATAACAATAAAATATTGATTTATGAATACATTTTATAAAAATGAATTTTCTTTTAAATAATTTTATTAATTATAAAATTGTAATTAAATACTTATGACTCACAATAATACCAACACTTAAATATTAATTTTTAAAATATTCATTTACTTATTCAAGGATATAATTATATCATACTTTCATTTATAAGATGCATAAATTTTATTTATAATTTCATGGGTGGGGTTACTATTTATTTGGCTAGTTTATTATTCATAAGGGTCATATTACTATTTATAAGGGTAACATTACTATTCAAAAGGGTTAAGTTACTATTCACCAAAAAATTAAGTTAATCCTATTGGAATCTAAATATCTTACTAATCACAACAGTTTATGTCCATTTTTCAAAATTCAAATCATAAAAGCTACAAAATTATTTTTAATGGATAGGTTATAACTATCTTGTTTAAATAATTATAATAACAAAGTTTTGTTTTGTAGAGACTCAGTATTGTGTGCATTACATTATATATTAAATTTATTTGTAAATCCTTAGGCTATTACATCCCCCCTTCCTTAATTAAATTTCATCCTTGAAATTTGAAATTATGCTTTGAAAGTTAATGGTTGACACTTAAAAATTACCTTGTGGGAAACCCACATAAAAAATAGGGTTAGTAAAATATCCTCTTAATAAGAGGGAAAGGTAAATTCATAAGTTACTATAAAAATATGCATTTGAATAGGATAATATTAGTGTGAAGTGAAAATATGTACATTAAGGAATAATCTAACCATCAAGTTCTGATGGGGAGTGATAAATGACATGTTCATTAGAATATTAAATGTCATAAAGTCATAAATTATGTGGTCACTTAAAAGATCATTGATTTCTCAGAAAGAAAACTACATGGATAACATTTTGGTTACAAAATATTTTTCCAATAATTGAGGGATTCCTTTACTACCTTGATAATCACTTGAAAAATTAAACTTACATGATTACTTTCCATGTCATAAGAATAATATCATCCTTTTTTTTGTTTCGATGTATTTTAACTTCATTCCTTATACTTGGAAATGAACGTTCAAGATGATTTTTTCACACCTAAAGAATTTGAATCAACTTTAATGGACCACAAATCCCAAAAAATTATAATTATCTATTCCCCTTATCTTTATATATTAACCAAATCCAAAATGGTTAGGATAAGATAAGATGATTCCCTAAAAATAATAAACCTTTATATGATGAAAAAAACTTTAATCTCTAAAATTCAAATGTAAAACTCAAAATTCTACATAGATAATATTTTAAATTACTACCATTCTTTAAAAAATATATATTCTAGACTGACCCTAAAATTAGAATAATTTGTTCATATAGTTTTCCAAATGACATCAATAACTCTTATTATCTTATACCAAAAATTTAATTTACCTTATCATATAATCTCCAAGTTATTCTATACATTTTCATAAATAATATGGATCACCATAAGTCCACAATAAAATCATATTTGACTCCAAAATAAAAGTCAAAATTTATTCCTCAAAATATTATATTTACTAAAATCTTATAGGATTCCAAAAATTATGAACATATTCCTAAATAACATTATTTACTTAACCACCAAATCATTTTTCAATCCCGAAGTTATCTATTTGATAAAACAAAAAGTCCTTAAAATAAAAATTACATTTATCCATTATATGTTTTAACTAAAAAAAATTCATGATAACCAGGACTTCACATAGGATAGTGGTATGCGCTACACACTTGTCACCCTTCGGTTGTGGGTTCAAACTCCACGGCCCTACCGAACGCAGTGGGTCGTTACCTGGTGTGCAGGTTTTCCTTTTTATAAAACCATATAACTTACAAAATAAATATTATGGACATCCTTGAAATAAGGTCAATCACTAAACATCCTATTAACTATTATTTTTAATAAAATCTCAATACACAAATACATCGTACATTTATTTTCACATAGGTCCTTGGTCTAGAGGTTATCCTATAGAATAAGGTATTAACTTGGGTATTTCACAAGTACCTTACATTTAAGGAAAATAACTGAAAATTTATTCTTAGGATCAATTTTATTTCCTTCCATTATACTCTTCATTTTCATTGAAAATTATTTTCTTTATGTCATTCTTTCCCACAAATAAAGCATTTCTTCATTCATTTGAGACACTTTAATGGGTGTCTCCTTTCACATTTATTTCATGATGGAAATCGAGCTTTCCTTTATCCATGGTCTCTACCACTGGAGCTCTTAGAATACCCCATTCTTCTCTTCTTGTGTGGGTTTGGGTGTTGGTTAAAGTATATGTTATTAATAATATATTGGGAAAACTGATTAGGTATGAACACAATGTCTTTCACTCCTATAAACATCCCATTTTGTTTCTCACCACCACCACCTTGTCTATCATGTTCAATGTTAACATGACTCCTTCAGGTTCCATAAATTTACTAAAACCAGAAATCATAGTATGAGTAATAATATCCATAGCGAGAAAAACATATAATCATTTATAGAATATTATAACACCTTATTTTCAACCTAAAACACCTTAGGTTTAACCTAGGTTATTCATTTTCATTATATATTCAAATAATTAATAATTATTTGTTAAGTTAGTGTGAATTATCCTAAGCATATCCCCTAAGAGTGTCAAACCATGTGCACAGTAAAGCCTGTTATCATTTACCAGGTTATCCCGAGTCAGTCCTGGAACACTTTGTTAGAGTTGTTACTCCTAGATACATCTATTCCAGAACCACGTCCACCTGTAGTATCCAGATAGAGATGTATTTCTATAAATATCCACATAATCTCTACCTCACTGAAATTCTAGGATGTTCTTGTATGATTATCTTTCTATCTTAGGGTTACGTTCTCTAATATATGTTTTCTAAATATAGTTTCCAAGGATACTGCTAAACTTCCTTTGATACCATTTGTAATGCTCCGAACCTAGAATCCCGGAGCCGATGTATTATTTTATTATATTGGAATGATTAAAAGGAATTAAATCTTGAAGGATATATTAGTTTAGCAGTCTTGGAAGACCAGATTACATTCTTGATACCCATAATACATTGGGAGAAATAAATAAAACATGATAACATATAAAATTAAATAAAATTTATCCTTAAAATTTTATTCCATTTTTTCTTATTTATAGTATGGGGAAAGTAAATATAATAAAGGGGTGATCTCATATTCTTAGTAAGGGTAAGTAATACAGGGGAAGCATAAATAATAAGGCATGGGGAATAACTAAAGATCACATGTCATTAAAACATAATCTTGAGCATGATATGGAAGAAATAAAATATGAATAAATAATTACATAATAAAACATAACCATGGAAATTATACTAGTTGAATAATCACATGTACTATCAAATAATAGTTTCATAATGGGGGAATACATAATGCGGGACACCTGAAACATACCGTCGAGGCCTCAACCAAGACGTCTGAAAATACTAGGGTAAGGCCTCGGCCAAAACCCAATTCTATTTTGTCACATGAGACCTACTAATGCATCGAGGGGATATAGATCGCCCTTCCTATCACTTAATTAGTCTAATAAATTCCTCATATGAAAAGGGTGAAATATGAACAACATAAACATTCATATTGAAAAACTAGCACACAAAATGTAAATACTTTAACTATAACTCATGAATGGTATCAAATTAGCACATCTATAGTCAAACTGATCATAAAAACTTAAAAACATATTGTATATGGTATCATAATAGATACACCTCAATGAGGTATAATATTCAACAAAGTATTTTTACATAGATAAAGATTCTTTTAAATGATACCATTGAAAAATTCTTAAGGAAATAATCTTTAAATATCCCAAAGTGTCCCATAACACATTGAAAAATTCAAATAATAATCCCTTAGAATATCATGATAATAAGGATAATATTTATATGATATATCAAATGGAAATATATACACCACACACACAAGGAATAAGTGGTGAATAAGGCATATATATCAGAGAAGTAAAAGTGAGATGAGAAAAATCCTTTTTCACTTTAGAAGGAAGAATTATTTTTGAAAATAATTTATATTTGTCATAAAATAATATTATAAAAATTTATATCCCATAAAATAAAATTAAATGACATTGAAAATATATTTGAGGCATAAATGATGTCCTACTGAAGTGAAATCGTGTAAAAAGAGTTTTTAATAAACTTTAGAAATAAAACATTTTAGGGTATTTTAAGGAAATTATTAAAGAGATTTTAAAGTGGAATGGCATGTTTATTTTAATAAAACCAGAAATCAACCAAGATATATTTTCATGATAATTTTTTTTTATTTTATAAAAATAATTATGTATTAAAACATATTATATAGTTCCCTTGAAAATTGGTAAGAATTTGGGAAGTTCCCTTGAATCAGACTTGTTTATCAGGAAGAATTGAGAAGAGAACTATTTTAAAACATGAATATCCCCATAAAAGAAGGATGATATAATATGGATATATTATTTTGGAACATATAAATGGAATTTAAAATAAATATAAAATAATAATTAAGCATTACATTTGAGTAAAGGTAGATAAAGAGAAACCTAAATGAAAGATGAGGGTTCAGGTAGAATCCCTTACCACTTTGCAATCAATCGAATCATATGAACCAAAATTAATAATCATCAAATAATACATTGAATATAATGAAAATAAATATATTAAGTATATGATAAATTAATGGGTAGTTTAAATACACCTTACATAAGAAATTGTGCTGAAAAAGGAATATCTCACAAAAATGGAAGTGAGATGAGAAAACCCTTACCTTATGTCTGAATGAGTTATTAACTTGACCATAAAATACAGGATAATAAAATTAAATACATTATTTTAATAAATTTAGAATTTTTTTGATATTTATTTGATTTATTATAATTTTAGTAAGTTATTTTATGGCTTTTTGATGAGTTATAAGACACAAATTTATTGCTCAAGAGCTTTAATTTCCTTGCTTTTCATGATCGGTATAATTGTATATGAGTATTGAAGTTCATGTGGAAAGGATATAATTATATAGAATTGAATTTATATGATACTAATGAACATACATAAAATTAAATGGTTATATAATTTATTTTTTTATATGGTATAAGGATGTGTTATTAGATAAAACATTAGTGACAATTATTTAGATTATTTTGGCGTTTTTTGATAATCACAAACTAGTTTTGTCATATGAATTAGTATGGTATATATATACTATTTATAGAAAATTAAATAGGTTATAATTCACATATTATAGTATGGTTTAACCATAAAAAATGGTATCATGTCCAAACTTTAATAATAAATTGAAGAACAAAAGTTCATCGTCCACAAAGGTTGTAAATTGGCACCTCTCAAACGATGATTTCATTTTTAAAATAAAGGAGAGTAAGGAGATTGATGATGGGTATTCAATTAACATAATATCATTATAGTATATAGATGATACTAGAGTTATCGAGATAATTTTGAAAGATGAGGTGAGGAGAGTATAATAAAATAAATAACTTGAAAAGAAAATAAAAGGAAAAGGAAGAGGATTTTACCTTTTGAATACTCCTCCTTGAGAACCTCCTTAAAGAAAGGGGTTTTGGTATTTTGGTAAGAGAAAGAGATCCTGGATGTAGGGAGAGACTATAGAAGAGTATTTGGGTATAAATTTGACAATATTCAAGTCTTATAGGAGCAAGGAGAAGAGGGGGTGAGGGGTGGTTTTTATAGTGGTGGAGAGGGGCGATTTCTCATCATTTAATTCATTTTTTTATTATTTTACTCAAGACAAGAAATAGTGTTGATTATTGTGACTAAATACAGCAACTGGTTCATTTTATTTATAACTAATGGTTCTTAACTCATCCTTAAATAAACAATGAATAAAAATTTCATGTATTTAATATTTATCATAAATTATTGTATTTTTCTATTCACAAAAAATTCAAGTATTTTAGAAAAATCTTAAAATTTCACTTTAGCCATTTTTTGAAGTGTAGAATTCAAAAAAAAACTCCATTTTATGAAAATAATTTTCTAAAAAGTCTAAATTTAATTTTTAATTAAAAACTTAATTTATATAAAAAATCCAGATTTTAAATTTATAACTTATTTTATAATAGTCTGAAAAATTAACTAAGGTCTCATAAAATTATCATAAAATCATATGAAAATAAAATATTTATTTATGAATACATTTTATAAAAATGAATTTTATTTAAAATCATTTTATTAATTATAAAATTTTCATTAAATATTTATGACTCACAATAATACCATTACTTAAATATTAATTTTTAAAATATTCACATACTTATACAATGATATAATTATATCATACTTTCATTTATAAGATTCCTAAATTTTATTTATACTTTCATGGGTGAGGTTACTATTAATTTGGCCAGTCGATTATTCATAAGGGTCATATTACTTTTCATAAGGGTAACATTACTATTCAAAATGGTTAAGTTACTATTCCCCAAAAAATTAAGTTGATCCTATGGGACTCTACATATCTTATTGATCACAACTGTGTATGCTCGTTTTTCAAAATTCAAATCACATAAGTGGAAAAATTATGTTTAATGGCTAGGTTATAACTATATTGTTTAAATAATTATAATAACAAAGTATTGTTTCATAGAGACTTAGTGTTGTGTTCATTACATTCTATATTAATTTTATTTATAAATCCTTGGGGTGTTACAAGATCTATTTTGAAGTGGATAACAATTATATTGAAAGTTGGTAGCAACTTAGTTTCCTCCGAATGCTATTCAAAGATGAGTGGATCAAGTGTTTCTTCCTCCTTGAACAAATTTTGATAAAAAGGTTCTGAATTTTCATCTTCAAAACAAGGTATTTCACGTGGAATTTCATTTTCAACTAATTAATCCAAATATTTTTCCAAATACTTTTGATTTTATAAAGACACATCAATTGGTAAATCAATGATAATTTCTTCCTGTAAATTTAAAAAAGGTGATTCCAATTCATTTTTAAATTCATTGAAAAAGGTTATTCAATATAAAAAGAGGACAGGAAAAGATTTTCCATTTTTTAATATCTTTTTGAGCTTTCAATTCTATTAATTCTTTTAAATCATTGGCAAGAATTTCCATTTTTTTCTTACATCTTGAATATTTTGTTGTACCACCAAATTATTTTATTAGATTTAAAAATAATTTTTTTATAATTAAAATTTGAAAAATTATTCATTACTAGGATCCTCATATTTTTGATAATCATACAAATCATAGGACTAGTCACTATGAAAATCCATTGTTTTTTTGTTTTTTTAAAAGAATCTAAATTAGTGGTTAAAATCCTATTTTAAAAAAAAAATCAAAAAAACTTAGGAAACCTCTCCAGAAAAAAAGATAAATTTATTGTGGGTATTTTCATCATGTTACCCTAATCAATATTATCCCTTTTTAAAATGCAGCATAGTGGTGACCATGAGGTTGTATCACGAGGAGGATGCATGCTAAGTTGTCAAACTCTCACTTTGTTAATTTGTTTTTGTTAAATGTCAAAACTAAATTTGGGGATTGAAATGAGTTAAAATAAGTTAAATTAAATTAAATCAGATTACAACTAAAAATTTATGTTAGATATTAGAAATAATAAGCAAACCAAACTGAAAAAAGATAAGATAAAGGTAGTAGTAGTGAATAATATTCGATCCTCAGGCACTCCCGTTATCATTGTTAACAAATTATTTACAGTTTAATTATCCAATGAATACCTCAAGAGATCAATTTATAAAAAAATATCGACCAAAAAACATATAAATACCTCTAATATGGGTGTTTATCCACTTGTGAAAGTGATTCAATTACCCAAATACCTTTGAGAAATCGAAACTAATTGACCCTATTATGCTCAATGGGGATGCCTCACCAAAATAAATTTAAACAAAAAGACAACTACTTTATAGTCATAAGTTTATAGATTATATAGATCAAAAATAGAATAAATTTAAAACAATAAATAAATATATCTTCTTCAATCAGGAAAACAATCTCCGAGATAAGTCAAAAGAAAAGAGTTTACAGTTTAAAGCACAAAATCAAAAGGGAAATTCCTTCAGATCTTTGATTCCAACCAAAAATAGAGTTTATCCCTTCATGTCTTGAATAATTTATTTAATTATCCTCTAATCCATCATATATTCTCAATAATTACCCCCTCCTTAAATCTAACCTTCCTTTCAAATTAGGTGAAGATGAAAATATAAAGAAGGGGGCAACCAAGGTGCTATATAGAATCTGTCCTCCAAATGTTTGCTTGATTTTGGACCTCATACCAGCCAAATATTTTCGAGGTTACTTCATAAATATTATTTTAGCATGAGTTATATTTAACCCTACAATATTTTAACTCCTTTTAAAATGTGGTGAGAATGTTATACCTGAAATAATAAAAAAGATTTCAGGACGAAGTGACTTTTCAACAGCCTCCACTTTCATGCTCCCACTGACCATATTAATGACCAAATTTAATCTTGGTATTTAATTTTGAGATGAGGATTTGAATAATAATTTTTTTCTAGGTGGAATAACCTCGATCGGACACTTTTGGGATGAGTTATGCCTCATTTACTAAAGGAGTATCAATTCTATCTAAAATTTTATTTTCCAAATTAAGTGATTTTTTGGGCCTCTAATTGACCAATTCAACACTTTTCATAGTTAAAAATGATGAAACACACAATCCAAGGGTTACTAAAAAATAATTTAGAAAATTGGATCAATATTAAAAAATTTATTCCCAAAATACCAAAGTGATAAAAAACTATTGAAATTTCATAATTAGGGTATTTTCACAATTTTGATTAAAACACTTAAAAATTCCAAAAATGATGAAATTTCTCATAAAATGATAATTATATGGGGATTAAATCATTTAAATACAGATAAAATATATTGATAATATCATTTCCATCAATAATAATCTTCCTAAAATCAGTTAGGAAACCTCTTTGCATATTAATACTATCCAAGTAAAAATTCACCATATGAATGAATTAGATTGTGAAGGGAAAAGATAAATAAATTAATGAGTAATAAGAATGAAATATTAGATAAATTAGGGTGAGTTATCACTATAATATATTTAACCACTACTATATTCCCATAATAAAATAAAGATAAACATTGAAAAACAAAGAACTCAAAGAATTCAATGCTCCCTCCCTTAAATAATAAATGAGGTTAGTTCTCTATAAATGGTGGAGATGTGAAAAATAGATGGAGAAACACATAATAGAAAACAAGAATAGAGAGATAAATGAGAAAAATATTATATATTATAATTCTAAAAAAATATTATATAAAAACTAATCTGCTTCGCATAGTTGGATGCCAAGTTAAAAAGTAGGGATCTAATATCAAACAAGAATTAATTTTTTTTATAGTGGATGAAAAAATAATTTAAATTGTGTTAGTATCTTAAAAAAATAGCAGGATTCTAGCAGGATTTTTCTTTTTTCATGTGGAATCTTCATGCATGTATAGTATGGGAATCATTAAATCTACAGGGAAATAATATTTCCTTCATCTTTTTATTTTACATGATCTTTAATTCTTTATATGATATTGTTTCCTTACACTTAAATGAATCTTATTGAGAGATATTAAATTGTATAAGTGGCTAGGAATATTGGGATTGATGTATTGTAGTGAAACATAAATCTCCATGTCGTGACTCCTTTTTCTCCAGCTTCTACTATTGTGTCACGATTGGTATCATTATGGAATGGGAACCTCCAGATTGAAATGGATTTTAAATTCATAAAAATATCTTCATGTTCATGAATTATTCCTTCTTAGTTCAAATATATGCTAGTTTATTTCATGTATATTTCTTTTGAGAACCATTATGAGGTGGATCCCTCTTCTATAACATGACCTTTTGAATTTTCTAATTTTATAAATTAAAAAAACTTTCATGACTCCCACTATGATAAAAAGCACCCAAACATAAGATACTGGATATTTTACATGATATTGAAGATATTTCCATTTGAAAAATCCCAATTTGTGATGATACGTATTAAATTCATTTCATAAGTAAGATATTATCTCACTCCAACTGATGCATAACATTTTCCTCTTAGAAATAAAATTTTGGCTAGAAGGAAACATAAGATATATTTTTAATACATAATAAAAAAATATCTTATGAAATACATGAGATAAATTTTTTATATGTAAGAAAATTAATCCAAACATAATATTTTTTACATAGATAAATTTTCACTTCATCTCATGTGTAAGATTATGAATATCTTAAGTGATATGTATAACTTTAGATATAGTCATATTTTCAATTCCAGTGCTTAAATTCTTATGTATGCTCCTAAAATATTAAAAAATATATTATGTATCACAAAACTTAGCCAAAATTTAGCACATTCAAATTCAAAATGGAAATTTTCCAAAAAATGACCAAAACATAATTAAAATTATAGTTTTTACCAATAATTTTAGAAATTAATAAAAACACTTAAAAATCATGAATTAATCCATTTTCACTATAAACTGAAAAATATTCCTAAAATAAAAAAATGTAACAATTAACCTTAAAATGATAAAATGTTTGGATTAAAAATGTCAAATTACATAATATAATATATGAAAATATAAGCTTTATAAATCCCCTACACTTAACCATTGCACTTCTGAGCAATCATCTAATACCAAGGTAAAAACAAACCTCCCAAGATTTTAATGGTATCATTACTCAATTATAAAAACTAAAGAAATATCATGATTCCTACATGAATTAAAACTCATTAACTCCTCACTAATCATAAAAATTCATTTAATTGTATGTTAACCCGCATGTGCATATTGTACCTACCTCTTTGGAAAAGTAATTCTCTCTCACTTAAGGATTCTAAATGGATATTTTCTCATTCCCAAGAACATTCATGATACCTATTAGATTATTTCCATCATAGTATCTCCATATAACATAGTAACAAAGTGTGTTAATAATGAGGAATTTTTTATGGGTTATTCTGTGGCTGAGGATTAGTATGTTTTAAATATAAAAACTTTAAAGATAGAATGAGGAGGGTTTAACCCTAAACTAAGGTAAATGCATGAAAAAAATTTCCCATAATAATGGTGTTCCCATTACTATATTTACAAATATTCACCTCAAAACCTTTTTTTAATACTCATGGATAGTCCATACTTGGGAAATTTCAGTAGAAATAATATTTTTCTTCCCTATTTCCTTTTTATAGAATCCATTTGGTTCTTTTTTAAGAGTAAAATTCAATGCATATTTTTGATTCAGAGGAAAGAGAGACATATTTAGATTCTAAAAACTATGGTGAACTCACTTGTAAAGATTTTGAATGATATTTTAGACCTAATTACATATTTTTACCTTTAATTTTCTCCATAAAATAATAGTTAATGGAGAAAAACTTTTTCCATTTCCGTTAAAACATATTCTTCCAGGTCATCATCACATAAACCAAATCCTCCCACACTTGAGTTAAAATAATAATCATGAATTTAAAATCTAGAGAATATTATAAAGGGGTAAATATATTGTAATGTGTATACCCTAAAAAATATTTCATAAATACTTGGGGCGTAAGAAAGTTTAAATGTAAGGGGAGGCCAAACTAGAAGTTAAATGTAAAAAGGGGATTTTAAAACGACGTCTCAATCATAATTGAAAAGTTACATGAACTCTAACATATTTTAAAAATATAAAAACAAAATTTTATGGATATCAAAACATAAATCATGACTCTCAAGAAAAATATAAATGTAAAGAATATATAAAAATTATTTAGAAACCTCACAGGTTGGAAAATATATTCACTTTGGATAGCACAAGTATAAATGAGTTTCAAAATAAATAAAAAATAATTAAATGAAAAGATTGAAAATCAGGGTAAAAAATCCATCCATTAATAATCTAAATCTCCACATATTAAAATTCAGTAGTTGGATACAAAAATAATATGGATTAAATTTCCCAAATAATTCGATTAAGCTCAAGATCTTAAAAAAACTCTAAAAATGAAAAAAAAAACAAAACATGAAATATAAAACTCAGAGTATTTTAAAAACTTGAAAAATAAATAAAAAAACATAAAAAATTCCTAAAATAGGCTTATATTAACCCCCACACTTAATATATAATTACCCTTAATTTAAGCTCAAACAGAATTAAATAATAGGAAATAAAAACTAAAGAGAGGAAAAGACACAACCTGGTTTATTTGGAATAAAAAAATCTTTGAGTTAATATCCTAGTTTCTTTAAATTCATACCTATAATAAAGTAAGAAAAAACACAACAAATTTATTATAATAACATTAAAATTAAAATAAATATAAAATGAAAGAAGAAAAGGGATAGAACTTAGTTTAACCCCTAAGTGGGTATTGGTTTTTGACTACCTCTAGTTGGATATTCCATAATTTTATCCCCAATCTAAATGAGGATGTGGTTTCTTGACCATGAGCCACAAAATTTATTTATATTCAGTGCTATTTAACTTGAAGTGCTTATATAATACCCCATAGATAATGTACTATATCTTTTTTCCCATTGCAATTGAGTATAAGTTGCAAGGTGGGGAAATGAAAATATATGGGATCTCTATTGCTGCCACTACTTCTGTGGATTATTCAACTTCCAAGCACATATACTTATTCATTATAAATTTCAACAAAGGTCAATTTAGTGAAAAATTAATTTTGAATAAAATTAAAATAAGATGAATCAATATAAATTTTTTCCCCTTTATGTAAGTCAAATTATAACTTTATTTATTTAGGAAAGACAACTGGGAACTCAGTCTCAATAGGTGCATCTTCTTATCCTTCATCATACTTTAAGAACATCCACATGTTAGCTAAACCTTAAAAATCAAACTAGTCGGAGGTAATATTAAATTCAATTTTAATAAAATCAGATAAAAATGATTTAAATAAAATATTATCTCTCTGTATTAGATCAAATTCAATTTATTATTATTTACTCGATGCTAATTGAAGTTATTTTTTCATGGATTAATTAAAGTATTCAATTTACTCTATATTTTCTTTAAATTACACCACCTTAGTGGTGTATTATTCTAAATAAATAGAGAGGTAGAGTGGCACTAATTTTTTATTTTCAATGATAGGAGAATCTTATGGAATTTCAATATTTAAAAAATACATCCAATATTCATACAAATCAACTTGATCTCCCAAATTTTCATCAACTAGAATGTATTATTCAAGAAATTACTCAAGTAGTGGTTCAGGAAGGTTGGGTGATAGATCTTCAACTTGATTTCTCTCAACCTCCTTGGTCCCTTCAACTTGAAATATAGGCGAAACAATCTTAACTTATTCTTCAGTTCGTTTCTGTTATTCTTCCACCCTAAAATCTATGATTTCCTTCAGATAAGTGGAAAGGATATCCATTTGTTTGATCACTTATTTAAGATTTTTTTTCATGTGAATCCTTAAATATTATTCCTTGATAGACTCATCTACATGGTTAATAGGAAAATAAAAATAATAGTCACTACTGAAATTCTATCTATGACTTAATAAAAGAAGTATATACGATAAAGCCCTATTTTTTGGTCATTGAAATTTATGATTTTTTTTGTGTTTTTGTGAAAAATTGTGTGTGTAAGTGACATGCCTACTAGAAAATGGTGCTAAATTGATGTGAGAGTTTTGTTACGAATTCCAACTCAATATTTTCTTATTTTTCTAAGCATGTACTACAGTGAAAGACCTAGGGTCAATCTCTTAAGGAGGCCACTTGCACAAAACTGTTCTTATATTGTCACTATTTATAAAATAAAATATATTTAAAATGGAAATATAAAATAATGAGTGTTTATAAAAATTCATGTGATAAAAAAATAAAAATATATGAATATAAAAGACAAAGAAGAAGAAAAAGAAGTTAGTAAAATGATTTTTTTCAAAGATGTTTACAGTAATGTAAATATTTTTCTTTAAAATATAATTCTAATTATTATATTCAATTCATAGATAAAAAAATATCACTCTACACCTTCATGTTTGAATAATTATTACCCCATACCAAGACCTATATATACAGAATAAAACTACTCCTAAAATCAGTCAGGAGGCCTCTTCACTGAGAAACACTATCCAAATCAAACTCCACTATATGAAAAAATTAGATAGTGAAGAGAAGGAATATTTAGATGAATTAGGAAGAAGAATAAAATAGGGGAAATAATAGGGTGACCAATCACTAAAATTTATTTAACCACAACTTTATTCCCAGAATAAAATAATGAGAAACATCGAAGCAAAATTAACTTAAAGCACCCACTGCTCCCTACCTCAAACAAGAAACATAGTTAGCTCTCCATTAATGATGGAGATTAAAAAAACACAGGGAGAAACACAAAAAGGAAAATTATAACTGTGATAGAAAAAATAAAACTATTATATATTATAATGTAGAAAAATTATTACAAAAAACCTAATCTGATTCACAAGGATGAAGGTCAATTTGCGAAGTAGGGATCAAACTTTGGCCTTGAACCATTTTTTTATAGTGGAAGAAAAATTAATTTAAATATTTATATAATCCTTATAAATTGGTAGTCTTTTACTAGGATTTGTCTTCATGCATGATGAATATTTACATGTGCATGGATTGGGAAGTAGTAACTCCATATAGAGGTAATATTTCCTTCGTATTTGATTTCTCATGACTTGTAACTATTCATGTGATATTTTTATATTATAATTAAATTCAATTGGATTAGAGATATGAAGAAATTTATATGATAGATAATATCTGTATGGATGTATTATGGTACAGTAGATATCTCCATGTCATGACTCCTTATTTTTCTTCAAATCATTATATTGCAGTGTGAATGATATTATCATGGCATGGGAACTAATATATTGGAGGTAGCTCTAAAATTCATCAAAATATACTTACAACCAAAAATTCTTCCTTCATAGAGTAGATTTATGTAGGTTTCTTCTATGTATATTTCATTCGAGGGACATCGTGGCATGACACCATCTTCCATAATACGACCTTATGAAATTTATAATTTCACAAAATACAAAGACTTAAATGACTCCCACATGATAAAAACATACAAATAAAATATAAAAAATATCTTACATAACATGTAAGATATTAAACTTTTTAAAAATCCTAGGTTGCGATGATACATAAGAAATTCACTTAATACAAAAGATATCCTCACACTCAAACTGACATGTATCATTTTTCACTTAGATTTTTTTGGATCAAAGGATATAAATGATATATTTTCAATACATATGGAAAAAAAATATCTTACATAATATATAAGATAGATTTTTTCATATATAAAGACAATAATCCAGACATAATATATTGTACTTATCCAGGTTTTCACTTCAATTCACATGTATGATCATGAATATATTTTTTGATACGTAAGATGTATGAATTAAATAGATTTTCAATTCTAGTGATCAAATTCTTTTTTATGATCCTAACATATTCAAAAATATATTACATATCCCAAAAATAAGCCAAAATTCCACCCATTAAACTTCATAATGAATCTTTTTGAAAAATTGACAAAAACACAAATAAAAGTATGTATTATAAAAAACATTTCATAAATAAATAAAACGATTAAAAATAATGAATTAACCCATTTTCAAAATAAACTCCAAAATATTCCAAAAACATAAATATATGAAAATTACCCTGAAAATGATAAAATGGTATGATTTAAAAAATTTAATTTCAAACTAAAATATATGAAAATATGAGATTTATCACCCTTAGTAAGAATAAAAGTTTTTTTATAAGATTAAGCTAGCTCAAAAAAAAACTGAAGAGGATCCAATCACATAAGATCTCTTAAGTATGAAATAAGAGTAACTCGATTAATTAACCTCCTACGTAAGAATAAATATATTGGGAACTATTTTACATAAGAATAACTGAGAGAGGTTGGATAAGATAAATTAAACAATTAAACACTCGATGTATGATTTTTCTCAAGATATTGAGTTTGGTTCGACTGATTATGAAGCATGATAGTCTATAAAATCTAAGTTAGAAAAAATTTTCATATATGAAGATGAATAAATGTTGAGCAGGGTTGGATGAATTTTCAATAGAGATCTGTTAAAGGATAAAAGGTGTACAAATGTTGTAGTGGGATACCATCAAGTCATTGATTCCATTTGGTGGAGAATATTTGGAGAAAATGTCAAATTTTCCTTTCCAAACATAATCTAAGGTGAAGATTAGAAGTTTCTTTTCTATTTTATATTTTTTTATAAGTTTTATTTTTTTGGATCTTACTTTCTCATTTCATTTGAAATCAAAGACACACTGAAATACACAACAGGTGTTCGATAACTTGTCTCTGTAAAGTTTTGTTAGTTGAAAAATGACTGATTGGTGACGGTTTATTTCCTACCATTATTATTGATGAATTTCTACCTAAATAAATGAGAAGGTTCAAATAAATTCCATTATTTGGATAGAAATTATTTAAATGGGATGCTTAATATTACACAAGCTAGTAGAATCAATATATAGAAGGTCGTGAACTTACAGTTTTAGGGTATATAAGTTTATCAATTATTGTTATTCAAGAAGGAAAATTAGAAGAAGATGTTAAGATGATGAAGTCAACCTGTACTAAAAATACCTTACAAAGATAACATCATGGCCATTAATAAAATCGGGCTGAACCATTTTAATCCAACCTCTAATAAACATGACACCCAATGGCCACTAGAAGAGAGGGGAAAATTTGAAATATTTTTAGAATTTTTTATTGTTTAACCATTAAAGGAAGATCCCTATCTGGATTCCACCTATATTCAAGATTACTAAATTAGTTATTCTCTACTCTTATTTAAATTATATTAGTACCTCATTATAAAATTATTGATTCCCCCCAGTTGGGGGGTACCTAAGGTCTACTCTTATTATTAATGTGAATAAAGGATAATTTATACATATGATATTCTCTTTTTTACTGTTGAGTTATTTTACTAATTCATGTTAATTCCATCTTTATGTTATTTTTTATTTTTTGATACATCTCCCATTTAATCTAGTGTGTTAATTATATTTTATGTTGTGTGCATTCCTCTTTGTGATTGTTTGTTTCTTCTTACCTCATGATCTGTTTTTATTTTTATTTTTTCATGTCATGAACTTGAACCACCTTAAATAGAGGGATAAACCATAGTTATGGGAAAATGGATCATTATAATTTTTTTAACATTGAAATACCTTTTCTTTAATTCACTTACTCACTTATTATAAAATTTCAGTTTATGGTTTGTGTCATGAGGTAACAACCTATAATTTCCCATTCATAGTTTTCTTCTTCTTCATTATAAATTTTCACTTCCCTTGAATAGTAGTTTATCTTGCTAGCATGAATTATAATTGGAATGGTTTTGTGTAATTTCTTAAAGACTTTAGTGTGTCTCTATAGAACTTATTGGAATGGACCTTTTCTATTTGAGAGTTATTCTAGTAAAGAGTTGACATAATTTTAAAGAATGATTTGATAAGTTTATACAAGGCATCACTCACTCAATTTAATTATCTTTATAGAGGATTCTCATCAATTTGAGAACTACGATTAATCATATTTACCTATAAATACTTATATACAAATTTTTTCTTTCTAACTCACATTGCAACACTTGATTCCTTATTTCCTCCCCTTATTTTTCATTTTTTACTTCATTGTTTCAACTATCATCACTACCATTGATTTTCACTTATTTTTTATTTTATTAAAAAATAAAAAACATTTAATATTATAAAGATCTAAAAATATAATAAATGAAGAAAACACCATGATTAAACACTATACACTCCCTAAGAATAATCCTCAAGTGTAACCCCATATGCTATATATAGAGTGTTTTATAAAATTTTAAAGTTCTCTAATAGAACTTAGAAAAGGTCTCCAAGAATAATTTTTTATATCCACTATTAGGAAGGAATGATTTTTTCATAGATATATCTTCACCATTTTTCCATTTATTTTATTTTGAATTGTTTTCTTAAATATTTAGAAATGTATTATTAAAATGAAATTTCCAGTTCACTGATGAGTTACTCAAAGATGAAAAATTTTAGTAATATTTTGTTAAAGTTTAATCAATGTAAGATAAAACACTAAAATATAGCACTCATTGAGTATAAGAGAGATATTGTTGATAATATAAACTAGTACATGTAAAACATTTCCACTAAACTAGATAAAGATCAGAGGAACAGGTAAATATGGAAACAAGGAATTGAATATAAAAGGAAGATTATTTTACCTATTTTTTAGTATGATGAGAATCTATAAGAGGATAAAATAGATAAAGAATAGTTTTCCATAATAATCAACTCACTTAAAGAATAAAGTTAAAATATAGAGTGTGAAAGTGAGAGTGAATATAAAGAAGAATATGAATAATAAATTAATGAATTAGAGACCTTTTAACCTCATATCTATTTTATAAAAATCTTAGTAATACTAAGGATAAGTTAAAATGGAATATTCCCCCATACCTTACAAAGATAACCAAGGATGAACTCATGGTTAGCATGCCAAATGATGAAGGAATGATAGGTTAACAAACTTTTAATTAATACTGGACCAACCTTGTTCAATATAATCTATCAATTGAGCATCCCAAATACCTAAATGAATAAAAAAACAATTGTAACTTAATGATACAAAATAAGATAACACACTCGAGACTTTAGGGTGGTTTGAGAAAAAAATAGAGAATGATTTTCTACTATACGTCACCATTGATCAAATCCAAGAGGTATTATGAGAATAAGAAGAAGTATTAAATGGAACCTTGGATGGATTTCACTAAAATATTGACCTTAATTATTTCTATATATTATAAAAAATTTAAAATAAATATTTACGATTTAAAAATATAGAATCAACACCTATATTCCTTGTTTTGGATAGTGTGAATGAGATTTCATTGGAGGTAATTATATTTAAATAAAGGATTGATGGACCACTTCCTAATTTGCCCAGTTTTTCAAAGGTTCAACATAGGTAATATGTGGTTCCAACAATGATTCAAAAAGGGAAAAAATCAATTATATACTCATTAAATTTTAATTCATTTCAAAATTAAATTCTCATTATTTCCACTTAGATTGGAAACATTGAAACTATTAGGTTTTAAGGGGATTTCTAACATCCTAAACGTAGTGGAAAAAGAAATTAAAAACTCTATAAATACCAGAATCTATATACATGTTTGGAATGAATATAAATAAATAAAAACAAGTTCATTGTACCTTACACCACTTGATATGGCCTTTTGAGAACTTTAAAAACAAATGGAAATGATTATTTCATTTATTATATAATTTTAGAATCCCCTTCTCATAATAAAATGAAAGTGAAAAATGTAATTATGAATAAAATAAAAAAATTTATATAATAAATAAAAAAATATAGGAAAAAATAATACACATTGAAATATTATTCATTGTGATTTATGTTTTGACTCACAATACAAATTCAAATGAAAAAGGGGAATTTTATGGGTTAGCATTTTAAAAGGGGAATTAAGCAAGGTGCTTTCCTTTGATCATTATTAAATAAAAATTAAATATATTAAATATTCAATACCTCTTATTTTTTATTTTTATTTTAATTTTATACCCACCCAACCCTAGACAACATTACAACTATTTAAAATACTCATTATTAGAATAACACCTTTGTCTCTTTTATGGAGTGGTGATAATTTCACAAAGATTATAGTTTAACATGCATGGTCTTGAGATGAGTATAAATTTTCATATCAATTTCACTTGATAAAGTAGAGACATAAAATCCTTTTTATGTAGGTTGAAAAGTGAGAATGCATGGAAATTTGAAGTTAAATAAATTTTAGTATGAGAGAGAATAAGTAGAGGGGAACTGATCTTATAAATGAAACACAATTAATTTATTTTTAAGAATGATCGGAGATACTATAATTTTTTATTTTATGTTTTTAATTTGGCTGTGGTATTATTATTTTCCTATTATTTCAAACATTAGGTTTGGGGGAGTGATTATATGTGTTTTTATTAAAACTTTTATATGATTTCAATTGAATATACCCCCATAAACTAGCATAAAATACAAGGAAAATCACATTTTTATTGTTTTTTACATTTTAGTATCTTTATTATAAATAAATAAATTTGTATTTCATTATAGAAAATCACATGCACATTATTAGTTTTTATTTCAGATATCTTTTTTATGTTAAATTCTTAAAGTGATTGTACAGTTTTAGAGTTTAGTGAAAAACCTACCTTGAAGATAGATTCTATTTGGTCATATTTATATTTTGTGCTTAATTTATATAAGTCTGGTCTATGAATTTTTTAATATAACATGTTGTGTCAACCTTGATTTTTTATAAGTGTTTCTATTGCATTATAAGAGGTTAAACATAATAATAATACAAGAAGAGAAGTTATGTAATACTAAAGCACTACAATAGGTAATACATAATATTAGATGATGGAATTATTTTGTAGGAAAGAATAAAATATTTTCCTATGTAAGAGTAAAATATTCTATTATATAAGAATAAATCATTGGGTAACTCAAGAATCCATTTAATAATAAAAGTTCTATGTTTAAGAGTAAGACACCTCATATGTAACATTAAAAGGAATAGGATTCAGTTATGTAATGTCCCTCAAGTCTTTCATAAGATTAAATCCATAAAAAACCCTCCTACATAAGAATAAATTTCTTGAACACTAGTCAATTTAAGAATAACCAAGATAGGTTAGATATGAAAAATTAAAAAATCAACACCCCGATGTAAGAATTTGTTCAAGTCACTGAGTTAGGTTTTAATGATTCTAAACCAAACCAATTTGTAAAAGATTAGGTAGAAAACATAGCTATTGATGAAGCTGAATAAATGTTGAGCAAGGTTGGATAAAGTCTGAAAAGAGATCAATTTAAGGAGAAAATAAGGACTATTTTTGAATTTAGAGACTATTGAACTATTGAGACTATTTGGTGGAGAATATTTAGTTGATGAATATAATGTCGAGTTTGTCTTTCCAAATAAAATTAAAGTTGAATATTGAAATATAGCTTACTAGTTTCTGTTTTTTACTAGTTATACTACCAGGGATCTCATTTTCCTATGTTTTCTAAGATTTAAGTCCCAATTTATTGCATCATAGGTGTTTAAAAACTTTTCTCTTTAAATTTTTATCAGTTGAAAAATGTTCAACTAGTGATGGTTGAAAACCTACTGAGATTATTTATGAAGACCCACTTAATTCAATGAGATATTTTAAATAAATTCCATTTTGAGGATGAAAATCATTTAAAGGGGATGGTTGAGATTAAAAAAGGATTGGAGAATCTACATGGAAGAGACCATGAACATGTAGTTTTATGTTTTGTTAGTTTTTTTATTTTATTTATTCAAGAATGAAAATTAGAAAAAGATTTTGGGACTATATATTCAATATTCATTGAAAATACCTTACTAATATAACATCATGTCAATTAATAAAACCAGACCCAACCATTTGAATCCCACCTATAATAACTAGGAAACCTAAAAACCTTTGTAAGAGATAGAAAATATTGGAATATTTTCATTATTTTCACTTGTTAGGACATTTAAGGAGAATCACCATACAGTTTCCACCTAGATTCAAGGAAACTATTTTTTTATTCTTCTATATTCTTTAAATTTTATTAAGACCTCATTGTAAAATAACTAAGCCCCCTAGATTTATAGTTCCATAGGACCACTCCTATTTTTATTATGAATAAAGGATAATTTCTATATATGTTCTTCTCTTATTTACCATTGACTTCTTTTACTAATGTCATGTTAATTTGATTTTTTTGTGTTAATTTTCTGTTTTGCGATATGTCCCCACTTTCTCAAGTGTAATGGTATAAACCTTTTAATTTTCATATTTGGGATGTTATAGGTGTTAGGAAGATAATGTAGGGAGATAAGGGTAGTTATAATGGATATTTCTATTTGGAGAGGGGGTGCTATGTCATGGAGTTATGTGTTTCACTATGAATAGTTGAGTTGGACTTAAATATAGTGTTTATGATGCTTTTCAAGGTTTGTTTGTTATTCCATGAATAACCTTGAAATTTAACCCCTCGAATCCTCCAATAACCCGAAGGCCTTCATTTTTTATTGATTTTGATAATCCACCTTTCAAGGGGTGAGGTGGAACCCTTACAAGGTCCATAGGCATAAGTATTACATGGCCCGTAGTCCTTAGAGGAATTCATTGTCCGTAGGCTTCAAACATTACATACAACCTAGAATAACTACTTGGAACTGCTCCTCCCCATCATCTTCATCGTGAAATCAACTCTCTACCTTCGCATGGCTGTTCGGCTAGGCTTTCCCGTGCATGCATAGGCTTGTCTCGATGGAAGGTTCCATACCCTCTCATTCTTGCAATCCGTTTAGCTTCTGCTATGGTGAAAGCTCCTTGCTTATCCTCCTTTTGAATCTTGTTCCTTGTAGGTTGTTTGGTTTGCATCTGCACTTAAGGTGGCCCGAAGTCCTTGAGGTGGCCCGAAATCCTTAAAGGACTTGGGGACCAAATAGGTGGCCCTAAGGCCCAAATGGGGGAATAGTCCCAGATGCTACAGTGCCAAATAGTACCTGCTACAGTTCCCACTACAATACCTGCTACAGTACCAACTACAATACTTCTACACTACCTCCATGAAGCTATAGACCTAGATGGGACAAACCATGGCTATAGGTGTCCTATATCCATGGGTGGGGCTCCACCATGGATAAAAGTGTGCGGTAAATCCATTATAGCCATGGTCAGACCCCTACCATGGATATAGGGTTTCCTGCACTAGCACAGAAAAGTTTTTTCCCATAGGAAAACCCCTATAGCCATGGGTGGGGCTCAACTGTGACTATATGTGTGTAAAAAATTAATTATAGACACTGCCATTAAAAACCATGGTAATAGGGTATAGGTTCGAATATATTTATAATAATAATAAAATATATTTATAAATTCCTTCACAAACATACACACATACTCTAATGACCCACCAATTATCATTGGCTTGAGAGCACAATGAGTCACTACTTGGCCTTAATTGACACCCCCAAGACACCAAAGGCTGAAAATAAATGAAGAATGGTTTCACATACAAGTGGGTACAATTTACCCTTTAAGAAATAAACTGAATAACCAACAAACCATAACCAAACCATTTACTAAATGATTCATGAACCAAGGAATACAACTAAACAAATTCATATATCTCAAAACCACATCAAATTGTGAAACAACAAAATACCAACCAAACATCGAAGTAAAAGGTGGATAAAACAACTAAAGACTCTCAAAAAATTACAAGACTCCATTCTCCACAAGCTCGAATCCCCATAATCTCTGAACATCCCAAACATCAAGTGGTAGTGCTAAAAACATGGGAAACATTACCTTTGTCCCTGTCCCAAAAGATAATATATACAAAAGCACCAAAGTTCCAAAGAAGGGGTGAATATAAAACTCAGTAGTTTTTTCCCAATGACTTCCCTACTCATGCCACTAGGATAGAAAAGTTAGCCACATTTATATAAAATTGTTTATATAAAAAAATTTACCAAATCAATTTATAACCATATATAAAAAAGTTCCAAAATCCATTTGCAACCAAGTGAAAAAAAAAACTGAATGAAAACAATTTCCAGCAAGTTTTTTTTATAGAAAAATAACTAATCAAAGCGTTAAAACTAATTCTTCTTATCATTTGGCATACCCATTTTATCGTTCACCACACACTCACACATGCATGCTTCATTTGACAGTTTCATACTCATGAGAGGTCTCTCATCCAATTAACTTGTGTCCCAATGACATACAACCCTAAACCAGGGTCACGTCCCTTGTACCCCAATGAAACTCATCCCTTATTAATGGTATGTTAAGAATGAACTCACACCAACACCATTTATTCCAAATCTTTCCATTTCCAAAACAAACAACTTCAATAAAACCAAACCTTTATTGAAAACCAAATAATAATCAATTTCAAAGAAAAATTTAATTTCAATAAAACCTTCCCTTTTATTAAAAACATAAAATCCCATTTATGTTCCAAAAATCCAGAAAAATACCATTTTTAAAATCCACATTTTAAAACCAAGAGTAAAAGAACTTTACCCAAACACCCAATTTTTCAGATTTTACATCCATCACTCAAAACGGTTTCCAAAAAGTATTAGACAAAAAAATAACAATAAATTAAACATCACACATTCAATTTGAAATCATTCCAATCATTTCTAATAAGTGGACTCGAGAAAGAATCCTCCTACCTCAAAGATTTTTATGAAAACCCCAATAAACGAAGAACGCATAAGAAAACCGGGTCGATTCTCCAAGAACCCACCTTAGATCTCTTCTCATAGAAAGAAAAAGATCAAATCTCATCATATTTGGAATAAAAAAACCTAGATCTAACCATAACTAGCATAGATCTAATAAATCAAGAGAATAGGAGAAGTAGATCTAAGTAGATCTAAGAAACAGATTAAGAACGAAGAAGAACGATAACATACCTCAAGAATCCAACTTCGATTAACCAAGGGAAGCCTTCGGATTGCCCCCAGATAGATGGGAGAACCTTATTTGGAATTATGAGAAACAAAATCCTGAGTTATGGCCACTTAAGAGAAAAAATGATCCACTTAGAGGCAAAAACGTGTGAGATCCACTTTTTTAGGATCTCACTTAAACATCTGCATGGTTAGTTCGTAGGGTTAGACAAACTGTGTGCTAACCATGTGTTAGATACTGCCTAGGCATACCCTCGCATGACTTCCTCTCATGGTCTCCCTAACCGTGATCCAACAGTGTGGGAGAAACTTCCTCAAGAGGTCCAAAAACACATGGTTTGGCTGCACAGTTAGAAAAACCGTGCGCTGCCCGTGTGACTTCCATTTTTCTTCAAAACTACTTCCAAAGTTATCCCAACTCTCCCATCCATCACCATTTCACTTTATAACCCTAAAAACCATCAATTAAGGGTTAAATAAAAAAAACTAGGGGTACTAAATTCTCCCCACCATTGGTCATTCCATCCTCAGAAAGTAGAAAACCCTCCCTGATCTGAAAGAGTTCTGGCCACTACTCTTTCATCTCCTTCTCACGTTCCCAAGTTTCTTCTTGAATCTGACCATGCTGCCATAGAACCCACACTAGAACAATGATTTTTCCTCACAAGAATTTCTCTTTCCTATCCACAGTCCATACCAGGATATGTATCAACGAAGAATTCGACTCTAGGTCAATGGGATACCATCTGATCACTTACTGAGGATCAGGCTGATACTTTTTTCAACTGAGATACATGGAACACATTATGCACCGAACTAAACCATGGTGGTAATTCCAAATGGTTTTCCACCTCTCTAACCTATTCCAGTATCTCAAAAGGGCTAATTTATCTAGGAGATAACTTTCCCTGCTTCCCAAGATGACGATGTCTAAGCCTTGAAGATATCCTCAAGAAAACATGATCACTCACGAAAAAGGACAATGACCTTAGATGGTGATCTGCATAATATTTATGAAGAATCTAAGATGTCTCCACCTTCTTTATGATCAAATGGATCTTCTCCATTTTTTCTTGGACAAGGATCATCCCAACTAGTGAATTTTCACCTGTTTCCACCCAGCATAGTGGAGAACGACAAGGACACCCATACAATGCTTCAAACGGAGCCATATGCATTGAGGCCTGATAATTGTTATTGTATGAGAACTCCACCAAGGGTATCTGATCCTTCCACGATCCACCAAAATCCATTACACAAACCCACAACATGTCTTCCAATGTCTATATCATCCGCTTGGATTGTCCATCCGTTTGAGGATGATATGCCATGCTCATAGTAAACAGAGTCACAAGAGCTTACTGTAAGGATTTATAGAAACAAGATGTGAACCTTAGATATCTATCCGAGACTATTGAAACTAGAATTCCATGCCTCTTTACCACTTATCATATATAGATTTTTGAAATATCCTCCATCGTATGAGTTTCACGAATAGGGATGAAATGGGCTGACTTGGTAAGACGAGCCACTATGACCCATATGGAATCGTGTTTCTGAACCATTCTTGGATGACCTGTAACAAAATCCATATCTATCAGATCCCATTTCCACACTGATATAGGTAAAGAATGTAACATACTTACTGGTCTCTGATACTTTTCCTTAACTTGCTGAAAATTTAAGAATCACGAGATGAACTCGACCACCTTTATTTTCATGCCACTCCACCAAAACTGAACCTTCAATGCCTTATACATCTTCTATGTACCTGGATGTAAATCCCATCTCGAATGGTGGTAATCATGAAGGAGTTCTTCCTGAAAATCCATAGGTATAACCATCCGATATCTAAATCACAAAATTGAACTCCCATCAAGTTTCCATCCCTCCATGGTCTTCCCACCATTGAGTTTTGAACCCATTACTAGACATTTTTCATTAGATATCTATGCCTATTTGACCATATTTACCAAATCTGGAACAAGTGTAGATGAGAAGAAAACTGCAACAACACCTAGGTATTCACATTTCACATGCATATTGGCTAGGACTGACATCAACTACCATTTATCTGAAGCTTCTTTTTCCAATTGAGAATATGACTTTTTAATCAATGAATCTGCCACTGAATTTCCTTTTACTGGTGTATACATTAAGTCAAAGTCAAACATATAGAGATACTCTATCTATATCCTTTGCCTCAGATTCAAATCTCGCTGTGAGAAAATGTGTTTCAAGATTTTTTGGTCTGTGAACACTGTAAATTTCTCACCAAAGAGATAATGTCTCCATGTCTTCAACACATGGATGACTACATCTAACTCCAAATGTAGTGTTGGGTTATTCTTCTCATGAAGTCTAAACTACCTTAAACCATAAGAAGCCACATGGTCTCCTTGCATGAGAACACAACCCAACCCTGATCTCAAAGCATCACAATACACGACATACCCCTGTACTGATTATAGAAAAATCAAGATAGGTGCCGATGTAAGCTTAAATTTCAGTTCCTGGAATGATTTTTGGCATTTCTCTATCCATTGGAATGGAGCATTTTTCTTTGTCAAATATTTCATTGGCGAATCTAGTCATGAGAAATCATGCAAAAAGCATCAGTAGTAACAAACTAGACAAAGAAAACTTCGTATCTTGAAGAAATTATTCAGTGGTTTCCATGAGATAACAACTTCTATCTTTTCAGGATCAACAAAAATTCCTTTTCCAGAAGTGATGTGTCCAAGAAAATGTACTTCCTATATCCAAAAATCACACTTTGATAATTTGGCATACAAATAGAGATATCTCAATATTTGTAAGATTGTTTCTAGGTGCCCCTTATGGTCAGACCTTTTATTTTAGTACAAAAATATGTCATCCCCAAACACCACCACAAAAGAATCCAAATATAGCTGAAATATCTAATTCATCAAAGCCATGAAGACCGATGGTGCATTCGTTAGACCGAAAGGCATGACTACATATTCATAGTGGCCATATCTGCTTCTTAAAGCTGTATTTAGAATATCCTCCTTTAGAACTCAAAATTGGTGATATCCATATCACAAGTCAATTTTAGAGAACTATTGAGATCCCCTTAATTGATTGAACAGATCATCAATGCGTGGAAGTGGATATCTATTCTTTATCATAACTTGTTTAAGCTTACGATAATCAACGCACAACGGAAGAGTTCCATATGATTTCTTCACAAACAAAATAGGTGATTCCCATAGAGATGTACTTGGTTGAATGGAAACCTTTCTTTCCAGCACCTCCAATTGAACTTTCAATTCTGGTAACTCTATTGGTTCCATCCTATAAGACGAAAGGGAAATAGGACTGGTCCATGGAAGAAGATCAATCGTAAACTACACTTCCCTTATAGGTGGTAACCCTAAGAAGTTCTCAGAGAATATATTTATAAATCGATCTAAAACTATTGGAAAACTAATTCCATCGATCTATTCCATTGATTCCAAAGTCAATGCTGCTAAATGGTAAGATATCGTTCCCACCATTGATTCCAACAAGCTCTTTTCACCTTTCTTTACCATCCTCTATCCTCTGAAGAGATGCTCAATGCCATCCTTAGTCGTGAAACTAACTGCTCTACTATAACAGTTGATGTGATCCTTGAGATTTGTCAACTAATCCATAAATAGGATTATATCATAGACATCCATTTCCAACATCAAGAAGTCCCATTTCATCTTAGCTTTATCAACAATTATAACACATGCTCTACACACAAAGGCTTGACATTATCTTTCACCGAGAGGAGTTTGTAGTGTTAAAATAGAAGGCATCAATTCCAACTTTAAACATAGAAAATCAATTGTACGATAAGAAATGAAAGAATGTGATGCACTAGTATCGAAGAGAAATTGTAAAAGGATTGAATTCAAAAGTATCGTACCTCTCACCGTAGATGGTTCAACTTGATCATCGACCATCATCTTATCAGCTCCATACAATTGCTTCATTGCTGCACTATTCTGCTTGTTGCCTTTCTGAGATTTCTCTGGTTGAGGAGTCATGGTATTTTGAGAATCACTATATCTAGCTCTGTTATGTTGATGAGACTAATTCTGCTATCCTCTCCCTATAGAAGAATACAATGCTTGTGATGCTTGAGAAGTGTCTCGAGCACCAGACCTTGGAGCACTGTGACAATAGCACTGAATATGTCCCATATTATTTCAATTATAACATGTTCTAAGTTGTTCTGTATACTCTCACTTTATGTGGTCAAGATAACCACATTGAAATCAACCTGCTTTTCTCTAGGGTCGTGGAGGAAGGTTCATTGATCCAGCCGTATGATTCTAATTTCCACTTCCACCTTGGAAATAGGTGTCCCTTTTATGCTTGATCCTAGCAGTTGAGTTCCCAGTATTCCCTGTAGGTATCATCATACCTCCTCCTATCGATCTCAAGATATCACGTTCAGTCACAGTTGCTATGTTCACCAACTCTGTATAATCCATGATATAGAGCACCGCAATCTTCGATCTAATCTCCTGCCGTATCCCCGATTTGAAGATGCGTGCCTTCAAGGACGTACTTGCTGCAAATTCTGATGCAAATTGCACTAAATTCATGAATTTAGCTACATACTCTATGAAATAAATACTCTCTTGCTTTAGGCTGAAGAAATCTATCATTTTATGGATCTTGAACGTGTGAGGATAGAATTTTTTGTTGAACAGTTCCTTAAAATCCTCCCATGTAAGACCTTCATCCAATTTATCCTACACCACTAAATCCCACCACTGTCATGAAAGATCCTCGAGCATATATGTCACCAGCTTGACCTTTAGATCCACTGGTGTGTTGATAGAATCGAAGATAAGATTCATCCTACTTATCTACACCTCCTCCTTCTTAGTTTCAACATCACCCTGGAAGTTAGGTGGATTCAGATTTATAAACTAGATGGTATGATCCACATGTCTTGGATCATTCATCCGGTTCCCCATATCCACAACTTAAAAATCTTGAACAATACTCTGAACCATCTCTTAGTTCACCCGTGGTTCAGGTGCAACCACATTCTTCGTAGCTTCTTCGGGTTGGTTTCGACGATACCTACGGGGTGCCATTTTCTAAACCAACAACGAACTCCATAAATATCACTCTCTAGCAACTGATGGATTATCATTTAAAATTCTATCACATCAACTATCACAACATTGTTTTCCAAAAAAAACCTTTTTCTATGTTCAACCATTTTTGAAAATTTTTAGCATACTTTTTGAAAATTAAACCATTTTCAAAATACCATAAGAATTCCCTTTTTCAAAATCATTCATTTGAAAAAAAATTCATACTTTTTAAAAAATCAACAATTTTTCACAACATGAATCATTACTCGAAATGATGTATTCACTTCTAGTGGGAATTCGTTTCCTCTACCATGCATGTCATTTGAAAAACAATTTCATACTTTTTAAAAAATCAACAAATTTTCACAACATGAATCATTCCTCAAAATGATGTATGCACTTCTAGTGGGAAGTCATTTCATATACCATGCATGTTATCCTTGCATAATTGGCCAAACCCATGAAAATGAGATTCCTAAATCCTAGAAGTGTCTCCAAACACTTATGTACCCAACTCCCTAGTAACTTGAAGTTCGGCATAAAAGGGTTAGCTACGTCCTTTTATGCTATAAATTTCAAGTTCATAAAATCCTACTCTTGTCTAAGATTTCAACCCAAAGACTAGAAAAAAATAAATTTCAAATACAAGACCAAGAACACTAATGAACACTTGTTGGGAAAGGTTCGAACAAGCTGATAACATTTGTACCTCAAAGGAATGACCAGAATAATACCATTTGTAATGACCCGCCAATTATCATTGGATTGAGAGAACAACGAGTCATTACTTGTCCTTAAGAGACATCCCCAAGACGCCAACAATTGTCAATAAATGCTGAATGGTTTCACATACAAGTGGGGGTAGATTTAACATTTACAAAATAAACCAAAGAACCAACAAACCATAACCAAACCATTTACTAAATGATGCATGAACCAAGGAATACAACTAAAAATATTCAGGTATCTCAAAACCACATCAAAGTGTGAAACAATGGAAGAATAAAAAAATATAGAAGTAAACAATAGATAAAACAACTAAAGACTCCAAAAAACCTACAAAAGTCCATGCTCCACAAGCTCCAATCTCCACAATCACCGAACAACACAAACATCACAAGGTAGTGCTAAAAACATGGGAAACATTACCTTTTCTCCTATCTTGGAAGATAGTATCAGTAAAATCACCAAAGTGCCAAAGAAGGGGTGGGTATAAAACTCAGTAGGTTTTCCATAATTAATTCCCTACTCATTACACTAGGATAGAAAAGTTATCCACATTATATAAAATATTTTATATAAAACAATTTACCAAAATAGTTTGTAACCATATATAAACAAGTTCCAAAACCATTTACAACAAAGTGAAAACAAAACTAAATGAAACCAATTTCTAGAAAGTTATTTTTTCCATAAAAATAACTAATAAAAACTTTTAAACTAATAATTCTTATTATTTGGCATACCCATTCCGTTTTTCACTACACACTCACACATGCATGCTTTGTCTGATAGTTCCATACTCATGAGCAGTCTCTTGTCCAATTAACTTGTGTCCCAATGACACACGCCCCCGATCCAGGGTCATGTTCCTTATACCCCAATGATACCTATCCCTTATTAAGGGATTATTAAGAATGAACTCACACCAACACCATTTATGCCAAATCTTTCCATTTCCAAAACAAACCACTTCAATAAAACTGAACCTTTATTGAAAATTAAAGAACAACCAATTTCAAAGAAAAATTTCATTTCAATAAAACCTTCCCTTTTATTGAAAACATCCAATTCTATTTATGTGACAATAATACATAAAAATACCCATTTTAAAATCTATATTTTAAAACCAAGAGTAAAACACTTTACTCAAACACCCAATTCTCTAGATTTCACAACCATTACTCAAAAAGGTTTCTAAAAAGTATTCAACAACCAAATCACAATAAATTAAAAATCCCGCATTCAATTTGAAATCATTCCAATCAGTTATACTAAGTGGAGTCGAGAAAGAAGCCTCCTACCTTGAAGGTTTTGATGAAAACCCCAACGAACGAAGAACACACAAGAAAACCGAATCAATTTTCCAAGAACCCACCTTAGATATCTTCTCCTAGAAAGAACAAGACTAAATCTCATCATATTTGGCATCCAAAAACCTAGATCTACCCATAATGGGTGTAGATATAAAAAATAAAGAGAAGAGGAGAAGTAGATCTAAGTAGATCTAAGAAACCAATCAAGAATGAAGAAGAATGATCACATACCTCAAGAATCCATCTTTGATTAAACAAGGAAAGCCTTTGGATCACCTCTGGATCAATGGGAGAACCTTATTTGGCCTTTAGAGAAACAAAATCATGAGTTATGGCCACTTAGGAGAAAAAACGATCCATTTAGAGGCAAAAACGCGCGAGATCCACTTTTTTAGGATCTCACTTAAACATTCTCACGATTAGAAAAATTGTGCACTAACCATGCATTAGATACTGACTAGGAAGACCCTCGCATGAATTCCTCACACAATATCCCTAAATGATCTATAACCGTGCAAGATCCACTACCTCAAGAGGTCCAAAAACACACCGTTTGGCTGCACAGTTAGACAAACCGTGTGCCGCCCATGCGACTTCCATTTTTCTTCAAAACTACTTCCAAAGTTCTCCCAACTCTCCTATACATCACCCTTACACTTTATAACAATGAAAAACATCAAGTAAGGGTTACATACTAGAAATCAGTGGTACTACACATATGCACACACACACACACACACACAGATATATATATATATATATATTTAAAATTAATGTGTTAGTGGAGTGGTAAAGTATGATCATTCTCATAAGGGAGATACATGTTCTAATGTCATCGATAATGGTTTTTTATCCTATATCCATGTTCATGGAACCCATGGAAATAGGTAGGTACACATGGAAGCATCTATTTTAATGGGCCATAATGCAGCTATAGGGCCCACACATACAAGATTGCACATAGATAAAATCTATAGATATTGAATATAGACACACTAATATCCTACATGGGTGGATTTTACATGGATATAAATAACCTATAACCAAAATAAAAAGGGTAATATCCACAGTCATAGCCCATGGATATAGCCCAATTTTCCACTAGTGCTAGGAGCTACGATATGGAACTCGAGGGTCAGAATTCCTTAGTTATTCCTTTTTATGGGTCCTTGTGCTATGTTTCCTAATATAATACATGGAGCTTCTATAATAGGGTTACATGGATATACTCTTTTAGATGTAATTGTCCCATAGATCTTAGGATTCACTATAGTTGGCCCTGAGGGCTTCCTTACGATTTTAGAAGATATGATGTTTCAGCATGGTGATACCCCTTTCACTGCAAACCTACAATAATTTCATTAGATTTAGAATATTAACAGAGTTTTAGAGGGGATAGATATTGGGTATATACAACATGATTTCTATATAATTTTTTAACCTAAAATTGTTACGATTTGGCCTAATCCCTTATGACATGGAGTTATTTTTTCCATCCTGGGTATAAAATTGAAAGCACCTACAGATCTCATTCTATTTATTTTTTTTCTCTTAAACTTGGGTGACCCTAAGTGTAACTTTTGTAGACTTTTTGGTTCCATTTTTCTTGACCTATATCCTCAAATTTTTTAGATCCCTTTTATATGATCCAAGTTTGGAATACCACCCTTTCTATTTTTTTCTTCCATTCTATTATCTTCGAAGTTTGGGGAAATGATGATAGTTTAGTTTGAGGGATTTTAGGGATTTTAATTTTATATAATTTGTTATGATTTTGGGTAATCTAGGTTTATCCTGTGTTGGTTTTGTCTTATGATCCTCTCTTTCCCCTGTTATTTTGTAGTAGCTTGTGAAGTGTTGGTTGAGGTAATGGATTCAAGAACTCTCCTTTTTATGTGTAAATGGTGAGAGTTTAATGCTTTTTATTTCATTGGGTAGATATTATAGATTATATTAATGAATATAATTGACCACACTAAAGGAAATTGAAGATAATGAGGTGATTCAAATGTGTTTATATGTTTCTTTGATTTTATTTTGTGATTTAATATTTCTTTTGTTGTTGTTGAAAATAATTTGTTACTAAGATATGTGCATGTTCCATTGATATGATTTGAATGATGGAATCACACTTTATAAAAGGTCAATCATGTAAATATGTAAATGAATTAGTTTTGTGGAATATGTAATTGAAGTTTTATTTATTTTACCATAGGAATTTAATTAATATGTTGTCATATCTTAAAGAAAGAAATTATGTAAGTTTCTTATCGCTATAATTAGCTATTATGTGCGGTTGGTTTTCTTGTTGATTATGTTTTGAATTGTTTAAACATTTTGGGTGTTGTTTTGTGGTATATTATATATCTATTTTCAGATGCAGGATGTGTTGGGTAGTAGGGAAGTGGCTAGTTTTCCATAATTATCATGAAAGGAAGTGGTTTTTTGACATGAAAATAAATAGCTATTCTGTGAAAAAGGGAAGTGTAGGGTGGATATTGCGATGGTGGTTGGAATGAGATGTGTGGGGGTTGATATGGTAGTTGGTTGTGTGATGTGTATTTTTTTATAGTTTCTTGTTAGTAAAAATATATGATTGTTAATGATAATCCTGACAATAGGTATGGATGGAATTGAATAACCATGGTCTATAAATGAATTTATAATACTTAAAATGAATGGGTAATGGATGGATTAAAATTTAGTGATGGTTGAGAATAATTTTTTATTAAATATATAAATGAATGGATTAATGAATATAATATGGTTGGTAAATGGTAAATCTAGAAATGGTTAAATGATGTTCTTAAATGGGAAATTGTGAATGGTTGGGGTTACTATTTTTTGTTGAAGTGGGATGGTTGTGGTGAAATAGTTGGGAACAATGGAAGTGCGTGGTGATGATAGAGTGGTGATGATTTTGGGCTATTATTTTGATATTTTAATACAAACACCATAGGTTGTGATTGGGTGTGGTTGTGTTATACTTGTATTTTATTGTGATTTCTTTATGCATCCCACTTGAGTTATATAACCTTAATAAAAACTAAATGTTTTAGGTACCAGGTGTTTTCCCTAACATCCCAGTTGGAAGGGGAATGAATAACTGACTGCTCCATCTTCCTCACTCTCCCTTCTAGTTGTGGTGTAATGGACTAGTTATTTGGATGTGGTGATGAAACTTGGTGTGGTATGTTCATGGTTGGAGGAAGGAATGTGGTTTATGTCTTTCTTGTTCATAATACCATACTGAGATGGATATGAGATGAGGTTGTGATGTGTGGTGGATATGTGAATATATGGCATATAGTTTTGGTTGTGGTTGTGATTTGATTGATATAGTTTCCAATGATAGTGTTATACCCTATGTGGGTTGGGTTAGGTAGGGCTGCGGTTCGACCCACATTAGATGTGATGATATAGGTATGGTTTTCTATGATACAGTTGCAGAATGGATGAGAGTGATAACACATTTAACATTAGGATATGGGAGTGAAAAAGTAGTTGGGAAGTGGTTGTGGGGCTCCCTTTTTTCTATATTCTTTCATTATTATGTTATTATACTTGGATATCTATTGGGTGAGTGAGCCTTGGTGAGGATGGGTGATAGTTCCCTTAATATGTGCTTGTTGGGTCTTTATTTATTCATTGAAGCATTAGTACGATTCTTCCACATATTAATGAGATATATTAAGGTGAATCATACTGAGTATTCATGTATTCTCACCAATATATATATATATATATATATATATATATATTATTTTCCCGATTTCTAGGGTGAGTTTGGAGATTAAGATGGACAATACTAGCAAGGAGCTGTTGCCTTAGGATTTTTATTTTAATATTTATTTTACAGACTTGTATTTGTATGAAATTTACATGCATGATGTTTTATTATAGAACTTTTGTTTTATTTTATATTATGGATTTTATTGGTGGATTATTATTATGTTCCTATAATATATGAGGATAATTCCTTCTCTTTTCATTATTATACCCTTAGTGCTAGCCACCTACCTGGGACCTATTGGTGGTGGGCCTTGGGGTTACTCTTGTATTTACTACAGGGACTAGGAGTTGTTACCTGTTGGACTGAGTTATAAAAAATTTGTATCAATGATATGGATGAGAGTTTTGATGGAGACTATAATTAAGTATTAGTGAGGATTGTATGGTATTGGTAGGGAAAGTATATTAGTTAAACTTAATGTGTGATGTAACAAAGGAGACCATCTAGGAAGTAAGCGATTAACGACCTATATGATCTTTTGTAATGAAATTAATTTTTTAGAACAATCTATGTTAGATAATACTGATTATGGTGTAGAGGCAAAGTAGAGGTATATGAATCATGATTTTTTTCACTTGTGGTTGGATTGTGGTTATTTTGAGGAAATTAAAATTAATCTAATCAAATAAATCTTAAATGAATTCCATACTACTAATCTTAGAATTTTGTTTCATTATTTATAGAGATACCACGTGGTTATCATCCACATGTGTTCTAGGTTTGAGAGGTTCATCAGAATGATCTAGTTGACTACTGGGGGATTGATCCAGCTAAAGAGGACAGTACTTATAAGAATATACAATGTAATTTCTAGTGCTAAGGGTTAGAAAAGTATGAGGGGTGTGAATCTAATATAGATATGGAGTAATGGATGGAGGAGATAGAGATCACATTTAGTTTGATCAAGTACATGGAAAAGTATATGGTTCCATTGGCAGTTAGTTATATAAAAGGAGTAGAGTGCCAACAGTGGATTTTGTATCTTATGGAGCAGAAGGAGGGATATGTTTCATGGGATGATTTCCATAGGAAATTTCGAATAGAGTTCCTATCATAGATATTAAGGGCGACAAAGAGGAATTTTTTTTATCTCCCTTTAGTAGGAGATCTTGAGTGTGTAGAAGCTTTAGATGATATTTTAGGATATCCTTTTCTTCACCCCTAATCTTTTCCTAAACGAGGAGTTGAGAGCGTGTCTTTTAAAGTAGGTGATGCACATGGTTATTTGATATGTGGTCACCCTATTTATGTTACCTATGTATTTTGTGGTGCATAATATGGTTTAATTGATTGATAGGATTCATGATAAACTAGGATCATATCAAGTGGGTATTAAATAGATCTCCTTGAGGATTAGGATGGTTGGTGGAGGATCTCGGGTGCCCAAGTCATTGTAGTTTCAAATGTTGTGGATCCAACCTCAGTAGTTTTCTTCCAATTTTTATTGAGTTGGAATTTTCTATTCATCCACCAAGATATTTATGCCAATGTTTTTTATTTATAGAGTCCATATACATCAATGATATTAGTGACCAATTGTTCATGGTTCTCAATATTGTGTAGGTGGTTAGTATCTATTCATGACTCACTAGTGGTTGTCTAAAAGGCTGTATTGACAATATGGAAAGCATGATTATGTTACATTGAGAGGAGATGAAGATGGTATAGTTTATCCCCATGATGTTCCCCATACTCAAGGATATTAGTATGAGTGTGGTTGTAGAGGTGTCTATCAAAAGTGAGGCAGAGGAGCTGGGCATAGGTAGCTTCCATCTATAGAGATATCGGTGCCTAATGGGATAGGGATCTCCTGAGGCATTGTCTATCTATAATTTACCTTATCTTATGCTTTATTTGATTATGGATAATCACAATCCTTTATTGAGATTTCCTTTTTCCATGCTTTGTGACTTAAGGTGGAGAGGATTTTAGTGCCCTTAGTGTTGAATATTCCAACTAGAGGTTAAAATAGTTTTATTGATGTATTTTAGGATTTTTAGATGATAATGGGGGAGAATAAGTAATCAAGGGATTTCTTTCTACTTTAGATACAACTATAAAATTCCATTATCAAAATTAATTGGTTTTATTCCATGTGTGTGGTCATCAATTATTTCCAAAAGAGAGCAAAGTTCAATGATGAGTAGGGATAACATGTGGTGTTAATTGGATAGTGGGATTATCAGATGGGTCATAGGTGTCTATAACCACTAACACATTATCTAATAGACTTATCACTAGATTAAATGGAGGTGTATGTGTTGGAGTTCCCTATAGTCATCAAGGAGTGCCTATATGTGTTCCCCAAAGAGTTTGTATCCCTACCCCTTGATATGATATCGAGTTTAATATAAAATTATAGCCTAATGTCTATTTGATTTTGATGTATTCCTATTAAATGGAACCTTATGAGTTTTAGGAGTAAAGGATCTAGGTGGACTATTTGATACAAAATGTTTTCATCATTTCCTAATGTATCACTGTGGGTAGATCTGGTGTTATACATTAAGAAGGTGAATGGTGGTCTAAGGTTTTGTATAGAATACTAGTGGATTAATCTGGTAAGGATTAAGAACCATTAAACCCTTTTATGTATTTATCATATATTTTACTAGTTGAATGGAGTCAACTAGTTTTTGAAGATCGATTTGTAGTATGTTATCACTAGATGAGTGTGAAGGAGTATGATATTTGGAAGACTGGTCTTAGGTGTCTCTATAGACACTTAGAGTTTATAGTTATGCTGTTTGGTTCCATGAATATACCACATGTTTTTATGGGATTCATGAACTCCATATTCCTTGATTTCTTAGATCAGTTCATGGTAGTGTTCATCAACGGCATCCTCATTTACTCAAATTTGGATGAGGATCATACCATAAATCTTAGATCCATTTTACAGATCCTTCATTACCATTATCTCTATGTAAATTTTCCTAAGTATAATTTTTGGATGTGAGAGGCGCATTTTATTATGTATGTGGCATCTCAACAAGGAGTGGGAGTCAATCCTTTGAATATAGAAGCATTTGTTTCTTGTTAAGTACCCAAGAATGTTATAAAGGTCAATAGTTTCCTCAATCTCATAGGCTACTATCAGAGGGTTTTGTCTAAATTATCTTAGATTACAACCATGTTGATATCCTTGACTAGGGAAGGAAAATATTTTAAGTGGATTGATCAGTTTAAAGTAGATTTTTAATGTCTAAAGGTGAAGTTGACCAGTGATCTTATTCTTTACTTCTCAGTGGATGGAATTCTATTTTAGGTTTTCTATGATGCTTCTTGTATCGAATCATAATGATTATTAAGGAAACAGGTGGTAGTGATCTGGTATGGGTCTAGGAAGTTATGCATCCATTGATGTAACTATTTCACCTGTGATCTCAATTTAATGGTAGTGGTGTTTTCTCTAAAGTTGTGGAAATATTACCACATCGATGAGCACTTTATGGTCTTCACATATCACAAAATACTGAGGTATAGTTTCTATTAGTTCCCTCTAACACTAAAAAATATATAGCGATTAGAAGATTTTTTTTTTCATTTAGAAGGGGTTAAAACCCACTCTAAACACTTTAGTGGCAGTTACCCATAACTGCCGCTAAAGTGGACACCTACTCTAATTAGAGGCGGTTCTCGACAAGAACTGGTAAAATGATTTGGTATTTAGCGGTGGTTCAATTATATGGGGTTTTAACCCCCTCTAATTTCGGCCTAATTTCATAGTAAATAGTACATTAGGGGCGGTTTATAACTGCCTCTAAATTGATGTTCTCAATTAGGGGCGGTTATAACTACCCCTAAATGAATTTGAAATTTCCAGATTTATGGGTGGTTTATACCACAACCGCCCCTAAATATACCTTCTTTTCCCCCAATTTTTTCAACTATGGTTCGGACAACCCAGGAATCCATGCGGACACCCCATAGAACCCATGAGGACACCCCTATGACACCCATGCAGACACCCCTATGACACCCCATGGAACCCACGAGGAACCACCTAGACACCCCATGACACCCACATAGACACCCCCCTTTGACACCCCATGGAACCCACATACACCCCCTATAACACCCCATGGAACCCATTTGGGAACCCACAGACACCCCATATGACACCCCTGGCACCCACGAGGACATCACCTATGACACCCCATCACACCCACGCAGATACCCCTTTTGACACCCCATAGAACCCAAGGACACCCACACCACCCCCTATGACACCCCATGGTAACCATGCAGACACCCCGACATTAACTAAGGCCCAGATTATGTCTGTGGGACCCCCAAGCACGTGGCGTGTGACCTCCAAATCCCACCTCCTGTAAAAGGAGGTCTCCAGTGGGAATCGAATTGATATCCCCCATACAACGCTAAGCCTCTCTTCCACTACGCCACCTTCAATTTTGTTTATTATATACACTATAATATATTTATTTACATAAAAAAATATATGATAATATATATATATAAATATATATTATTGTATATAAATATAAATAATATATTATGTTTTTGTATATATATAAATATATTTATGGGTATATATATTATATAAAAATAATTATATTTACATGTATAAATATATATTTATTAATATATTTATAAACATTTATATGTGTGTGTGTTCATATATTTATATAATATTTATAGATATAATAATAATATATATATATATATTTATATACTTATATGTATGTGTGTTTGTTTCCATAATATTATTAGTTAATTATTATTATTACACTTATTTTTTAAACTATAAAAAATTATGTTAGTTTTATAAATACCATATATTTATTTTATGATTTATATTATATATTTATATATATATGTAATTATATGAATTTATATTATGTCATGTACATACACACACACACACATTCACGCAAAATTAAATGCATTCATAAAATTGGAAATCTATAATATAATTAAATAAAATATATATTTACTAAGTTAATATATAGTTAATATGGTATATGATATTATATATAATATATTTAAATTTATATATATATATATTATATTATATATATTTTTATCTATATTATATATATATATTAATACATAATATAATATAAATATATTTATGCATAAATATAAAATAAAAATGTATTTAATATAATATATGTATAATATAAATGTATTTAATAAATGTATAGTATTTATAAATCCACATATAAATTTTATATATTTGAATAAATATATTTATAATTACATTTATATCATGTATACCAATATTTATATATGTATACATTTTTTTATATGTATAAGTATTTATTTAAAGTATTTATATAATGTATTTATATATATATGTTTATAATGTATTTAAATACATTTATATAATGCGTTTATGTAACACACACACACACATGTGAACACACACATATATATTATAAAATTTGAATTTATATGAGATTTATTTTAAAAATTAAATAAAAAATTATATGGGGTTAAAAACCCCTCTAATCAAATGGATTAGTGACATTTCATGAACCACCTCGAATTTCATACATTAGAGGGGGTTTATAATCCCCTCTAATATCTTATATTAGAGGGGGTTCACAACCCACTCTAATTTCTTAAATTAGAAGGGGTTCAAAACCCCCTTTAATTTCTTAAATTAGAAGGGGTCTAGAAGCCTCTCTAATCTAAGGGATTATGGGGTTCATGAACCCCCTCTAATCTAAGGGATTAGCGATGGTTCATGAACCCCCTCTAATTTCATGCATTAGAGGGGATTCAAAATCCCCTCTAATATCCAAACAAATATATATATATATATATATATATATAGCCTCTAAAATCCAACCAAACATATATCACCACTAATTATTAAATTAGCGGTTATTTTGACATACCCACCTCTAAAATATAACCAAATATTAAAAAAATAATGCTAAAAAATTTATAGGGGTTGTGAACCCCCTTTAAATTCGATGATTATAGGGGGTTGTGCATAACCCCCTCTAAAAAACCACCACTAAAATGCTGTTTTTTTAGTGTAAATCCACAAAAAATTGAGTTGGATGGAGTTCTTTTATGGATACAACTTTAAAATCTCCCACACCCAAAGTAAAGAGAATGTAGTTGTGGATGTTTCAAGTTGGAATTCATGAGGGGATTTTTTTGAGGGTCTAGAGATTTGTGGATGGCGATGAAGGATCTTACAGTGATGTTTTTTTGATAAAGTGGAGGTGGGTGGTAGAGATTGCCTATTCTAGATGATAGTGAAATCATATTTGTTTCAGAAAGTAGAGGAGTATTTATGGAGAGACTCTGAGGTAGAATTTATTTGGGATCATTTTTTCCCTAGTGACACTCCTAAGGGATGGTTTAAGGATGATCATCATCAGATGTTATTCCTAGGGAGATTTTTTTTCTCTATTAGTGGTGTGTGAGGTTGTTCTATAGGAGTTTTATAGACAAAATTTGGTATTGAATCCAGGTATATCCAATATGAATCATTCCTTTAGGGGTGTAGTTTTATGTCCTGGGATGAAACTTCCAGTAATGGATTTTGTATCGTGATACTTGATCTATTAATAGGAAAGATAGAGAATCATGTTCTTGGTAGTTTATTATAGCTATTAGATGTTCTCACGTTGAAGTGGGAGGGCATATCTATGGATTTCTTCATCAGTTTACCCTAATCCTAGGGAGGACATGATGTTATTTGAGTGATTATAGATTAGTTAATGAATTTGAATCATTTACTAGAGATCAAGTACATAGATACTATGGATGTTCTGGCAATGCGGTATATAGAAGAGATAGTGTGGCTTCATGGGGTACCAAAGACCATCATTTCTAATCAAGATCCTCACTTTACTTCATTATTCTAGGGATTTCTTCAATTTTTTCTGTCATATACTCCCAAAAACCACTTTACATATTTAGATATATGGACATAAAAAGTAAATTATTTAGACATTTAAGGATATATTGTGAGCATGTATCTTAGATTTTGGTGTATCATGGGTAAATATATTACCCTTGGTTAAGTTTGATTACAATAATACTTATCACTATTTCATTGGTTTAGATCCATTTTAAGAATTGTATGGGCCGCCTTGCAGGTCTCCGCTATGTTGGACTGATATTGGGGATTTGACCTTTCTTAGACCCAATGTGGTATAGAGCACAAAAAATAAGGTTCAGATGATTTAGGAGTAGATTTAAGTGGTTTAGAACTTTCATATGTTGTATGCTGATCATAGGAGGTGACATCTAGATTTTGAGGTTAGCGATCATGTGTACTTGAGGGTTTTCCCTCATCATGGGAAAAAAGGTTTAACTGAGGGAGTAATATCTCTCCCCAATTCATTGGTCCCTCTGAGGTGTTGGTGCATGAAGAAGAGGTGGCATAACATTTAGTTCTTCCTCTACAACTAAGAGGAATTCACAATGTTCTTCAGATATCATAGCTAAGTTGGTATCTTCATGAAGACTCCAATGTTGTTAATTGGGGAAATTTGGATGTGGAGGATGATGCGACAATTTTGGAGTGACTAATCGATATAAAATATCATTGGTATAAGGTTATATATGGGAGATTAATTCCATTGGATTGAGTTTTATAGAGGCATAGTGGATTGAAGGAAAGTACATGGGAATGTGCGTCATAGATAAATATTCAATATTCTAATATATTTTGAACCTTGTTTTTCTATGATGTTGAGATGTTTTATTGGTGTTGGATTGATTGGTATGGTTGTTTATATATGTATTGTTAGAATTTATTCTCAAACACTACTCATGTTTTTTTAATGGTGATGTTCTTTCTAAGAGGTATCCCCTATATGAGAGATTTTTTGTAGGAAGTTTTTGGTCCCTTTTTAGGTTTCGTTTTGAATCATGGGAATGAGAATAATTTGATAGGTATCTAATGTAATTAACCAAACCTTTTAATCCCATTAATTCACATATTTTAGATATTATAGGTCTCAGTAGGATATTAGAGGGAGACATGAGCTATTAGAATGGAGATTTCTATTAGGAGATGGGGAAATGTTACTTGGAGTCGTGTTTTGCACTATGAATAGTATAGTTGTAGTTGGGCTGTGGTGTGGTTGGTTCAATGGTGGCATGTGATGGTTTTTTGGTTTTTTATTCCTCTATAAATATCCTTGTGGAATGGCCCTAGGAGATACGTCATTGAGATCAGAAATAAAATATTATTATTTTTCCTTTTTAGGGGTCCTTTCACCATGGTGCCTCAGATGAGTTGTGAGTATTTGATGTTCAGGTTCCATGAAATTTCTATTTTGGAATTCATTTCACCATGTCCCTTATACTACACCATAGAGAGTCTTGAGGGATTCCTTATAGTTTCAAGTGATAGGATGATTTGAAAACCTTTTCATTGTGACCCTCCCTCAATTATATAATATTTAGAAGGTTGATTGGGGTTAAAAGGGTAGAGATGTGGGAGATATGCTGCATGATTTCTAGAGATTCATTCAACTTAAACCTGTTTCAGTGTGGCTTCACCCCATGCGCTATAGGTTTATGATGTTGTAATTTTTTTCATTCAAGTTTTTAAACATTTTTCAATCATTTTAAATTATTTTGAAGAAACCCCCATTTAATTGATTGTTTAATTAAAAAGTGGGGGATAAAATTTGAAAAAATAATATGAATGAAAATGGATAATTTTTTTTGAAATTTGGATTTGATTTTAATTATGAATTTCTGGTTGAAATATTACTAAGTGTTTGATTTGATTTTTATAGGTAAAAAAATAGACCATCCCAAGCTATCCTGCAACGAAGAGATGTAATACATTTATCTATCACTAGATGGCTAACCAAACAAGAAATCCTAAGATAAGTCCTACTAGGTTAGTATAAGGATAGTAAGCCGTGCATGGAAGAGTGTGCACAATGTGTGGGTCAAGGCCTGTAGTGGGCCCGTGTAAGTTGGCACAAGCCCATGTATGTGTGTGAGGTGTATACGGGATCATATCCCTACAATAGGTGTCTGAGTTGTGGATGGAGCACATTTTCATATATACATGTGGCCTACCACATGAAAAAATGATGTGCGATAAGGAGTGGGTACTATTCATCACTAACCAAAATGGAAATGTTCAATCTCATCTGCACTACCTTCTACTTCAAAAATTTCCCTCCACTATTGAATGCCATCTACCATGCTCGACATCACTAGAAAACCACCTAAAATAACTATATAATAACATTTCTTCTAAAATTAAAGTTTGATATTGAAAAAAAATATCACCTTCAATTCTTAGGATGACCATGGATCATCTATAGAATCTCGGGTGACATCAATGAAGATCAATTTGAGGAAGAATGATGCCTTTCATTTTGAAGAGGAGATCTATCCAGCCATTATAAATACTAGATGATTTGTGGAGGAACCCTATGCCATAGGTGTTTATACTTCACCATGGATGGAGGCTGCGCCATAATAAATTATTCTTATGGCATCCCACCTTTTTATTACAAAAATTTTCTTTACATTTTACAAACAGAGGATCTTTAAAAGTTTAGTGTCTCTGAAGTAAGGTACATAATACATGAAAAATTAAAACATTATTATATTCCAATTGAAAGGATTTTCAAGGGTCATCCTAAGTACATTCATTTCACCTCAAAACCTAGGGACATATGTCAAAGTAAAGGGTGAGAAGAAGGCCCAGGAAGGTAAAACAAGTGAAACAGTTTACTTGTGATCATGAGGAATATCAATAAGAAATTAAGGAATTACATAAAGGTATGAGAAATGGAAAAATAGAAATATAAAAATAAAAATAAAATTATTAAAAACATTTAATTATGGATAAAAAATTTAATTGAGTAATTCATAAGTATATCACCAAGGTTTATCACCGAGGTGTCATAAAAATTACCAAGGTTATTCACCAAAGAGAGGGGACAAAGGTATGAAACATGGTTTTAGAAAACATTAAAAAGAGAGGGGAAAAAGGTATACCATTCATAAAAGACTCTTAATATATTATAGGGATATAATACAATGGAAATAATAACATATTATGAAAATTTTAAAGACATACCACATAAAAAGAGAACATGAAAGGAAAAGAGAAGTGGATATTTCCCTTACCTTGAAGAGTGACTCATACAACTAGAAGATCAGGTCCATGGGGGGTTGAGTAAACCTTTGTAGGACTCCTTGGGAGCTAATAATATCATAGATTTGTTTATTATGATTTTTTAATCAAAGTAAATGAAGGAATGAGTGATTATTTATAGTAAAAGTGAGGAAGTTTTTTATTAATTTCCAAGGACACCTCAGTAGTGGTATTTGAAAAACAATAGGCCTGACCATGGTATTTTACCATGGTATTAGCCACTTGGGAAAAATATTATCATATTTTACTCTACAAGAGTCTAACATAATTATTACATCATTATTACTTCATTAATTATGTCATTAAACATACTAAAAAACTCAAACTGCATTTTTACTATTCACGAAAAACAAAAGTATTTTATAAAATTCTCATAAATTCACCCTAACCTAATATCGATATTATGAATTAAAAAATAAAATTTATTTTATCATAATAAATATATAAATATTATAAATTTATCCTTTAACTATATAATTACGTATTTATTACAAATAATAGCGGACATAAAATGCATAGTAAAATTTTCGACACTTAAAAAAAAAATTATTTTTTCATTTGTAATTAAATTAAATTGTTTTAATAATACTATTTCATTATAATAAAAATTATTAATAAAACCTTAGTTTAATATAGTAATTTATATCTCTCATAAAAGTATAATTTTTATCCAAAAAATCAATTTATCAAATTCCATTTCAATTTTTAAGCAAACCTATTCTTAAAATGGAAATGATGAAATAAAAATTTTATTAAAAAAAGGTATTATAATTTAAGTTACTAAGTCCTTGAAACATAACCCCTTATAACACCCACATACGACCTAAGGGTAAGGTGCGTGGTGGTGATAGACTCTTGGGGCGACATGGATAACATCACCCAAGTGGTATCTCCATTAACTTGAACTTCTACCATATGAGATTTCATTCAAGATTAACATGTTGAATCTCAGATTGGGATTGGTCAAGAGCAAAGTCCAGTGATTCTACCTTTTTCCAAGCTCCGACAAATGAGTTCCGTACGATACAATTCTACTAGATGAGGCCATCTACTCATCTTTATGCATTAATTAACCATTATCATTTCTATTTATAATACCAATTATAACGTTAAAATTATTATTAAGATTATTGGTTCCAACGGTCATATTAACCAATGGTCATAATTGACCAACAGTCATATAACGTTCAAAACCCAAAGGTCACATTTCAATTATATGCACTTCATTATTAAAGGTATATAGTTTTATTGTGTAATAATATAACACACAATTTCAAGAAAGAAATATCATTTAAAAAGTTTGGGTCGCTACATTATCCCACCTTATGAAATTTCATTTCCAAAACTTCAACTTGTTCTCTTAGTTGAGAAAAAGGTGAGGGTACTTCTTCCTCACTGTTTCCTCCGGTTCCCAAGTCGCTTCTTCATACACATGTTTCATCCATAACACTTTGATGAGGTGGGTATTATTGGTGCATATAACCTTGTACCTACAGTCTAAGATCTCAACCAGATGCTCCTCATAAGAGAGATCGTGTTCCAATTGTACCACCTCCAGATTCAGTACATGTGAAGGGTCAGGTATGTACTTCCTCAAGAGATATACATGGAAACCATCATGAAATTTAGATAGATTTGGTGTAAGTGCTAGCCGATAGGCCACTAATCCTATGTGATCAAGTATTTCATAGGGGAAAATATACCTAGGGCTAAGACTCCCTTTCTTCCCAAATCACATGACTCTATTTCATGGTGAAATTATATGGAAGACTTTTTTTCCAACATCAAAATCCAAGTCCCTTTTGACTATTGTTAGAATAACTCTTTTGCCGAATCTAAGCAGCCTTAATGTGTCATTGAATGATATAAACCTTTTTTTTCATCTCTTATAGAAGATCAGGTACAAGAATCTTTCTCTCACCAGCTTCATCCCAACAAGTAATAGTTCTATATCGCTTCCCATATAGAGCTTTATAGGGATCCATTTGAATACTCGAATAGAATTTGTTGTATGAGAACTCAACTAATGGGAGATGTTGATCCCATCCACCTTTAAATTCTATTGATCATGTTATCAACATGTACTCAAGTGTTTGAATAGTCCTTTCATTTTGGACAATAGTTTTAGGGTGATGTGTCATAATAAAATTCAATTCAGTACCCAGAGCATGTTGAATAATTCTCTAGAATTTTGATGTGAACCTTGGATTATGATCAGATATGGTAGAAAGTGGAACTCCATGCATCCTTATCACTTTCTTCACATATATCTTGGTGAGTTGGTCAAGGGAGAAATCTTCCATAATAGAGATAAAATGGAAAATATTAGTGATACGGTCCACTATAACCCATATTGAATTGTTTTCTTAGTTGGGCATGTCTTGTCTCAACAATACTCTATAAATCTTATTGATTTTGATGCTCAAAAATACCCTTGTTTGTTTTACTAATGATTTTTATTTTAGGGAATTAATTTTATTTATAATTCTTGTTTTGGAATTATATTCAAGTATTTCTTTCATGATAAATATTTGTCAATGTGTTCAGAACGCTCTCAAACATATTCTGGAAAAACTGTTCAATGATTATTGTTTTCTAGAATCACTGTGCATTCCCTACACTGAAGAATGTAATGTAAGGAACATACCCTACATTTGTATTAAAGATTATGATAAAGGATCAACATGTATGGTTAGTCAACCTTACATTAGAAGAAACATATGGATAAAGAACATTATGTTTGAATGAAACCTTACATTTTTCAAAGAGAAAAAGTATGGTTAAAGAACACTACATAAGTATGGAACCCTATATTTGAGAAGCAAATGTATGGATCATCAACCTTACTTTTGTGATCAACCTTACGTTTTCAAACCTATGTTTGGAAAATATGAATATATGTATAATCAATGATATGTTCAGAATTTTATGATGAAGAGGATGAATATATGGATCATAATATCTACATTACATATTTGACCCCTACATTTGTGGTTTTGTCATTTTATGAAGGAACCTTATGTTTTCCTGTTCAATGCTAGAATTTTGAATTCAATGTTTTTATTGGAGTTTTCTGCAATGGTCTTTGTGGAATATCAGGGTGATTTAAAGCTCGATTTCAACAGATTCAAAGCTCATTATAATTATTTTAAAGGATCATATTCAACAGAGATGTTTTATCCTATTCTTAAGGGAATTTATGACTACTCTGAGCTGTATTTTTAAATTTGAATTCTCTTGATTTATCAGGAATATTATTTTGGATATAAAATATTGTTGTGAGATATATCGTTATATATCTTTCTACGTTGGATGTGTGGATTTCTCTCAGTTGTGTTGATAATTTTTATTCTTCATGTTTTCTTATGAAAATTAATTTATAGTGCTGCAACGATCGAGCATCTCTGAAATGAGGACTATATTTTGGAGATATACATATTCAATCTTGGAAGTGCAGTGCTCTTTTTTTGTTGTTGTTATTAAAATCGAAGATCTTTTGTGAAACCTGATCTCTTCAGAAACATTTCAAAGATTTTTATTCTTATGAAGTAGAAGATCCATATTCTGTCAGTTGCGTGTTCCTGCAACTGTGAAGTTTAAACTATTTTATCAAATCAATATCTATTGATTATTTTGAGTATCGACTGATCGATTTTACTCATGGTGAAGTGTCATATTTTCATGCTAAGCTATGGATATTTCAGTTCCCTATAAAATAACCAGAAGGATATATTTTTAATCCTTATTTGTAAGGGTGACAACTAGATGCACTCAATTGTGGATCAGTATTATGATACGAGGGCCTTACTAGTGAAATTCACTAAGCCTGTAGGGAAGGTGATTGGTGGATTAGAATAGGGGATATTAATGGCCCGAACCACAATAACAAACCATGTTCTGTTTCTCTACTTTTATCTACTGCTTATTCTTTCATACAAAAACACTACTCTATCATCTCTTACTATTAAGTGACAAAATTTTGAAAATTTTTAAAGGAAACAATTCACCCCCTCTAATGTCATCATCATAGCCATTCCAACCTATCATTTGGTATCAGAGGTTGAGATTTTCAACAGAGCGATAAGAAGCTAAAAGAATAATATCTATAAAAATATGGTAATGAATGATCCAAGGGAAGAAATGTCAATGGTTCGTGCTCTATATTTAAATGGTGAAAATTATGGGTGCTGGAAATCAATGATGATTATTTATCTAAAAAATCTTGGATATAGAGTTTATTCAAAAATCATATCTCTCTATAAGATTCCTAAGAAACCAGAAATTTGGGATGGTACAACTGAAGCTAAATATGATTTGAAATCTAAAGCTATGAACACTATATTCTGTGGTCTTAGACCAGAAAAATTTAATCGTGTATCACAATGTCCAACAACTTATGAAATGTGGAAGACAATTGTATTTTCCTATAAAGGTACAGACAATGTAAGACAAATGAGATATGCAACAGAAAAATTAAAGTTCGATACATTCATAATATTTGATGGATAAAGAATCACTCAAATGAATGGAAGGATTACATAAATTGTTAACAATATTACATATTTGGGTGAGCCTATCAATCAATCAGATCATGCTTTGAAAGTAATGAGAGTACTTCCTACAAAATGGAATGGTATATCAGCTACTATTCAACAATCATCTCTTGTCAAAAATATGATAATGAAAGAACTCATTGGGACATTGATGATATATGAAGATGAAATTAAAGAAGAAGATAAAGATCATAGAATTATTTTAAAAAAGGAAAATACTACTTTAAAGGTGACATCTCAAAAGAAAAATAGAAAAATAAAACAAGAAGTTAGAGAATAAATGAATTCAGACTCATCTGACTCTGAAGTAGAGCTGGCTCAATTAGCCAGAAAGTTTAAAAAGTTTTACAAGAAGAAAAGTGGATTCAGAAATCCCTTAAAAAAGGACGAGAAATACTCAAGGGAAGTTAGATGCTACGAATGCAAAAAATTGGGTCATATAAGACCTAATTTTCCTCAACTAAAAGGTGAGAAGATAAAGATAGAAAATAAGTATCAAAAAATTCTGATTATGAAAATAAAGAAAAAATAGGAATGAAGGCTACTTGGAGTGCTTCTGAAGACTCCAAAAACTCATCTATTTTTGATTCAGAGAAGGAACAGTCAAATCTGAAAGCAAATATGTGCTTCATGGATGAAGAAGAAAAGGTACAAACCTACTATTCATCTGATTCTGATTCTAGTTATTCAAATGATAAAATGGCTGCCTATTGCACTATATTGGAAGAAAATTATGAATCCTTATTAAAGAAACACAAATATTTAAAGAATATTCATAATTCTATTTTAGGAGAAAGGTATAATTTACATAAACAACATCAAGAGTTAGTTGAGAAATTTATCTCATCTACTACAAACTATACTGACCATGAAAATAAGATTAAAATACTACAAGATAAAGTAGAAACTTATAAAAGTGCTTCTCTTATTTAAAAAAAATGATAAATTATACTGAATGAAATTCATGGAAAAAAATTCATTAAAAAGGAAAGATTTTATATAGGTAGTAAGGGTGAAAAATCAAAACAGTATAAGAATTATTTTGTTCCCAATTCAAAAACCATTACTTGTCACTTTTGTGGAACAGAAGGACATATAACAAAAAACTGTTATTTGATAAATCCTCAAATAAGTGGGATTAAAATAGCTTTTATTTCAAAGATTTTATCTAAATTAAATGACATAAGTCATGGAAAAATAAAGAAGATTTGGATTCCTAAATTTTTTTTTATCTAACACTGCTGGACCCAAAAAGATATGGGTACGAAAACAAACTTTGGTTTGAATTGTCTTTGTAGGTAACGGGTCACAGAAAAGAAAAAGCTATATGGTACATGGATAGTGGCTGCTCCAGACATATGAGTGGAAATCCATCAAACTTCAACACACTAAATCAAATAGATGGAGGCCTAGTCACCTTCAGTGATAATGCCAAAGGAATGATAATTGGACTCAGAATATTTAGAGATACAAAGACTGTCTCAATTAACAAAGTACTATATGTACAAGGATTGAAGCATAATATGATAAGTATCTATCAACTCTGTGATGATGGATATTGTGTTGATTTTTCCAACAATTCATGTTCTGTATTCAAAGATAAATTTCTTAAGTTTAGAGCACCCATAATAGATAATGTTTACACTCTGGATTTAAATTTCTTATGTTAACAAAAAATTAATTGTTTAATTGCTAAGATAAATGAGTCATGGATTTTACATAGATTACTTGTCCATTTCAATATTTATCCTTTATATAAATTAACTAATAAAAAGTTAGTTTCTAACTTACCGAGTCTTAAATTTAAAATTGATAGATTCTGTGATGCTTGTCAAATTGAAAAACAATACAAATCCTAATTTAAATCTATTAACCAAATTTCTACATCAAAACCCCTAGATCTTATTCATATGTATTTGTTTGGATCATCAAGTGTAGAAATTTTGGATGGAAAATTAGATGTATATGTTTTAATTGATGATTATTCTAGATTTACATGTGTCTATTCTCTAAAACTCAAAAATAAAGCTTTTACTATTTTTGAAATTTTTTGTAAAAGTGTTCAAAATGAAAAGGTTTTAAGATAATTTCATTAAGAAGTGATCATGGGGGAGAATTTTAGAATCATGAATTTAATTCTTTTTTTTTCAAATATGGGTATTAAACACACCTTATCTTCACCAAGAACACCTCAAAAAAATGTAATTGTTGAAAGAAGAAACATAACTATTAAAGAAATGTCTAGGACTATCCTAAATGAATACAAACTTCCAATATACTTGTGGGTAGAAGTTGTAAGCACAACCTGATATATTATAAATAGATATTTAAATCAACCTATTTTAAAAAATACACCTTATGAACTTTGGAATAACAAAAAACCTAAGGTAAAGTACTTTAAAGTTTTTGGATGTAAGGTGTATATCCTGATCACTAAGGATAATCGAGGTAAGTTCAATCCAAAAGATGATGAAGGAAAATTTTTAGGATATTCTGCAAATTCTAAAGCTTATAGAGTATTTAATAAAAATTCATGGATTTTTGATGAATCAGTTCCTGTAAATTTTGATGAGACTGGCCCTTTTATTTAAGAGAAAGATCAAACTGATGAAACTACTGACTCCTCTAACAACATGAGACTTGAAAACCTGAAAATTATTTTGAAAATATAAATAAAATTATGTTCAGTTAAAAAGAACATTATACTGAAGTACCTAAAAGTGTTATACCTAGAAATTCTAGAATCCTAAAGGATCATCCTTTAGAAATTGTTATATGAAACCTAGATATAGGAATTAAAACTAGAAGAAGTGTAGGAAACCTAGTTGAATTCTCTGCCTTTACATCACAATTAGAACCTAAATATTTTGAAGAATGATTAAAATATGAGAGTTGGATGTTCAAAATGCAAGAAGAGTTAAACCAATTTAAAAGGAATAGAGTTTGGGAATTAGTTGAAATACCAACAGATTATCAGTCATAGGAACAAAATGGTTCTTTAGAAATAAACAAGATGATCAAGGTATTATAACTTTAAATAAAGCTTGGTTAGTAGCCAAATGAAAAAATTTGAAATGATTTTTCAATACTCATGCAAAAATAATTTGAAATGAGCATGATGGGAGAATTAAATTTCTTTTCAGGACTTGAAATTTATCCAAAAGATTATGGAAATTTATTAAAACAAAGTAAATATATTATTGATTTATTGAAAACATTTGGTATTGAAAATAGAAAGACATATACAACTCCCATGTGTACCAATATATAACTTGATTTGGATGAAACTGGAAAAAAATGGATAATAAGTTATATAGAGGTATGATTGGTAGTTTATTATATCTTACTGCTAGAAGACCTAATATTATGTTTTCAGTATGTTTATGTGCTATATTTCAAACAAATCCTAAATAATCTCATCTTATTATTATTAAAAGGATTTTTAGATATTTGAAATGAACTATTTTTCAATCGCTTCTTTATCCAAAAACTTTTGATTTTAATTTTATATCATATTCAGATGCTGATTTTAGAGGTTATAGATTAGTTAGAAAAACTACCTTAGGAACCTATCACTTTTTATGAAAATCTTTAGTATCTTGGTTGAGTAAGAAGAAACACTCAGTTTCCTTATCAACAACTGAATCAGAATATGTATCTACAGGCAGTTGTTGTGCACAAGTGCTGTGGATGAAAAACACACTGATGGAATTTGGAATAAATTTTAATAATATACCTATTTTATGTGATAATAAAAGTGATTTTAATATTTCAAAAAATCCAATAAGTCATTCTAGAACTAAACATATTGATATTAGACATCATTTTCTAAGAGATCATGTTCTTAAAAACGAAATACCTTTAGAATTTGTAACACTAAATATCAATTAGTTGATATTTTCACTAAACCACTTCCAACTGTAAATTTTGATTTTATTAAGGGGGGGGGTAGGTTTATTTAATTTTTAAAATGATAATATTTTTAATATTTTTAATTTTAAATATTTATTTTATTTATTTATTCCATTTTATTTATGTTAAAATTATTTACTGATTACTTTAAATCTAATTTTCTTTAATATTTTATTTTGGTTATACATTTTAGTCAATTTATTTTAATTTTAAATTTATTCATGTTGTGTACTTTTTAAAATTTTAATGACTATCTTACATTATGACACAGGAAACGAGGATATACGTCTTCTATCAGAAACCTTTTGACTACCAAACCCTTATTTTACCAAATCCTTTCACCTTTCCCAAAACCTTTGTCCTTCTTCCAAACCCTAAAAGACAAATAATCTCAAACTTTCAGATTTTCAGAAATGGAGAAAACCAAACGAGTCGAAGAGGGTGAAGCCAGTGAACCAAAGCGACAACGCATTTCTGGACGAATGATTATTCAAGGAAAAGTAGTGAATTTAGAATGGTTGTACTAGATGAATTTTCTTCTGAAATAGGAATTATCTTTTCAAGGACTAGAGACTGCTTTCAATGAAGTAAATTTTGAATTTTTTTATGAGGTAGAGCTGAACTCTTTTTATAAAAGTATATAGTTTAGTTTTGGTGATTATGAAGATATGATTTTTTTGAGAATAGAAGATAAGTACTTTTCTATTTCCTCTACTAAAGTTTCACAAATTTTGAACTGCCCGCATGAAGGAGTCTTCCATTTTGATATTCGATCTATCAGAGATAAGGATCATTCTTCAAAAGACATTTTTTATTTTATTTTTAATAAAAATTACATAAGGAAAATGTTAGTTAAGGATCTCATGGTAGATCATAAAATTTTGGTTAAGTTTATTCAGACTGGAATTGTCCTAGGTATGGCTGAGATGGAAAAGATTTTGTACCTAGACATGTACATCATGTTTTTATTTTTTAGTGATATCAAGATGAACTTACCTTTATATTTGTTTTTATATCTTCGGTACTACTGTCAACTAGATGCTAGGATGATTTTTTATCCTTATTAAAGGATAATTTCTCAAATCCTGTTTAAAAAGTATATGATTCGGTTAGTTGATTCAAGAGTTAAGTTCCATCATAGTAATGTGCTTAATGTCAGAACTCTAAGAAAGCTAGGATTTTTTTGGAGTACTGTCAAAGGAAAAAATTTACCTGTTGGTGCTAAGGAAGAACAAATCTCAGGATATTTTTCTCAGGGGGAGAAAGGAGGTTTAATAAAGGAAGATGTAGCTGAATCTAGAACAGATGAAATTTCTCAACTGAATTAGAGGAGGATTCAGTATAATACAGAAGCAGAAACAAAGTATGAACAAAGTTAGGAGGGACTTTTTCTCAAACATAGGACTAGAACAGTTAAACAAATTGAAAAATCAGTGTTGGGTTCTAGAGAGGCAACCTATTCAGTTCATCTTGAGGAATCAATTATTGAAGAGGAGACTCAGGCGGTTAGTCAAGATAAAGAGCTTCCTATTGCACCTCTAATTAGTGATCAAGTATAAGTGAATATTCAAGAGCAGGTGAATATTCAAGAAGAAACTGTTCAAAAAGAAGCTGGTTAAGAAGAAAAAATTGTACAGAAATTAGTAGATGAAGTTATAGATAAGGTTGTGAATCAAACTGTGGAATAGTCAGGTAATGTTTCGGGAGGACAGACTAAAATGATTGATAATCAATCTTATTTATCTGAAAAAATTATGGAGAGATTAGTGGAAAATCATTTGCCTCTTGTTGTTGATCAACCATTGAATACAGAAGAAGGAACATCTGATTCTTTGTCTCATCATGTGGAAGTGATTGTTGTTAAGTTTAATAAATCTCAGGAAGAAAATGATAATATGTGAAAATAGATTGAAAGTGCAAGGAACAAGATCAAATTACTTCACGAGACTACTGTTTCAAGAAGGGGTTTTGATGATTTTAAGCGAGATATGAGGAATAAGATTAGAAGTCTCAAGTAAAAAGATATTTCTAAGTCATATTTTATAGATTTGAAGTGGTATTTGGGAAGTCAATTTGAATCAATCAAAAGTAGTTTTGGTCAGACTAGTAAATCTACTTCTACTCTTGATACCAATCCAAATTTGATTAGAATATTTCATGTCATTACATCTGTTATATAAGACATGAATTCTCTTCTAGATAACCTAAAATGAAACAATACTCCTCTTTTAGTTATTTTGGAGAATCAAAAATTTCTTGTTGATCAGTTTACTCAAGGAGAACCTAGTATCAGATTGCAGCTTAACCAATTTACAGAGAAGTTGGAATAGTTTATGAAGCAATAATAAAGTCTACATGAATTTTTTATAGTCAATATTGTTGAGAATATACATGTTAGTCATGATTCTAGGTTTCTAGTTATTCAGTTGGGTGATAGTTTGATAAAGAAGTTGTGGGTGCAAATGGCTAAGTTGAAGGAGATGTTTCAAGCCATTCAGAATTCAAACCTATCCAATCCCTAACATTTTTCTACCTCAACCATGGTAGTAACTATCCTATTTCCCAGTCACATAATCTATTACATTTCTTTAATTTTGGATAAATTAAAATTTCTTTGTCTATATGTTTTAATTCTTTATTTTCTTTACCTTTTTTTACATTAAAAAATACATTACTCTTTATCCATTTCAGTTTATTATAACATTCACTTGCTAATCTATCCAACATTAAATATGTTTTAATCTATTTATTCACTTTCTTTTTGATCTCACAAAAGGGGGAGAAATTTAGATAAACACAACATTTTTTTTATCAAAATAATTATGTCAAATCAAATTTATCTCACATTATGTTTGAAAAATTCTAATTTATAAGTTTTAATTTATGGGTTTTGTGATCATCAAAAAGGGGGAGATTATTGGGCATGTCTTTTCTCAACAATAATATATAAATCTTATTTATTTTGATGCTCACAAATACCCTTATTTGTTTTACTAATGATTTTACTTTAAGTATATATCAAGGAATTAATTTAATTTATAATTCTTGTTTTGGAATGATATTCAAGTATTTCTTTCATGAGAAATATTCGTCAAAGTGTTCGGAATGATCTCAAATGTATTCTGAAAACACGGTAAACTATTTGTTGTTTTCTAGAATCACTTTTCATTCCCTACGCTGAAGAATGTAATGTAAGGAACATACCCTATGTTTGTATTAAAGCTTATGGTAAAGGATCAACACGTATGGTTAATCAACATTATGTTGGAATAAACGCATGGATAAAGAAGATTACATTTGAATAAAACCTTATATTTTTCAAATAGAAAAAGTATGGTTAAAGAACACTATAAGTATGGAACCCTATGTTTGAGAAGAAAATGTATGGATCATCAACCTTTATTTTGTGATCAACCTTATATTGTCAACCCTACATTTGGAAAAGTTGAACGTATAGATAATCAATGCTATGTTAATAATTTTATGTTGACAAGGATGAACATATGAATCATCATCCCTATGTTACATAGTTGAACCCTATGTTTTAGGTTCTTTCATTTTTTGAAGGAACCTTACGTTTTCCTGTTCAACGCTGGAAATTAGAATTTACCATTTTATTGGAGTTTTCTACAACAGTATTTTTGGAATATCATGGTGATTTAAAGATCGATTTCGACCGATTCAAATCACTTTATAATTGTTTTAAATTATCATATTAAGCATAGATTTTATCTCCTATTCTTAAGGAAAGTTATGAGTACTCTAAGCTTTATTTTTGAATTTTAATTCTCTCGACTTATCAGACGTCTTTTGCGGATCTAAAATCTTACTGTGATATATATAATTATATATATTTCTACATTAGATGTTTGGATTTCTCTCAGCTATGCTGATATTTTTTATTCTTTGAGTTTTCTTGTGAAAATTAATTTACAATGCTACAATGATCGAGCATCTCATAAATGAGAACTACATTTTGGAGATATACATATTCAATGATGGAAGCACGATGCTCTGTTTTTGTTGCTGTTATTAAAATTAAATATCTTTTGTGAAACCATATCTCTTCAGACATATTTCAGAGATTATTATTCTTTTGAAGTCGAAGATCCATCTTCTATCAGTTGCATGCTGCTGCAACTATGAAGTTTAAACTGTTTTATCAAATCAATCTTTATTGACTCTTTTGAGTATCGACTGCTCGGTTTTAGTCATGGTGGAGTGTAAACTTCTCATGCTATGCTGTGAATATTTTGTTTCCCTATAAAAGAACCAAAAGGATCTATTTTTAATCCATATTTGTAAGGGTGACAACTTCATAAACTTAGTTGTGGACCGGTCTTATGATACGAGGACCTTACTAGTGAAATTAACCAAGCCTATAAAGAAGGTGATTGGTGGACTGGATTATGGGTTATTCATGCCCGAACCACTATAAACAGCCATGTTCTATTTCTCTGGTTTTATCCACTACTTATTCTTTCATACAGAAACACCACTCTATCATCTCTTACTATTAAGCGACAGAATCATGAAAATTTTAAAAGGACACAATTCACCCCTCTTGTATCACTATTATAGCCATTCCAACCTAACATCCTTTGGATGTTTTCGAAAGACTAGTGACAAAATCTATAGTGATATTGTCCCACTTCCATTATGGTATGGGTAGTGGTTGTAATAACCCTTTAGATTTTTTCCCTCTTCCTTAACTTGTTGACACACTAGGTACCTTGTAGTATAGTCATAAATCTCCATATTCATGTTATTCCACCCAATAATGACCACAAAGGTCCCTATATATTTTAGTGATTCCATGATGTATAGAGAATTTAGAGCTATGAGTTTCATCCATCATCTCCTTCTTTATTTATGGAATAGATGGAATACATAGCATTGTATGAAATTTTAGTATACCATCTTGATCAATATTGAACTCAAGAAAATTCCCATCCATCACAGTATCAAACTTCTTCTGCAATAATGGATCATCTCTTTGATATTTCTTGATCTTTTCTAGTAATGATAGTTGAGAATTTATTTGGGATAGGGTTAATGATGACCCTTCTCTTACAATTCCCATGTCTATTTTTATTAGGTCTTTGATCAAAGGATCTCCTTGAATCCTCATCATTTTCAAAACAACAACATCCTTCCTAATTAATGCATCAATGATTTTTTTTCTCTTATAGGGTTATAATGAATTGAATAATCATAGCCTTTAAGAAGTTAGAACCATCTCCTATGCCTCAAGTTCATTTTTTTGTATGAAAATATACTTTAAACTTTGGTGGTCTGTGTATATATCACATTTATCCCTATAAAGATAGTGCCTCCATATATTCATTGAAAAAACAATTGTAGCTAGATCCATATCATGTGCTGAATAATTCTGATCATGATCCTTTAACTGTAGAGATTCATAATCAATCACCTTGTAATTTTTCATGAGGATGTACCCAATCCCTTTCAAAGATTCATCTCTAAAACAACGAACCCATATCTAATATAGGGTAGAGTTAACATGGGTGAAGTAACCAATCTCTTATTTCACTCTGGGAAACATTCCTTACACTCCTTTGTCTAGATGAAATTAACTACCTTTTCAAGTTAAATTGGTCAGTGTATTATAAATATGTGATAAGTTTTTCACAAACCACCTATAATATCTTGATAAACCTAGGAAACTATGAGTATTAGTTACTGTTTTAGGATGAGGCCACTCCTCCACAACCTTTGTATTTGTAGGGTCAACTGTTATTCCCTCACTAGTCACAATGTTCCCCTTGAAATAAAATTTATATAACTGAAACTCACACTTTATGAACTTTTAAAATAACCTATCCTTCCTAAAAGTTTTTAGTATCAACCTTAGATGATCCTCATGCTCTTCATGAATTTTTGGAATATATTAGAATATCATCAATAAAAACTACCACAAAGTTATCAAGGTAGTCCTTAAATATTATATTCAAAAAATCTATAAAAATAGCAGGTGCATTAGTCAATATGAAGGTCATAGAAAAAAACTTACAATGCCCATATCTTGATCGAAAGACAGTATTGGGAATATCTTATTTATTCACCCTTAATTTATGATAACTAGATTGAAGATCAATCGTGGAGAATAATTGAGACCCACAAAGCTGGTCAAATAAATAATCAATTGTTGGAAGAGGGTACTTGTTCTTCACAGTGATCCCATTAAGTTTTTTATAATCAATTCCTAACCGCATTGATCTATACTTCTTCTTCACAAAGAGAATAGGTGTTCCCCAAGGAGACACACTTTTCCATATAAAACCCTTATCCAAAATATCCCTAATTTTCTTCTTTAATTCCTCCAGCTCAATATTTTTCATTCTATACAAGGTTTTTGATTTTGTCTTGGAACCAAGAATGAGTTAAATGGATAAATCTACCTCTATTTTTTGGGTAGGTCTAGGTAAATCCTCAGTAAATACATCAATTTATTCCTGAACGATGGGGAAATTATCTATTTTTACAATTTCATTTTCTTCTTTATATTCACATATCATCTCCATAAATAAGGCTATGGGTGGTTGTTCTAGATAAAACTCAGGTTGAGATATCTATCCTTTGAAAAGAATTGTAGGTTTTCTATTCAAGACTAATAATATTTCATTGCTTCTTCATTTGTTCATATTATTATACTTTCAGATCCAATCCATCCCTAATATAATATTGAATTCCAACATGGGAATGACTACTAGATTTGCGATGATATTATGCTATCCAAAGTGAATACTAGAGTTTCTAAACACTATTTATGCTATGATAATCCCTCAAGGAGTCTTGAATGATAACTATACTTCTATAAGTCTAGCTATTGATTCTATATTCTTTTAAAACTTGGAGGAAATAAAGGAATGTGTAGAACTATAATCAAGTAAATCACTTTCTAGATTTGAGAGAATAATGACAGTACCTTCCAACACATCATTTGAAGCTTCAACTTCAGCCATCGTGATAAAAAAAGTATGACCTTACTCCCTTGGACTATACTGAGGTTGATGGTGATTCGCCTCCATTTCCCTCAGATTTGGGAAGTGATTGGAAAAGTGCCTGATCTATCCAAACTTGAAGCATTGGACTTTAGGGAGGTCCCACACCATATTCCATATGTCATTTTTGTTGATAATTTTAGGCTTCACTTCACTATGAAAGTTCTGAGTGATATGGCCATCTATTCCACACTTGTAACACTTCTCGCTCTCAAGAAGGCAGTTCCCCAAATAGTTCTTCCCACATTTATTGCATGTGGAAAGTTTCACTTTATTTCATCCTCTTCCTTGATCAAAGATTCTCTCTAGGTTTAGATATAGATATATATTCTTATCATTCGATTTGTGAGACCAATGAATCTCACTGAAGTCTATATCAACCTTTATATCACTCCTTATTATTTCTTCATAGCTTTCATAGCCTTGGTTCACTCAATTATTCCATAGATGAGGTCTTAGTCCACCAAAGAATCTATCAGCCTTACCATTAGGATCCATGAAATAGCTAGAGGTATAATAGGGAAGTCTTGTGAAGTTAATCTCATAACTTATAAAAAATTCATTCTCCTTAATATTTAGTTTAAGGAATTACTTTTCCATTTTCATTCTCACCAAATGAGGAAAATACTTATTAAAGAATATTCTCTTGAACACTTACCACTCCATAACTTAAATATCCTATCTTAGCTTTATTTTTTTAATTAGTACCCATCATTGATTAGATTATCCCTCTAAAAAGTACACATCCAGAGTGACTTTCTCTTGTTATGAACAATGAAGTACAAAAAATATCTTTTTTATAGAGCTTATCCACTGTTCCGCAATCAATGGATTGGTAGATCCACTGAACATTGGCGGTCGTTGACACATAAAGGACTCAATGAAAATTTGTTCCCTTCATGGTGAAATTGGTCTCTCAGCTTGATTCATGTTATTTCCCATAATTTGAGTTAGTTGATTCATCATTCTTATGAAGGTTTCTATTTCGACTTCCATTGGAGGTCCATCAATGCATGGTCCATTGCACTCAGTATTTACATGGTTCTTCGTATTTTGCACCATTTTCTAAAATAAGATAAACTTAGTGAGAAAAATATTTCTTTTAATAATATTATAGCTCTAAAATAATTTTATGTCTTAAAACATCATGCTTAAATTTTTTATTCATCAACGAAAATTACATTTTCTATAAATCCTTCATAATAGTTCATAAAAAGATTTTGATTAACCAAACATATCCTCCAGGATTTCCAAACTAGGAGTGAAACAAGGCCCATTATTGTGAACTAATTCCCATTTTAGTCTAGATTAAATCAGTGTTTTTGGGTTTTACCCCTAGATACATCTGTTCCAGAGCCACATCCACTTTTTCATATCCAGACATGGATTTCTTTGTTCGGAAACCGCTCACCTAATATTTCACCAAAGTACCATGATTTTTTCCTATATTTAAACTTTTCTTTGAGGGTATTAATAAAGTTTTAAAATCTGAATTTCCACAAATAACTAAACCATCCTTTGATACCAACTATGACATCCCACTTTTTTATTACATAACTTTTCATTACATTTTACAAATAGAGGATCTTTAAAAGTTTAGTGTCTTGGAAATAAGGTATATAACCCATGAAAACTTAAAATTTTATTCTATTAAAATTTAAAGGATTCTTCAAGGTTCATCCTAATTACTTTTATTACATCTCATAATCTTGGGACATACATCAAAGGAAAGGGTGAGCAGAAGGCCCAGTAAGGAAAAACAAGTGAAACCGTTTACTTGTGATCATGAAGAATATCAATAAGAACTTGAGGAATTACATAAAGGAATGGTAAATAAAAAAATAGGCATATAATAATAAAAAAACATGATTAATAACATTGAAATTTGGATACAAAATTTAATTGAGTCATTCATAAGCATATCACCAAGGTTTATCACTGAGGTGTCATAAAAATTACCAAGGTTATTCACTAAGGTATTGTAAAACTTGTTAATTCTAGAGATTAAATTATTTAACCAATAAATTAGAGAGATATATGGGATCACCCTTCATATGTATTAATTAATATTATCCACAAATATAATAATAAAACATTTTATAAATAACCTGTGGATAATAAAAGAAACGAGTTTCATTTCGAAATCATGGTGTTTTAGAAAGTGCTTAAAAGCAAGATCCTTTTTGTCATTTTAAACCCATGAAAAAGAAAGGAAGGTTTAATATATGTTAATCATATAATTAAATAGATAATTTTTAAATCTATGTGACTACCCCTATAGAATAAAGAGGTTTGGGTTTTCACAAAATTAAATAAAATAATTTCTTGATAAAAAGAGAGAAATTTTGAGACGAAAATCCGGCAGCATAATGGGTATGAAACATGGTTTTAGAAAAGATTAAAGAGAGAGGGTAAAAGGGTATACAATTCATAAAATAATCTTAATATATTATATGGATATAATAAAATGTAAAGAATAAAATAGTATGAAAATTTTAAAGACATACCACATAAAAAGATAACATGAAAGGAAAAGAGAAGTGGAGATTTCCCATACCTTGAAGAGTGACTCCTAAAAATAGAAGATTGGGACCTTGGGAGATTTAGGAAACCTTGGGAGGACTCTTTGGGAGGTAGTAATATCATATATTTTTTTGAGGATGATTTTAAATGAAAGTAAACGAAGTAATGGGTGGGTATTTATAGCAAAAGTGAGGGAGTTTTTTATTAATTTTTGAGGACACCTCAGTAGTGGTATTTGAAAAACCATGGGATTGCCCATGGTATTGGACACTTGGGACACATATTATCATATTTTACTCCAAAATAGTCAAATATAATCATTAATTCATTATTACTTAATTAATGATGTCATTAAACATACTGAAAAACTCAAACTGCATTTTTACTATTCACAAAAAACTAAAGTATTTTATAAAATTCTCATAAATTCAGGCTAACCTAATATGGATATTATGAATTAAAAAATGAAATTTATTTTATCATAATAAATCTATATATATTATAAATTTAACCTTTAACTATAAAATTATTATTTATTAAAAATAATAGCAGACATAAAACGAATAGTAAAATTTTCGACACTTAATTTTTTTATCATTTTAATTAAATTTTAGTGTTTGAATAATACTATTTCATTATAATAAACATTATTAATAAAGCCTTAGTTTAATATAGTAATTTATATCTCCCATAAAAGTAAAAATTTTATCTAAAAAATCAATTGATCAAATTCCATTTCAATTTTTAAGAAAAACTATTCTTAAAATAGAAATAATGAAATAAAAATTTTATTAAATAAAATGGATTAAAATTTAAGTGACTAATTCTTTAACATATAAACCCTTATAACATATGTATATGAACTATGGGTAAGATGTACAATGGTGATATATTCTTAGGGTGGCTCAGATAACATCTCCCAAGTGTTAATCTCCACTAATCATGGAATGAAGAGGGGATTTTAATGTTGAGGAATGGCCCCCTTCTTGCCAGGGTTTTCCTCTCTCTCCCAATGCCCCCTATCGGGTTCTAGGGTTTTACCTATCCTCTTCTGGTGGCACTCCCTCATTACTTCATACTTCTGGTTTTGTTCTATTATATTCTCTCCTTGCGGCTGGATCTTATTCCCCGTTTTTGGCACTTCTCTTCTTGGTGGTTTTTTTAAGGATGTTTCGATAGAACTATCACGATTGTATGTTGTGGGAGCCCATGGAAATTCAAACCTACTCTAGCCATGAGTTCCTCCGCTCCTCTTCAGTTCGGATCTGAAGCGGGGGTTCAAAGGTGGTTTTTGGATTTGTGGTTCTTCGATCGATGGTCTCTCCCAGTGCTCTGGAAATGGGTTGTTCTTGTTCGGCTTCTGGATTTAGTTTCTTCATTTTCAAGAACCCTTGGCTGTTCAAATCCTAGCTCTGGTTTCAATCTCCTCTTCTCCTTTTCTAGTTGGACCTCTAGTGAAGGTAATCTTGAGAATTTGGGATGTGGGACTTGGAGACTAGTGTCGGTTTCTCTTCCTCTATGCCATTGGTGATTTTGGAATCATTATCGACATTCAATATGTTTCTTTTTTTTCCCGGGTTTTGTTTGAAGTTACCTCCTCAAATCAGTGGTTAAAGTTTTTTGTTCTTTAAATGGGCATTCGTTCACTTTTCATGGCATATGGGAAACGATTACGTGATTTTTGCTGGGTGTTTCTTCTTCGGAGCCATTTTTTTCGGTGAAGGTTTGTTGTTCTTGTCTGCATTAGTTCATTCTGGATGCAGTGATGTTCGCTCCTGGTTTGTTCCTAGTTAGTTTTCCCTATATTCATCAGCTCCAGTAGCCCGCCGATGTCAATGTTGATGACAATGCTGGATTACCTTGGTGATGATGGTGGATGGTAGTGACGTGACTCCAGTTGACACGGTGATTCTCAGATCTATGCCTCCTCGGGTTTGGTGTTGGATTTTGAATTCCAAATTTGGTTTAAGCTTGTTGTAACTTTGGATTGCCGCGTGTTGTACGTGGTTACCGCTTTTCCTTAAAGTGGCTTCTAGAAAATAATAAAAATAGAATTTTTAGGTAATATCCACTAACTTGAAATTCTTCTATAGGTGACTTAGTTCAAGCTCAACATGTTGAAGCTCAACTTAGGATTGGTCAAGAGTAAATCCCATTTATTATACCTCCTTCCCAAACTCTGAAAAATGGGCTTCATATGGAATGATTCTACTGGATGAGGCTATCAAATCTTTTTTTACATTAATTAACCATTATCATTTCTATTTATAATACCAATTATAATGTTAAAATTATTATTAAGAGTATTGTTTCCAACGATTATATTGATCAATGGTCATAATTGACCAACGATCATATAGTGTTTGAAACCCAAAGGATACATTTCAATTATACTCACTTCATTATTAAAGGGATATAGTTTTGCTGTGTAATAATATAACAAAAAATTTCAGGAAAAAATATCTTTTAAAAATTTTGGGTTGTTATAATGATACACCATGGAGATGAAATTTTAGCTAGTGGAATGTTTTTAGAGTAAGAATGAGGGTTTTACTATGGAATAATCGGTTACAACTCAACCCAAGTGTGATGTAAAGGTGTTGTTCCATGGTTTTCATTAGGCACCGTGGGGGTTACAACTTGAGAAACCATGATTTATATCTAGAATTATGCCTATAGGAGGATGCACCATGGTGTTTACACTTTAACATGGGTATGTATACATGGATAGTGGGAAATTTTTGAATAAATAAGAAGATAATTGTATCTATGTCCATGGAAGAGTATGCTACATCGTAGACAAGGAGATTCATGCATGAAAAAAATAAAAAATCTACGTCGAAAGGTATTTATCCATGCTGCAGTATGGGTCTACACTGAAATATTAAATACCCGATATCCATGGTGAATTCCCAGTATTTGAGATCCAAAAAATAGAAAAATTTTACCAAGATAAATAAATATATGGAAATATTTAAACAAAGGTATATGTTTGATCATCCCTCTATAAGTATGAGGGGTTTCTACTATGCCAAAGATTAGAGGATCGTATGACTGGGATAAGTGTTTCTCTGTTTCTTCTTTGCTAATATAGAGTATATTTCTATTTTCCATGTAATTAATGCATATTATTTTAATTCAAATGTTCCAATATTTATTTCACATAATATCTCTCATTATCTTTCCCTCATTCTTCCACTATGACTTCTTACACTCGACAATGAGTAACCAATTCAAGGATTGGCCTTGGGTGAGGAAGTCAGTGTTTCTAGAATTCTGCTTTTAATTCTTAAATGTTTTGAATTTTTTTGAGGTGAATGAGGGTGAAGTGTATGGGTGTAGAGATCGTACATCATGAAATTGATCCTGAACTCACTTTTATTTTTTATTTATATCTTTTCCATCCCTTATAATTAATTAAACTCTTCACATGATGGAGTAGAGTTTTTCAATAGATGAAACGACATATGATCACTAATGGAATATGATTTTTTCCCAATGGATATATACTAATGGTTTGAAGTAACCATTGCTATACTTTAAAAAGGCCACATTTTCCAACGATTTGTTCAAACCTCTGGCAATGTGTAAATATACTTAATATTTCCAAACAGTTTGACAAAACCGTTGGGAAATATTTAGTTTCTATAAGATATACCAATGGTTTATTAAAATTGTTGGTAAAGAGAGGCTTTCCCAATGATTTTTAAAAACCTTTGGGAAAGTTTTCCCCCAAATACCCAGAACTCCAGATCCCACTCGCTCGATTGCAGAACCTAATCGAGAGATCCTATGGAAGTTTTCATGGCACAAAACCATCTTTAATCAAACAAATTTTTTTATACACTTAAAATTAGTAAGTTTTACGTTAGTTTTAATGTTATCCCTCTATTTTTTTATGTTAGGTGTTTTGATTTCAGCTAAATTAGAGTTCGTGGTGTCTGTGAAGTACAAAACCCTTTGATTTATTTTCTATTTTTTGTTCTACACTTCAAACATGGTAAATGGTTTGTTTAGTGGGGTGATATGTTAGTTTATGTTGACCTTAGTTTAGTTTAAAATTGGATTTGGATTTTTTATTTATAGGTATTGATATTGAGGATGAATTGGCATTGATTGGGTGATGGATTGAAATTGTGAACACCCCCACCCCCACCCCCCTAGACACTTCCCACCCACCTGGATAGCCCCCCTGGACACCCCCCCATTGGATAGCCCCCACCCCCTGGACACCCCACCCCCACCCTCCCTAGACACCCCTCACCTCCCATGGATAGCCCACCCCCTGGACACCCCCACCCCCTTGGACACCCCCACCCTTTGAACAGCCCCCCTCCCCCCACCCCCTGGACACCCCACCCCACCCTCCCTGGACACCCCTCACCCCCATGGACAACCCCCACCCCCTTGGACAGCCCCCTCCCCCTCCCCACCACCCCTATACACCCCCACCCCCTGGACACCCTCCACCCCTTGGACAACCCCCCACCCCCACCCCCTTAGACAACCCCCTAGACACCACCACACCTCTGAGACACCACCACACCTCCTAAGTGCTTGGACCAATTTTTAAATTAGAATTAACAATGTAGTTGATTTCCCCTTTCAAAAATTATATTTTCTAAGTGACCCATAGAGCCTTATAAATTGAATTTTTCATGTTTTGATAAATTGAATTTTTCATGTTTTGATAAATTGAATTTGTCATGTTCTGATAAATTGAATGGGTTGTTTGGAATGAAATGGATAATGCATGATGGTTTTCCTTTTATAATGAATAAAATGATTTTAAATAAAATTACCCTAAGGGGGATGCAGGAGGGGTAGGGGGGGCTGTCCAGGTGTGGGGGGATGTTTAGGTGGGGGGTGGGTCGTCCAGGGGGTAGGGGGCTATAGGGGGTAGGGGGAGGGGGCTATAGGGGTGTGGGGGAGGGGGGTATGGGCTGCCCAAGGAGGGGTGTGGGCTGTCCAGGGGGGTCAGGGTGGGGTGTCCAGGTGGGGGGGGGGGGGGCTGTCCAGGGAGGGGGGTGGGCTGTCCGATGGGGTGTCCTGTGGGGGGTGGGGGGGCGTGGGCTGTCCAGGTGGGGGTGGGGGGGGGGGGTGGGCTATCCAGGGGGGCTGTCGGGGGGGGGGGGGGGTGCTACAGGGGAGGGGGTGTGGGCTTTCCAGGAGGGGTGGGCTGTCCAGGGGTGGTGGTGGGTGGGCTATCTAGGTGGGGTAAGGGGGTGTGGGCTGTCAGGGGGGGGGGGGGTGGGATATCCAAGGGGGGGTGTGGGTGGGCTGTCCAAGTGGGGGGAGGGGGTGTTGGTTGTCCAGGGAGGAGGGGGGTGGGATGTCCAGGTGTGGTGGGTGGGGGGGGTGTCCAGGTGGGGTGGGGGGGGCTATCTGGGTGTGTGTGTGGGGGGGGGGGGGTGGACTGTCTAGGGAGGGGGTGGGTTGTCCACTCTGATACTCTACAAAAAATAGGAATCAAATATAACAAATGTATAGTTTCTTTCACATGTTAAGACTTTTCTTGAAGTTCCATACCAACACTCACTCGTACCCTTCCAAGAAGAAGTGATCTCTATAAAGAAATATCACTCAGGTTCTTATCCACTATCCATATTGATCTCATACAAATTTAACATTTGTACAACTCCATATCACCTAATGATATAACAAGGCTCATACTCCTCTGAGTAGTGTCCTATCGAAACATGGCTCATAAAATTCGATCCACATATGATATTTGGTGATGTGTTTACAACTGGGTGTGCTGTGATTTATATGTATGATATTCATAGTTTACACCAATAGTCTTCTCGGTCATCTATAATACTCTTGAAATCATGATAAAAATGGATAAAGATTGGATTTTACGACCCTAGTTTGGGTGTGGACACCCCCACCCCCTTGGATACCCCCACACCCTTGGACAACCCCCCCTGGACACCCCCACCCCCCTGGACAACCCTTCCACCCCCATGGACAGCCCTGCCACCCACATGGATAGCCCTACCACCCGCATGGACAACCTTTCCACCCCCATGGACAACCCCGCCCACCCCCCGTGGAAAACCCACCCACCCCCTGAACACCCCATACCCCCTGGACAGACCCACCACCCCCGTGGATAGTCCGCCCACCAATCCGTACCCCCCTGGACAGCCCCACCACCCCCATGGACAACCTACCCACCCCCTAGACCCCCAACCCCCTAGAAAGCCCCGCCAACCCCGTGGACAGTCCGCCCACCCCCCTGGACACCCATACCCCCCTGGACAGCCCCCACCCCCGTGGAAAGCCCTCCCACCCCTCCTGGACACCCTGTACCCCCATGGAAAGCCCTGCCACCCCCATGGATAGTCCACCCACCCACCTCGTACCCCCCTGGATAGCCCTGCCACCCCCGTGGACAGCCCGCCCACCCCCCTAGACACCCCGTACCCCCTAGATAGCCCCCACCCCCATGGATAGCCCCCCTCGGACACCTTCCCACCACCCCTCAGACACCCATCCCCCCAAACACCCCCCATGGACAGCCCGCCCACCCCCTGGACACCCAAACCCCCTGGATAATTCTCCTCCACAAGTGTACATGATCTTGTACACTCATTTATATTTATTAAAAGATATTTTGTAATAAATATAGTATTTTGTTGTCCTTTATTTTATGATTCTCATATAGAGTAGTGTGTTAGTTATGGTTTCATATAAAGTGAACAATTCTCATTTGCTTAAATATATTTTTGATGAAACTTCAATCTTATTGAATTGCTTTTGACAAAGTGACTTAATGTTTTTTACAGAATGTATAGAAGTTGGATGTATGAAACTGATCAGATCTCAAGTGATTTTCAAAACAATTTGGAGATATTTTTATATTTTTCATTTCACAATGCTTTAGATAGTGTTCACATACACTGTCCTTGTTACAATTGTTTTGGAAGACCTTGGTTGAGCCGTGAAGAAGTCAGATACCACATAACCAAATATTGTTTTAAAGAAAACTACTCTGTGTGGTATCATAATGGGGAGAAAATGACTTCTCAAATTGATGATGGTTTAAATGAGAGGATTGGATTGGAGAATTTGTTATATGACCGTTTTTTGTTTATTCGTCATCATGAAAATGAAAGGATTCCTACCCAAGAAGATTTTGATATGAGCACAAATGATGTGTCTAATGAAAATGATGATGTTGTCAGGGTGAAAAAATTGAATGATGCTGCCACGACTCCAGTATATCGACAATGCGGTAAAATGAAAAAGCTCGAATTTTTAATTTGATTGTTTCATGGGAAAACTATGTTTGGGATTTCTAATACTGACATCGATTATATTCTTACCTTATTTAAGGAATTACTTCCAGATGATGTAGATATTCCCTCAAACCACTATATGGCATGGAAGTTAGTTGAAGAAATTAGATTTTCAAGAAACAAAATTCATGCTTTCTCAAAAGATTGCAGTTTATTCTGGGAGGAAAATGCTGAATGAAATGATTGTATAAAATGTGGAACATCCTGCTAGAAGCCACAAGCTGATGGAACACTATCCCGTGTGCCACAAAAGTAATGTGGCACTTTCCATTGATCCCCAGACTCTAGAATATTTTTATGCCTGATGAAATATAAATAAAAATGTGATGGAATGATACTGAGAGAAAGAAGACTAATGATGATTTGGTTCACCCTACAGATGGATTTTCATGGTAGATATTTGATGCTTGATATTCTGATTTTGCAGTTGACGTGCATAATGTAAGGTTGGGTCTTTCATGTGATGGTTTTAATCCGTTTGGGTAGATTCTTATGTCGCACAACACATGACCAGTTTTTATACACATTTATAATCTTCCCCCATGGTTGTGTATGAAAAAACCTTTCACTTTCATGAGTATACTCATATCTATCCCTTATGATCCCGAAAATGATATAGATGTATACATTCAACCTTTAATAAAATATTTTAAACTTCTTTGGGATGTGGGTGTGCGCACATACGATGCATGTTCAAAAGACATATTTTAGATGCGTGCTATGCTTATGTGGACGATCAATGATTTTCCTACTTATGCAATAATGTCTGGATAGAGCATGAAGGGAAAACTATCATGTCCTGTTTGTATGAAGAATACAGGATCCAGAAGACTGAAACATCATTGTCATTTTAGTTTTATGGGACATCTACTATTCTTGCCAATAGACCATCCATATAGAAATAATCATCGAAGATTTAACAATACGATGGAGATCAACAATCCACCTCAGCGTATGTCTAGAATTGATGTGCTTAATGAATTGAAAGATTTTATTTTTTCATTCCGGAAGGGTCAAATGAAATCTAGAAAGAGAAAGAATGTTTCCACTGAAACCTGTTACAATTGGAAGAAGAGAAGTATCTTCTTTGATTTTCCTTATTGGTCAACCAATTTATTACATCATTTCTTAGACGTAATGCACATTGAAAAAAATATATGTGAAATGTTTCTTTCGATTTTTCTAAATGTTAAGGGAAAGAAAAAAGATGATTTACTGTCTCAGCGTGACTTGGTGGATTGGGGAATCAGACCAGAATTACATCCTGTGCATATCAGTGAAAATAAATGGCAAGTTCCATGTACTTCTTATGTGATGACACCTACAGAAAAAAGTAATTTCTGGAAGTACTAGACACTATTAAAGTTCCTGATAGATATTCAAGCAACATATCCAAATTGGTTAACATAAGAGAGTTGAAGCTAAAATATTTGAAGACTCATGATTATCACATCCTTCTTCATGAGTTGATTCTAATAAAAATTTGTCATCTTTTTTCCAATAATGTAAGGGTGGTTATTATTCAGTTGTGACATTTTTTTATAAATCTTTGTTCTAAGAATTTGTTCAAGTATTTCTTGCAAAAAATGTTGGTAGATTCCCCATTAATTTTGTGTTAGTTAGAGAAAACATTTCCTCCATCATTTTTCACATGCATGCTGCATATGACTGTCCATATTCCAACTGAAATACTTCTCAGAGGACCTATTTATTTTTGTTGGATGTATCATACTGAAAGAAATATGTACACATTAATGTCTTATTTCCGTAACAGGAATCATATCAAAGGTTCTATTGTGAATGGTTACTTGGCTCAAGAATGTATGGATTTCTACTCTATGTATTTTTCTGATCATACTTCAAGAATGAATAAACCAATGAGAAATGAAGAAGAATAGTATGAGAAAATTGAACCCATTTTTCCATCACTTCCTCAAATATGAGGAATTCCTGGATCATATACATTGACGACATTAAGCCTTGAAGAGTGGGAGATGGCACATAGCACGGTTTTGTTCAACTTTGATTTGTTCGATGACTACATATTGTAAGTAAATTAAATATGTATATCTTATATATATATATATATATATCTATTAATCTATTCATATTTTTATCTACAGGGAACATAAAGTGATGATAAATAGAAAGCATTGTTCTTTATCTTTGAGAAGGAGGGAGACTTTGCATAGAAAAGAGTTTTCTGCTTGGTTAAAATTGAAGGTAATAATATTACTATTTAATGTAATTAAAAAAATATTTAATTAAGTTTAATATTGATTTATATTTCAGGTATTGAGATTTCCTGTTGACTCTGTCTCTGAGGAAATAAGATCTTTTGATTTTGGTCCTAATACCGTGGTTCGTGACTGTAAATCAATTGTTATCAATGGGTACAGATTTATTATCACTGAACGAACAAAGAGAATGAGAACAAAATATGATGGTTTTATGGTTACTTCCACAACATACTGTTATGCTAGTGCATTAGATAGTAGACCACAATTTGAAAATTTTGGTTATTATGGAGTCGTTGAAAAAATAATAATATTGGATTATTATTCTCATGGATGAGTCACGATGATGAAATGCTAGTGATTTGATTCAATGATGAGGCATGACACATTTATTGATGATTTTGTATTTTGAGTAATTGATATGACTCACACTCTTGCTACTAAGGAACTATATGTATTGACATCAATTGAAAAACAAGTTTTTTATGTCAAAGACCATCTTCACCCTGAATTTGGTGTGATTATTGAAGTAATTCCAAGACATATTTTTTATGATGGTGATGATGGAATTTACACCATCCCTACTTCCATTGTAAACAATCCATTTATTACTTTTGATGACTCCAATAGATCAATTGTAAGAGTTGATTGTGAACCTAAAGTTATGGCGGGAAATATATAAAATCATCCATTCATGTTCTCAATTATTTTGGTTTACCTGGACTTGGGCTATTAAGGTTGGTACTATTTAAATTGATTTAATATTTATTACAAATATGTTGTATCCTACTAGACCGTTATATGAATTTTCAATATTTATTGGTTACAATTTTATTTGAATTGCATTCTCTAATTTTAAATTGAACTTTATTCAAACCTATGAAACCAACATTTCTAACTTTGTGAACATTTCAATGCTTCAACTGTGATTTGTATAAATTTTTTAAAACTATAAGACCTCTCTTTAAAATTTTACTAGGTAATGAACAAGATGGTTTGTATTCTTCTGCAAAACATGTATCGAAACCTGCATCATCTACCTAGGCTAAAGGAATTAATTTTTTCCTTAATTTTGACAATTACTTTACCCCTTATGAATCCATTAGAATCAATGTTCCATGATTTTAATAGATTTATGACACTTAATAAATAAACATCATACTAAAAATTAAATTTCTTTATTAAAACTTGTATGATTTATTAACTTCATTATAAATTTGTTCAAGATCACCTAAAACAATGGATAGTTAAATTATCCCTGAATGCCCCTATTCCCTCTCATTTATTTTGTTTTTTAGGTTAAAAATTAGTTATCCTTTTATATTTACTTCCATATTTGTTTTCAAATGCAGGAAATCAAACCAATTGAAGAGAGGCGACAAAAATAGATTATGGATAACAATCATCGCATGACTGAGCTGGGCATTCCACCACTAGTGCTTGCAGTGAGTATTTTATTTCAAATATATTTATTTAAATAATATATAATGTCATGTGATTAATTTTTCAAACATTTTTTCAGGATCCATCTATTAGGAGATAGCTATTTGATGAGCATCCTAGTAGTGGTCCTAGTACTCGGGGTGTTCATACGGGGGGGGGGGGGGGGTACGGGAGCTAGACGATCTGGTCAGCGTACCCGATTAGACCCTGCCCCTCCCACTAACATACCATCCAACCAACATTCTGATCTCGGTGTGCCTTTAGGGACACACTAGATATTTAGGCCTCCCATGTTTTCACCACCCTTTACATCTGAGCCTCCTCACCTGTCTATACCATATCCGATGATGATTCCCACTCCCCATCCAGCATTTGGCCAGCCACCCCTATTATCTTCTTTTACTTCTGCTTCCTTCTCTCTGGGATTTTATATTCCATCTTCTTCGACTCCTGCTCCACCAGAGTATGTCCCTACGGAGCATACTTTGGGACCCACTCCATCTGTACAAGGTGTTCCTTCAGTTTCTGTGGATCCAGTGACACCCATTGATCAGACTACCATAGGTATACATATAGAACCCGAACAAATTTTTACACCATTATTTATTTTCATTAAAACATTTATTGATAAAATATTTGTTTTTCTTTTATAACAGATACATATAATGATAGGAGGCGGGGGTGGGGACATATATGCATGTGTACGGTGTAGAACTGCCACACACAGTTGATGGTGGACTACAATGAAGATAGTCAAATGATTAAAAAATCAGGGCAGCAATGTCGGAGTTTTTTGGCGACGCTTGCCAAATACTCTGACATCATTCCTATCAGCCTGCTCTCATGGAGACACCTGACAAATGAAGTCAAGGATAATTCTTAGGCAGAGATATGGGTAAAAAAATCTGTTTTATTTAATGAAATATATTATTTTTTGTATTTATATAATTAATATTTTGGTTTCAGCTATGGTTTAATTTCCCCGATGGTGAGGGTGCACGACCAGCACTTCTAAAGGATTTAGGCGAAATTTGGAGAGATTATAAGCATGGGCTATACATTGGATGGCGTGCTAGAGTGGTCACAGAGTTAGAGGCAGTCCCTATCATGGATGATTGTCCTTTAGAACATTATTGAAAGATTATTACTCATTGGATGACTAGACAATTTAAGGTATTAATCACATTATAGGTATTTAAATGAAAATTTTCATGTTTTTTTCATTAATACTAATTATTGAATTTTATTTAGGATTCACTTGGAAAAAATAAAAAAATATTGATGCTAAAAAATACATCCACACATTGGGATGTACTACGATGCCACATCATGAGAGGCATCAGGTATGATAGTTTATAAATTTTCTTTACGAATTGCACTTTATATTGCTACCTCCATAATTTATTCGATTGATAAAGTTGTTATATAATTTTAGTTATGAAATTAATTATTTGTATCCTATTTTTAATTATGGTTTCCTACTTTAAATGTTATTTTAGAGGCATAAATTTAATATATAAGGATGTGTTCTTTGAGAAAAACTGTTTTGCTTGAGTAGAAGGAAGAAATATGGAAGTACGGTTAATGAACTGACTCAGCAGAAGATTGTAACTTTTACTTTGTATATTTAAAATTTTAATCTATATTTTGTAACTTAATAATATATTTATATTTGTAAAAGGATACTTTAGAGGCCCTTGATTCCTAGGAACCTGACAATTGTGGGCCAAAAGATCACTTACATCAGGTGTTGGGAGATGAGCACCCTGGTAGAGTATGCTGCCGACCTGGGAAGAGTATAGTTCCGATGAGGTATTGGACCTCCTTAGGTAAGATTTTTAGTTCCACTGAGTTGCAGTAGGTTAAGGAATAATTATAACGATCTGAAAAAAGGGCCACAGAGATGGTAGAATATTTTTCTAGGACAAACATTGCATTTATGAAACTCATGTAAGTTTTACTTCCAACACTTCCGCCAGAGGCCAGCACTGGTTGTGATGAATATATGTCATTGATGCGTTATATATATAGTAAACCAGGTGGAAGTTATAGTGGTGATCAAGACGATAGTGAGGAGGAGGCCGAGGCTGAGGAGGAGGAGGCGAGGGGGAGGCCGGGGCGAAGGAGGAGGGCGAGGAGGAGGCTGAGGTGGAGGAGGAGAGTAATGAGGAGGCCAAGGCTAAGTACGAGGGTGAGGAGGAGGGCATTGAGGAGGGCAGGGACGATGATGGGGAGGAAGAAGAGGAGGAGGGTGAGGGTGATGATAATGGTGATGATAATGATAGTGACGAGGGACAGATTGATCCGTTACATTTTTGACTGATAGTACTGACCTTTGATGTTTATTGATTTGTTGTGCCTCAATATATGTGTGATTAGGTAGGCCACATTATGTTTATTTTTTATCTATAAATAATAAAACTTGTCTTGATGATTTTCTGTGACTGATTAACCCCTCCCCTAGATAGCCTCCCACCCCCTAGACACCCCGTACCCCCTGGACAGCCCCGCAACCCCCGTGGATAGCCCTCACACCCCCTGGAAAACCCCTCCCCATATGAACAACCCCCCACCCCTGGACACCCCGTACCCCCTGGACAACCCCGCACACCCTTATGGATAGCCCGACCACCCCCTGGATACCCCTACCCCCCCTGGACAGCCCGACCACCCCCCGTGGACAGCCCGCCCAACCCCCTGGACAGCCCGCCCAACCCCCTGGACAGCCCGTCCACCCCTGTGGACAGCCCATCCACCCCCTGGACACCCCCTCCCCCCCTGTGGACAGCCCCCACCCCCGTGAATAGCCCATCCACCCCTTGGACACCCATCCCCCCGTGGATATCCTTCCCACCCCCTGCCCACCCCTTACCCCATGGACAACCCGACCACCCCCGTGGACAGCCCACCCACCCCCTGGACAACCCCGCCCACCCCTGTGGACACCCCTTACCACCTAGACAGCCCCCACCACCGTGGACAACCCCGCCCACCCCCTGAACACCCCCTACCCCCTAGACAGCCCTGCCACCCCTGTGGACCGCCCCCACCCCCCTGGACAGCCCCCACCCCCTGGATAGCCCCCAACCCCTTGGACAGCCTCCAACCCCCTGGACCACCCCCACCCCCTGGACACCACCCCACCCCCTGGACACCCCCACCCCATGGAAAGCCCCCCAACCCCCTGGAAACCACCCCACCCCACCGGACACCACCCCACCCCCTGGACACCCCCATGGATAGCCTCCTGCCCACCCTGGACAACCCCCACCCCCTGGACACCCCCATGTATAGCCCCCCACCATGGACAACCACCATACCCCCTATACACCCCATACCCCCTGGACAGACCCTCCCACCCACCTAGACACCCCATACCCCCTGGATAGCCCCTCCACCTGTTGACAACCCCCACCCCCTAGACACCCCATACCCCTTGGACAGCCCCGCCCACCCCTCCCCCCTGGATAGCCCCACCCACCCTCATGGACAGCCTTGACCACCCCCTAGACAGCCCCCCTGGACAGCCCCTCCTCCTGTGGACAACACCCCCCCCCCCCCTGTGGACAGCCCGCCCACCCCCCGTGGACACCTCTACCCCCCCATGTGGACAGCCCGCCCACCCCCTGGACACTTCGTACCCCCTGGACAGCCCCACCCACCCCCATGAACACCCCCTACCCCACCCCCGTGGAAAGACCCGCTCACCCCCCTGCCCACCACTACCCCTGGACATCCCCCACCCCCGTGGACACCACCCCACCCCCCTTAAACAACCCCCAACCCCTAAACCCCCACCCCCTGGACACCACCCCACCCCTGGACACCCCCACCCCTGGAAAGCCCCCCCAACCCCCTGGACACCACCGCACCCCCCATGGACACCACCCCATCCCCTGGACACCCCCACCCTATAGAAATTCCCCCCAACCCCCTTGACACCACCCCACCCCCATGGACACCACCCCACCCCCTGAACACCCCTATGGACAGCCCCCGCCCCCCAGACATCCCCCCCGGACACCCCCATCCCCCCGGACACCCCCTCCCCCTGGACACCCCTACCCCCTTAGACAGCCACCCAAAACCCCTGAACAGCCCCCAACCCCCTAAATTATGAATTTAATTATTTATGTATTTAATTAACTTATGAATTATGTGTTAATGGTGTATGGGTATACTTGTTGTATGTGTATACTTGTTATAATTACCTTATGAATTATGTGTTAATTCTGTTAATGGTGTATGTAACTCTAACTATGATGGTGTCTCTGTAATGTGAGTGTCCTAAAAAAGAAATTGAAATGGGTTAGTTGGAAGATTTGTTGTCATGTGAAGATTAAAATGGGGAAAACAATGTCAGTGGTGCATGTCATGGTTGGAAGAGTCTACTATTTTTTATATGATATTGCAAGTGTTTTTTGCTCCATTTTAAGTGAAAATTGTTCTATTTTAAGTGTTATTTGTAGCTCTGTTTGCAGGTGTATGTTGTAGAGGGAATGGGTGGCTGCTGTGCTGTTTTCTGGAAAAACACTATACCAACGGTTTTAAACTGTTGGTAAAGTGTTTTTGGAGAATAGTTTTACCAACGGTTTGAATAAACCGTTGGTATAGTGTATTTCCAGAATATATTTACCAACGGTTTTAAGGAACTGTTGGTAATACTATATACCAACACTTTTGAAACCATTGGTAAAGTACATGTAATCTATATATCCCAACGTTTGATAAACTATTGGTATAAATATATACCAACGGTTTTTTTAAAACCATTGTCATACTAAAAATTACAATTCAATATACCAATGGTTAGACAAAAACCATTGGTATATGACTTTTTCAACGGCTTACTAGCCAACGGTTTGCAAAACCGTTATTATATAGTATACCAATGGTTCTACTGCCTATACCAATGGTTTCAAACCGTTGGTATATATTTTATTTCCATTAGTGGATGGATATAGGTCCTAGAAGATTTCGTACTCTTGATTGAGGCATTTCATCAACCTTGGTTATAAAAGTAAGTGATTTTTTTTCTTAGGAATTCAATATTTTACACTCAATAAATATATGGATAGTAGTTCATGAATTATATTCCATGATTGGACTATCAAACTGAATTTAAAAAGAAAATGTGAATAATGAAGGAACTAAAAACTAAACATTAGGGAAAAGTTCTTTATTCTCTAACTTCATTTTCATTCTATGTTACGATTTTTTTTATTTACATTATTTCTTCCATATTTTTTACTCTATTTTCCTAAAATCATAAAAATGAAAAAATAAGTAGTTTAGGGGAATTAGAATTAGTGGGTGAACAACTATTAATCTCCTCAAGTTAGACGATTCTGGTCATCCATTGTACTACACTAGGAAAATAAATAGTAGCTTTTGAACCACTATAAAATATGCACACTTCAAAACATAACACCATTTATAGGGATCCAATATATTATTTAATTTCGTTTTCTTTTCACATTGTATATAGTTTTTTACTGTTTACTTTAAAAGAAATATATTTTTCCATTATGTATTCAAATTCTGATTATTATTCATGGGTAGATTACTCATAGGTGTAACATAAAACAAAAATATGTTTATTATGATATAGGACAAGTTTAATAACTTATATAAGATATATAAAATCTAAATATCTAAGTGTAAAGGTTTGTTGAATATGTTCGTTCATTACTATAGAAATCTAAGAATAAACCTGATCCAATAGTTAAATAAATATCCCCACTATTTTTGATGTTAAAGAACCCAAGGAGGTAAAAGAGAATATACCTGAAGATAAATTACACCATGATCAACCATTTCTGAAGGATATTATAGATAAATAATTTCCTACTGAGCTATTTGTGGTAGATTAACAAGATCTATACAAATTTTGGAAGAAATATTAAGTGAAACATGATTACCTCATCCTTGAAAAGTAAAAGATCTAGAACCTTTGTATATTCTTATAACATTGGAAGAAGAAGAAGACACCCAAGTGGTGAAGTTTGAAGAGAGTATGGAGGAGTTTAACTACCTGCCTCTATCCAGTGAAATCCATCTTCAGGTGGAACTTTCCACTAAAAAATAGATTCAACCTGAACCAAATCAGGGATATGATCCTTTCTAAAACTCTATCTCATCTATTTTTTTGAAACTTAATTGAGTATCACTCCCCAATATTTTTTATTTTTAGATTTTAGTAACTTTTATCTTTCCTTGTAGGAAGATGAAAAAGAAATATATACACCAGTTGAGGAACACATGGATCTTCCAACACCTATTAAACACGCATTAAAGGAAGTCCATGGGGATATCCAAGTGACCTTGCCAATGGAAAACAATAAAAACGCTACTCACCGTGAAAGGGTGAATTTTAATACTCATTATTCATGTTTAAATTTTGACCAAGTAAAATTAAATTATAATATTCCCTTTTAATATTCAATTGATACATCCCACATTGATCAAGAACTTTATAGTAAAGAGGAGGCTAAACAAGTAGAAACCAAGAAGTAGGAGCATCCATACTTAATACTAACCCCAATATTCAAGCTATACCTTATTTCGATGGGGATAAATTTGGTGTACTCTATCCATGTATTCATCATCACCAACAAAGAACAAGTGCAAGAAGGGAAATGACACATGTGGTGGTTCAAATTCAAGAAACTCCACCCACCATCAGATTATGGATGATAGCAGGTAATACCCATCTAGAGGTGGCAAAAATATATTCCCCACTTAGGGGATTAAACCAAGAATTATCCTTTTATTTTAATTCTATTATATTTCAATTTCATTCATAGGAATTATTTTAGGAAGTATCCCAACCCCTCTATTCGTTTTGAGCTTAATTGACATGGTTCTTATTATTAGAATATTTATTATATTTTGTAGGCCCATAATGGAACAAGGAATCCCCCAAGAAAAAAAATGAGAAGTACTGAATTATCATTGGAAAAGGGAGTTTGATCTTAATTTTTTTACCTTTTAACTCCCTGCATTTTTTTAAATATTTTTTAAACTAAAAATTATGACATCAATTTTAAACTGGAAATTTCATGCCACACTTAGGATATATGTTTTACTTGAATTATCCTGAAGACATGATATTTTAGTAACCTTATGATGACATATTTTAAATTTCAATTATAATGAAATGAAATGAGTATTGAGGAAAATTAAATTATTAGAGTGAAGAATATATATTGAATTTATGACTCATGATTTTAAGGAATTGGTCGATTCATGTAAATGAAATTTCCCTACCATTTTTAAACTTTGGATTTATGAAAATAAAGTGGATTGATTTTTTATTGTTTATCCATTCCATGAATGATTTTTAAAAATCATATTATTCATTTCTAAAGATTATTTATATACTTAATAATTTCTATATTATCTTGAGCATATTTCTTGAGTGATCTTGGGGAATGTCACCTACTAGAACTTTATTTGGAACTTTTCAAATATGTGGTCGTGTAAAAATAATTTTAACATTATTGACGCATTTTTATTGATACACCCTTATCCTCGAGACCACATTTTACATTGATACTTATTTATCCCATAGAGACCATGAGTGACCTTGTTAGTAATGATCCACATTTCAAGCCATTTATATCCATTCCTACCTCCTCTTAGTATTTTCATGACATTTTAAAGTTTAAGTGTGGGGGTGAGGGAATTCATAGTGGTAGTGATGCACTACATTGTAATGGAAAAGTGTGTGTGGGGGGGGGGTGCTATTTTGGTTATTTATAATGTTTTTTTATTCAAAAATTCTACTTTGATTGTTTTCACTTCTTGAAAAAAAATGAAAAAAAGAATGGGTTGTGGCTTGGGAAAATAAAAAATCACCATTAACAGACCTATGATTCTCATCAGATGTGGTTAGGTGGTGGATCAGAGATTATTTCCAAGAAAAAAATTTTTAAATGAAAAAATATATGAATAAACAAGTTTTAAAAAGAAATATAAAAATAAAAAAAGTATAAAAAATTCAAGAAGGTGAAATTCATTTATTATACTTTCATTAATCATAACCTTAATTTCATTCTTGGGAAGTGGGGGTTGTCATTTTAATGGGTAGATTTTAATTACACTTTTACTTTTGATACCGTGCTTTATTCTTTAAAGATAAACCCCTCTTTTGGGACTTAATGTTTTTTTAACATCAATACCTACCAATATTAAGCCTCAGAGTCATTAAAGCCTTAATTAAAAAGATATATTTATTTCATGTGATTTTTTCCTTAAAAAGTGGATAAAGTAGATCCTTTGAAAGATTATGGAAAGGTTCGTGTATTCAAGGTATGATAATAATTCTACTTCAACTTGTACCTTGAGTCAAGAGAGAAAATAATTCAAGTGAGGTAGATCATTACTTAACATGTTTAATAATAATGAATTCGAAAGCATGAATTAATTAAAGTAGAATTTCAACAATTTCCAAAATGGAGAAAGTAAAATACTTAGATTTTTTGATCTTTTAAAAAATGTGAAGTTGAATGGATATTTATTGAAACTTGAAAATTTGGTTTAACATTGATTATAATTTTGTTTTATTTATTTTATATTTAATTATTGGTAGCATTGGTACCCTCTTTAATTTAATGTTGATATTAAATGATTGAGGAAAATCATAGTTTAAGTGTGTGGATATTTGATGTACTCATTTTTTCATGCAAGTTTTTAAACATTTTTCAATGATTCTAAATTGTTTTCAAGAAATTTCCCCATGTAATTGATTATTTATTTAAAAAATAGTGAATAAAATTTAAAGAGACAATATGAATGAAAATGGATAAAAATGTATAAATTTGGATTTTATTTTAATTATTAATTTCTAGTTGAATTATTAGTAACTATTTGATTTTATTTTCGTAGGTAAAAAAAATCCATCCCAAGCTAGCCCTCAACCAAGAGCTTCAAGCCATTTATCCAACCTAAGATGGCCAACGTGACAAGAAATCCCAAGGGAAGGCCCACTAGGGTGGTAAAAGGAGAGACAAACATGCACAAAGAAGCATGTGAAGTGTTGTCACGACCCGTCCCTCGGGACCCATATCGTGACTACCCCAAGCCCACCTTCTATAGTCCAGGGGCTGGCGACTAGCACCAATGGCATAAATCCATAAACTGGGAAGGCATTGCCTTTATAACAGTAAGAAAACAAAATAGAGTATGCAACTGGAAGTAAAACACTACGTAAAACTATATAAAAAAGAGTGTGATGAAAGAAAAGGGGTCGGAAATACAAGCCCAACGGTAAAGTACAATACAACTGAAATGCTAGTACAACTAAAGAAAAGAAGTAAAGTAGATACTGGGTCATCCTCCGAGATTCCTACCTAGAGGGTAGGTACAGATGGCCTCCTCAGCACTCCATGTTCGTCCGTCTGCTTCGTGTACGTCTCGCTGAGTGGTTCACCTTTGGGTACCAACCAGTCCTGCTACTCTCTGCCCCGATCAGCACTGTCCGTCGTCTGCAACCAAAACAATGAGGTGCAGGCATAGCCTGTGCAGGGGTGAGTATAACGATACTCAGTAGGGACTCGAGACCCTCAAGGTCTCACAATATCCAACAAGTATAACCACAAAGTAAAGAAACAACGGATAACCATTACTTAGGTATATTCACATACATATACCTAAGTTATCTAGTAACCCATATCAATCATGAGGTAAACTCAAAAGTCACTGACTCAGCTCAAACTAGGATTTTATTCCAGGGGTTAGTATCAAGTAACAACCCCAGTCACACTATCGGAACCTCATATGATGCTGTAATACTCCTCTATCGAGTATAGTGTGCCTACCGCGTCACACAAAGGTGCTTCCCACTATCCTTAGACTACATAGGTACTCCTCCTATCGAGTACCGTGGATCTGTTACGCTCACACAGAGGTGCTCTCCATCGTGGGTCTGTGACGCTCACACAGAGGCTCTCCCCTAGAAGACTGCTGAGGTACTCCACATGCCGAGTACCGTGGGTCTGCCGTGCTCACACAGAGGCGCTCCCCACTGTGGGTCTTCTGCGCTCACATAGAGGCGCTTCCCACTAGGCTAGTCGAAACCCTCTGAGTCAAAAGGGTCAACAGTCGCCAGGTCTCAGCCAGCTACCAGGTCTCCATACTCCCCTCGCTCATCTCTCGGAGGATCATCTCTATGAGCTACTGGTCGATACTCCAACTGTCATGAAGTCCCAAGTATAAGTATCTCAAAGATCTGCCTTGTCATAGGGGTCTCAACGCAATAGACTGCGTGTCAATGGGACGCCCGGTCTGTGAGTTATTGAAATTTCCATCCTAGGGGCCCAGTTGGGTTTTAGGTTCAAAACAACCCAAACATACTCCAACTGTGTCCAAATCTCTAGTGGGATATTCCAAAAGAACCGTCTTGTTCTAAGATTTCTGTCGTCGCAGACGGTGCGTCGATCAGACACTTGTAGCCCAAGATATGGGTGAAGAGGTGTATTCGGGCTAATCGGGTCCCAACTAGGGTCCGCCCTGGTCTGCGGGTCTGACCCGGTCTGTGGGGGAGGTCCGACCTGAGCGGGAGGCCCAGCTGGGGGGGGGGGGGGGATGGTGGCCTGGCGGCCCGGCGGGCCGGTTGTCCCGGTGGTCCGGTTGGCCCAGCGTCCCGACGGGGGTCTGGCTTAGCCACGACCAAGGAGAAAACTGCGCCCCCTGGCACCCGAACGACTTAGCCGTTCAGGTGGGGACCCTAACCAGCACCAGGTGGCACCGGTCCAGGTCACGCGGGACCTTGAGGGTCCCACTACTCTCGGCTGGCCAAGCAGCCATCTGTTCGGCTCCTCCACCATGTCATGACGGTGCCATGGTCCTGCTCCACCGTGCGGTACGACGGCGCCGCGCCTCCTCTGCCGCGGCCCGGCATGGGCGTAGATCTCCTTCTATGCGGCATTATGGTGCCGTTCCCTTTTGGAAATCCAAAAACCTTGCACCATCAATCTCTTCACGGCCGGACCGACACCATCTCGACACCGGCCGTCGTTGTTCCGCCTTTTTCATCAACAAACGAGAACAATCAAAAGGGGAAGGTTCGGGCCGTGTTCGTGCAGCCCGAGCCTCCCTCGTTATGGCGATAACATTTGGCGAAACCAAATACCCAAGATTGAATGACGATGAACTATGAAAACAAATTCAAATGTAAAATCCCCTACCTCGTATGACGATCATTGATGGAGTCGCGAGAAAAGGCAGGTGTCGATTCATCATTTTCCGCGTTCGTCACGCACTCCCAATTCTCAAGTATGTGAATCAGAAAGTGTTCAGAGGTGAAGAAGTCAAAGATGGCATTCTTCGCGTTATTCATTGGAGAGTTCTCCTCCTTCCCTAAGCTCCACCCAAAAGATTATGCCAACCAAAATAAAATAATAGCATATCCTTTATTTTAATGGTTGGCATGAATTAAAATGGATTAAATTAATTAATTTCAAGGCTTAAATTAATTAATTGAGGGAGTTGGAACATTAAAAATAATGGGGTAAGGTGAATAGTTTTCATCCCACATAAATGGGAGGGTTAAAGGGGGTTTAAATCCCGGGTGGACCCCACCTTAATTATCCTCCCAAGGGAGGTTATGCTCAGGTGGGACCCACCACCATAACCTCCCATGGGAGGTTAGGGTGTGGATGCCCCCACATCCAACCTCTCCTTGGAGAATTTAACCTCCACAAATAAAGATAAAGTTAACACTTTATTATTATTCTATTTAATTAAAAACCCTAATATCTAACTTCCATTCTTGTCAGAACGCAACTGTGGTGAAGGTGTCACTAAGCAATCATCGATGATGTGAGCTCAATGGCGCCCTTAGATTTTAATTCCGAGCACCGGTTCAAAAGTTATAAAATCCCGCTCGTACGTTTACTGAACGTACCCGAAGAAAACTTCAAAAATTGATTCTGGGCACACCGGGCCTCGAAATTAAGTGCCGTAAATTTTTGCGGTCTCATAAAAATCCCATGAATTTAAGAAAAAAAATTCCATGGAATTTCCGGGTCTTTACATTCTCCCCACCTCAGGGATTTATATCCCCGTAAGCTGCAACTCACACTAAGGGAACAAATGGGGATACTGAGCATGCATCTAAGTCTCCTGCTCCCATGTGCTATGCTGGAGGTTCTCGTGCTTCCAGTGAACGCACATCAGTGGTATCAACCATCCATGAAGGACCCTCTCCTGTAGATCCTCAATCTATACTGGAAAATCCGTGAAAGTCGCCCCGTCATCGATGTCCAGCTCCCCGTGGTCGATGATGTGGGAAGGGTCGTGCACATATCTCTTTAGCTGAGATATGTGGAAGACGTCATGTACCCGGTGCAACTGAGGTGGAAGAGCTAAGTGGTAAGCCACCTCACCTACTCTGTTGAGGACCTGGAAAGGTCCGATGAATCATGGAGATAACTTGCCGCCTCATCCAAACCTCCGTAGACCTCGTCGAGGTGAGACCCATAAAAAGACGTGGTCTCCATCCTCGAACTCTATAGGTCTCCGTCTCCTATCAGCATATGACTTCTGCCTACTCTGTAAAGTCTTCATCTGCTCCTAGATGATCTGCACCTTCTCCATTGTATCTCGTACCATCTCTGGTCCCACTAGTGCTGATTCCCCTGGGTCTGTCCAACAGAGTGGAGATCTGCAAGGTCGACCATACAAGGCCTCAAAAGGTTCCATACCTATGGTGGAGTGATAAATATTGTTGTAGGAAAACTCTACCAATGGTAAGTGATCCTCCCAATTACGACCGAAGTTAATGAAACATGCATGGAGAATATCTTCCAGGGTCTGAATGGTCCGATTAGTCTGACCATCTATCTGAGGATGGAAGGCAGTGCTCAAGTGAAGCTGTGTCCTGAAATCCTATTGCAACCCCTTCTATAGTCGGGAAGTAAACCATGCATCATGGTCAGAGACAATAGAAGAATCTACTCCATGAAAATACCCAATCTCCTGCACATAGAGGCATCCCAAAATCTCTCCTGAACCCTGCTCTCTGATCGGTAGGAAGTGGACCGACTTGGTGAGTCGGTCAACGATCACCCATATCGAATCATGACTCCTGGATGTATGTGGAAGACCCATCAAAAAGTCCATGGATATCCCATCCCACTTCCACTATGGGACCTCTAAGGGATGTACCAAGCCTGCTGGTACCTGGTGCTCTGCCTTCACTTGCTGACAAATGAGGCACCGTGAGACAAACTCAGCTACTGCCTTCTTCATACCTGGCCACCAGTGTTGTCATCGAAGGTCCTGGTAAATCTTTTCCACTCCTGGATGTACCGCTAGAGGGGAAGTGTGGTACTCCCTCAACACTTCTTCTTGAAGTGAAACTGGTACCAAGGTACGCCCTCTTAAGAGGATGACGTGCTCCCCACCTTCAGAAAATCCATCAGGTGCCTGCCCTGTGGATATCTGAGCACGTCACATCTCACAGTCAGTGTCTCCATGCTGTGCCTCCCTAACTCACTTAAGAAGTGGAGGAGTGACTATAAGAGACTGTAGAAAGGATGATCCATCTCTATCCACAAAGGATATCTGCAATGCGGCCGACTTCTCCGTCACCTCTCCTAGCAGATGAATGCCTGATCTCCTACTGAGATCATCTGATACAACGTTCCCCTTTCCAAGAGTATAGACTATCTCAAAGTCATAGTCCTGGAGGAACTTAAGACATCGCCACTGTCTCAGGTTCAGTTCCTTCTGAGAGAAGATATACCTGAGACTCTTGTGATCAGAGTACACAGTAAAATGTTCGCCCATCAGATAGTACCGCCACATCTTCAAGGTGAAGACCACTGCTGCTAACTCCAGGTCATGTGTAGCGTAGTTCTGCTCATGTTGTCTCAGCTGCCGAGAACAATTCGTTATCAGAGATCGCTCCTACATCAGGACACACCTGAGTCTGGTCCATGATGCATCGCAGTAAACTATATACCCTATGCCCTCCTCTGGAAGCCTCAAGATGGGGCACTAGTCAGCCTCTACCTCAGCTCCTGAAAGCTCTGCTAGCATCTCTCTGACCACACAAAGGGTTTCCCCTTCTTCGTTAAGGTTGATAGTGGTGCTGAAACTATGGAGAAGTCTAGAAAGAATCTCCCGTAGTATCCATCCAAGCCCAGGAAACTTAGTACCTCTGTCACACTCCTAGGTGGCTCCCAAGAAAGTATCGCCTCAATATTTTCTGGATCCAATGCAAATCCAGCCTCCAAGATGATGTGTCCCAAGAAGTGAACCTCTCGAATAAAAAACTGGAACTTCAAGAGCTTACAATAAAGCTAGTGCTCTAGGAGTGTGTCCAGTACCACCTACAAATGGTAGGCATGCTCCTCCTGATCAATAGTCAAGTAGATCAAATTGTTGTGGATGAAGACTACAACAAAGTGATCGAGGTATGGCTGGAAGATCCTGTTCATGAGACACATGAACACTGCTGAATCATTGGTTATAACGAAGTTCATAACCAAGAACTCATAGTGGTCGTACTAACACCTAAAGGACGTCTTCTACACATCCTCGTTTCGAACTCTGAGCTGGTGATATCATGATATGAGTTCTATCTTCGAGAACCATCGTGCTCCCTTGAGATAATCAAAGAGGTCATCAATCCTCAGAAGTGGGTACTTGTTCTTTACAGTCACCTGGTTCAGGCGATGGTAGTAGACACAGATCCTCAAGCTCCCGTCTACCTTCTTGGAGAACAGAATCAGGGCTGCCCAGGGACAAACACTGGGCCGGATGAATCCCTTCCCCTACAAGTCCTTCAGCTGTACCCACTGCTCACAAAACTCAGCGAGAGCCATCCGATATGCTGGAGTAGATATCAGTGCCGTCCCGGGGTACAGGTCATTGTAGAAGTCTACCTCTCTATAAAGAGGTAGTCCTGGAACATCATCAGGGAAAACATTCGCGTACTGGTTCACCACTACAGGATAATTCAGACTCTCCATATCAACTGCTCCGAGGGTAAGGTAGGCCAACTGATGAGTGATCGGATTCACCATCCTCCAAGTAATTCTGTCCTATGCTATAAAGGTTCCCTTCTCAACGGTGAAGGTGAACCTAGTCCCATCCGTGCAGACACACCACACTTTGCGCCTAATATAGTCAATCTGAGCATGGACTGTAGATAACCACTCCATACCCAAGATGATGTCGTAAGGCCTTGATGCTACTACGAGGAGATCCCAGCTGAAGCTCTCACCTCCTAGAGTAAGCTCAAACTGCCGACACTAGTGCTTAATCATCGAGTCTTCTCCTGTAGGAGTCTCTAACCACAAGGATCGAGCGAACGACTCTGTCAGAATCTCCGAACTCTGAACGAGGGCAGTGGCTATGAAAGAATGACTGTAACCTGTGTCTATAAGAACTGAAGATAAGGTTGAGTAGACACAGATCGTACCTCAAATCATCTCCAGGGCACCATGGTCGTAGGCCTCAACTTCTTGAAGCTAAGATATCCCTTTTCCACCCACTCCCTACAGTTGGGGTGGACCTCCTGGTGGTGGTGGCGGTAGAACCTCGTAACGTCGTCCACCACCAGCTGCTCGACCAACTCCTCTACCACGTCCACATGCACCTTACAGACTACCTTGATCAAACCTGTGCCTCTGCCTGGGTGGTCCCTCAACTGTCTACTAATCATCAGAATGGTGGGTCAGACAGTCACAAGCCATGTGACCCTTCCCGCCACATGAGTAACACTGCCTTCTCCTAGTAGGTAAGTCACTGCCTCGGGTGCCCTGAACAAAAGATCCTAATTCCTGCAGTCTTCCACCCGTGGGTCTGGTCCTCTTGAACCTTTGTGTCATCTATCTACTACCAGCTGTAGAAGACTTCGCTGTATGTCAACTAGTGGTGGGTCTCGCTACTAATGACTGCTCAGCAAGGAAAATCTCTACTAGGATGACTCTCTCTAACACCCCCGAATATGTTGGGATGCTAAGGGAGATCATCTAAGCCCTGATCTCTCACCTGAGACCCTGCTCGAAGGTCCGGGCCCTGAAGAATGGGTCCCGTACCATATCTATGGAGTAGCGTGAGAAGTCAGTGAACCTTACTGAGTACTGTGCCACTATCATGCTACCCTACTGTAGATGCAGTAGCTCCTGAATCTGTACCACTCGTAGGTTCATTGGAATAAAATCCGCCTGAAATAGGCTCTCGAAGTCTATCCAAAGAAGTGTTGCCTCGACATGCACCTGGAGAATCAGGCTCTACCATCTTTATGATATTACCTGAAGGAGACTGGCAGCAAGGATCACAATGTAATCTGTTGGTGTCCCTACTAGCCTGAAGACTCTCACCACAGCCTCTAGCCAATCCTCAGCTACCCGTGAGTCTGTCTCTCCCCAAAACCTGGGTGGCCTCTGGTGCTGGAACTCATGAAACACACTCAAGCTGCGTGCATCGTCAACTGCTAGGGATGGTGGCATCGGTGGCCCAATGGGAAGTGGTACCGCTGGTGTCTCCACTGGTGCCTCAAATGGAAAGGGGCCCTGCACCGAAGCCTCATCGCTCAGTGGGCTTTCAGAGCGTACGACTCTCGGGGCTCTGTGGGGAGGCATCCTGAAAGAAACAGATGCAACAAGGTCAAAAGATTTATACCTGGTGAGCTAACCTGGTTGATATGACTTAAGAAAACTTTTGAAAACACACACGCAATTAGTGTTTTTGTGCACTAAGTCTGAAATCAGAAGTTAGGTTCCTAGTGTATGATTACGTCTGCTGCCGCCCCAACACTGGACTCCCTGAACTGAGAACCACACTCAATACCCTTAACACTATTGCTTCATAGAAAAGAAATATCATATTCCTAAGTTCTATGGTAGAACCGCCGCCTCTGATACCAATTTGTCATGACCCGTCCCCCGGGACCCGTATCATGACTACCCCAAGCCCGCCTTCCATAGGCCAGGGGCTGGAGACTAGAACCAAAGGCATAAATCCCTAAACTTGGAAGGAATTTCCTTTATAACAGTAAAAAAACACAACAGAGTACGCAACTATAATTAAAACACTAAGTAAAACTGTATACAAAAGAGTGTGATTAAAGTAAAGGGGCTGGAAATACGAGACCAACAGTAAAGTACAACACAACTGAAATACTAGTACAACTAAAGAAAATAAGTAAAGAAGCTATTGGGTCGTCCTTCGGGATTCCTACCAGAAGGGTAGGTACATATGTCCTCCTCAGCACTCCACTTTCGTCCGTCCATTCTGTGTACGTCTCGCCGAGTGGTTCACCTCTGGGTACCAACCAGTCCTGCTACTCTCTACCCTAATCAGCGTTGTCCATCGTCTACAACCAACACAATGAGGTGTGGGCATAGCCCATGCAGGGGAGAGTATAACGATACTCAGTAGAGACCTTGAGACCCTCAAGGTTTCAAAATATCCAAAAAGTACAACCACAAAGTAAAGAAACAATGGATAACCCTTACTTAGGTATATGCCCATACATATACCTAAGTTATCTAGTAACCCATCTCAATCATGAGGTAAACTCAAAAGTCACTAGCTCAGCTCAAACCAGGATTTTATTCTATGGGGTAGTATCAAGTAACAACCACAATAACACTATCGGAACCTCGGCTAATGGTGTAATCCTCCTCTATCGAGTACAGTGGGCCTTTCGTGTCACACAGAGGCACTTCCCACTATCCTTGGACTGCTGAGGTACTCCTCCTGTCAAGTACCTTGGATTTGCTACGCTCACACAGAGGCGCTCTCCACTGTGGGTCTGTTGTGCCCACATAGAGGCGCTCCCCTAGAAGCCTGCTGAGGTACTCCACATGTCGAGTACCATGGGTCTTCCGCGCTCACACAGAGGCTCTCCCCACCATGGGTCTGCCGTGCTCACACAGAGGCGCTTTCCACTGGGCTAGTCAAAACACTCCGAGTCGAAAGGGTCAGTAGTCGTCAGGTCTCAGCCAACTACTAGGTCTCTGTACTCCGCTCGCTCATCTCCAGGAGGATCCGCTCCACGAACTACTGGTCAATACTCCAACTGTCAAGAAGTACCAAGTAGAAGTATCTCAAAAATCTTCCTCATCACAGGGGTCTCAACGCAACAGACGATGCGTCAATCAGACACCCGGTCTGTGAGTTATTAACATTTCCGTCCTAGGGGCCCGGTTGGTTTTTAGGTTCAAACCAACCCGACTGTACTCCAAATGTTTCCAAATCTCAATTGGGATATGTCAAAAGAACTAATGCGTTCTAAGCTTTTCGTCACCGTAGACAGTTCATCGATTGGACACCCGTAGCCCAAGATATGGGCGAAGAGGTGTATTCGGGCTCATCGGGTCCCGACTGGGGTCCGACCCGGTCCACGGGTCCGATCCGGTCAGTGGGGGTGGTCCAAAACAAATGGGCGGCCCGACCTAAGTGGGCGGCCCAGCCCGGGGGGGGGGTGATGGTAGCCCAGCCCGAGGGGGCGGCCCGACCCGTAGGCGGCCCGACCCGAGGGCATGGCCCAGTCCGAAGGGGTGGCCCAGCCCGATGGCGGCCCGACAGCCCGATCGGCCTGGCATCCTGGTGGTCCGGTTGGCCTGGCGACCCGGTGGCCCGGCGAGGGTCCTCCTTAGCTGCAGACAGGGGGGGGAAACCGCACACCCCCTAGCACACGAACGACTTAGCCGTTCGGGTGGGGACCCTAACTGGTGCCAGGTGGTGTCGGTCCAGGTCACGGGGGACCCTGAGGGTCCCGCTCCTCCCTGCTGGCCAAGCGGCTAGCCGTTCGGCTCCTCCAATGGCCGACCCATTCGGCCGCCTCAGCTCCTCCGCCGCGACATGATGGTGTCGCGGTCCTACTCCACCGCGCGGCGCGATGACGCCGCGCCTCCTCCATCGCGGCTCATCCTAGCTGCGGCCTCTAGCTCCTCCACACGACGCGACGACACCACGCCACCTCCACCACAACCCGACATGGCCACAACCTCCAGCTCCTCCGTGCGGCATGACAGAGCCGCACCACCTACGCCGCGGCCCAGCATGGGCGCAACTCTCCTTTCGCGCGATACGATAGTGCCACGCCCTTTTGGTGATCCGACGACCTTAAACTATCGATCTATTCATGGCCGGCCTGCCGCCAGCCACCGTTTCTCCGCCTTCATCGTCAACAAACAAGAACAATCAAAAGGGGGAGGGTCGGGCCATGTTCGTGTGGCCTGAGCCTCCCACGTTATGGAGATAACATTTGAAAAAACCAAATACCCAAGATTGAACGACGTTGAATGATGAAAAATAATTCAAAGGTAAAATCCCCTACCTCATATGACGAGCGTTGACGAAGTCGCGGGAAAAGGCAGGTGTCGATTCATCATTCTCCGTGTTCATCACACACTCCCAATTCTCAAGTTTGGGCATCAGAAAGTGTTTGGAGGTGACAAAGTCGAAGATGGCGTTCTTCACATTCTTTGTTGGAGAGTTATCCTCCTTCCCCAAGCTCCACCCAAAAGATTATGCCAACCAAAATAAAATAATAGAATATCCTTTATTTTAATGGTTGGCATGAATTCAAATGGATTAAATTAATTAATTGCAAGGCTTAAATTAATGAATTGAGGGAGTTCGCACATTAAAAATAATGGGGGAAGGTGAAGAATTTTCATCCCACATAAATGGGAGGGTTAAAGGGGGTTTAAAGCCCGGGTGGCCCCAACATTAATTATCCTCTCAAGGGAGGTTATGCTCAGGTGGGTCCCACCACCGTAACCTCCCATGGGAGGTTAGGGTGTGGAGGCCCCCACCACCAACCTCCACTTGGAGAATTTAACCGCCACAAATAAAAATAAAGTTAACACTTTATTTTTATTCTATTTAATTAAAAACCCCAATATCTAACTTTCATTCTCATCAGAACACAACTACGGTGAATGTCTCACTAAGAAATCACCGACACTGCGAGCTCAACGACACCCTCATATTTCAATTCTGAGCACCAGTTCAAAAGTTATAAAATCCCGCTCGTACGTTTACTGAACATACCCGAACAAAACTTCAGAAATTGATTCCGGGCACACCGGGCCTCAGAATCAAGCACTGTAAATTTTTGCAGTCTCGTAAAAAACCCATGAATTTAAGAAAAAAAAATTTCCACTGAATTTACGGGTCTTTACAAGTTTGTGGGCCAAAACCCGCAGTAGGCCCATGCATGTAACACCCAAGACTTTTATGTTATATAAATCATCAAAGGAATCTTTTTCTACACAACACTTGCTTGGCTTGCTTTACACGCAATCACGACCTTCCTCGATAGCTTTCGTCGTACGCAATACCGAGTTTCACTAAACAACAATATGCTATTAAAACTAGCCGTTATGAATAGTAATAACCAATTTTTGAAATTTTATAAATTTTATTTTTCAAAATGGACTTCATTTTTGGATTCGGAATACCGAAATTAGCCTAGGGTGAAATTTTGGTATTTTTCTGAAAACTTTCAATTTTTGATGAATAGTGAAACCACTAAGTGGTAGGTTAAAAAACTGAATTTTGAATAAAACTTAATTTTACCGCTTCTGTGAATGGAATTTCGAAAATCCGAGAGACACGGTTAATATCAAGGACTAAAATGTGGTTCAATGAGATGAAAATAATTTTTGGTGAATAGTAACTTTTTACTTTTTTTACCGCGGTTAATAGTAAATAGGGTAACTAAGGGTAAATATGATATTAATATTACCCTAACACATGTCCTAATTCTATTGGACAAGTGTAATTCGACCAAAAACAAACTTAGGAATAAAATATGACCATTTAGGCCCACTTGGATTAGATTAGGACATTTATTATTAATTTATTTAAAGAAGGGTTAAAGTAGTTAAAATCAAAGTTTAATAAGTAAATCATTTTTAATATGGGGTTATATATAAGATAAATTCGATTGTAAATATTTATTAGAAATCTAAAAAGATTTAATACATGATGGTATTTTATTTGTAATTTTTAGACATCAAATAATTTAATTTATTTATGACACAAAGATGATGCAGTAATTATCTTGTTAATAAAATATTGACATAATTGATGTTATAAACACCAAAATAAATGTAATTTGAGACTTTTTATGAATTAAACTAATTTTATAGGTTACTATGATATATTAGTGTTGATTTAATCAACTTGGTTCGAACATATAATTCTGTTATGACTTTCACAAAAATCATATATCAAATAGTGTCAAAATTGACACAAAATAGTTTTTAAATCAAATATTATATTATTAATTGTTATTTTATTCCTAAAAATCTAAGGTTCGGCCAAATGACTTAGATAAGGATATATATATTAATAATAAACAATTTGGGGTTCGTTTGGCATGTTATAGTAAGTGTATTAACCATATAGTGGAAGAAAACAAAAAGACACGGTAAAAGTTAAATTAATTAACTTAGAGTTAAATCTAATTGATAAGGTTAAAATAATACCCTAAACTTGTCTAAATCCTATTGGTTGATAGGATTTCGACCCTTCCCCACTTTATCTTCGAAATAAGACCCTTTGGAACCATTATAAACCGATTTTGACTTTAATATAAAATAATATTTTGAGATATTCCTAAGGTGCCCCTCTCCTCCCTTATAAAAGGGCACATCCTCCCCCTCCTCCTCACACCAAATTGAGCACTCAATCTCGGCCAACCCCTGCCATTTTCTCCTCTACACTTCCCTAGAATAATCCTAGAGGTCCTGGTCTTCTTCAAAGACCAATCTTAGTTCCCTAAGTGGAGGATTCAAAGAGGCGTTCCAAAGAAGAGATAATATCCATTACCGATCTTTTCAATTTATTTCTTCTTCAACTTCTTCTTCTTTAGTTGTTTCGTGATAAAGTAATAACATCAGTATTACTTACATACTGATATGTTATTATAAATATGAAACAACCCTAATTAACCTTCTATCCAACCTACGGAAAAATGTAATCACCACGCGTGCGTACGTACGGAATACTGTCTCCACGCCGTGGTGTAATCTATTTTTCCACCATCACTTTACAAGGATGGGTATAATGGTGTAATGAGTAACTATTTATGATTATTATAAAGTAATATTGATACTGAAATAATATATATATACTCCAATATAGTTCCACGATCATAGGAACGATATCATCACTCGTGCGTATGTACAGAATACCGTCTCCACGATGTGATGTGACTCGTTCTACATGATCATCATTACATAGTAATTATATAAATGAATTGAATGAATAAATATGATATATGTTACACTAATACCATTATGGATATAAGGTATCTATAACCTTAAAAGAAGAATAAGAATTTATTCGGCAAAACACGCATAAGAACAAAAGGCAATAAAGACCCGAGTAACAAGTAACAATGAAATATTTCTAACAAGAAGATAAGAATATGACCATATATGATATAATATCAATATGTATGATTCTGGAATAAGTCAATAACACTATTTAAACCATTATACAGGAGCTTCAGACACGTACAAAGCAAATCGGATCTAAGGTAAGGGAAATATCACAATCTCATTCTTATCCGAGATTGTTTGTACTTTGAAATTTACTGGGGTATATTTTATCATCCATATCCATGTTTCCTCAATATGTAATGTTATTTACATCCACCTACAATTTTTTAAATCCAATTTTACCCTTCGGTGAGTTTTTAGTAAAAGATATGAAAGGAATCTTTTGTCGTTTTTCATACGAGGTAATTTTTGACTTTTCCGACAAAAGTACGAGAAGAATGTTTTTTAACTTATATGGCATGAATGGATTTATAAAACATTATTTCCAAGAAGCTTCCTTTAAAAGTATTCAAGTTTATTTTTAATCAACTTCTTTTAGTTTAAATTTTATGACATGTTAAGAAAGGAAAAGTGTTTTTGAAGTAGAAAGGATATTTTCCTCAAGAATAGAGTTCAAGTATTTTATCAAAATTATTTTCCATCTAAGATAATAAAAGGGTTCTGTTTTTATCCCTATTATTACATGGATTTGATTATGTTGTGATGGAAACATTTTTATGAATTCCTTTATCTTATATGAATTGTTTTATGATGTCATGTTGTTTAAGAATCCCATTTTTATTACATGGGTTACGCTATGATGTATGGTTTATGATTATGTGGCACACATAAGAAAGGATTCATTATAAGATGGGTGGGACCTATATCTCCCTCCAATGCATTGGGTAAAGATTTTATATCTCATGAGATATACATGTCTGGAACGGAAGGTTATTTCGGTTCAGTGATACAGGACTGAAACGAGGAGTGAACTCGGTTCAGAAAGGGACTTTGTCCACTAAGATAGTCTTGGCGATGAGTCATGACTAACAAGAAATGATTTTCCATGATTATGTGTGCATGCCACAAAGTTTCAAGTTTTATGTTATGATTATGGGGATCTCATTTTCACTTCCATGATTTATTCCATGTTAAGATATTATGATCTCTTTTGCAGGTTTTGATTTTCAAAAAGATATGATATGATTTTTATTTCCTTTATTTGCCCTTGCTGAGCATTTGAGCTCACCCTTTTATGTTTTCTTTTCCCCAGGTCAGGAAGATGGATATTAAGTAGAATATGCTAAAAGGGACCCTAGATATGATGAAATCAATGGGAGACACTGTAGAAGATTTATGAACCAGTTGTTTATGTTTCCCAGTTTCTAAAGACACTATACCTATACGGTCCTTTGTGGTTTTGTCATATGTTGTAATAAGTGTGCTTCAATATTGAAGTATTAACAATGTATGTAAAGTATGGGTCATTATAGTTGGTATCATAGGAAAGGTATAGTCAACCTTTGGAAACTAGGATGTGAAAGCCTTAGTAAGAACCCTAAGGATAAGTCTAAGCATAGAACACAATCTTAGTGGTTTAGAAATGGACTTGAATAACCTAGGATAAGACCATAAGCATGAAAATTTTATTCTTGAATTATGTGGTTTTCCTATTATAATTAGTGTTGCTCACACTATTCTTCTTGGTCTTAGTCAATGGCTGGAACCCGAAGGAACCGTGTTAATGCGGAATGCGATGGGCAATGCAATGATTGTCCCCCTGAGAAACCAAACGATATGGGAGCTGGAATGCAAAATCTTGTAGCCATGCTCACACAACTTTCTCAAGCTATGAATCATGCAGGACTTCCAAACGAGCAAAGGAAGGAGCAACATTCTGTTGAATCCTTTATGAGGCAGCGTCCACCTTCTTTCAGTGGGTCTACTGATCCATTAGTTGCTGAACAATGGATTAGTACTACTGAAAAGATATTTTCAGTTCTTCAATGTTCTGAACATGATAAAGTCATCCTAGCAGTGTATCGTTTGGAAGGAGATGCTGATCAATGGTGGAATCTTATCAAGAATACGAGGCAAAGGGATGAAATTGAGTCTATGGAATGGGATGAGTTCAAGAACTTATTTTTCAATAAGTACTTCCCTCATATTCTCCTAACAAAGATGGAGAAAGAGTTCCTTGAACTGAAGCAAAGGGATGATGAATCTGTTAGTACATATGAAGCAAATTTTACAAGACTTGCAAGGTACGCTTCTGGTATTATTATCCAACCTGAGAGTAAGATCGATCGATTCTTTAGTGGCTTAAAACCAAGTCTTCGAAGGGCGTTAGCCATAAGGGACTTCAATAGCTACGAGGAAATCGTTCGATGTGCTCTCAAAGTCGAGATGGAGATTGGAGTAACCCATCAGTCACATGGGTTTGATAAGAAGAGGAAGATGGAATTCAAAGAAAAATCTAAAGAGCACACTGAAAAGAAGATGAGCTTTTCCTTATGCTCAAAGTGTGGAAAGAAACATGGAGGGAGTTGTCTTAAAGGGACAAGTAAATGTTTTAAATGTGGAAAGGAAGGTCATCGGGCATTTGAATGCCGTGATAATGGGAAGAAGATGTGTAATGATGCAAACAAAGGAAGGGATACACAGAATGAACCTACTACACTTCAATTTTTCAAGTGCAAGGAGATGGGGCATTATGCCAATCAATGCCCAAATCCAAGGGTTGATGATGATGGTCGACGTCAACAAAATCTTAAGGCTAAAGACAAAGGAAAGTCACATGCAATTTCTATCAGCGATGTGGAGTACGATAACGAAGTGGTGAAAGGTACACTTACCATCCACTCTAAAGTAGCAAATGTTTTATTTGATTCTGGATCCACCCACTCTTTTATTTCTGAAGAATTTTCTAAGGGTATCACCGTATTACCTCAACAATTAGATGTTGAGTTAGCTGTGACAACACCTAATGGCACATCAATTGCATCAAAAGTTTATAATTCTTCTCCGATCGAAGTTTGTGGGAAAGTGCTTCCTGCAAATCTTGTGATCCTTCCTATAGTGGAATTTGATGTGATTCTTGGCATGGATTGGCTTTCTTTATACGGAGCTCATATCAATTGCCAAATAAGGGAAGTCACATTTCATATTCCAGATCAATCTATGATCGTCTATCAATGAAAGGATGAACATAACCTTCCAGTGGAAATTTCTTCCATTTTATGGGTATTGATTCCACTAAATGAAGGTTATTTATCTCAAATGGTTGGTGAGAAACTCACGATTAATAATATTCCCATTGTACGGGAGTTTGATGATGTCTTTACGGAGGAATTTCCGGGTCTTCCACCAAATCGTGAAGTTGAGTTTTCAATAGAACTCGTACCGGGTGCTTTGCCTATTTCAAAGACACCTTATAGAATAGACCCAATTGAGTTACAGGAATTGAAGAAGCAACTCCAAGAGAATCTTGATAAGGGATTCATACACCCTAGTGCGTCACCTTGGGGAGCACCTGTTCTATTTGTTAAGAAGAAAGATGGATCAATGAGACTCTGCATTGATTATCGAGAACTTAACAAGATCACTATCAAGAACAAATATCCTCTCCCACGCATTGATGACTTATTTGACCAACTACGCGGAGCTCAATACTTTTCCAAGATTGATCTTTGTTCAGGGTATCATCAATTAAGGGTCAAAAGGGAGGATATACCAAAGACGGCTTTCCGTACAAGGTATGGACACTATGAATTTATAGTGATGCCATTTGGTCTTACTAATGCCCCTGCTATCTTCATGGATCTAATGAATAGAGTCTTTAGAGACTATCTTGATCAATTTGTGGTAGTCTTTATAGACGATATTCTTGTCTATTCAAAGAGCAAGGAAGAGCATGAAGATCACTTGAGAATTATATTGAAGACCCTGAGAAAGGAGAAGCTTTATGCCAAATTTACCAAGTGTGAATTTTGGCTTCAAAAAGTTGCATTTTTGGGTCATATAATCTCAAAAGAGGGGATATCTGTGGATCCAGCAAAAACAGAGGTTATCGAAAGATGGTCGAGACCAACAACAGTAACTGAGATCCGAAGTTTTCTTGGTTTGGCTGGATATTATCGACGTTTTGTAAAAGATTTTTCACGATTATCTAATCCACTCACCAAGTTGACCCGGAAAGGAGTTAAGTTTGTCTGGACAGAGGAATGTGAAGAGAATTTCAAGGAGTTGAAAAGAAGGTTATCTAGTGCACCTGTGCTCACACTACCTTGTAGTGGAGAAAGGTTTGTAATCTACAGTGATGCATCCAAGAAGGGATTGGGGTGCAAAATGATATGGTGATAGCTTATGCCTCACGACAGTTGAAAATCCATGAGCAAAATTACCCAACACATGATTTGGAGTTGGCTGCGGTAATATTTGCATTAAAGATTTGGAGGCATTACCTTTATGGTGAAAGGTGTGATATTTATACTGATCATAAAAGTTTAAAGTATATTTTCACACAAAAGGAGCTGAATATGCGTCAAAGAAGATGGTTGGAGCTGATTAAGGATTATGACTGCTCAATCCATTACCACCCTGGGAAAGCAAACAAGGTGGCAGATGCATTAAGTCGACAAGACCATGCTAGTTTATCCATGATGAGGATCACAAAAGATCCAATATTTATGGATTTACAAAGGATGGATCTTGGAATTATAATGAAAGGGGAAAATCTTATCTTTCTCAAATGAATGTTCAACCATCTATACATGTGAAGATTAAAGAGGCACAGAAAGAAGATGTCGAGTTACAAAAGAAGGTGAGAAATGTTCCTGAATTCAACCTTGATTGTGATGGGATAATAAAGTTCAGGAATCGGGTTTGTGTTCCTCCCATCCCCGAATTAAAGAATGAGCTGCTGGATGAGGCTCATAGTTCATCATTCTCTATTCATCCTGGAAGCACGAAGATGTATAGGGACCTGAAAGAGTACTTCTGGTGGGATGGCATGAAAAGAGATGTTGCTGAATATGTCTCTCGATGCTTGGTTTGTCAACAAGTTAAAGATGAGAGACAAAAGTCTAAGGGGATGTTACAACCGTTACCCATACCCGAATGGAAATGGGAAAACATCACTATGGACTTTGTCACAGGACTTCCTAAAACATCCAAAGGCAATAATGCTATTTGGTTCATAGTTGATCGTCTTACAAAGTCTGCACACTTCATTCCTATTAGAGAGGATTTCTCTCTAGATCAGCTTGCCAGGATATATATAAAGGAAGTGGTAAGATTGCATGGAGTACCACTTTCTATTATATCTGATCGAGATCTGAGATTTACCTCGAAGTTCTGGCGAAGTCTTCAGCAGACTCTGGATACAGAGTTGAGTTTCAGCACTGCTTATCATCCCCAGACAGACGGTCAGTCTGAGAGAACAATTCAAACCCTAGAAGATATGTTGAGAGCTTGCTCTATGGATTTCAAAGGAGGTTGGGATCAACACCTACCTTTGGTGGAATTTTCTTATAATAATAGCTTTCACTCTAGTATTCAGATGGCTCCTTATGAAGCTCTCTATGGAAAGAAATGCAGGACTCCAACTTGCTGGGATGAAGTTGGGGAAAGAAAGCTATTAGGACCAGATCTCATTGATGAAATGGAAGAAAAGGTCAGATCTATTCAACAACACATAAGAGCAGCTCAGAGTCGATAGAAAAGTTATGCCGACAACCGAAGAAAAGATCTAGAGTTTGAAGTGGGTGATAAAGTGTTCTTACGAATATCTCCCTGGAAGAGGGTTATGAGATTTGGAAAGAAGGGGAAGTTGAGCCCTAGATATATCGGTCCTTTCGAAATACTGGATCGTGTTGGGAAGGTAGCTTACCGATTGGCGCTTCCACCGAATCTCTCTCAAGTTCACGATGTGTTCCATGTATCTCTCCTGAGAAAGTACATACCAGATCCTTCACATGTACTCAGCTCAGAAGTTGTACCGCTGGAGCAAGATCTTTCTTATGAAGAACAGCCGATAGAGATTCTGGATCGTAGCGAAAAAGTCCTACGAAACAAGACCACTCGCTTGGTGAAAGTTTTATGGAGGAACCACCAACTTGAAGAAGCTACATGGGAGCTTGAGGATATGATGAGGGAGAAGTATCCTCATCTTTTTGTTACAAAGTGACGAATTTCGAGGGAGAAATTCTTTTTAAGGGGGGTAGAATGTAACACCCGAGAATTTTATGTTATATAAATCATCAAAGGAATATTTTTCTACACAACACTTGCTTGGCTTGCTTTACACGCAATCGCGACCTTCCTCGATAGCTTTCGTCGTACGCAATACCGAGTTTCACTAAACAACAATATGCTATTAAAACTAGCCGTTATGAATAGTAATAACCACTTTTTGAAATTTTATAAATTTTATTTTTCAAAATGGACTTAATTTTTGGATTCGGAATACCGAAATTAGCCTAGGGTGAAATTTTGGTATTTTTCTGAAAACTTTCAATTTTTGATGAATAGTGAAACCACTAAGTGGTAGGTTAAAAAACTGAATTTTGAATAAAACTTAATTTTACCGCTTCTGTGAATGGAATTTCGAAAATCCGAGAGACACGGTTAATATCAAGGACTAAAATGTGTTTCAATGAGATGAAAATAATTTTTGGTGAATAGTAACTTTTTACTTTTTTTTACCGCGGTTAATAGTAAATAGGGTAACTAAGGGTAAATATGATATTAATATTACCCTAACACATGTCCTAATTCTATTGGACAAGTGTAATTCTACCAAAAACAAACTTAGGAATAAAATATGACCATTTAGGCCCACTTGGATTAGATTAGGACATTTATTATTAATTTATTTAAAGAAGGGTTAAAGTAGTTAAAATCAAAGTTTAATAAGTAAATCATTTTTAATATGGGGTTATATATAAGATAAATTCGATTGTAAATATTCATTAGAAAGCTAAAAATATTTACTACATGATGGTATTTTATTTGTAATTTTTAGACATCAAATAATTTAATTTATTTATGACACAAAGATGATGCAGTAATTATCTTGTTAATAAAATATTGACATAATTGATGTTATAAACACCAAAATAAATGTAATTTGAGACTTTTTATGAATTAAACTAATTTTCTAGGTTACTATGATATATTAGTGTTGATTTAATCAACTTGGTTCGAACATATAATTCTGTTATGACTTTCACAAAAATAATATATCAAATAGTGTCAAAATTGACACAAAATAGTTTTTAAATCAAATATTATATTATTAATTGTTATTTTATTCCTAAAAATCTAAGGTTCGGCCAAATGACTTAGATAAGGATATATATATTAATAATAAACAATTTGGGGTTCGTTTGGCATGTTATAGTAAGTGTATTAACCATATAGTGGAAGAAAACAAAAAGACACGGTAAAAGTTAAATTAATTAACTTAGAGTTAAATCTAATTGATAAGGTTAAAATAATACCCTAAACTTGTCTAAATCCTATTGGTTGATAGGATTTAGACCCTTACCCACTTTATCTTCGAAATAAGACCCTTTGGAACCATTATAAACCGATTTTGACTTTAATATAAAATAATATTTTGAGATATTCCTAAGGTGCCCCTCTCCTCCCTTATAAAAGGGCACCTCCTCCCCCTCCTCCTCACACCAAATTGAGCACTCAAGCTCGGCCAACCCCTGCCATTTTCTCCTCTCCACTTCCCTAGAATAATCCTAGAGGTCCTGGTCTTCTTCAAAGACCAATCTTAGTTCCCTAAGTGGAGGATTCAAAGAGGCATTCCAAAGAAGAGGTAATATCCATTACCGATCTTTTCAATTTCTTTCTTCTTCAACTTCTTCTTCTTTAGTTGTTTCGTGATAAAGTAATAACATCAGTATTACTTACATACTGATATGTTATTATAAATATGAAACAACCCTAATTCACCTTCTATCTAACCTACGGAAAAATGTAATCACCACGCGTGCGTACGTACGGAATACCGTCTCCACGCGGTGGTGTAATCTATTTTTCCACCATCACTTTACAAGGATGGGTATAATGGTGTAATGAGTAACTATTTATGATTATTATAAAGTAATATTGATACTGAAATAATATATATATACTCCAATATAGTTCCACGATCATAGGAACGATATCATCACTCGTGCGTACGTACGAAATACCGTCTCCACGATGTGATATGACTCGTTCTACATGATCATCATTACATAGTAATTATATAAATGAATTGAATGAATAAATATGATATATGTTACACTAATACCATTATGGATATAAGGTATCTATAACCTTAAAAGAAGAATAAGAATTTATTCGGCAAAACACGCATAAGAACAAAAGGCAATAAAGACCCGAGTAACAAGTAACAATGAAATATTTCTAACAAGAAGCTAAGAATATGACCATATATGATATCATATCAATATGTATGATTCTGGAATAAGTCAATAACACTATTTAAACCATTATAAAGGAGCTTCGGACACGTACAAAGCAAATCGGATCTAAGGTAAGGGAAATATCACAATCTCATTCTTATCCGAGATTGTTTGTACTTTGAAATTTACTGGGGTATATTTTATCATCCACATCCATGTTTCCTCAATATGTAATGTTATTTACATCCACCTACAATTGTTTAAATCCAATTTTACCCTTCGGTGAGTTTTTAGTAAAAGATATGAAAGGAATCTTTTGTCGTTTTTCATACGAGGTAATTTTTGACTTTTCCGACAAAAGTACGAGAAGAATGTTTTTTAACTTATATGGCATGAATGGATTTCTAAAACATTATTTCCAAGAAGCTTACTTTAAAAGTATTCAAGTTTATTTTTAATCAACTTCTTTTAGTTTAAATTTTATGACATGTTAAGAAAGGAAAAGTGTTTTTGAAGTAGAAAGGATATTTTCCTCAAGAATAGAGTTCAAGTATTTTATCAAAATTATTTTCCATATAAGATAATAAAAGGGTTCTGTTTTTATCCCTATTATTACATGGATTTGATTATGTTGTGATGGAAACATTTTTATGAATTCCTTTATCTTATATGAATTGTTTTATGATGTCATGTTGTTTAAGAATCCCATTTTTATTACATGGGTTACGCTATGATGTATGGTTTATGATTATGTGGCACACATAAGAAAGGATTCATTATAAGATGGGTGGGACCTATATCTCCCTCCAATGCATTGGGTAAAGATTTTATATCTCATGAGATAGACATGGCTGGAACGGAAGGTTATTTCGGTTCAGTGATACAGGACTGAAACGAGGAGTGAACTCGGTTCAGAAAGGGACTTTGTCCACTAAGATAGTCTTGGCGATGAGTCATGACTACCAAGAAATGATTTTCCATGATTATGTGTGCATGCTACAAAGTTTCAAGTTTTATGTTATGATTATGGGGATCTCATTTTCACTTCCATGATTTATTCCATGTTAAGATATTATGATCTCTTTTGCAGGTTTTGATTTTCAAAAAGATATGATATGATTTTTATTTCCTTTATTTGCCCTTGCTGAGCATTTGAGCTCACCCTTTTATGTTTTCTTTTCCCCAGGTCAGGAAGATGGATATTAATTAGAATATGCTAAACGGGACCCTAGATATGATGAAATCAATGGGAGACACTGTAGAAGATTTATGAACCAGTTGTTTATGTTTCCCAGTTTCTAAAGACACTATACCTATACGGTCCTTTGTGGTTTTGTCATATGTTGTAATAAGTGTGCTTCAATATTGAAGTATTAACAATGTATGTAAAGTATGGGTCATTATAATGCATGCCGGCATGGGCCCATGTATGTGTGTAAGGTATATACGGGAGCCCATCCTCATAGAAGGCATATGAGTTGTGGATTAAGTGCGTTTTGTTATATAAAAGTAGATGAACACATGCGAAACTAATGTGGGATAAGTGAGAAGTGGGTATTGTTCATCATTAACCAAAATAGAGATGTCCAGCCTCAATTGTGCTACCTCCCACCTCGGAAATTTCCCTATATCACTCAACTCCACCTACTATGATCGAAATCATTAGACTATGACCTGCACTCATAGTATAACACCATTTACACTTCCATGGAAGCTAGATATCGAGAAAAGGATCACTTTAATAGCTTGGTATTGACATGGACCATAAATGGAAGCTCATACGATATTGATGAAGCTCACTTTGATGAACAATAATGCCTTTAATGTTGAAGAGGAGCTCCATTTGACCACTGTAATGGCTGGATGATTTGAGGAGGAACCCTATGACATAAATTTTTAAACTGTGTCATATGAAGTTACATAGCACAATAGAGGTTCCATTTTAGGAAGTTGAATGTTTTTATTAAGAATGAGGTTTGTTCCATGGAATGATCAGTTACTATGTTGCATGAGTGTAAAGGAATGATGTTGTGTGATGGTGTTCTTTATGTGCCGTAGGGGTGTCAACTTGGGAAGTGGTGTGTTATTTCAAGAAGTTGGCCTATAGGAGGCTAAAATTTGGTGTTTATATTTTAGTTTGGTAATGTACATATGGTTAGTAATAAATATTTGAAGAAATAAAGAAATAGTAGGAGCTTCGATTACAGAAGAGTGTGCTGCACCGCAACCATGCAAAATCATGCATGAAAAAATAAAAAGGATATACTACATGGTATTTCTCCATGCTGTAGTATGGGTATTAACTAAAATATTAAATACATGATATCTATGGATAATTACACATGGTTAAGATCCAAAACAAAAAGAGGAAAATTTGAACAAGATAAAGGAAGATATATAAATATTCAAATGAAGATATATGGATAATCCTTCCTCTATAAATATGAGGGGTGTATACTGTACCAGAGATTAGAGGATCACACAACTAAGAGAAGTGATGCTCTATTTATTCTTTGCTTATATAGATTAGATTTATGTTTTCCATGTAATTAATGCATATATTTTTTAATTCAAGTGTTCCAGTCTTTATTACCCCATATATCTCTCACTCATTCTATTTACCTCATTCTTTCACAGTGATCTCTTATACTCGATAATGAGTGACTGACACAAGGATTGGACTTGGAGGAGGATGTTGGGTTTTCCTAAATCCTTCTTTTAATTCTTAAATATTTTGAATCTGTTTATGGTGAATGAGGTTAAAGTGTATGGGTGTGGTGATCGTCCACCGTGACATGTATCTCGAACTCACTTAAATTATTTTATTTATATATTTTTCATCCCTTTTATTAAACAAAAAAATCTTCACATTATGGAGTAGATTTTCTCATTAGATGAAATGATATACGATGGAGTCGGGTCTCGGAAGATGTCATAATATCAATTGAGGTGTGTCATCAACTCTGATTATAGGAGGAGGTGTAATTTATTTTTCTAAGTAATTCAATATTTAACACTTAATATGTAAAAGGATTGTAGTTCATGAATGAAATTTCATTATTGAACTATCAAACTGAATTTAAAAAAAATGTGAATAATGAAGGAACTTGAAACCAAACCTTAGGGCCAAGTTCTTTATTCACTAACCTCATTTTCATTCCATGTTTGGTTAGTTTATATTTTCATTATTTTTTCCATATTTTTACTTTATTTTCATAAAATCATAAAAAACACAAAAATAAGTAGTTTAGGTGAATTAGAATTAGTGGGTGAACAAATGTGAAGCTTCTCAAGTGAGATGACCTTGATAATCCATTAGGCTACACTAGAAAAATAAATATAACCTTTTAAATATTTTATGATAGGTTGGATTCATTTTTTGTTTTCATTCCTGGGCATAAAATTGGAATCCCCTTAGGATCTCATTCAATTTCCTCTGTTTCTCTCAACCTTGGGTGCACATAAATTTTATTTTGATAGATCTTTCAATGAACTTTGTCTCAGCCTCAATACTTGGCTTTACAAGATCCCTTATACATGATATGAGGTGATCTGACCTCCTCTTATCCTTCTTTTCATCCAATTTGTTGCCTTGGGAGTTTGGGGAAACGGTGATGGTTTAGTTTGTGGGATGTTGGGGAATGTATTTTGATGATTTTTTTGCAATTTAGGTTTATTGAGGTTTTCCTTACGTAGGTTTGGTCCTACGTTCCTCTCTTTTATAAATTATTATACAACATCATGTAGAGACCTGGGTTTTTTCTTGTAAGAATTTGAAATATTTCTATATATTGTTCCATATCTAGGTGTTGAGATGACATGCGATGCCAAGGCTCGGTGTGCCCAAAATTAATTTTATAAAAATATTAAAAATATTTTATATTAAGTGTGTATAGTTTATTAAAGATAATGGGATAAATCTTAAACGGTTGATCAAATAAAAAATTAGAGACCACAGTTGAGTCCGGAATGTGGTGTTTACCCTAGGTGCGACGTAAAATGGGTCAGGGTGGGGCGTTTTGATCCCTCACTCATTGGTGGTACATTTAGTGGATTAAATTAGTTAATTAATTTAATTAATTTAAATGTTTAACCTAAATGGAAATGGTATAAATATATCATCATGGAAAACTACCCATGGGTAGCCTCATAATCCTAAGATTTTTCCATGAGCTCTCCCCTTCCTTCTATTGGAAGATCTCAATCGAACGATGAAGGAACTCTAGACCAGATCAGACCAGAACAAAAACTAATGTAATAAAATATCTTGAATCATTAGAAGGAATTTTATTCATAAAAAATTATCCAAAACTAGGTAGGAATCTTCAATTTTTGTTTTTATTCCCCTTTTATTAAATTGCTGAGTAGATTGATCATTTTTTTCGATCTGTGCCCTTGTTTGTAGCCTTTCATGCACCCATGTACATAAATTAAATTGTTGTAAATTATTTTCTAACCCAAGTATACCCATTCTTGATCGATTGGACAAGAATTCTTGGCCTTGATCATTTAACCTTTGTTCTTATTCCTTTCTCCCCAATCTTTCTCACGTTGTTCGCCGGTTGGATCTCTGCAGTCCCAGTTCGACTTTACCAGGAGATACTGAGACCGATCGAACCCCCGGATTCATGGAAGATCATTGGAATAGGTTCATATTTATGAAGTAGCTATAGATTTGGGATTTATTCAAGTAAATGAATATCTTTTTAATGACCAGATCTTGATAAATCAACCAAAAAATCTTTGGGTGCATGTGAGGAAGAAACTACGATCCACCAAAGCTTCCCTAGATCCGATTTATGGAAAATGAAAACCAATATCAATGATTCATGGATAGATCCACTCATCCTTGATGGATTCAAGGCAAGATATATATGGTGTGATCATATTCAATCTTAGAATCTGGATGTAGGATTTTTGTCAAAAACCCAACTACACATCACGTTTAAGGATGAACACATGATGTGTAGACACTTCCATGGTGGAAGATAGGGTTTGAGAAATATAAAGGGGAAAATGGTGTGTATCCCCCCTCACACATTATCTACCCCTTCCTGAGTTGGGAAAATCATGTGATGGGTCACACATATGGGAACCCATGTGGAAATACACGGGGTCTGATACACAGTCGTGTACTCTAGTACATAGACACAACAAGTAGCACATGGACCCAATCCATGTTAGACAAGACATTCCATGCAGTCCACCTACACAACATATACTTCTACATAAATAGGGATCCATGTACTAGCTAGGGATATAACCTAGCTTTGAATAGAGAACACACACCATGTGGGTTCCTCACACATCGTGTATCCCTTGGTTCCTTTTTAGGGAACTTAAATCATCCATATCGACTTCATTTGAACATGGATTTTGGCCCGAAAGTTGCCTATCCTGAGTGTGTTTCCACATAGAATGTGATGGTTCCCTCATTTGTGGATTTTGAGATTATATGTGGAATATTTTAGGCATGGTGCTTACTGATGTGATGCTCAATGATGATAACCAGATAATATCACCAGAGAATCCTTTCTAGTGGTACCCTCTAGCTAGGATGGGAAGTGGGTCCACGAAATCTACTAAGTAGTACCCTGTAGTAGAGTTGGGTAGTGGGTTCTTGACATCTACCAAGTTTTGAAATAGTGGGTGACCTAGACCTAACTATTCAGTGCTTTAGATTACCATATCGTGTGTACATTTATCTATACATGATGTCTTCTTACCATTATAGTGTATAATTTTCTGCATCCACTATTGAAATGGTAATTTCCAAAGGTTAATTTTCACATCGAAAGGTTATAATAGTTCCCAGGCTATAATGAGAACCTCAATATACTATGACATTAATCTTAAATATATGTTCTATAGTCTAGATACATCTTACTGATTGGACACAGTAGATGTTTGACTATCAGGTGACGGGGGCTCATAAGCATTGAGACTTCTTCTCATGAAGTTCAAACTTGGTGATCTCTAGTAGTGAGATCATGAGGACTGACCCGCCAATAGGAACACCACATGTTTCAGGTGTCATTGGATATTCCTATCTACGATCATGTGTAATGGTCTGCTAACTTGAGATCATTACCAATATATGTCATTTGATTGCGTACTTTGATGCAAGATGAAAACCATGGCAATGAAGTCATGGTGAGGTAGTTTGTGTTGGGTGTGTCGTTGGTGGCATGACATAGGTTGAATGGTCAAGAAAGGATTTGTCGCTTCCGGGTTATGGAAGTAATATATCTCATGCCACGTTGATATGGATGGCAATACCTTTATAAGACCATGTCCATGGCAGTCAAGGGTAAATCCATCCAGTTAAATCAACAAAATATAAAGCAAGAAAAGGGCGATGACACGTGAGTGTGTCCTACTTTATGAGATATTATAGACAAAGAGATTATATTACACAGTGCATGTTCGTAGGTTAGTTGTCGCTGCTGTGACAATCCTTATTTTTTCAGGGGGCCATGATGAGTTGCTAGATCCCACTCTTGGTCTGTGAATACTATTCATGGCTATCGAAATAAGGTCCTAGAGGGTCACACACAATAGCGTATTCAAGAATCTGTTCTATTCAGTTGAATAGGAGTTTTGGACATGGTGGGCCCCACCATAGGGGTCCGAGATTTGTCCAAAGTTAAACGATCACCAATGCAATAAATAAATTCATATTATTTGAGTTTAGAATAATGATTATTGAATTTATTTATTAAATGTATTTATGAGTTTTAAGTAAATAAATGAAAAAATATTAATTGATGAATATTAAATTATTCAAGGTTCAATTAATATTCATGGGAGTGACGAGTCGAGTTAATGACTCAATTATTATCATGTAATATATTTTAATATATTACAAGTGAGTGATAATAATATTTATGACTCAGATTAATAGTCATAAAATGTCATTGATAGTGCATTAAGTATCTGAGACCGGTGAGGCTATACTGGGTATTTTAACTAAGCACTATAAATAGAAGAGGAGGGTCATTTTCCAAACACTATTCATGGAACTTCTCTCTCCTCTCCTCTCTCCCACACTCTAGAGAGAGATGATTTGGATCCAAGGAGCTCAGATGGAGCTCTCTCTCGGGCATCGCCAGTGAAGCGATGCAGTGATCGTTGGAACATCGAAGGCATCGTCGGTATTCTGCGCTAGCACCCAGACTACGATGAACGACACTCCCGCAGATTCCTTGAAGTGCATATGGGCGATCTAGAGAAATTCAGCTTCAGATTCTTTGAGCATCGATTTCCAACGATGATCAGACGTCGTGCGTGGCATCAGATCTAAACCAAATATTTTACGGTTTATGTTTTTGTGCTTAAAAACCTTCACGCGTGGTCCTCATCTTTGACCGGGCTACTCTTCACTGACGTCGGCAAGTTCACGTCGAACAAAAGTGGAAAAAATTAAAAAACCCACCTGTATGGGGCTTCCGCTGTATGCTCGGTTCCAAAACCAAGTGGTACCCTTCATGTGGGCTGGGTAGTGGGTCCTCAACGTCTACTAAGTGGTACTATCTAGTAGAGTTGTCAAGTGGGTCCTTGACGTCTTTCGAGTGGTACCATCTAGTTGAGTTGTGTAGTGGGTCCTCGACATATTTCAAGTGGTACCCTCTAGTTGAGATGAGTAGTGGGTCCTCAATTCTTTCTGAGTGGAATCCCCTATTGTACCAGGGCATGGGTCCTCAACTTTGAGTTTTTTACCACTCGTTTGTGCGACACAGTGATGAGGCATGTTTAGAATTGTATGATTACTTATGGGCTGATGCATGGCATGCTGGGAATCATTGATATACTTTTGGAAATTTTGGATACTATTCTTATTAGGCTGAGTTGTGAGATGATTATCCCCTTACTCTCTCGTTTGGGATTCTTTAATTATGCATACATATATATCCTTTTTCTGTATCCACACCTTGGATTTGGACACTCCTTCCAGGAGAGGTGAAGATGCGTGAGGTATGCCCCATGATTTCCGTGTTTATATTCTCATGGTTAGACGAGTCTAATATTGTACTATAGGTGGATAAGTCTCTATGGGTAATTCATTTACTCACTATGTTTATCCCCTTGTGTTTGGATGATCCTACTTTCACTCTCTTTTTGGGTTGAGTTGTACTATTTCACTATACCTTGTGATATCTATTGTATTTATCTTCCTCTTGTATCCCTTAATGCACCCTTCATATTTTGGAGTGTCCTAATGGGTATGTATATACTCACCCCTACATGGGATTTTCCTATATATGTTGTGTATTATGCAGGTGACATACAAGTCAACCATGAATTCAGAGGAGCTTAGGGATACTGGGTGCTTGGACCGCGTATGGTGGTCATAGTTGGGATTCAGAAGCTGGGATCTCTTTCATCTATTTTATTTTCTAGTTTTGTCAGGTTGGGACATATTTCTAGTTTTGTGTGTATTTTTACACTTTACTTTTCATTTTACACTAGCGTACTTTTTTACTATCTAGAGGTTCATGCATTCTAGTTTACTTTATAGTAGTGTTTCATCTTTTATTCTTTCCCTATACACTTTTTCATCAAGGTAGTTGTGTGTCCATACAATTACTTAGTAAAAGGACTCCCTAAGTTATTTATGCCTTTAGTTATTATCACCACCCATGTCCTATGAAGGTGGTATTGGGGTAGTTACGGCTCGAGCCTCGTCTTGGGTCGGTTCATGACAGATTGGTATTAGAGAAAGTTTATTCCTTGGGATATTGTTTGGAAATATCACCTTAAAAGGATTTTTTTGGATTTAGGAAAATAGTTTCAATGTTTCTTGAGTGCAGATCTTAGGCCAAGGAGTGCAGTGAAGGTGCGGCGACCGACGTATCCATTCACTAGGACCCTGGAAACCTGCTTATCGACTTGGAAACTGAGAAAATTTTTGCATGGATTAATGGTACATGCATCATATAGGATTGAGTCTTTGACTATCCTTCTTGATTCATCCCCCCATTATTTTTGATATATATATATATATATATATATTATCATATGACCATGGTACTCCTTGATAACTTTCAGGATGCCTCCTTGATGACATCCATCTAGGATACCAGCTCTGATTTGTGATGATGACCTGATGAGTGATGAGATCTCAGTTCAGGGACCATCTCATGATCCCCTTCCTCTAGGTGGTCTGGTAGTAGAACCTCCCCCTTTCAAATAGTAGATCATCCCAGCAGAGAAAGCTCAGGACGTGCACAGGCTTATCATGCTCCTCGAGTTCCAGTGTCAAAGATTTCTATGGTTTTTCAGTGATCCAGATCCTCAGCCAGTAGAGGATTGGATAGAGTTGGTGATCCATATCTTTATTCTTGTTCATAACCTTATGGATTAGTAGGTTATTATAATAGTTATTCTTTTCCATGGAGTAGTTGGGAACTGGTGGAGCCTTGTTACTCAAATGCAAAATGAGTCGACACTCTTGTGGACCAAATTCCAATAGCTGTTTCATGAGAAGTACTATCCCTCCTGCTTGAACTCAGTCTGGATCTAGAAGCATCTATAACTTTAATAGAGAGGGATGATAGTGGATGAGTACATAGAGAGGTTCATAGAACTCATGTGTTACTCTCTTAACATGATTAGGTATGGCTACTTCCAAGCACAAAATTTTGATAAGGGACTTCACATAGAGATTTGTGCTAGTGTAGTTCCATTATGCATCCTAAACCATGTCGGGGTGTTGGAAAAAGCATTGGTGATTTTTAGATTCCTGTCAGAGGGATGTCAGATAGCTAAAGCTAGAAGTGGATGCCACGAAGCTACATCATCTGCAACAGTTAGCTGATGCTAGGCACCGGGATCTTAGTGTAGTAGACCTTTCTATAATCTGACTCAAGCACATGGTCAGAGGCAGTACAAAGAACTAGGGAATCCTGGGGAGGGGTGTTTCTTTACTTGTGATGGGTGAGGTCACATAGTTTAAGACTACTTGACCTGATGTGATGACCAGCACAAACATATAGCTGATGGACCACCACGATAGAGGTAGCACCATGATCAGGGATCTCATAGGCAAGGACATGGTGCTCTCTAGGGAGGTGAAGCTAGAAGAGGAGCATGATGAGAATGGGTAGTGGACACTATTATGAGATCCTACCACCACCACCACTAGGAGGCCCATGTCAGACTTAAGGAGTCGGTGATCGGGGCCGCAAATAGTTGTAGGATTTGGATGTATATGATCATATAGTGCATGAGATGATAAGAGGTGTGATATGTGTGTTTTATAACATTTCTTTAGTGTTATTAGATACATTTACCATCCATTACATTATCTCTATGCTCTTGGTGCGAGAGTTGGATCTCCCAGTAGAGATGCTAGCCCAGCATCTCTTTTCTTGAGGTTCCTATAGGGAATAATTCTTCAATGTCTTTCATATTCTGGTAGTGTGATATAAACTTAGTAGATAGAGGTTCATGTGGGACCTATTTTTCATAATGATAGAACCTTATGATGTCATCTTGGGTATGGATTGTCTATCCATGGTCCGACCCCAGATTGAATGTCACCATAGACAAGTCAAATTCCTACATGCTGATGGGATGAGATTATCATTTTATAGCAAGAGAGATATCAGGGCCGATTAAGTGGATTGTATGAGAAGGAGGCTATATCCCATCACCCATAAGTTAGAGAGTATAACCCTTGGTGTAGTAGGCTCTTTAGGCATCCAGATTCCTTCAATTGTGGAGGATTACATAGAAATCTTCCCCAAGGACGTTTCAGAACTACCTACGAGGCAAGATATAGAGTTTTTCATTGAATTTCATATTGGAAATAATCTAATATATTTTTAGGAATATCATATGAAACCTAACTAGATTTTTGAGCTATGGTTTTATATGGAGGACCTTCAAGAGAAGGGTTTCATCAAACCCAGTGTTCCCCCCTAGGCAACTCCAGTGTTGTTTGTGAAAAAGGAGGATGAGAGGTTACAAATTTGTATAGATTATTGTTGACACTCCTTTCGTCACATAATCTAAAGATCGGAAAAGGGAATATCTCAGCTGAAAGTGATTCATCCTTTGAAGAAAACATCAAAAATCGACAAAGGCATGGACAAAGGATCAAAAGCCAATTTACTGCGCAAGTTTTACCACTGTCGCGCAAGTACACTTGCGCGACTACCTTGGTCGCGCAGGTGACTTGCGCGACCTAATTGGTAACCGCCCGGTAACCGCCCGGGGTCTTCTTTTGCCTATAAATAGACCCTGTGGGCCCCCCATTCGAGAGGATCTTTTTCCAGAAACTCGGATTGAAGCTCCCGACGCCCAAGTCTCTTCTCAAAGCTTCCGGAACACTTCTAAGGTAATTTCTTACCTAGAACGGAAGATCTAAAGAGAAAAAGGAAGGCCTAAGTGTTGAAACTTATCAAACACTTGCGCGCCTACTTAATTCCTTCAATATAACTTGCGCGTCCCTCTTCTGGAAGAACCTCAAGAGGATGGTAAAGAGTTTAATAAAGAGTCGCTCAAGCATTTCAATACTGGTTGAAAATCGCGCAAGTACCCCTCATGTCGCGCAAGTATACTTGCGCGACCAATACTTGCGCGCCGCCGCAGGACTTGCACGCCTTTCAAGACTTGCACGCCCCTGTCTTTTTGGGTGCCCATCTTGCCCATTTTTACCCCTCTTAAGCCATTTCGCCCTTCCTATTCAAGATTCAGTCTTCAAGATACTCTTCAAAGCCATTTATGGCATGATTTCTTGATTTGACATCCTTATCTGAAAGGAATTCTGTGAAATATCTCTCAAAACCTCATCCCTTAAGATGAGAGAATCTTAACCTGGGTCTCCTTTTCAGGAATAATCCCCAGTTATAAAACCTTTGATTTGGGAATCTTTCTTAAGAATAAGCCCCAATCAAGTCCTTTAATCTTGGGCATCCTCCTCAGGAGTAAGCCCCAAACCTTAATCCCTAACCTGGGTCTCCTTTTCAGGAATAAGACTCAGTCATAACCTTGGGCTTCCTTTTCAGGAGTAAGCCCCAAGTCCCCTAACCTGGGTCTCCTTTTCAGGAATAAAGACTCAGTCATAACCTTGGGCTTCCTTTTCAGGAATAAGCCCCAAGTCCCCTAAAAATTCTCTTAACCAGTCATAAATTACCTTTGATTTGGGTTCCCTTTTCAGGAATAAAACCCAATCATAAGTCCCCTCCTAACTTGGGCATTCTCCTTAGGAATAAGCCCCAAGATTAGAGTATTCAAATCTCCATAAAGCACATATAACTTTGGGGACCCTGTTCATGGATTTTCTCCCTAAAAGTAAATCCTAAACCTTCATCTGTCTGGGCAGTCATCCATACATAAGCCCCAAACAAATTCTTATGATTGCATCTTTCATGGCACAATTGTCTAAATTTTACTAAATACCTCTTGTTTCTCACACCGAGCATGACTCAGGTGAGCTTAGAGTATAAAAGTAATTATGACATTCATCTTTGAGCCATCAATCATAAACATCATACTCCATTTCTCGAACTACGTGGGTTCTGATTCCTTTTCCAAAACAAAGGATACGTAGGTAGCCCATTTATGGGTTCGATCCCAACTTTGAAATAATCTATGTCCTTCTGAATGACGATAAACTTCAAGTGCCCCACTGAGTGGCTTTAAAACCAGCCTGGTCATCAAAATGACCAAGAGACTTTTATATAAATGTTTTGAAGGATGCCATTGACCAAGAATCTCTAAACAAATATAGATGATTCTATATTGATGAAGAACCTCGAATACATATAAAAGATTCTCTAAATTTCTTGCATATTTAATCATTGATTGTTAAAACTAAAGGAAAGCTCATTTTATACTTGGTAATGTAATAAGGATTCACGAACATAACTTAAATCTATAAAGAGAGTCCCGGAGTAGGCAATAATTCCCCTCAAAAAGGTGTGATGAGTCCGACCTCCCATCCTCTCGACCAATGCAAATTCCCAAGCCTCATTAGCCCACAAGCTAATGAGCGCCTGCCTTTGGAAAGTAGGTCCAAGCGGATGTGGAATCATTGGATGTTTCTGGTTCTACGAACAAACCCGTTAGAAACCGATCGGAACGTTTGAATCTCCCGTCCAGGAGGTCATCCCCGGATTCCGTGCGAAACAAAAATGGTGAACCCGACGTGAATCCTTAACCAAGTTAAAGTGATGTTCTTCTTATCTGTTAGGCCCCTTGGGCCAACAAGGCAATCATTGAAATATGATCATCCAAAAGATGCAGTAGCCGGATTCATCTTGATTATGTCTGTTACATGGAAAAGGCACTCTTTTTTCAAGATCTTCTACAAAAATAGCTTTCCTTAAATTCACCCCTGTGAGTACTGCTGCTGGGAACACCTCTACTGTGAGGTCTGCTACTGTGAAAACCAATGCTGCTACTCCTGCTGGAACGTCATCCGCTCTGAGGATGACATCACCAACTCAGCGTCTTCAACGCTGTGTTTCTAATGAACTGGTTAAGGAGTACCGTCGCAACGGTACTATCCCAACTCTGGAGGCCGCTCGTCAAGCCCCCTCGTCCGGACAACGGCGACCAGCAATCAAGAAGCAGGCGGTGCTGACTACCGTCTCCAACCGTTTCGGGTCGTTGTCCCCGGAATGCAATTTCCATTCACTCCCTTACTCCGAGGAAGTGAATGAGAAGGTCCCTCAGGACCTTAATTCAAAAAGACAGGAGTCCTTCTCAAGGGCTCCCATCAACAATCGCCGCCAGACTCATGCGGTAGTGCGCCCTCAACATGATGAGGGTACCGACTCCAGGCATTCAGCTCAGGTTCCTCGAACCCGAGCATGCAAGATGAACCGCCAGAGACGGAATCCGGTTAACAATAGGCAGGTTGTCATCCCTGCCATCTCCGGAGAAGTCCACCAACCTAACTTGGTGGTAAATAACGAGCAGGCATACACACCTGTTCGTTTTAATCCCGCTGTCCAGCAGACTCGTCTGGCAGCATCAAGCCGATCCCGCCAGGCAATTCCGGCGGAGTACCATAGGCAGGAACATACACCTGCTTATACATCAGCAGTTAGTCAGCAGGCTCGTCTGACTACATATGATGGATCTCGTCAACCGCGTTTGGCGAAGTGTAATCAGCAGGCACATACACCTGCTAATACTAATCAAGCCTACCAACAGTCTCGCTTGGTAGCACACGGAGAAGTCAGTCGGAAAGCCCCGACGACAAACAGGAGGCAGACTAAACTCTCTGCCTCCACACTTGAGTACTGTCAGGATTCACTGACAGGAAAAGGAGGACAGGAGCAGGCACATACACCTACTCCAAGCCCGGAATGGACGTATATCCCTGTTCCGGCGGCTGAAGTCACCAAACATATTTTGTTAATGGTGAAAGAGCAGAAGCAAATTCCTGCTCATATTCTGGATGCTTGCCAGGATATCATAACAACTTCAGCATCATCTCAGGGATAGACACATAAATCCATCCCTAGCAGTGGAGTGACACATCAACAATTCACTCCGGAACAGACACACACATCTATTCCAGTCCAAGAGGGTTGTGGGGCCTACTCCCCCATATCATATGGACAACCAAGTCAGGCACATACACCTGATTTGAGCGATGATCGTCAGCCTAACCTGACCATCTTTCCTGATCAGGCACATACACCTGCTCAGAGCAATCACTTTCGTCATCAAGTGGTTTCTAAAGCGAGTAAGAAGGCATCTAAGAAAAATATCCACCCAGCACAGTCAGGAGATCAAAGGCCAATCTGCAACCAAGCCTTGCTCGATGCTGTAGTTCTTGAAGCCCTCAGACATTTATCTGTCGGAATTCAAGATTCTACTCCCTCAGTTCCCAATAACAGGAACATTAATTTTGAAGGTCTTCAACAGACACTTCCTCATGAAGACTTGCTTCATGAAAATTCGGTCAATCTTGAAGTTTCTTCTTCAGATGAGAGCCACAGGAACCCTCTGTGTGGTCAGAAGGCCAAGGAGCAAGAGATTTCATCTTTTGCTGTAACCCATCATGAAGGTCCTCCTCATGGTGATGAACTTCGCTGCGAAAGTCCTCTCCGCAGTAGTGATTCACATTGTCTCGAAAATTCTTCAGAAGGCAATGTAGTGACGAGAAAGCCCTCCTATCTCGAGGCACTTGCAAACGTAAAACCAGTCATGTCTGATGCTTTACTATCGGCAGGTGAAACTCTTTCTCCATCAGAAGATAGCCTGGGGTTCAGGTTATTCTCCGAACCTTCCCTGGGTCATTCATCTTCTAGCATGAATAGTGATTTCTCTACCAATCTTGTTGAATCCGATGAAGCAACAAGGAAACACCAACTCTGGTCCAAACAGGTAGAAGAATCTTCATTTAATGATAAAGAGGAAATGATGAACATGAGGAAAAAACTGGCAAAAGGTGAAGTACCAGTCATGTTTTGGCCTTTGGCTGATTCCCAGTATGACATTCCAAAGATGTTGACGGATGATGGAATCCATGATATTCGTCTCAACATATGGAAAAATCTTTGTCAATTAAAGAAGAAGGTATTATCTTACGATGAATATGAAAATCATCTTAAGATAATAGAAGGGTTACAACGCCAGATTGATTTGGCATCTCTATCAGTCTCTCGGTATCCGAAGGCTGAAAAGCAACAGAGAACCCTTCAACGTTCATGCCTTGGCGCACTAAGAAGATTGCGTCAGTTAATTTCCAATGCTCCATCTAATGTTCATATCAGAGGATGGGGTGTTCACGGAGCACTACATTTCACAGTGCTTTCCGGTCAGCAAAGCCCGCCGAAAATGGTCTCATGCAATGTTATTGCCCATGGCCGGTCACAGTCAATGGGCTTTGTTCATAATCAAAAGCTTACTCGAGATCAAGCTTCAACTAGTTCCTCTCAAAGTCAAGTATATAGAGAACAGGTTGTTGAATTGCTCCTACATCAAGCAGGCGAGAATATTGCACAAGCCTCTCGTCTGGAGCAAACACATCATCAAATGACAGAAGTTTCGGAAATCATCCAACGGTCTGTTGAACCAGGTGATAAAAGTGGATACAGGTTAATGCATCCAGCTAATTTCCGAACTAAGATTCGCAAGATCAAGAGAGATTTTAAAAAGATCTCAGACATAGCATGTCAAGAGACACCCCAGCTTGCCAGACTGGGGACTTCTCTAACCCAACCCTCAGAATCAACGAATGGGATTCGAGGAGTTGAGCGGAAGCAACAGGAACACCCCCAGTCCACCGGACTGGGGACTTTTTCAAATCTTCAATCCCTCCCTCAGAGAAAGTCAGTATTCTCTCGATTAGGGAATAAGCCTCAAGAGGAACGAAGAGCCAAGATGTCAGGAGATTCTCTCCAAGTGACGGTTCTCCAAGAAATTCCTGAGGGATCAAGTCAACGGAATGCCATGTCTTATCATGGACATAGAAGGAGACAATATCACATAAATGCTGATAGAAAGGATTCCATGCAATATGCATCCATTAATGTCATCAATGCCGTTGCTGCTGATTCACCAGATGAGGCTCAATCAGAGGGATCAGACGAAGAGGTTCCTGTTCAAGAAGTTGCGCACACAGACCTAAATGAAGAAGGTGTGCGCACACGTAATCAAAGGCTTACCCAAAATCTGGGTATTCCTTCAAGTAACCCACTTTCCCCTCTCCGAAAAGGATCCAATAAGGGGAAAGGAAAGAATCAGGTTACTTCTCACCCTTCCTCTGAAGGAGGTCAATCGCTCTCATTAGAGCAAAGGTTTGCACAACAAGAGGAAGAAATGAAAGAATTAAGAAGGTTGAATGCAGAACTACTTCAGAATAGTCTTCTTCTTAAGAATGATGAAGTCCGACAGCCGAAGGAATTTGTTGTAACTACTGAGATGGATCAGGAATATCCTCCTTTATCAGTACACCCACAGAGGTCTAATCCTACGGGTCAAACGCAACAACGGTTGGCAGCACTACCATCAGTTGCAGCACCAACCACCACGTCTGTCCAAGCTCCATTCATTACACCTACCCAAAACCAAGTTCAACCTGACGTTTCTCAAAAGTTAATAACTACTATTGAGTCATTAACAGCTCGGTTAGAAACTATGGAAGGGAAACGGGCGCAAGTTCAACCTGAAAAGAAAGTTTACCCTGAATGGGTAGATTCAATTTCTCCTCCATCCAGTTTTGGAAACCCTATTTTCCCTACTTTCAATGGATCAGGCGACCCTGAACAACATTTGACGCATTACGTGTCTTGTTGTGATCCTATGATGGGAACTCCAGAGCAACAAGAAGCAGTGAAACTCAGATGCTTCGTGCGAACCTTGCAAGGACCATCTTTTGTCTGGTATACAAGCTTGCAATCCCGGTCAGTCATCGGATGGGAGGATCTTCGTCAAAAATTCCTTCTTCAGTTTAGCTCAACTTTGCCAAAAACGACAGTTTTCGATCTTACAAACTGCAAGCAAAGGGAGAATGAAAGAGTCTCTGATTTCATTGCTCGTTGGAAGGGATTAACGTATTCCTTGAGTTTATCACTCCCTCAGGAGGAATTATTGCCAATCTGTGTGGCAAATTTGCGTGACGAATTACGCACGCCATTGATCCCTGTGAAATACACAGGAGGGTTTCGAGACCTTACTTCAATCGCTCAACAGATTGAAGATTCCCTTATACAGGCTAAGGTTAAATCTCGTGTAATTCCATCAGCTCCAGGAAGAAGAATGGGTAAAGCAGAAACTGCTACAGTTATGCTTAAACAGGCACCTGTACCTATTTCTACTTCAAAACCTTCATCTTCTCGAAGGGCTCCACCTCCTGAACGCCAACAACAAAGGCTGTTTCGTCCAAATGATCAAAAAGATCAACGATGAAAACAATTTGAGGATATGAAGAGTAAAACATACTCTTTCCGAAGTGAGCAAGTTCCGGGTTACTTCATTTCAGCTCTGGAAAATAATTTGGTTCAATTACCAGTGCCGAAGAGACCAAACAAGGAAGGAGATGAAGACCGTCCCAATTATTGTCCCTTTCATCAAATGTTGGGACATCCCATCCAGGAATGTTTTGTCTTTAAAGACCTCCTACAAAAGATGGTCGACTTGGGACAAGTCAAATTGAAGGGTTCTTCAGCTCATGTAGCGTGTATTACCGCTACAGATCCAGAGGAAGGAGGCGAGTGGCAGGAAGTCAAAAGCAAAACTGTGAAAAAATATGATGATTGGATTGTCAGAAAGACAATCAATCGGACCCATTCCATTTTGCGAACACAATTGAAGAAGCCAATTGTGTCTCCTACAAAAGCTGCAATAAAGCCTCCATCAAAGGACAAATCCTCAAAAGGGCAACGCAATTCAAAGAAGAAAGAGGAATCAGGAGAAGGTGAGTATGTATCAAAGCCTAAATTGTCTTTGACTCTGGCAGATTTCATGCCATCTACTTCAAAGCCACGGGCACCGTCCCACCAAACGGCACAGCCTAAACAGGCTAACCAGGCAGAGTCTTTATCAGACGAAGAGTTAATCTTTGGTTCTGTTAATATGATTCAATTAACAGATTCATATTCCAGTCTTGATGAGCCTGAATTCCCTGTATCAAATAAAGGAACCCGAGGAAGTTCTAGAGGTTCAGGATATAGGGGAAGACGTGGATCTTTCCGAAGCCACTACTCTAATTCTACCCCTGCTAGCACTGTATATGCAGCAGAAACTCGTGGTAGAGCCCTTCAGCGAGCTCAAAATGAACAAGCAAGTTCTTCTGCCAATGGCCAACTCAGCTTCGGCACAGTTATTTTGGAAGACCGATTAAAGGTTCCATCTTCTTTATCTCATCAAGTAAATGGATCTAATCAGTCTAATTTTCCAAAACCAAAGATGTTGCCAACTCCAATACAAGATGCATCAGCTTCCAAAGCATCTGCTTCCAAGGTACCTGCCAAACCGCATATTCCTATTGGGAAACGCAGGCCTCTAGATCAAAAGTATGATATATTGAAACACTTGGCCCAAGTACCAGCCAAATTATCAATTTTGGATGCTTTGAATCTATCAAGAGATCTTCGGGAAGCACTCATCGAAGCTTTGTCAAGTCCTCAGGAATTTGAAGCTGAAATTGCTGCAGCTGAAATTTATCACATAGAGAATAATCCTGCAGAATGCCATGCAGTGATATCTTTTACTGATAAAGATGAAGATGATGTTGTGCATGGGCACATAAAACCTTTGTACCTATCTGGCAAAGTCAATGGTATAGATGTTCGAAGAGCTTTTATTGACAATGGTTCAGGAGTCAACCTCATGCCCATTCGCACACTTCGTCGATTGGGCCTCACGGAATCTGATTTATCTCCTTCTACCATGATGTTGCAAGGATATGATAAAAATGAACAAGAACCACTGGGAGAAGTTACGCTCAGAACTTAGTTTGGAGATCTTGTTTCCAATTCAGATTTCATGATTGTTGATCAAGACTCAGCTTTCAATATCTTGCTTGGAAGACCCTGGCTACATCAGCATGCATCTATTCCGTCATCATACCATCAATGTCTCAAATACTGTTTCGATGGTCAAGTTGGAACATTGTATGGTGATAAGGCCCCTTTCAAGAAATGTGAGTCTCAATACATTGAGGCGGAATTTTATCACATGAAGGGAAGAGAAAAATCTACAATGAAGGAAATTACCAAAGTTAATGCTCCATATGGTTTGGAAAAAATTCCAATAAATCCATTTTCACATGTGAGTACAGATTATGTGTTACCTATCAGTTGAATTGACAAAATAGGCCCAAATCAAAATACTCTTATGGAAAGATCCATAATTTCAATTACGGCAATCGAGCCAGACAACATGGGAGAAATTGGTAACTTACCAAGCAGTGATGAAAGAATGAGTGGTGACGTTTTCATTTCATCTGCTGAAATACAACAAGTATATACTTCGCTAATCAGGCCAGAAGAAGTTATAGCAACACCAGAGGTGAATATTGATGTCGATTCTCAATCCATCATCTCCTCTTTATTTCCCAAAGAAGACCCTTTTTCATCAATAGGGTCGGAAATGGAAGCTTTTTCTTCAAAATGTGAAAATTTCGACATCTCTTATGATCATGAGAATTTCGTTGTTTCATCTACTTTGCAAGTAGAAGCGGAAGAAATAACACATAATGAAGAGGAAGAGGAAGATCTTAGAGATGCTCCTCCAACATTTGAAGAGGGTATCTCTACCACTGTGGATGAACTCAGAGAAGTAAATCTGGGTACAGAGAAAGATCCACGCCCCACTTTAATTAGTGCGGCCATGACCCTTGAAGAACAAGAGATGTATATTTCTTTTCTAAAGCAAAATAAAGATATTTTTGCTTGGAATTATACAGAGATGCCTGTCCTTGATCCTGATGTTGCCACCCATCATTTGGGTTTGCCAAAAGAACATCGAGGATTCAAGCAAGCCGCGAGAAGAACACACCCAACCTATGCTTCCAAAATCGAGGCTGAAGTTGATAAGCTTATCAAAGCTAACTTCGTCAGAGAAGTTCAATATCCCAAGTGGTTGGCTAATATTGTCCCTGTAAAGAAGAAGAACGGACAAATTAGGGTTTGCATCGATTTCAGAGATCTTAATCGGTATTGTCCCAAAGATGATTTTCCAGTTCCGATTACAGAACTCTTAATTGATGCAACGGCTGGCTATGAAGTACTTTCTTTCATGGATGGATATTCTGGATATAATCAGATCCGAATGGCCCCAGAAGATGAGGAATATACAACCTTCAGAGCTCCTCAAGGTGTGTTTTGTTACCGGGTGATGCCCTTTGGTTTAAAGAATTCAGGTGCAACATATCAACACGCCATGCATCGTATCTTCAAACCTTTTCTAGGGAAATTTGTTGAATGCTATGTAGATGATTTGGTGGTTAAATCCAAACAACGTTTTGATCACTTGGCTGATTTGGAAGTCATATTCCACAAGCTTCGACAACATAATTTGAAGATGAACCCCTTAAAATGTGCTTTTGGGGTAACCTCAGGAAAATTCCTCGGTTTTGTTGTACGCCATCGTGGTATTGAAGTCGATCCTGAGAAGACCAAATCAATCCTTGGTATGTCACCTCCTCAGAATTTGAAAGAATTAAGAGTACTTCAAGGACACTTAGCCTATATTCGGCGTTTCATCGCCAATTTGGCAGGCAAAAGTTTACCCTTTTCCAAATTATTGAAGAAAGGAGTCACTTACCAGTGGACTGAAGAATGTCAAGAAGCATTTGATGTTCTCAAGAAATACCTCTTGAGTCCACCAGTACTCATGCCACCTGTTGAGGGTAGGCCTCTTATCCTCTATGTGACAGCTTTAGAGCGATCATTGGGTGCCTTTCTCGCTCAAAAGAATGATGCTGGGAATGAAAATAGTCTCTACTATCTCAGTAGAACTATGCTTGAAGCATAAACCCGGTATTCGAGTATTGAAAAGTGCTGCCTAGCATTAATCTTTGCAGTTCAGAAACTGAGACACTACCTGCAACATCACGAGGTCCAATTGGTATCTCGTAATAATCCACTCAAATTCATCCTTAGTCGTCCAATGCTTACAGGACGTCTGGCAAGGTGGGCAGTTATTCTACAGCAGTTTGACATCCAGTATGTGTCTCAAAAGGCAATTAAGGGCCAAGCTCTGGCTGATTTCCTGGCTGAACACCCTTCAGTGGAAGACACATATTCAGATATCGAACTCCCTGATGAGGAAGTTTTTTCTATTCAAGAGAGTCCTCAAACATGGGAAATGTATTTTGATGGTGCTTCTAGAAGTCCAACAGGGAAGAAAATGGAAAATCCTAAATTCAACAAAGTTGGTTTAGGAATTGTGCTCATTTCTCCAGATAAGGCAGTGTTACCTTATTCCTTTTTGTTGTGGGAAGGTGGTACCAATAATGAAGCTGAATACCAAGCTCTCATTGCAGGCTTGGAGTTAGCACTTCAAGCACAAGTGAATCACTTAAAGGTGAAAGGTGATTCAGACCTGGTAATCAAACAAGTCAATGGGGATTATGCCATCAGAAAAGAAGAATTAATCCCTTTGTATGATTACGTCAGAGAGTTAATGTCGGAATTCCCTTCAGAACCGACATTTTCTTATGTCCCAAGATCACAAAATGCTCAAGCTGATGCACTGGCTAATATAGCCACAGATTTAGCAGATCCAAATCGGGACGAAACAACCATCGGTATTGCCCACCGTCGTGCAATTTCACCTTATGTTCAAGTCAGAACAGAGGAAATTAATGAAATTAGTCCCATTCCTGAACCATATGGTCATACTACAGGATGGATGTCACCTATCAGGGAATACCTTCAAAATGGAACACTTCCACCTGATAGAGCCGAGAGAGAACAAATTCGGCGACGTGTGGTCAATTTTACTCTTTATGATGGTCCAAACCACCTCGAGAAAATTCTCTACAAACGTGGTTTTGATGGAGTTCTCTTCAGATGTATTGATGGTGAAGAGACAATGGCTGTCATAAAAGAAGTGCATGCAGGAGTCTGTGGTTCCCACCAGTCTGGACAAAGATTGTCTGATCAAATTCGAAGGCTTGGATACTTCTGGCCTTCAATGATACAAGATTGTGTTAATTTCACAAAGAAGTGTCATTCATGCCAAGTATATTCCAACTTCATTCATCAACCTCTAGAGTTGCTTCATACAGCTAAATACTCATGGCCATTTTCCACATGGGGAATGGATGTGGTGGGACCTTACCCTTCAGCTACGACCAAGCAGTTTAAGTACATTCTTACTGCTACTGATTTCTTTTCCAAATGGGCAGAGGCAGTACCTCTCAAAGAAGTCAGTTCTAAATGCATTGTTAGCTTCATCAAGTCTAACATCATTACTAGATTTGGTGTCCCTCATACCATATTGACGGACAACGGCACCAAATTCTGTTCTTCTGAGGTAAAGAGATTGTATCAAGAATACAACATTAAGTCCAACCATTCATCTCGATATCATGCAGCGGCTAATGGCCAGATAGAGGCCTTCAACAAGACTCTTTCAAATATACTGCAAAAGATGGTGAATAAAGATAAGAGGTCATGGCCTGATAAACTCTTTCATGCTTTATGGGCTTATCGGACTACCACTCGCAATGCAACGCGGTCTACTCCATATTCATTGGTATATGGAACAGAAGCAGTCTTGCCAATTGAAGTTCAATTTCCCTCACTCAGAATAGCCATTTGTGATCAGTTATCAACAGATGAGCAATCCCAAAAGCGTTTGAACGAATTGGAACAGTTAGATGAGAAGAGATTGTGCACTTTGCACCACTTGGAAATCTATCAGAATCGGATAGCACGAGCTTTTAACAAAAAAGTTCGTCTTCGTTCATTCATTCAGGGAGAATTGGTATTGGTTCTTAAAGCACCAATGATACCAGGAAAGAAACCTCCCAAGCTTGAACCAAAATGGGAAGGACCTTATTCAATACATAAGGTCTACTCCAATGGAGCGTATTCTCTAATCTCAATGGATGGAGAACACATCACGACTCCAACTAATGCCAGATTTCTGAAGAAGTATTTTGTATAAACACAAAATATTGTTCCTAGAACCAAGACTCTTACATTTGGTTCATACAGCAATGGTCCAGTATGACCTTAAACTACAACTTCGTCCAACATGATGTTAAACTGTGTCACACTTCTGTCCGAGATGACATTAAACTATAATACGTCCAGCATGACGATAAACCGTACGGTCCATGCATATGACCTTAAACTATTCGCACTTATGTCCCTGCAACATGACACTAAACTGTGCAGCACCAATAGTCCTAACTGCAAGACTTTAAACTGCATAGTCCCTGATTTTGTCCTACATGACAATAAACTGTATAGAAGTTCCTATATTTTGTCCGAGATGACATTAAACTATATTGTGTCCTAGGAACATGACATTAAACTGTGTGGCACTTCCAACGTCCAGCATGACGATAAACTGTAAAAAGTCCCCAGAACTGATATCCTCATATTGGTTCACCTTAGTCCTAGCTACATGACTTTAAACTGTACAACACCAGTTCGTCCTTGCTATATGACGTTAAACTATACAGCAATGGTCCAGTATGACTTTAAACTACAACTTCGTCCCACACGACATTAAACTGTGAAAAAATTCCATGAACCGTCCAGCATGACCCTAAACTGCATCATCCGTGGTCCATGTATATGACCATAAACTATTTGCAAATATGTCCAGCAAGACGTTAAACTGTGACGTCCTAACTACATGACGCTAAACTGTATAAAAGTCCCTCACGTCCGGAAAGACGTTAAACTATATAATCATCAAAAGTCCAGCATGACATTAAAACTGCACAATCCCCCTTTCGTCCAATATGACGTTAAAATGTATTGTCCCCATCGTCCTAACTACATGACGCTAAACTGTACAGAAAGTCCTTGATATGTCCTACATGACATTAAACTGTGCATCGTTAAGGTTGTTATTACCTCTTGTTTCTCACACCGAGTATGACTCACGTGAGCTTAGAGCGAACATCAACCATAACACTCCCTTTGGGCCACTAACCATGTGTAAGTCCCAACAACATTTTTTTTAGATCATTTTCCACAAGAACAACTTGATCATTAATTCATTCTTTAATTGAACTACACGGGCTTTGATCCTTGCCCTCCAGGCTGGGTATGTAAGCAACCTCTCAGGGTTCAAGCCCAAAAACAATCTCTTCACATCGTTTCACCACCATCTCATATGATGATGATTTGTGAAACCGCCCTTGGAATCAATATCTTTACATTGATTAACTTTCGTCCTTGTTATATGACGTTAAACTATACAACACTTCTGTCCGGTATGACAATAAACTACAATATTCTTTGATTTCCTCATTTGAAAGAGAACTATTATTGACATTGATTTTTCAATCATGGTTTTCATTTTTTACGTGCATACATGGTAATGCCTGAACTTTTTACCTTAGGTTAAACCATCATTGCATTAAAATCCCCTTTCACCCTTCACATGTACGAACCAAATTTGTACAAAGGGTAATTCTAGAACTACGTGGACTTGATTCCCATCCTTATGGGATACGTAGGAACATTCGAGTGTCCCTCGAATCCAGTCCCAAGTCTTTTGGGCCTAACCCCAAATTTCACTTTCAGTCCCTTGGCTGAAAAGTCCTCATGAAAACACACACTGTGTATTCATTATTATGGTCCGAATTCTATGACCCTAAACTAAGATCACTCATACTTTCGTCCTGCACGACGTTAAACTACATTTCAAGAACTACGTATGGCTTGATTCTCATTCTTATGAGATACATAGTGAAGTCCAAAATTTCAATTTAGGACCCAGCCACAACATGATTATGGTTTTCATTGACCTATGTATCTCTATATACATTGGACAATACCCATCTTTATGTATTATAATCCTAACCTTAAATATTTTCAGATCTTCATAACCCTTTTCATGACTTCTAGTCACAAAAATGTCAAACTTCTGAGAATTCTTTTGCCTGACTATACAGCACGTGCCCATAGGTGGCCTTGCATAAACAGTCCACATAACAGACTTGTCATCCAAAAGATGCTATTTTATTTGACTATGCAGCCAATTCCCATAGGTGGCCCTGCATATTTCAACCCCCTAACGGGTTTTGTTAAATAATAGTAACTTCATTCTTGGGAAGAATGCCTCTTTTGTCCTTATTTGTCTTAAACGACAGTATGTAGGGATCCGCAAAAATAGCCATCCTTAACGTATTTGTCACATATCCTTTTTCATGATCTGAAAGTATTCAAGTCTATGGTTTATTCTTCTTCCCTACGTTTGGGTCAGACCTTCGTAGGAGTGATATTCATCCAGTTCTTCGATATTCTTGTTTGGAAATATCTTCTCCATATTCAAGTACCTCTTTCCATACAACAAACTCTATGCTTTAGAAAATTTGAATCTCCATAAACTTTCACTAGCTTTTAGCACTAGGAAAGTAAATTTCCGGGAGTTCTTTTGCCTGACTATGCAGCACGTGCCCATAGGTGGCCTTGCATAAACAGTCCACATAACAGTCTTGTCAGCCAAAAGATGCTATTTTATTTGACTATGCAGCCAATGCCCATAGGTGGCCCTGCATATTTCAACCCCCTAACGGGTTTTGTTAAATAATAGTAACTTCATTCTTGAAAACTACTTCTTCTAATGCTATTTAGCTCTTTTCATATCATTCCTCAGATTCAAATATTATTAAGCCATAGTTTACATTTTTTCCCTCATACTTGAGTATGGTAAATATGTTTTCAGATAAATTGTCAAGGAATTGAATCCATTTTAATCCATTTTCGGTCAAAGCTATTTCGACCTTAAACATTAGCCCCTTTATGTCCGGCGTGCATGACTTTAAACTACCCACACAAAAGACAAAGGAACTCTGAATAAAAGTCAAGTTCCAGCTCACTAAATATACATTTTTTGTATGATTTAGGTAATATTGAGCAGTTAAAAGGTTCAAAGTTTGTAGGGTTATTTGTAATAATCCTAGTAAAAATCAAACTATGCTTACTAAGCCCATTGGCTTAAGTAAATTTGAAGCAGGTAATGGAATAATGCAAGTACAAATGATTGAAGACAAAAGTGTTTTTCATTGATACACAAGAGTTAGAAGGACATCCACAGATTGGAATCTCTTCTCTTTTTTCAAGAATTACAGAAGATTGTCAACATAAGTCTTCATTTGATGTATAGCATCCTGAGCCTTATCAACAGTTACTTGAAGCTCGTGCACTTGACCAGCTTCACTCTTCTCAGCTTGCTGAAGTGCCTTCTTAGCATCTGCAATGGCTTTCATGCCATTCATATGAGTTTCATCCAATGATTTATTAAGCTGATCAAGTTCCCCAGTAACAGCATCTAACTGTTGCTGGAGCTGCACCTGCTGGACGACCTTTTCTTTGATTTTTTGCTTCAGATCCTTCATCTTGACAGCATAATCAGCTTCATCCTGGGATATCGCAGCCTCAAATTCGCCTATGTTGACTGACAATTTCACTCTGGTCAAATCTTCGCGACTTGTCTGCATTTGCTCCCTCCTGAAAATAATCTGTTTCACCGCAGCATGGATCTTTTCATACCCAAAACCACCAAGTCCCATTATAACAAATTGGGATGACAATCGGGAAATTTTTGATGGTAGCTCTTCTAAAGGCACCCCCGATATGATGTTCCATATGTTGTTCCATGCCTTACGTCGTGAAAATATAAATGCTTTGAGCATCTCTGGATCTGATTCAACATCTTCGTCAGAAGGGGGTATGTAATCTGGAATTAACATGCTTAAGGAAGTGCCTCGTCCTGCTCTTTCCCCTCTGACTTGGGCTTCTTCACTTTCAATTCCCGTTGGGGCAGAGGCTGAAGCCTCATCTCCGGATCTAGCCATTACAGTTGATGGCCCTACATGATCAATTGAAAGATTTTAGTTGAATCTTAAAGGATAACAAAAGAATGGATTATCTTGCAAATAAAAGTACAATCACAAATATTGTTATCCCTTACCCAATGGTGGTTCAGCAACATGAGAAGACTTCTCCCCATCTTTCCCGGTTTCAACAGGATTTTCAAGATGGGTCTCAGGAGAGTTTATTGGATTTAGCTCTACTTGAGCTAATGTTTCTGCAATGATAGGGTTGACATCAGTGTCCACACCCTCTTCGGGCATTGGCAGTTCAGCAGCTTCTACGGAAGAAACTGCATATTATTTTACATCATGATTAGAAATATGTTTTTTTTAAGAAAAATTTGGGCGAAGGGTAACACTCACGCCCAAGGTCTTCTAAATCACATGACAATCTAGCATGATCATAAAATTCTTCAAAAGTCATTCCTTGATTCATCATTTCATCCAATGATACTTCAGAATCTTGGTTAGTCTCACCAGTGGGAGCATTTGCTACGTCTTCTTGCTGACTTATGTCCTGCAACCCCTGACCCTGGACAGCACCTTCAGTAGTGGGAGGGATATTGGGAATGGATGGTAGCTCTTCTCTAGGAGCAACCAAGTTAGCTTGAGTCTGTGGTTGTTCTACAGCACCCTCCACGACCTTTGAAGAAGGATCAGTCCCTTCCCTCAAGGGGGAAATTGAAGAAGCCCCTGCAATCCTCAGAAATATGAGTAACCATATGATTATGGGTATAAACTCATGATTGTTCGAAGGACTTACCACTGCTAATGAAACGTTTAGCTAAGGATTTCCTCCTTCGTTGCCTTGGATTCTTTTGTTTTTTTGGAGTTTCAGTTGTCTCCCTTATTGGCACTTGGATTGGCGAATGAAAGGCTATGTCCAGTGCCTCATTCATGGCCTGCTGGCCTGGAGATATCTCGCCTGGTTCGCGAGGAGAATCAGCAGCAGCCCCAACAGCGGTACCACCAGGGCTATATTGTGGCGAAGGAACCCCGGTCCCTTTCTTTGCAAGCTGAAAGATGAAGAAAATAACTTCCTTAAGTAACAAAGCTTCAACTGAAATCAAGTTGCAAAGAAAATAAGGAAAGAAAACTTACATCTTCAGGAGCCACGTACTCTTGCCACTCCTCATCTCCAGAACCACCAGCCCCCTCAGTGGTGCCACGATCAATCATTTCCTTCACCCTCCTGGTGATAGGAACCGAATTATCAGTGGCATATATGAGCATTTCCAGCTCTCTGATGTAAGCTCGCACTTCATTGGGGTTATCTCCGTATTGAAGGTCTTTAGAAGCTAGAAGATATCCTATTTCAGGAAGTTGTAGGCCCTCACACAAATCCTGCCAGGCGGTCTCAGTATCACAGTATAAGCTCTGCCATAGCTGAACAGCCTCTGGTCTTAGATATAAAGGCTGTGAGGAAGGTCCTACAATTTTTGATTTTAATTTCTTCCCGACTCCTGCAACTACAGATAGAGAATAAGAAAGTAAGACTTATTACTTTATAAAATAGCAGTGATTGAAGTTATTTCAATCAAATAACTCACCAGGAGCTGATGGAGTGGGTCTTTTAACTCTGGCCGGAGGATTATATCGGGCACGAAACCGCTTTGCTGCCGGTTGTGCCTCATCATCCCCATCATGATAATCCGAGGAATCAGTTCTAGAGGAGGAGTCTGTTGAACCTATTTCAGGAGGAGAAGCATCACCTTCATGAGGAAGAGTTTCTTTCTCTACAGTCCTCTTCCTCTTTCCCACTTGATATACATGGTGATTCAATATCCCTTTAGGGTATGATGCTATCCAGTGTTCGGCATAAAATGTAGTCAGATAATGTGCCGCTTTTTCAACTGGTAGATCAAATACTGCCCCAGTCTTCTCTCTTGATGTCAGCAACCATAGTTGTCGAGCAACCATCGGATGTTGCTCTAACCTGACATGTACTGGAGGGGATACAACAATCTGTTGCAAACATTTTAATTGGCGTGCAAATCTATATGGAGCATAGGCCTCGCATATGATTTCTCCATCAATCCTGGCTACTAACACGCCATCCCTACAAGATAGCATGTATGCCCTCAAATCCAAAGGGGATTTCCCATCATCAACAAACCGCCCAGATGGCGTACTTCCATAAGGAAAGAAGTTGAATTCCTTATACATGCTTAGTCTTACTTTTATGTCATAACCATTGACATCTAATGGAGAAATTCCAGAGAATGCTTGCACTGACGGTCTGAAAGAGCTTCCAGGAATTTGTAATCCATTCTGTACATTGTAAGTCCTGAAGTGAGTGGCGATCCATCCCCACAAAACCTGGAATGGTCCCACTATTCTTAAAGGAGATTTACCCTGGAAAACATGAAGTAAACTCCTGTGAATCTTTGCTAAAATGGGGGTAGCTAACCCAACCATTTTTCCCTCAGCCAACTTGGCCGCAATGACGAAGGTCCCTGGCTTAACGCCTACCTTCGAATCCCTGACCGACAAGAGATAAACACTGAGCCACATTGCCAAGAAACCCGCCAGACGAGTTTTCTTTGGAATTCTTTGATTCACTTCATAGCCCCATTTTTCAAACTCTCCTGCTTCTAGAGTTGGCCAGAATGTGCCAGGAGCTCCTCTCTTCTCAGGTTTTGGACAAGTGGTAGGACGTCTGGGCCGGGTATCCTTGGATTTCTTCTTCTTGGATCCTTTTTCTTTTGGCTCCATCCCTTTCTTCTCAGTTAGAAACACATTCATCCATTCTTCCGGATGGATATCTTTTCTAAAATGAGTTAATGAGGTCTCTGAACTCTTGAGCTTGTGAAAGATTTTAAATAATTCTCGAGCCAAAGCAGGAGTCTTCTCTGGATCATTCCAAGTCACCTTGGGAGGAATGAATTCATCATACATATCGCCCAAGATTGGATCTCCTGAAATCTTGTGGACATCCCACAAACTAATACCTACTTCTCCATGAGTCAAATGGAAAGAATTAGTCGCTGGGCTCCAATGGCTGAGTATCTCTGGCACGAAGATATCATGTCTGTAAATATATGTTTGCCCAACCCAAACAGCCTCATATATTGCAGCTCTCTTCAGATCCTCAATAAACTCTGCGCAAGTCTGTCGCACCCAGTATACCCACATCCAAGTTGGCTTCACACCTCCCCCAGGACGGAAATCCCAACTTTTCTTCCAGCCTTTGGATTGATCCATATGAGCATCTCGGAAGATTGAAGGATGACAATGTGGTTGAAGCTCAGGTGTATGTTTTTTTCAAATCTGGTGTGCAAGGGCTATGATGCATCACATAAGCCTTCTCCACTGTTCCAACAGTTTGAAATGTTCCTCCGCCTGAGATATTTGCTGCAGCAAAATTGGTATAATTCTGAAACCAAGAAAATGGAAGATAATTCTTTACTTCTGGAATAATGACTTCTTGCAGATGACCATGACCATACAAAGGTAGATAAGTGCAGTGAGGAAAGTTGTAATGATATTTCTTCAGATACTTAGCCAAATTTGGAAGAGTACTATTTTTGACAGTATAGTAATCAGGGCCGATGATGTCCATCATATCATCTATCCGCTTGCTAGCCAGTTCATCAATTAATCCAGGTCTAAGAGCCATTGAATCTGCACAGGAGTTGAATAAATTAAACTCTTAAGTGGGTTTATTTTTCATAAATTTTGTGAAAGAATTTGAAAAAATGGCCAAGGCATTAAGGCGTGCAAGTATGGAGATGTCGCGCAAGTGATGCATGTGCCGCGCAAGTATTTGTCGTGCAAGTATGTGCCGCGCAAGCCTTATTACCTTGAGAGTAGCGTGGCAGTGAGGAAACAGTGAAAACAGGAGACTTGCGCGTCGACGAAGACTTGCGCGGCGAGAGCTCGAGAACTTCGGGGTCAGATGCCATCTACGGCCGGAAGCGGTATATTTATAGGCCAGGAGGCCTATCTGCGCGCCGCACCCAGAGCGCTCAAAACCTGCGCGACGCAGACTTGCGCGCCACCCTCTGACGCTGAAAGACTTACGCGCCCTCCCTTTTCCTTTTGAGGAATTCAATTTCCTCAGAGTCAAATCCTCATTTTCTCTCCGGATCCAACTCTGAGGGGGGACTTTTGTTGACACTCCTTTCGTCACATAATCTAAAGATCGGAAAAGGGAATATCTCAGCTGAAAGTGATTCATCCTTTGAAGAAAACATCAAAAATCGACAAAGGCATGGACAAAGGATCAAAAGCCAATTTACCGTGCAAGTTTTACCACTGTCGCGCAAGTACACTTGCGCGACTACCTTGGTCGCGCAGGTGACTTGCGCGACCTAATTGGTAACCGCCCGGTAACCGCCCGGGGTCTTCTTTTGCCTATAAATAGACCCTGTGGGCCCCCCATTCGAGAGGATATTTTTCCAGAAACTCAGATTGAAGCTCCCGACGCCCAAGTCTCTTCTCAAAGCTTCCGGAACACTTCTAAGGTAATTTCTTACCTAGAACGGAAGATCTAAAGAGAAAAAGGAAGGCCTAAGTGTTGAAACTTATCAAACACTTGCGCGCCTACTTAATTCCTTCAATATAACTTGCGCGTCCCTCTTCTGGAAGAACCTCAAGAGGATGGTAAAGAGTTTAATAAAGAGTCGCTCAAGCATTTCAATACTGGTTGAAAATCGCGCAAGTACCCCTCATGTCGCGCAAGTATACTTGCGCGACCAATACTTGCGCGCCGCCGCAGGACTTGCGCGCCTTTCAAGACTTGCGCGCCCCTATCTTTTTGGGTGCCCATCTTGCCCATTTTTACCCCTCTTAAGCCATTTCACCCTTCCTATTCAAGATTCAGTCTTCAAGATACTCTTCAAAGCCATTTATGGCATGATTTCTTGATTTGACATCCTTATCTGAAAGGAATTCTGTGAAATATCTCTCACAACCTCATCCTTTAAGATGAGAGAATCTTAACCTGGGTCTCCTTTTCAGGAATAATCCCCAGTTATAAAACCTTTGATTTGGGCATCTTTCTTAAGAATAAGCCCCAATCAAGTCCTTTAATCTTGGGCATCCTCCTCAGGAGTAAGCCCCAAACCTTAATCCCTAACCTGGGTCTCCTTTTCAGGAATAAGACTCAGTCATAACCTTGGGCTTCCTTTTCAGGAGTAAGCCCCAAGTCCCTTAACCTGGGTCTCCTTTTCAGGAATAAAGACTCAGTCATAACCTTGGGCTTCCTTTTCAGGAATAAGCCCCAAGTCCCCTAAAACTTCTCTTAACCAGTCATAAATTACCTTTGATTTGGGTTCCCTTTTCAGGAATAAAACCCAATCATAAGTCCCCTCCTAACTTGGGCATTCTCCTTAGGAATAAGCCCCAAGATTAGAGTATTCAAATCTCCATAAAGAACATATAACTTTGGGGACCCTGTTCATGGATTTTCTCCCTAAAAGTAAATCCTAAACCTTCATCTGTCTGGGCAGTCATCCATACATAAGCCCCAAACAAATTCTTATGATTGCATCTTTCATGGCACAATTGTCTAAATTTTACTAAATACCTCTTGTTTCTCACACCGAGCATGACTCACGTGAGCTTAGAGTATAAAAGTAATTATGACATTCATCTTTGAGCCATCAATCATAAACATCATACTCCATTTCTCGAACTACGTGGGTTCTGATTCCTTTTCCAAAACAAAGGATACGTAGGTAGCCCATTTATGGGTTCGATCCCAACTTTGAAATAATCTATGTCCTTCTGAATGACGATAAACTTCAAGTGCCCCACTGAGTGGCTTTAAAACCAGCCTGGTCATCAAAATGACCAAGAGACTTTTATATAAATGTTTTGAAGGATGCCATTGACCAAGAATCTCTAAACAAATATAGATGATTCTATATTGATGAAGAACCTCGAATACATATAAAAGATTCTCTAAATTTCTTGCATATTTAATCATTGATTGTTAAAACTAAAGGAAAGCTCATTTTATACTTGGTAATGTAATAAGGATTCACGAACATAACTTAAATCTATAAAGAGAGTCCCAGAGTAGGCAATAATTCCCCTCAAAAAGGTGTGATGAGTCCGACCTCCCATCCTCTCGACCAATGCAAATTCCCAAGCCTCATTAGCCCACAAGCTAATGAGCGCCTGCCTTTGGAAAGTAGGTCCAAGCAGATGTGGAATCATTGGATGTTTCCGGTTCTACGAACAAACCCGTTAGAAACCGATCGGAACGTTTGAATCTCCCGTCCAGGAGGTCATCCCCGGATTCCGTGCGAAACAATTATCGTTGCCTGAACTAGGCCACGATAAAGAAAAAGTACCACTTTATAAGGATTGATGACCTCTTTGACCAGTTTCAAGGTGTGAGATAGTTCTTGAAGACTGATCTCAGGTCTATCTACCACCATTTGAGGGTTTATGAGGATAATATTATAAATTTGGCATTTTGATGTCACTACGGACACTATGAGTTCCTAGTGATACCCTTTGGCATGGAAAATTACACTTTCGTGTTTATATATTTGATTAACTAGGTATTCCAGCCATACTTGGTCCATTTTGTTGTTGTCTTCATTGATGAAATCCTTGTCTACTTTTCATTATAATAGGAACACGTAGAGCACTTTGGGATGGTCCTAAACTTATTTCCAAAGAACTAGCATTATAAAAAGCTCTCAAAGTGTTAGTTGTGGATTCATGAAGTTCAATTCCTTGGTATGAAATTTATGAGCATGAATTATCTATGAATATAGTGAAGATTGATTTAATGCTTGCTTGGGAGCCACCTAATAATGTGTTAGAGGTGCAGATATTTTCTTTGTTTTGTAGGGTAATATAGGAGGTTTGTGGCAGATTTCACTAGAATCACAACCCCTTTGACTTCCCTGAAATGGAAAGGGAATCCGTTTACCTTACCTGATAAGTGTTTGAGGGCCTTTGAGGACTTGAGACTCTAGCTGATGAGTGCTTCGGTGTTGAGACTACTAGAGGAAGGCATTGATTTTGTAGTGTATTGTGATGTCTCAGAAGAAGGGCTTGGCTACATACTGATGCAATGATAGGAAATTATCACTTACGGGTTGAGGTAATTGATACCCCATGAGCGGAACTACATGACTCATGAACTAGAGATAGAAGTCGTAGTCTTATCCCTAAGGATGTGAAGAAACTACCTTCTGGGAGAGAGGTTTGTGGTTTACTTAGACCACCAGAGTCTTAGGTACATCTTCATGTAGTGAGACCTAAACCTGAGATAGTGATGCTGGAAGGAGTTCCTATAAGAATATGTCTTTGAGATAATCTATAATCTAGTGAATGGAAACATTTTAGTAGACTCCTTTAGTAGGAAGTCCTAGAAACTCTTAGTATAGGAAGCTTTGGAGTAGTTAGCTTCCATATAACTAACCTTGGTAGAGAAAGAGGGTACAACTTTTCTCTAGTTGATGGTGTTGAATCCTTCTCTCCTTGAGTGTGTGAGAGATTATCAATTGATAGAAAAAAACTAAAAGGTTTTACATTTCTATATATCCATAGGTGATGCACCATATGTATATTATGAAGAAGGGAATCACATTATCTTTCTATTGGGGTAGATAGTGGTTCCAGTCACATTGTGGGTGGAGGTGATGCGAGAGTTCCACACTTCTACCCTAGTAGTACATCCTAGTGTGGGGAAGATGTACAAAGATCTTTAATGGTAGTTTTGGTGGTACGAAATGAGATGAAGCGTAGCTATGTTCATCTCTTGGTGCCTCACCTATCAGTAGGTGAAGGATGAGAACCAAGTTCCTACAAGTTTATTACAACCCCTTGAGATCCCATAGTAGAAGTGGTACGACATATCCATATACTTCTTCATAGGTATTACACACACAAAGAAGGTCCATGACACCATTTGGGTGATAGTTGACTGACTAATGAAGTAGGAACACTTCCTTTCTATCAGGGAATAGAGTTCGGTGGAGAGTTCGGGAAAATTATACATATGGGAGATCGTTCAGCTTCATGGGGTTCCCTCAATGATTTTATCTAATCATGACATGCTGTTTATGTCATGGTTGTGGAGAGACATGTAGGAGGCATCCGGGACCTAGATATGGATGAGTACAACCTTTAACCCCAAGATCAATGGGTATATTTAGTGCACTATCCAAGTGTTGGTGGATATGTTGAGGGTGTGCATATTAGACTTTAGCTACAGTTGGGAGGATCACCTTCCCTTGGTAGAGTTTGCGTACAACAATGGATAGCACTCTACCATCGACATGACACCTTTTGAGGACCTATACGGGATACACTTTAAGTCCCCCTTATACTTGAAATAGATTGGAAAGTCATATATAGTGGGACCATATATGGTGTAGGCAACGATAGAGAAAGTCCAGGTCATCCATGAGTAGATGAGTACGGCTCAGAGTAGATAGAAATCTTATATAGATCACCATTATAATCCCTTTTAGTTCAAGTAGGGAGAATGAGTTTTATTTCAAGTACCCCCACAACAAATATTATATAGGTTTGGTTGGGGAGAAAAACTATCCCCAAGGTTTATCAGAATGTTCAAGATCATGTAGAGGGTTGGTGAGTTTTCCTAACACCTCACGCTACCCCCACATCTAGAGTGGATGCACAATGTCTTCCACGTATCACAACTTAGGAGATGCGCGCATGAACCCATGAACATCATCAAATGGGAAAATCTAGACATCAATGATGGATCCACCTTTGTGGAGAACCTGGTGGTGATATAGGATTATTAGGAGAGGACCTTGCATGAATGGACCATCCCTTTGGTTCACGTGCTATGGAAACACAAAAACTCGTAGGAGAGTTCATGGGATTGGGAGAGCCATGTGCGGGCTCAGTATCCTGAGTTGTTTTCTTAGTTTTTATTTTTTGGGGAAAAAATCTTGAAGTATGGAATAATTAAGAGACTTGTTTTTTTTACTTGTAATACTTTGAAATATTTCTATATATATTTCCGGAGTTAGGCTTTGAGAAGACATGCAATTTTGAGGCCCTATATGCCTGAAATTAATTTCATAAAAACATTAAAAATATTTTATATTACGTAAAAAAAATTATTAAAGAAAATAGGATAAATCTAAAACGGTTGATTGGAATAGAAATCTGAGACTATGGTTGAGTCCAAAACACAGTGTTTACCCTAGGAATTATGTAAAATGGGTTGGTGTGGGGCGTTCAGATCCCTTTCTCAATGGAGGTACGTTCAATGGATTAAATTAATTAATTAATTTAATGAATTTAATTGTTTAGCCTAAACTGAAATGTTATAAACATATTTTACTGGAAAATTTTTGAGGGTTCACCTCACAATCCTAAGAATTTTCCAAGATCTCTCTCCTTCATTTAGTTGGTGGATCTTAATAAAATGATGACAAAACCCTAGATCAGATTAGATCAAGACGCAGAAAATGAAACGAAATCTCTTGAATTGTTTGAAGGTGCATTATTCATCAAATAATGATCCAAAACCAGGTAAGACTCATAAATTGATGTTTTTATATCATTTTGATTAAATGATTGAGAATATCTATCATTGTTCTTTGATCTGCGCCCTTATTTTTAGCCTTTTCATGCACCCATTTACAAAAATTAAATTTTTGTCAACTATTTTCTAACCTTGGGATTACCATTCTTAATTAATTGGCCGATAATTCTAGGCCTTGATCATTTAACCTTTGTTATTGTTCCTTTATCCCCAATCTTCCTCGCATTCTTCATCGGTTGGATCCCTGTGGTCACAGATTGATTTTTTCAGGAGGTACCGAGCTCGATCGGATCCCCAGATTTGCAGTCGATCGACGAAGTAGATTTGGGATGATGAATAAGCTATAGAATTGGGATGTTTTCAAGGTAAGGATTATTGTTTTTATGATCAGAGCTTGAGAAATCAACCGCGAAAGCTTCAGGTTTATGCATAATGAATGAAGAACCACCAAATATTTACTATAGTTTATTTCCAATGAACGACAATCAAGATCCATTATTCATGGAATGATTCACTCATCCCATAAGAATTTGAGGTGAGATATATGTAGTCATGAGAAGATTCAATCATAGAATCCTGATCTTGGATTTCTATCGAAAAACCGACTACATGCCATGTCCAAGGATGAACACATGGTTTATAGCCCTTACGCAGTGGAGTATAGGGTTTTAGAAGTATTAAGGGGAACACAATGGGTAGTCCCACTCACATTACATGTACCCATTACCTATTTTTGACAACCCATGTGACAGGTCACATAGATGAGAACCCATGTGGAAATACACAGGGTCTGGTACGTGGCTGTGTACTCCAATACATAGAAATGATGAGCAACACATGGCCTCAGTCCCAATTATCCAGTACACATCGTGTAGTCTTGCTACACAGTGTGTACTACTACATAGATAGGGAATCATGTACTACTAGGGACATGACCAGACTATGAACCGGGACCACACACCATGTGGGTCACCTCACATGCTATGTATCCCTTGGTTCCTTCCTAGGGAACATAAATCATCCATATCTCATTCATTTGAACTTTAATTTTGGACCGTGAGTAGCCTATACTGAGTGTTTTTACATTTAGAATGTGATGGGGACCTTGGTTGTGGCTTTCAAGATATGATGTATAACTTTATAGGCATGGGACTTATTGAGGAAATTCTCGACAACAGTAGTGATCATGTAGGATCACCAGAGACTCATTCTGAGTGGTACCCTCCAACTGGTCTGGGTAGTGGGTCCTCTATGTCTACTAAGTGGTACCATCTAGTAGATCTGAGTAGTGGGTCCTCAATGTCTAGTGAGTGGTACCCTCAAGATAGGATGGGCAGTGGGTACTCAACGTCTCCTAAGTGGCATCCTCTAGTAGAGATGGGCAATGGGTCCTTGATACCTTTAGAGTGGAACCCCCCATGTTGTACCAGGGAGCAGGTCCTCAACTTCAAGTTTGTGCCCACTTGGATGTGAGGCATAGTGAAGAGGCGTGGTTAGAATTTTACTGTTACTTCTAGGTAGATGTATGGTATGCTGGGAATCATTGATGGACTTTTTGAACTTTTGGATTCTCTTCTTCTTGGGTTGGGATTTGAGATTAATATCCCATTACTCTCTTATTTTGGATTCTTTGACTAAGCATATATATATATCCTTCTTCTATATCCATACCTTGGATTTGGAAACCCTCTTTACAAGAGAGGTGAAGACATGTGGGGCATGCCATGTGATTTCTGTGTTTATCTTCTCATTTTTGGATGAGTATACTCTCCTTATATAGGTGGAGAAGAATCTATAGGTAGTTCATCTACTCACCATGTTTATCCCCTTGTGTTTTGAAGAGCTTACTTTCACTCTCTTTTTGTGTTGGGATGCGCTCTTTCACTGTACCTTGTACTATATACTTTCTTTCTCTTTCTATTGTATCTCTTAGTACCCCCCTTCAGATTTTGAGGTATTATACTGGGTATATATATACTCACCCCTACATGAGAGTTTCCCCCACATGTTGTTTCTTATACAGATGATAGATAGGTTGACCGTGACTTTAGAGGATCTTAGGGATACTGGGTGATTAGACCATGTACAATGGTCATAGTTTGGGATTAAAGAGATGGGATCTATTTTAGTTGTTTACTTTTCTAGTTTTTTTAGGTTAGGACATATTTCTAGTTGGGAATGTGTTTTTTCCCTTTACTTTTCGGTTTATACTACTTTACTTTTGTACTGTATAGAAGCTCATGCATGCTTGGTTTACTTTATATCAGTGTTGCATCTTTTATTCTTCCCCTCTACACTTTTTCATCAAGACAGTCATGTGTGTGTACAGGTACTTAGGAAAAGGACTCCCCAAGTTATTTATTCTTTCAACTCTTGTCTCTACCCCTTGGACTATGTATGTAGGCTTGGGGTAGTTATAGCTCAAGCCCCAACTTGGGCCAGTCATGACATAGCACGTGAAGCACATGCTGAGGAAGGTGATTTGAGAACTATCATTTTTTATGTGTCAATAGTAGTAGTTTCATGATTTTTCTTCCATTGGGTGGATAATATGGATTGTATTAATGAAGATAATGATCCACACTAAATGAAATTGAAAGGGATAGTGTGATTCATATGTGATTAAATGTTTCTATGCTTTACTTATGTGATTGATGAATTCATTTGTTATTGATGAATGAATTCGTTATTTCTAAAAATAATTTTCTATTTAGATATATGTATGTATCATTACTATGATTTTAATTATGGAATCACCCTTCATAAAATGTTAATCATGAAAATATTACGATTAAACAGTTGTGTGAAAAATGAAATTGAAGTGTTGTTTATTTTACAAGAGGTGTTGAATTAATGTGATGGAATATCTTAAAGGAGGAAATTATGGAAGTTACTTATTGATATAATTGGATACTACGTGTGGTTGTTTTTCTTATTGATTATGTTGTGAATTGTGAGACCATTGTGTGAGTTTTTGTGTGGTATTTTCTATGTATGGTTTGGATATGGTATGTGTTGGGAAGTGGGGATATGACTAGTTTTCCATGATTGGAATGAGATTAATTGGTTATTAATATAGAAATAAATGGATCGGTTATTATGGGGAAATAGGAAGTGTGGGGATACTATTGTGGTGGGGGTCAGAATGTGATGTGTGGGGGATTTATGTGGTGTTTTGTTGTGTGATTTGAATTATTTTATAGTTTCAATATAGAAATAAAATATGATTATTAATGATAAATATGGTAATGTGTATGGATGAAATTTAATAACCATGGGATATAAATGAATTAATAATTCTTGAAATAAATGAGAAATTACTGGATTGAGGTTGGGTGATGACTAGGAATGATTTATCATTAAATATAGAAATTAATGGCATAAATAATGTAAAATGGAACACAAATAGAAAATTTAGAAATGGTTAAATGATGCATTTAAATAGGAAATTGTGCATGGTTGTGGTGGTTATTTTTGTTTGGATATGGGATATCTATGGTGAGATAGTTGGTAGTGATGAAAATGTGTTTCATTGATAGAGTGGTGATGATTTTGGGTTTTGATAGTGTAATTTTAATATGAACCCATATCCTGGGCTTGTGTGTGATAATGTTATACATTTATTTTCTTGTGATTCCTTTATTCACCCCACCTGAGTTAGATAAACTTACCAACATACATTTTTTTTGGGTTTTAGATGTTTTTTTCAATATCTTGGTTGGTGAGGTAATGAATGGATGATTACTCCTTATTACATAATCACCCTTAAATGTGTGGTGCAGTGGAATGTTTATGTGGTTGTGGTGATGATACTTGGTGGGGGTCATGCATGGTAGGAGGAGGCCATAGGGTTGATACCCTTCATTTCCATAATACCCCACTAATATGGATACATGATGAGGTTTTGATATGTAATAGAGATTTGGATATGTTATATATGGTTTTGGTTTGACTAATACTAGTTCCAACAAGAGTGTTGGGCCCTGCATGGGTTTGGATAGGTAGGGTTGTGTTCTGAACCACATCAAATGTGATGAGATTGATATGGTTCACTATGAGATGACTATAGAAGGTATGGGGGTACTAATACATTTTAAGTTGGGGTGTTAGAGTGAAACAATAGTTAGGAAGTGGTTTAAGGGTACCATTTTTTCAATATTCTTCCTTTATTACATTATTATATCTAGATATTCTATTGGGTGAGTGATCCTTGGTGAGGATGGGTGATAATAACCTTGATATGTTCTTATTGGTTTTGTTATTTATTCACTAAAGAATTAGTTTTCTTCTTTCACATATGTATGAGTTATCTTGAGAAGGATGCTATTGAGTATACATGTTTTCTCACCCTTATATATATATAAACTATTTTTTATATTTCTATAGTGAGTTTGGAGATGGATTTGGACTATACTTTCTTAGAGCTTGGATATGTTATTGGTGACGCTAACTTAGGAGTTTTATTTTGGTATTTATTTTGAAGACTTCTATTTTTATGAAATTTACATGCATAGTAGTTTATTATGGGGCCTTGGTTTTATTTTATATTATAGTTTTAATTAGTGGACTCCTTATTATGTTCCTTGTATATATTGGGTCAATGATTCCCATTTTAATGTTTACATCCTCAGTGATCATCACCATCCTGGGGTATATTGGAAGTGGGCTTGGGGGTCACTCTCATATTCACTGTTTTCCTAGGAGGGGTTCCCAATTGTGGTGGGTCATGGAATCTAGTGTTTCAATACCAATTTTTTTTGTGTAACTTCCTCTCTATGCTTATATATTTCTTCTTTCCACAAGCTATGCTTTTATTTTTCTCTTTTCCCTTTATTCCCTCAAAACTCCTTCAATGGAGAGCTAACTTGTATTTTATGTCAAAGGTAGCATGCTAGAATTTGGTTTTGAGTTTGAAATAATTTTTCATTATTTATCTTTCTTGATGGTTCTAAAAATTTTGGTTTATGGTTCATGATATGAGGTGACAACTCAGGAATTCCCATTCATTGTATACTAATTATTCATTCTAAATTCTCAATTACCTTTAATTATGGTTTTTCTCATCATAGTGAGTTGTTATTAGAAATATTTTGTGGAATTTATACTAGGAATTGGGGAGTCTTCATGGAATTTGTTAGAAGAGACCAATTTCAACCAAGAGTAACTCTAATGAATAGTTGTCATAATTTTCAGGATAAAATTGGTTGAGTGATGCAAGACCTCACTCACTCGATTTAATTATTCTACCATTAGACAATAATCAATTAAAATAATATGATAAATCATATTTTAGTAGAACTCCATCAGTCTAGATTTTTTCTTTCAAAATCACATTATAGTACCTCATTCCTTCTTTATTTATCTCTTATTTTTTACTTCATTGTTTCAATCCTCATTGCTCCCATTTATTTCAATTTTTTAATTTTTTTAAATGAATAAAAACAATTAAAAAATTTAAATACAAAAAATAAAAGAGAACACTATGAATGACACCAATGTATCCTTTAATGAAAGATTCCTGAAGTTATACCCCTATCTTATATCCGTGGGTGTTTATAGATATCTAAAATGCATCATCAATCCTTTGAAAAGTTTATTACACAATGTAGGTTTAACTGAGCTTAAATTTCTATCATGTGAAGACTCTAGAATACATGGTGGAGTATTTTTTTTCTATAGGTTGGGGTTTTGGTCACTTTAGTTTGGATATGTTTTATCTTAAGGTATGGAGTCAACAAAGAAGAAACATCAGAATGAGTCAAGACTATCCACTTAAACATGTGGTATAATGGGGAATTGAAGAGCTAAATGTTGGTTGGGTGGTGGTTTGAAGAGGCTATAATAGTTCCAAGATGTGCTTATTAGGATCTTTCATAATGGAATGGAAACAAATCAGTGAGTTATTTTATAGTGGTGGATGTGATGATATCTGTATTTGGGAGAGAGGACATGTGGTTTCCACTATTATTGGAGGAATGATTAATCTAAAAGTATTGTGTGGTCCCTATGCCTAGTGTTGGTGATGATGGTGCATTCACCTTATCTAGAGGTGATGAGCAGTAGAATAATACCTTGAGGAACATGTCACTTTGGGGATCTTTTGGGACCAATGTAAAATTTTCATTGTTTTACTTGGTAGTAGAGTTTAGTGTGAATATATTATTCTCATTTTATAGTCACCTAGAACACTCTTCAAAGTTTGAGATTGTAATACTTTCAAGAAAGGTTATATTGTTATAAAACCATTATATATTTGGCGTTGATGGTTTGTAGTTTTTATTTGTGTCATGGAGATAAATAAATTCTGATAAGAAAGGTATTGGGTGAGTAATATCAACATGATTTTGTAATGTGAGCTTAGTCTCTTTTTAAGGGTTTTCCTCAGACTGAGAATGAGCTAATCATTCTGGAAAATAGGAAAAATTACATGAATGTAAGTGATGTGAATATAATGTTTTTATATGCGTATTTTTTTGGTTCATATAGAATTTGAACCTCTATAGGTGGATGGTGTGTGTGAGAGTGTATATTATCCTTCCACATGAGTTTATATAATGATATTTCTAATCTAAAAGCTCTGTCTATTTTAATTTTTGAGGATGAAAAGAGTTAATGGTAGATAGGATGTAACAACCCAAGTTTTTCCTTTGTTGGTACTTATCCTATTAATCGAGTTTCGAGGTCCTGGAATTTAATAAGTGTAGAATAAAAAAAATTCACCGTAGTAAATGATCTCAGATTTTTTTTGATCATTCTATTTGTCTCAAGTCACGAGGTTTTCCTTCAGGTTGAGTTTGGTGAGATTCTGAGTTTATTGAATTTTAAGTAATATTTAATATTTTTTTAAATAAAAAAATATTTATCTCATGCATGTGGATATTTATATCTCCAACATAGATTTCTGTATGAAAATTTTGACACTATTATTATGTAAAAAATAAGGGGTGTTACAAGGGATAAGTATATTTTATAAGCTCAGGTTCCGGGTCTTGGCCTGATCTGGTTGTGAGTTTTTTATTAAAAGCCTGGTTTAACCTAATTTTAGGATTTAAATACCAACATATATACCTATATCTAGGGTTATCTATATTAATCCATGGGAAACTCTAAAGAGGAAGATAGGAATGAATATTAATGATTTGACATGTCAAGGAGGAGTCCCTAATGAGTTACAGATCGTGGTGATCAGATTTTGAAGTGATGATGAATCACCATTGAGATAGGGTCTTGGTATTGAATTCAACGACTTTTTCTTTTTTAGTTTTAAATTCATTAGAATAATTTTCTTTTTATAATTACCTTTGATAACTCATGATTATGGAGAGATCATTTGATTATTCGTGCCAACTGATTTTTAGTGATTTGTGGATAATTATTCTTTTTTAAAATTATAATTTATCTTTGGAAATATTAAACACATAAAATCCTCATGAATAATACCTAATTTATCATTTATTTTATTCTCTTCAAATAATTCCCATCTCCAACACCCTTTGATGAACACGATTCTGAATTATAATTCAGGTGGTCCAATCTCTAACTGACCATTTATCTTTGTTTTATCCTCTACCACTATATTATTATTACAATTTGACTGAGATGGATCATATAATATGTTGAATGAGGATGAGGAACCACAAACCTTTGAAGTGGCTGCTGGTGGGTTCAAATAAAAAAACCAGTGTGGTGGCGTCAGACTGTCGAGGGGGTGGTGGTGTTTCAAAGAAGGTGGGAGGCTTGACTTAGAGACAGTGGCATGATGGGTTGGTGGGGAATTAGTGAGGACAAATGACAACCATTGGAGGCATGATATCAATTTCTGGGTGTAGCAGATGAAGCATTGGGAGATGACAACGATGGAGATGGTGGCTTGAAATGCAGGTGGACAAGATTTTTTCAAATTGTGTTTGAGATCACACGATATGTGATTATTGAAGCACACACCATGTATGGTGTTAGGTTTCATTTCTAGGGTTTAAATGTAGAGTTAAATATCAAATTACATAAAAACATATAGAATAGGCTATGTTTTATCTTTGATTGGTGGATAAGGTTTTTTCAGTGTATTAAATATCACATGATGTGCAGTTCTGATACACACACTGTGTTAATATGGGATACACAACTAAGTTAGAGCTAGATTATAATCCTAGATAATTCCTAGGGAACACACATAATGTGTGTTAGGGGTTAATTCCATGTATAACATAACGGCATGGCTCAAGTATTTTCCAAACACACTGATTGGTCCTCTTGAATCCCATGTTTTGTTCATGAGGTTGAAAAAACATGCACAATTAAGAAACATGACTCTGTGTTTCTAGGAAACACACCTAAAAAACATGGGTACCAAATTCCATATACCTCCCTATGCACCTGAAATGTAGTTTTAACCCACATGATAGGATGATGGTAGTACATGCCGACATTCTTCCAAGTATCACATAGTGTGACCATCATAGTAAATGTCTTGTACTACTTGAATTTTGGTGATTTTAATATCTTCACACTCGGGTGTCAGAACCAAAAAAATAAATAGTCTATTTTGAGTGATTTTATATGTATAATGTTATAGTGCAATCTTATCCACCATCAGATACCTTTTGTGAGATGTAATGTACAGTTTGAGTATCTTAGCTCTGTAGAGATGGTAAAAGGGTTCATGTGAGGCATTCAGAGAAAACATGGAGTTTTGGTACTACCTTGAGTATCTAGGGAATGGATTATCTATGAATTGGGTTTAAGTACCCACTAGTGACACACTCTTGATAGGGAAGGGTTCCTCAAAATCATGCATGGGGTTGGTACTACCTCGATCCCAAAGAGGCATGGGTCCCACATATAACAGTCAGAGTCAACCCTCTCCCATGTGACGATGCACCTATCCTCCACCTATAGAAGTTGATATTCCCCCCTTGAATGATGAGGTATATGTACTTTATCCATTGGAGTTTATGATCCCTAAATTGATACTTCTCCTTGAAAAAGTGTGAGTCCACTATAGGGGTTGGTACTCCTTTGATCAAGACTCATGTCTTGATGAGGTGTGGTTCCTCTACTAATGATTTTGAGAGATAACATAGAAGTTATGGAATATGGGTAGTTTAAGTGTTAGAGAGTAAAACCCTAGACCTGATTCACTCAGAAGTAACCAAACCCAGTTGGCCACATGACCTCATGCACACCTCCTTATATGCCATAGGCTTCCAAGTAGCAGTGAGGTTCCATGGTGGAATAGTGGGGAGACTATAACCTCATGATCAGAGTGTAGCACATTGGTATAATCATATCAATAAATAACATAAGAATAAAAGATAACTAAATAGAGGAATAGTAATCATTCATAATATAAATAACCAGGTAATCACATCCATCAATTTCATATACAAAAATGATGATCACGTCATGATATAAAAAAATAAATATAGGGGAACTGAGGAAACATTCATATACAACATGATACGAAAAAATGAACAAAATAACAAAGGATATCTCAAGTATAATATCAAGCATAGGATCAGTCCTATACCCCAATACACCATCATAGAAAGGTAATCAAGCATCCATAGCATGTTTCTTTCCCTTATCCATACCTACATCCATGAAGTCTATCTGGGTACCCAATGGTGGCCATAACCAGGTGTGAGATATACTTAGTAGGCCACCACCAATGATGTCTAATTCAATCCAGTCCATGAATATATAATTGGTAGTGTTAAGGTAACAATAAAATCTATAAATGAAATGTGTTAAATAAATAACCCACATAGGTCTGGGTTCCCATAGAACACCTATCCTTTACAACATGATTTGAATTAATTGTTTCCCTCAGAATTCGGGGATGACCTCCTTGATGGGAGGTTCAAACATTCCGATCGGTTTCTAACAGGTTTGTTCGTAGAACCGGAAACATCCAATGATTCCACATCCATTTGGACCTACTTTCCAAATGTAGGCGCTCATTAGTTTGTGGACTGATGAGGCTTAAGAATTTGCATTTGTCGAGAGGATGGGAGGTCGGACTCATCACACCTTTTTGAGGGGAATTATTGTCTACTCCAGGACTCTCTTTATAGATTTAAGTTATGTTCGTGAATCCTTATTACATTACCAAGTATAAAATGATATTTCCTTCAGATTTGACAATCAATGATTAAATATGTAGGAAATTTAGAGAATCTTTTATATGTATTCGAGGTTCTTCATCAATAGAGAACCATCTGTATTTATTTAGAGATTCTTGGTCAATGGTATCCTTCGAAACATTTATATAGAAGTCTCTTGGTCATTATGATGACCAGGCTGGTTTTAAAGCCACTCAGTGGTGCACTTGATGTTTATTGTCATTAAGAAGGACATGGATTATTTCAGAGTTGGGATTGAACCCGCAGATGGGCTACCTACATATCCTTTGTTTAGAAAAGGAATCAGAACCCACGTAGTTTGAGTAAGGGAGTATGATGTTTATGATTGATGGATCAAAGAAGGATGTCATAATTAATTTTATACTCTAAGATCACTTGAGTCATGATCGGTGTGAGAAACAAGAGGTATTGGTAAAAATTAGACAATTGTGCCATGAAAAATGCAATCATAAGAAATAATGTGGGAATTATGTATGTATAACTGCCCAGATAAATGAAGATTAGGATTTACTTCAAGGAAGAAATCCAGGAACAGGGTCCATAAAGGTATATGTGCTTCATAGAGATCTGAATACTCTAACTTGGGGCTTACTCCTAAAAAGGAGGCCCAAATTAGGATAAGACCTATGATTGGGTTTTACTCCTGAGAAGGAATCCCAGATCAAAGGTAAATTAGGACTGGTTAAGAGAAATTAAGATTGGGGATTACTCCTAAAGAGGATGCCCATATTTGAGACTAGGGCTTATTCCTGAAAAGGAGGCCCAGGTTAATGAGGACTTGAGGCTTATTCCTAAGGAGGATTCCCAAATTTGGGGACTGGGGCTTACTCCTTAAAAGGAGGCCCAGGTTAAGAGAATTATGGTTGGGGCTTACTCCTGAGGAGGATGCCCAAATTAGGGGACTGGGGCTTATTCTTGAAAAGGAGGCCCATGTTAATGAGTTCTCTCATCGTAAAGGATGAGGTTGAATGAATGAAATATCAATCTTTTGTGACATAAAGATGTTTAAATCACTAGGTTTGAGAGATATTCCATAGAATTCCTTTCAGATAAGGAAGTCAAATCAAGAAATCATACCATAAATGGCTTTGGAGACTGTCTTGAAGACTGGATCTTGAAGAGGAGAGGTGGAATGGCATAAGAGGGTTGAAGTGGGAAAGAAGGGCACCCAAAAAGGCAGGGGCGCGCAAGTCCTGGCAGGCGCGCAGGTACTACGTGGTTGCGCAAGTTTGGTCGCGCAGGTATACCTGCGCGACACATGGGTACTTGCGCGGCGGTTAACCAGTAGGGTAATACTTGAGTGACTCTTGGTTAAAGCCTTTAGAATCCTCTTGAGGTTCTTCCAGAATAGGGGCGCGCAAGTGTGGCCATTTCCCTTAAGGGCTGGCCATTCAGGCGTGCAAGTGTTGATGAGTTTCAACACTTAGGCCTTCCTCCCCCTCTTTAGATCTTCTGTTCTAGGTAAGAAATTACCTTAGAAGTGTTTCTGAAGCTTTGAGAAGAGACTAGGGCGCCGGGAGATTAAATCTGAGTTTCTGAAAAAATTTATCCCTCAAATGGGAGGCCCACAGGGTCTATTTATAGGCTGTAGAAGACCCGGGTGGTTATCACTTAGGTCACACACGTTACTTGCATGACCACTAGGCGGTGCACAACTATACCTACACGACCATTGTCAAACTTGCGCGACCCTTGTGCAACATTCTTCTTATTCCTTCATTTTTCAATTTTTGATATTTGTCCAAAGGTTGAATCACTTTAAGCTCAGATATTCCCCTTTTCCAATATTTAGATTCTGTGATGAAATGAGCATCAACAAAAGTCCCCCCTCAGAGTTGGATCCGGAGAGAATAGAGGATTTTACTCTGAGGAAATCGAGAATCAAAAGGAAATTGGGGCGCGCAAGGTAGGGAGCGCAAATGAGCTTTGGGCGCGCAAGGCCTGACGCATAGGGATACATCCCTTGTTCTCGCAGGGTCCCAACCGCGTCTATAAATAGAGGGCCTCACTTCCGTACAAAGAATCCAGATTTTCGGATTTCAAACCTTCGAGCTCTCGCTGTGCAGGTCACCTTAGCCGCGTAGGTTGCTCTGTTTTCCAATGTTTCTTTGCTGTCGCGCTGCTATATAGGTATTTGTACTTGCGTGGTTTATACTTGCGTGTCAAAAACTAGCGCGGCACATGAACACTTGCGTGCCAAGTTTATACTTGCTCTATTTAATTCCTTAGCCATTTTTTCGAATTCTTTCACAAATTTTATGAAAAATAATCCCATTTAAGAGTTAGTTTATTCAACTTTTGTGCAGATTCAATGGCTCCCAAGGGAATTGGAATGGCTGATGAACTGGCTAGCAAGCGTATTGATGACATGATGAACATCATTGGCCATGATTACTATGATATATGTGACAACACTCTCCCAGATTTGGCTAAGTAATTGAAGAAATATCATCTTAATTTCCCACAGAGCATCTACTTGCCTCTATATGGTCATGGTCATCTGCAAGGAGTCAATGTTCCAGATGAAAAGAACTATACGCCTGAAATGCAACTTCACTGATACTCCTCTATTTCGGTTATGCTGTGCATTAAGAGCAATGACAATGGTGTGAACTTTCAAATTCTTCCTCCATGTCATTTCCTTGTAGATATGAAAATGGAAAACCCATGGACTGAAATGTTTTCCGCTGCCGATTGGTGGAGAGAAGACAAACATGGAATTAGATCAATATCTAAAAATAGTACTCTCTCCAAATGGATCTTTACTTCCAATGCTTCATTCTCAAATCCATGTATCCATCTTCCAAGTCTCTTGGACAGAAACAAAGTCACTGTTTGATCAGCAGAAATTTTTTCTCAAACCGCACTCAAGAACATCCTTTTACAATTTTTCCAAGAAGAGATGGTATCACTGCATCTCTTATTGTATCTAGTTGAATGAATGAATTCCAGGTGGTTGCTAATGAAGCTTGGGATGCCGTAAATCAAATGAAGAGTTATGTTGAAAGCCTCTTGTAATTCTTGAAAAAGAGAAGAGACTCTATTCTGTGGATGTCCTTCTATCTCCTATGTATCAATGAAAAACACTTTCATCTTCAATCATTTGTACCTGCATTCTGTTTTGCTACATGCTTTAGATTTTACCTAATCCAATGGGCCTAGTAATCATAGTTTTATTTTTACTAGGATTAATGTAAATAACCCTACAAACTTCAAACCTTTTAATTGCTCAATAATACCTAAATCATACAAAACATATGTTTAGTGAGCTTGGAACTTGACTTTTATTCAGAGTTCCTTTGTATTTTGTGGGCAGTTTAAAGTCATGCATGTCGGACATAAAAAGGATAATGTTTATGGTCGAAATAGCTTTGACCAAATGAATTAGAATTGACTCAATTCCTTGACAATTCATCTGAAAACATAGTACCATACTCAAGTATGAGGAAAAAATATGTAAACTATGAGTTAAGAATATTTGAATATGAGGAATGATATGAAAAAGAGCTAAAAGGCATTATAAGAAGTAGTTCCCAAGAATGAAGTTACCATTATTTAACAAACCCGTTAGGGGGTTGAATTATGCAGGGCCACCTAAGGGCATTGGCTGCATAGTTAAATAAAATAGTATCTTTTGGCTAACAAGTCTATTATGTAGACTGTTTATGCAAGGCCGCCTATGGGAACGTGCTGCATAGTTAGGCAAAAGAACTCTTAGAAATTTACTTTCCTAGTGCTAAAAGCCAGTGAATGTTTATGGAGATTCAAATTTTCCAAAGTATAGAGTTTTCTATATGGAAAGAGGTACTTGAATATGGAAAAGATATTTCCAAACTATATTATCGAAGAACTGAATAGATATCACTCCTACGAAGGTTTGACCCAAACGTAGGGAAGGAGAATATAAACCATATACTTGAATACTTTCAGAACATGAAAAAGGATACGGGACAAATATGTTAAGGATGGCTGTTTTTGCGGATCCCTACATACTGTCATTTAAGACAAATAAGGACAAAAGAGGCATTCTTCCCAATAATAAAGTTACCACTATCCGACAAACCCGTTAGGGGGTTGAATTATGAAAGGCCACCTAAGGGAATTGGCTGCATAGTCAGATAATAGTATCTTTTGGCTAAAAAATCTGTTATGTAGACTGTTTATGCAAGGCCGCCTATGGGCACGTGCTGTATAGTCAAGCAAAAGAACTCTTAGAAGTTTGACATTTTTGTGACTAGAAGTCATGAAAAGGGTTATGAAGATCTGAAAATATTTAAGGTTAGGATTATGACACATAAAGATGGGTATTGTCCAATGTATACAGAGATACACAGATCAATGCTAACCATAATCATGTTGTGGCTGGGTCCTGAATTGAAATGTTGGACTTCACTACATATCCAATAAGGATGAGAATCAAGCCATACATAGTTCTTAAACTACATTTTAATGTCGTGTGGGACAAAATGATTATAGATCTTAGTTTAGGGTCATAGAGCTTGGACCATTATAAGAAATACACAGTGTGTGTTTTCATAGGGACTTTTCAGGCAAGGGACTGAAAGTGGAATTTGGGGTTAGGCCCAAAGACTTGGGGCTGTATTCGAGGGACACCCGAATGTTCCTACGTATCCCATAAGGATGGGAATCAAGCCCACGTAGTTCTAGAAATACCCTCTTTACAAATTTGGTTCGTACATGTGAAGGGTGAAAGGGGACTTTAGTACAATGATGGTTTAACCCAAGATAAAAGGTTTGGGAATTTCCATGTATGTACATAGTCTTTGAAATGAAACATGATTGAAAATCAATGTAAATAATGATTCCCTCTCAAGTGAGGGTATCAAAGAATATTGTAGTTTATTGTCATACTGGACAAAAGTGTTGTATAGTTTAACATCGTAAGGATGAAAGTGAACCAATGTAAAGATATTGATTCTAGGGGCGGTTTCACGAATCAACATCGTATGAGATGGAGGTGAACCAATGTGAAGAGATTGATTTTGGGCTTGAACCTTGGGAGGTTTCCTACGTACCCAGCCTGGAAGGCAAGGATCAAAGTCTGCGTAGTTCAATTAAAGAATGAATTAATGATCAAGTTGTTCTTGGGGAAAACAATCTAAAAAATGATGTTGGGACTTACACATGGTTAGTAGCCCAGAGAGAGTGTTATGGTTGAGGTTTTCTCTAAGCTCGCATGAGTCATACTCAGTGTGAGAAAAAAGAGGTAGAAACAACCTTAACGATACACAGTTTAACGTCATGTAGGATGTATGAAGGGACTATGCAGTTTAAAGTCTTGCAGTTAGGACTATTGGTGATGCACAATTTAATGTCATATAGCAGGGACAAAGTCTAGTTTAATGTCATGTAGGACGTATCAAGGACTTTCTGTACAATTTAGCATCATGTAGTTAGGACGATAGGGACAATATAGTTTAACGTCATGTGGGATGAAAGGGAGACTGTGAAGTTTAATGTCATGCAGTGAGGACAAAAGCGTACACCATTTAACATCATGTTGGACGCATTGGGGACTTTTTTTCCCACAGTTTAACGTCATGTTGGATGAAAAAGGTATGATACATTTTAGCATCATGCTGGACGAAAGTGTGAATAGTTTAAGGTCATATGCATAGACCGTGGATGGTGCAGTTTTATGTCATGATGGACAGTGGTGTAGTTTAAGGTCATACAGGACCTTTGATGATTATGTAGTTTAACGTCTTTCCGGATGTAAGGGAATTTTATACAGTTTAGCGTCATGTAGTTAGGACATCACAGTTTAACGTCTTGCTGGACGTAAGGGACTTGCAAATAGTTTAGGGTCATATGTATGGACCGTTGCTGTATAGTTTAACGTCATATATCAAGGACGATGAAGGGGACACAATTTAACGTCTTGCTGGACGATGGTGCAGTTTAAGGTCATACAGGACCTTTTAGGGAACTTTTTTGCATTTTAACGTCTTGCTGGACGATGGTGCAGTTTAAGGTCATACATGACCATTTAGGGAATTTTTTCGCAGTTTAACGTCTTGCTGGACGATGGTGCAGTTTAAGGTCATACAGGACCATTTAGGGAACTTTTTCGTAGTTTAACGTCTTGCTGGATGGTGGTGCAGTTTAAGGTCATACATGACCATTTAGGGAACTTTTTTGCAGTTTAACGTCTTGCTGGACGATGGTGAAATTTAAGGTCATAAAAGACCATTTAGGGAACTTTTTCATAGTTTAACGTCTTGCTAGACGATGGTGCAGTTTAAGGTCATACAGGACCATTTAGGGAACTTTTTCATAGTTTAACGTCATGTGGGATGATGGTGCAGTTTAAGGTCATACATGACCTTTTAGGGAAATTTTTCGTAGTTTAACATCTTGCTGGACGATGGTGCAGTTTAAGGTCATACAGGACCATTTAGGGAACTTTTTCTGCAGTTTAACGTCATGTGGGACGATGATGCAGTTTAAGGTCATACATGACCATTTAGATGATATATTTTTTGTTTATACAAAATACTTCTACAAAAATCTGGCATTAGTTGGAGTAGTGATGAGTTCTCCATCCATCGAGATTAATGAATGAGCTCCATTGGAGTAGACCCTATGTATTGAGTAAGTTCCTTCCCATTTTGGATCAAGCTTGGGAGGTTTCTTTCCTGGTATCATTGGAGTTCTTAGAACTAATACCAATTCTCCCTGAGTGAATGAACGAAGATGAACTTTTTTGTTAAAAGATCATTCTATTCGATTCTAATAGACTTCCAAGTGGTGGAAAGTGCACAATATTTTCTCATCTAACCGTTCTAATTCATTAAATCGCTTTTGAGATTGTTCATCTGTAGATGACTGATCACAAATGGCTACAATGAGCGAAGGCAATTGAACTTCAATGGGAAAGATGGCTTCCATTCCATATACCAGTGAATGTGGAGTAGACCGAGTTGCAGTGCGGGTGGTAGTCCGATAATCCAATGAAAGAGTTTATCAGGACATGACCTCTTATCTTTATCCACCCTCTTTTGAAGTATATTTGAAAGAGTCTTGTTAAAGGCTTCTATCTGGCCGTTGGCTGCTGCATGATATAGAGATGAATGGTTGGATTTGATGTTGTATTCTTGATACAACTTCTTCACCTCGGATGAACAGAAGTTGGTGCCATTGTCCATCAATATAGTATGAGGGACACCAAATCTGGTAGTGATGTTAGACTTGATGAAGCAAAAAAATCATTTATAACTGACTTCCTTGAGAGGTATTGCCTCTGCCCATTTGGAAAAGAAGTCAGTAGCAGTAAGAATGTACTTAAACTGCTTGGCCATAGCCGAAGGGTAAGGTCCCACCACATCCATTCCCCATGTGGAAAATGGCCATGAGTATTTAGCTGTATGAAGAAACTCTGGAGGTTGATGAATGAAGTTGGCATTTACTTGGAATGAATGACACTTCCTTGTGAAATCGACACAATCTTCTATCATTGAAGGCCAAAAGTATCCAAGCCTTCGAATCTGATCAGACAGTCTATGTCCAGACTGGTGGGCACCACAGACTCCTGCATGCACTTCTTTCATGACAGCCATTGTCTCTTCATCATCAATGAATTTGAAGAGAACTCCATCAAAACCACTTTTGTAGAGAATTTTCTCTAAGTGATCTAGGATATCATAAAGAGTAAAATTGACCACACGTCTCCAGATTTGTTCTTTCTTGGCTCTATCAGGTGGAAGTGTTCCATTTTGAAGGTATTCCCTGATAGGTGACATCCATCCTATAGTATGACCATACAGTTCAGGAATGGGACTAATTTCATTAATTTCCTCTATTCTGATTTGAACATAAGGTGAAATTGCACGATGGTGGGCAATATTGATGGTTGTCTCGTACCGATTTAGATCTGCTAGAGCTGTAGCTATATTAGCCAGTGCATCATCTTGAGAATTTTGTGATCTCGGGACAAAATAAAATGTCAGTTCCAAAGGGAATTCTACCATTAAATCTCTGACATAATCATACAAAGGGATTAGTTCTTCTTTTATGATGGCATAATCCCCATTGACTTTTTTGATTACCAGGTCTGAATCACCTTTCACTTTTAAGTAATTCACTTGTGCTTGAAGCGCTAATTCCAATCCTACTATGAGAGCTTGGTATTCAGCTTCATTATTGGTACCACCTTCCCACAATAAGAAGGAATAAGGTAACACCGCCTCTTCTGGAGAAATGAGCACAATTCCTAAGCCAACTTTGTTGAATTTAGGATTTTCCATTTTCCTCCCTGTTGGACTTTTGGAAGCACCATCAAAATACATTTCTCATGCCTGAGGACTTTCTTGAATAGAGAAGACTTCCTCACCAGGGAGTTCAATATCTGGAGATGTGTCTTCCACTGAAGGGCGTTCAGCCAGAAAATCAGCCAGATCTTGGCCCTTTATCGCCTTTTGAGACACATACTGTATGTCGAATTGCTGCAAAATAACTTCCCACCTTGCCAGACGTCCTGTAAGCATTGGACGACTAAGGATGAATTTGAGCGGGTTATTGCGAGATAACAATTAGACCACGTGATGTTGCAGGTAGTGTCTCAACTTCTGAACTACAAAGATTAATGCCAGGAAACACTTCTCAATACTTGAATACCAGGTTTCTGCCTCAAGCATAGTTCTACTGAGATAGTAGAGGCTGTTTTCATTTCCAGCATCGTTCTTTTGACCAAGAAAGGCACCCAATGATCACTCTAGAGCTGTCACGTAGAGGATAAGTGGTCTTACTTCAACAGGTGGCATGAGTATCGGTGGACTCAAGAGGTATTTCTTGAGAATATCGAATGCTTCTTGACATTCTTCAGTCCACTGGTAACTGACTCTCTTCTTCATCAATTTGGTGAAGGTTAAACTTTTGCCTGCCAAATTGGCGATGAAACACCAAATATATGCTAAGTGTCCTTGAAGTCCTCTTAATTCTTTCAAATTTCGAGGAGGTGACATACCAAGGATTGACTTGGTCTTCTCAGGATCGACTTCAATACCACGATAGCATACAACAAAGCCGATAAATTTTACTGAGGTTACCCCAAAAGCACATTTCAAGGGGTTCATCTTCAAATTATGTTGTCAAAGCTTGCAGAATATGACTTCTAAATCAGCCAAGTGATTAGAACATTGATTGGATTTAACCACCAAATCGTCTACATAGAATTCAACAAACTTCCCTAAGAAGGGTTTGAAGATACGATGCATAACACGCTAATATGTTGCACCTGCATTCTTTAAACCAAAAGGCATTACCCGATAGCAAAACACACCCTGAGGGGCTTTGAAGGCTATGGATTCCTCATCTTCAAGGGCCATTTGAATCTTATTATATCCAAAATATCCATCCATGAAGGAAAGTTCTTCATAGCCAGCAGTTGCATCAATTAAAAGTTCTGTAATCGGAACTGGGAAATCATCCTTAGGACAATGCCGATTAAGATCTCTGAAATCGATGTAAACTCTAATTTGTCCGTTCTTCTTCTTTACAGAGACAATATTATCCAACCACTTGGGATATTGAACTTCTCTGACGAAGTTATCTTTGATAAGCTTATCCACTTCAGCCTCAATTTTGGAAGCATAAGTTGGGTGTGTTCTTCTCGCGGCTTTCTTAAATCCTCGATGTTATTATGGTAAACCCAAATGATGAGTAGCAACATCAGGATGAAGCCCGGGAATTTCTGTATAGTTCCAAGCAAATATAAATCTATTTTTCTTTAGAAAATAAATATACATCTCTTGCTCTTCAAGAGTCATGGCCGCACTAATTAAAGTGGGGCGTGGATCTTCTTTTGTACCCAGATTTATTTCTCTGAGTTCATCCACAATGGTAGAGATACCCTCTTCAAATGCTGGAGGAGAATCTCTGAGATCTTCCTCTTCTTCTTCCTCATGTGTCATTTCTTCCATTTCTACTTGCATAGTAGATGATAAAGCAGAATTTTCATGATCAGAAGAGATGTCACAATTTACACATCTTGAAGAAGAAGCTTCCATTTCCGACCCGATTGATGATGAAGGGTCTTATTTGGGTATTAAAGAGGAGATGATGGATTGAAAATCGACATCATTTTTCACCTCCAATGTTGATATAACTTCTTCTGGCCTAATTGGAGAAGTATAGACTTGTTGGATTTTAGAAGATGAAATGAAGACGTCACCATTTGTGCTTTCATCACTGCTTGGTGGGTTACCAATTTCTCCCATGTTGTCTGGCTCGATTGCCGTAATTGACATTATGGATATTTCCATAAGAGTATTTTGATTTGGGTCTATCTTGTCAATTTGACTGATAGTCAACACATAATATGTACTCACATGTGTAAATGTGTTTACTGGAATCTTCTCCAAACCATATGGAGAATTAACTTTGGTAATCTCCTTTGTTATGGATTTCTCCCTTCCATTCATGTGATAGAATTCCGCCTCAATATATTGAGACTCACATGTCTTGAACGGGGCCTTATCACCATACAATGTCCCAACATCACCATAAAAACAATATTTGAGACATTGATGGTATGATTAAGGGATAGCTGCATGCTGATGTAGCCAGGGTCTTCCAAGAAAGATGTTGAAGGCTGAGTCTTGATCAACGACCATGAAATCTGAATTGGATACAAGATCTCCAAACTGAGTTCTGAGTGTAACTTCACCCAGTGGTTCTTGTTTATTTTTATCATATCCTTGTAACATCATGGTAGAAGGAGATACATCAGATTTAATGATTCCCAATCGACGAAGTGTACGAATGGGCATGAGGTTGACTCCTGAACCATTGTCAATGTAAGCTCTTTAAACGTCTACACCATTGACCTTTCTAGATAAGTACAAAGGTCTAATATTCCCATGAAAAACATCATCTTCATCTTCATCAGTAAAAGATATTATTTCATGGAATTCTGTAGGATTATTCTCTATGTGATAGACTTCAGCTGCAACAATTTCAGTTTCAAACTCCTGAGGACTTGACAAAGCCTCGATGAGTGCTTCCCGAAGATCTTTTGATAGATTCAGAGCATCTAGAATTGATAACTTGGTTGGTACTTGGGCCAAGTGTTTTAATACATCATAATTTTGATCCAGAGGTCTGTGTTTCCCTCCAGAAATATGTGGTTTAGCAGGTACCATGGAAGCAGATGCTTTGGAAGTTGATGCATCTTGTATCGCGATAGGAGTTGGAAATATCCCTGGTTTTGGAAGATTAGAACGATTAGATCCATTTACTTGCTGAGAGGAAGAGGATGGAACCTTCAACCGGTCTTCCAAAATAACTGTGCCAGGACTGAATTTGCTATTGGTAGAAGAACTTGCTTGTTCTTTCCGAGCTCGCTGAAGGGCTCTAACACGAGTTTCTGCTGCGTACACAGTTCTAGCAGGGGTAGAATTAGAGTAGTGGCTTCTAAAAGATCCACGTCTTCCCCTGTATCCTGATCCTCTGGAACTTCCTCTGATTCCCCTATTTGATACAGGGAATTCAGGCTCATCGAAATCGAAACTGCGACTGGCATATGGATCTGTTAATTGAATCATATTAACAGAACCGAAGATTAATTCTTCGTCTGATGAAGACTCTGGCTGATTAGCCTGTTTAGGCTATGCCGGTTGGTGGGGAGGTGCCCGTGGCTTTGAAGTAGATGGAATGAAGTCTGCCAGAGTCAAAGACAACTTGGGCTTTGATAGATACTCATCTTCTTCTGATTATTTTTTCTTTCTTTGAATCATGTCATTTCTTTGAGGACTTTCCCTCTGATGAAGAGGGTTTTTCTACAACATTCATGGCAGAAGACACAATCAGTTTCTTTAATTGTGTTCGCAAAATAGCATGAGTTTGGTTGATTGTCTTTCTGACCATCCAATCATCATACTTCTGTGCATTTTTTCTTTTGACTTCTTTCCATTCACCTTCCTCCTCTAGAACTATAGCAGTGACACATGCTACCTGGGCTAAAGAGCCTTTCAGTTTAACTTGTCCTGAGTTGACCATATTTTGCAGGAGGTCTTTGAAGACAAAACACTCCTGGATGGGATGCCCCAACATTTGATGAAAGGGGAAATAATTGGGACAGTCTTCAACTCCTTCCTTTTTTGGCCTCTTGGGCTTTGGCAGCTGAACCAAATTATTCTCTAGGGCCGAAATGAAGTAACCAGGAACTTGTTAATTTCGGAAAGAGTATGTTTTGCTCTTAAAATCCTCAAATTGTTTTCGTCTTTAATCTCTTTGATCATCTGGATGAAACGATCTTTGTTGTGGGCGCTCAGGAGGTGGAGCTCTTCGATAAGATGAAGGTTTTGAAGTAAAAACAGGTATAGGTGCTTGTTTAAGCATAAATGTAGCAGTTTCTGCTTTAACCATTCTCCTTCCTGGAGCTGATGGAATTACATGAGATTTAGCCTTAGCCTGTATATGGGAATCTTCAATCTGCTGAGCGATTGAAGTAAGGTCTCGAAACCCGCCTGTGTATTTCACAGGGATTAACGACATGCGTAATTCGTCACACAGATTTTCCACACAGATTGGCAACAATTCCTCTTGAGGGAGTGCTAAGATTAGGGAATATGTTAATCCCTTCCAACGAGAAATGAAATCTGAGACCCTTTCATTCTCTTTTTTCTTACAGTTTGTAAGATCGAAAACTGTTGTCTTTGGAAAAGTTGAGCTGAACTGAAGAAGGAATTTTTGGTGAAGATCCTCCCATCCGATAATTGAATGGGATTGCAATCTTGTATACCAGACAAAGGCTGGTCCTTGCAAGGTCCGTACGAAGCATCTAAGTTTTACTACTTCTTGCAGTTCCGGAGTTCCCATCATAGGATCACAACAAGACACATAATGCGTCAAATTCCATTCAGGGTCACCTGATCCATTGAAAATAGGGAATACAGGGTTTCCAAAATTGGATGGAGGAGAGATTGAATCTACCCATTCAGGGTAAGCTTTATTTTCTGGTTGAACCTGTGCACGTTTCTCTTCCATAGTTTCTAACTGAGCTATTAATGACTCAATAGTAGTTATTGACTTTTTAGAAACATCTGGTTAAACATGGACTTGGGTAGGTGCAATGACTGGAGCTTGGACAGATGTGGTGATTGGTGCTGCAACTGATGGTAGCACTGCCAACTGTTGTTGCACTTGACCCATGGAATTAGACCTGTGAGGGTGTACTGATAGAGGAGGATATTCTTGATCCATCTTAGTATCTACAACAAATTCCCTTGGCTGACTGAATCCAGCACACTCACGAAGAAGACTACCCTGAAGTAGTTCTGCATTCAACCTCCTTAATTCCTTCATTTCTTCCTTCTGTTGTGCAAACCTTTTCTCTAGTGAGATCGATTGGACTACTCCAAAGGGAGGATATGTAACCTGATTCTTTCCCCTCCCTTTGTTGGATCCTTTTCAGAGAGAGGGAAGTGGGTTACTTGAAGGATTACCTAGGTTCTGAGTAATCCTTTGATTTCGTGTACGCACACCTTCTTCATTTGTGTTAGTACGTAAATATTCTTGAGCAGGAACCTCTTCATTTGAGTCCCCTGAGTGAGCCTCATCTGGTGGATTAGCAACAACGACATTGATGACATTGATTGATGCATAACACGTCACATCCCTTCTATTATCATTTCTGTGATATTGTCTTCTTTCCTGTCTTTGATGAGACATTTCCTTTTGTTGATTTTATCCCTCATGAACTTCTTGACGAACCGTAATTAGGAGGGAATCTCTTGATAATTTTTCTCTTCGTTCCTCTTGAGTCTTCTTCCCCAATTGAGAAAAGACCGACTTTCTCTGAGGAGGGGATTGATGATTTGAAAAAGTCCCCAGTCCGGTGGACTGGGGCTGTTCCTGCTATTCCCGCTCAACTCCTCGAATCCTATTTGTTGATTCTGAGGGTTGGTTTAAAAGAGTCCCCAGTCTGGCGAGCTGGGGTGGCTCTTGATATGCTATGTCTGAGACTTTCTTAAAAGCTCTCCTGATCTTGCGAACCTTTGTTCGGAAATTAGCTAGATTAATTAACCTGTATCCACTTTTATCACCTGGTTCAAAAGACCGTTGGATGATTTCCGACACTTCTGTCACTTGATGATATGCTTGCTCCATATGAGAGGATTGTTCAATATTATATTTTTCTTGATGCAAGAGTAATTCAACAACTTGTTCTCTGTATGCTTGATTTTGAGAGTAACTAGTTGAAGCCTATTCTTGGGCAAACTTTTGATTACAAACAAAGCCCATTGACTGTGACCGGCTATGGGAAATAACATTGCATGAGACCATTTTCGGTGGGCTTTGCTGACTGGAGAGCACCGTGAAATGCAGTGCTCCATGAACACCCCATCCTCTGACACGAATACCAGATGGGGCATTGGAAATTAACTGACGCAATATTCTTAGTGCGCCAAGGCATGAACGTTGAAGGGATCTCTATTTCTTTTCAGCCTTCGGATATCGAGAGACTGATAGAGATGTCAAATCAATCTAACGTTGTAACCCTTCTATTATCTTAAGATGATTTTCATATTCATCATAAGATAATACTTTATTTTTCTACTGACAAAGAGTTTTCCATATGTTGAGATGAATATCATGAATTCCATCTTCCGTCAACATTTATAGAATGTCATACTGAGAGTCATCCAAAGGCCAAAACATGACTGACACTTCACCTTTCACCAGTTGTTTTCTCATGTTCAACATTTCCTCTTTATCATTCAATGAAGATTATTATACCTGATTTGACCAGAGTTGGTGTTTCATTGTTGCTTCATCGAATTCAAAAATATTGGTAGAGAAATCATTGATCAAACTAGAAGATGCATGACTTAGGGGTGGCTCAGAGAATGACCTACACCCTGGGATATATTCTGATTGAGAAAGTATTTCACCTACTAGCGATGAAGCATCAGACATGACTGGTTTCACATTTGCAAGTGCCTCAAGATAAGAGGGCTTTCTCGGCACTACATTGTCCACTAGAGCATTTTCGGGCAATGTTCATCACTACTACGGAGAGGAATTTCGTATCAAAATTCATCATCATGGGGAGGAACACCATAATGGGTTACAAAAAAAGATGAAATCTCTTGCTCCTTGGTCTTCTGACCACACAGAGGGTTCCTATGGCTCTCATCTGAAGATGAAACTTCGAGATCGACTGAATTGTCATGAAGAAAGCCTTCATGAGGAAGTGTCTATTGAAGACCTTCGAAATTAATGTTCCCATTATTGGGAAATGAGGGAGTAGAATCTTGAATTCCAATAGATAACTGTCTGAGGGCTTTAAGAACTCCAGCATCGAGCAAGGCCTTGTTACAGATTGGATCTTGATCTCCTGACTGTGCTGGGCTGGTCTTTTTCTTAGACGCCTTCTTACTCGCCTTGGAAACCACTTGTTGATGAAAGTGGCTACTCTGAGCAGGTGTATGTACCTGATCAGGAAAGATGGCCAGGTTAGGTGATGATCTCAACTCAAATCAGGTGTGTGTGCCTGACTTGGTTGTCCGTATGATATGGGGGAGTATTCCCCACAACCCTCTTGGACTGGAACAGATGTGTGTGTCTGTTCTGGAGTGAACTGTTGATGTGTCACTCCAATGGTAGGGATATATTTATGTGTCTTTCCCTGAGATGTTGCTAAATCTATTATAATATCCTCGCAAGCATCCAGAATATGAGCAGGGATTTGCTTCTGCTCTTTCACCATTGATAGAATATTCTTCGTGACTTCAGCTGCCGAAACGGGGATATACGTCCATTCTGTTCTTGGAGTAGGTGTATGTGCCTTCTCATGTCCTTCTTTTCCTGTCAGTGAATCCTGACAGTACTCAAGTGTGGGGGCGGAGAGTTGAGTCTGCCTCCTGTTTTTCGCCGGAGCTTTTCGACTGACTTCTCAGAATTCTACCAAGCGAGACTGTTGGTAGGCTTGATTAATACTAGCAGGTGTATGTGCATGCTGATTGCACATCACCAAAAGTGGTTGACGAGCTCCATCATATGTAGTCAGACGAGCCTGCTGACCAGCTGATGATGTATAAATAGGTGTATGTTCCTACCTATAGTACTCTACCATAATTGCCTGGCGGGATTGGCGTGATGCTGCCAGACGAGTCTGCTGGACAACCGAATTAAAACAGGAAGGTGTATGTGCCTGCTCATTGCTTGACACCAAGTTAGGTTGGTGGACTTCTCCAAAGATGGAAGAGATGAGAACCTGCTCACTATTGACCGGATTCCGCCTCTGGCGGTTCGTCTTGCCTGCTCGGGTTCGAGGAACCTGAGACGAATGCCTAGAGTCGGTACCCTCATCATGTTGAGGGCGCACTACCGCATGAGTCTGGTGGCGATTGTTGGTGGTAGCCCTCGGGAAGGACTCCTGTCTACTTGAATTAAGGCCCTGAGGGACCTGCTCATTCACCTCCTCAGAATAAGGGAGCGAATGGTGATTGGGTTCTGGGGATAACGACCCGAAACGGTTAGAGATGGTAGTCATAACCGCCTGCTTCTTGATAATTGGTCATCGTTGTCCAGACGACCGGTGTGAGTTGTTCACTTGGTGGGATTTTCAGGCAGCCTCCAGAGTTGGGATGGTACCGTGTTGACGGTACTCCTTAACCAGCGCATTTGATACCCAGCGTTGAAGATGCTGAGTAGGTGATGTCATCCTCAGAGCGGACGATGATCCAGTAGGAGTAGCAGTAGTGGCATTTGCAGCAGCAGTATTCACAGGTGTGAATTTGAGAGCATCCATTCTAGAAATGCAGAAGATCTTGGAAAAGAGTGCCTGTTTGATATAACAGATGTAATCAAGATAAATTCAGCCACTACATCTTTTGGATGAGCACATATGTCAATGATTGTTTTTGTTGGCCCTCTCATTGAGTTTTAAATAGGGGCCTAACAAATAGGTAAAACATCATTTTAACTTGGTTAAGGATTCACGTCGGGTTCACCATTTTTTGTTTCCCTCGGAATTCAGGGATTCCCTCCTTGATGGGAGGTTCAAACATTCCGATCGGTTTCTAACGGGTTTGTTCGTAGAACTGAAAACATCCAATGATTCCACATCTATTTGGACCTACTTTCCAAAGGTAGGCGCTCATTTGTTTGTGGACTGATGAGGCTTAGGAATTTTCATTGGTCGAGAGGATGGGAGGTCAGACTCATCACACCTTTTTTAGGGGAATTATTGTCTACTACGGGACTCTCTTTGTTGATTTAAGTTATGTTTGTGAATCCTTATTACATTAACAAGTATAAAATGATCTTTCCTTCAGATTTGACAACCAATGATTAAATATGTAGGAAATTTAGAGAATCTTTTATATGTATTCAAGGTTCTTCATTAATAGAGAATCATCTGAATTTATTTAGAGATTCTTGGTCAATGGTATCCTTCGAAACATTTATATAGAATTATCTTGGTCATTATGATGACCAGGCTGGTTTTAAAGCCACTCAGTGGGGAAATTGAAGTTTATTGTCATTCAGAAGGACATGGATTATTTCAGAGTTGGGATCGAACCCGAAGATGGGCTACCTACGTATCCTTTGTTTAGAAAAGGAATCAGAACCCACGTAGTTCGAGTAAGGGAGTATGATGTTTATGATTGATGGCTCAAAGAAGGATGTCATAATTACTTTTACACTCTAATATCATGTGAGTCATGCTCGGTGTGAGAAACAAGAGGTATTGGTAAAAATTAGACAATTGTGCCATGAAAAATGCAATCATAAGAAATAATGTGGGACTTATGTATGTATGACTGCCCAGATAAATGAAGATTAGGATTTACTTCAGGGAAGAAATCCAAGAACAGGATCCATAAAGTTATATGTGCTTCATGGAGATTTGAATACTCTAACTTGGGGCTTACTCCTGAAAAGGAGGCCCAAAATAGGATAGGAATTATGATTGGGGTTTACTCCAGAAAGGAATCCCAGATCAAAGGTAAATTAGGACTGGTTAAGATAAATTAATATTCGGCCTTACTCCTAAAGAGGATGCCCATATTTGAGACTGGGGATTATTCCTGAAAAGGAGGCCCAGGTTAATAAGGAATTGAGGCTTACTCCTAAGGAGGATGACCAAATTTGGGGACTGGGGCTTACTCCTAAAAAGGAGGCCCAGGTTAAGAGAATTACGGTTGGGGCTTACTCCTGAGGAGGATGACCAAATTAGGGGACTAGGGCTTATTCCTGAAAAGGAGGCCCAGGTTAAGAATTATGACTGGGGCTTATTCCTGAAAAGGAGGCCCAAGTTAAGAATTATGACTGGGGCTTATTCCTAAAAAGGAGGCCTAGGTTAATGAGTTCTCTCATTGTAAAGGATGAGGTTGAATGAATGAAATCTCAATCTTTAGTGACATAAAGATGTGTAAATCACTAGGTTTGAGAGATATTCCACAGAATTCCTTTTAGAAAAGGAAGTAAAATCAAGAAATCATTCCATAAATGGATTTGGAGAGTGTCTTGAAGACTGAATCTTGAATAGGAGAGGTGGAATGGCATAAGAGGGGTGAAGTGGGAAAGAAGGGCACCCAAAAAGGCAGGGGCGCGGAAGTCCTGGAAGGCGCGCAGGTACTGCGTGGGCGCACAAGTTCAGTCGCGCAGGTATACCTACGCGAAACATGGGTACTTGCGCGGTGGTTAACCAGCAGGGTAATACTTGAGAGACTGTCACGAACCGTCCTCGGGGCCCATGCCGTGACTACCCCAAGCCCGCCTTCCATAGGCCAGGGGCTGGCGACTAGCACCAAGGCGTAAATCCCGGCAAAAAGGGAAGGCATTGCCTTTGTAAAGTAAACAATCACATAGAGTACAAGCGGAAGAAGTAAACACTAAGTAAAAACTGAGTACAACAGTAAGTGCGGAAAGTAAAAAGGGGCCGGAAATACAAGCCCAACTATAAAGTACAACTCGAAAGGGAAAACAGCAACTGAAAAGTAAAGCTGCTACGCCGAGCTGTCCACTGGAAATCCCACCTGAAGGGTTGGTACAGATAGCTCCTCTGCTCCTCGGGTCCCGCCGTCCGCTCCGAGTATGTCCTGCCCAGTGGTCCACCTCTGGGTACCGCCTCATCGTCACGTCCACCTCTGGGTACCGTCACGTCTTGAGGTCCTCCTCCGGGTACCATCTCGTCGTATAGCCCACATCCAGGTACCGTCCAGTCCTCGAACACTCGGCCTCTGTCAGCACTGCCCGTCGTCTGCAACCAACACAATGTGGTGCGGGCATAGCCCGTGCAGGGGTGAGTATAACGATACTCAGTAGGGACCCAGAGACCCTCAAGGTCTCACTAAAACCAACAAGGATAACCACATAGAAGATCTCAATAGATAACCTCTACTTAGGTATATGTCCATACATATACCTAAGTTATCAAGTAACCCATCTCAATCATGAGGAAACACAAGGATTGTGAAATCAACGGATAACTACTACCCAGGTATATGCCCATACATATACCTAAGTTATCAAGTGACCCATCTCAATCATGAGGTAAACACAAAGGTCAAAAGTCTCAGCTCAAACCATGATTTTCATTATCGAAACCGTAACTGCTGAAGAGCTCCGTCTCTAGAGTGTACAGTGGTCCTGTCACGACTCCGAGGTACTGCTCACTAACCTAAGACTGCTGAAGTACTCCTCCTGTCGAGTACCGTGGGTCAGCCACCCAGACACAGTAGTGCTTCCCGCCGAGGTATGTCACCCAAACACAGTAGTGCACACCCCCTAGTAGCCTGCTGAGGTACTCTCCGGACGAGTACCGCGGGACTGCACTGTCACACAGGTAGTGCTCCGTCCGCCATGGGTCTGCACCTCAGAAAGTAGTGCTCCGTCCACTGGGCTAGTCGACTCACTCCAAGTCGAGTCGGTCAAGCAGTCGTCAGGTCTCATCCAGTTACACGGTCTCCGTACTCCGCACGCTCGTCACTGGGAGGGTCCGCTTCACGAGCTACAAGTCGATACTCCAAGTATCTCAAAGTCCTACGAAGAAGTATCTCAAAGTACCGCCTCGTCATAGAGGTCTCAACACAACAGACGGCGCGTCAATCGGACGCTCGGTCTGTGAGTTATTAGCCTTTTCGTCCCAGGGGCCCGGTTCGTTTTGTGAGCAAACCAAACCCGGCCGTATCTCAACTGTACCCCGAACTCTCATAGGGTATACTCATAGGGACCGTTTCTCAACGAGATCACCAACGCCGCTGACGGTTCGTCAAACGGACGTTCTGTCAGAAAGGTATCAGCTTTTCGGTTCCAGGGGCCCGGTTGGATTTCTGTGCGATCCAACCCGGCCACTATCCATCTGCATCCAAATCTCGGGCGGAGAATGTCAAAAGTTCCGTATCGTCAACAGGAACTCAACGCAACAGACGGCGCGTCAGTCGGACGCCCGGTCTGAGAGTTATTGGCTTTTTCGTTCCAGGGGCCCGGTTGGTTTTTTAAGGCAAAACCAACCCGACCGTACTCCACCTACGTCCAAACCTCGGGCGGAGTATGCCAAAAGATCCGTCTCATCAAGAGGAATTCAACGAAACATACGACACGTAAATCGGACGCCCAGTCTGTTAGTTATTGGCCTTTCCGTCTCACACCCACCCTGGGAAACTTCCCAGGAGGTCACCCATCCTGATCACTACTCTTGGCCAAGCACGCTTAACTATGGAGTTTTAACCACGTAGGCTCCCGAAAAGGAAGGTGCACCTTGAGTATAGTATACCGAAACGACCGTCTCGATCCAAGGATCGCGTTGCCGCTGACGGCGAGTCGTTTGGAGGCCCGTAGCCCAAGATACGAGCATTTGACCAAAAGTGGTCCGAAACTGGGGGTCTGGGCCCAGGCCGACCCGTCCCGACCCCCCCCCCCCTGGGTTGGCCGAACCGGGTCGACCCGCCCCGGGCGGCGACCCGCCCCGACGACCCGGCCCGACTCGGAAAACCCGGCCCGGCGTGGCGGCGCGGTCCGGCGCGGGCCGGCACGGCGGCGCGGCCTGGGCGTCGTTCGTGTGCCGCGCGCGGGGGACAAAGCCCCCGCCTTTCCGCAGCTGGCGGCGCGGCAACCTGCCGCGCCTAAAGAAAAACAGCCCCCCTCACGTGGGGGCCTGCCTTCGAGAAAATGGGGGGCCGCCTGCCCCCCTTTGTGAAACCGGCCCCCCTCATAATGGGGGGGGGGGGGCATTAAGGCTGGCCGATTCTTCCTCAACGGGACCGGCAAGGCCGGTCCCCCTTCCGGCTTCCGACACCGGGGGCCCGGCTGGCCGCCAGTCTTCTCGTTCCGCCGCGGCCCGGAACCGGCCGCGACCTTCGTTGTCCGACGCAGTGCGACGACACCGCGCCCCTCCACCGCGGCCCCGCTCCGGCCGCGGCGCCTTCAACTTTCTTCGACGCGGCTCGACGGCGTCGCGTCCTTGCATTATTTAACGAAGCGGCGTGACGGCGCCGCACATTTCTTGCCGCATGATCCTGCGCAGTGCGACGGCACCGCGCCACACCCATTTCAATCCACAACAAAATCAACATGAATAGGAGGAGGGTCGGCCGTGTTCGTGCGGTCCGGCCCCCTCGCGTTATTTGCTAACAATCGGCCTTTAATGAATGATAAACTTTCACAATCTTTTAAATTAAATAAAAAGATTTGGAATCAAGGCCCGACAAATATAAACCTTCAAGTTCGAAGGAGAGATCCACATAACTTTAAAAAGTTAAAACCCCTACCTTGATTTAAGAGGTGACGAGATTCGGCGTCGCGAAAAGAGATGTCGCGGAAGAAGACGTCGTCGGTATTGCGGGTATGGCGTCACGGAAGACGATTCCCGAGAACGTGGCGTTCTTCGTCGATGTCCGATTGTTCTTCGCGTTCTTTGTCAAGAGGATGAAGAAACTTCAAGACTTCTAAGCCTTCTTTCCAAAAGCTCTCAAACAACACAACCCAACCAAATGAAATAAGTTCTCCACCTATTTAATTAACTTCACATGGCTTTTGAAATTCAAGTGTTTGAAATTCAAAAGACTCACACAACTCACCACATTAAAATCAACTCATTTAAGACATAAGTTATAACTAAGTTAAAATCATTTAAGTGGGAGTTGAGGGGTTTTAGAGGATATGAAGAGGTGGGGTTCGTTTGGGCCCCACCACCCTCATAACCTCCCAAGGGAGGTTGGGTGGTTACCCAACTTCCACCATGAGCTAACACTTAGAGTAAGTTAATAAAACTTGTAGTGTAGTTATAAAATAAACTTCCATAATTTTTATTATCAACATTCGTGTAAACGCAACTCCGGAACAGGAGTTCCTAAGTAATTACCGGCGCTGCGGTTCCATCGGTGCCCTCAGAATTCGATTCCAGGCACCAGTTCAAAAGATAGAAATTCCCGCTCGCTCGTTCACTGAACGTACCCGAGCCAAACTTCGGAAATTAATTCCGGGCACACCGGGCCTCGGAATCAGGCGCCGTCAGAAACTGCGTTCTTGTAAAATTCCAAAGAAAATTAAGAAAAAATTTTCCTTGAAATTTCCGGATCTTTACATTACTCCCACCTCAGGGCTTTACGTCCCCGTAAAGCTTCAACACAAACTAGGGTCACAAAATCGGTACAGAGCACGCATCTGAGCCTTCCGCTCCTATGTGCTCACCTGGAGGTTTCCGTACTGCAAAAGAAAGTGCACCCGAGGAATCGATCTTCCTCGTAGGATCTGCTCCTGTCGATCCTCGATCCCCACTGGAATCTCCTTGAAAGACACCCCATCGCCATCGTCCAGCTCCTCATGGTCGATGGTATGCGAAGGGTCGAGCACGTATCTCCTCAGTTGAGATTTGTGGAAGTCGTCATGCACCTGGTGCAACTGCGGTGAATGGGTCAAGCGGTAAACCACCCCGCCTACCCAACTGGGTACCTAAGAAGGTCTGCTGAACCCCGGAGAAAACTTTCCGCCTTGGCCACATCTCCGTAAACCTCGTCGAGGTGAGACCCGTATAAGGACGTGATCGTCATCCTCGAACTCCAGAGGTCTCCATTTTCTATTAGAACTGGAACTCGAAAGGCTGCTGCCACGAGGGTAAGGTTGACCAACTCAAGAGTGATCGGTCGCACCCTCCTGTGCAAGAGTTACCCTGCACTGCCTGGGGTTTCCTTTTCCGCCGACCAAGGAAAACCCATCCCGACGTTTTCCTAAAACCGTCAATTTGAGTATGAACAGTTATTGCCCATTCCATACTCAAACTAACGTCGTAAGGCCTCGAAGTTTCCACCAAGAGATTCCAACCGAAACTCTCGCCTCGAGGGTCTGACCACACCATCGGCGTAAGTGTGATTACCGAGTCTCCTCCCAAGGTATCTCCAGACGTGAGGGTCAAGTCCACGGCTTACCGGAAACTCTAGGTCTGGAACAAGATTTGTGAAATCAAGGAATGATTTCCATCGACGTCCGTTACTACAACAGCTAGTAGTGGACACATACTGTCCATTGAATCATTTCTAGAGCCATTGGGTCACACTCCTTGACCACATGCAACCGCACTCTTCCTCCGCCCTCCAGCTCCCTGAGCCTGGCAGGAATAACTAAGGCGGGTGGTTGTACAATGTTAGGATGTACACCACCTCATGATGCTCTCCTAGCTCTGCCTCCACGTCTGCTGCTTCGTAGACTCATATCTCCTTTAAGCTTCCCCTTCTTTAACATGCTCGAGTCTCTAAAACTGGCACCAGTTTCCTGTTTCTTACTGTACTGTGCAGTCTTCATCCTCTCTTAGATGTCCTGGACCTCCTTTAGTCTCACAAGAGCTGCCATGATTTCTTCTTTGCCGATAAGAGAAATCTGGTCTGATCCCCTGGATGAACCACATTCGTTGCCTAATACAGTCAATTACAACATGAATGATGCATTCATTCCATGGATGACATCGTAAGGCCTCGACGTAACTACCAAGAGATCCAACTGTCACTCTTGCCTCCAAGGGTCGAGTCACACTATCGGCATCAGTGTGAGGTCACTGGGTCTCCTCCAGTAGAAATATCGAAAGTGAGGGTCAAGTCAACAGTTTTAACCGGGACCACTCAGTATCAACCAAACAAAAGACAGGAAAGCAAACAAAGATAAGTGTCTTTTTATTATTGCAGCTCATAGTACAAGACACGACACAACAGCAACATGGAACTAGAAGTACAAGGAACGTATCCACTAGTTCCTCTATTGTCCACCTGCTCCCGGAGCTCTACTGCCTTGGTGGCTCCTCCAAATCCTGCGGATCAACTATACGAGGAGTCAGACAGTCATGTGCCAGGTGACCCTTTCCACCGCATGAGTAACACAACCTGCTTCTGGCACGCCTAGCTCTGTTCCCACCCCGGGTGCCCCGCACCACCGGTCCTAAAACCCAGGATCGTCCAACTGCTAGTCTGGTCCTCCTGGACCTCTGCATCATCTGTCTACTGCCCACAGATGACTAGGCTACTGATCGAGAAAAACGCGGCAAAGGCAGAAGCTCCTGTACACGCTCGGGGTGTAGAGATACTGGCACAAACTCCACCCTGAAGAAGGTCTCGAATTCTTCCCATGCAAAGTTCATCCCATCGCAAAACTGAAACAAGTGGCTCCACCACCTGCCTACTGCTGCCTGAAGGAGGCTGGTAGCAAAGATCTCCATGAAGTCTGCTGGCATCCCCACTAGCCTGAAGACTCTCACCACAGCCTCCAGCCAAACCTCAGCCGCTTGCGGGTCCGTCTCTCCCTAGAACCTGGGTGGCCTCTGGCGCTGGAACTCGTGCAACGCACTCAAGCGTCGTGCATCGCATACTGCTGGGGCTGGTGGCATCAGTGGCCCAACGGGTAGCAGTACCGCTGGTGCCTCAACTGCAAGAGGGCCCTGTACCGAAGCCTCGTCGCTCGACAGGCTGTCAGCATGCACATCCCTCTGGGCTCTAACTGGTCGTCCGTGAAAAGGCATCCTGAAAGAAACTTCGTGACACGGTCAAACGTTTATACCTGGTGAGCTGACCTGGTTTGAGCTGTTTTAAGGGAAAACCTTTGAAAACACACACGCAATCAGTATTTCGTGCACAAAGTCGGAAATCAGTTGTCAGGGTCCTAGTGTATGGATACGTCGGCCGCCCGCACCAACACTGGACTCCCTGAACTGAAAACCACACTCGGTACTCTCAACACTATTGCTTCACAGAAAGAAACATCAGAGTTATAAGTTCAGCGGTAGAACCAAACTCCTTTGATACCAATTTGTCACGACCCGTCCTCAGGGCCCGTGCCATGACTACCCCAAGCCCGCCTTCCATAGACCAGGGGCTGGTGACTAGCACCAAGGCGTAAATCCCAGAAAAAAGGGAAGGCATTGCCTTTGTAAAGTAAACAATCACACAGAGTACAAGCGGAAGAAGTAAACACTAAGTAAAAAATGAGTACAACAGTAAGTGCGGAAAGTAAAAAGGGGCCGGAAATACAAGCCCAACTGTAAAGTACAACTCGAAAGGGAAAACAACAACTGAAAAGTAAAGCTGTTACGCCAAGCTGTCCACTGGAAATCCCACCTGAAGGTTGGTACAGATAGCTCCTCTACTCCTCGGGTCCCGCCGTCCGCTCCGAGTATGTCCCGCCCAGTGGTCCACCTCCGGGTACCACCTCATCGTCATGTCCACCTCTGGGTACCATCTCGTCGTGAGGTCCTCCTCCGGGTACCATCTCGTCGTATAGCCCACCTCCAGGTACCGTCCAGTCCTCGAATACTCGGCCTCTGTCAGCACTGCCCATCGTCTGCAACCAACACAACGAGGTGCGGGCATAGCCCGTGCAGGGGTGAGTATAACGATACTCAGTAGGGACCCCGAGACCCTCAAGGTCTCACTAAAACCAACAAGGATAACCACATAGAAGATCTCAACAGATAACCTCTACTTAGGTATATGCCCATACATATACCTAAGTTATCAAGTAACCCATCTCAATCATGAGGAAACACAAGGATTGTGAAATCAACGGATAACTACTACCCAGGTATATTCCCATACATATACCTAAGTTATCAAGTGACCCATCTCAATCATGAGGTAAACACAAAGGTCAAAAGTCTCAACTCAAACCAGGATTTTCATTATCGAAACCGTAACTACTGAAGAGCTCCATCTCTAGAGTGTACAGTGGTCCTGCCACGACTCCGAGGTACTGCTCAATAACCTAAGACTGCTGAAGTACTCCTCCTATCGAGTACCGCGGGTCAGCCACCCAGACACATTAGTGCTTCCCGCCGAGGTATGTCACCCAAACACAGTAGTGCACACCCCCTAGTAGTCTGCTGAGGTACTCTCCAGACGAGTACCGCGGGTCTGCAGTGTCACACAGGTAGTGCTCCGTCCGCCATGGGTCTGCACCTCAGAAAGTAGTGCTCCGTCCACTGGGCTAGTCGACTCACTCCAAGTCGAGTCGGTCAAGCAGTCGTCTGGTCTCAGCCAGTTACACGGTCTCCGTACTCCGCACGCTCGTCACTGGGAGGGTCCGCTCCACGAGCTACAAGTCGATACTCCAAGTATCTCAAAGTCCTACAAAGAAGTATCTCAAAGGACTGCCTCGTCATAGGGGTCTCAACACAACAGACGGCGCGTCAATCGGACGCTCGGTCTGTGAGTTATTAGCCTTTTGGTCCCAGGGGCCCGGTTGGTTTCGTGAGCGAACCAAACTCGGCCGTATCTCAACTGTACCCCGAACTCTCATAGGGTATACTCATAGGGACCGTTTCTCAACGAGATCACCAACGCCGCTGACGGTTCGTCAAACGGACGTTCTGTCAGAAAGGTATCAGCTTTTCCGTTTCAGGGGCCCGGTTGGATTTCTGTGCGATCCAACCCGGCCACTATCCATCTGCATCCAAATCTCGGGCGGAGAATGTCAAAAGTTCTGTATCATCAACAGGAACTCAACGCAACAGACGGCGCGTCAATCGGACACCCAGTCTGAGAGTTATTGTCTTTTTCGTTCCAGGGGCCCGGTTGGTTTTTTAAGGCAAAACCATCCCGACCGTACTCCACCAGCGTCCAAATCCCGGGCGGAGTATGCCAAAAGATCCGTCTCATCAAGAGGAATTCAACGAAACAGACGACGCGTAAATCAGACTCCTGGTCTGTTAGTTATTGGCCTTTCCGTCTCACACCCACCCTGGGAAACTTCCCAGGAGGTCACCCATCCTGATCACTACTCTTGGCCAAGCACGCTTAACTATGGAGTTTTAACCACGTAGGCTCCCGAAAAGGAAGGTGCACCTTGAGTATAGTATACCGAAACGACCGTCTCGATCCAAGGATCGCGTTGCCGCTGACGGCGAGTCGTTTGGAGGCCCGCAGCCCAAGATACGGGCATTTGACCAAAAGTGGTCCGAAACTGGGGGTCTGGGCCCGGGCCGACCCGGCCCGACCCCCCCTGGGTCGGCCGATCCGGGTCGACCCGCCCCGGGCGGCAACCCGGCCCGGCTCGGAAAACCCGTCCCGGCGCGGCGGCGCGGGCCGGCACGGCGGCGCGGCCTGGGCGCCGTTCGTGTGCCGCGCGCGGGGGACAAAGCCCCCGCCTTTCCTCAGCTAGCGGCGTGGCAACCTGCCGCCCCTAAAGAAAAACGGCCCCCATCACATGGGGGCATGCCTTCGAGAAAATGGGGGGCCGCCTGCCCCCCCTTTGTGAAACCGCCCCCCCTCATAATGGGGGGGGGCATTAAGGCTGGCCAGTTCTTCCTCAACAGGACCGGCAAGGCCGGTCCCCCTTCCGGCTTCCGACACCGGCGGCCCGGCTGGCTGCCGGTCTTCTCGTTCCGCCGCGGCCCGGAACCGGCCGCGGCCTTCGTTGTCCGGCGCGGTGCGACGGCACCGCGCCCCTCCACCGCGGCCCCGCTCCGGCCGCGGCGCCTTCAACTTTCTTCGACGCGGCGCGACGACGTCGCGTCCTTGCATTATTTAACGACGCGGCGCGACGGTGCCACGCGTTTCTTGCCGCATGATCCTGCGCAGTGCGACGGTACCGCGCCACACCCATTTCAATCCACAACAAAATCAACATGAATAGGAGGAGGGTCGGCCGTGTTCGTGCGGTCCGGCCCCCTCGTGTTATTTGCTAACAATCGGCCTTTAATGAATGATAAACTTTCACAATCTTTTAAATTAAATAAAAAGATTTGGAATCAAGGCCCGACAAATATAAACCTTCATGTTCGAAGGAGAGATCCACATAACTTTAAAAAGTTAAAACCCCTACCTTGATTTAAGAGGTGATGAGATTCGGCGTCGCGAAAAGAGATGTCGCGGAAGAAGACGTCGTCGGTATTGCGGGTATGGCGTCGCGGAAGACGGTTCCCGAGAACGTGGCGTTCTTCGTCGATGTCCGATTGTTCTTTGCGTTCTTTTTCAAGAGGATGAAGAAACTTCAAGACTTCTAAGCCTTCTTTCCAAAAGCTCTCAAACAACACAACCCAACCAAATGAAATAAGTTCTCCACCTATTTAATTAACTTCACATGGCTTTTGAAATTCAAGTGTTTGAAATTCAAAAGACTCACACAACTCACCACATTAAAATCAACTCATTTAAGACATAAGTTATAACTAAGTTAAAATCATTTAAGTGGGAGTTGAGGGGTTTTAGAGGATATGAAGAGGTGGGGTTCATGTGGGCCCCACCACCCTCATAACCTCCCAAGGGAGGTTGGGTGGTTACCCAACTTCCACCATGAGCTAACACTTAGAGTAAGTTAATAAAAATTGTAGTGTAGTTATAAAATAAACTTCCACAATTTTTATTATCAACACTCGTGTAAATGCGACTCCGGAACAGGAGTTCCTAAGTAATTACCGGCGCTGCGGTTGCATCGGTGCCCTCGGAATTCGATTCCGGGTACCGGTTCAAAAGATAGAAATTCCCGCTCGCTCGTTCACTGAACGTACTCGAGCCAAACTTCGGAAATTAATTCCGGGCACACCGGGCCTCGGAATCAGGCGCCGTCAGAAACTGCGTTCTTGTAATATTCCAAAGAAAATTAAGAAAAAAATTTCCTTGAAATTTCCGGATCTTTACAGCGACTCTTGGTTAAAGCCTTTAGAATCCTCTTGAGGTTCTTCCAGAATAGGGGCGCGCAAGTGTGGCCATTTCCCTTAAGGGATGACCATTCAGGTGCGCAAGTGTTGATGAGTTTCAACACTTAGGCCTTCCTCCCCCTCTTTAGATCTTCCGTTATAGGTAAGAAATTACCTTATAAGTGTTTCGGAAGCTTTGAGAAGAGACTAGGGCACCGGGAGCTTAAATCTGAGTTTCTGGAAAAATTCCTTCCTCAAATGGGGGGCCCACAGGGTCTATTTATAAGCTGGAGAAGACCCGGGCGGTTATCACTTAGGTCGCGCAAGTCACTTGAGCGACCACTAGGCAGCACACAAGTATACATGTGCGACCATTGTCAAACTTGCGCGACCCTTGTGCAACATTCTTCTTATTCCTTCCTTTGTTAATTTTTGATATTTGTCCAAAGGTTGAATCACTTTGAGCTCAGATATTCCCCTTTTCCAATCTTTAGATTATGTGATGAAAGGAGCGTCAACAAATTAATATAGGATATCTATAAGTTATCAATCATTCATGATTTAATTCATAATAAAGTCTCGAGACCTAGATCATATCCCAAGCATCCCCCATGAATCAAATATAAACAAGATATTTATAATAAGGAAATCATAATAATGTAAGGGTACAACCAAATCCAAGCTTGTTCTTTGGATTGACAGTCACATCATAAAATTAATTCATTATTATTGAAAAAAACCCAATCTCATCCTTGGAATTCCTAATTTGGAACCTAGGTATCGCTTTAGGAATAACATGAAACCACCACATTATAATACCATTAAACGAATTCCTCATAGGAACCATAGTATAACTCTAGGTGTGGTATAAAGTTACCTCCCTATGAGTTCATCCTTAACAGTCCAAAAGGGATACCAAGTATGACTACACTCTGAGTCTATCCTTGGTAGTCCATAAGGGAGTCCAAGTATCACTTCGGTATAAAAACAATCTTCCCTTCGAGTCTATCCTTGGAAGGCCACAAAGAGAGTCAAAGTATCACTCAGAAGTATATAATCCATCTTCCAAGTGATTTTGTTTATGGAGTTCATATAAGAACCCATGTGTCACCTAAGGTTCATGATAAATCCATTTATAATTCATTTAATTCAATAAGATCTAGGATCCTGTTTATGGAGTTCAAAAATGTAACCTATATTTAACTATTTACATGGAAATATGAATGTCCATGGTCCCAAGGACTAACCATACTATTTAATTTTTCATTTAATTCAATTGGCCATCACATTTATATAATCATTTAACTCACCTTAGAAGGTGGATCAAATTATAGGCTAGGCTTAGAAGGCCCAATGTCATGAACTAGGCTGGGTCATCATCCGACCCGGTGCCCGACCCAGTCCTCAACATGGTCCGAAAGGCATTACCGATCCCCACGGGTTGGCACAAGTTCCTGGGTATCAAGGGTAACATGTTGGAATGGTTTTACCAAAAATAATAGACATAAAACCAACTAACAAGATAAATAAACAAATGCTAGAAAACAAAACCAAACAAAAAATTTACATTGGACCAATCTCAAAGTTTACAATTCAACCCAATACCTTAAGAAGACTGGAATGAAAAGAAAACTAACACATCTATTTTCACCTTCATCTAACATGAGGAGCCACCTCCTCAACTCACCATTGTCATACCTGCATGGGAAAACCATTGACAACCCAAACCACCATCACTAAGCATGATGCCCCAACCTGGAATATACAAATGATAAGATCTACGTATACCCAAAGATGTATATAGGGTGTGAGCCAAAAGACCAGTAGGATACCACCCAATAAAAGTTTCCATGCCACAACATCAAAATGATAATTTAACATGCTTATTTAAAACAATAATTTTAAAAATATTTTAAGGAAAACATTAAAAATAAGAAAGTGAAAAGAAAATAATACCGAAAGAAAAACCCTTTCACAAATACTACTTTAAATTGGAAGAGAAAATTTATAAATAACATGAACATACTCAAGTGGTCCTCTGTATGCCAATAGAAGGCACCACATCATGAATAATAGATCACTGTGGGTAAATACCCTATGACAGCTAGTATGCGTGGTGCATTAGAAACATCGTACCTCCGTGTAAACATGGAATAGGAGCCACAATAAACAATGCTCTCATGCATGAGCCACTGGTAGGGAAACACATCCATAACCTAGTGGTCTTCAATCATCACAAAAGTTTAGTTAGTATTGTAACGTCAATCCTGCTAGATGAAACTGGGACAAACCACTTATGTAACATCTAGCGTACTAGTCATAATCCACCCACCCAGGTACCCGAGGTTCCCTTTTTGTGATCAAACAAATTTCACATTTAAAAATCACTCACACACCAAATTTACACCCAAAAGTCATGCCAAACAAGGTACATAGTGTGACACCACTTGCACACCCAAACCCCACTATAAAAACATACACATACCAAACCATTTGATAAACATGCCTCACACCACATATGTAATTTAATATTTCATAAAAAAAAGTTTCCAAAACAATCTCCAAAGGAACCACAAAACTTTACACCCGAATACATGTTCAAAATCCCCCCTTTTAGACCAAACGCACACCAAAACCATTTCACATCATAAATCACATCACATGAATGACTTCCTAAACTATTTAAAAAACTAATAGAAAATTTATAATTGGAACATAAAGGGTTTCACATGAAAAATGCCTAATTTTCACACAATAATGACACCTAACATTTAAAACATGTTTAACCCTATCAAACACCACATCCACACATCCCATTTAATTAAATAAATTCAAGTAAACAATTTATAAAACATTTAAGATTAACACACGATAGTTTACCCCAATAACACACTTTATCTCATGCCAAAACACCACTTTAAAACCGAATGTACAACACAACCATTCGAAAACATGTTTTCCACTAATCCAAATACATAAAATTTAAACAAAAAGGTGCGCAATAAGTTCAACATCCCAACATCAATAATTTTTTCGTTAAACCTTTTTTTATACACTCTCACCTTAAGTGATTTAGAAAATATTTTTCACTTTTAAGATAGGACCCGAAACCCTTTTTCAAGAAACACTACAACATGATACGCATGACCCACAACCAATTATTTTCAAGAAAAATACATTTCTAACTCAGATAAGTACTAAACTATTAAAAAATAATATTTTTCACACCTAAAATAATTAATTACATATTTCCAAGAACTCTCACAATAAGACTCATATGAAAGTTAGACTCAATAACACATGTGGATGTCAAAAATATTTCTGAGGACATTTCGCGCCACCCAAACAACTCCTAAAACCCATTTTAAAAACCATTTCATCAAAGCACACACCAAATCATGGACAATATCTATATTAGGAATCTGATTTGAACATTTAAACAAAAACCATTTCGAAAACACCAAACACGTCACATAATAAAACCAAAGAATACATTAATAAATTTAAACAAACAAATTAAATTAATCTAATGATGCTAAGGCATGGAAACACCTACCTCGGTGTAGAAAAACTCCGAAAATTCAGTTCTCAACTCCAAATACACACTAAACAAACCACGATGAATTCAAAATAAACCTAATTCAAGCATTTGAACCAGAAATTTCAAATCAAAACCCTAAATCACCAAAATATTGGTGGTAAAATCCAAGCAAATAGGAGGCATTTACCAAGAGGGGAAGTCGTCTGAGCTTTGCCAGAATAGAGGAAGAGACGCTGGTTGTAGGGGGAGGAGTCGTGACCAAGCAGCGGCCCCAGGCGCTATGCGAGGCGGGGAGGCCGGTGGATGGCGGTCACCGAATGTGGGAGCCAGAGGGAAGCAGGGGCAGTGCATTGGGAAAAGGTTATAGGGGGTGTGACAGGTATGATTCGCGAGGTAGTAGCAGGTGGCTGGAGGGGTGCTGGAGGGTGATTGCGAGGGCAGAGGGGTGCCAGAGGGTGAGCGCGGGGGCAGAGGGGAGTGCGGCGCAATCCAGGTGAGGCTAGGGGGGTTCGCATGACGGGAATAGGGGGTAAGGGGGATAGGTCCACAAAACTTTAAGGAATGAAAAAGAAGAACCATAAAAAAAATAAAAAAAATAAAAAAATAAAAACCAATAATAATAATAATAATATATTCTTAAACTAAAACCATAATAATAATAATAGCATAATAAAAGATACATCCTTAAAATGATAACATTGTTGATTAAAATATTAACAATTGTAATGATAATAATAAATAATGATAATAATAATAATATTATTATCATTAAAAAAATCATTAAAATTTTAACAAATTATTCTTAGTTTATTAGATATTTATTTTACCACTCATTTAATCATATTTCATTACTATTAATTCATTTTATTTTGTTAATTGATAAACGGGAGGGTCACACGACGGTGCTGGAAAAGCCGCACGACTTCACAATTATGCTTTGCCCATGCGTCGCATGCCATCACACCCTGAAAAAAAAACCCGTTTATCAACAAAAACACCAAATTCAACTGGGACTTAGCCTGCACCTCGAAAGAAAATTTTAAAGCCAAATAAAATAAAACAAAAATATATCAACTTAATTTAATATTAACAATAATAATAATTATTACAATATTAATAATTACTTAATTAATTTTTTTATATTCTTAACACTATTAATAATAATAATAATAATATTCTCAAACAATATTGTTATTATTGTCATTAAGGAAATTTCTTAAATTTTATTAAAATTTCTTATTTTTTTATTTCCATTTCATTATTCATTACACTTTATATGCCTTCCTTGAACATTGAGTAGACCTTGCGGTTAACCAGGCGCGATCGTGCGGTGACTCAAACGAGGACGTGCGGCTTCGACCGTGGTGTACTGGATGCTGTCAAGGCCAAAACATGCATTTTTAAATAGAAACTCAAAAATTTTAAGTCGGGCTTCAACTTGAACTACCCGACGCCTAGAAAATTAATAAAATAAGCAATTCAGAAATGACGGGTGTAAAAATTCTCCCCACCATAGTGCTTTCCATCCCTGAAAAGCCACAATTAAGGTTTAACCTCAATGTAGGAAGTGACCCCCCTTAAGGTTCAAAAATGATCCCCATGAAAAACAAGTGAAATAGGAAAATGCACCGTGCTCAGAGAAAGTGTCTTAAATGAAAACCTTAAGAAACCCGTAAAATACTTTTCACTATGTATCACCTGCCCCAAAGAGTTGGAACACCTCCAGTTGATTGATCAAGGGAGGTAACTCTCGCACCTACAGAAACCAACTTCACAAACTGAAGAAAGACTGAGGAAAATGAGACGAGACTTGGAAACTTCCATGGGGAAACCGACATAGGGAGGCCCGAGTAGACTCCCCACCATAGAAATAGACTAGCATCAACTTACTCTAGAGACATTTGTGTGAGACCCATCATGGGTCTCCCCACCGTTAGAATTGACAGAAGGTATAAAATTTTGAATTTTTTTGACGGTGACCAAACATCCCACCAAAAGGGTGGGGAGGAAAGGGCCCAACTACTGTGGCATAAAAACCACAACCAAAGACAAACTAGCATCCCCACATCCCTGGATGAGTACTATTCAAATTTGAGACCGATTTACCCAACATACCCCATGAGGATCACTAAAGCAATTACATCGAGTGGGACACAACCCCCATGACTTTAGGGAAATGATAAAAACATGCCTCATCATAGAAACATGAAGCCTCACGCACCCAGATGGGTCATCAAAATGGAAAAACCATATAAAACAATTTAAACTGCCTTTTCTTTCAGCACTGGTGAAAGAAATAAAGTCAGGGCTCCCATACACTCTCGAGGTTTCGGAACACACGCCAGGTTCACTCTGAGGGCTAAGGTTGTAGCCCTGATGTTTGAAGCATCTCATGCCTCATAGTCAGGTATTGAAGAATCCTGAATAAAGCTTCTTCTTTTGGTGTCACATGCAACCGAACCACAATAGAGACAACACCAGCAAACACAACACACCATGACATCAAACTGATCCCACAAGGAACATTTACCAACACACGAGCAAAAATGGTACATGTGCATCACCCTTTGTCACACTGAATGAGAACAAGAAACCACAAATCATCACCGAACATGACCATTTCTGTTGAGAGAGACATTATATAGAGAAGGAATTCAAACTGAGTCTTAAACAACACGTGATTCCTACAATCGACTATAACATCCCCATGTGACTGGGTCTGCCACACTAGTGGCCTAACACAAACCCTTTATTAAATGGGACCAACGAAGGACCAGTGATCATTTAGAATAGTATCTCACACTGACAACTTCATGATACTTCCACCTTTCCCCACTAGAATATCCTTCACCATTTCCAAATAGGACTTTCAACTTATCAAGGTCAACATCACCCTTGACTATCAAATTACTAAAGGAAACCCAAGTTTCATTCAACCCCCCACATCACCCTCCTGATGTGAGAGGATTCTCTTGATTATAAAGAGGGGTGGGTTCAATCCTAGAATTCAAGGATAGAGTCATTCGATCAACTGGAGGGCAGCCCAACGACGAATTTCCTATGACCGCACTTCAACCTCATGTTAATGCTTTATGGGGGGGGGGGCACTATTCAATAAAGAAAACCATGGACCCAATCAAATAGGTTCAATGGAAAAGACATACCAACAGCAAACACTAACCATGCAGGGGAACCACTGTAAGGGCTTCCCAAATCACTTTTCAAAATAATTCACTAACCACACGCTTGCACACCAACTTACAAATAAAAATTCAAACTGAAGACACAAATCAGTCAAAAGGGTGTTAGGTCCACTAGGATAGATATCCCGAGAGGGGGGGGGGGTGAATTAGGGTATGAAAAATTAAAACAACTGCCCCTTTTGATCTTGTTTTGTTGTTAGAAAAAACCCTCTTCTCTCTTCTTCCCGTTGTAGAGTGTGAATAAACATTAAAGAATGCACATGACACATCAATTTTTACTTGGTTCACCCTCACTGGGCTATGTCCAAGGAGAATAAACTGACAATGTGCCAATGTACCAATTCCACTATAAGCACACTACTGTTTACAAGTTCAGAGCGGACTCACTGTCCCTCCTGGTTTACAACCACTCACAATATGAAAGCTCACTGCTCTCTCAACTGAAGTGTGCTCACTGCTTCTTCTAAAGATCCACTCATAGTTTATATACACGTAGGTCTCTTCATTATCTATAATGAAATCTACATCTTTAACTGTTGATAGATGCTTTGTTGATGTCCAACTTTCACCCGCATATTAATCTCACTTTGCACCGGGTGTACCGGGCAACCCCAATTTTTACGCACAGCCCTTACTGCACCTTGCATGTAATTACCTTGACTTACGTGATTCACAAACTCTTATTTTACATTCAATAATATTATTTTATGCAAATCTTTTCCTTTACACGCAACAAACTTTTTACGCACAGCCTGAGATTTTATGCACAACCTTCGTTTTACGCGTAGCCTTTTCTTTACATGCAAACACCCGTCTTTATGCACAAAATTGACATTTTTGCGCAACTCCTTTGTGTACTCCAATTTTTTGCGTGAGATATCGGATAATCTCTAAGTATTGAGCTTCTCCGAATAAGGTGGGTCACTTCATATTTATAGACAAAATCAACCCCTACACGAAAAACCCTTCTTCTGTGCGTAATCCTTATTGAGCACGAAAAACACATCTTCCACGCCACACTGTATTTCGCGCCATGCTCCAATTTTTCATGCACCTCATGCCTTTGCCAATTTTCAAGCTTCTGACCTCAAAACACCTCTGCGCAAAAAACAAAAATCCTCTATTTCACGCACCACACCACTTTTCACGCACCACATACTTTTTCACGCACCACACCAATTTTTCACGCAACACAATCCTTTTTTGCGTACCATGCAAATATTTCGCTCCCCACTTTTCTTTTTTCACACACCATGCAAATTTTTTGCACACCACGCAAATTTTTCTCCCTTGACATTATTTTACGCGCACCACTTTCATTTCCCATAGTCTGAATACTTTTTCTTGGGAATTTCGATTTCATCGACATCATCATCCTCTTGGAACTTTTTGAGACACCTTGCCACAAGATGTCCAACCTTTCCACATCGAAAATAGGCAAGTGGAAGTTTCCCTTTAAAATTTACTTTTCCTCTTTAAAGGTTTGAGGAGAGGAATGAAATCACTTCATCTATTTCTTCTTCTTCATGAGAATCTTCAATGGTGAGTTTCTTCATGGCCTTGAATACCACCTCTTTGGATTTCCCCTTTTCCATAGCATAATTATCATCATTTCTCATTTCATATGCAACAAGGGTGATGTGCAGGTTATCCGATGTTATCTCTTTCAGGTCTTTATCTTACAAAACTGAAACTTTCAGATTGAACCGAGGTGGAAGTTTCCTCAATATGCACTTCACAATCTTTATGTCTTTAATAAATTCTCCAAGACCTCGTATGTCCTCCAATACAACATTTACCTTGTCAAAGAATGCACAAAAAATTAATTTGGGTTCATTCTCAGATCTTCATACTTATTACACAATAATTACAGCTTCTCTTCTCTGACCTTTATATCTCCTTCATATATATTCAATAACTTTTCCCACATGGCATGTGAGATTTTTCATGACATGACCTTTTTATAGATAGAATTGGATAGGGCTCCCCCTAAAGCATTAATTCCCTTGGAATTAGCATCCAAATATCTATGATCAGCTTCCAATAATGCGCCACTATTAATATCGACTATTATTCCATGCATTTATGCTATGAACACATCCATTCCCAAAGATCAGAAGTAGTGTTTCATCCGATTCTTCCATATATGAAAATTGTTCCCGTCGAAGATCAGAATCCCTATGTGATTGGTGACCTCCATTTTAGAGAGAAACTCTGATCTCCACATTTCGCTCTGATACCAATTGTGGATTACTGGAAACCTTCTCTCACTATCACTCTTCTACTTTTATCACGATCTATAGCTGTCATGATATCTACTCTCTGATCGATCACTTCTAGCATCGTCAAATTTTCAACTCTCCCCTATCTTATTTCTCCCCCTATCTCGCTGCTCCACCTGTCATCTTATCCCCATATCATTCATGATTTATCAAATAACCACATTTTCACACTCTCTCCCCCTTGAACAAGCACTATTTTCTCCCCCTTTTTCAATGAACCAAAAGGGAACTCCTTTGTAGCTGTAATAGGGTAAAAACACATATTAGTACATTTGTAAAAAACACTTCATACCTCGAGGAGGGGGGGGGGGTTCCATATCCATGATTTTTCAAGTGCGGGGAGTCGACTGGACTCCTAGAGCTAGTCAATGCCTCTCAAAATCTTCCTTGGGTAAGGCCTTCGTCAAAATGTCTGCAACTTGGAGTTCTGTAGGCACATACTCCAACTTCACAATTCCCTACTCAACCTTTTATTTGATAAAATGTTACTTTATCTCAATGTGATTTGTCCTTGAGTGATGGACATGATTTTTGATGAGATTTATAGTACTTGATTTATCACACTGGATTCTGATCGGAGACTTCACTTCAACTCCCATATCATCAAGCTGCTGCTTCATCCACAATAACTATGTCCAGGCTTGAGTAGTGGCAATATACTCCACTTTTACAGTGCTCAATTAAATGAAATCTTACTTCTTTCTTAGCCAAGCAATACACATTCCACTAAGATATAAGGCACCTCCTGGCGTTTATTTCTTGTCATCCGCTGAACTGGCCCAATCTGCATCAGTATATCTCAATAACTTTGTCTGAGATTTTTCATCATACATCAAGCCAAAATCCACCTTTCCCTTGATATACTGAAGTATTATTTTCAATAAATCATGTGGATTTCCTTATTATTTCTTTGATATCTCACTTCTTTTCATGTGTCAAAAACAATATCAGGTCTCGTTGTTGTCAGATATAGTAAACTCCCAATATTCTACCTATATTCTGTGATATTAACTGCCTTGCCATTATCATATTCCGATAATTTCATCCGGGTTGCAACAAGAGTTTTCATCTCCTTGGAATTTTCCATTCCAAATATTCTCAGAACCTCCTTTTCATATTTTGATTGAGAAATGAATGTGCCATTTCTTCCTTGTGTCACCTATAAACCAAAAAAAAGGTCATCTCACCAATCATAGACATTTAGAATTCATGTTTCACGAATTCGGAAAGCTACCTGCACTGTGCTTCATATGATCCACCAAATATTATGTCATCGACATAAACTAGAGCCATCATCCTTTGATTACTATTATTTTTGAAATAGAGATTGTAATCAACTCCACCATGCTGGAAACCAAGCTTCTTCATATACTGATCAAGCCTTGAGTACCAAGCTCTTGGTTCTTGTTTTAGCCCATACAATGCCTTTTTCAGTCTGCAAACCTTGTTCTTATCCTCATGAATGAGAAAACCATATCACTGCTCAATATACACTTCTTCCTCTAGAATCCCATTCAAAAATGTAGATTTTTCATCCATCTGGAACACCTTGAACTTCTGTTGCACTACAATGGCTAAGAATAATCTGATTGTCTCCAGCCTTGTAACCAGTGAAAATGTCTCATCGACATCAATTCCCTCTATCTGGGAGTATCCTTTGCACACTAGTCATGCTTTGTTTCAAATTACTATTCCATATTCATTCACCTTGTTGTGAAAAACCCATTTAGTCCTGATTACATTCTTATTAGATGGCCTCGAAACAATCTCCCATGTCTGATTCTTCTCAATCTGATCTTGCTCTTCATTCATAGCATGAACCCAAACTTCATCTACAGCTACACCAACAAAGCATTTAGGCTCTACCAGAGATAAGAAATATGTCTGATATAGAGATTTCATTCTTATTTTCTAAACTGGAGCTGATTAATCATCAATGATATTTTTCTTGTCAATTTGTGCTCGACTCCTTGGCTTTTGTGCAGATACACATTTTTCTTCTTAATTATCATCATCAATATCTTCTCCTGAATCAGCATCAACCACTTTTGATCCTCCTACATTTCTTTCCTCCTCATCGCTTTCATCAAGAAATTGTTTACTGTGTTATTGAATGTTCTCATCATTTTCCACAATAGTGACATCATTGCTCTCAACTACTTTTACCATCCTTTTATTAAAGCATTTATATGATTTTCTTTTTCCTGAGTAGCCAAGGAATATTCCCTCATCTCCGGGTGACTCAAATTTCCTGTGTTTTTCTTTGTTGAGTATAAAGCACTTACTCCCAAATATTCGAAAGTACTTCACCGTTGGCTTCTTCCCGTACCACATCTTATACGGAGTTTTTCCTTCCTTCAGACACAATAGAGCCCTGTTAGAAATGTAGAATGATGTCAATACCTATTCCTTCCAAAATTTCTCTAGTAGGTATTTTTATATAAGCATTGTTTTGGACATGTTATTAATGATCCGATTTATCCTTTCAACTACTCCATTCTATTGGTGAGTTATCACTAAGGAAACTTGATGCCTTATCCCGTGTTTATCGAGATAGTCTTCCACCTAACTGTTTGTGAATTCTGTACCATTATCAGTACAAAACTTCAGAATTTTCTATCCAAGCGTCCTTTCACACTCTCTCCAGTACTGTTTTAAGCACCTAAACACATCAGAATTATTAGCAATAACAAATACGTACCCATTCCATTATTCTATAGTCATGAATAAAGATAATGTAGTAACTATTTCCATAAATTGCTCATGGTGTGATAGGACCAAAAAAATTTGCATTCACCAATTCGAGCACCCTTGTTGACTTCTTTTCCTTTGATTTGTATGTATTTCTGATGAGATTCCCTTGTTGGCATGCATCGCATGTGCAAGTATGATGAAATAATAGCTTAGGGAGATCTCTTGCTGCATCACAATTTACCATATCTTCTAGGGATGGTTGACATATATGACCAAGTAATTTATGCCACAACTTGTTTTCTTCCTCTCAAGATATAAAGCACATATCTTCTTCTCCACTTATTGGGTAGAGATTTCCCTTTGTTCTATTTTCCAATAGAATCACTACCCCGTCTCTTCCTTTGAAGATACACATCTTCTTAGTAAACCCAATAGAATGTATTGAGTCACAAAGTTGACTAACATTGATCAAATTGGGACCAAGGCCTTCTACTACTAAGACATCATCATGTCTCATATCTTTCCCCCCAAACTTGGCCTTTCCTGAGCCAATAATCTTCAGGAATTCATTGTTTACAATCTTCAAAACTCATTCTTTGTAATATTTTACACCTGTAACAAGATCCTTATTACCTGTCATGTGAGATGTGAAACCACTGTTAAGGATCCACACACCATAGTGATCTGATGCTTTAAAGGAAATTTATTCCACCACTACCTTCTCATCCTTCTTCTTCTTGGTCCATATTTTTCCCTTAACACTCGACATGGATTGAGACTTCTATTCATTCTCAGAGTATGATGGACTAGCCATATCTTGCAAAGCTGCAAATATATTTTGTGTTTTCAACTCACCTGTTGGTTAATTGGTCTGCTGCTTGCAAACATTTTGATTCTACTTTGGAACATTCCTCTGTATGGTCTAAGTGCAGTACTTAGCCATGTGCCCAAATCCTCCGCACCAAAAATAGTGTCCTTCAAAATATGTTCTGGAGAACCATTATTTGTTTGGATTCCACCTCTATTCTTGTGCCCTTCGATATCTATTGGATATAGAACACACATACTATGAATATACCATCTTTCCACAATAATAACACCTGATATAAGGTTCATTCCTTCATTTCACTTCTGCACGGTTAGTTTCCCCTTGGGATCTCTGAATATTCTGATTCTGCTTTGTGCCCATATCAATTTCTATTCTTGACACGGGCACTTGTGGTCTGACTTTAACCCCAACTACTTTATGTTTCTGATCAATCCCCAAATCAACCTTAACGTCTAAGATCAATTGCCGCTTCTTTCCTACTGAGCTACTAGTCTTGTATTTCTTCCTTTTAGTATTTAGAATGAACTTATTTCCCAAGAATGTATCGGGAATCAAAGGTTTTTCCTGGTCTTTATCTTTTCTCCGTAGACTGACAACTTCCTCTTCAAGATCTTCGATACACTTGACATGATCTTTCATTGTGATATTCAAGCCATCGATCTTATTCTTATATTTTTCAAACCTGAGTTTGTACTCACTAACTGATTCAAAATTTTCTGGTACTGATGACTTGAGTTTCTCAATTTCTTATATTAACTCAGACTTTTCTTCCTCTTGTTGCTGCATGTAGAGTTTGGCATCACAAACCACTTTGTTGGATTTCTTCGTTTTGGCTCTCCAAACATCTATCTCTTCAAGAGAAGCTTCTAATTCAGCTTCCAAGTCAACTCTTCCCTCATAGTCGCCTTCTTCTTCTTTAGATTCAGTTTCATTCTTCTAAGAACCTCCGACAATTTCCACCATAGAATTTTCTCCAAGATCTATGCAGTTCTCTATCTCTTCAACCTCCTCAACCTCAGACTCATATAAACTGTCACATTCTTTTGAAAGAAGGTTCTTCTTCTTAAATAAATTTCTCTTGAACTATTTCTTTATGTACCGCCTCCAAATCATCCATTCCTTTGTCAAGGTTCTTCAATCAATCATGGATAGACAACAACATCAATTGAACCCAACAAATCACCTTGTAAACCCCCTTTGTCAACAAATTCTACATCATGGCCTGCTTTGTGAACAAACACAACACGGAGGCCCGCTTTGTCAACAAACACAATCACCTCAAAAAATGCTTCAAAGATACCTTGAGGGATTTTTGTCCAACAAAAGGATTCTCGGATCGAAATGCCTCACATCCAAAATTTCCAAAACATCTTCCAAGACCAAATCATTTTTACATGAAAACCAAATTTCCAAAATTCCAAAACAAAGAAATGAGGAATGATGCAAGAGAAAACTCGTGTCAGCAGGTGACTGGAACATATGGTTGGCGGCCATACGCCAATCATGCCACCACCACTATGAGTATTCTAGGATAACGTCCTCGACTCCACATGGCTTGATAGACCCTGCGAGCTCAATGGGACTACTGGCCCTACTCCTTTTTCATTTCCCTTAAGCAATATTATCCACAAGAACCAATGACTCAGACAAACCTCAACTTACATTGGTAACTTGAGTCCCTCCACGAGGTGTTCTAACCATGCACCTTGCTAGTAGCTAGAACGTCGAGTTTCAACAAACTTAATTTTGGTCTACTTTGACTCTATCCCAAAGGAACATGACCCAAAAGAGAAAACCTCTTTTGATACAATTTTTTTACGAACCAGGCCGGGTCGTCATTCGACCCGGCGCCCGACCCGGTCCACGACATGGCCCGAAGGGCATTCCTAATCCCCACGGGATGGCACAATTTCCTGGGTATTAAGGGTAACATGTGGGAATGGTTTTACCCAAAATAAGAGATAGAAAAACAAATAACAAGATAAATAAACAAATTCTGGAAAAAAAACCAAACAAACCCTTGACATTGGTCCAAAATCAAAGCTTAAAATTCAACCCAATACCTTAAGAATAATACAATGAAAATAAAACTAACACATCTACTTGCACCTTCATGAAACATGAGGAGCCACCTCCTCAACTCACCATAATCAGAACTGCATAGGAAAACCATCAATAACTCGAACCACCATCACTAAGCACAATGCCCCAACCTATAATACACAAATGACAAGATCTACATACACCCAAAGGTGTATGTAGGGTATGAGCCAAAAGACCAGTAGGATACCACCCAATAAAAGTTTCCATTTTACAACATCAAAAGGAAAATTTAACATGCTTATTTAAAACAATAATTTTAAAATTCTTTTAAGGAAAACATTCAAAATCTGAAAGTTAAAAGAAAATAATACCAAAAGAAAAACCATTTCAAAAATACTACCTTAAATTGGAAGAGAAAATTTATAAAGAACATGAACATACTCAAGTGGTCCTCTGTATGCCAATGGAAGGCACCACATCATGAATAGTAGAGCACTGCAGGTAAATCCTCTAAGGTAGCTAGTATGCGTGGTGTACTAGAGACATCATACCTCGGTGTAAATGTGGCATAAGAGCCATAATAAACAACACTCTCGTGCAAGAGCCACTAGCAGGGAAACACAACCATAGCCTAGTGGTATTCAATCATCACAAAAGTTTAGTTAGTATTGTAACTTCAATCCTTCTAGATGAAACCAGGACAAACCACTTCCATAACATCTAGTGTACTAGTCCTAATCCGCCCACCTAGGTAACCAAGGTTCCCTTTTTATGCTCAAACAAATTTCACATTTACAAATCACTAACAAAACACATTTACACCCAAAAGTCAATCCAAACAAGGTACACATTATGCCAGCACTTACACACCCAAACCTCGCTCTGAAAACATACACATACCAAACCATTTTATAAACATGCCTCACACCACTTATTAAATTTAATAGTTCATAAAAAAAAAGTTTCCAAAGGCGCCGCAAAATGTGACACCTGAAGACATGTTCAAAATACCCATTTTTAGACCAAACTCACACCAAAATCGTTTCACATCATAAATCAAATCACATGCATGACTTCATAAATTATTTAAACAACTAATAGAAAATTTCTAATTGGAACATCAAGGGTTTCACTTGAAAAACGCCTAATTTTCAAACAATAAAAACACTTAAAATTTAACGCATGTTTAACCTTATCAAACACCACAACCACACATCACATTTAATTAAATAAATTCAAGTAAAAAATTTATAAAACATTTAAGATTAACACATGAAATTTTACACCAAAACACACTTGATCTCATGCAAAAACACCACTTTAAAACCGAATGTACAACACAACCATTCCAAAACATGTTTTCTGCTATTCCAACTATTTAAAATTTAAATAAAAAGGTGAAAAATAAGTTCAACATGCCAAAATCAATAATTTTTTCTTTAAAACTTATTTTTTACACTCTCACCTTAAGTTCTTTAGAAAATATTTCACACTTTTAAGATAAGACCCGAAACCCTTTTTCAAGAAACACTACAACATGATACGCATAACACATAACCAATTATTTTCAAGAAAAATACATTTCTAACTCAGATATGTATTAAAATATTACCAAATCATATTTTTCACATCTAAAATAATTAATTTCATGTTTCCAAGAAGTCTCACAACAAGACTCATGTAAAAGGTAGACTCAATATCACATGTGCATGTCAAAAATATTTCTGAGGACATTTTGTGCCACCCAAACAACTCCTAAAACCCATTTTAAAAACCATTTCATCAAAGAACACACAAAATAATGGACAATATCTATATTCGGAATCTGATTTCAACATTTAAACACAAACCATTTCAAAAACACCAAACACATCACATAATAAAACCAAAGAATACATTAATAAATTTAAACAAACAAATTAAATTAATCTGATGATGCTAAGGCATAGAAACACCAACCTCGGTGTAGAGAAACTCTGAAAATTCAGTGCGTGACTCCAAATGCACACCAAACACACCACAAAGAATTAAAAATTAACCTAATTCTAGAATTTGAACCATAAATTTCAAATTAGAACCCTAAATCACCATAATATCGGTGGAAAAAATCCTATAAAAGAGGAGGCGTTTACCTAGAGGGGAAGCTGTCAGAGCTTTTCCAGAATGGAGGAAGAGATGTCAGCTGCAAGGGGAGGACTCGTGGCCAAGCAGTGGCCCCAAGCGCTATGCGAGGTGGGGAGGCCAGCAGATGGCGGTCGCCGGACGTGGGAGCTGGAGGGAAGGAGGGTCAGTATGGCGGGAAAGGGTTCCAGGGGGTGCGACGGGTCCGAGTCGGGAGGTAGTAACAGGTGGCTGGAGGGGCGCCAGAGGGTGAGCATGAGGGCAGAGGGTCACCAGAAGGTGAGTGTGAGGGCGGAGGGGCGCCAGAGGGTGAGCGTGAGTGCAGAGGGGAGTGTGGCATGATCCAGGTGAGGCCAGGGGGTTCGCACGATGGGAATAGTGGGGTAAGGGGGAGATGTCCGCAATACCCTAAGGAAAGAAAAATAAGAACCAAAATAAAAAAATAAAAAAAAAATAAAAATAAAAACAAAAAATAAAACCAACAACAACAACAATAATAATAATATATTCTCAATCTAAAACCATAATAATAATACCATAATAAAAGATACATCCTTAAAATGATAACATTTTGGATTAAAATATTAACAATTGCAATGATAATAATAAATAATGATAATAATAATAATATTATTATAATTAATACAAAATTCATTAAATTTTAACAAATTATTCTTATTTTATTCTTTTTTTATTTTACCACTCATTTAATAATATTTCATTATTATTAATTCATTTTATTTGGTAAATTGATCAACGAGAGGGTCACACGGTGGCGCTGGAGAATCCACACGACTTCACAATTATGTTTTGCCCATGTATCACATGCCGTCATGCCCCAAAAAAACTTTTTTATTTACAAAAACACACAATTCAACCGAGACATAGCCCGCACCTTGACGGAAAATTTCAAATCAAAATAAAATAAAACAAAAAGATATCAACTTAATTTAAGATTAAAAATAATAATAATTATTAAAATATTATTAACTACTTAATTAATTTTTTTATATTCTTAACACTATTAATAATAATAATAATATTCTCAAAAAATATTGTTATTATTTTCATTAAGGTAATTTATTAAATTTTATCAAAAATTCATATTTTTATTTTATTTCCATTTCAATATTCATTACACTTTATATGCCTACCTTGAACACTGAGAAGAACATGCGGTTAACCAGGCGGGGTCGTGCGGTGACTTGGATGAGGCCATGTGGCTTAGACCATGGTGCACTGGATACTCTCAAGGCCAAAACATGCATTTTTAAATAGGAACTAAAAATTTTTAAGTCGGGCTTCAACCCGAACTACCTGATGCCCTAAAAATTAATAAAATAAACAATTTATAAATGATGAGGGTGAAAACCAACATCTCATAAACCATACCATTCATCTTAATTGGGAATTTTAATTTTAAAATAACATTTAAAGCCTAAGTAAGAAGGGATTATGAAAAAAGAAATAGAGACATTATATTCTATTCCCTCTTTTATTCAATTCAATTTACATGTCAAGAATATCATTTAACATCCAAAAAATGAGGGGTAAAATAACACACCTCAATAGGTGGATCAGTTTATTAGGTCACCCATGGTGGTTTTATCCAATTTAGTAACAAATCCAAGGGGTGGTTCAATTCAAGGTCTATAACCTCTAATGATATTTAAATAGGCCTTGTGGGTCATATAAGTTTATCTTACCCATTTGATTTAAGAAAAATTCCATTCAACATGAATCCCTCAGAATATTTGGTGTGCGGTACAATGATTCAATATATAAACACCAATAATTTAAGGGAAAATCATGAAACCACCTAACTTAGCTTGGTAGTTGACTCCTCATCTATTTATAGCCTTTAATCTGAGCTAGAATTAAAGAAATCGAGAAAATAGACAAATTACCTGAAAATAGGGCATATAATCTCACACTAAAATAACTCCATCGATATGAAGATAAACAATAAAATGTATAAGAGGAATGAAGATATTACCAATGGATATCAAATAATACAAATTATGGCTTGATCAATGTTTGGATGGAGGAGATACCTCAATGCCTAGGAGGATTCCATGGGGCTCTCAAGGGAGGAGGAGGTACTGCTGTGTGTGGGAGAAGGAAAGGAGGTTATACCCTTTAAATAAAAGGTAGGAAAATCAAAATTTCGCTCTTTTTTTAAAGGTTCATAAGGTTTGACCACACATTTTCCCAAACCATGCACCAATTGTGTGCCCAACACTACCTCAAGACACCCCTCACCTGGGTTAGGTGCATAGATTGCCTAACAATGCATAGCCTATGAAAAAACCCTCTATTAATATGTATGAAACACTCACAAATCTATGTGGGCTAGTATACCTGGTTAGGATAAATTGTGTGGCCCCAGATAGATCACTAAACTACCTTGAATGATTTAATACAACCTTGAGGACTGGGCAACATGGTTTCTACTAACCATGCGACCCACCTTCTTCTCCCAAAAGGTGGGGCTCCGGGCTCTATACAAGCCCTGAATACCCCCTAAAATCCCATGGCATCATTAGGAACTCCCATTAAAATAAAATTAAACAACATAAATAGAAAATAAAAGGTTATGTACCTCAAAGGAAAGAAAAGTTCTTAAAATATTCCCCCCCTTAAATCAACTCATCCTCAATTTGTCCTTCTAAGGGTAGTAAAGAATCATATGAGAATAACTTCAGCCACTGGGAATTCACATCAACCCTCCACTCCCAAGTCTCATATTTTAAACTACCGTACATCCATAACACCTATATTATAGGTAATTAATGGTCTTTGAGAACCTTCATGCCCTGATCAACAATATGGATAGGATTATCATCAAAGGATGCATCAACATCCAATTCAACCTCCTCAGGCTGATGAATATGAGATGGATCTAAATGATATCAGTGAAGATGTGATACATGGGTTACATCATGCATGGCTTGGTACCTATGAGGAAACTGCAACCGATAGGATACCAACCTGAATCTCTATAAAATTTTTAAGGGATGAACATAAAAAGGTGATCAATTCCCTTGTTTATGAATCCTTTTATTCTATATTCTAAGTGAAACACATAAGAAAACCCAAATTCCCACCTTGAAATCTAGTGTTCAATGATGAAGATCAACGTATGACTTCTTCCAAGACCGAGTCGTAGACATCCGCTTCCTAATAAGTTGAACTGACTCTGAAGTCTCATGAATGATGTGTAGACCCAATTGCACTACCTCTCCTACCTCTAACTAGAATAGGGGTGAACAACATGACCTACTGTATAGGGACTCATAAGGATCCATCTATACGATCATCTAAAAGATTTTATTGAAAGAAAACTTAGTGAGAGGTAAGTGTTTCTCCCAATAACCTCTAAAATCAAGGATGAATGATATGATATTTTCCTTGAGAACCTATATCATATGATCAGATTGACCGTCGGTCTTTAGGTGATAGGTTATACTCAACAGTACCTGTGGACCCAGTGCCTTTTACAAACCCTACCAAAACCACAGTGTGAAATAATAATATCTATTTGATATGATAGAATTTGGAACTCTATGAAGGCATATAATATCATGAATGTAAAGACTCTTGAGCTCATCTACTTAAAAGTCCTCCCAAATAGGTAATAAATGGGAGACCTTTTTCAATCTATCTATAATCATCCATAAAAAATCACTACCCCAAGGTGATATAGGAAACCCCCTCATAAAATCCATGTTTATTTCATACTACTTACACTTAGGAATATGTAATATTTATAAAATCCCCACTGGGTTCTGGTTTTCTACCTTCACCTATTGACGAGTGGAACACCGAGAAAAAAACCTAACTCTCACCCATTTCATCCTTGACTACTAGTATTGGTGAAATTATTCATAATAAATCTTGGTAATACTAGGATATAATACCCATATAGAGGCATGATACTCTCACATAAACTCTTCTCAGATGACTATAGGAACCCATATGCATTTATGAATGTATAAGATCTCATTCTTATCAATAAACCAACCAGGTGGTGAGTCATAACTTACAATGATCTCCTGTAGGACCTAACCCTCAGGATATGATAACCACCTCATCTTCACTCTCCCCATAAGTTAATAGGTCACTGATAATGATGCAAGAACAAACTATCCATGATGGTCCTTAACCTCCAAATTCTTCTCATAAAATAGGGCCATAAGTTTTCACTTTGTAATGGACTCCTGGACTACCAGTGTCAGAGAGTTCCTACTTAGATCATCGGTAATTTCATTGACTTTTATAGGAATATAGGAAATCTCAACATTGAATGACTGAAGGTATTCAACCCACCTTCATTTCTAGATATTTAAGTCACGTAAATATTTACTTGAGAATTGTTTTGTTCGTATACACCACAATATTATTTCCCAATAAGTAATGACTCCAACAATGCAAGCCATGAACAACAATGACTATCTCAAGATCATGAATCAATTAGTTACTCTCATGTGGCATCAAATGATGATACCCATACACAAAAAATCACTCCTCATACATTATAACTGATCCTATCTTGATGAATGATGCATCATAATAAACTATATAGCTTCTTGTCGGATCTGGCAGAATCAGGATTGTTGCTGAAGTCAATCTCCCTTTTATCTTTAGAAAGGATGTCTCTCAATTATTACCACATGAAATATATAACCTTCTTATTAAATACCATAAGGAGTGTTTCTAGGTGTTAAAATTTCTGAATGAAGAACCTATAATAACTAGATATACCCAAGAAACACTATATATCAAAGACATTATTGGGATGATCCCAGGAAACTACAACTCTCACCTTCTCTTAGCCAAGTGATACGATTTTCTCTAAGATAATGTGACCAATTAAGTGAACTTTATCCATCCAAAAGTTTATCTTTATGATCATATAATATAATTTATTCTCTCTCAATGTATTCAATCCGATATCAAGATGTTTAACATGTTTTTGTTGAGTATGAGAATACACTAAGATATCAACCTTGAAGACCATCACAAACGAATCTAGATATGGGTGGAAAACCCAATTCATCAGTTCCATGAAAACTATTGGTGAATTTTTAAGACTGAAAAACCTAACCAAATACTCATAAAATTCATATGTACCACAGAGTGTTATACATGGTATATCTAATGGTCTAATATGCATCAGATGATAACCTGATCTCAGATCAATCATAGAGAAAACCCTTTCTCCTTAGAACAAGGCAAAGAAATAATCTATATAGGGAAATGAATACCAATTAATAACCATAATTAGGTTCAACCAATGGAAATCCATGAAATTCCTAAGGGTATCGTCTGCCTTCTTGGTGAAAAGGACTGGTGAACCCCATGATAAATAACTGGGTAGTATAAACCCCTTACCTTCCAAATCTTCTAACTACCTCCTAAGCTCCTAAAACATAGTAGTATCCATCCTATAAGAAGGGATGGATACTGATGAAAATCCTAGAACTAGATCGATAGAAAAATCTACCTCTCTCTTAGGTGGTAGTCCTGAAAATTCATTTAGGAAAAAATCCCTGAAACAATCTATGACTGGTGGGAAATACTCCTAACGCATTCGCTGATCATCCCAATTAAAGCTAGAAATTTGAGCTATCATCCCACCCAACCCAGAATGGTTAGGTCCATATCAACTTCCTTGGACATCCCATTTACCCTTGTGAATAAAAATCCCACCCTCTGGTGATGTGAAATTCACCCTTCGACAATATAAATAAACATAAGCATGATATGTAACCAACCATTCCATATCAAGAATGATGTCCAACCCTATCATTTCGAGGAAAAATAGGTCCCATATGAAGTGATACCAACCTATCTCAAGGGGAACACCATGCAATGGAGTAAATTCTCTGATCTAATCCCCAATAGAGTATCAAGTGTCATCATACTGTAGGAAAACTAAACATCAATACTAAGCTCTCCATAATAGGCACAAACATGAAGGAATGAGAAGAACTTGTATAAAAAAGAGAAGATACTAAAGTAGAGGATACTAGAATAGAACCTCTTACATTAGAAGGTTCAGAACTCTGATCCTCAAGGATTGGATGAATGACATACATCTAGCCTGATCTACAGCCCTGATATACCTTGATCAAGTCCTCTCTACTGGATCTATAAGTCTAGTGTCAGGATATCATGTCGATGACCACCACCTAGGCATGATTGACCGGTCACACTCCAGATCCCTACCTGAAGAGAATTCACTGACCCCGCTCCTAAACATGGAGTCGGTGTAGAACCTCTCTCATTGGATATTGGAGGAAAATCTATTAAAAAGAGATAAAGATGGCCCATCTTTCACTACCACAAAACTGGGAAAGGCAAGCACCTGCCTTTATCAGTGCTAACGAAAAAGCACTGATAAAGGGTACTTTTATCAGCCCTTTAAATATCCCTTTATCAGCACTTTTCTTAGTGATGATAAAGGTTACATTTATCAGTGCTTTTCTTAGCACTGATAATGTTTATTGTATACATTAAATTAAAAACACATGTTATAACTATATATATATATAATTAAATAATTATAAGATTAATAATAAATATATTTATTATATTTATAAGATTTATTAGATTTATTAATTCATTATAATTAATATTTATATTTATTATATTTGTTTATATTTAATGTATTTGTTTTATTTATAAATATATAATACTTTTTAATATATATGTATAATTAAAATTATTGAATATATATGTGTTTTCCAATGAATTTGGGTCAATGAATATATCATGCGTATATGTTATGTTATCATATATGTGCAAGAATAATGTTCATTTATAGATTATAATTACACATCACATTGATGTGTTATTGATATATAATTCATTATGTTACCCATATAATATATATGTTCTAAAAAATGTACACTTATAATTAAAATTACATTATATTTAAAAAATAAATAAATATTTTATTATATTTTCAATGATATATATATAAATATACCTTTCAAATAATTTTATAAGTATAAATAAAGATATATTTATTTAGAGTTATAATTATTAATAAATATATATATATTTATCATAAATATCATTTTTAAAAAATATATAATAATATAAAAAATATTAAATTTATACATTTATCAACGCTTTTATTAGTGCTAATAAAGTATGGATTTATCAGCGCTACAAAAGCGTTGATAAAGTGTGTCTTTATCAGTGCTAAAATGAAAAGCGCTGATAAAGACACCCTTTATCAGTGCTAAAAAAGATCTGATAAACTCCTACCTTTATCAGCTCTAAAAAAGCACTGATAAAGGGGGTCTTTATCAGCGCTTTTCATTTTAGCACTGATAAATACCCCCTTTATCAGCGCTTTTTACTAGTACAGATAAAGGTCCCCGCGGGATTTATAAGTGCCATCAGGTCCTTCTCCTCCCTGCACCCTGTCAAGCTTTTGCAGAAGCCCTACCATGTGCCACCGCTGCTGCCTCCTCTCCACTGCGGCCTCCTTATCCTCCTCCTCTTCCACGGCCGCTGCCTAATTCTCCTCCTTCGGCGCATACTTCTCCTCCTCCTCCTCTTGTCGCGGCTCCTCCTCCCTGCAGCATTTCAATCGCGGAAGCCCTACACTGCGCCTCCGCCGTTGCCTCCTCTCTTCTGCCGCCTCCTTCTCCTCCTCCTCCTCTGCTGTGGACGCCGCCTCATTCTCCTCCTCCAGCGCCTACTTATCCTCCTCCTCCTCCTCCTCCACTGCGGCCTCCTCATCCACCTCTACCTCCTACTCCTCCTCCTCCTCCTCCGCCTACTCCACTTCCTCTGCTGCCTCTGCTACCTCCGCTGCCTCCGAGCTTCCTCCACTACCTCTGCTGCCTCCGCGCTGCCTCCGTGATACCTCCACACTGCGTCCACGCTGCCTCTGCTACCTCCGCTGCCTCCACTATCGACTCTTCCTCCTCCTACACCACAGGGTCCTCCTCCTTAAGGTGAGTAAAATTGAATTTGCATGAATTAATTATGTTTGCACTTATTGTCAATATTGAGATTAATTATGATTTGGCGTGATTCTTGTGTGTAATGATTATGTGTGTGACACATGTATATGTGGTTGGTTACTTGTTTGATCTTGATTAGCTCTCCCCACTATATCCTTATAATAGAAACCTTAATAGAGAGTATTTTTTTGTGAAAGTTTGTTACACTAGATTAGGATTTCACTCCGTCTAGTGGCCCTTAGTATGGATCTTTTTCTGATTTTGGATACTACCCCATAGTTAGGCCAGCTAGGGTTTTAACCATCCATTTTGGTAAATTCATGTCATCAGGTGAGGCATGCCAACGGGATGAGACATATGTTTAGTATGTTCTATATTGTACACTATATTGTACAGTATTCTCCTTGGGTTTGAAAAAAATGAACCTTAATAGGGTTTATACCAATTCCTTCCCACTACCCACTCTCTCTGGGTTGGGTCATATACCAATTTAAATATCACATCCTTTTTTATAACATAACAATGCCACCAACCTCTCACATTGGGTGTGATTCACATATCCTCTAATTCCATAACATAGTAGCTGCTCCCCTCTCACTTACGGTGGGTCTCACCATCACATCACATAAAAAACAATTTGAGGAGGGAATATCTATAGACAAACTCTCACAAAACTACTCCATACCAATAATAAGTGATCCCCATTTCTATATCTCACATCATATTATCATACAAAAAATGATCTAAGGAGGGAATCACAATATCCAACCTCTATCACAAGTCAAAATGCACTATCAATAGGTGGATCCCATGGAAGTCACACACCAATCCCCTTTGACCAATGCCTTCTCACTCAATGTAGGCTCCCACCAACACCTTATCACTTAAATAAAGGCCATCAATCTTGTCTCATGCCACAAAACATATAAATATTAATCTAAGGAGGGTATCTAGATAGCTAAACTCCCGTACTAGATAAACCACATCATCAATAGGTGGGACCCATGGATGATCATACTTCAACTAGGTGAAAGTCATATGAAGTCCCAATCTCTTAGTTGGTCTGACCATAAATGATAAAAGTCACCATCCATTTAGCCTTGCATAATAATCTCCTTAAAACCATCTTGGTTATATATGAAAATTATTCCCAACCTATCAACATTCTAATTCCTCCTATAAGGGAATCTATCGGGTTCTACAAACCTAACCCATCTCTACTCATTGATACCAACACACACTCATCTCTACATGGTAATGTCACAACCCACATGCTATACTTGATCTAGGACTCAATAGTCTAGTCTATATCATCTTCTAATTCCCACATTAAAACTCATTAAAACTAAATAATGACCATCCTAAGAAACTCACACTAAGAGCCTTGGATACCCTATGCTAAGTCATCCAAACTATTACCATGAACCTAACTTAGGTACCATATCATATCTCCCCTTGGAGATATCTTAATCCAATTATAAGGAGGAAATCCTCTATGTGACACTTCACCAATCCCTATATGGAATATCCTACTCATCACACACACCATGACTCTTATATATCCTTAAGAGGGTGTTCCCTATCATACGTGAGATATAAAACTATATTATCCATCTTCTTTAGGCCTAAGACTCTAATACCTACTCAAATATCCTTAGAAAACCTAACTAGGCTATAAAAATATCATACCAAACCTGATCCTCTCATAAACACAACTAGAAACCTCCCCTCCATAGAGACGTAATCTATGGATGATCAAAAAATCACAAACATTCAATAAAACCCACACTCTATCTCTTGGTGGATCAAAAACACTTTATTTATTTACCTAGGTTGCTCTTGATTTCTTTCACTTTCACTGGAACACATATAATCATGCATGAATGCACAATAATGCATAAATTGGAACATGGTTTTGTATTATAGGGCCCACCTACCTCAAAAAATGGAGTAACCCCCTCACCAAGATCAACTCATCCTCAGCCAAGACTATACATGCCTTATATAATCTTGTACCAATTATTGAGACCCAATCTCAAGGCACAATTTCCAAATAGTTAATTATAGAAACTTATAATTAATTATTCACCTTAATATAATTAGGAATAATCTTTTAAAAACTCACTAGGAAACACAACACCACCTAAACCACAGAAAACATGGTGTGTTCATCATACAAGGATAACCTCTAACCAATACAAACAAAATCTACATCATCTGAATTGATTTGAATATGATATAGTGAAATCATCACACAAATCCTAGCTAAAATCACCACAAATCATAGGAAAATAATGGATAATAGTAATGTAGGAATTATGAGGGAATAACTCTCTAATTCACTATAAAAAACTCCCAAGAACCACCCCTTGTCAGGGGGGATCGAAGAGAGGAAGAGAATGGATGAATCCCAAGAACCGCCCAAGATTTTCTATTAATGAGAATGCCCCCTCCATTTTTGAAGTATCTAGTTTTTTATCTAAATTATAATCATATTCCTTCTCCCATAACCTATATACCCATTCTTTTTTATTTCAAATAGGATGAATATAAATAATTAATGGATGAATGCTAATCGGTTGACAAAAGAGTATGAGAAGGCGTGAAAGAGTTTATCAAGTTTGAAAAAGATCATGTATATGAACCTTCTCAAATCCTTTTTCCGTGTTTACACTTTTTTTATTCAAAAAAAATTAGTCCAGAGGAGTTGGAAGAACACTTGATCTGTCACAAAATAGATCAGAGTTATACATGTTGGAATAAACATGGGGAAACAATGAATGTAGGTAGTGGCTGGGATAACACTGCATTTTATGGATCATATGATATGATTACAAGCATGAACAATGAATATGACCATATGGAGGATGTGATTATAGATGTTAATGATGATGAATATCGTATTGAGGAAATGACAAGGACCGTCGAAGATGAACTTCATGATTGCCCAAAATTGTTTGAGAAGTTAAAAAGTTGTGCAATGACGTCATTGTATGTTGGTTGCACTAAATATACAACACTGTTAGCTGTAATGAACCTGTATAATTTTAGAGCAGAAAATGAGTGGAGTGACGCCAGTTTTACGGAACTACTTGTTATCCTGAATGACATGCTCCTAGAAGATAATGAGCTCCCGAGCCGAACATATGATGCCAAAAAAATGCTACGCTTGATGGGTATGATCTCTGAAAGAATACACGCCTACCAAAATGACTGTATACTATTTCTCAAGGACCAAAAATCAATTAAGGAATGCCCAAAGTGTGGTTCTTCTCGATACAAGAAAGATGAATCCATTCTTACTAAATTTTATGGTACTTTCCAATCATTCCAAGGTTTAGGCGCCTATATGGAAGTGAGGATACTACAGGACAATTGACATGGCATGCAGATACAAGAATTAAAGATGGGATACTACGTCACCCGACATACTCTCTTCATTGGAAGAGAATTGATCATGAGTATCCTGAATTTGGAAATGAGTTGAGAAACCTTCTTCTTGCGTTATCTACAGATGGAGTGAATCTGTTTTGTTTTCAAAGAAACAGTCACAGTACATGGCTGGTTATGTTGGTAAATTATAACTTACCACCGTGGTTATGCATGAAATGAAAATACATTATGTTATCTATGATTATATCAGGACCAAAACAACCGGGTAATGATATTGATGTTTATTTAGCTCTATTGATCGAAGATTTGAAATTATTGTGGGATTCAGGTGTTGAATTCTATGATGATTACAAAAAGGAAGATTTCACTTTGAGAGCCATGTTGTACAGGATGATAAATGACTTCCCTACTTATGGAAATTTGTTCGGATATAGCATTAAAGGAACTCAAGGGTGTCCCGTTTGCGAACAAGGTACACGATCAATTAGGTTGAAAAATTTATCGAAAACCGTGTTTATAGGACATCGCTGATTTCTACCCCGATAACATAAGTACCGATATTGGACAACATCATTCGATGGATGTTCAAAAGAACATACAACACTGTCTCCACCAACAGGCGATCAATTTTTTGAGAAAGTTAAAAATGTGGACACTACTTTTGGTAATATGGCTTCGAAAAACCTTACGAAAGTCGGTTGGAAAAAGAGATCAGTTTTCTTTGAATTACAATACTGGAATTGTATGTATGTCAGAAATTTTCTTGATGTTATGCATGTAGAAAAACATTTATTTGATAGTGTCATCGACACATTGCTAAATACACCTGGCAAAACAAAATATGGAATTAAGGCAAGGTTGGACATGGTTGAGATGGGAATACGAGAGGAATTGGCACCAGTAAAGGGTGAAAAACGAACATTTCTTCCTCCTGCTGCTTACACTCTTTCCAGGAAGGATAGATATCAATTTTTCAACTTCTTGAATGACATAAAGGTTCCATAGGGGTATTCGTCAAATATCAGGAACATCGTTTCAATGAGCGACTTGAAGTTAAAAGGTCTGAAATCACATGAATTCTATGTTTTGATGCAAGATCTCATTCCTATTTCTTTACATTGCATTTTTCCCAAGAATGTCTGCCATACATTAATGAAACTGTGTTTCTTCTTCAAAGCTATATACAAAAAAGTTATAGACTCAGTGAAATTTACAACTATGGAAAGATAAATTGCCATCATATTATGTGAATTATAAATGTTCTTCCCACCTTCATTTTTGATATGATAGTTCATTTGATAGTCCACTTAGTGAGAGAGATTCAACTATGTGGTCCTATACATTATAGATGGATGTACCCCATTGAACAGTATATGAAGATTTTGAAAGGGTATGTCAAAAATTGAAGTTGGCCAGAGGGTTGTATTGTAGAGCGATATATTATTGAGGAATCTGTTGAATTCTGTACCGAATACCTGTCTGGTGTGGAAAGAATTGGCCTACCAAAATCTCGTCACACTGAGCGGCTTGAGGGTGAAGGAATTTCTGGAAGACAGGTTGTCACAATCAATATTACAGATCAGGAGCAAGCCCACCTTTATGTTTTGCATAACAGTTTTGACGTTGACCCATATGTTGAAACCCAAAAAGAAATTCTTAGGCATTTGAATCCATCTAGGGATGAAAAATGGATATTAGATACACATAATCAACAGTTTATAGAATGGTTTCGGGACCATATTTTTAAGAAGTCAGATGAAAATCCAGATTCAATTTCAGAACGACTTCTATGGCTAGCCGGAGGACCAAGTGTGTATGTATTATCTTACAATGCTTATGTAGTTAATGGTTATACATTTTATACTAATGAACATGATGGAGATAGTACCATAAAGAATATTTGGGTTACACTTGTCGCTGAAGCGATGCATGTTTCCGGTGCTAATGACAGAAATCCAATTTACGTGAATATGTCATACTTTGGCATCATCAAACAAATATGAGAGTTGGATTATACAGAATTCCAAGTTCCGATTTTTCAATGAAAGTGGGTTGATAACAGGAGTGCTATTAAAATAGATGAATTGGGATTCATGAAAGTTGATTTCAGTAAGGAAGGGGAGAAAGACGAACCGTTTATAATGGCATCACAGGTAGTGCAAGTATTTAATGTTCCAGATCCCGCAAACCGAAACTGGTCAATTATTCTGTTATCGACCAAAACAACTGAAGGGTTAGATGAAAATTCAGTAGAGGTTGAACCTTTCATTGGGACTTCACAATCATTTTTTATTGATCCCAATGTAGACGGCGTTTTGTATGTCAGAGGAGACCACAATGAAGGGATATGGATAGTCGATAGAGGGGTCAAATCCCTTCAGCCTTTTAAAAAAAGAGAGTTTAATAATCTGGTTATTTTTTTATTGTAATATATATTGTGTTACATTATGTTGTTATCTATTCACTGCTACTTTTATGTGATCTAAATTAAATGTTAAACCACTTCTGTAGATAATGACTTCTTCACCTACTGATGCACCCAATCTCGAGACACAACAGGTTTATCATCCTCTTGCAGCTAGTCCCACTGCTGAGGTACAAAATGTCTCTCAACCTATTGTAGCTAGTCCCACTGCTGAGGTACAATAGGTTTCTCAACCGGTTGGTGCTGGTCCCATTACTGAGGTACAATAGGTTTCTCAACCTTTTGTTGCTGGTCCCAGTTCCGATGCTAGCACTTCAGAGGAACATAATGATGATGCAGAAACTGAGGAAATGGTTGGCAATGAAACCTCGACGACACAAAAAAAAAACAGGTGCTCCGTAGTTTGACAGTTTTAGCCAAAATCCTTAAGGAAAAATAAAAAGTCATCAAATATGAGGTGGGATAGAATAAGCAAGGGCAGTATGTAAACTCCAACAAAGCCATGTTTAGTAGCTACATTGGAATCCTCACTCGGCAACGCGTGCTGATTGATGTAGAGTCATGGAACCATGTTGTCAGTGGGCTGAAAACATTAATGTGGGAAGAGATTACGGTAACATTAAGATATCATTTATTTAATTTATTAAAATAAAATAAAATAAAATACTGGAATATTGACTAAATATTCATCATCTCTTGCAGAGTGAATTTATAATAGATGTCTCGCACAAAGAATATGTATTAATACTGGTAGGAAGGGTTCATAGAGGCACCCACACATTTTTAACGAAATTTCATCTGAAAGATGCTAAAGGGAAAATCAAGCTGCACCCACCTCCTCTTTATGCACACTTGATATCCCAATGAGTGTGGGATGCATTTTGCAACCGTCATGCGAAGAAGAATTTTTAGGTAAATTGTGTTTGTTAACATGTTGTTTAATGTTTCTTATATTCATCACTTTTATTGACACTTTTTTATTTATGAAACAACATCTGAGTGCTGAAAATAAAGAACGGGTAGCCAAACTAGCGTACCCCTACCGTAAAGCAAGGATGAGGTACACTTCAATTGAAAAACAATTGGTACATATTTTAAAAGTACTGTAATACTTTTATGTGACACAAAATAACACTATAACCATGTTTCTATGTTTATATGTAGATTTATAAATCAAAATCCAAAGCCACTTCCATCCCACGCCATGTGCTATGGAAGGAGGCCCGTGTTAATAAAGAGGGGAAAATGGTAGATGAAAACACACAAAAAGTGTGGGAAACATGTGTAAGTATGACATAATATAATTTTTTTTGATTTAAATCACTATTACATAATGATGATTACTTATTTTCCCATATTTTCTATTTGACATAGTCACAGGAATCAACAACACCCGCACCTGATGCGGACATACTTTCAGCGGCCTTGAAACAGCCAGAACAGTATGGCTGCATCAGAGGTGCGGGTTTTGGGGTGACACCCGGGACATATTTTCAGAAAAAAAACAAGAGGATGAGAACACTAAAGAAATAAAAATGATGAGAGATAGACTAGCTACTCTTGAAGAAAAATTCCAAATTCAGGGAGAGTTGCTAGCAACTTTGATGGGGGAGAGGAAAAGAGAAGAAAAAACTCAAGAACAACTCGCGCGAGAAGATCCTGCCCCACCCCCACCAACATTGAGGTGATACATTCACCTAAAAAAACTAACTTAACCAAGGTAATAAATGTTCTAATATTTGTTTTCGTGAAATGTGAATCACATAGACACTAATACCTTTCTTGTAATGATATTCTACAGGGTGAAAATGACTGTGATTTATATCTGTAAACTCCCACCCATCGCCTTGTAGCGAGGGATATAGTGTTCAATATGCATAATGACACACTACACTCCAGACCACTTCCAACCAGTCATGTCAAAGTGTCAATTAACGTAGCTCATGAGCTGAGCGCCGAGCTACCTGTGCCAAATGACAATGACGACATTCATACGGTGGAAAAAGCTATTAGAAAATTTGTTGCATGGCCGTCGAATCTTGTAAAAAAAAATGTCAACTAGGAAGTATTCATTTCCAATTCATTTTTCAAGAATAACCTTTAACATTTAATTAGAAAAGGGCTGAACCGATGAATGTTATTATAGAAGGACAAAAGGAAAGAGCTAAAATGAAAGAGCAGCTCAAAATGATCAACCAACCGATCAAAACAATCTAATGAGAGAACCTTCACCCTACCCATTCTATATCCACATTTAATATCATTGCAAGCTCATGTGGATAAGAAAATGAAAGGTGGAAATAATCACACAATTGTTTGTGAAAAAGATATGTACGAAGAGGAAACATTAGATTTCATTAGTGCTGACGCTGTAGCTGAAATCATCACATACAACTATCTAGGCGCCTCAGTTATAAATGTATACATGAGGTATGTTTTCATGATTTAATTTTACAGAAGATGATATACTATGATAATTATGGATAAATACATTTCATATTTTTCACAGGAATATATATGAAAAGAAATTGAATGGATTTTCCCGTGAATACAAATTTGGACTTGTTATTCCTCACACCATGTCTACACAACAAAAAGAAATAGATTCTGATTTTCAGGCTAAATTAATGTCAAACCTGCTCAGAACATTTCAATGAAAAATTATGACTGACATGCTCTTTTTAATACCAACGTTGCCGGGGTAAAACTCTACATTTTAATCATATCAATTATATTTTCATTTCTATCATTACTTATTCCTTTTTGTGTTTTTAGGCAGCATTGGATGCTCATTGCAGCCAATTTCGATACTCCAAAGATTTATTTTCTGGATTCACTGCATGGATATCTAACAAAACAACCACACATGATGGAGATTTTCAAGTTGTAATACACTAGATACAAAATTTTAAAACTAAATATCTAGTTATATAATTTATATTATCTTTTAAGGAGGATTCTATTATGATAGGGTAGTGTATGAATATTGTCTAAAGGCTGGAATGAATCCAGGGCCTAAGAACGAAAAGGCGCATGAGATCTACAAATGGAGAAGTATCATGGTATATATAATTATATTGTACTATCCAAACACATATCAAAACAGATTACTTATTTTTCTCGATGTTTCTGTAGTGTCTGAAAAAAACAAACGGAAAGGACTGCAGTTATTATGTTTGTAAATTTATGAAAGAGATCATATTTCATGAACAAACTAACATCCCTGAAGAGGTATTTTTGAAAATAATTACTAGTTCATTTAAAATAATTATTAATACTTTATGTATTTATATTTTTTCAATACTACTATGACTGTCGCAAAAACTCCTATTCACAAGATGATATATATGTGTTTAGAAATGAATGGGCAGCGTACCTGATGGAATAATGTAAACAAATAGGACAATGAAGGTGAATTCCTACTACTTATGTTATCTTTATATGATCATTGATATATCCCTTGTTTACACTTATTGAGCATCTATGATCACCCTTTCTTATGTTTCATATCCTTAAATTATGAAGAATGGTTTTAGAAATGATTTGAGTTTCTAGTAAAGAATAACTTAATGAGAGACTCTTATGAACTACTGACATATAGAAAACTGAGAAAACATGTTCGGATTGTTTTAATACTTTTGGAAAATGATCCATGAGTCATTTTTGATGTTTATGAATCAACTGCACCTCAATCCGATGCACGGTGTGACTGGTATGGCTAAAAGTGTCTGATATCAGTTTCAAATTGACATAAACTTTAGAAAACAACACTACTGACATACGGAATACTGAGAAAATGCATTCGAATTGTTTTGATACTTTAGGAAAACGATCCCTGAGTCATTTTTGATGTGTACGAATCAACCTCACCTCAATTCGATGCACATTGTGACTAGTATGGCTAAAATTGTCTGATATCAGTTTCAAATTGACATAAAGTTTAGAAAACAACACTACTGACATACAGAATACCATGAAAACACGTTCAGATTGTTTTGATACTTTAAGAAAATGATCCATGAGTCATATGTGATGTTTATTAATCAACCACACCTCAATTCGATGCATGATGTGACTAGTATGGCTAAAAGTGTCTGATATCAGTTTGAAATTGATATTAACTTTATAAAACAACACAAGTGACATACGGAAAACCAAGAAAACGCGTTCAGATTATTTTGATAATTTAGGACAAGGATCCATGAGTCATTTGTGACATTTAATAATCAAATGTACCTCAATTCGACACACGGTGTGAACGATATGGATAAAAGTGTCTGATATGAGTTTGAAATTGACATTAACTTTAGAAAGAAACATAGGTGACATACGGAAAACTGATAAAATGCGTTAGGATTGTTTTGATACTTTAGTAAAATTATACACGAGTCATTTGTGATGTGTACGAATCAAATTCACCTCAATATGATGCATGGTGTGACCGATATGGCTAAAAGTGTCTGATATCAGTTTCAAATTGACATAAACTTTAGAAAACAACACTACTGACATACGAAAAAAATGAGCAAACACATTAGGATTGTTTTGATACTTTAGGAAAACTATCCATGCGTCATTTGTGACATGTAAGAATAAACCGTACCTCAATCCGAAACATAGTGTGACTGGTATGGCTAAAAGTGTCTGATATCAGTTTCAAATTGACATTAACTTTAGAAAACAACACAAGTGACATACAAAAAAAATGAGAAAATGCATTCAGATTGTTTTTATACTATAGGAAAATGATCCATGATTCATTTTTGACGTTTAAAAATCAATCGCACCTCAATCTAATGCACGGTGTGACCAGCATGGCTAAAAGTGTATGATATCTTTTTGAAATTAACATTAACATTAGAAAACAACACAAGTGACATATGGAAAACTGAGAAAACGCGTTCATATTGTTTTTATACTTTAGGACAACGATCCATGAGTCATTTTTGACATGTAAGAATTAATTTCACCTCAATCCGATGCACGGTGTGACCAGTTTGGATAAAAGTGTCTGATATCAGTTTCAAATTGACATAAACTTTAGAAAAAAACACTAATGACATACGGAATACTGAGTAAATGCGTTCGGATTGTTTTGATACTTTAGGAAAACGATCCATGAGTCATTTATGATGTGTATGAATCAACCACACCTCAATCCGACACACGGTGTGACCGGTATGGATAAAATTATCTGATATTAGTTTGAAATTGACATTAACTTTAGAAAAAAACGCAAGTGACATATGGAAAACTGAGAAAATGCATTCAGATTGTTTTAATACATTAGGAAAATGATCCATGAGTCATTTTTGATGTGTACAAATCGACTGCACCTCAATCTGATGCATGGTGTGAACGGTATGGCTAAAAGTGTCTGATATCAATTTCAAATTGACATTAACTTTAGAAAACAACACAAGTGACATAAGACAAACTGAGAAAACGAGTTCGGATTATTTTGATACTTGAGTAAAATGATCCATGAGTAATTTATGATGTGTACGAATCAACCTTACCTCAATCCAATGCATGGTGTGACTGGTATGGCTAAAAGTGTCTGATATCAGTTTCAAATTGACATTAACTTTAGAAAACAACAAAGTGACATACGGAAAACTGAGAAAACGCGTTCAGATTATTTTGATACTTTAGGAAAACTATCTATGAGTCATTTGTGATGTGTACTAATTGAACACACCTTAATTCAATCCATGGTTTGACCGGTATGGATAAAAGTGTCTGATATCAATTTTAAATTGAAATTAACTTTAGAAAACAACAAAAGTGACATACGTCAAACTGATAAAACGCATTTGGATTGTTTTGACACTTTAGGACAATGATCCAAGAGTCATTTTTGATGTTTACGAATCAAATGTACCTCAATCTGACACATGGAGTTACCGGTATGGCTAAAAGTGTCTGATATCAGTTTCAAATTGACATTAACTTTAGAAAACAACAAAAGTGACATACAGAAAACCAAGAAAACGCATTCATATTGTTTTTATACCTTATGAAAATGATCGATGAGTCATTTTTGACGTGTACAAATTAACCGCACCTCAATCTGACACACGTTGTGACCGGTATGGCTAAAAGTGTCTGATATCAGTTTGAAATTGACATTAACTTTAGAAAACAACACAAGTGACATATGGAAAACTGAGAAAACGAATTAGTATTGTTTTGATACTTTAGGATGAAGATCCATGAGTCATTTGTGACGTTTACAAATCAACCACACCTCAATACGACGCATGGGGTAACCTGTATGACTAAAAGTGTTTGATATCAGTTTCAAGTTGACATAAACTTTAGAAAACAACACTACTGACATATAGAATACTGAGAAAATGCATTCGGATTGTTTTAATACATTAGTAAAATGACCCATGAGTCATTTTTGACATGTACGAATCAAACTCACCTCAATCCGATGCACGGTGTGACTGATATGTCTAAAAGTGTCCGATATCAGTTTGAAATTGACATTAACTTTAGAAAAACAACACAAGTGACATATAGTAAATCAAGCAAACACATTTGGATTGTTTTTATAATTTAGGAAAATGATCTATGAGTCATTTTTAACATATATGAATCGACCAAACCTCAATCTGACGCATGATGTGACCGGTATGGCTAAAAGTGTCTGATATCAGTTTCAAATTGACATTAACTTTAGAAAACAATACAAGTGACATACGGAAAACCCAACAAAAACGTTTGTATTGTTTTGATACTTTAGGAAAACAATCCATGAGTCATTTGAGACATGTTCGAATCAACCATACCTCAATCCGATGCACGGTGTGACCGATATGGCTAAAAGTGTCTGATATCAGTTTCAAATTGACATTAACTTTAGAAAACAACACAAGTGACATATGAAAAACTGAACAAACACATTAGGATTGTTTTGATACTTTAGTAAAACGATCCATGAGTCATTTGTGTTGTGTACGAATCAACCTAACCTCAATCTGACACATGGTGTGATCGGTATGGATAAAAGTGTCTGATATCAGTTTCAAATTGACATTAACTTTAGAAAACAACACAAGTGTCATACGACAAACCGAGCAAAGGTGTTCGGATTGTTTTTATACTTTAAGACAAAAATCCATGAGTCATTTGTGACGTGTATGAATCAACTGTACCTCAATCCAATGCACAGTGTGACCAGTAAATCTTTTCATTAGATAAAGAATCAGTATTTATTAAATGAGATAAATCATCCAAAAACATATTGATTTTACATTATTCCCTTTCATTATTATCAGAATGAAAACATTTGAGTTTATCATTTCCATATTTTAGTTTCACATTTCCATATTAATGTATTCTTTCATATTAATGTTTCAATTTATTTCATTATTGTATTACTAACATAATATTTGTTTTCTTATATAGGTGAATTTTTTTCCTTGAGTTCGGATTCTTTGTTCAGCAACAAATACCGTGGACGACAATTTTTGAGAGAGGATCACAGATATCAAAGGATGAAACATTAATGTTTATAACTGTTGTTGGATAATTGTAATTGTAACCAATTAAAACATTGTTTGAAATGTATACACCAGTGTGTTTTTTTTGTATTCATGATGCGAAGTAAAATTATATAGCATTGTTTGTCAAAATATTGTGTGCGCTTTGTCATCTTTTGGTTCTTGGTTCGTGTGTAGGTGCTATTTTGTGCAGGTGTGTAGGTGTGTAGGTGATGGTTGTGCAGGTACAGGGGAAGGTTCCATTATCAGCGATTTTTTGAGCGCTGATAAAGGACTCCTTTAACTACGCTAAAAGAGCGCTGATAAAGGGCCCTATTATCAGTGCTCAAGATAGGGCTAATAAAGTCCCCCTTTATCAGCACTAGAAAAGTGCTATTAATGACAGTGTAGATAAGGGGGGGGGGGGTCCCCTTTATCAATGCTCTGAAAAGCACTGATAAAGGCCACCTTTATCAACACTGATAAAGGGGACCCCCCCTTTATCTATGCTGGCATTAAAATCGCTTTTCTAGCGCTGTTAATGTCATTTTTTAGCACTGATAAAAGGACAAGTTGTAGTAGTGTTTCTGTAATAACGACACTCGATTGGGTCCCTTGTACACTAGGGTTTCATATTTCTTAGCCAATTATAATTGTGGCACCTCACCTGGATACTTAAGTGATCACCCCAGATACTAGTATCACTATGTGGAAGCTCCAAGCTACACTTCCTACTATTGGTCAATGTAATTCCATATCTAGGTTTTGAACCACCCTTTCTCACACTAACAACCCCTCTTAGGTTATGCTTATTAATAATCACCTGGTTTGCTACTCTAGATATGGTAGTAATCCAAAATATATTCACCTATGATCAAATGTCATGTCTAAGACCATCCTCAAATCACATATATTTATATAACTCATTACATGATAAAATAGGTTCAAAATGTTGGAGATTCATGAAATGGGAAGAATAGTCCATGACTGATAAAGCACCCATCTCCAATCACATAAAATATCTGGCTCTATTAGTCCTCAATGACTTGTAATAAAAATAATAATATAATTCCTTCTGAAAACTCCCCAAGATATATCCTGATAATTATCCATCTGGGTAATAACATTCCACCGCCTATTGGAGGAATCCTAAAGCATATATGTATTTAGATTCACTCTCCTCTCAAGAGGTTTCTAAAGATGATAGAAAATGGATAGAATGGCCTCATGCCATGACTCTATAGTCTGTATACTTCCATACTTTGAAAATGTGGGAAGATGCTACTACTGAAACTCACACATCAACTTTTACATAGTCAGGGCAGGTCATGGGGATCCCTGAACAATATTTATAAAGCATTGGAAACCCTCTTGGAACTGAAAATTGGTTACCATATCAGTTATAACTATTACTAAATCAAGGGGGACTATTGGAGGTTCTATTAGTGTCCTAGGGCCCACCACCTCCAGAGCATGGTCTTCACCACCCTCTTGGAACCTAACTCGTGGCCATCGTGGTGTCATGTCTCTACAAATTCCAAACACATGCCGCAATAAAAAATTTAATTACTACTGAAATCATAGATATATAAATAAGATAGGTACAAGACTCCCTATATAAAAGTCACACCCCTCTGTCTACTTCTAAATCTAGGTATGGGTGATGAAGAAATCATAATAAAATCAAGAGACACTACATACTTCCCACTAAAAAGGTTGGGTCAGAGTCAAGTTGCATACTATAAGTCAAAGGTCCCAATATAAATAGTCTAAATTTTAATTTATAAATGAAAACAACCTTTAAGTTGAATTATAATATCCATTTAATGGTGAAAATTTCATTTTAGAATTCAATTTTTATTTAAGTTTGTACTCATTTATATAGAAAATATTTAAAATGGTTGAATTATATAGATCCCCATTTAAAATTTATAAAAGATCATACAGTTTATAAATTGAAATATGGAATCCATTTAATCACAACCATTTATTTATCTAATACCTATATTAAATTTTAGCACAATTTCATAGACATATCAATAAAGGCACAAAAACATTCTATAAGAAATGAATGTAGTAATATAAACATGGCATTAAATGTGAATGACATTTAAACCCTAAAGTTAATATGATGATGCATGATGAAATAATTACTTTCCATATCATCCAAGGGTAAAAATATGTAAATATAAAGAACATAAAACATAAAGTGCATCACCCATTAGTGAAATCAAGGCAACTATAATAATAAACATCTAGAATAACATGTCCCATCCTAGGTAATTTGGGTTTTCACTATATGTGGGTTAGATACTCCCAATGACAGGCTTAAGGACAAATCTTGACACATCATATTTCTCATTTAGACCATCCTAATTAGTAAGGAATGAGAAGAAAATAAAAAGACACCTCTAATACCACTTTGTGATTCCCCAGACATGGTTCACTCAAAAGTAATCAAATTCAGTTGGACACATGATCTCAAAGCATGCCTCCCCGCATGCTAGAGGCTACCAACTAGCAGCGAGGGTCCATGGTGGAACGGTGGGAAGAATATACTCTCATGACCAGATCCTATCACAATGGTATAATCATATCAATCAATAGTGAAAGAATAAAAGATAATTGAATAGTGGAAGAGTATTCATCCATAATTTAAATAACCAAGTAATCACATCCATCAATTTCATATACAAAAATGATGACCATGGAATGCTATAAAAAAGGGAAATACATAGGAACTAGGGGAACAAGAATATATAACATGATATACAAAAATGAAAAAAACCCAAGGTTGTATCTAGTAACATCTTGATTATAGGCTTCGTCCTCCTCCCCCGTACACCATCCTAGCAAGTTAATAAAGCATACATAACATGTCGATTTCCCTTGTCCCTACCTGCATCCATAAAGTTTGTCCTGGTACCCAACAACAGCCCAAATAGGGTGTGAGGCATAATTAGTAGGCTAACACCAATAATGTCAAATTTAAACTAATCCTTGAATATATAATTATATGTGTGAAGGTAAGAGTAAAAGATGTAAATGAAATATGGTAAATAAATAAACCACATAGGCTCAGATTCCCATGGAACACCAGTCCTATGATACCTACTTCAATATACGCTTGGATATCTCTAAGTAATAATTTTTTCATGATTTAATTCATAATAATGTTTTTGGATTTGGATCATAGCCTAATCATCCCCCATGAATTATATCTAAACAAGATATGTATAATAAGGTTATCCCGATAATGTAAGGCTTTGACCGAATCCAAGATTTTTATTTGGATCGGCAGTCACAGTATAAAATAAATTAATTATTTTTGAAAAGAAACCTATGCCCATCCTTGGAACTACTAATTTGGAACCTAGGTATCATTCCAAGAATAAAAAGAACCCATGAGCTTACAAGCCCATCGTAGGCATTCCTCATTAGAACCTTGGTATCACTCTAGGTGTGGTATAAATTCAACACCCTCTAAGTATATCCTTGGTGGTCCACAAGGGAACCCAAGTTTCACTCTTGAAATATGAAATGGTCTTTCCTTTTATCCTATCCTTAAAAGTTCAAAAGGGAGACAAAGTATCACTCAGGCATAAACAATGATCTCCCCATTGAGTCTATCCTCGACAATCTACAAAGGGAGTCCAAGTATCACATTGGAATATATAATATAGCTAAGTCTATTTATAGTTTTCATATGAGAACCCATGTGTCACTAAATTTACATTATAAATGTGACACCCCAATCTTCCACAATACACTTCTTTTTAAATAATTCAATAGCTTGCGCTGCATGCAACACCGAATTCGAGCACGCCACGACTAGCCATTTAAAAAGTGGTTATGAATAGTATTAACCAAAATTTGAAATTTATATATTCCATATATTTTTAATATTCATCTCATGTGTTTTTTAGATATGATATAATAACAAAATTCAATTTTTCAAATAAAAAAAGTATTTAAAAAAAATGCATTTTTACCACCTTTTAATGGTGAACCTTTTTAAAATCCAATATCTAACACTTTTATATATTAAATTTTAAAAAATGAAATTATTATTTAGAATAGGTACATAAAAATTTAGTTTGGACAATTTTTTTTTGTGTTTTTTTGATCACTTTCATATTTTAATGAATAGTGAAAAATACTGCATTTTAATTCAAATTTGATTTTTTCATCTAATTTATTTATATTGTTAATTTATACTTTTAATTTGTTTTAAAGTATAATATATTAATTTTTTATCATTTAATATAATGTAATTCATTTGAATTATTTTCACATTAAAATTAGATATAAACACATGATAATCTTTTGATGGTTTTTACTTTTCAAAAACTCGTTTTCTCATTTTGTCAACGAGGATTAATTTTAAATTAATGATTGAAACTTCTATTTTTAAAATTTTTAAAAATAGATTCCATATTTGGAATCATTAGTTCCAAATTATTTTAATAAGTTACTTTTATTTTTTTGGATATTATGAATAATAATTTTAGTAATTTTTTTATTACCGCGATTAAGGGTAAATCGGGTAATTAAAGGTAAAAATAATATTATAAAATTACCATAAAACCTATAAAAATACTATTGGATGACTAAATTATACCATTATAACCTAATTTTATAAATTTAATCATTTAATTGACCCCTTTCCATGAATATGACATGAATATTTTTTAAATTAATGAATATGACAAAATGCCACTCTCATTTCTTATAAGTATAATAATTTTAATATAGAGATATTCAGGAGATAAAATAGATTATAAATAGTCTCTGGAAATATGAAATAATTACCTACATCATATAATTTTTTTTATAATTTTTATATATTAAATAATTACCATTAATGATTACACAATAGTGATACATAAATTATTTTATTAACAGAAATATCAATTAAATGATACTAAAAATATTAAAATAAATATAATTTGACTTAATTAATAAAATAAATTAATTTTATATATAACATAGATATATTAGTGAAATATTGGAATTATTGTTTCAAAGTTATCATGTCGGTTTTATATTTTTTAAAATGAAAATATTGAATAGTATCAAAATTGACATAAATGATACTTTAAAATAAATAATATTTCATTAAATTTTATAAAAGTCATAAAAAATAGGATTCGGATAACTAAATAGGATATTATTAAATATATAATAAATTATACAATTGGGGTTCTCTTTTCATTTTATATTAACTCTATTAACCGTATAGTGTAAAAATATAAGAAGACATGGAAAGAGTTAAACTATATAACTAAGGGTTAAACCCAAATGATAAGGTAAAGTTTATGACCTAAAATTGTCAAAAAATAATTTTATGAGATTATTTATACCTATACTCATCTTATAATTGAAATAAATCACTTTTAATATATTTTAATCCCAAAATCAATTTATAATAAAATAATATTTTAAGATCTTCCAAAAGTGTCTGTCACCTCTCTGATAAAAGGGAAATTCTCATTATCTTTAATTCACACCTCTAAATACATTTGAATAGTAAAAAACCAGCCCAATTATCCTAAAAAATTCCCTAACTACATCCTAGAGGCTATACATTGGGCATAAAGCAATCCTAAAGAGTCCTTTTGTGCAAATAAAAAGGAGATAACTGAAAAAGAAGTAATTGTTTTATCACCTCTTTCAAAGTTATTTTCTTCTTATACTTCCTCTTTATATGTTTTTACCATACCAAAGTAATAATTAAGTATAATCCATATATTTAGATGTTATTATAATCATGGTAGAACCGTATTTCTCATTTTATCCATCATACAAATAACAATATCACTATGTGTGCGTACGTACGACTTACCGTCTCCACACCGCAGTGTGATTTGTTATTCAACACTACTTTATTTGGATGAATATAATGATGAGTATAATGGATATAAATAAAGAATATAATATTATAATTATTAATTATGATTAATATACCATCCAATTCTTTACCATTTAACCATCAAGGGAATGATACCGTCGCTCGTGCGTATGTACGGCCTACCGTCTCCACGACGCGGTGAGATTCATTCTCCATGTTAACCATTAAATAATGATTATAGAATTTATATGATGTGTAAAAATAATAATTATGAACCTTATATCATTATGGATATTAATAAAATACATATTATACATAAAAAACATGACTTGTATGGAAAAACATGAATGGGAAAAGGAATAAATTAACAGATAAAATAATGGTAATATTGAAATACTATTGAAAAAATGATATAATATGATCATATATGATGTCATAAATATGGATACAGTCCTATTATAATTTAATAACATGATTTAACCACTATGAAAGAGTTTAACTCACCCTCAACTAAAGGAAGGTACAAGGAAAGGGTTAATTTTACAATCTCATTATCATCCAAGGTTGTTTATATGACAGTATCTACTGAGACATATTTATCATCAATGTACATGTTTCTTAAAAATTTATTTTAAAATATTATTACTATTTTTTAAATTCATTTTAACCCATGTTTTTCTTTTTATAAAACATTTTTAAAATAATATTTCCATCATTTTCCAAACAAGTTACATTATGACCTTTTCAAAAAATTAAGGAAAGGCTATTTTTTTAACTTATATGGAACGAGCGACTATTTTCCGCCATTATGACACCTTAAAATTTTGAAGATTTCATTAAAATATTAAAAGGTTATTTTCAAAATGAATGTTTTATTTTATAATTTCTCATCTTTTAATCGATTTAATGTAAAAATGGATATTTCTCTCAAAGAGTTTTAATGAACTTATTAGATTATTTTCATCTATGTCAACATACTTTATTGGATTTTATGATTAATTGAGGTTGAATTATTATGATAAAATCTTCAATATTTTATTGATGGTTTTATGTTATGTTTTACTATAGGTGTTTTATTTTTATTCCATTAATGGTTTATGGTTAAAGTATTAACATTTCTTATGCATGTTTTAATACGAATTTTTATGTTATGTTTCACCATTTTCACATGAGGAATGAATTGGACTTATTAAGTGACAGGAAAGGCCCACTATATCCCCTTAATGCATCAGTAGGTATCACGAAACAAAATACTATCTTGGAACAATGCCTTGATGGTATGGTTATCTATGGTATTGGAACGAGGCCTTGACAATATGGTTATGTTGTGTGAAATTATGTATTTCATCGTTATGAGATTAGTTATTGACATTACATGTGATTATTCGACTAGTAGAATATCAATGTGAATATTTAAATGGAATTATTTTATTTATTTATTTCTATATTATGATGAAGATAATGTTTAAAAGTCTTGTGATTCAATTTTATACCTTTCCTTAAAAGTTTATGCTTATTTATGATAGCTTCCGCTATATTATTTATCCTTACTGAGAATCTAAGCTCACCCATTTATTATGTTTTATTTTTACTTAGGATGAGAAGAAGTATATTATGATTGAACTTCCGGAATAGTATAAGGGATATGATAGTTTTCAAAGGGGATAATATGTTGTTTTTCATTTCAAGAAGTAATGTAAAACTTATGTTTGTATCTAGTATTTCCAAGGCTAATAAACCAATCGGTCCTTAGGGATTTGAGTTCTTGTGATAATGACAATGTAATAAAATAATGCACTAACTTTGGGTAACTGAGGTCGGGGTGTTATAGTTGGTATCAAAGGAAGTTTAGTACAAACCTTGGAAACTAGATTTAGAAAAACTTTGATTAGGGAACATTATCCCTAAGATAGACTTTGAGGATATGTATAGAAGAAAATCCTAGAATTTTAGTAATGTAGAGATTATGTGGGTATTCTTAGAAAATACATCAATGTCTGGAGAATATAAGTGTATGTTGTTCTGGAACATATGTTCCTAGGTGTAACAACTCTGAAAAGGTGTTTTAGGCTTGACTTGAGGTAACCTGGTACATGATAATGGGCCTTACTGCGCACCTATTTTGAAACTATTGTGGGATATGCTTAGGATAATTCTAATTTTATTTGAAAAACATTATGAAGTATGTAAAAGTAAATATGTCCCCAAAGAAACCAGTTTTGATTATGAGATTAGATATTCATAAAATTTTCAATTTATGTTACGTATTTTGAAATTATGCATTATGATTCATAACCTAATCTAGTGAATTTCGTTGTTTAGAAATAGTTCCTAGTATAAGTATTGGAAACCATATCAACACACGTAATCCATGTAGGGATTTCCCTCATATGAAAGATAATGATAGTGGATCTGGTGATACAACTGGTGCTGAATAACTTATAACCATATCGGGACAACTGATCGAGGTTATGAATAATAACCTTGCCCATATGGTGCAACCTGATCCACAATGTAGAGGATAAATGTTATACCACTTAACGAGGAAAAATAAACCAACATTTAATGGGACTACAAATCCTTTTTTAGCTTAGTAGTGGATAAGTGCCTTGTTGAAAATATTTCTTTCTTTGGGGAGTAAAATAAGGGAAAAAGTTTTCATAGAAGTCTATTGAATATCAAGAGATGCATATCAATGGTGGTAATTAATTAAAAACATTAAGGAGGATTAATAGGTAAAAAATATAGAATGGATGTAATTTAAAGAACTATTCCTTGAAAAATACTTTCCTCATGATCTACTAGTGGATATGGAGAGGCAATTTCTGAGTTTGAGGTAGAAGGAGGATGAGAATGTTTCAATGTATGAAGCTAACTTTACAATTTTAGAAAGGCATGCTACAAAATACATATGTAACCTAATAAGTAATATTGATCAATTTTTTGGTGCGTTAAAACCATTCCTACAATGGGAATTGGTCTCACAATATTTCTCATCATACGAAGATATAGTCTCATGTGTTATCAAGATGGAAAAGTAATTCTCTAAGTATTATGAATTTAAAGTAAAGCAAGAGAAGAAGAGGCCTATTGAACACTCTTGAAAAGGAAATAAGGGGAATAAGGGAAAAGTTGAATTTTCATCCTCTTGTAATTGTGGGAAGAAACACCTTGGTACTTTTTTAAAGGGGATGAGAGTTTGTTACACATGTGGGGAAAATGACACTAAGCCCATGATTGAAAGGGGAATAAAGAATATATCAATGTTCAGTGCTACAATTATAAAGAGGTGTGTCATTATAAAAATAATTGTCCTAATCATTAAAGATAATTTCCCCAGAAAATACCAAGGGATAAAGGCCATGATTTTATGATCACAACTGCTCAGGTTGAAGTTCCTAATGATGTGGTGGAAAGTACTTTAATTATTTCCTCAAATTTAGACAAAGATTTATTTGATTCTGGATCCTCACATTCCTTTATATATTCCCAATTTTCATTAAAGATTAGATATTTCCATTTCAAATTAACAAGGGAGTTGTCAGTAAAAACCCCTAAGGGAAGTCTCATTGCAACAAAGATGTATCAGGCAGTTCTGATTATGTCATATAAATATGATTTATCTACTGAATTTATCATCATACATATGGAATACTTTTATATAATCCTAGGTATGGACTGGCTATCAAAATATGATGTGAAAATTTATAGCAAGAAGGAAGTTGCGATTTGTGAGGAAGATGTAGAATATATTATCTTTATAGAAGAAACTTCATCACCTTATTCTTATCAAAATCCACCCCTAGTAGCTTTACTGAATAAGATTCTTAGGGAGGAAGAGGAAATAAAATCTAGGGATGAAGAAATAAATATTAAAATTGGGGATACACTTATTGTAAAAGAATATATTGATGTATTTCCAGAGGATTTACCTTAACATCCTATGGAGCAGGAAGTTGAGTTTACTATTGATTTAATCCCTGATGCAAGGACGATATCAAAAACTCCATAGATAATGTCCATTGTGGAATTAGTATAGTTGAAGAAATAACTAGAGGAGTTGATTAATAAGGTATTTATTCACCATAGTGTTTCTCCATGGGGATCCCCAGTTGTTTTTGTTAATAAGAAAGATAGATCAATGAGGCAGTGTAGTGACTATAGAGAAATATATGCCATTACAGTAAAGAAAAAGTATCCTCTGCCTCACATTGATGATTTATTTGATCAAATTCATGGAGATCAATATTTTTTAAAGATTGAACTTTGTTATGGATATCATCAATTGTTTTTAAAAATGGAAGATATTCCAAAGACAACATTCTGAATGATGTATAGTCATTACAAATTTAGAGTAACTCCATTTGGATTGAATAATTCACCCTCTATTTTCATGGATCTAATGAATAGAGTGTTCAAGGAATATATTTATGATTTTTCATAGTATTTATTTATTATATCTTGGTATACTCCAAAATATAAGAAGACCATGAAAACCACATGTATATTGTTCTAAAGACTCTTAGATTAAATGGACTATATGGGAAGTTTAGCAAGTGTGAATTCTGGATTGAGGAATTTTTTTTTCTTGGACATATTCTATTCAAGGATGGAATCCCTATTGATTCTGAAAAGACAAAGGAAATATAAGAATGGAAAACACCAACAAGTATTACCAAGGTATGTAATTTTATTGGTTTATCATGTTACTATTAGTGTTTCGTCCATAATTTTTCCCAATTGGAAAACCCATTAACCAAGATCACATGTAAAGGGGTTAAATTAGTTTGGAAAAAAGAGTGTGAAGAATGTTTTAAATTTTTTTAGAGAAGATTAGTCAATGATTCTATGTTGACTTTACCATCTGGGAATGATGGGTTTGTGATTTATAGTGAAGCATCAAGGAAAGGAATTGGTTGTTTTATTATAAAAAACGATCGAGTTATTTAATATGCATCAAGGTAGTTAAAAATTAATGAATAAAATCACTCAACTCACGATCTTGAGTTAGCAGTGGTAATATTTTCTCTGAAGATATAGAGACACTATCTCTATGGTGAAAGATGTGAGATATATACTGAACACTAGAGTTTGAAATATATTTTCTCACATAAAGAACTCAACACAAGAAAAAGGAGATGGTTTGAGCTACTCAAGGATTATGATTGCACAATACAATACCACCTAGGGAAGGAAAATAAGGTGGAAGATGATTTAAGTAGAAAGTATAATGTAGTTTTTAATAAAATGAGAGTTGAAAATGATCCTATGTTAATGGATATAGTAAATATGGATATGGAAATTATCATAGAAGGTGAAACATCACTACTTTTTCAAATGGTTGCCAAACCATATTTACTGGAAGGGACAAAAAGTTCTCACTCTTATGAAGAGAAGTTTCAAAAAAAAAAAAAATTATAGCTGTGAATGATGGGAGACTGCTACAATTAATATTTGAAGATGGTATTTTGAAATTTGGGAAGAGACTTTGTGTACCTACTAAACCTGATCTAAAAAGGGAATTATTGGATGATGCTCATAGCTCTAATTTCTCCTTACACACTAGTAGCACTATGAAACATGACTATCATGGGGTGTCAAAAAAACAATTATTTTCAAAATTAAAATAAATTATAGTGGTTAACCTAGGTTTTCTATTGAGGGGAATGCATAATAATTACCTTTGTCACTTAAATCTGAGAAAGAAGAAGAGGTTGTTTTTGAAATTGTTTGAGTTTAAAAAGAAAGAAAGCAATTGAAAATGAAGTTTGAACACAAGTGGATGAAGAGAGTGATGGGGTTATGGTAGTATCACCTTTTTCAATGTTATCATCATCATAAAAAACATTCACCCTCTCTTTCTATTGAATAATAAATGAAAGATTCCTCAATTGAGTTATCAATCACCCTTGGTTGAAGAAATAAATGTAACCCACTCCTATGTGCATGGATGTTCATAAATAATTCCTAAAAAACTAAGGAAAGTCCTAATTGGGAATTTTTTATCTTTATAAATCTATAAATAATTCATTAGTTCCACACATGTTCCAATGATTGTTAGACACTCACCACCCAACACAATATGCTCAATCGAGACAAATTGCATTAGGAGGAGGGTGTTAAACATTCTCCAACCAAATATATAAACAATGAATAAAAAAACCCAAAATATGATCGATTTAAGAGAATTATTAACTACTAAATATAGAAATAATTTAATATAAAAATAGAGTTTTAAATTTATGTTAAATACTCCAACATTACAAAAGTTAAACTCCCCCTTCCCAGATCACTCATAGGTTTTACCCTTCCATGTGAAGGGTAATAGAGTTGAAAGGGGAAGAAGAGAGCATAATGGAAATAAGAAAAAAGAAAAGAGAAAATAAAAAGCACATAAAGATTCATAACCTCTATAAAAACCCCTCTTTAACCTTCTTCAACCCCTTTGAATGGATGTGAACACTCATATATATAGGGTTGAGGGGTGGAAAATTTTCCCTCCAGATTCACTCCTCCGAAATTTTGAGTCCATTTCACATTATAAATAGATGAATATTGGATAAGTTTCTTCGTAAACTTTTTCCTTATATATATTAATAATTATCACAAAAAATATTAGTATATTAGGACAAGTTTCAAAAAATTTATCCTCAGATTACCGATGAAGACGTTTTCTTCCTAAGGAGACTTCTCAACTACCTCCACTTTGGGGCATTCAATAGATGCCTTAATGAAATAATTTATTCATGAAATTTAATAAGGACATGATAAGAGGAGTACTATTTCTATTCCAGCTAGAATAATTTAATTTGGAGTTATTTAGGCCGATATATACTTCAATAATTGAGGTGGATTCCATTCTGTCATCCATAAAACTTAGTCCACTTGATTTATTTATTTATGCTATTTTGTGTCGAATTGGAACTAGGTACTGGAAAAAAGTTTAATAAAACAATAAAGGAAATACTAAAAAAAGGAATGAATTTATTTGGATCAAAATTTTAAAATATATGACTAAAATATATAAGATTCATAAAAATGATAAATTTATATAATTAAACAATTTTCATAATTAAGTCCAAAATCCACTACAAATACGAAAATGATGCAAATTATCTCAAGTTGATTAATTTTAAGGTGTTAAACCATTAAAAATCGCATGAAAAATAATGAAAATATCATCTCTATCAATTCCACCACACTTAGCACTTGGACTCTCAGAAAAGTCAAAATAAAATCAAATAAAATTCAAAACACATGCTCATAAGATCCACCAATTACATAATAATAATAAAAGATATCATTCCACATCAACAACCATTATTAAAATTTATCCATTTAAATCATTAAATATTTTTACTCGAAATTTATTATCCTATGAACAAAAGACACCTACCTCACATGATTTTTCTCTCATCTCACAAATGTCAATTTTCAGTAAGGGTTTCTCATCCAAACCAATGCAATAGTCACCATAGGCTTGATAGATTCTTAAATATCCATCCAATGTGAGACAAGAGCATGTGTTTATCATGAGGACTTTACAAGGTTGTTTTGTGGCTTATGGTTGGTAGGATTTTGATGTGAAAAATTATGAGGCCAAATGAGGAGGGCTTGACTCTTTTTGAAGCAAAATTGAAAGATTATAATTTCCACTAAAGTATGATCTCTTACTCACTCCCCTTAGTATAAAATCAAACCCATCATCATGAAAACTCAAGTAATGTTCACACAATTCCTAATTTCCATAGAAAAAATATCAATCATCTCAAACATGTTTTTTCTTAAAATATCATGATAGGTAAAACTTTCTTTATCTTTAGAAGCTCCAGAAAGGTAAATCTTCTTTTTTCATGAAATCTCTAAAAAAGGGCATAGATTTTAACTAAATGGGTTTTTAAAAGTAGAAAAAACAACTCATCAAAATTTTATTTTCTACCCAAAGTATCACCAAATAAGGTAGCATAATACAATACATCTCCCCCCCACACTTAAGTTTAACTAGATCATGCAATTTCACTTCAAGAGAAGGTTGGATAGGGAAAATTGGATTGTAATGTGGATAAGAAAACCTGATATTCAAGGATTATAAGGGATAATAGGATTACATGTACAAGAAATGATATAATGAAAGTGATTATCTTTAAAAGGGTGCTTTAAAACCAAAAAAATGACTCAATCATTTAAGCACAAGTACCTCAAACCCTCAAGTTATGAAAAGAATAAATCAAATTTTGGTTAAAGAAAGTATGATTTGGTTCTATCAAGAAGTGAGGTGAATATAAATAATATGAAAACAATGGTTTAAAAGCATCATATAAAAGTTATTTCAAATATAAATACAATGAGATGTGGCATGGGATTAAAAAATTAGAGTAATTTTGATGAAATTCCCAAAGAATTGAACTTGAAACAAGTCATTTTCAGCATTTATTTAATCTCATTTTCTTGAAATAAATTGGTTCACTCATTGAAATGGGGTTCAAAAATTGAAATGATATTCCTTTAAGCTCAAAAGTTTCATAAAAACACATAAAAATTTAAAAAACACAATTTTTTTTGAGAAAAAACAACAAATAAAAATCCTAAACTACAAAGGCTCCCTCCAAAACACTTAAATGATGCAGTTTACTAAATGAATTCAAATGGATATAACATATAAGTAAATTTTAAAATTAATCATAGTAAGAAATCATGTGTAAATGAGAGGTATGACCTGATGGATTTTATTAATAAACATATTGGAGTAGTGTGATATCCTCCATTGGATCTGATGGAATGGTCCCCTGGAATTTCTTCAGCCTATGTCCATTAACAGTGAATGGATCCTCCTCTCCATACTTCAAAATATGCACAATACTAAAAGAATATACATGAGTAACCATAAATGGAACTTACCATTTGGAACAAAGATTACCTGGAATCATCTCGAGTCTTGAGTTGAATAATAGCACTTTGTATCTAGGATGGAAGTCTTTCGGTTGGAACATCTTGTCACGATCCACTCTTGTTATCTCTTTGTAAATCATAGAATTTTAAAATTCTTCAATTTAAATTTATTACAGCTCCTACAACTATAATATTCTGTCTTTCCCAACACTTTCAAGATCCAAATTCATCTTCCTAATAGCCTAATATTCCTTATGATCCAATTCCATAGGCAGGTGAAATCTTTTCCCATAAATCAGCCTATATGGACTCATTCCAATCGGGGTCTTGTAGGATATCTTGTAATCCCATACCGTGTCTTCTAACCTTTGGATTCAATCCTTCATGTTTGGTTTAACAGTATTCTCCAAAATTCTATTGATTTCGTTGTTGGGCACTTCAACTTGACCATTTTTATATGGGTGATAGAGAGTTGATATTTTATGATACACCCCATGATTCTTCAAAAAAATACTCAATTATCCTATTGAAAAAGTGAGTACCTTTATCAATAATGATGGTTCTAGGCACTACAAACCAAAAAAATATGTTAGACCTGCCAAAATCATAAACAACTTTAGCAGCATCAGTTCTGGTGGCTTTTTCTTCCACCCATTTGAAAACATAATAAACCAAAATCAAGATATAATAATTTTAAAATGACATTGGGAATGGTCCCATAAAATATTTCCCCCATGCTTTAAAAATATCACAAAAATTAATTGGTTTTTAGGTAATTTCTTATCTCTTTGAAATGTTTTCTGAAAACTGAAAATATTTACACCTTTTAAAAAATTCATGAGAATATTTAAAAAGGGTGGTACAATAATGTGTAGATTACAAAACCTTACTTGATATGATTTGAGGTTCAAAGTTTCCCCCCACAAGATAAAGTGTGAAAAAACTCAAATACAAAACCAATTTTACTCTAAAGAAAATCATCTTCTTATCACTTGGTCATTGCAAATCTTACAAAGAAACAGATCATCCCAAATGTAATATCTAGATTCAGATTTTAGTTTGTGAATTTGGTGATAATTGAAATGAGATGGTACCTAAGATGTTAGTAGATAATTTACCATGTCATCATACCATGGAACTTTTCCTTCAACCAAGTACAACTTCTTCCTAGAAGGTGATCATTTAATGGTTATTTTTCTGGAATTTCAGCTTCAGTAGTGTTGGAAAGTATTCTTAAATGATCAGCCACTTAGTTCTAAGATATATTCTTGTCCTTAATTTCTATGTTAAATTCTTGAATCAGTAACACCCATCTAACTATCCTCATTTTAGATTCATCCTTCTTCATCAAGTACCTAAGAGCTGCATGATCAAAAAACACAGTGACTTTAGTTCCAAGTAGATATGATCTAAATATTTATAAAGAAAAAACAACTTCTAAAAACTCTTTTTATGTGGTTATGTAATTGAATTGAGCCGAATCCAAGGTTCTTAAGGCATAGTCAATGACTTATGTCCTGCCCTCAATTCACTAAGAAAGGACTACTCCAAATCCTTGATTGGAAGCATCACAAAGTAGCTGAAATAGTTATTCCCAATTTGGTGGCTGCATCACCGGTCGTGTAATCAATCTATTATTCATATCATAAAATTATTTCTTACATGTACTATTGAAATAAAAATCATCATATTTCATAAGAAATCTAGATATAGGGAGAGAAATCTTACTGAAATATTTGATAAACCTCTTGTAGAATCATGCATCTCCTAAAAATGATCTAACATGCTTCACACAAGTTGGGTAAGGAAAATAATTTATCAATTAATTTTTTGATTTATCAACTTCAATGACCTTTTTGGAAATTAAATTCCCAAGGAAAATCCCTCTCTAAACTATGAAGTGCCAATTTTTAAAATTTAAAACAATATTCTTTTCAATGTAGGTTTTCAAAAATATTTCTATATTTTTTAAACAATGGTCAAAAGTGTTTTAAAAAACAATGAAATAATACAAGAAAACCTCCAAGAAATATTCAATGTGATCATAAAATATACTTACCATACACCTCTAAAATGTACCTATAGAATTACATAATCCAAATGGAATCCTTTTATATTAAAAAGTTCCAAAGGGACATGTAAAGTTTGTCTTATCTTGATCCTTTGGAGAAATGTGTTCCTGGAAATAACCTAAAAATCCATCAAAAAAGAAATAATGAGTTCTCCCTACCAATATATCTAAAATATGATCAATGAATGTAATGGGTAAATGATATTTTTGAGTGACCTAATTCAACTTCTTAAAATCAATACACACTGTCCAGCTATTCAGAATTCTCATAGGTATTAATTCATTATTTTCATTCTTCATAGTGGTTATGTCAATTTTTTTGGAACTAAATGAATTGGGATAACCCATTGTAAATATGATATGGGATAGATGATCCCAGCTTCAAATATATTCTCATTCTCTTTCTTCACAACCTCCACTAAGGTGGGATTCAACCTTCTTTAGGGCTGTCTGACAGGTTTGGAATCTCCCTCAAGAAAAATTCTATGTGAGCATATTTTTGGGTTTATTATAAGGATACCACCTAATATCCACCCCATTTATTGGAAATTCTCTCTCAAAAGATCAATCAATTATTTTTCTTGGGTTTCAGACATATTATTAGAAATTATCACTGGTAATTTCTCTCCCCCCTATGGTAAACATATTTCAAATCAGTGGGGAGTGGTTTTAGTTCCAGATTAAGGGGATGATCAAGGGATAAAACTAAACCAATCTTCCATACTTATAAAGCTTTTAACTCTTACACACAAGAAACCATATCATCTTTCTCATTATTTAACAAATCATCAAAGAAATCAGATTTTACATCTTCCTCCCACATGAAATCAGAATCTCCAGTATTTTGTGCATCCACATGTTCAATGATATTTTTAATGGAAGAATTATCTCATAAGTCTAAGAATTCATGGAAAATACCTAATTCTTCAATGGGTTCTATACCAACTTCACGGGAGAGTGAAAAGATTGAGTGATCGTCTGATGGGTGCCTCAAGGATTCAAAAATATTGAAGTGGATAGTTCTGTCTCCAAACTCTATGGTGAGTGTCCCTTCATGGAAATTAATAATGGTTTTTCAATATTCAAGAAAGGTCTCCTCAAAATTATGGGTGAGTGTAATAGACTCATATATTATTCCATATTTACCACATAGAGGTTAGTTGGGAATAAGAGATCTTGGAATTTTACCATTACATCCTCCAAAACTCCTGTAGGGAAAACTATGGATCTATTTGCAAGATGAACCACCAATCTTATGGGATTAAAGTCTCCCATATACAAATAAGTGTATAATGAGTGAGGAAATAAATTAATTTAAGAACCTATATCACACAAATAATTATATAAATTTAAATAACCAATGGTGCATGGAATGGAAAACATCCCAGGATCTTGACATTTGGTTAGAAATTGTGTTGAGATAAGGGCTGAGACAATCCTTCCCTAGTTTATACTTTAATTCCCTTGAATAATACTCTTCTTAGTGAAAATATATTTAAAAAATATATCATACTTTGTAATTTTTTTAACTGATTCAAGAAGGGAGATAGTGATTTCCACTTTCTGAAAGGTGCCCATAATTTCTTTTTGATGCTCTTCTTCCTGCAATTTTTTTGATTCAACCATTATTGATGGAAATGGTGGAGGTAATCATTTATTATCCTTTTTTAATTTTAAATGGAGTTTATTGTCTCTTCTAACTTTACCTATCCTTCTCCTCCTCCTATTTCTTCTCTTCTTCATAGTGCATTTTCAAATAATGTTTATAATTTAAAACTTTATTCTTCCTCAACTCAGGTGGTATTGTTTACGGATCAATGGTGTCTGGTGGTGAGAGTTATTTTACACTTCTTGTTTTTATCATTCTGAAATTATCTTTTGGGTTTGAGATTGTTTAGGAAAGAAGTTTTCCTAGGTTTTTGGCCATGATTTCAACAAAACTTCCCACCATGTTTTCTAGCTTATCAACCTTATCTAATAGGTCATCATACTTGGATTGTAGATGTTCCAAAAAAGGTTGTATGTTAGCAGATGGTTGATCATATGGTATTAGAAAAGTGGGTTTTCGGAGGTGTGGAGGCTGATTAGAAGATTTTTTTTGTTGAAATGGTGGTGGGGGTTGGAATTGTTGTTGGAATGGGGGTTGGTTTTGGTTTGAGGCCTAGCTTGATTATATTGATTTACAAACCCATATTGAACATGGTCAGCTTCTCTCCATCCTTTATTTTTTTGTAACTTCCTCAGCTGAAAGGTTTTCACAAGTTTCCATTCCCTGTATTTCATTACATTGGCCTGTGAAATGATTAGGTGATGAGTATAAAACATATACCTTAGCCAGTTCTTGTTGGTCAACCACTTGTTTCAAGGCTATTTGTCTTACCAAAATAGTTATCTATTTAATTCCGGATTCTAATAAGGGTGATGGATGAGAAGTTTGTACCTTATGAATACCTCTTGTTCTAGTACCTATTGTACCAAACTATTGAGAGTTTTGAGAAATCTTCACAATCAAGACCTTGGCTTCTTCTGGTGACTTGTTAATCAATGCACCTCCAGATGATGCATCAAGAATGTTTATATCATTTTCCAGTAATCCTTGATAGAATAGAAAAGAAATATATGCTCTTAAATGGATTGATGTGGAAAACTAACACATATCTTTTTAAATCTTTCCCAATACTCATAAAGGGTTTCTCCAGATGATTGTCTAAAGGCATAGATCTCCTATCTTATGGATGTGATTTTGGAGGTGGGGAAGAATATTTAAACGAAGCATGTCACCAAGTGATTCCAATAATCCAAATCTCTAGATTTTAGACCATACAACCATTATTTGGAAGATCCTTCTAATGAAAATGGGAATTCATTCCACTTTACTTGTTCCTCATCTACTACAAGGGGTTTAAAAGTTGAGAAGACATTTGTGACCTCTTTAATATGTTTGTTTTGATCTTTAACTACCAATACATGAAACTTTGGAAGCAATGGAATCATGTTATATTTCATCTCAAAATAATTTTTTAACAATGGAATTACAAGTTGATTATTTTGACTAAGTAATTTTGGTGCACATAGGTCTCTAAGGGTTGGGTTTTGATTTCCATCCATGATGATAAGATCAAAGTGAACACTTGAAGTTTCACTCGAGTGTTCAAGAGAAATTCCCTCAAATTCTGATTAAAAATTAGGGTTTCTAAGAATATTCAATAAGATTATTTAAATTTCAGGATCAAGGGGTAAATGTTCAGTATTTGAGGTTATAGTCATGAAAATTTGAAGAGGAAATAATAAACTAGAAAAGAAAGAGAGAAAAAAAATGTTTTCACTACCTCCCTAGAAACGGTGAAAAGTTTTGAAACATTACTATCATGGGGTGTGACAAAAATAATTATTTCCTAAGTTAAAATTTAGTATAGTGGTTAACATAGGTTTTCTCTAGAGAGAAATGCATAAAAATTACGTTTGTCACTTAAATTTGAGAAATAAGAATAGTTTTTTTTGAAATTGTTTGAGTTTAAAAAGAAAGAAAGCAATTGAAAATAAAAGTTTGAATATAAGTGGTTGAAGATAGTGATGAGGTTAGGGTAGGATCAAAATTTTCAATTTCATCATCGTCATAAAAATCATTCACCCTCTATTCCTATTGAATAATAAAAGAAAGACACCTCAATTGAGTTATTAATCACCCTTGGTTGAAGAAACCAATGAAACCCACTCTTATATGCATGGAAGTTAATAAACAATTACGAAAAAACTAATTCAAGTCTTGATAGATTATTTTTGAAAATTATAAATGTATAAATGATTCACTAGTTCCACACACGTTCCAATGATCTCTAGACACTCACCACCCAACAAAATATGCTCAATCGAGACAAATTTCACTAAGTGGAGGGACTTAAAAGTTCTTCAAACAAAGCTATAAAAATGAATAAACCAAAACCCAAAACACAATTGAATTAAGAGAATTTGGAACCAATTAAAATATAAATCATTTAATATAAAAATATACGTTTACATTTAATTTCAAGACTCTGAAATTACAAAATTCAAACTCCCCCTTCCCTGATCACTCAAAGGGTTTAACCCTCTATGTGAAGGGTAATAGAGTTAGAAGGGGAAGAAGAGAGAATAATGGAACTAAGAAAAAAGAAAAAAGAAAATGAGAAATGAAATCATGATTAAAATCCTCCATCAGATACCCTATTTCAACTTCTTCAACCCCTTTTAATGGAAGTGAATACTCATATAAATAGGGTTGAGGGGTGGATGATTTTCCCACCAGATTTACTCTTCCAAAAGAATGGGTTAATTTTTCATCATAAATTGATGAATATAGGGCATGTTACTTAATAAAATTTGTTCCTATATCTATTTTGAATGCGTCCACAAAATATTAGAATATTTGGACAAGTTTCAAAAAAGTTATCCCCATATTACTGATGAAGACGTTTTCTGCCTGAGGAGACAACTCAACTACCTCCACTTTGGAACATTCATTGGATGCCTTAGTGACATAATTTCTTCATGAAATTTAATATGGAGATGAACCATAGATTCCTATTTATATTAAAGCAAAAATAAATTAGTTTTGAGTTATATAGGTATAGATATACTTCAATAACTATGGTGGGATCCATTCCACTGACCAACAAAATTTTTCCACTTGATTTATTTTTCTGGGCCGTTTTCTGTAGAATTGGACCTAGGTCTAGAATAAAAAGTTGAATCCCATGAGTAAGTATACCCTAAAAAAGTAATAACTCTATTTGTATCAAAATTTTAAAATATATTCTCGAAATATAAAAGATCCACAAAAATACTAAATTTCAAGAATTAAACAATTTTTACAAATAAGCACCAAATCCATTAAAAATACTAAAATGATTAAAATCAGCTCAAATTGATTAATTTTAAGGGGTTAAATCATTAAAAAACACATTAAAAATAATCAAAATATTATATCTATCACACTAAGATGTATATATTTTTTAAAGAACATTTTTGATTGGACAACATGAAGAAAGAGATTGCTGATTATGTGTCAAGATGTTTGGATTGTCAAATGGTGAAGGTTGGAAGACAACATCCTAGAGAATTCATGCAAGATCTTCCTATACCTATGTAGAAATGGTATGATATTACGATAAAAATTTTCATGTGGATACCAAAGACTCCCAAAATATATGATGTGGTATGGGTTATTGTTGATCGTCTTACCAAATCAGCACATTTTCTTACTAAAAGAGAAGATTTACCACTAAAAAATTTATCAAGAATATATATATTAATGAAGTTGTAAGACTTCATGGTTTACCCATATCTATTGTTTCTGACCATGATCCCTAGTTTACATCACAATTATGGCAATTTTTTTAGAAGACCCTCGATAATGAGCTTATTTGAGCACTGCCTACCACCCTAAAACCGATGGAAAATTAGAACAAACTATTCAAACTTTAGAAGACATATTGAGATATTTATCACTTGACTCTAATGGTATATGAGATCAATATTTACCTCTAGTATAATTTTCCTATAATAATAGATTCTATTAAAGTATTTAGATGGCACCATATGAAGCGTTATATGGAAAGAGATGTCGTACATCGACTTATTGGGATGATATTGGTGAAATAAAACTCTTAGGCCCGGAACTTGTTGAGGAAATAATAGGAAAGGTAAAGATTATTCAGACCCATATCAAAATAGCTCAAAGTGGGAAAAAAATCTATGCTGATAACTGAAGGAAGGATTTATAATTTCAAGTAGGAGATCATGTATTATTTAAGGTATCTACATGGAAGGGTGTTATAAGATTTGGTAAGAAAGGTAAATTAAGTCCCAAGTACGTCAGACCTTTTGATATTCTGGAATGAATTGGAGCTATAGCTTACAGTCTGGAAATGCCTCCAAGACTCTTCAAAGTTCATGATGTGTTCCATGTGTCAATGTTAAGAAAATACATTCCAGACCAAACTCATGTACTCAAATACAAATAAATAGATCTCGAAACTGATCCATCTTACTTTTAAGATCCTATCAAGATTCTTGTTGCCAAAGAACAAGTGTTGAGAAATCAGACAACTCTTCTGGTAAAGTTTCTTTGGAGAAACCATAAAATGGAAGAGGAAACTTAGGAACATGAAGAAATTATGATGAAGAACCACCAAAATATCTTTATTAAGTTATATCTTAGAAATTTCTAGGACAAAATTATTTGAATAAGGTAAGAAGGTAACACCCGAAGCTTTCACAACATGATATAAAAAGAAAATTCAATTTTTTGAATAAAAAAAGTACTTTTCAAAAAAAAAGAATTTTACCTTCTTTTAATATAGAACCTATTTAAAATAAAATATTTGAAACTTTTATATATTAAATTAGACAAAATAAACTTCTTATTTATTATCAGGGCATAGAAATTTAGTTTGGACAATTTTTTGGTGTTTTTTGATAACTTTCATATTTTAATGAATAGTGAAAAGTACTATATTTTAATTCAAAAAATATTTTTCATATAATTTATTTATATTATTAGATTATCATTTTAATTAGTTTTAATGTATAATTAGATTAATTTTTTTATAATTTAATATAATTTAAGTCATTGGAATTATTTTTATATTAAAATTTGATATAAACACATGCTAATCTTTTGATGGTTTTCACTTCTGAAAAACCCATTTTCTTGTTTTGTCAACGATGATTAATTTTAAATAAATTTCTGAAACTTCTATGGTTTAAATTTTGAAAAATTTATTCCCTATTTTAAATAATTTTTTCAAAATTATGTTAATAGGTTACTTTTATTTTTTTGGATATTATGAATAGTAACTTTAGTAATTATTGTATTACTGCGGTTAAGGGGAAATCAAGTAATTAAAGGTAAAAATAATTTTATGAAATTAAAATAACACCTATAAAAATACTATTGGATGAATAAATTATACCATTATCACCCATTTTTCTAAATTTAATCATTTAGTGGACCCTTTTCCATGAATATGATATGGATATTATTAAAATTAATGAATATTACAAAATGTCACTCTCATTTATTTTAAGTATAATAATTTTAATCTAGATATATTTAGAAGATAAAATATATTATAAATATTATTTGGAAATATAAAATAATTACCTAAATCATATAAATTTATTTATAATTTTTAGATATTAAATAATTACCATTAATGATGACACAATAGTGATGCAATAATTATTTTATTAATAGAAATATCAGTTAAATGATATTAAAAATATTAAAATAAATAAAATATTACTTAATTAATGACATAACTGATTTTTATAGATAAAATAGACATTTTAGTGACATATTGTAAGTATTGGTTCAAAGTTATCTTGTTGGTTTGATATTTCTTTAAAATGAAAATATTGAATAGTATCAAAATTTTACATAAATGATACTTTAAAATAAATAATTTTTTATTAAATGTTATAAAATTCATAAAGATATTAGGTTTAAAAAAATAACTTTTATAATGTTAAATATGTCATAAATGATCCAATTTGGGTTCTTTTAGAATTTTATAGTAACTATATTAACCCTATAGTGTAAAAATACAAGAAGACATAGTCAGAGTTAAACTGTTTAACTAAGGGTTAAACCCAAAATATAAGATTTATTTTATGAACTAAACCTATCTAAAAATAATTTTATGAGAGGATTTAGACACCTAATAATATTAACCTCTAAATAAATTAATTTGGAGCTATTTTAAACTGAAAATCAATTTATAATAAATCAGTATTTTAAGTTCCTCTAAAAGTTCCCCTCACCTCTCTTATAAAAAGTAACTTCTCCTTCTCTTTAATTAAAACTTATAAAGAAATTTGGCTCAGCCAAAACCTACCAATATATCCTCCCAACATCTCTCACTACATCACAGAGTCCATAATTTGGGCATAAATCTATCCCGAGGAGTCCTTTTGTGCAACTCAAAAGGAGATATTTGAAAAAGAGGTAATTATTTTATCACCTTTTTCAAAGTTATTTTCTTTTTATAATTACTATTTATATGTTGTTACCATACCAGAATAATAAATTCAGTATCATAAATATTATTATATTTTATTATAATCATGGGAAAATTATATTCCCCATTTTATCCATTATACGAATAACAATATCACCGTGCCTGTGTACGCACGACTTACTATCTCCTTACTATGGTGTAATGTTTTATTCAACACTACTTTATTTGGATGGATATAATGATGATTATAATGGATATAAATTATAAAAATAACATGATAATTTTTATGTAAAATTAATATACCATCCATTTCTATACCATTTAACAATCAAGGGAATGATACCGTCGCTCGTGCGTGCGTACGACCTACTGTCTCCACGACATGGTGAGATTCATGATCCATGTTAACCATTCAAGAATGATTATAAAATTTATATTATGAGTAAAAAAAATAATTATGAACCTTATATAATTTTGGATATGAATAAAATACATCCTATTCATAAAAAATATGACTTACACGGAAAAACAGGAATGGTAAAACGAAGCAGTTAACACCCGAAATAATGGTAATATTTAAATAGTATTAAAAAAATTATATAATAGGATTATATATGATATAATAAATATGGATATGGTCCTAAAATATTTTAATAACCTGATTGAACAATTATACAGAAGGTTAAATCATCCTTGACTAAAAGAAAGTATAAGGTAGGGGTTAATTTTATAATCTCATTATCATCTGAGGTTGTTTATATGATAATATATACTGGGAAATATTTATCATCCATGCCCATATTTCTTAAAAATGTATTTTAAAATATTATTAATATTTTTTAAAGTAATTTTTACCCATTTTTTACTTTTTATAAAAAATTTTGAAAGGAATATTTCCATCGTTTTCCAAATGAGGTACTTTATGACCTTTTAGAAAAATTAAGGAAAGAATGATTTTTAACTTATACGGCGCGAGTGGCTATTTTATGCCATTATGACACCTTAACATTTTGAATATTACCTTACAATATTACAAGGAAATTTTTGAAAGAAATGTTTTGTTTTATAATTTCATGGCTTTTAAATGATTTAAAGTAACAAGGGATATTTATCTCAAAGAGTTTTGATGAATTTATTAGATTATTTTCATCTATGTCAACATCGTTTGTTGGATTTTATGCTTAATTGAGGTTGATTTATTATGATAAAATATTCCATATTTTATTGAAGGTTTTATGATATGTTTGACTGTCGATGTGATATTTTTATACCATTCATGGTTTATGGTTAAAGAATTAACATTTCGTATGCTAGTTTTAATACAAATGTTTATGTTATGTTTCACCCTTTTCATGTGAGGAATGAATTGGACTTAAGAAGTGATGGGAGGGGCCTACTATATCCCCTTGATGAATTGGTAGGTATTATGAGACAAACTAGTGTATTTTCAAAAGGCATTGATGGTATGGTTATGTATGGTCTTGGCATGAGGCCTTGACGGTATGGTTATAATGTATGGAATTATGCATTTCCTAGATATGATATTAGTTATTGATATTACATGTGATTATTCAACTAGTATAATATCCATGTAAATGTTTAAATGGAATTATTTTATTTATTTCATTCCATATTATACTGAATATTATATTTATAAGGCTTGTGTTTTAGTTTTATACCTTGCATTAAAAGTTTATGTTTATTTATTATAGCTTCTGCTATATTATTTATCCTTACTGAGCATTTGAGATCACCCATTTATTATGTTTAATTTTTCCACAAGGTGTGAATTAGTATATTATGATTGAACTACAAGGATATTCTAAGGGATTTGAGAGTTTTCAAAGGGGATAATATTTTGTTCTTCATTTCAAGATGTAATATAAATCGTATGTTTGTATCTAGTATTTCCAAGGCTACTAAACCAATCGATCCTTTGGAATTTGATTTCTTGTTATAATGAAATTGTATTAAATTAATGCACCAACTCAGGATAATTGGGGTCAAGGCGTTACAATAAATCCATTTACAATTCATTTTATTCAATAAGCTTAAATAGTCCATTTATGGCATTCTGTATTAGAACCCATATTTCACTTTCGACATGGAAATATGAATGGTCATGGTCCCAAAGACTAACCATACCATTTAAGTTTTCATTTAATTTAATTTTATATCACATTTATATAAAAATTTAAATAACCTCATAAGGTGGATCGAATTATAATATAGTCTTATAAAGCCAAGAATCTCATAAACCCTCCCATTCATCTTAATTGGAGGTTTTAATTTTAAAAGAACATGTTAATCCTAACAGAGAAGGAATAATGGAAAAATCTACAGGGACATGGTTTTCCATTCCCTCTTTCATTAAATTCAATTTACATGTTAAGCATATCATGTAACATCTGAAAATCAGGGGGTAAAAGAACACACCTCAAGATGTGGATTAATTTCATAGGCCACCCATGGTGGTTTTATCCAATTTATAAACACACCCAAGGGGTGATTCAATTCAAGTTACTTATCCTCTTAATGATATATAAATGGGTCTCTTAGGCCATATAGGTAAATACTACCCTTTTTATTTAAGAATAATTCCATTTAACATAAGTTTTGTTGGAAAAATCTGGAACATGTCACAACGAAACGATATATAAACACAAATTCTTTAAGGGAGAACCACGAGAACACCGACCTCTTCTTAGTAGTTTAATTATCCTCTTTTTTTCACCTCTAATCCGATATAGAATGGAAGAAATCAAGAAAATAGACAAATAAACTAAAAATAGGGCATATGATCTCACACCAAAATAACTTCGTTGATATGAAGATAAACGATAGAATGTGAAAGAGGAACAAAGATATTTCTAGTGGATATCCAATGAGATAACCAATGGATCAATCAGAGTTTGGATGGAGGAGATACCTCAATACATAAGAGTGTTCCATGGGCCTCTTGTGGGAGGAAGTGTGCTGTTGTGCGTGGGAGGAGAATTAAAGGAGGTTATAACCTTTATAAAAAAGGATGAAAAAATCAGCATTTCACCCTTTTTTTTAATGGTTCACATGGTTTTTCCACACTTTTGTCCAAACCATGTACCAACCATGCTCCCATCACCACCTCAAGACTCCCCTCTCATGGGCTTGATGTATAGTTTTTCTAACAATGTTAAACCCATGAAAAAACCCTAAGTTAAGAGGTCTATAACACATGCATGGCTGTGTGGCCTGAGCTACACAATTAGGAAAAACTATACAGCGCTAAAAATAGCACTATACCACCTTGCTTGATTTAACCTAACTATGTGGATTGGGATGAAAAATTTATACTAACAATGGAGAGCACCCGCTTCTCCCAAAAGTCAGGGCTCTAGGATCCGTACAAGACCCAGAAACCCCCAAAACTAATATGACCTCATTTTTCACTCCCATAAAAATACAATTAAATAATTAAATGAAAATTAAAAGTTTCTATATCTCAAAGAAAATATGGGTTCTTAATTATAGGTTCTTCGATACATCAACCTTTATGGATTCCTTTTGGACTTGATTTAATTCTAGTCTAACAACTTTAGACATTTCAAGTCATATGGTATTTTGAGCATCTATGGTTAAATAGAAGATGTGATCCTTATTGGAGTGTATTTAAGATGAATGATACTTCCCTATGTCCTTGATTTTTCTATATATAAATAATATCTTGGTTTCTTATTAAAATAGGGAGGTATTTTCCCTTATCACATGACCTCATTTCTTAGTGTAATTTACTTTTATATATGGTTTATTTTGGGGTTTTCCAATGGGGTGGTCCCTTAGATAGTTTTTGTCTCATACATGAATTTTTTATATAGTTCGATTATTTTTTTATACCATGAGTGGTTTTCAGTTATCATTCTTGTTATATATGTATATATGTTGCATGTTTTATATTGTCCAAGGCCTTCTATGTGTAGCATGCCTTCTTGGTATTAGTCACAAGCCCTTGGATTATTGTAGGTGAGCTGGAGTGGCACACTTTTCTTACCACCAACCCAGGTAGGGTCCCAATGGGTTGGGTTATGTCATGTACTCAGACCAAATTGGTCCCCACAGTTTTTTAGAAACCCAGTATTGAGATAACCAAAAGTAAACAATAAAGAGAATAATCTACAGGGAATATCAAGAGATCATTGAGTATGTAATAAGATCATAACATATGATAGTCACAAGGAATAACTTATGAACATAGTATAGAAATATAAAGATCACAAAAATGTGACACAAAGATAAAACATGTCATAATAAACACATATTAATGATCTCTACCAAGACACCATAATATATTGTTCTAGTATCACTACCCATGCACTATACATAACATATCATGAGATATAAACATTACCTGATTAATTAGGTCATGTAAAAATTTTATTCTACTCATCACATTATAACATGTGTATATATATGTGTGTCACATAAAAAATACCATACATTAAACATAAACATGAAAACTCATGAGAAGGAAATCAGTTTCATAATAATGTCATATATCACAATCAAAGCACAGAAAAATGGAGGATTATTTATATAAAAAAAAATAAGGGATAAAATAATAAAATATAGCCAATAGATAAAGTATACACAACATATAGTATTATGGAAATTGAAGTGGAATATCATAGATAAAGGAAAAGAATAAATGAAAAATAAAGAAGTGTTTCCCTTATGTACTTTATAAGGAATTAATCAAGATCAAATTATAAGGAGGATAATAAAAAGACAAGTATATCACTAAAAATAATGAAAGAATGGAATAAAATACATTAAAATGTGATATATACATATCATAGAATAAGGATAATAAGAATGAGTGAAAACAAAAATATAAGAGAGGAGTAAGATAAATATTTTATAAACATCAAAAGTAATGAAATGAAAATCAATAAGAATAATAAATAGGAAAGTAATAAATCAAAAATAAGGGAAGAAATTATATAATTTATTCAAAAATCAGGATATAAAATTCATAAAATAATATATACAATAGATAAAAGTTCACATGAAAAAGAATAATGATTTAGAAAATTACACCTTACCCCAAATTCTGGATCGCTAAGGGTGTGCCTCTATCTTCCTAAATAACCAATTTTCATTAACAAATTAATTATTTAAGAACTTTATACATATTTATTTTATTTATTATTATTAAATAATGTTCATTTATTATTATTTTTCAAATCATTTGTTATTCATAAAACTCATTCAATGGTATTAATTCCATTAGTTCCAAGTTCACAACAGTATAGCGATACTAGTATTTTGTTTGTGTAAAAAATTTGATAAAATTTATAAGTTTCAAGGTAACATGATATTACATAAGTTAAAAGGTTATATAGTGGTTCCATAGTATGTATGATTCTAAGTTCATGACATTTCATGGTATTCTCAAGGTATTCTTGTTGAGTTGATTATACAGGACATAAATAAATATCTTTAATATAATTATTTTTATATTATTTTTACCATTAAATAAACTTATTAATAACATAGATACATTATTAACGCTATATTTAATCATCAATTAAGAAATTAAAATATTTCACAAATGTGGTGATAATTGTTTTGCAACATCATATATACAGATGATTAAACTGACTATGAATGAATGATTGTCAAAACAAAAATAAAATAAAATAAATTTAATTATTTATTTTTTGTTTATAATTATGTTACATAAGAATTAGAAAATTTATTTTAAGTTATCATATTGTTTTACTAGTTTTAGTAATAGCTAGAAGGTGAAATGAGAATAAAATTAAAGAGTTTATATATCAATCCCACCTCCTATTTGATAATACCCATTTTCTATATGAATTAAGGGTCTAAATGATGGTGTGTTTATGAGAAAAAAGCCACACCAAAATGGATAATAAGTCTTAGAGAGATATTTGGGTAGATTTAGGAAAAAAAAATAAGTTTTATAAGTGTGAATAAATGGGTGATGTAGGGTTATATTTATAGGATAAGGGAGAGGGTGTTATTGTATAAAATATTTAAAAATATTATTTCTCATAAATATGAATAGTAATGATTATGTTGATTAATGATATTATTTTATTAAAATAATTATATTTTATTGACATGTAAATTCTTCTAAAACTGAATGACATATTTGGAATATATATACAATAAAGAAACAAAAATAGTTTTTTTTTGAAATAAAATAAGCTTTAGAATTTGAAAATTTCCTCATATATTTAAAAATTAAATTTATTATTTTTAAATATATTATTTAAATCATTAAAAAAATATTAAATATTTTTTTATATTTTATAAATTATTAAGTCATTTTACATCAAAATATGTTGATAAAAATACCATATATGAAAATTTTATTTTACTATCCACCTCACAATTTAACTTTTTTTAGAAAAATATTAAAATTACACTCTTGACTAATTTTGACATATTGATTCAAATTTTGTATCTATTTTATCAAAATAATTTTTTAAATAATGTAAATTAAACAATTATATTGGAAATAAAATATCAAGGTTTCATAAATAAAAAGTAAAATAGATTATAAAAAATAATTATATTATTACAATTTATTTGAGTTTGATGAATCAAAACATTATGTTTTTTTTAATATTCATTTTTTGAATTTTTATATTCATGTATTCATAATGTATCAATGTTATTTATTAACTAATATAGTTATTTAAATATTTACCTATAACAAGCACTCTATTATTCTAATCCCCAAGTTACTATTCTAACAATATAATTCTGTATAGCTTGAATACTCATTAAAATTATCATATTACCTCTTTCTATACCAGACATATCCCTTAAATCCTACATCTTTCATTAATTTTTTTGCAAGATTCTATATATTTCTTTTATAAAATGTTTATATTATTTCTAAAAATCTTCTCTCCCAGTATAGTGTTTTTCACTATCAATGTATTTATAGAAGGCCTTCAACCATGATATTTTAAAGTTATAGTTATTATATATATTTTTATTTTTTATCCAAATTTATTTCTTTTAATAATTATAATATATATATTTCTTATTTTATAATGTAAAATTATTAAATAATAAAACAATGATAATTTAATTACATGTTTCATATGGTTTTTTCATGGTATGAAACTTATAAATTAATGTAAAAACTTTTATATATAAACATGTTATGTTACATTTTTAATTCCTTCATAAATTTCATCCTTGAAATTTTAATTCAATCCCACACATGAGAACAAATAAGGGAACTTTTATTTCATTACATCCTTAGGTTCCCATATTTTCTCTCCATACTTATGATTTTACCATAGTACTTTGAAAAGTTGAGTTGAATTATTTTATAAAATTTATCTCTACACTCTAAGATATTCATTGGTTTTCTTTATCAATATATTGTTTTTCACTACCATGGTATTTCTTGGAGTCCTAAATTAATAGGATTATAAAATTATATTTATGTTATCTACTTGTATTTATTATACCATTTTACTTTTATTAATCTTAACTAATGTATTAATTCTTGGTTTTTCATGTTATATTATAAAATAATGTAGTAATGATAATTCTATTACATGTTTAATATGATTTATTTATGTTACTATAGTTAAAAAATTAATTATTATTTTATATAATGACATGTAATGTTACCTTCTTGTTTCCATAAAAAATTTCAAACTTGAAATTTTAATTTAATCCCACAAATGAGAAAAAGGGAACTTTTATTTCATTACATCCTTTAGTTCCCATGTTTCGTCTTCATACTTATGATTTCATCACAGTACTTTGACAAGTTGAGTTTACTTATTTTATAGAACTTTATCTCAATAGTCTAAGATATTCATTAGTTGTTCCTCATATAATGTATCAAACTCTTATTTCACCACTTTCTTATTTAGTACATTTGAGGGATATAGTATGGATATCCTTAGGAGAGATTCATGTAACACATTATACACTTGAGATTGGTTTTTTGGAAGTGTCATTAGATAGGCCACGACTTCTATAGAATCAAGAATTTTTGAAGGGTTATATATACCCAGGGATTAACTTTCCCTAATCCCAAAATCTTATAACCCAATTCCATGGATATATTCAATGTAATATTTTATATCAAACATCAAACTACAAGTATCATTGATGATTGTTAACATAACTAATATATTAACTCCAATGTGATTTAATATGCTATTGAATGTATTAGATCTTATTTTTGATTTAGGTCCCAATAGATTTCTCAATCCAAATTCATCCTGATATGTTAGGGTTTCGAATATCTTCCCACATAGAGCATTATATATTATCATTTGTATACTTGAGTGAAATTTATTGTTATATGATAACTCAACCAGTGAAAGATATTGATCCCAACTTTCTTTGAAGTCAATTAAGAGAAATCTAAGTACTTATTCTAGAGTTTGGATTGTTATTTTAGATCAAACATATGCCTAAGGATGAAAATTCATACAAAATTTCAACTACTTGTTCCATCCCCACTAAATAATACTTTAAAACATTTAGGTTAACTGTGGATCTCAATCAGATACAATTTAAAGTGGTTACCCATGGAACCTCACAACTTCTTCAATATATATCCTGGAAAGTTGATTGGGTGAGAAATATTATCTAATGAAAATTAATTAAGTTATCTTTATAGGTTAATCCATTTCAACCCTTATGGTATTATTTTATTTAGAGGTATTTATATTTTTATCCATTTTAGTAGTATTTATATGTGCCATAATAAAATCCATGGTGGTGTTTTCCCATTTCCATGTTAGTATGGGTAATGATTTAATCATCCCTATGAAATTTTGTTATTACAGCATGAATTTTTGGAATAAAAATCACCTTGATACATATTCTATAATCCTCTTCTTTATATTATCCCACCAGAAGTTTTCTTATATATTTTTGTACATTTTTATGCTTCTTAGGTGTATAAATAAATATAAACTATGTGAAACCTCCAATATAACTTTATTTAAATATAAAATTGACACCACATAACTTGATGTTACAAATATAATAATTACCTCTTTATCAATGTTGGATTTTAAAATTTTCCATTATTAATTGCTTCCACCTTCTTTTATAACTCAAAATCATCCTTTTTTCACTTTAATCTTCTCCAAGATGGATTTATGATAGATCATTTAATAAATTTTTAATATTATCCATTCCTTTATGATTTCTATGTTCATCCTTTACATTGACATTAATATTTGATCTCCTTCAATCCTCATAATAGATGAGGTAGTAGGATCCTTTCTACCTAGAGGATATGAGCCTTATTCGTTTTTCCAGGATACTAATTAAGTGAGTAGTCATAATCTTTAATCA